>OY728134.1:1241273235-1242706909 GCA_963277665.1 Viscum album | reverse complement strand
TGCTATTGTCGAACAAAACACCCCTACTCAAAAAAAAAAAGAATTCACCTATATGAGAAAAAAAATTTATGGTAGTAATAATATAAATGACTAAATTAACAGAAAGTGTTAATTTTACTAAAATTGATGTCAATTTTAAATAAAAATACGCACTTGGAGTCATACTAGTCACACCATATATCATATTGAGGTGAGGTTTATTCCAATATGTCTCAAATAACTTGCGGATAATTTTCCTAAAGTATCAAAATAATCTGAATGTGTTTGATCAGTTTTGAGTATGTCAGTTGCCATTTTTAATAAAATGTCATTTTAAACTGGAAACACGTACTTTAGAATCATTATGATCACATTTTGTATCAGTTTGACATGAAACAAGTTCCTACACATCACAATTGAATTATGAATTGTTTTCCTAAATTATCAAGAAAATCTGAGTGTACTTGATTGGTTTTCAGTGAGTGACACTTTTTGAACTGAAATGTCGATTTTAAACTGATAACGAACACTTTGAGTCATATCTGGCACATCGTGTATTGGATTGAGATGAGGATGATTCCTACACATCAGAAATTAATTATAGATAATTTTCGTAAAGTATTAAAACTATATAAATGTGTTTTCTCAGTTTTGAGTAGGATAGTTTTCCATTTTACTAAAATTGATGACAATTTTAAATAAAAAGTCACACTTTGAGTCATACCGATCACACCATGCATCAGATTGATTTGTGGTTGATTCTTACACATCCTAAATGACTTATGGATCATTTTCCTAAAGTATCAAAATAATCGGAATTTGGTTACTTAGTTTTGAGAACGTCACTTGTATTTTTTTACTAAAATTTCATTTTAAAATTGAAACATGCACTTTGAATCATACCGATCACATTGTGTATTAGATTGATCTGTGGATAATTCCTACACATCAAAAACGACTTATGAATCATTTTCATAAAGTATTTAAACAATTTGAATGCATTTTATCATTTTTGAGTAGGTCAGTTGGCCTTTTAACTAAAATTGATGTCAATTTTAAATAAAACCATGCACTTGGAGTCATACCGATCACACCATGCATCAGATTGAGGTGCAGATGATTCATGCGCATCTCAAATCACTTATGGATCATTTCTCTAAAGTATCAAAACAATTTTAATGTGTTTTTTCAGTTTTGAGTAGGCCAGTTTGTTTTTTACTAAAATTAATGTTAATTTTAAATAAAGACACACTTAGAGCCACACGAGTCACACCATTCATCATATTGAGGTGTAGATTATTCTAACACATTCAGAATCACTTATGAATTGTTTTCCTAAAGTATCAAAACAATATGAATGTGTTTTCTTGGTTTTGAGTACGTTACTTGTCTTTTTTACTAAAACGTCATTTTAAACTTGAAACACACACTTTGACTCATACAGATCGCATCATGTATTGGTTTGATGTTAGACTGATTCACACATGTCAAAAATTATTTATGAATCTATGCCCTAAATTATCAAGAAAATCCGAGCACGTTTGCTCAGTTTTTAGTGAGTGACACTTTTTAAAGTCAAATGTCGATTTTATACTGATAACGGACACATTGAGTCAATTGTATTTTTTACTAAAATTAAAGTTAATTTTAAATAAAAAGAAGTACTTGGAGTCATACTGGACACATCATGTGTCAGATTGAGGTGCGACCGATTCCTACACATCTCATGGTATAAAATCAATCCTAATTGTCAATGTTACGACAATTTTCATTAACTTTATTTTTCAAACTGCCAGCACTGCATGATCAGCTTCGAACAAACCACATCAACTCGAAAAAAATAATTCACCTGTATAAGAAAACAATTATTATGAGTGATAATAAAATAAAATAAATTAAAAATAAATAAGAAAGAATATATTAATTCAATGGAAAATGATTTTACTGTACGAATATCAATATTAACTATATAATTGAGAAATGGAGGGAACTTTAAGGAAATTGATAAACATCAACATTACAAGGGTGACAGGTTTTGAGGGAGAATACTTTTTTGGAAGTTTTGGTGTAGAAAGGCATGCAAGATAGATAGAGCACCCCAACTTGAACAAAATAATCCACCAGTATATGAAAACAAATATTACATGAGTAATAATAAAAATAAATAAATTATAAATATATATGAAATAATATATTAATTCTATGGACAATGATTTTACTGTAAAAACATCAAGATTACCTTTGTAATTAAGCACATACAACATCATTTCTATTCCTATAAAGGAAGTGGAGGTAACTTGAAAGAAACTGAAAAATACACCACTAGAGGGGTAAAAAGGTTTTTAGGGAGAAGAAGTAAGTGGAAGTTTTAGTACAGAAAGGCATGAAAGATGTACATACCACCCCAAATCAAACAAAATAATCTACTTTTATAAGAAAACAATTATTATGTGAGTAATACTAAAAATAAATAAATTAAACATAAATATGAAACAATACATTAATTCTATAGAAAATGATTTTACTGTGAAAACATCAACATTACCTCTATAATTGGGTAGGGGAAGCAACATTGCTCTTCCTGCAAAGGCAGTGGAGGTAACTTGAAAGAAAGTGATAAATTCACCACTATAGGGGTGCACTAATGAAGAATTACCTATACCAATGGTTTGGAACCGTTGGTATAGGTCCCCAAACTATTGTTATAGCCTATACCAACGGTTTGGGAAGCTGTTGGGTGATTTGGCATGGGGAAAGACCTATCCCAATGGTTTTCAAAACAGCCGGGATAGGTCTTTCACAAAGGTTTCCCTAAACCATTAGGATAGTTATTTCCCAATAGTTTCCCCAAACCGTTTGGATAGGTATATATATATAAAATCTCCAGCGGAGGTTTGAACCCAGAACCTTTATGTTATGTATCAATGACTTTACCACTATCTTATAGTTTCCTTTGTGAATATATTTGGATAAATAAATAAATATATATATATATATGAAATTTAGATATCGATTTATTTTACTATATTTGATAAATGTAATCATAAAAAATAAAGGTACATATCCCAATTGTTCTCAAAATCGTTGGGATAGGCCTTCCCCAATGGTTTTGAGAACCATTTGTTTAGGTGCCCACCCTTTCCCAATATTTTTGTCAAATAATTGGGAAAAGTGGCCTCAAAGTTGACTTTTAACAATGGTTTGGAAAAACTGTCAGGAAAGCCATACCCTTTCCCAACGATTTTGCCAAATCGTTGGGAAAACTGGCCTCAAAGTGAACTTTTCCCAATGGTTTGGAAAAACCATTGGGAAATCCATACCCTTTTTCAATAGTTTTTCTAAACCATTGGTAAAATTGGCCTTAAAGTGGACTTTTACCAATGGTTTGGAAAAATAGTTGGGAAAGGGTATGGAATTTCCAATAGTTTTACCAAACCATTGGGAAAAGTGGCCTCAAAGTGGGGTTTTCCCAACGGTTTGGAAAACTCATTGGGAAATCCATACCTTTTCCCAATGGTTTGGAAAAACCATTGGGAAATTGGACCTATACCATTAGTTTTTACAAACCATTGGTATAGTTGCATTGGTATAGGTAGGATTTCTAGTAGTGGTGAACAGTTTTTGAGGGAAAATAAGTATGTGGAAGTTTTGGTGTAGAAAGGAATGAAAGATGGACAAACCACCCCAACTCGAAAAAAAGAATACACCTATATAAGAAAACAATTATTATGAAAGTAATAATATAAATAAATAAATTAAACATAAATATGAAATAATCCATTAATTCTATGGACAATGATTTTACTGTGTAAATATCAAGATTACCTATGTGATTGAGCACAGATAGTGTCATTTCTCTTCTTACAAAGGCATGATACATGGACATAAACCTTCTAAAATAAATTAACTCTATAAGAAATAATTAAAATTAAAATGATGTTTTGTTATATATTTTTTTGGTAAAATATAGAAAGTTTATCGTAACATTACTTTTACATCTTTCTAAAGGGTTTCCTTCATTATAGTTTGTTATTCTAAGGGATTGGTAACATCATCATGTACAGAAGACATTGTATGCATGAGTAGTAAAAAATTTAATTTATATTATTTTTATATAGTATAGAACACATAATATTATGAGAAAAAACATAATATATTAAAACAATCTAAATGTGTTTACCCGGTTTTGAGTACGTCACTTGTCGTTTATACTAAAATGTCATTTTAAATTGGAAACATGCACTTTGACTCATACTGATCACATCATATATCAGTTTTATGTGAGGAAGATTCATACATGTTGAAAATGACTTATGAATCAATGTCACAAATTATCAAGAAAATATGAGTGTGTTTTCACAGTTTTTAGTGAGTGAAATATTTTGAACAAAATTGTCGATTTTAAACCGATAACGGACACATTGAGTCATACCGGAAACACTGTCTGTCGTATTGAAGTGTGGATGATTACTAAATGTCACAAATGACTTATGGATCATTTTTATAAATATCAAAACAATATGAATGTGTTTTATTGGTTTTGAGTAGGAATGTTTTCCATTTTACTAAAATTGAAGACAATTTTAAATAAAAAGATGTACTTTGAGTCATACCGGTCACATCGTGATTTTGATTGAGGTAAAAATGATTTCTAAACATCTCAAATGACTTATGGATCTTTAAACTAAATTATAAAAACAATCTGAATATTTTTTCTCAGTTTTGAGTACATTACTTTTATTTTTTACTAAAATGTCATTTTAAACGTAAAACACACACGTTGACTCATAAGGATCACATCGTGTATAAGTTTGACGTGAGGACTATTCCTACACATCACAAAGGACTTATGAATCAATTTCCTAAATTATAAATAAAATCTAAGCATGTTTTCTTTGTTTTTAGTGAGTGACATTTTTTGAACGAAACTGTCAATTTTAAACTGATAACAGGCACATTGAGACATTTCGGTCACACCATGTGTCAAATTGAGGTGCGGATGATTCTTACACATATCAAATGTCCTATGGATAATTTCCCTAAGTGTGAATGAAGTACACGCCTCTATAGACCACTTTTTTTACATTCATATAAAGCCCTTTCATTTTTTTAATAAAATAAAACCTATTAAAAAAACCAAGTTTTATCGAAAAAAAGAATATAAAAAATAATCAAACAATTATTTTATTAAAGTTTTATTCAGATACTTATGGATAAATTCAAGGATAAAAATGAAATTAATTCATCATTAACTCTACCTCCACATGAAATTAAATAAATTAATTTCAGTAACATACACTCGTTAGCTGAAATTACACTATAGCAACCCAAGACCCCAGGGCTACGTAGCACTACAGTTGCATATTCTGATTCTTCTATCTCTGTCCTCTCCATTTATTTATTTCCCTTCACACTATTATTTCTCTGGTTGTGTGGATCTTTTCTCTGTAAAGAGTTAGTGGAAATGGATGTGTCAAGTTAATAACTAGTGTTAATGGTGCAATTATCATAAATGGGTGGCATTTCCCCTTTTAGAGAACACAATGAAGTACAAGTGGCAATGCATCCCATTTACTTCATTGTGTTCCCTAAAAGGGGAAATGCCTCCTGTTTGTGATAATTACACCATTGAAACTAGTTATTAACTTTACACCTCCATTTCCACCAACTCTTTCCAGATAGAATCTCTACATAACCAAAGAAACGATAGAGTGAAGGGCGGGAATGAAATGGAGAGGGTGGAGAGTTATTGATGATTTACTTTCATTTTTATCCTCAGATTTATCCACAAGGATCTGAATAAAATTTTAATAAAATAATTGGTTGAAGATTTTTTATATTGTTTTTTTCGATAATACTTGGTTTTTTAATCGGATTCATTTTACTAAAAAAATTATTGGGTTTTATATGATTGTAAAAAGAGGTTGATGGTGGTCTGTACTTCGTTCACGCTTACCTCGATAGGTAATAAACCTGAACATGGTTCACACCTTCCACCGTCAATAACTATAAAATGGAGGTCACCCCTCATTTGATACATAGATAAGTAAAGTGAATCTACATAAATATTATATATATATGATATATATATATGTATGTATTATATTAGTAACTTTATTTGAATATAATTATATATTTTTGTATATTATTTATCATATTTAAATTTATTTAAATATACAATATATTTTTCGATGTATATATATATAATACTATTTTTCTAATGAAACTAAAAAATACTAATAATTACAGTTTTTAAGTTATATTAATTATAAATAATTATTATTTTGGGTAATTGTGTATAAAATACAATTATTTAAATTTTGGAAAGTTTAATTATTTCAAAAAATATATATATATATATAGTTACCTAATTTTATTATTTTGAAACTAAAAAGAGTTTAAAATATTTTATTGGTTATTTAAGTATAAATTATATTACTGATAATTAAATTTATATATAGACCTAAAATGATGAATACCTAAAAATAATTTCTAATATATAGAATTTGATAACTTCCATTCTGTTTTTTTGAACAAATGATGTAGCAACCTAAGGATTCTGGGGATGCCATCTAATATGCATTGACCCATCCTTGAGATTATAGGGAGTTCTATAAAGACGTTGGCATAAAACAATAATACACATCAATAAGATATATCAGAAACAAAGGATAAAAACACACCAACCCTTGCAACGTCTAACCCATACACATTTAAACACACACACACACACAAACATATATCATGGAATTTATAATACACATAATTTAAAAATAAAATGCACATTTAAACATCATTTTTAATGAAAATAAATATAATACCTTCCTAATTTGTAAATCCAGAACCATAATTTGTGAATAAATAATTATAAAATCACATTTAAATTATAAGTTCTGAAAATTTATATAAATAGATAGAAAGATATATATATTTACATATATATATATATATATATGTATATACATCTTTATAAAATAACCTTAAATTGATAAAAATATATATAACCCTTAAAAAAGAATATCACAATATAGTAAATTAAATACAACACCATACTAATTTTTAAAATAGGGAGCCATTGAAAATAAATAAATATGGTATCACCGTTACTAAGATTTCTCTTAAATTAAAACAACACAATTCCGAGAAAATAAATTTTTAATGTGAAACCCTTAAATTAGAATATTAAAAAGAATTTAAATAAATAAATTACCTTACATGAATTGCTTAAAATCATCTTCTGTTGCAAAAAATCAGCTTCGGTCACTGCTTCGCACCATCATTTGGTTTTCTAAATCAATTTTCTCAAAACCTACAAAGGAAATTGATTCAAAACAGTGAAGAAATATGGGGTATAGATGTAGAGATCCAAGAAAATTGATTCAAAATAATAATTTAAAAAGACCAAAACTGGATATCTAAAACAATAGTCAAGCAAACAATGGATCCTAAACAAAAAAAAACAGAATAAAACAACCAGAGCACAAATACAAAAATAAAATTGGAACCTATAAAGGAAAATAAAAAACCCTCAGATCCAGATCTTGAAACAAAAAATACAGAAAGAAAATCAGAACCTATAAAGGAAAATACAAGTCTACCTCACTAGGTTGAATAAAATTCGAGACCATTGGATCCAGATATTGATGTTTTCTTAGAAAACCCTAACTGCAACTGAACACCAGATGTTGTACGATGTTCGAGCAACTAGAGGAAGTGGGTTTGTGTGGGTTTGTGTGATTTGATCTTCGATTCACTAAGGAGGAGTACCGATAATAGGTGTCTTCAACAGAGAGACTCTGATATCATGATGGGTTCACAACCGGTTAGGATTTTTTAATTAGATCAGGACACTTTTATCAATGCTTATTATTTAAGAACTGATAAAAACATATTTATCAGTGCTTTTTTAGAGCTAATAAAATTATGTATTTATCGACCCTAAAGTTTTAACCCTGATAAAGCCTCATCTTTATCAGCACTAAAGAAAGGGCTGGTAAAGATATTTTTTTATCAGCCCTTATTACTTAAGCACTGATAAATGATTTATAATTGTAATTATAAATAAAAATATGTAAATATATATACTTAATAAATATATATAAATATAAATATAGTAAATATATTGCTTATTTAAATATATTTATCATAATTTTATAATTAATTAAATATATAATTAATTATTTATAATTCTATAAATATTTTTTAAAAATAACATTTATATCATTATATATATTTATATATTTATATATATATATTTAATAATTATATATAAACATAAATGTAGTTAATATATTCATTATTTATGTAAATTAATTATAAATTCAATAATTATTTAAATATATATAATTATTTATTTATAATTATATAAATAATTTTAAAGAAATGTTTGTTTATTTATTATTATAAATACATAATTTTATAAAGATAGTATGTACATTTTTAAATATATTTATTTATGAATATATTTATTTATAAATATTTTTTATATATATTTTTTTAAAAAATATTTTTAGCATTATTAACGAATTTCTAATTTTAAGCTCATGCGTGTTAAAAATGAGTGAAATAGAATAAATTACAAATAAGTACACTTTAATAATTTTTAAAAAAAGTGATAAGTTTTTTGTGTGTGAATTGTATATAAAAATGTATTTATTATGTTTATGTGAAATCAATATAACACACATTTTATCTCTGTTAAATTTAAAAATCCAATGAAATTCAATTATATGTCCATTACACTATGTAATTAGTCAGTATTTTTAATTCATATTAATTTTTAATTATAAACCATTATTCACTAAATATATAAATATTTAATGTGAAGCGTATAAATATTTTGTAATATATAAATCATATTTATATACATTAATATATATCTATATATTTAATATATACTATTTATTAACATTATCAATAATCATCTAATTAATAAAATGTTTAATATTTTTTTCATTTTACAAATTTTTAATTTTAATTTGTTTAATTTTCATTTTTCATAACTATGTATTTAATACATACTATTTATTAGTATTTATAATTTATATATAGTCTAATGAATTTATTCATTTTTATGAATAATTATGTATTTAATAAAATTTGTAATATTTTTTTAATAAACTATTTATTATTTAATTATTTCATTTTATTTATTTGGACCTTTATCAGCGCTAAAAAAGTGCCGATAAAGGACTCCTTTATGAGCGCTAAAAATATAGTGCTGATAAAGGGTACCCTTATCAGCGCTTTCTTTAGCGATGATAAAGATGCCATTTATCAACGTTTTTTTCTAGTGCTAATAAATACTAGTGCTGCTAAACACCGGTTTTACAGTAGTGAAAAAGAGAGTGGTGGTGGCCTTTTATAGAGAAGGGAAAGGACACACTTGATATTTTTGAAAACAAGTTAAGTGTACCCATGTTTTTACCTAACAAAAGTCATAATAAACCAACCAAAATCAAGAATAAAAGGTTCATGGATGAATAATGGAAATCCAATGTGTGTTGGATATGTTTCTATATCGTTTTGGGTGTTAAATTTAAGGTTTAATACTTTATTAATCTAATTTTTTCTCTTAACCATTATAATTAATTTTAATCACTTTCACTATTTGTTTTGGTAAAAATCTATGATAACCTTATTAGGCATTATAAATTATGATGATTACAAATATAGAATCATTTTTCCAAATTCTAATCACAAAAGTGGAAGAAATTAATTTAAAATTAATCCCACTAATGGGATGACACTGTGAGTTTTAAAGTAAAAACGTCCAAACGTTTACTAAGTTTTTATACCCAATTTCAAAGTGAAATTGATTTCAATGAAATAAATTGGTTCAATTTATAAAAATGTGATATAATTAAAGCTTTAAACCAAATTAAAATATAATTTAACCTTATAAATAAATTAGATGAAAAGGCAGTTTAAAATTAAAATCTGATATCTTTCACTATTCATCAAAAAATGAAGTTTCTTAGAAAAATACCAAAAATTCTCCCTAAGATAATTTCGACATTATAAATTCAAAAATGTTGTTTATTTTATAAAATTAAAATTCTAAATGTATCTAAAATTAATTTTATTATTTATCATAGAAGGAAATTAAAAGTAGTTCATTTGAGAAAATAGTATTGTTAAGCATATGAGGACAAAACCAAAAATAATATCTTTCATTATCAATATGTTATATTTATATAAAAACATTATAAAAATTATTATAAAAGTATTTATTACTATTCATATTACTATCGTTAACATCTGGGTTATAATTATCTCATTTTTAATAATTATAAGAATAAAATGATGTTTCATAGAAACACAGTGTTGCGTGTAATGTGCGCTAAGTCGGTATTGAATGTAACGTACGCCAAGTCGGTGTTGAGTGTAACATACACCAAGTTGGTGTTGTGTATAACACATACCAAGCTAGTTCAATGTAAATAAAATATTTGATTTAGTGAAAAAATATTTTCAGTGTTGCATGAAATGAAAAATGTCAAAAGATTAAATTAATTCGAAAAACTATTTCACAAAATCTTTGGATGTTACATTCTACCCCCTAAAAATGAATTTCACCCACGAAATTCATTTAGGTTATCAAAGGTTTAATACTTGAAAGTTTTATTCATAGAAACCCGCATCGTAAAAATGGATACAAAAACTTCAATTAAAAAGAGAATGTTGGAACCAGAACGGTTACCCAAAGTAACATATAACCAGGTTTCCACATAGGAGAACATTGGTTGAGAGTGAAGATTGGACATGGTGAAAAAACGTAAATATTTATAGGGAGTGATTGAGGTCATCAATCATAAACAAGTGAATGATCAAAGAAAAGTTTAGGGCCTCAAAGTTATAAATCTGTGATGATTTAAAAGGCAATCAATTTAACAAAATTATGGTATTAGGACAACACATTTTCTTTCTTTTTATCATTATCCTAATGTTGAGAAATTATTTTATTGAACAAGAATATAAAGAAATATACTTACTTGATATATTTCTATAAACAAAATTTTATTCATTTGTTTTTCTTTCATCTATTTCTAATTCATCCATTACTTTAAGAAATGGATTTCTTAAAATTAACTTTGATGTTTAAAGTTATAAAATACAATTTTAGTAGATCTTAAGGCTCATAAAACAATGAAAAGTATAACTAGTTGTCTCTAAAAATTCTTTAAAATCAATATGGTTAATACATTAATCTATAAACATAAAAAGTAACTCTACTGGTTCATCATTGATATTAATTCAACAAAAATAATTACACATTAACCAGGACATCACATAGGCATGTGGTAGGCGTGAAACCCTTATCGTCCTTTGGTTATGGGTTCAAGAACCACATCCTCACCGAACATGATTGGTTGTCACCCAACATAAATGATTTCCTTTTCTAAAACCACACTAATATAACTTCCAAAATAAATAATATGGACATCCTTGAAATAAGTTTAATCACGAAATAGCCTTTTAACCAAGGTTTTCAATGCAATCTCAGTGCATAAATACTTCCACATAAATTTAACTTAAACTTATCATGAATGGTTTACCTTATAACACTTTTGAAATATGAAAATATAAAACTTTAGAAATAAAGTCACAAAATCAACTTAACAATGGTTCCCCCGTATATCACAAAGTAGCTCTTGGTTTTCATATTCCAAACATGTGAATACCCTCATCATATATTATCCTAAAACCTGGTAATAACCTAAATTACCATAAATAGTTCTGGAAAACATGCATGCTTTCTTATTCCATAGATTACTGGATATATTCCATAAATCCAAGAAGTTCTAAACTTCATCCATGATAGTATAAACTACTTGTCAACAAGTCCTTAATTAATTCCAAGGTAATCAGTACCGTCTCATTTACTTATTTATAACCCACATATAGTTTTCCAAACAACATTATAATAACATAAAGAACATATTAAGGGTTATATTTCCCTTAATCTTTTGTTTTATATGGACATCACCGTTCTACTAAATCACTTTTATATTACATTGTACCCATTCATCATATTCTTGTAAATAATTAGTGAAAAAACATATACTAGAAAATCCTTATATATTTCACCTTTCATATAAAATAAATTTAAAATCCAAATACATAAAAAAATTTATTATTCCACTTTATCCTTATTCCATTAACAATGCTACCTCATCCTATTTAATTAATACCTTTTTCCTCTAAAATTTTATCTTTAGTCTCATCATCATCCACAATGTAACCATTACTCACACCACCTTTCCGATTCTCTTCAGAATCATTCCTCTTAGGATATTGAGTTGTATAATGACAATTTATTCCACACTTAAAACACTTAACCTTCGATGATGACTTAGAGAGGAAAATATTATCATCCATTTCATTAACCGAACTCATCATTTTTCCCTTTAAGTCACTTTCTTTGTGTCCTTTTCCATAGTCAAAACATCTTCTTGTTCCTCTAAGGCATCCACTTTAGTGATTCTTTCCACATCCTTGACACAAGGGAAACCAAATCTTCATTCCTCCATGGTCTCTATTACTTGAACTCTCAACAAACTCCTTTCTCTTCCTTGGGGAGTCCGAGATTTGGTTAAGGTACACATTGTTAATCATGTTCCGTGAATACTAATTAAGCATAATCACAACATTTTTCACTCCATTGATCATCCCAATTTACGTATCATCAGAAATCTATCCATTACATTCAATGCTAATCCAGTTACTTTTAGTTCCCACCATTTACTAAAACCAGAAGCATAGTGTGAGAATTAATTATCATAGTATAAAAACACATAGTCATGAAAATAATTACTTATAAGATTTATAAATCATGAAACATTACTTAATCTATGACACCCTAGGTTCTTACTAGGTCATTCATAGGCAACTTATATTTAAATCCCTCATGACTATTTATAAAGATTTTGTGAATTCCCAAAGAATATCCCCTGGGAGTGTTAAACCAGGTGTCTATCAAGGCCCGTTGTCATGTACCATATTACCCTGAGTTAGGCTCATAACATCTTATTAGAGTTATTACCCCTAGGTACATTTGTGAAATAGCTACGTCCACTTGTAGTATCTATATAAGGATGTATTGCTAGGAAACCACTCACTCTATCCTTTACCAAAATTATAGGACATTTTCCTAAACATTAACTCATCCTTATACTTGTCCTTAGAGACATCCCTAGACATATCCTTAGAAATATAACTAGGGATCTCAATAAAGTTTTATCATCCTAATTTATAAAGTTTAATTAAACCTTTTCTCTGATACCAACTTTAATAACCCTCACTTTTCATACATTAACATTACATCACTTTTTTAGAATACTTAAAACATTATACAAGCAGACAACCAAAGACTGTATAAGTCTATTGGATTTGGAAACATGGAAACTTAACCACAGACACACAAGTGATCTATATTATATTCCACTATGATCTTCATGACTAGCACCATTATTAAACACATCATACCTAGTACATATCTTCATAACATGGGAAAAACATAAAATGGGCTGAGGTCAGATTCTCAGTAAGGGTAAACAAGGGAGACAAGTAATCATAAGTATGAGTATAAAAGTATGAGAATGTGATCACAACATTGGAAGATCATACCCTACATACCATAAGATCATAAGCATGAATCATGGCATAAATCTTGGTAGTTCATAAGACATGAATTATAAGGAAATAAAGAACATAATCCATGAAATCATAACATAGGAATAAAACATGGATTTTTTATAGAAACATAATCATATATAATGATTTATATTGTAGTCAAGGAATCACTACCAAGGCCATATTAGTGTAAAAAGTCCTTTACTGAATCGAGTTCACACCCTGTTATTATCACAAACCAACCCGGATCAACCCGGAACCAGTCACCCAAGTCGACCTGTGACAAGGCCCAAAGGGTGTTCTTGATTCCCATGGGCTGGAAACTAGTACTGAGTATCAAAGTAAAATAGTTGGGAATGATTTTTGCCCATAAAGAAAAGACAAATGAATATATATAAACTGAAAAAAATTAAAAAAACATTAGTAGTGGAAAAAGAAAAAGAACTAGGTGGATAAATATACCTCCAAGTGACCTCATGGGTCACCACCAAACAAAAACCCACACTTTCTATAAGATAAATCCCAAACTAGAACCTAAAACTAAAAAGATAAGGTAGGCGTGTGTACTGATTTTCTTAGTAGGAATTCCAAAGTACAACAATACCCTATGCCCTTGCCTTTAAAAATAAATCTAATCATGCCGGTTTGAAAATAAGATATAATAAAGTAATGTTTTTTATTCTTTTCAAATTCAAGGAACAAGTTTACATTCTTAAGGAAAGTGTTTCTATTCTACTATATTTTCAAAATAGACTGCAAGCATGCATTAACACTCCAAAATGAAAGGAAAAAAGTTTAAATTAAAAACATGGATTTTACAAAGAAGGAAACAAGATTGAAGTAAATAAAATGGAAACCATTTCACAAACACCATGTTATGAGCGAGCACCATGGTCAATCCCTATATGTAGCTAGCAAAAATTGGGCCTTAGGAACCTCTTACCTTGGTTAAACGTGGGTTGGAAACCATGACCATCATCCTTCTCATGCATGAGACACTAGTAGGGGAACCCCCATAACCTAGTGGTATCTAATCATCATAATCATTTATTTAGTGTTGTAATCATCAATACTGCAAGATGAAACTGGGATGAACCACTACCAAATCATCTAGAGTACTAGTACTAGTCTACCCACCTAGGTAATTGGGGTTTACCCATGTGCTCTATTCCAAATGGTGGTGATATTTTATTATGAAGACATATATGAACAAATCACTTTATTTATCAAAAAACCCATTCAATATCCCACCACCAATCTCCCTCCTTAAGTGCATTCCCCATTTTACATCACACAAAAACGAACAAGCCATAAAACTATGCACATATCACTAATCACATATTAACACATTCATCACATTTCTAAAACTAGGGGACATGCATTTAGAGGGATTTTCTACTTTCGCAAACCATTCTCAAAGTTCCAAACGGGCCTCATTGCTTTATAAAGAATTTTAGCACTTTAGAAAACACTACTTCTAAACACCTGCAAGTTCCAAAAATCATTTAAAATAATACTTGCACAACCAAGGAACCACACATTTAAAAGAAAGCTAGAAAACTTGTTTAAATCTAAGAACCCCTTTGGAAATACTCATTACACACTAAAACCTTAAGGAAACCACTTTTAATGATTTAACATTAAAGATCAATTGAGTATTAGAAATACACCACTATTTCCAACAAGGTCAAAATCATGTTTCAATATGAAAAACTTGCATTGGAGCTTAGATAAATTATGTAAACCAAATAAATAATTGTCTCTACCAATCACAACTAGACCAAATATCATGAAAATACTATATAAATAGAAAACATATTTTTAGTAGTTGGTGTTTTTCTTAGTGGTAAGCACCCTGTAATCCTACATGAAAAATGGGGGTTCAAAACCCATGGGGCACAGGGTACTGTAGCGGTACTGTAGCAGCGGTGGTACTGTTGATCGGTGGGTACTATAGTGGAGACAGGATACTGTAGTGGCGGCAGGGCACTGTAGCAGTGGCGGACACTGTTGCAGCCGGGTTACTTTTCACAGAATGGGCATTAGGCCAAAAATTTGGGCCTACGAGCTATGTAATGGGATACATGCCCACTGGGCCTTCGAGCTAGGTAATGGGTCTTCCTCTACCCAGTTTAAAGAGGTATTTTATTTGCTTTAATAATAAAAATGAGGCTTCAACCGCATACTTTAAAAAACATATTTTTAATACAATCAATAAATCATAGATTTCAAATTAAAGGTCCAGGCATAAGGATCATACCTCAAACATGTAACACCTTGATGATGACCACCTGAACCGACCCGTCACACTTACACACACATGTATTTATAAATATATATATAAATACCCCTAGCTGCATTGCACATGTTTCCCATGCCATGAGGGAATATGTGCAAAGAGGGAATATATATATATTATTATTATTTTCCTATGCATGTACATATAAGTGTTCCTGATACCCATTTCCCTAAACCACATCAATGGGACCCAACACACTTTGGAAAAATTTACCAACAACTCAAAATACCATATAAAAGACCCACACATAACCCAAAACCATTTTCAAAATATACCTTCCATATTTTAAAACAATTTACAATTCAGATTGAGAAATTCGCAACAAGTCAAACTCGGAAAAGCTTTTCATTTCCTTTTGTAAACTTTCACCCAAACTCATCCACCCTGCAAGTGTCTTTAAAAACATGATTCATACCTATCAAACAACCCCAAACACTCTTTTTGAGAAGCAATACTTTATAACACACACAACTTAGTTATTTTCTTCCTTAAAACTCATTTAAAAAATATAAGCACACCAACCACTTCAAAAGCATTATTCGGACCACATAATTAAACGAAGAACACATTTATAAATTCAAACAAGCATAATAAATTCATCAAAAAATTATATGGCATAAAACAACCTACCTTGTTGAATAAATTGCCAAAATCTGGTGCAGAACCTCGATCACACCTCAATCGCACCTCAAAGAAACCCTAACAAGGCAATATTTACCCAAAACATTAATATTGAACCCTAACTCACAAGATCGAACCGAAAAAACTAAATCCCTAGCTGTTGGAAACCTAAAACCTAAATAAAATTGGAAGAAAATCTTACCCAGAGGGGCGGCCATTGGAGGGAGGAGTTGCGCGCTAGGGAGGCACCAGCGGGGAGCTCGCCGAAAGAAGGGAGGCACACAAGGGATCCACCAGCTAATGTGGGGTCATGCACGCAAGGAAGGTAAGGGAGGAGAGGGCTGGGACATGCAAGGGAGGGTGGCCAAAGGCATGCTTACCGGAGAGAGGTCACTGGAAGGAGGGTCAACGTCAGGGGAGGCACACTGAATAGGGGGGTCGTGCGAGCGAACAGGGAAGTGGGGGGGAGTGGGGTGTGACACAGGAGGGGGTGAGGGGGGGGGGGACCAAAACCCTAATAAGAAAATAAAATAAAATAAATAATATTATTATTATTAATAAACTTAATAATAATAATAATCTCAATAAAAATAATAATAATAACATTAATAATGATAATAATAATAACTTAACAGTAATAATATTATTATTCATAATAATAATAATAATAATATCATTATTATTATTAAATCATTTTCTTTTTTATTTTATTCTCTTACATTTTTGATTTTAATTTAATAAATTTTAAACAAAAAAAGAATCAAATATAAATAAACTAACCGCGACCGTAATGTGATGGGTTTGGGTGTGACAATTCTCCCCACCATTAATGATTTCTACCCCCTAGAAATCCATTCCAAGGTTTAACCCAAAATTAAAAACTAACTCTCCTTCACAGCTTAAAGAGATTCCCAACAAAAATTTAATTGAGAAGAAGACTAAAACACTAACAACAGAAAAATATACTTACAAATCAAACTCAAGAAGCCAAAATGGACTCCCTTCTATGCCACCTACCCTCAAAAGTTTAAACACCTCTGGTTTATTGATCAAAGAGAAGGAATTCACACAACACATAATCCAACCCCTTAAAATAAAACACCTTACAAATTATCAAAAAAACCCTCACCACTAGATTGAAATAAGAAAATAATATCACTCATTTCCAAGTCAACATTAGAAACACAACCAGGTCACCTACACGGGAGGCCCGAATGGGCTCCCCACCATAAGAGATAGACTAACACTGATTCACTCCAGAAGAATTCTAGCGATACCCACAATGGGTCTCCCCACCATAAGAACCAACCTAACCACTTATCTTGTGTAGGCCAGCATGAGAGCCTGCCATGGTCTTACTTGATAACTTCCCACAAAAACTGAATCCACCACCAAAAGGGGAATGATAAAACAAATTTTAAACCAAACAAAAACACTACACAATTTTTCCACATCTATGGGATGCGACTACTTTAAATTGGAACAACCAGGACCAAAACTGACTATAAGGCTGACCATACATGAACATCATCATGGGGATTTACATCCAAAAAGTTACAACCACAAAGATTTTAGAAAACAAGACAACCACAACTCTTTATATCCAAGAAGGAACTCTTCCACCCACACAGGTCACAATGTGGGAATGAGGTCCTCACGCCTCTTTCCACTAAATAGGACCACTAGAAATGAAACAACTATAAAGAAGGCTTACACTATCTCCATTTCCAACCCTGAAGATAGAAATTAGATCAAGATCTCCTTACACCCCTAGGGTTCTTTACTACGTGCCAACTTCACTCTGGGACCTATGGTTGGAGCTCTGTTGATTGAATAATATCTTGCCTCGTAGTTAGGAATTAAAAAACCCTAAACAAAACTTCCCATACTGGTGCCATAAGAAACCATACCAGGACCTAGACGACACCAACCAACACAGAACACCCTGAAATATGATTACACTTATATAGAACCATTACCAAGATAGGGGCTTAGAATATTCTTATGAATCATCCCTTTCTAATTCGAATGATAAACATTGGGAGGAAATACACATAGAAGTCACCTTCCTCTAAAATAGTGGAATTCATAATTTACCAAAGGAAAACACACTTCAATAAAACCATAGGTGCTTTTATGTTTTAAAAACCTTCACCCTTACAGTCGAGCGATAAAACGACACCACAAAGCATCAACAAACGTGACCATTATAACCGATAGAAACATTAAAAGAAGAGGGACCTTAAACTGAGTCCCAAACATTACATGATTTCGGTATATGGACATAACAACCTCTTATGACAAAACTTTCCACACTGGTGGCCTGGCATAAACCTATTATTAAATGAAACCAACAAAAGACCCAAAGGACCTTTAAAAAAGTAGCCAACACAGACAACTTCGGACTGCATCCACCTTTCCTCACTAGAATTCCTTCCACCACTTCCAGACAATACCTTCAGAAATACCAGTGTTAGACTTCACCTTTGATGGCTCAAGAAACTCAAGAAACCAAAGTCTCTTTCAACTTTACACATCCACTCTCTCGCTGCGAGAGGGTTCGATTAATCAAAAAAGAAGAGGGGTAGACTCAATCACTAAAACTTAATAAGGAAGTTATTATGTTGATAAGATGAATTATTTTTCAATGGTGAATCACCCATGGTCACACTTAAATCGTTCATTAACTCTTTTGGGGGGATAAAACTGGCCAACGAGGAAAACCAAAGACACAATCAAAATAATCCTTTGGAAAATACATGCCACAAACCAGAACATAAGAAATGAGTGGAACCACTGCAAGGCTTCCTGAAACACTTCTCGAAAAAGACCACTAATTGTCACTTCAAACCAACTTATCAATGAAACACAAACCTAAAACATCAATCAAGAAAGAGGTTTTTTTTGAAAATCAAAACACCCCACAACAACATTCCCAGAAATAGAAGAAGACACCGCACACCAACACCGATTATGAAAACATCACATCTTCTCTTTAAAATCATGTTTAAAATAATTTAGGCTTTATGGGATTCATACACACAAATGGAATCTCATGGCTTCGCACATGCAAGCTCTAGTACCACATTAAGCACCCATCCCATGACAATCCATACACCCATCCACTTTTTCCATTGACCATCCAACCTTCCATACATACCCATGCATGTGATCACTCATGACGTTACCAAGGGTAAAAAAACCTTTTTAATTTTTCAAAACAAACATTCAACTCACCCTTCCATATTCTTAATACACTTAAAGTTTCAAAAAATCAGCATTTTTTTTTCAAAACTTCACTATTTACCAATTAAAATGTCATTTTTAAACTTCAAATATAAATCCCAAAACATTTCATCCATTTAAACAAATTCTTCATATATCGCTCTATCCCATTAAAAACACTTCTGATCAAACAAAAAACCTCATTTCATCAACACCCATTTAATAAAAATTCACTCATTCTCATTTAAAACAAGTTTCCAAAACCATTTTTATATCTAGAAACATGTTTTCCAAACAACCAATGTTTGATAAACTATAAACTTTTTTCATAAAAATCCACCCTCGATAAACTCATCCCATTTACTCAAACCCATTTCATAAAAATTTATCTTTCTAAATCTTCATTCAAAGAAATTCTGAAAACCCATTTTCCATCCTTTGAAAATAAAATCATCCCCACATTAAAAATCCATATTTCTTAAATATTCAAATGAAGGTCTTCAGATTTGTTTTTCAGAACCCAAGGAGATACAAGATTATGCAAGAGGAAATTAGTGTCGGTGGGTGACTTGGACATATGGTTAGAAACCATATTCCAACCACTCCACCGTCATAAAGAGTGTTCCAGGGCAGTGTACCCAGATCCAAATGGCTTTCCAGGCCTTGCGATCTCATTGATACCATCAGACCTACTCTCTTTTCATTTTCCAAAACTTCAACGGGTTACAAGAACCAAATAACATAGATGAAAATCAACTTCCTTTGGTAACTTGAGTCCCATAATGAGGTGTGCTGGCCAGACACCACACTCATAACTAGAATGTCCAATCCCAAAAATCCTAGCCCCTATCACCCTAGACTATTCCACATGGAACATGACTCAAAAGAGAGTTACCAGCCTCTGATACAATTTTTCAGGAAACAACCCGAGTCAGCCCTACACTGATCACCTGAGTCGGCCCACAACAAGGCCCGACGGGCATTCCCGATCCCCACGGGCCAACAACTAGTGTCTAGCACCAAAGTAAAATAGTTTGGAATGATTTTGGACCATAAAGAAAAGACAAATGAATAAATATAAAATGAATAAAAAAACACTAGATACAGAAAAATAAATAGAACTAGGTGGATAAACATACCTCTAAGTGACCTAATGGGTCACCACCAAACACCGAAACACACTCGCTGCAAGAGAAATCCAAAACTATATCCTGAAACTGAAAAGATAAGGTAGGCATGAGCACTGAGATACTCAGTAGGAATTATAAAGTACAACAACACCATATTCCCTTTCCTTTAAAAAGAAATCCAATCATGCTAGTTTGAAAATAATAAATAATAAAGTAATGTTTTTCATTATTTTCAAATTCAAGTCACAAGTTTACATTCTTAAGGAAAGAGTTTATATTCCACTATATTTTCAAAATAGATTCCAAGCATACATTAACATTCCAAAACGAAAAGAAAATAGTTTAAATTAAAAACATGTATGTTAAAAATAAGGAAACAAGCTTGAAGTAACTAAAATGAAAATCATTTCAAAAACACCATACCACAAGTGGGCACCATAGTCAATCCCTATAGGTATCTAGCACAAATGGGGCCCTAGGAACCTTGTACCTTGGCGAAACATGGCTTAGAAACCACGACCATAAGTGTTCTCATGCACGATCCACTAGTAGGGGAACCCCTATAACTGAGTGGTCTCCAATCATCATAATCATTTAGTTAGTGTTATAATAATCAATCCTACTAGACCAAACCAGGACTAACCACTACCGAATCATCTAGCGTACTAGTCCTAGTCCACCTACCTAGGTACCTAGGGTTTATCCATGTTCTATATTCCAAATGGTGGTCATATTTTATCAAGAATACATATATGAACACATCACTTTATTTATCCAAAAACCCATTCAACCTCCCACCACCAATCTACCTCTTTAATTGCATTCCCCATTTTCGTCACAAAACAATGTACAATCCATAACACTGGGAACATATCATTAATCACATATTAATACTTGCATCACATTTCTCAAGCTAGGGGGAATGCCTCAAGAGGGGTTTTTCACTTTCACAGACCATTCCCAAAGTTCCAAACATGTCTCATTGCTTTACAAATATTTTTAATATTTTAGAAAACACTATTGATCAACACCTTTAAGTTCTAAAAAACATTTAAAAGCACACTTTCACAACCAAGGCATCACACATTTAAAAGAAAGATTGAAAACATGTTTAAATCTAAGAAACCCATTGGAAATAATCATTACACACTAAAACCATTAAGGAAACCACTTTTAAATATTTAACATTAAAGATCAATTGAGTATTAGAAATACATCACTATTTCCAACAAGGTCAAAAACATGTTTCAATATGAAAAACTTACGTTAGACCTTAGATAATTGATATAAAACAAGTAAATAACTGTTTCAAACAATCACAACTAGACCACATGGAATTCAAATACTATATAAATATAAAACATATTTTTAAAATAATCAAGAAATAGTAGATTTCAAATTAATGTTCTAGGCATAAATATCCTACCTCAAACATGCCGCTCCTCGATAACCTCCACCCGAACCAACCCTTCGCACTTACACACACATGAATTTGTATGTATATATATAAATAACCCTAGCTTCATTGCACATATTACATGTACCATGAGGGAATATGTACAAATAGGGAATATATATATATACATGCCTTACCTATGCATGTACATATAGGTGTTCTTGATACCCGCAGCCTGAAACCACATCAACAAGACCCATCCAACTCTGGAAAAATTTACCAACAAATCAAAACACCTTGGAAAAGACCCATTCATAACCCAAAACCATTTTCAAAACATGCCTTCTATCTTTTAAAACGATTTACAATTCACATTGAGCAATGAACAAAAAGTCAAACTCACCAAAGCATTTCATTTACTTTTGAAAACATGCACCCAAACTCATCTCCCCCACAAGTGTCTTTAAAAACATTATTCACAACTTTCAAACAACCCCAAAAACCCTTTTTAAGAAGCAATACATTAAAAAACACACACAAATTAGTCATTTTATTCATTAAAAATCATTTCTAACATATATGCACACAAAACACTTCAAAAACATTATTCGCACATCATAATTAAACCAAATAAAATATTTATAAATTCAAAAAAGCATAATAAATTCATCTAAAATGGAATTGGAATGAAACCTCCTTCCATGGTGAAGAAATTGCTATAATCTGATGTAGAACCTTGATTTCACCTAAACCAAACCTCAAAGTAACCCAAGAAAGGCAATATTTAGCCAAAAAATTTAATATTGAACCCTAACCCAAAAGATCTAACCCTCAAAACTAAAACCCTAGCCACTGAAAACCTGAACCCTAAAGAAAACTGGATGAAAACATTACCCGGAGGGGCAGCCGCTGGAGGGAGGGGTTGCACACTGGGGAGGCACTGATGATGAGCTCGCTGGAAGAAGGGAGGCGCGTCGGGGAGCCGTTGGCTGGTGGGGGGTCACACGTGCAAGGCAGGGAAGGGAGGATAGGGTTTTGTCATGCAAGGGAGGGTAGCCAGAGGCATTCTCACTAGAGGGAGGCCATCTAAAGGAGGGTCGACGCAGGGGAGGCGCGCCTAGTAGGGGGTTGTGCGAGCGAACAGGGAAGGGGGGAGTGGGGTGTGACGTAATATGGGGTGAGTGGGGGGACTAAAACCCTAATAAGAAAAAATAATCTAAATAATAATAATAATAATTAACTTAATAAGAATAATAATAATAATAAACTTAATAATAATAATATTATCAATAAAAATAATAATAACAACATTAATAATGATAATAATAATAACTTAACGATAATATTATTATTATTCATAATAATATTATTGTCATCATTTTTATTATTAAATCATTTTATTTTTATTTTATTCTCTTTCATTTTGATTTTAATTTAATAAATTAAAAAAATATCAAATATAAATAAACTAACCGAGACCGCAAGGTGTTGGGTTAGGGTGTGACAGTTCCATCCCAATATTACTGAATCGAGTTCACTCCTCATTCCAGCCCTGTAATATTGAACTGAATTCATTTCTCGTTCTAGCCCTGTAATACTAAACCAAATTAATTTCTCATTCCATCCATGTATATCTCATGAGATATAAATCTTTACCCAATGAATTGGAGTGAGGTATAGGTCTCACCCATCTAATAATGAAATCATATATACATGTGCCAGAAAACCATAAATAATCATATCATAACCCATGAAATTAAATGGGTATCATAAATAGATAATCATATCATAACCTTTGAAAAAGATACAAGTTTCATAATCATTTCATCAAAATCATAACTCGTGAAATGAAGCGGATTTCAAAAGCATATAACCCATGGAAGAGAAACAGGTTTCATAATCATCATTACATCAAAACATAAACCATTAAAAAAATATGAATGGAACCTTTTGGATCATTTCCTATAATGGCATGAGTAACATCAATAGATGTCATCTTATATGGAAAATTACTTGGAAAGATACTTTGAAAACATTTCTTGAGGAAAATATCATTTCTTCATTGAAAAAAGGCTATTTAAAACATAAAATCTTTTGAAAACCATTTTATTGAAAATAAACTTAAAAGATTATAAATAATTCTTTGAAAACCATTTGTAAAATTTTTTATTTGAAAAAAGATATAGAGACATTGAAAAAATTTTGAAATTCATTTTTCCTGAAAACTTATAAAAGGAACTTGAAAATATTTTGAAAACCATTTATTTGAAAAAACGTTGAAAACTTATAAATAAGGCTTGAAATCATTTTGAAAACTATTTTCCTTGAAAACTTATAAAAGAATATGTAAAAAAAATTTGAAAACAATTTTAATTTAAAACTTATAAAATAATACATAATAAATTTTGAAAACCATTTTCCTTTAAAACATATAAAATGTTCTTAAAAACCTTTGGAAAAACACTTTCCTTGAAAAACAATATAAAAAATTATAAAGAAATCAAGAAAACGTTTTGAAAAAAATTTCATTGAAAATTGTTTTTGAAAAAATTTTCTTAAAATTTAACCATTTAAATATTCAAAGGATGATTCACAGAAATGATGATGGGTAAATCCGTAAATGCCATACGAGATTAGAAGAACATTCATTTTTCATGGTAAAAGGTTAGAAAAATGACTTGTTCAGAAAGTGATAAGAATATTCCATTGAAAACATTAGTAGAAGACATAAATGGAAAAAAAAATCTTTTAAATATTATAGTTGAATAGTATAATAATTTTAGAATCCCTTTTAGAAAACATGGTTTTGAAGGAACATAGATTTATGACCAAAGAGAGGGTAAAGTCGAGCTTTCTTAAAAACACCTTATTAACTATATTATATACCAAAGAGTAGAAATATGGTAGCAATACATGAATATATCATGAATAAATAGAGTAAATTAAAATTAATTCATGTTCTTGAGAGATTCATTATAATATTTCAACAAAGGAAGCATAATCATAAACAGTCTCGAAAAGCGATGAGAGTGTTTCAATAAACTCTTATCACTTGGTTACTTAGGATTATACACTCCATGTAAAAAATGGAATTAAATGAAGAATAAAAATATAAAAAATAAGTAGATTCATGAAATAACATTTCAAATGTAAGTATATACACATAGAAAAATAATGTAGGTTTATAACAAAACCTCTGTCTCAAAGAAGGAAAATTGAGACAAAACTGTCTTACCGATTTGGTAGCTTTTGAAACATTAACCCCATGAAATTAAAATCATAGAATGGATATTTAAATACCCATAAATTTAATTATAAAAATAATATAATACATCCATGGATAGTATACACACAAGTCAAAAGGAATGGGTGGTGAATAAAGCATGCATCTCACATAAATAAAAAATGAGATGAAATTCCCTTACCTTGTGTCTTGACTCTCTTCGTATTTGTTTAAGATTTCTAAATAGTAAATATAAATTTATTATACTTATTTCATAGAACCATATTCTTATATCTAATACCATATAAGGTTTGATTACAAACTTATATTATCCGCTTGTTAACAATCCTATGTTAAGGTTTTACTTCGGGTAATGTTCGCTTTATTCTTCGCATGTGTCTTAATTTGTTATATATTTTGTCCATATAATTATATCATGATTTAAAGAATTTAAACCATGATATAAATATTATTTATATTATGTAATTTTTATAATAATTTATATAATATAGAAGTATGAAATGGAATACCCCATTCATGGAGACTGTAAGCCGTACATACGCATGAACGTTGTTTCCCTTTTTTTTGTCATATTAAAAGAAAGAAAGAAAATTACATATATATATATACATACATATATATATTATAATTATAGTATAATTATTATTTCATATATATCATATCATTTCACTAAAATAATCCTTAATACATTCCATGCAGTGTGTGAAGGAATCACATCGCTTTGAGGGGCGGTAGTCCACACTTCCTCAAACGAAATTATCGTATTTACACAAAGTTGAAAGTATAAAGATATTTTTTTAAAAGGATTAAAAAAAAGATAAATACATAACAAATATAATATATAACATATATAAATATATTTTTCATCATAATTTCCACCATGAGAGACGGTAAAGGAAAAATGAACAATCATCATTTTGTGAGGTAGTAGTTTGATGTACACGTAAACAATATGTTCGTTACCCATTAGATGGTGGTGTGTGTAATTGTAGGTTAAAATTTTAGCATAAAAAAAATCCTAGAATATTTATGATACTATTTTTTTATACAATCATGGAATAAAAATAGTGGATGGGGTGGATAAATAAAATAAAAGAAAAGAGCTTGAGAGAAGACGTTACCTCTTAATCGGGCAACTCCTTTTGGTTTGTGCCAAAATCCTTCCTTGGATTACTTTCTGTACAAATGGATTATTCAAGGAGTAATGGAGATATATTGGGAAGTTTATTGGGTAGAGATTTTCTTAACCTATTTGTTTTGATAGGTGTGAAGAAAAAGGGATAGGTGGTGGCCTTTTATAGGGAAGAGAAAGGACACACTTGGCATTTTTGAAAACAAGTTAGGTGTACCCATGTTTTCACATAACAAAAGTAATAAAAAACCAACCAAACTCAATAATTAAAGGTTCATGGACTAAAAATGACCAGAAAAGGTGTGTTGGAAAATTTTCTATGTCATTTTGGGTCTTAAATTTAATGCTTAACACTTTATTAATCAAATTTTTCTCTTAACCATTGTAATTAATTTTAATTACTTTCACTAATATTTTTGGTAAAAAACTAAGTTGAAAGTATTTGAAATTATAAATTATTATGATTCCAAATATGTAATACATTTTTCCAATTTATAATCACATAAGTGGAAGAAATTAATTTAAGATTAATCCCTCTAATGAGACATCCCTGCAGGTTTTTAAAGTAAAAACGTTCAAATGTTTGCTAAGTTTTTATACCCAATTTCAAAGAGAAATTGATTAAAATAACCTAAATTGGATTAATTGATAAAAATATGATATAATTAAACTTTTAAAAAAAATTAAAATATTATTTAACCTTATAAATAAATTAGATGAAAAGGTAGTTTTGAATTAAAATCTGGTATCTTTCACTATTTATCCAAAAATGAAGTTTCATAGAAAAATACCAAAAATTATCCCTAAGCTGATTTTGACATTATAAATTCAAAAATTTTGATTATTTTATCAAATTAAATTTCTAAATGTGTCTAAAATTAGTTTTATTATTTTTCATAGAAGGACATTAAAAGGAGTTCATTTTAAAAAATAGTATTTTTAAACATATAAGGACTTTACAAAAAATTATATATTTCATTATCAATATGTTTTATTTATATAAAAAATTTATAAACAATATTTTAAAAGTATTTATTAATTTTTTTCTTACTATGTTTAACATCTAGGTTATCATTATCTCTTTCTTATTAATTATAATAAAAAATTATGTTTCTTAAAAACTTAGTTTTTTGTGTATCATACGCCAAGTCAGTGTAGTATGTAACGTACGCCAAGTCGGTGTTGTGTATAACATATGAAAATTTAGTGTTTCATGTAACACACACCAATCTGGTGTTGTGTGAAAGGAATTTTTGACTTAGTGAAAATTATTTTCAGTGTTGTGTGAAATGAAAAATATCAAAGGATTAAATTAATTTGAAAAAAAAATATTTCACAAAATCTTAGGGTGTTACACGGCTTATAAATCATGTGTTATGAATAATTTCCATGTTTATTCCCTTAATGATATTTTTAGCACATCCATTTTGTATATGTATTCCATAGGTTATCCTATGCAGTTTTAGGATCTCAAATTGAGTTAGGATCTCATTATGGAGATTAATAATAAGATATTTTAGTTTCATGTTTTCAAATTATTTACCTAGTCTTCCAAAGAAACTATGTTTTTTGATCATCCGTTTGTATTTAATGGATAATTATACTTAAAATAATTTTATAATATGTAAAAAATGATAGGTTCATTATAAAAAGGTTTTCGAGAACAAGTGGGCTTGCCATATTCAGGAAGAAGCTGATAGAAATAAGAGATACAAAGCATGGCTCGTAGTGAAATTGTTTCAATAGAAGGAAGGAGTAGATTTATCAGAAATATTCTCACTATTAGTTAAACATTGTACCATATGAACAATTCTGAGAATGGTTACATTGGAATATCTATATTTGAAGTAGATAGATTTTAAAACTTCTTTCATTCATGATGAGTTGGAGAAGGATATATACACGCAACAATTGATAGGTTTACCGGTAGAAGAGAATAATTTTTTTTGTAAGATGAATAAAATACTCTATGGTAGGAAGTATTAATCTCAATAATGGAATAAGAAATTTCAATAATTTATGTCAGAAGAATAGTTCAACATATGTAATACAGATCATTGATGTTATCAAGAGTAATGGAAAGATGACACATTCATCATATTGCTTTTATATTTGGATGACATATTAATAGTTGGATGGGATGCTTTGAAAAGATGAAATTTTATGTTTGAGAAAATAGTATTGTTAAACATATGAGGTCTAAACCAAAAATAATATCTTTCATTATCAATATGTTATATTTGTATAAAAACATTATAAAAATTATTCTAAAAGTATTTATTACTATTCCTATTACTATCGTTAACGTCTAGGTTATAATTATCTCATTTTTAATAATTATAACAGTAAAATGATGTTTCATAGAAACACAGTGTTGCGTGTAATGTGCGCCAAGTCGGTATTGAATGTAACGTATGCCAAGTCGGTGTTGAGTGTAACATACACCAAGTTGGTGTTGTGTATAACACATGCCAAGCTGGTGCCATGTAAATGAAATATTTGATTTAGTGAAAAACTATTTTTAGTGTTGCATGAAATGAAAAATATTAAAAGATTAAATTCATTCGAAAAAAATGTTTCACGAAATGTTTGGGTGTTACATTCTACCCCCTTAAAATAAATTTCACCCTCGAAATTCATTTGGATTATCAAAGTTTTAATAGTTGAAAGTTTTATTCATAGAAACCCACATCATAAAAATTGATACTAAAACTTCCATTAAAAAGGGAATGTTGGAACCATAATGGTTTCCCAAAGTAATATATAAACAGGTTTCCACATAGGAGAACATTGGTTGAGAGTGAAGATTGGACATGGTGAAAAAACGTAAATATTTATAGGGAGTGATTGAGGTCATCAATCACAAACAAGTTAATGATCAAAGAAAAGTTTAGGGCCTCAAAGTTATAAATCTGTGACGATTTAAAAGGCAATCAATTTAAAAAAGTTATGGTATTAGGACAACACATTTTATTTCTTTTTATCATTATCCTAATGTTGAGAAATTCTATTATTGAACAAGAATATAAAGAAATATACTTACTTGATATATTTTTATAAACAAAATTTTATTCATTTGTTGTTCTTTCATCTATTTTAATTCATCCATTACTTTAAGAAATGGATTTCCTAAAATTGACTTTGATGTTTAAAATTCTAAAATACAATTTTAGTAGATCTTAAGGCACATAAAAGAATGAAAAGTATAACTAGTTGTCTCTAACAATTCTTTAAAATCAATATGGTTAATACATTAATCTATAAACATAAAAAGTAACTCTACTGGTTCATCATTGATATTAATTCAACAAAAATAATTACACATTAACCAGGACATCACATAGGCCTGTGGTAGGCATGAAACCCTTATCGTCCTTTGGTTATGGGTTCAAGAATCATAGCCTCACCGGACATGATTGGTTGTCACCCAACATACATGATGTCCTTTTCTAAAACCACACTAACATAATTTCAAAAATAAATAATATGGACATACTTGAAATAAGTTTAATCACAAAATATCCTTTTAACCAAGGTTTTCAATGCAATCTCAGTGCATAAATACTTCCACATAAATTTAACTTAAACTTATCATGAATGGTTTACCTTATAACACTTTTTAAAGATGAAAATATAAAACTTTAGAAATAATTCACAAAATCAACTTAACAATGATTCCCCCGTATATTACAAAGTAGATCTTGGTTTTCATATTCCAAACATGTGAATACCCTCATCATATATTATCCTAAAACCTGGTAATAACCTAAATTACCATAAATAGTTCTGGAAAACATGCATGCTTTATTATTCCAAAGATTACTGGATATATTCCATAAATCCAAGAAGTTGTAAACTTCATCCATGATAGTATAAACTACTTGTCAACAAGTCCTTAATTAATTCCAAGGTAATCAGTACCGTCTCATTTACTTATTTATAACCCACATATATTTATCCAAACAATAATATCATAACATAAGGAACATATTAAGGGTTATCTTTCCCTTAATATATTTTTTTCTATGGACATCAACTTTCCACTAAATCACTTTTCTATTACATTGGACCCATTCAGCATATTCTTGTAAATCATTAGTGAAAAAACATAAACTAGACAATCCTTATATATTTCACCTTTCATATAAAATTATTTTTAAATCCAAATACATAAAAACTTTTATTATTCCACTTTATCCTTATGCCATTAACAAGTCTACCTCATCCTATTTAATTAATACCTTTTCCCTCTCACATTTTATCTTTAGTCTCATCATTGTCCACAATGTAACCATTACTCACACCACCTTTCTGATTCTCTTCAGAATCATTCCTCTTAGGACATTGAGTTGTATAATGACTATTTATTCCACACTTAAAACACTTAACCTTCGATGATGACTTAGAGAGGAAAATATTATCATCCATTTCATTAACCTAACTCATCATTTTTTTCTTTAAGTCACTTGCTTTGTGTCCTTTTCCATAGTCAAAACATCTTCTTGTTGCTCTAAGGCATCCACTTTAGTGATTCTTTCCACATCCTTGACACAAGGGAAACCAAATCTTCATTCCTCTATGGTCTCCATTACTTGAAATCTCAGCAAACTCCTTTCTCTTCCTTGGGGAGTCCGAGAGTTGGTTAAGGTACACATTGTTAATCATGTTCTGTGAATACTAATTAAGCATAATCACAACATTTTTCACTCCATTGATCATCCCCATTTTCTTATCATTAGAAATCCATCCATTACATTCAATGCTAATCCAGTTACTTTTAGTTCCCACCATTAACTAAAACTAGAAGCATAGTGTAAGAATTAATTATCATAGTAGAAAAACACATAGTCATGAAAATAATTACTTATAAGATTTCTAAATCATGACACATTACTTAATCTATGACACCATAGGTTATTATTAGGTCATTCATAGGCAACTTATATTTAAATCCCTCAGGACTATTTATAAAGAGTTTTGTGAATTCCCAAAGCATATCCCCTGGGAGTGTTAAACCAGGTGTGTATCAAGGCCCGTTGTCGTGTACCAGATTACCCTGAGTTAGGATCATAACATCTTATTAGAGTTATTACCCCTAGGTACATTTGTGAAATAACTACATCCACTTGTAGTATCTAGATAAGGATTTATTGCTAGGAAACCACTCACTCTATCCTTTACCAAAATTATTGGACATTTTCCTAAACATTAACTCATCCTTATACTTATCCTTAGAGACATCCATAGACATATCCTTAGAAATATAACTAGGGATCTCAATATAGTTTTATCATCCTAATTTATAAAGGTTAATTAAAACTTTTCTCTGATACCAACTATAATAACCCTCACTTTTCATTCATTAACATTACATAACTTTTTTAGAATACTTAAAACATTATACAAGCAGACAACCAAAGACTCTATTAGTCTATTGGATTTGGAAACATGGAAACATAAACACAGACACACAAGTGATCTATATTATATTCCACTATGATCTTCATGACTAGCACCATTATTAAACACATCATACCTAATACATATCTCCATAACATGGGGAAAAACATAAAAAGGGCTGAGGTCAGATGCTCAGTAAGGGTAAAAAAGGGAGACATATAATCATAAGTATGATTATTAGGGTATGAGAACGTGATCACAACATTGGAAGATCATACCCTACATACCATAAGATCATAAGCATGAATCATGGCATAAATCTTGGTAGTTCATAAGACATGAATTATAATGAAATAAAGAACATAATCCATGAAATCATAACATAGGAATAAAACATGGATTTTTGCTAGAAACATAAGCATATATAATGATTTCTATCGTATTCAAGGAATCACTAACAATGCCATCTTAGTGAAAAAAGTCCTTTACTGAATCGGGTTAACACCCTGTTATTATCACGAACCAACCCTGATCAACCCTGAACCAGTCACCCAAGTCGACCTGTGACAAGGCCCAAAGGGTGTTCTTGATTCCCATGGGCTGGAAACTAGTGCTGAGTATCAACGTAAAATAGTTGGGAATGATTTTGGCCCATAAAGAAAAGACAAATGAATAAATATAAACTGAAAAAAAAACAAAAAAACATTAGGAGTGGAAAAAGAAATAGAACTAGGTGGATAAATATACCTCCATGTTACCTCATGGGTCACCACCAAACAAAAAACCACACTTTCTATAAGAGAAATCCCAAACTAGAACCTAAAACTAAAAAGATAAGGTAGGCGTGAGTACTGAGTTTCTTAGTAGGAATTCCAAAGTACAACAACGACCTATGCCCTCGCCTTTAAAAAGAAATCCAATCATGCTAGTTTGAAAATAAGAGATAATAAATTAATGTTTTTCATTCTTTTCAAATTCAAGTCACAAGTTTACATTTTTAAGGAAAGTGTTTCTATTCCACTATATTTTCAAAATAGACTGCAAGCATGCATTAACACTCCAAAATGAAAGGAAAAAATTTCAAATTAAAAACATGGATTTTACAAATAAGGAAAGAAGATTGAAGTAAATAAAATGGAAACCATTTCATAAACACCATATTATAAGTGATCACCATGGTCAATCCCTATAGGTAGCTAGCAAAAATTGGGCCTTAGGAACCTCTTACCTTGGTTAAACATGGGTTGGAAACCATGACCATCATCATTCTCATGCATGAGCCACTAGTAGGGGAACCCCCATAACCTAGTGGTATCTAATCATAATAATCATTTATTTAGTGTTTTAATCATCAATCCTGCTAGATGAAACTGGGATGAACCACTACCAAATCATCTAGAGTACTAGTACTTGTCTGCCCACCTAGGTAATTGGGGTTTACCCATGTGCTCTATTCCAAATGGTGGTGATATTTTATTAGGAAGACATATATGAACACATAAATTTCTTTATAAAAAAACCCATTCAATATCCCACCACCAATCTCCCTCCTTAAGTGCATTCCCCATTTTACATCACACAAAAACGAACAAGCCATAAAACTAGGCACATATCACTAATCGCATATTAACACTTTCATCACATTTCTCAAACTTTGGGAAATGCCTTTAGAGGGATTTTCTAATTTCTCAAACCATTCTCAAAGTTCTAAACGGGCATCATTGCTTTATAAGGAATTTTAGCACTTTAGAAAACACTACTTCTAAACACCTGCAAGTTCAAAAAATCATTTAAAATAATACTTGCACAACCAAGGAACCACACATTTAAAATAAAGCTAGAAAACTTGTTTAAATCTAAGAAACCCTTTGGAAATACTCATTACACACTAAAACCTTAAGGAAACCACTTTGAAAGATTTGTCATTAAAGATCAATTGAGTATTAGAAATACACCACTATTTACAACAAGGTCAAAATCATGTTTCAATATGAAAAACTTGCATTGGAGCTTAGATAAATTATGTAAACCAAATAAATAATTGTCTCTACCAATCACAACTAGACCAAATATCATGAAAATACTATATAAATATAAAAAATATTTTTAGTAGTTGGGGTTTGTATTAGTGGTAAGAACCCCGTAATCCTACATGAAAAATGGGGGTTCAAAACCCATGGGGCGCAGGGTATTGTAGCGGGACTGTAGCAGCGGTGGTACTGTTGATCGGTGGGTACTGTAGCAGCGACAAGATACTGTAGCGGTGGCAGGGCACTGTAGCAGTGGCAGATACTGTTGCAGCTGGGTTACTATTCACAGAATGGGCCTTAGGCTAAAAAGTTGGGCCTACGAGCTATGTAATGGGATACATGCCCACTGGGCCTTTGAGCTAGGTAATGGGTCCTCCTCTACCCAGTTTAAAGAGGTCTTTTCTTTGCTTTAATAATAAAAATGATGCTTCAACCGCAACATTTAAAAAAACATATTTTTAATACAATCAATAAATCATAGATTTCAAATTAAAGGTCCAGGCACAGGGATCATACCTCAAACATGTCACTCCTTGATGAGACCACCCGAACAGACCCTTCACACTTACACACACATGTATTTATAAATATATATATATATATACCCCTAGCTTCTTTGCACATGTTTCCCATGCCATGAGGGAATATGTACAAAGGGGGTATATATATATATATATTATTTTCCTATGCATGTACATATAAGTGTTCCTGATACCCACTTCCATAAACCACATCAATGGGACCCAACACACTTTGGAAAAATTTACAAACAACTCAAAATACCATATAAAAGACCCACACATAACCCAGAACGATTTTCAAAATATACCTTCCATATTTTAAAACAATTTACAATTCACATTGAGAAATTCGCAACAAGTCAAACTCGGCAAAGCTTTTCATTTCCTTTTGAAAACATGCACCCAAACTCATCCACCCTGCAAGTGTCTTTAAAAACATGATTCATACCTTTCAAACAACCCCAAACACTCTTTTTGAGAAGCAATAATTTATAACCACACAACTTAGTTATTTTCTTCCTTAAAACTCATTTCAAAAATATAAGCACACCAACCACTTCAAAAGCATTATTCAGACCACATAATTAAACGAAGAACACATTTATAAATTCAAACAAGCATAATAAATTCATCAAAAATTTCTATGGCATAGAACCACCTACCTTGTTGAAGAAATTGCTGGAATCTGGTGCAGAACCTCGATCACACCTCAATCACACCTCAAAGAAACCCTAACAAGGTAATATTTACCCAAAACATTAATATTGAACCCTAACTCACAAGATCAAACCCCAAAAACTAAATCCCTAGCTGTTTGAAACCTAAACCCTAAATAAAATTGGAAGAAAATATTACCCAGAGGGGTGGCCATCGGAGGGAGGAGTTGTGCGCTAGGGAGGCACCAGCGAGGAGCTCGCCGAAAGAAGGGAGGCACACAAGGGATCCACCGGCTAGTGTGGGGTCATTCACGCAAGGAGGGGAATGGAGGAGAGGGCTGGGACATGCAAGGGAGGGTGGCCAAAGGCATGCTTACTGGAGATAGGTCTCCGGAAGGAGGGTCAACGGCAGGGGAGGCACACTGAATAGGGGGGTCATGCGAGCGAACAGGGAAGTGGGGGGGAGTGGGGTGTGACGCAGGAGGGGGTGAGGGGGGGACCAAAACCCTAATAAGAAAATAAAATAAAATAAATAATAATAATAATAATAATAAAATTAATAATAATAATAATCTCAATAAAAATAATAATAATAACATTAATAATGATAATAATAATAACTTAACAATAATAATATAATTATTCATAATAATAATAATATTATTATTCATAATAATAATAATAATATCATTATTATTATTAAATCATTTTCATTTTATTTTATTCTCTTTCATTTTTTATTTTAATTTAATAAATTTTAAACAAAAAAAGATTCAAATATAAATAAACTAACCACGACCGCAATGTGATGGGTTTGGGTGTGACAATTCTCCCCACCATTAACGATTTCTACCCCCTAGAAATCCATTCCAAGGTTTAACCCAAAAGTAAAAACTGACTCTCCTTCATTGCTTAAGGAGATTCCCAATAAAAGTTAATTGAGAAGAAGACTAAAACACTAACAATAGAAAAATATACTCACAAATCAAACTCAGGAGGCCAAAATGGACTCCCTTCTATGCCACCTACCCTCAAAAGTTTAAACACCTCTCGTTTATTGATCAAGGAGAAGGAATTCACACAACACATAATCCAAGCCCTTAAACTAAAACACCTTAGAAATTATCAAAAAAACCCTCTCCAGTAGATTGAAATAAGAAAATAATATCACTCATTTCCAAGTCAAAATTAGAAACACAACCAGGTCACCTACACGGGAGGCCCGAATGGACTCCCCACCATAAGAGATAGACTAGCACTGATTCACTCCAGAAGAATTCTAGCGATACCCACAATGGGTCTCCCCACAATAAGAACCAACCTACCCAATTAACTTGTGTGGGCCAGCATGAGAGCCTGACATGGTCTTACTTGATAACTTCCCACACAAACTAAATCCACCACCAAAAGGGGCACGATAAAAGAAATTTTAAACCAAACAGAAACACTACACAATTTTTCCACATCCATGGGATGCGACTACTTTAAATTGTAACAACCAGGACCAAAACTGACTATAAGGCTGACCATACATGAACATCATCATGGGGATTTACATCAAAAAAGTAACAACCACAAATATTTTATAAAACGAGACAACCACACCTCTTTATAGACAAGAAGGAACTCTTCCACCCACACAGGTCACAATGTGGGAATGAGGTCCTCATGCCTCTTTCCACTAAATAGGACCACTAGAAATGAAACAACTATAGAGAAGGCTTAAAATATCTCCATTTACAACCCTGAAGATAGAAATTAGATCAAGATCTCCTTACACCCCTGGGGTTCTTGACTACGTGCCAACTTCACACTGGGACCTATGGTTGGAGCTCTGTTGATTGAATAATATCTTGCCTCGTAGTCAGGCATTAAAATACCTTAAACAAAACTTCCCATACTGGTGCCATAAGAAACCATACCAGGACCTAGACGACACCAACCAACACAGAACATCCTGAAATATGCTTACCCTTATATAGAACCTTTAGCAAGATAGGGGCTTATAATATGCCTATGCATCACCCCTTTCTAATTCTAATGAGAAAAATTTGGAGGAGATACTCATAGAAGACACCTTCCTCTAAAATAGTGGAATTCATAATTTACCAAAGGAAAACACACTTCTATAAAACCAGAGGTTCTTTGATGGTTTCACAACCTTCACCCTTACAGTCGAGCGATAAAACGACACCACAAAGCATCAACAAACGTGACCATTATAACCGATAGAAACATTAAAAGAAGAGGGACCTTAAACTTAGTCCCAAACATTACATGATTTCTGTATATGGACATAACAACCTCTTATGACCAAACTTTCCACACTGGTGGCCTAGCATAAACCTATTATTAAATGAAACCAACAAAATACCCAAAGGACCTTTAAAAAAGTAGCCAACACAGACAACTTCGGACTGCATCCACCATTCCTCACTAGAATTCCTTCCACCACTTTCGGTAAATACTTCAGAAATACCAGTTTCAGAATTCACCTTTGATGGCTCAAGAAACTCAAGAAACCAAAGTCTCTTTCAACTTTCCAGATCCACTCTCTCACTGCGAGATGGTTCGATTAATCAAAAAAGAAGAGGGGTAGACTCAATCACTGAAACTTAATAATGAAGTTCTTTTGTTGATAAGATGAATTATTTTTCAATGGTGAATCACCCATGCTCACACTTAAATCGTTCATTAACTCTTTTGGGGGGATAAAACTAGCCAACGAGGAAAACCAAAGACCCAATCAAAACAACCCTTTGGAAAAAAACATGCCACAAACCAGAACTTAACAAATGAGTGGAACCACTACAAGGCTTCCCGAAACACTTCTCGAAAAATACCACTAACTATCACTTCAAACCAACTTATCAATGAAACCCAAACCTAAAACATCAATCAAGAAAGAGGTTTTTTTTTCAAAATCAAAACACCCCACAACAACATTCCCAGAAATAGAAGAAGACACCGCACACCAACACCGATTATGAAAACATCACATCTTCTCTTTAAAATCATGTTTAAAATAATTTAGGCTTTATGGGTTTCATACACACAAATGGAATCTCATGGCCTCGCACATGCTAGCTCTAGTACCACATTAAGCACCCATCCTATGACAATCCGGACACCCATCCACTTTTTCCATTGACCGTCCACCCTTCCATTCATACCCATGCATGTGATCACTCATGAGGTTACCAAGGGTAAAAACAAACCTTTTTAATTTTTTAAAACAAACATTCAACCCACCCTTCCATATTCTTAATACACTTAAAGTTTCAAAAAATCAGCAATTTTTTTTCAAAAGTTCACTATTTACCAATTGAAATGTTATTTTTAAACTTCACATATAAATCCCAAAACATTTCATCCATTTAAACCATTCTTCAAATATCGCTCTATCCCATTCAAAACACTTCTGATCACACAAAAAAACCTCATTTCATCAACACCCATTTAATAAAAATTCACTCATTCTCATTTAAAACAAGTTTCCAAAACCATTTTTAAATCTAGAAACCTGTTTTCCAAACAACCAATGATTGATAAACTATAAACTTTTTTCATAAAAATCCACCCTCGATAAACTCATCCCATTTACTCAAACCCATTTAATAAAAATTCACCTTTCTAAATCTTCATTCAAAGAAATTCTGAAAAACCATTTTCCATCCTTTGAAAATAAAATCATCCCCACATTAAAAATCCATATTTCTTAAATATTCAAATGAAGGTCTTCAGATTAATTTTTCATAACCCAAGGAGATACAAGATTATGCAAGAGTAAATTAGTGTCGGTGGGTGACTTGGACATATGGTTGGAAACCATATTCCAACCACTCCACCGTCATAAAGAGTGTTCCAGGGCAATGTACCCAGATCCAAATGGCTTTCCAGGCCTTGCGATCTCATTGATACCATCAGACCTACTCCCTTTTGATTTCCCAAAACTTCAACGGGTTACAAGAACCAAAGAACTCAGATAAAAATCAACTTCCTTTGGTAACTTGAGTCCCATCATGAGGTGTGCTGGCCAGACACCTGAATCATCTAGTGTACTAGTCCTAGTCTACCTACCTAGGTACCTAGGGTTTACCCATGTTCTATATTCCAAATGGTGGTCATATTTTATCAAGAATACATATATGAACACATCACTTTATTTATCCAAAAACCCATTTAACCTCCCACCACCAATCTACCTCCTTCATTACATTCCCCATTTTCGTCACAAAACAATGTACAATCCATAACATTGGGAACATATCATTAATCACATATTAATAATTGCATCACATTTCTCAAACTAGGGGGAATGCCTCAGGAGGGGTTTTTCACTTTCACAGACCATTCCCAAAGTTCCAAACAGGTCTCATTGCTTTACAAATATTTTTAATATTTTAGAAAACACTATTGATCAACACCTTTAAGTTCTATAAAACATTTAAAAGCACACTTTCACAACCAAGGCATCACACATTTAATAGAAAGATTAAAAACATGTTTAAATCTAAGAAACCCATTGAAAATAATCATTACAGACTAAAACCATTATGGAAACCACTTTTAAAGATTTAACATTAAAGATCAATTGAGTATTAGAAATACATCACTATTTCCAACAAGGCAAAAACATGTTTCAATATGAAAAACTTACGTTAGAGCTTTGATAAATGATATAAATCAAATAAATAACTGTTTATAACAATCACAACTAGACCACATGGCATTCAAATACTATATAAATATAAAACATATTTTTAAAATAATCAAGAAATCGTAGATTTCAAATTAATGTTCTAGGCATAAATATCCTACCTCAAACATGCCGCTCCTTGATAACATCCACCCGAACCAACCCTTCGCACTTACAGACACATGCATTTGTATGTATATATATAAATAACCTTAGCTGCATTGCACATATTACATGTACCATGAGGGAATATGTACAAATAGGGAATATATATATATATACATGCCTTACCTATGCATGTACATATAGGTGTTCTTGATACCCGCAGCCCGAAACCACATCAACAAGACCCAGCCAACTCTGGAAAAATTTACCAACAAATCAAAAAACCTTGGAAAAGACCCATGCATAACCCAAAACCATTTTCAAAACCTTCCTTCTATCTTTTAAAATGATTTACAATTCACATTGAGAAATGAACAACAAGTCAAACTCACCAAAGCATTTCATTTACTTTTGAAAACATGCACCCAAACTCATCTCCCCCACAAGTTTCTTTAAAAACATTATTCTCAACTTTAAAACAACCCCAAAAACCCTTTTTAAGAATCAATAATTTACAAAACACACACAAATTAGTCATTTTATTCATTAAAAATCAGTTCTAACAAATAAGCCCACAAAACACTTCAAAAACATTATTCGCACTGCATAATTAAACCAAACAAAATATTTATAAATTCAAAAAAGCATAATAAATTCATCTAAAATGGAATTGGAATGAAACCTCCTACCATGGTGAATAAATTGCTAGAATCTGATGTAGAACCTTGATTTCACCTCAACCAAACCTCAAAGTAACCCAAGAAAGGCAAGATTTATCCAAAAAAATTAATATTGAACCCTAACCCAAAAGATCTAACCCTAAAAACTAAAACCCTAGCCACTGAAAACATGAACCCTAAAGAAAATTGGACGAAAACATTACCCGGAGGGGCAGCCTCTGGAGGGAGGGGTTTCACACTGGGGAGGCACCGATGAGGAGCTCACTGGAAGAAGGGAGGCGCATCGGGGAGCCACTGGCTGGTGGGGGGTCACACGTGCAAGGCAGGGAAGGGAGGATAGAGTTATGTCATGCAAGGGAGGGTAGCCAAAGGCGTTCTCACTAGAGGGAGGCCATCGAAAGGAGGGTCGACGCAGGGGAGGCGCACCCAGTAGGGGGTCGTGCGAGCGAACAGGGAAGGGGGGGAGTGAGGTGTGACGTAAGATGGGGTGAGGGGGGGAATAAAACCCTAATAAGAAAAAATAAACTAAATAATAATAATAATAATAATTAACTTAATAAAATAATAATAATAATAAACTTAATAATAATAACATTATCAATAAAAATAATAATAATAACATTAATAATGATAATAATAATAACTTAACAATAATAGTATTATTATTTATAATAATATTATTGTCATCATTTTTATTATTAAATCATTTTATTTTTATTTTATTCTCTTTCATTTTGATTTTAATTTAATAAATTAAAAAAAGCTCAAATATAAATAAACTAACTGCAACCGCAAGGTACTGGGTTAAGGTGTGACAGTTCCATCCCTATATTACTCAATCAAGTTCACTCCTCATTCCAGCTCTGTAATATTGAACTGAGTTCATTTCTTGTTCTATCCCTGTAATACTAAACCAAATTAATTTCTTGTTCCATCCATGTATATCTCATGAGATATAAATCTTTACCCAATGCATTGGAGTGACGTATAGGTCTCACCCATCTAATAATGAAATCATATATACATGTGCCACAAAACCATAAATAATCATATAATAACCCATGAAATTAAATTGGTATCATAAATAGATAATCATATCATAACCTGTGAAAAATATACAAGTTTCATAATCATTTCATCAAAATCATAACTCATGAAATGAATTGGATTTCAAAAGCATATAACCCATAGAAGAGAAACAGGTGTCATAATCATCATTCCATCAAAACATAAACCATTAAAAAAATATGAATGGAACCTTTTGGATCATTTCCTATAACGGCGTGAGTAACATCAATAGATGTCATCTTATATGGAAAATTACTTGGAAAGATACTTTGAAAACATTTCTTGACGAAAATATCATTTCTTCATTGAAAAAAGGCTATTTAAAACATAAAAATATTTTGAAACCCATTTTATTGAAAATAAACTTAAAAGATTATAAAGAATTCTTTGAAAACCATTTGTAAAATTTTTTATTTGAAAAAATATATATAGAGCTTGAAAAAATTTTGAAAATCATTTTTCTTGAAAACTTATAAAGGAAACTTGAAAATATTTTGAAAACCATTTATTTGAAAAAACTTTTAAAACTTATAAATAAGGCTTGAAATCATTTTGAAAACTATTTTCCTTGAAAACTTATAAAAGAATATTTAAAAAAATTTGAAAACAATTTTACTTTAAAACTTATAAAATAATATTTAAAAAAATTTGAAAACCATTTTCCTTAAAAACATATAAAAGGGTCTTAAAAACCTTTGTAAAAACACTTTCCTTGAAAAACAATTTAAAAAATTATAAAGAAATCAAGAAAACGTTTTGAAAAACATATCATTGAAAATTGTTTTTGAAAACATTTTCTTAAAATTTAACCATTTAAACATTCAAAGGAAGATTCACAGAAATGATGATGGCTAAATCTGTAAATGCCATACGAGGTTAGAAGAACATTCATTTTTCATGGTAAAAGGTTATAAAAATGACTTGTTCAGAAAGTGATAAGAAGATTCCTTTGAAAACATTAGTAGAAGACATAAATGGAAAAAAATTATTTTAAATATTATAGGTGAATAGTATAATATTCTTAGAATCCCTTTATAGAAAACATGGTTTTGAAGGAACACAGATTTACGACCAAAGAGAGGGTAAAGTCGAGCTTTCTTAAAAACATCTTATTAACTATATTATATACCAAAGAGTAGAAAAATGGTACCAATACATGAATATATCATGAATAAATAGAGTAAATTAAAATTAATTCATGTTCTTGAGAGATTCATTATTATATTTCAACAAAGGAAGCATAATCATAAACAATCTCGAAAAGCGATGAGAGTGTTTCAATAAACTCTTATCACTTGGCTACTTAGGATTATACACTCCATGTCAAAAATGGAATTAAATGAAGAATAAAAATATAAAAAATAATGAGATTCATGTTATAACATTTCAAATGGAAGTATATACACCTAGACAAATAATGTAGGTGCATAATAAAACCTGTGTCTCAAAGAAGGAAAATTGAGACAAAACTGTTTTACCGATTTGGTAGCTTTTGAAACATTAACCCCATGAAATTAAAATCATAGAATGGATATTTAAATACCCATAAATTTAATTATAATAATAATATAATACATTCATGGATAGTATACACTCAAGACAAAAGGAATGGGTGGTGAATAAAGCATGTATCTCACATAAATAAAAAATGAGATGAAATTCCCTTACCTTGTTTCTTGACTCTCTTCGTACTTGTATAATATTTCTAAATAATAAATATAAATTTATTATAAATCTTTCATAGAACCATATTCTTATATATAATACCATATATGGTATGATTACGAACTTATATTACCCACTTGTTGACAATCCTATGTTAAGGTTTTACTTTGGGTAATGTTCGCTTTATTCTTCGCATGTGTCTTAATTTGTTATATATTTTGTCCATATAATTATATCACGATTTAAAGAATGTAAAACAAGATATAAATATTTTTTATATTTTTTATTTTTTTATAATAATTTATATAATATAGAAGTATGAAATGGAATACACCATTCATGGAGACTGTAAGCCGTACATACGCATGAACGATGTTTCCCTTTTTATTGTCATATTAAAAGAAAGAAAGAAAATGACATATATATATATACATACATATATATATTATAATTATAGCATAATTATTATTTCATATATATCATATGATTTCACGAAAATAATCCTTAACATATTCCATGTAGTTTGTGAAGGAATCACATTGCTTTGCGGGGCGGTAGTCCACACTTCCTCAAACGAAATTATCGTATTTACACCAAGATGAAAGTATAAAGATATTTTTTCTAAAAGGATTAAAAAAAGATAAATACATAATAAATATAATATATAACATATATAAATATATTTTTTATCATAATTTCCACCATGAGAGATGGTAAAGGAAAAACGAACAAGAATCATTTTGTGAGGTAGTAGTTTGTTGTACACGTAAACAATATGTTTGTTACCCATTAGATGGTGGTGTATGTAAGTGTAGGTTAAAATGTTATCATAAAAAAATCCTAGAATATTTAGGACACTATTTTTTTATACATTCATGGAATAAAAATATTGTATGTGGTGGAGAAATAAAATAAAAGAAAAGGGCTTGAGAGAAGACGTTACCTCTTAATCGGGCAACTCCTTTTGGTTTGTGCCAAAATCCTTCCTTGGATTACTTTCTATCCAAATGGATGATTCAAAAAGTAATGGAGATATATTGGGAAGTTTATTGGGTAGATATTTTCTTAACCTATTTGTTTTTATAGTTGTGAAGAAAAAGGGATAGGTGGTGGCCTTTTATAGGGAAGAGAAAGGACACACTTGGCATTTTTTAAAACAAGTTAGGTGTACCCATTTTTTCACATAAAAAAAGTAATAACAACCAACAAAACTCAATAATTTAAGGTTCATGGACGAAAAATGACCAGAAAGGGTGTGTTGGAAAATTTTATATGTCATTTTGGGTCTTAAATTTAATGCTTAGCACTTTATTAATCTAATTTTTCTCTTAACCGTTGTAATTAATTTTAATTACTTTCACTAATATTTTTTGTCAAAAACTAAGTTGAATGTATTTGAAATTATTAATTATTATGATTCCAAATATGTAATCCTTTTTTCCAATTTATAATCATATAAGTGGAAGAAATTAATTTAAGATTAATCTCGTTAATGAGACATCACTGCAGGTTTTTAAAGTAAAAACGTTCAAACGTTTGCTAAGTTTGTATACCCAATTTCAAAGAGAAATTGATTAAAATAACCTAAATTGGATTAATTGATAAAAATATGATATAATTAAACTTTTAAACCCAATTAAAATATTATTTAACCTTATAAATAAATTAGATGAAAAGGTAGTTTTGAATTAAAATCTGGTATCTTTCACTATTTATCCAATAATGAAGTTCTTAGAAAAATACCAAAAATTATCCCCAAGCTAATTTTGACACTATAAATTCAAAAAATTTGTTTATTTTATCAAATTAAATTTCTAAATGTGTCTAAAATTAATTTTATTAATTTTCCTATAAGGACATTAAAAGGAGTTTATTTTAAAAAATAGTATTTTCAAACATATAAGGACTTTACCAAAAATTATATATTTCATTATCAATATTTTTTATTTATATAAAAAAATTATAAACAATATTTTAAAATTAGTTACTAATTTCTTTTTACTATGTTTAACATCTAGGTTATAATTATCTCTTTCTTATTAATTATAATAATAAAATTATGTTTCTTAAAAACATAGTGTTTTGTGTAACATACACCAAGTCAGTGTAGTATGTAACGTACGCCAAGTCGGTGTTGTGTATAACATATGCCAATTTAGTGTTTCATGTAACACACACCAATATGGTGTTGTGTGAAAGGAATTTTTGACTTAGTGAAAATTATTTTCAGTGTTGTGTGAAATGAAAAATATCAAAGGATTAAATTAATTGGAAAAAATATATTTCACAAAATCTCAGGGTGTTACACGGCTTATGAATCATGTGTTATGAATAATTTACATGTTTATTCCCTTAATGATATTTTTAGAACATGCATTTTGTATATGTATTCCATAGGTTATCCTATGCAGTTTTAGGATCTCAGATTGAGTTAGGATCTCATTATGGAGATTAATAATAAGATATTTTAGTTTCATGTTTTCAAATTATTTACCTGTTCTTCCAAAGAAACTATGTCTTTTGATAATTTGTTTGTATTTAATGGATAATTATGATTAAAATAATGTTATAATATGTTAAAGAGGATAGTTTCATTATAAAAAGGTTTTCGAGAACAATTGGGCTTACCATATTCAGAAAGAAGCTGATAGAAATAAGAGATACAAAGCATGGCTCATAGTGAAATTGTTTCAATAGAAGGAAGGAGTAGATTTATCAGAAATATTCTCACTAGTAGTTAAACATTGTACCATATGAACAGTTCTAAGAATGGTTACATTAGAAGATATATATTTGAAGTAGATAGATTTTAAAACTTCTTTCATTCATGATGAGTTGGAGAAGGATATCTACACGCAACAACCGATAGGTTTACCGGTAGAAGAGAATAAAAATTTGTTTTGTAAGATGAAGAAAATACTCTATGGTATGAAGTAATACTCTCAATAATGTAATAAGAAATTTAAATAATTTATGTCAGAATAATAGTTCAACATGTGAAATACAGATCATTGATGTTATCAAGAGTAATGGAAAGATGACACATTCATCATATTGCTTTTATATTTGGATGACATATTAATAGTTGGATGGGATGCTTTGAAAAGATGAAATTTTATATTTGATTTTTACAAAATAATTGAGATGAAAGACTTGGGACATAAAAGGACTGTAACACCCTATTATTTTAAAAGAACACTATGTTTGATAGTATATACGATACATAGCATCGAGCTTAAACGAATTATCCAATATTATAATTTAAATATGACCATTATAATCATGCTATTAAATTGAAGAGTATGAATAGGAGTAACCAAATTATGAAATATATATAAAATGGTCCTACTCAATACAAATGTACATTCAATTTTTTTGTAATGTCATTTTATTCTTCAAAAATGCATTTTATTGAAAAATTATTATTATTGATTTTTGTGAGGGAATATTATAATTAATGTATGGAAATTTTATAAATTAAATTTTATAAAAATGATTTAATTTTTGAAATCATCCTATCAAAATTATATTAGGGTGAAATTTTGGGATATTTTTTGAAAAGATTGAATTTTTAGTGAATATAAAAAATATTAAATTTTGTTAAACTAACATTTATTTTCATTGAAAAGTTCCATCATGCATTGAATTTGATCTAAAATTAATGTAATCCTCTTTTTATTATATATAATCTTATTCAATACATAAAAATAATTATTATACATTATTTTTTTATAATATTATTTTCATGCTTAAGAAATGTTTTTTCAAAAAACTCTTTTTAGTGAATAATTTTTTTTCTTTTTAATTAATTAAAATAATTCATAAAAATGAATTATTTAAGTGAAATTTATAGATTATATATATATATATGTGTGTGTGAGTTAATTTAAAAACATATACTGATGATTACTAGTCATAATGTTATTGTAAGATCATCTCATCCTTGAAAAATGCAATTATCTAAAAACCACTTTTCATCACATTTTACAGGTTTAATTTTAAATTAATTTCTTCCAATTTTAGGAATTGATTGTTTAAAAATAGATCCATTATTTTGAATTGGTAGGTTCAAATTTGGTAAATTATTCCTTTTTATTTTTAGTCATTATGAATAGTAACTGTAGTAAATATTTGTCACCTCAGTAAGGGTAAATCAGGTAATTAAGGTTAAAAATAATATAATAAGGACTGAAAGTAACCCTAACACTTTACTTTAATATAATGGATGAGTAGTTTTTGACCATACTCATAAAATATTTTATATTATGGAATTTTGTTTTCATTTTTATTTGAAAATGACTTATATATTATTTAAAGTAAAGAAAAATACAAAATATCACCCTCTTTCTTTTAAATTTACCTAATATGTTCACATAAGGATAAAAATAATTTTTAAATAAATATTCAAGGTTATTTTTACCATAATAAAACCATTTTTATGATGTTAATTTATTTTTATTTTTTGGTGACAATATAATTTCTTTAAACACTTATACAACGTTGATACAGTGCTTGTGCGATCAGTTGAAAAATAAAGTAAATTATTTTTAAAACTCTAAAATTAATTTTTTGGGTGAGTTATGGTGTGACATAAATTTTTTAGAAATATATAACACATTATATATGTTTTAAAATTCAATATTCAAATTAATTGAATACTTATGAAAATTACATTAATGTTATTTTATAATAAACAATATTTTATTAAATGATTTAAAATTCATAAAAATCATATATTCAGCCATGTAAATGGGATGTTGTTGAACATATAAAACATAGTCCATTTATGGGTCACTTTTCATTTTATAGTTACTTTCTTTACCCATAAATATTAAAAAACCTTAATATCATGGTAATCACCAAAAGGGTTAACGAGAGGTTAAAACAAATAAATAAGGATGGAAACATCACCTAAACTTGTCTAAATTTCATTTATGAGGGGATTTATACACATAATCATCATATAATATAATTATATAAATTTTATCCACTTGAACATTGAGATTAATTTAATACTTTAAAGAATTCTAAGAGTGCCCCTCCCCTCACTTATAAAAGGTCACCTCCTCTCCTCCCTTTCTCACATCTTTTGAGCACTATGGTTTGGTCAATAAATTCCTAAAATCCATTCCTAAAGTCCATAAAAATGTAATAAGTCTTATTTTTGGAATAATATCAACCTTATAGGGATTAAGGTATAAATAAAAGAAGGTTTTATGAAGAAGATGTATAACTTTTAATTGAATATTTTAGTTTCACTTATTATTATACATCATTAAAAATACTATAACCATTTTGATATAATAAAATAATTTTCTACCATATACTAATACATTATTATGCTAATTTATTAACCTTAATCTGTCTCCTTTTTCCATTAAATGGGAAATTAAACCATCGTTCGCGTGTACAACGGACTACCACCTTGTGAACCGATGTACTTTGTTTTCTATCACCGCCTATAATGGATGTTTATAATAAAATATTTAAATTATATATATGAAATTAATTAAATAATTATTATTATTTAAAGATAATATATCATCTATTTTCTTACCATTCCATCCACTGAAAAATGATAACATCATTTTTGTGTACATGTAGATTACCACCACCACAAAGCGATGAAATTTATTTTTCACCAACGCCTCACATGAATGGTATATATAAGTGTATTTAATATGATATTTTGATATTTATGATTTAATAATTGTTATTTAAATATATAATTATACTTAATTTCTTTACCTCATGTTCCTTGAGAAATGAAAATGTTACTCATGCGTACGTACAACTTACCGTCTTCACGATTATACCATAATTAATTTTTATTGACCATCATTAATGGTTAGTTTTAAATGTATAATTAATGTATAAAAATTATAATTCTTTCATTATTATTATTATGGATATTATTGAAGAAATATCCCTTTGACCATGGCTGACATACCAAATTCATTTTGAAGTTATGAACATAACATCCTCAAAACACCTGATATGGACTTAACTGATTAAGTAATTAAATTTATTATTAAAATAAATGTAATAAATGGTTTAAGGATAAGGTATTATTCATATAAAAGGATCTTAATAAATCAAATATTTTTTTAAGTTTAGTATATAGGAGTTAAAGGATATACATAGTAGCTCTGGACTTAAGGTAAGGGATTTCGTCTCAATTTCGCTAAATTGAGGTATATTTTAATGTTATGTACCTAATTTATTTTTTATGTTGTATATGTTTCCCCTTTAATATGATATATTACTAATACTTAATAATTCATGGTATTGTAAGTTATAATTAATTTTATTTCACCAAAGGGGTTATTATTTGAAAGTTACCAAAGCGGTAATAGGTTTCTTAACTCAATCTACATTCATTGGGTTATATAAATTCCCCATTGATTATATTTTGTTATAATTATATGTGAAATGGATTTTTTTGATTTATTTTCTAATTCCAATTTTTTTAGATTTAATTTTTTTACACATAATATTTGTATTGATTATTCTCAATTCAATGATATGTTCCTTGTAAAGGTTATTCATCACAAATTTTTCTTCTTTATGACATTTATTTATGTTATGGATCTATATTATTTTATTAGGAGTATATAATGTACCTTGAACTTTTATATTATGGATTTCCTTATATTAATGGTATTTAAATTTTTATTTGAATTCATTTATTCATGGGATTAAGATTCAAAAGTTACTAAAACGGTAAGTATTTTTATGATAAAATCTCATCTTATTTCAGGATTGATATTGTGCAAAGTAACTTTAGGAGAGATCATATGATATTATTTTGTTAAACCACATATATTTTCTTCTCCTCTAGTTATGAATGAGGTTTTCATGTTTGGTTTTAGTTTCCTCCCTTACTGATTAAAAAAACATAATGGATGTTATTTGTAAGTGATACTAAGCTTGTATCTTCTTTTAGATCGGGAATCTTTATCTTCTATATCCATGTTTCTAAAATGTTTTAAATAAATATATTTTATAAATAAAAAATATTTCCTCCAGTTATTTTAAAATTTCTTTGACCTTATTTTAATTTTTTTAAAAGAAATTTCGTAATGTTTTCCACATGGGTTGCTTTTGACTCTTTTTACAAATTTTTTAAAGTAATGTTTATTTTTAATGTTCACATAATGAATAAATTTTCCCACCATCATGGATGTTATTTTATTTTATGATTAATTTATAATTTTCTAATGTTATTTTCAAATAAAAATATTTTCACAATATTTTGTGATTTTTTAGTTTTTATAAGTTATTTTCAAAGTGGAAATAATATTTTCCTCAAGAATGTTTTAATGATCTTTTTATTGTATTTTTATTCTAAAATGGAAAAAAACCTTTATTTTACTTATGATCCACTAGGGATATGTTGTAATGAACCATACTGATTATTTCTCTAGATGTATTATTATTTTTTCAAAGTGATTATCATGGAACCTATTCTTTTCCATAGGTAAATCAAGCTATTAAAGAATAATGGTTAATGTTATGTTGATAAATTCAAGCTTTCATGCATTATGAATATGTTATAGTTATTAGAAATTTATTATGATGACGAGTGATCCCATTATAACTCATGATGATGGGTGATCTTGATATAGATCTCCAATTCATTTCTTAAAGGTATATAGTTAATCGATTTTAGGTTTCTCCTAAAAGATTATGGGAATTTATTAGGTAGGTTATTCAATTTATAAAAGTGATTGTAAGAGTGATATGAAAATGAAGTTACAAGTTACTGAGATGTTTTATTCATTCCTAAATCAAGTTATAATGGATATTTTCACAAGGATTTTTCTCACATGGCTCATGATTGTTGACTTATATGAGTCTTTTATTATGCTAAAGCTTTATTCGATGCATTATGTTTTATGATGTAGGTTTTTATAGGTATGAATTATCTTATGTTATTCTCATGCACTTTTATTATCTCACCATACCCTTATGATTATATTATTCTCATTGATGACATTCAATTTTTAATGCTTATATTTACCCTTATTGAGTGATTTAGCTCACCATTATTACATTTTACTTTTCCCTAGGTTATGAAAAATGATCTTAAATGAATTATATATGGAAATGTTTCACGAGTGAAGAATTTTACGAGAGATACTATTGAATTTTATGAACCAATTTCTTATAGTTTTCATGTAAGAGTTTGTCCTAATTCTCTAAAGATATAAACCTAAAATGTCATTTAGTATGTAAGTGATCCAATATTTTTCTATGATGTTGTATGTTTTGGATGGATAAAATTGGGTTATGTTTATTAGTATCAAAGTAGAAATTTAAATATTATGTTTGTAGCACCAGCTTTAGGAGTGTGGCTTCAGGGCTGTTATAGTTGGTATCAGAGCTGGATTTAGATAACTTTGGAGATTCTGATATTTTTATATGAGTTTATATTAAGAGTTATTATAGTGACCCATGATAATCACATATAAATATTATATCTTTTCAGATGAATATTCAATACATTTCACAAATACATGCCTAAGGACTACAAAGGTTTAGTGTCGTTTGGGAAATAGATATACAATATTCTTATTTCTTTAAATATCTTAAACATATCCCACAAATAACTTCCCACATAGTAATCTTATAAGGCATACACTACTTAAAAAATTTATTAATAACCTGGGTAAGGGAAATATAAGAAAGGGTGATCTTAGGTGCTCTATAAGGGTAAACAAGGGAGATATCAATCAATGATCATATAAAGTCATAAGATAAGAATACAAGTATGAGATCATGAATATAACTTAAAAAGTTCCTACCGATTATGTTAATGATCTTAAACATGATTCATGACATAAATCCTAATCAAATCAAAATTCATGAATCATAAGACTGAGAAATTATCATAAATCAATCACGGACCATAAGTTCATGTCATAAAAGTGTGGCACCATAATAAGCATAGAAACCATTTCATATGTAAAGGTTAACTACCAAGACCATAAAATCATTTTGGAATAGGAATGCCAAACTATTTCTTATATCATAATAGATTAGGCATCACCACCTACATCCCATAGTGTATCAGGAATGTCAACTTGTTTCCTATATTGGATCAAGCACATCGACTTACATCCCATAATTATCTCATGAGATATAAAGATTTACCCTATTCATTAGAGGGATATATATTTTCAAGACTACCCATAACATATTAGAAACCATACATATGTGTGACATAAGATCATTAAAAATTCAGCATATCATCATATCTGAACCTGTTCAAAGAAAACAGGTTTCATAAACATTTTACCAATCCATCATAGCATAATCCATGGAAAATAAATGGGTTTCGTAAACATCTCATCATCATAACAATAAACCATACAACGAAATAATAATTTTGGTACCACAGGATCATATACTTATTATAATATAAGAAACACCAAAAAAATTTGTCATTGAAGAATAAAAATACTATAAAAAGATCATTAAAAATTTCTTGATGAAAATAACCATTCCATTTTGAAATTAATTCTTTAAAATCAAAAATTTTAATAAATATTACGGAAAGAGTTTTCTTTGAAAATAATTATGGAAAATTATAAAGGAATATTCAATTTAATGAGAGTTCAGGATAACTGAAAATCCCATTCATTCCATATAAGTTAAAATAAAACATTCCTTTCTCATTTTTGTAAAAAGTAAAAAAGTACCTCGTTCGGAAAATTGAAAGAAGATTAATTTCAAACCGTTTGTTTTAAAAATAAAAGGGGTAAAAATTAATTTGAAAAATAATTGGATAATACCAAAAAAATTCTTGAAAATATCTTTAGAAAAGATGGATATAGAAGGGAATGATTCCCAAATCAATAGTAAAACGTAGTCGGTTTTCATTAAAAACAATATTTCAGTCCCTTGAGTAATTAAATTGAGTAAAATTAAAGGAAAAAATATATTATAAATAAATAACCAGTGGAGAATAAAACATAATGAGATTTATCATATAAGGATCACATAATTTCCTCAATAGAAATTTAAGCATAAACAATCCTGATTAAAAATATGATTGAAACATAAATCCCTTACCTCAAGTCTGAAAATTATTTGTACGCATTTGAAACTATTTTATAACAAATATCAGTTTATTACACATATATTATAGAAAAATACTCATATATATAATACCATTTATGATTTAATTATGAAATATTATCACCTGTTTATTAACAGTATGTTATTAAAATCACTGTTCTGGGTGATAACTGGTTGATTTTTCATGTATGTTTTGGTTCATTAGTTTTGGTCCTTATACTTTGATCATGTTTACATAATTTATAGAATGTTAATAATTATATAAATATAACATATATATTAATTAAATATATTTTTATATTCATCCATAAAATTTATAGATATATAAATGAATTACACTGTTCATGGAGATGGTAGGCCATACGAACACATGAATGATGATTTCATTTTTTTATGGATGGAATGAAAGGAATATAACTAATAATTAACCTTTAAATAATAATTAATTTATAATATAAATCATATATATTAATAAAATTTATTCTTATTACCATCTATGTGAAATGAAAAGGAAACAGAAATCACATCACTTCATGGAGGTGGTAGTCCACACGCATGCACGAGAGATGTATCATTTTCTAATGGAATTGAAGGTAAGAATTTAGATGTGATATTATAATTTCATAAGAATAATTATTAAATAAATATAAAATATAAAAATTAAATACATAATTATATCCCATCATGAGAGGTAGTGATGGAACATGAATTACATTAGTTTGCGAGGCGGTAGTCCACCGTACACATGATCAATAATTTTATTTCCCATTTGATAGTATAAGAGATTTATATAGGTTATGAAATTAACATAATAACATATTATTATATTTAATAAACCATTTCTATTATTTCATCATATTTGAATAATATTTGAATAAGTTATAATAAGAAATAATATGAAAATGTATGGTTAAGAACTATACCTCTTTTTTGGAAAACCTCTTTAGGTTTATACCTAAATCCTTCCTAAGATGTTTTTATGATCAAGATAGGGAATCTAGGTAATAGAGATGGATTTAATGAAAGAATTTTTTAGGTATTTTTTGAACCAAAATTCTCCTGAAGTTTATAGAGGAGAGGAGAGGAGGTGTCTTTTTATAATTTATGTAAGCGACACGCTTGTAATTTTTCAAAGTTTTAAAATAATGTCTGGTCAATTTCTTGGGAAAATGGATAAAAATGGATCATATTAAGTGGTAATAAGTATAATTCATAAATTAGAACAAAAAATGGGGTTTCATCAAATTTTATTTCATTTTATCCCTTATCTTTTTATCTTAAGCACCTGGTAAACCAGTTTTAACCTTAACAGTGGTAACCGATTTTTAACTATTTTTACTATTCAAAAAGTAAAAAAATTATATTGAACATATTTAATAATATTAATTATTATTATTAAAAATATTGAATCCATTTTTATCAAATTCAATTCACATAAGTGGTATAATTTAATTTAAAATTAAAACTTCTAATGAGACGAAAAACGTTTTTCCAAAGAAAATGTTTTCTGAAGTGTAAAAAGTTTTTATATCAAAACTCAACATAGAATTGATTCCAATAAACTAAATTAGATTATTAATAATATAATTTAACCGATTTTACTTCTAAAACCATTTTAAAATTTATTTGTACTTTTTTAAATGCTTGAAATGAAAAGATAATGTTTCATAAAAATATGTATTTTTCACTATTCATCAAAAAATTAAATTTTCATAAAATTCTCAAAAAAATAAATATAGTAAAATTTTGAAATTTTTATTTAAAAATTAATTTAATTTTTTTAAAATATAATTTTTAATAGTGTTAAAAAAATTATTTATATTATAAGTGCACAAAACGCGATGAAACCGCTTTTTTGGAAAAATATAGTTTTTAAGCATAAAACTATTTTTATACACTTAATAAAAGTATTTGATGAGTGATAAAACAGTTTTTTTTAATATATAATACATAAATTTCATTAAATTAATTTACCAATAGTGATAAATTTAATTTATGAAGATAAACACACATTGCGTGCATAAAAATAGTTTTTTTTTTCAGAAAAACATCTCCTTTATTTTCAATTGAATTTTAGTTTCATTTCTAATTAATTGATGATCCAAGAATTAATTTTATACATATATAAACCCCATTTTTTCGTAATTTTTTTATTCCAATTCATAACCTATAATCCAATGTCTAGGTGATAACGGTCTCTTTAAATAATAATATTTTAATAGTATATTGTGGTTCGTTTAAACTGGTATTGCGTGTAATGAAAACTATGAAGGAAGTTTTTTTTTGAAAAAATGAAATATTTCATAAAATCTAGGGGTGTTATAATTATGGATACCATCATGGGTTTATAATTTTTAGGTGGATAATAATTTTAAAGGCATAAACACCACTTTTGAGGTTTTAATAATGATATTTCAATGTGATTAATGATATTTTGGGAGACATTTTATTGGGTTGAGGTATATGTGATCCCTAGGTTTAATAAGAAGGTTTATTTAAAAAGAATGATATTAATTTTTTTGGCATGTAAGATGAAAGGTATGAGACAACCTTTAAGGATAAAACATTCTATAATAATGAGGTTATTGAGGTTATATGGGATATAGGGTTAATTATTTGTGGAAGTATTTAATTTGAGATTTGGGTATTATTATTGAATTTTGGATATTAATTTATTACTTATTTATATAAATATTTATTAATTTTGGGTATTATATTTTTTTATGCTATTTTTTTGGTTTTAGTAATGATATGAATAAAATATTTCCATCCTTTTATATATGTCATGTTCAATCAGAAGTTGATTATATTATTCAGGAAATAAATATTCATACTCATAATTTTTAGTAAAAGATAAGATAAATGTGGAAACTGATTGATACATACAACTAAAGGATGAAATTGCATTTATGAATTTGAATAAAATCAGGTAACTATATTTTTTCATGTTCTTAGTCATGATGGTGATGTAATTCCTCAACTATATGAAAATTATCTTGAAATAAAAATGTTATCCTATTAATTTTTTTATAATGAATCGATGTTCTTTTTCACACCTCAGTTATTTATGGTTTCGTGGTCATTGACTTTCCCATGTCATTCACTTTATTATTATGAGTATTTTATATCAAAATAAATCAATATTTAGACATTAAAATTTTCCACCATGAATATATTTTCACTTCCTACTAATATTCTCCTATTTGGAACCCTAGTAATGTTTTATTTTATATGACCTTCATATTTACCTTTCCCTCCTATCAAGGGGAAGTTTAATTAACCATTTTTTTGATATGAGTTTTCAAAAAAGGTATTTTAAAATTTAAAAACCTTAATTACCAATATTAAGTCTAAATTGTGAGGAAAACAATTAATGGGAGGGATGGAGAATGTAATTCCCTTATATTTTAAAATAACACAATGTTCGACAATGTATATGACATGCAATATCAAGCTTAAATGGACTAAAAAATATTATTTTTTAAATATAACATTTATAACCTATCAGTTTAATTGGAGGTTATGAAAAGAGGTAAAAAAATTATGAAATATATATAAAATGTTCATACTCAATACAAATTTACTGATTAATTCTTAGGAAATAATAATTCAATTTTTAGTAAAGCCAATTTATTCATTAAAAATACATTTTCTTCATAAATGTTTTTTATTTATTTTTATGAGAGAATATTATAATTAATTTATGGAAATTTTAGAAACATTATATTATAAAAAGTATATAATATTTGAAATATAAATATCAAAATTAGCTTAGGGTAAATTTTGGGATTTCTATGAAAAGATTGATTTTTTAGCGAATAATGAAAAATACCGGTCTTTGTAAAACTGTCATTTATTTTCATTGAAAAGAAACATTATGTATTAAATTTGATATAAAATAATTTTAATCACAATTTAATTATAAATAATATAATTAAATACATATTAATCATTAGTATAATTGATTTTAGTATAAGTTTATATTTATGCTTAAAAACATATTTTCTAGAAAATTATTTTTTAGCGCATAATGTTTTTAAATTTTAAGTAATTAAAATAATATATAATGATGGATGAATTAAATGAATTAAATGAAATTTATAGATTATATATCTATATATTTTAATTTAAATTCATTAAAAGATGATTACTACTCATAAAGTTAATGTAAGATCATATTATACTTGAAAAATACATTTGTTTTAAAACCACTTTTCATCACGTTTTGCGAGTTTAATTTTAAAATAATTTATGCAACTTTTATGAATTTAATCATGAAAAAAAGATCCCATATTTGAAAATAAGAGGTTCAAATTTGGTTAATAAGTCACTTTCCCTTTTAGTTTTGGGCCATTATGAGTAGTAACCATAGTATATATTTGTCACCAAGGTAAGGGTAAATCAGATAATTAAGGTTAAGAATAATATGATACGGGCTAAAAATAACCCTAAAAATTTCCTTTAAAAACTAGTATGAGTGTAATTCGACTACAATCATCCCATTTTGTTTTTATGTCATTTTTTTATATTTTTCTTTGGAAATTCCTTTTATATTATTTTATGTAAAGAAAAATACAAAATATCACTCTCTTGCTTTTAAATTTCTCTTATATGTTCACATAGGGATAATAATAAGTTATGAATGAATATTAAATGTTATTTTGAACTTAATTAAATTATTTTTATGATGTGAATTCATTTTTAATTTTTATTTATTTCCTTAAACTCGTATTCAACATCGACACAATGCTTGTGCGAGTAGTAGAAAAATAAATTAAATGATTTAAAAACCTCTAAATGTAATGTTTTTAGGTGAGTTATAGGGTTCAATGAACTTTATAGATATATATAAAATATTAGATATGTGTTAAAATTATGTTTTTGAATTAAATTTTTATCTTGATAACTTCATATTCAAATTAAAAGAATAATTCTAAAAAAATGACATTAATGATATTTTATAATAAACAATATTTTATTAAATGATTTAAAATTGATAAAAATACTATATTCAGACAAGTGAATTTTATATGGTTTAAAATAAAATCCAAATTACCTTTTATGGTTCAATTTTCTATTTATAGTAACTTTTTGACCCCTAAATAGTAAAAAACAATAATATCAAGGTAATCTTAAAAGGGTTAATGGGGGGTTAAAACAAATAGATAAGGGTGAAAAAATGAATTAAACTTGTCCAAATTTTACTTTATGTGAGTATTTAGACTCATAATGAGATTATATTATAATTATATACATTTTTATCCACTTTAACAAGAATATTAATTTATATTAATGTAATTATTTATATAATTCGAAGAGCGCCCCGCCCCACTGATAAATGGGAACCTGATATCCTCTCTTCCTCACACCTTTTGAGAAATATATTTGAATAAATAACTATCCAAATACCTTTCTTACATCCCTAACCATGACCTAAATAACTTAATTATTGAATAATACCAATCTTATAGTGATTAATGTATAAAGAAAAGGTTGATGTCTGAAAAATACGCATAGCTTTTAACCGAATGTTTTATTTTTCTTCTTATTTTTCCTCATTCAAAAAACTTATAATCATTGTGATATAATAAAATAAATATATCAATTTTTTTAATATGTTATTATGTTAACTTTTTGTCCTTAATCCATATCCTTCTTTCATCAAATATGAAATTAAACCATCATTCATGTGTACAATGGACTACCGCCTCACGAAATGATGTACTTCATTTTCTATAACCACATCTAATGGATATTTATAATGATGGATTTAAATTATATATATGAAATTAATTAAATAATTATTATTCTTTAAATATAATATATAATCAATTTTCTTAAAATTACATCTATTAAAAAATGATAACATCGTTCGTGCGTATGTGTTGATTACCACCTCCACGAAGCGATGTGATTCATTTTTCATCAATGCATCAAATAGCTGGTATACATAATTGTATTTAAAGATGTAATATTATATTTATGATACAATAATAATTATATAAATATAAAATGATACTTACCTTCTTTTCCTCATGTTCATTGAAAAATAAAAACGTTACTCATGTGCACGTACGACCTACCATCTCCATGAATGTAACATAATTTATTTTTAATAACCAAATTTATTGTTAGGATTTAAAAGTATAAATAATGTATAAAAATTATAATTATTTCAATATTATTATTCTAAATATGATGTAATGAATATCCCTTTGACAATAGTCGACATACCGAAGTCGTTTTAAAGTTAGGAATCGAACATCCTCAAAACACCCAATGTGGACTTAACTGATTAAGTAACTAAATATATCATTAAAATAAATGAATTAAATGGTTCATTTATAAGGTATTAATCTTTTAAAATTTTATTAATAAATAAAATAATTGATATAATTTTATTATATAGGCGTTAAAGGACATACATAGCAAGTATGGACTCATGGCAAGGGATTTCATCTCAATTTTCCTTTCATTGTGGAATATTTTAATGTTATGTACCTAATTCATATTATATGATGTATATATTTCCCCTATTACATGTTATATACTGAATATTTCATAATTCATGGTATTTTATATGAAAATTCATGTTAGTTCATCTAAGTGGTTTTTATTCGAAAGTTACCAAAGCAGTAATGAGTTTCTTAACTAAATTTCCTTTAATTAGCACATATCAGTTCTTCATTGATTATATTATGTAAATATTATGTTTTAAGTGGTTTTTTTATCTATGTTTTATTTAAACTTTTTTTATTTTCATTTTTTATATATAATCTCTTCATTGATTAATTCTTAATTCAAGGATATGATCCTTGTAAGGGATTCTCATCACAAATTTTCCTTCCTTGGGACATATGTTTATATTATGAATGTATATTATTTAATGAGGTGTATATAATAAAAATTTAAATTTTATATCATGGATATAACAATATTTGTTGTATTTAAATTTTCCTTTGAAGTCATTTCTTTGACAGGACTAAGATTCAAGAGCTATTAGAATGGTAAGGATTTTTATGATACAATGTCATCGTATTAGGAATGATTATGTTATAAGTTCATTTTGGAGAAATCATATGTTCTTATTTTATTTAAAAACATATATTTTATTATCCTATGTTTATTTATTTATTTTATATGTTTATTTTTCATTTATTTTCTTATTTATTAAAGAAACATGAAGGATTTAATTTGTTAGTGATATTGATCTTGTATCTTCTTCTAGATCACAAATCTTTCTCTTCCCTATCCATGTTTTCTAAAATATTTTTTAAAATTTTACTTTTCTAAACACAAATGATTTTATAAAGTTATTTCACATGATCTTTAACCTTATTTTAAAAGGTTTTAGTGGGGAATTTTTTAATGTTTTCAGCATAGGTCACTTTTGACTCTCTTTACAAAACATTAAAAAGTATGTCTATTTTTAACATTTATAACATGAGTGGATTTTTATATTGTCATGATCATTATTTTATTTGAATATTAATTTAAAAGTTTCCAAGTTTATTTTTTGAGAAAATGATTTTCAAAATATTTTGTGATTTTTTAGTTTTTAAAAGTTTTTTTAAAGTGGAAAGGGTATTTTCCTCATGAATTTTTTAATGACGTTTTCATGGTATTTCTATTCATTAATGTTAACAACCCTTTATTTTTCTTTTTATATGATGGGGGATATGTTGTAATGATACTATCCTTATTATTTATCAAGAATTATTGCAATTGTTTCAAAGATATTTACATGGAACCTGTTTCTTTTCCTTGGGTAGATCAAGCTATGAAAGTGAAATGGTTATTGTTATATTGAAAAATAAAATATTTCATATGTTATGATTATGTTATGGTTCTTGGATATTTTTTCTGATGATAGGTGATCCCGATATAAATAATGATGATGGGGGAGCCAGATATATCTCTCTAATTAATTAGATAAAGGGATATAGTTAACTAGTTATAGGTTTCTACTAAGAGATTATTGGAATTTATGGGGTAGGTCATTACATTTGTAAGAGTGATTGTAAGAGTTATATGAAAATGATATTCCAAGTTTCCAAGATACTTTCTTTATACTTGCATAAAGTTCTAATGAATCCTCTTCTTAAAGATTTTTTTCACATGGCTCATGATTGTTGACTTATAAGACTCTTTTATTATGGTAAAGATTTATACCATTTATCATGTTTTATAATCCAGGATTTGATGGGATTGAATTCTCTTATGTTATGCTTGTGAGATTTGATTATTTCATCATACCCTTATTCTCATCTTATGCTCATTTATAACATTTAGTTTTCAATTCTTATGATTAACCTTACTGAGTGTTTGAAATCATCTTTCTTATGTTTTCCCTTTCCCTAGTATTTTAAGAATGATGTAAAAATGAATTATGTTTAGAAAGGTTTCATGTGTGAAGAATTTTATGGGATATAAAGTAGATTTTTATAAACTAGTTATTTATGTATCCAAGATTCCAAGTAAGAGTTTTTCCTAATTCTCTTAAACTCTAAACCTAAAAGTTACTTGGGGAATATAAGTGATCAAATATTTTTCTATAATGTTATAATTTTGGATGGATAAAATTAGGTCATGTTTATCCATATTAATCCAAAAATGTAAAGACTATGTTTTAGTATAGGATCTTGGAGTGAGGGTTTAAGGATATTATAAGGAATATTTTAGGGATGAATATCAAGAGATATAAGAAATCTAGGACATTGGTTCTATATTAGAAGCATTATAACCAAAATCTTGTGGAAGGGTTTAGGATAGAAAGAAGTAAGATGATATCAACACCTATTGATTCTCAATTAAGGTTTCCATTTCACTAGAACCATTAATAGAGGTTGATGGAATGTACATGGATAAAGTACCATATGAATCAGATATAAGAAGTTTGATGTATGAAATGCTTTACACTCAGACAAACATTTCCCAAGTAGTAGGAGTTGTGAAATGGTACATGGAGAATTTGAGGAAAGTACATTGGGAGGCTGTGAGGTAGATTATTCGATGTTTGAAAGGATCAAAAACTCCATCCATATACTATGGAATTAATGAAGTGTTACTGGGATTTATGGACTTCTAATTTATGGGTGACATGAATACTAATAAAATAAAACTAATTTTGTGTTTACATTTGGATAAAGGACTATCAGATGGTTGTAAAAGTTACAAAATTTTGTTACTTTAAGTTTATTAGAAGTCGAGTATGTAGCTATAATGGAAGTTGGTAAGGAAACAGTATAGCTGAAGCAATTAATGAAGGATATAGTAAAGGTTCAATTAGAAGTAGTTCTTTGATAAGATAACCAAAGTTTTATTCCCTTGGATAGAAATATAGCTGTTTCATCCTTGAAAAAATCATATCAACATAAAGTATCATTTCATCAAAAAATTTCTGGAGAAAAAGATAGGTAGCTATGAAGTACAACAGGATGGAAAAATATAGTAGGCATGTTTACTAAAATGGTACTTTAGGAAAGCTCAAGGAAGCATCAAGCCTTATCCTTACATGGGTGAATGAAGGAAATGAATGGGAAATTTTGTTTCATGCTAAGTATTGAAGAGTTTTTAGGACTCCATGAAACAATATTCAAGGGGAGGATTATTGATAGGTGAAGTTTATTTCATTTCCCAATAATTTCATCAATCAAAATTAAATTCACAAGAATTTCATAGATGGATGATGACATAATCGTGAGATATAGACAATGACAAAAAAACTTATCTAATGGTATTAATAGCATTGAAACTTCATATCTACCGATGGTTCTATTATGAAGTGGTGAGAGGTCTAGATTTTTTTCAAATCTGAAGGGTCTCCGAGTTTGTTACTAAGCTCAAGCGGTTATTGTAAAGATCCAAAATTCTCATACATATTACACCTTTTTAGATGAATATTTATTATATTACACTAAAACACACCTACGTATTGTAAAGGTATAATGGATTTGAAAATTTGTAAACATAAAGAACTTGTACATAAGTGAGCTACATCATATCCCATTATGTTCTTCATAACTAGTGACCTTTTTAAACATATCATATATAATACCGTTCATTATAACCTCGAGGAAAGGAAACATAATAATGGGTTATCTCAAATAATCATAAATGTTAAACATGGGATATATCAACATATCATGAGAATAAGGGTATGAGAACATGAGAAAAACATTTGAAAACCTTACCCTGCATATCATAGATTATAAAATTGAGTCATGACATAAATCTTGGTAGTTCATAAGACATGAATTATAAGGGAATAAAAAAACATGAAACATGAGACCATAACATTGGGATAGATTTCTTGAATAAATATAAGCATATAGAATCATTTCCTTTGTTGTTGAAGGATCGTTTAAAAGACTTTCATAGTGGAAAAATTCACTTACTAAACTGGGTTCACTCCCCATTCCAGTCTGGTTTATCTCTTGAGATATCAATCTTTACCCAATGCATTGGAGGGAGATATTGGTCCCACCTATGTAAAATAAATAGTTTTTATAATCATTTCATTATTTCATCTTAGAATAACCCATGGAAAAAGAAGTGGGTTTCATAAACATTTTATCATATTATAACCCACGGATAAAGAAGCGGATTTCATAAACATATTATCATCATAAATAGAAAACATCCAGTGAAATAATTAGAATGGTATCCTTGGATCATATCTGTAACACCCCAAACTTCTATCGTACGTTTCCCTTTGAATAATGCAGTAGCTTGCGTTGTACGCAACTTGGAGTTTTAACACACCACGACCAATCAAACTAGCCATTATGAATATTAATATCTACTTTTTGAAATTTTATAAATTTTATTTCTCAAAATGGACTTCATTTTTGGATTCAGAATATAAAAATTAACTTAGGGTGAATTTTTGGCATTTTTCTGAAAACTTTCAATTTTTTGATGAATAACGAAAAACACTATGTTATTGTTTAAAACCGACTTTTTATTTAAATAATTAGTTATTTTATTTTAATTTATTTTAGGTAAAAATAGATACATAATACCTATATATGTTAAATATAATTCATCAGAGTCATTTTATAATAAGTTTAAATATATAAAAATTTATTGAACTTTTTACCGTCTTTTACCCACCTTCTAGGAGCATTTTCAAATTTGCATAAAACTTAATTTTACAACTTATGTGAGTTGAATTTAAAAAATATGAGAGACACGGTTTACATCAGTAAGTAAAATTTTGTTCAATAAGAAGAAAATAATTTTTGGTGAATAGTAACTTTTGACTTTTATTTACCACGGTTAAAAGTAAATAGGGTAATTAAAGGTAAAAATGATATTATAATTATCCTAAAACATGTCATAATTCTATTAGGTAAGTGTAATTCGACCAAAAACAACCTTAGGAATAAAATATGATCCTTTTGGTCTGCTTGGATTAGATTAGTACATTTATTATTATTTTATTTAAAGAGGAGTTAAAAGTGTTAAATTCAAAGTTTAACAACTAAACCCTTTTTAATATTGGGTTACACATAAGATAAATTCGACTATAAATATTAATTAGAAATCTAAAAATATTTCCTACATAATGGTATTGTATTTATAATTTTTATACATTAAATAATTTAATTTATTTATAACACAATGATGATGTAGTAATTACCTTATTAATAAAATATTAAAATAATTGATATTATAAATACCCAAATAAATGTAAATTGAGAATTTTGATGAATTAAACTAATTTTATAGGTTAATATGACATGTTAGGGTTGATTAAATGAATTTAGTTTGAAGTAATAAAGTTTTTAGGACTTTAAAAAAATCAATTACTAAATAGTGTCAAAATTGACAAAAATGAGTTTTTAAAACCCATACTATATTATTAATTTATATAATATTCCTAAAAATATAAGGTCTAGAAAAAGGACTTATATAAGGTTATATATATTAATAATGAACCACTTGGGGTTCTCTTGGCAGTTTATAGTAAGTTTATTAACCATATAATATAAAAATACAAAGAGACATGGTAAATGTCAAACTATTTAACTAAGAGATAAATATAAATGATAAGGTTAATATGGTGACCTAAAAATGTATAAAACTTATTGTTTGAGAGTATTTAGACCCATACCCACCTTATACTCTAAATAAATCATTTTTTATCCCTTATAAACTGAATATGATTGTATAATAAAATTATATTTCAAGGTTTTCCTAAAGTGACCCTCACTTCTCTTATAAAAGGGTACTTACCCTTCTCTCAAAATCACACATCCAAATCCATTTGTCTCCACCAAATCCTACCCAAGTATCCTACCAACTTCCCTAACTTAAACCTAGAGGCCTTACTTTGTTTAGAAATCCAACCTAAGGAGCCCTTTTGATCAACTCAAAAGGAAACACCCGAAGAAGAGGTAATAATTTCACCACCCTTTTTCAAGTTATTTTCTTCTTCCACTTCCTCTTTCTTTATTGTTTCCATACTAAAATAATAACTCCAATACCATATACATACTATTATGTTATTATAAATATGGTACAACCATATTAGTTATTCTATCCATCCTATAATGACAAATTCACTATACGTGCGTACGTACGGCTTACCTTCTCCACGTCATGGTGTAGTTTGTTATTCAAACACTTCATTATTTGGATGCATATAATAATGAGTATAATTGATGTAAATAATAAATATGACATGTTAATTATAATTTATATATGATATACCATCCATTTACATGTTATTTCACCATTAATATAATGATATTATTGCTTGTGCGTACGTACGGATTACCATCTCCGCGAACGCGATGAGATTCATTCCCCATTGTAATCATTCAAGAATAATTTTCATTTTATGATTAAAAATAATTTTTAATAACTTAATATAATTCTGTATATGAATCAAATACATTATATTCATAACAAATATGGCTTACGTAACCAATCATATAAAGGAAAAGGAATCAGTTAACACCCGAAATGATGATACAATTGAGATATTATTAACAAAGAAATATTAGAGGATCATATATGATAAAATATTTATGTATATGGTTCTTATATAATTTAATAACAATGATTTACCAATTATACAGGATTTTAACATACCATCGACTAAGGAAAAGTACAAGGTAAGGGTTAATTTCACAACCTCTTTATTATTCGAGGTTGTTTTATGTGAGTATCTACTGAGACCTCTTTATCATCCACATCTGTGTTTTCTTAAAAATGTATTTCAATTTTTTTACTATTCACTAGAATATGGGTTAAAGTAATTTATACCCTTATTTTACCTTATATTTTTTGAAATGAATCTTTCCGTCGTTTTCCAAACAAGGTACTTTATGACCTTTTCAACAAAATTAAGGTAAGAATGTTTTTTTAACTTATAAGGTGGGTGCGGTTATTCTCCTCCGTTATTACACCTTTTAATATTACCTTACAAGCTTATAAGAATATTTTCAAAATAAATGTTTTCTTTTATAATTACATGACTTTTAAATGATTTCAAAATAGAAAGAGATATTCCTCTCAAATAATTTTCATTTCATCTATGTCAACATCCTTTGATAGATTTTACAATTGTTTCAAGTTCATTAATTATGATACAAATATTCCATATTGTATTGAAGGTTTTATGATGTGTTTAACTGTAGATGTGTTATTTTTATACCATTCATGTTTTATGGTTATAATATTAACATTTCGTATTCTAGTTTTAATACGAATGTTTATGTTATGTTTCAACCTTTTCATGTGAGGAATGCATTTGACTTAGTAAGTAACAGGTGGAGACCGCTATAGATCCTCGATGAATCGGTAGGTCTCATGAGAAAAACTAGTGTCTTGGCACAATCCCTTGACAAAATCTTATTTGTAGTCTTGGCACGAGGCCTTGACTATGTGGTTATGATGTCCGGCATTATGCATTCCATCATTATGAAATTGGTTATTGATATTCCATGTGATTATTCGACTAGTAGAATATCTATGTAAATAGGTAAATGGAATTGTTGATTTATATTTTCCATATTTTTCTGAATTTTAAGTTTAAAAGTATTATGTTTTAGTCTTATACACTTTCTTAAATGTTTATGCTTATTTATGAAAGTTTTTGCTATATTGTTATCCTTACTGAGCATCTGAGCTCACCCCTTTCTATGTTTTATTTTTCCCAAGATGTGAAGAACTATTTTATGGTTGACCTATAGGGATAGGATAAGGGATAATTGTGTTCAAAGGGGACAAGATGTTGTTGTGGTTTTTATTTCATGATGTAATGTAAAACTTATGTATGTATCTATTACTTCCAGGGCCACTAAACCGATCGGTCCTTCGGGACATGATTCCTTGTATCATTCCAATTTTATTTAATAATGCACCGACTCTGGGTAACTGGGGTTAGGGTGTTACAGTTGGTATCATAGGAAGTTTAGTACAAACCTTGGAAACTAGATTTAGAAAAACTCTGATTAAAGAACACTACCCTAAGATATACTTTTAGGATTAGTATAGAAGAAATTTCTAGAATTTTGGTAATATAGATATTTTGTGAGTTTTTTAGGCAATACATCCTTGTCTATATATGAGTAGGTAGAGGTGGCTCTGGAACAGATGTACCTAGGGGTAAAACCCAAAAACACCACTTTGAGCTAGACTGGGATGGGAACTAGTGCACGACAATGGCCCTTGATTTACTCTTGGTTACGACACTCCCAAAGGATATGTTTAGGATAATTCTCATTTTCATTACAAACCATTATGAAGGATTTATGAGTATATACCTCATCAAAGAAAACATTTTTATGATTATGGATTATATCCATAAACTATTCAATTTATGTTAAGTGTTTTACAAGTTTGGAATTATGTATTGCAATTCATAAACTAATCTAGTGTATTACATTGTTTAGAAATGGCGCCTAGTGGAAGGAATGGAAACCATATCAACACATGTAATCCATGTACCGATTTCCCACTTACTCAAGATAATTATAGTGGAGCTGGTGATGAAACTGGTGCTGATCAGCTTATCACCATACTCAGGAAACTCAATTAGGTTATGAATAATAACCTTACCCGTATGGAGTACCCTGATCCACAACACGAAGGATCAATGTTAAACTGATTCATGAGGAAACAACCTCCAATATTCAATGGGAGTACAAATCCATTGGTAGGTGAGCAATGGATAAGTTCATTAGAGAAAATATTTCATGCTTTGGGGAGTAGCTAAATGGAAAAAGTTATCATGGAAGTTTATCGCCTCATGGGAGATGAAGATCAATGGTGGACATTAATTCAAAATAAAAAGGATGATGAATAAGTATAAAATATGGAATGGAGGGAGTTTAAACAGATTTTCTTAGAAAAATACTTTCCTTATGACCATCGAGCAGATATGGAAAGGCAATTTCTGAGTCTGAGGCAAAAGGAGGATGAGAATGTCGCAAAGTATGGGGCTAACTTTACAAGGTTAGAAAGGAATGCATCAGATTATATTATCTCATGTGATATTAATACAGAAAAGGAATTCTCTAAGTCTTATGAATTTAAAGAAAATAAAGAGAAGAAGAGATCTGTTGAACACTCTGGAGATGGAAATAAGGGGAAGAATGGAGAATTTTAATATCCATCCTGCAATAAATGTGTGATGAAACATCCTAATACTTGCCTAAAAGGAATGGGAGTCTATTACAAGTGTTTTGAAAAAGGCCACTAAGCTCGTGATTGCAAGGGAAAGAAAGTTTTTTTCAATGTTGAATGATACAATTGTAAATAAATGGGGCATTATGAAAATGAATGTCCTAAGTGTCAGGGAAACTTAACTTATAAAAGGACAAGGGATCAAGGCCAAGATTATGCGATCACTACTGCTGAGGTTGAAGCTCCAAAAGATGTGGTGGCAGGTAATTTAATGGTTTCTTCAACATTAGCCAATGATTTATTTGATTCTGGATCAACTAATTGCCTTATATCTTCCCATTTTTCTAATAAAATTAGATATTTACAACTTGATTTAACAAGGTATTTGCCATTCAAAACTCCTAAGGGAAGTATCATTGCAACAAAGTTCTGTCAATTAGTTTCCATTAAGGTATATAAACGTTATTTATATGCTGATCGCATCATCATACCCATGATTGAATTTGATCTAATCCTCAGTATGGATTGACTTTCAGACCATGATGCGAAAATTTATTATAAGAAGAAAGATGTTACAATTTTTTATGATGATAAAGAGTACCTTATCTTTAGAGAAGAAATGTCACCACTTGATTCTTATCTAGATCCACCCCCAGTAGATAAAATAAATTCAATTATTGGGGAGGAAGAGAATGAAAAACCTAATGGTAATGAAAGGAATGTTTGAATAGAGGATGTACCTATTGTACAAGAATATGTTGATGCTTTCCAGAGGATTTACCTGTACATCCTCTAGAATGAGAAATTGAGTTTTCCATTGATGTAATTCATGGTTTAAGGCCCATATCAAAGAGCCCTTATAGAATTACCACTGTGGAATTAGTGTAACTAAAGAAATAACTAATGGAATTGAGTAATAAGGGATTTATTCGCCCTAGTGTTTCTCCATGGGGAGGCCCTATTATTTTTGTTAAGAAGAAAGATGGATATATGAGGTTGTGCATTGACTACAGGGAGATCAATGCTATAAAAATAAAGAACAAGTATCCCCTACCTCATATTGATGATTTATTTGATCAACTTCATGGAGATCAATATTTTTCAAAGAAGGACCTTCAATCTGGATATCATCAGTTTTGTGTGAAGAAGGAATACATTCTGAAAACAGCATTTTAAACCAGGTATGAGCATTAAAAGTTTACAGTAATGCCTTTTGGACTGAAAAATGCACCCTTTGTTTTCATGGATCTAATGAATAGAGTTTTAAAGGATTATCTTGATGACTTTGTAGTGGTATTTATTGATGATATCTTGGTATACTCCAAAATCTATGAAGATCATGAAAATCATTTACACATTATTCTAAAGTCTCTTAGAAGAAATGAATTATATGGAAAGTTTATTAAGTGTGGATTCTGGATTCAAGAGATTTCTTTTCTTGGCCATATTGTCTCTAAGGATAGAATCTATGTTGATTCTTTTAAGACAAGAGAAATAAAAGAATGGCCAGAATCGATGAGTATAACTGAGGTACGTAGTTTTATTGGTTTAGCAGGTTATTATCGGTGCTTCGTCCAAAATTTTTTCCCATTGGCTAACCCATTGACCAAGATCACACGTAAAGGGGTCAAATTTGTTTGGACAAAAGAGTGTAAAGAATTTTTCGAAGAACTGAAGAGAAGATTAGCCAATGATCCTATATTGACTCTACCATCAGGGAATTATGGGTTTTTTATTTATAGTGATGCTTCAAAGAAAGGACTTGGTTGTGTCTTTATGAAGAATGATCGAGTTATTGCTTATGCATCATGGTAGCTAAAAATTCATGAGCAAAACTATCACACCCAAGATCTTGAGTTAGCAGCTGTAATATTTTCTTTGAAGATATAGAGACACTATCTCTATGGTAAAAAATGTGAGATATATATTGATCACAAGAGTTTGAAGTATATTTTCTCATAGAAAGAATTCAACATTAAGCAAAGATGGTGACTTAAACTACTCAAAGATTATGATTTCACTATACGCTACCACTCGGGGAAGGCAAATAAGGTGGAAGATGCTTTGAGCAGAAATGATCATAAAGTTTTGAACAAGATTAGAGTTGAAAGGGATACTATGTTCATGGATCTAGTAAATATAGATATGGGAAGAATCATGGAAGGTGAAACATCTATAATTTTTCAAATGGTTCCCAAACCATCTTTATTAGAAAGGATAAAAAGTTTTTACGCTGATGACGAGGAGTTTCAAAAGAAAATTAAAGCTGTGAATGATGGGAGATTGATCGACTTCGTATATGAAGATGGGATTTTGAAATTTGGGAAGAGACTTTGTGTTCCTGACATACCTAATCTAAAAAGAGAATTTCTGGATGATGCTCATAACTCCAATTTCTCTATACACTATGGTAGCACTAAGATGTATAGAGATTTGAAGGAACATTTTTGGTGGGACAACATGAAGAGAGAGATTGCTGATTATGTGTCAAGATGTATGGTTTTTCAACAAGTGAAAGCTAGAAGGAAACATCCTAGAGGAGTCATACAACCTCTTCCCATACCTGAGTGGAAATGGGATGATATTATGATGGACTTTTTCATGGGGCTACCAAAGGCTCCTAGAAGGAATGATGAAATCTGGGTCATTGTTGATCGTCTTACCAAGTTAGAATATTTTCTTTCTATAAGAGAAGATTTACCACTTGAATGTTTGTTAAGACTATATATTAATGAAGTTGTAAGACTTCATGGTGTAACCCTATCGATTGTTTCTGATCCTGATCCCCATTTTACATCAAGATTCTAGAAAAGTCTTCAGAAGTCCCTGGATACTGAACTTCGTTTGAGAACTGCCTACCACCCTCAAACTGATAGACAATCAGAACGGACTACTCAAACCTTAGAAGACATGTTGAGATCTTGCTCACCTGACTTTCAAGGTATGTGGGATCAATATTTACCTCTGGTAGAATTTTTCTATAACAATTCCATTAAAATATTTAGATGGAACTATATGAAGCTTTATATGGAAAGAGATGTTTCACACCAACTTGTTGGGATGATGTTGGTGAAAGAAAACTCGTTGGACTAGAACTTGTTGAGGAAACAATGGAAAAGGCAAAGATTATCCAAACCCACATCAAAGCATCCCAAAGTAGACAAAAGAACTATAACGATAACTAAAGTAAGGATTTGGAATTTCAAGTAGGAGATCATGTTTTCTTGAAGGTATCTCCATGGAAGGGTGTTATAAGATTCAGTAAGAAGGGTAAATTGAGTCCCAGGTACATCAGTCCTTTCGAAATTATGGAACGAACTGGAGTTATATCTTATCGTTTGAAAATTCCTCCAAGTCTCTCCAAAGTTCATGATGTGTTCCACATATCACTGTTGAGAAAATACATTCCTGACCAAATGCATGTGCTCACCTATGAAGAAATATAACTGGAACCCAATATGTCTTATTGCGAAGAGCCTATTAGGATTCTTGATACCAGAGAACAAGTGCTGAGAAACTGGATGAATCGTCTGGTAAAAATTCTATGGAGAAACCATAAGATGGAGGAGGCAACGTGGGAACCCGAGGAACTTATGATGAAGAACCACCTGAATCTTTTTATATAGTAATATTATAGAAATTTTGAGGATGAAATTATTTTAAGGAGGGAAGAATCTAATACCCCAAGCTTCCATGGTATGTTTCCCTTTGAATAATGCAGTATCTTGCGTTGTACACAACTTGGAGTTTTAACACACCACGACCAATCAAACCAGCTGTTATGAATAGTAATACCCACTTTTTAAAATTTTATAAATTTTATTTCTCAAAATGGACTTCATTTTTGGATTCATAATATCAAAATTAGCTTAGGGTGAATTTTTGATATTTTTCTAAAACATTCAATTTTTTTATGAATAGTGAAAAACAATGCGTTATTGTTTAAAACCAACTTTTTATTTAAATAATTAGTTAATTAATTTTAATTTAATTTAGGTCAAAATAGATACATAATACCTATATATGTTCAATGTAATTCATTATAGTCATTTTATAATAATTTTAGATATATAAAATTTTATTGAACTTTTTACCGTATTTACCCACCTTCTAGGAGCATTTTCAAATTTGCATAAAAATTAATTTTACCACTTCTGTGAGTTGAATTTTAAAAATAAAAGAGACACAGTTTATATCAGTAAGTAAAATTTTGTTCAATACGATGAAAATAATTTTTTATGAATAGTAACTTTTGACTTTTATTTACCATGGTTAAAAGTAAATAGAGTAATTAAAGGTAAAAATGATATTATAATTACCCTAACACATGTCCTAATTCTATTTGGGATATCTCCTCATCGCCGCCTCCTTCCCTTGGTTTTCGACGCCTCCTTCCCTCAGATCCGGTGGCTTCGGGGTTTTCTCCGGCTCTCCAGCACTCGACGCTCGCTTGCTTGTCCGACTCCTCTCACTGGATAGGGCTTTAGTTGGAGGCGTGGTGCCAGTCAGAGTTCGATGCTCAAAGCTCCGGTGTCGACGGTTGGTGTGTTGCGGTGGCTCTCGAGGTCGATAAGGATGGCAGTGATGGGATCTGTGTTGCGGGTTCCACTGCTTGCAACGGTTCATGTTTCCTCGTGATTAGAGTTTAATGGTTTGAGTTTTGTTTATCTGTATGTGTGATTTGATTTTCTGGAGCTGTATCTAGTGTTTTCTGGCCGGTGATGGAATGTTTCTCGATGGTCACTGGCTATCGGCTACGGTGAGATTGACGGTGCTCCTCGTTGGATCTACGGGTGTAAGACTGGTTCGTCCAATGGCATACTCTTTGGAGCACTCTGGACCCTTCTCGGTGTGCGTCGGCATCTCCCGCGGCAATTTTCTCTTAACCACGGGTGAAGGCGATGGCGACGACGGTCTTCTGCCAGCGTTGAGGTTGAAGGTGATGACAAAATCCGGTGAATCTCGCCGGCGTTTCGATGTGTTTTTTTTGTTTTTTATTTATTTATTTATTTTTTGTTTCGATGTGGCTGCGATCCTTTGTTCTCCAACGACATCGAAGGAATCGGTGGTCGGACTTTCTCTCCGACGACATGGCTGGAGGCGGTGTTGAGATCTGCGTCAACTCGCATCTCGTGGTGTGTGCGGCTCGAGGTGTGCACATGATTCAAGGTGATGGCGTGGGCTGATGATGGGCTCTCTTCTAAAGGTGTGGCGCGTGGAAATGATGGTATTCGGTTTGAATTTTAATTTTTATATGTTGTCATTGGGGATTGTTTGTTCGGGTTCCGAAAACCCTTTAACCGGCTCATGGGAACCGGCTACCCTCAAACCGGCTTTTCGAAAATCAAAAAAAATGATTAGCAGATAACTAAACCATTTTTAATATAGGGTTACACATAAGATAAATTAGACTATAAATATTAATTAGAAAGATAAAAATATTTCCTACATAATGGTATTTTATTTATAATTTTTAGACATTAAATAATTTAATTTATTGACGACACTATGATGATGGAGTAATTACCTTATTAATGAAATATTAAAATAATTGATATTATAAATACCCAAATAAATGTAAATTGAGACTTTTGATGAATTTAACAAATTTTATAGGTTAATATGACATGTTAAGGTTGATTAAATGAATTTAGTGCTAAGTAATAAAGTTTTTAGGACTTTAACAAAAATCAATTACTAAATATGTCAAAATTGACATAAATGAGTTTTTAAAACCAATACTATATTATTAATTGATATAATATGCCTAAAAATCTGTGGTTTGGAAAACGGACTTAAGTAAGGTTATATAAATCAATAATTAACCACTTGGGGTTCTCTTGGCAGTTTATAGTATATTTATTTACCATATAATATAAAAATACAAAGAGACATGGTAAATGTCAAACTATTTAACTAAGAGTTAAATCTAAATGATAAGGTTAATATAGTGACCTAAACCTATATAAAACCTATTGGTTGAGAGGATTTAGACCCATCTCCACCTTATATTTTAAATAAATCATTTTTAAGCCATTATAAACCGAATATTATTGTATAATAAAATAATATTTCAAGGTTTTCCTAAAGTGACCCTCACCTCTCTTATAAAAGAGTACTTCCCCTTCTCTCAAAATCACACATCCAAAGCTATTTGACTCACCCAAAACCTACCCAAATATACTCCAAACTTTCCTCAATTCAACCTAGTAGCCTTAATTTTTTCATAAACCCAACCTAAGGATCCCTTTTGATCAACTCAAAAGGAAACACCTGAAGAAGAGGTAATAATTTCACCACCATCTTTCATGATCTTTTCTTCTTCCACTTCCTCTTTCTTTGTTGTTTACATACTAAAATAATAAACTAGTAACTTATACATATTGTGATGTTATTATAAATATGTTACAACCTTATTTATTATTCTATCTATCATATAATGACAAAGTCACCATACATGCGTACGTACGGCTTACCGTCTCCACATCGTGGTGTAGTTTGTTATTCAAACACTTCATAATTGGATGGGTATAATAATGAGTATAATTTATGTAAATAATAAATATGACATGTTAATTATTCTCTATATATGATATAACATCAATTTTCATACGATTTCCCCATCAATATAATGATATTTTCGCTCGTGTGTATATACGGATTACCGTCTCCACAAATACGATGAGATTCATTCCCCATCGTAATAATTCAAGAATAATTTTCATTTTATGATTAAAAATAATTTTTTAGAACTTAATATCATTCTAGATATGAATCAAATACATTCTATCCATAACAAACATGGCTTATGTAACCAAGCATATAAAGGAAAAGGAATCAGTTAACACCAGACTTGATGATACTACTGAGATATTATTAACAAAGAAATATTAGATGATCATATATGATATCATATTTATGCATATGGTTCTTTTATAATTTAATAACAATGATTTCACCATTATAAAGGAGTTTATCATACCATTGTCTATGTAAAAGTACAAGGTAAGGGTTAATTTCACAATCTCTTTATTATCTGAGGTTGTTTTTACGTGAGTATCTACTAAGACCTCTTTATCATCCACATCTGTGTTTTCTTAAAAATGTATTTCAATTTTTTTACTATTTACTAGACTATGGGTTAAATTAATTTATATCTTTATTTGACCTTATATGTCTTCAAATGAATCTTTCCATCATTTTCTAAAAAAGGTACTTCATGACCTTTTTGACAAAATTAAGGTAAGAATGTTTTTTTTAACTTATAAGGTGGGTGCAGTTATTCTCCTCCGTTATTACACATTTGAAGCTTCCATTACAAGCTTATAAGAATATTTTCAAAAAAATGTTTTCTTTTATAATTACATGACTTTTAAATGATTTCAAAATAGAAATAGATATTCCTCTCAAATAATTTTCATTTCATCTATGTCAACATCCTTTGATAGATTTTACACCTGTTTCTAGTTGATTCATTATGATACAAATCTTCCATATTGTATTGAAGGTTTTATGGTGTGTTTAACCGTGGATGTGTTATTTTTATACCATTCATGGTTTATGGTTAAAATATTATCATTTCGTATGCTAGTTTTAACACGAATGTTTATGTTATGTTTCAAACGTTTCATATAAAGAATGAATTGGACTTAGTAAATGATGGGTGGAGCCCGCTATAGCTCCTCGATGCATCGGTAGGTCTCATGAGACAAACTAGTGTCTTGGCACAAGGCCTTGACAAAATCTTATTTGTTGTCTTAGAATGAGGCCTTGACTATGTGGTTATGATGTCCGACATTATGCATTCCATCATTATGAAATTGGCCATTGTTGGTCGGAGTGGATACTCAAGAGGGGGGTGAATTTAGTTCCAATTAAAATTTTTGTTAAAAATATTTCTCTTAAAATCCTGCTATTTAAAAATAAAGTTAACCTATAGTGAATTTATACAAATTGTAAATGTTCAATTAGTTTCTCAAAGATTGATTAGGTCTTAGTTAATTTAATCTGAAACTTAAATTAACTTCTGAAACTAACTTACTGGTTTACAATAAGTATAAACACTTGCTAATTTAACTATCAAAGTAACTTTAAAACAAATTATATTTCAATGTAGTTAGTAGCAGAATATGAAATATATATTATACTTACAACTTAAACTAAAATGCACAGTAGATGTAACCAAGAGGTTCAGTCTCAAGCCGAGACATAGTCCTCTCAAAAAATTTATATAAATTGATCCACACCCTGGATCGGGGTAAAAAACGGTGCAAAGACTATCTAGGTTCAAAGACCTCTACCACAGTTCTACATGGGAAAACAAACAACAGCTCACAGTCATCCAGGTATTACTCGAACTCTACCACTATCCACAGTGGGATACAAGGAGTTATAGAGTTTGAATGACGATTTAAAAATCCTCCAGCTTAACTTAGGAGACAGTGTGTGTGTAAAATAAATAGGGTATACACATTGCTCAAAATGTAAATAAAATAATCACTAAAGTAAATATGAATGAGTTTAGAAATTTCTTTAGTGATAGGAAGTGTAGCTCTGGACTTGTTTGTTTGGACAGAAAAGCTTATGAGACCTTCTCTGGTTTTTGTCTGAAAAATACAGTTTCATTTTCTTCCTTGGTTTTCTGGTTCAGCTTATCATCCTGAGTGCATGAAGTGTTTGTTGTAGTTATTCACTAAATATGCAGCTTGTGTTCTCATCTATAATGAGTGACTTCGTGTTTGCCCAGTGATCTTTAGGTATGGATATATCCTTGTGTGAATGCACCACATTTCAATGCTGTTTTGACCTTGTCTTTTTCACCCTTCGTGTGCCTTCTTAGCTCCTTTACTATGATATTCCTGTATTCACATTTTTTCAGCTAGGTCTTCATCTTCCCTTTTATTGATTTCAGCTCCAACAAAAAAGGAATGATTACCTTTTTCATGGGTACTAGGTACGGTTCCCTGACATGCCAACATATATCATTAAATAACATTAACTGCATTCAAAACATCAAATGTAACCGTTAGGTATATAAATAATATCGAGAGTATAGAGTTTGACTAGTTGGTCAATCATTAGTAGCTCTTGTTGGTAGATGTGTATGGTGGACTTTGTGCAACAATGGCCTTCCATCGGTATCTCTTTGAACTTGTATCGGTAGCTCCTGATATCAGTAGCTCTTACTATGTGTATCGGTAAATTTTGGTATCGGTAGCTTTATATACCGGTGACTTCATTCTATCGGTAACTCTTGATCTATCAGTAGCTTTGCTTTGTATCAGTAGCTTCATTCTGTATCAGTGACTCTGTATATCAGTAGCTCTTGGTCTATTGGTAGCTCTTGGTCTATCGGTAGCTCTTGGTCTATCGGTAGCTCTATGTAGCGGTGACTGTCTGTATCGATAGCTCGCTTAGTTCCAGTGATTATGTGTATCGGTAGCTCCATTTTGTAGTATTGGAAGACTTGTTCTATTGGTATCTATCTGTATCGGTGACCCTATTCTATGCTTTCCGGTGAACTTGTACATATCGGTAGCTCTGCGTATCGGTGACCTTAGCTTATCGGTGACTCTGTCTATCGGTAGACTAAGTCTATCGGTAGACTAAGTACCAGTAGCTCTGTATCAGTATCTATGCACAGATCAGTGACTAACACTTATATGTTTTATGAAAAACATATCCGATTGGGTTATAATTACTTCAAAACTTAGATAAACAAAGATAAACATTGATTAACATATTTAAAGGATTATTTAAATATTATTATCAGATAGAATGTCATAGATTGAGAGAATTAGAATATAGATAAACATTAATTGGGATTATCAAAGTATGTGAAAGTATAGTTGGGATTATCAAAATAGGTGAGGTCAACAATCTCCCCCTTTTTGATAATCACAACATATGATATTATAGTTTTAAAAAATAGAGAGTAATTGTATCAGAGGATATATCATTAAATTCAATTATCACAGAGAAAACATTATGTTATAGAACATAATGTATCATAGGTAGAATTAAATGAAATGATATCAGAGGGGAAAAGCATGGTAGCTCTTCCTTATATAATATTTCTCCCCCTTTGATACTTTGATAATATTTCTCCCCCTTTGTGATAATCAAAAAGTGGGAAACAACAAATAGAAGAGGAAAAAATGAGAAAGAAAAGAAATCCTATTGTATTATATATTGCAAAAAGGTACATAGAAAGAAAACAAAATACAAGAGATTCCTATCAAACATCTTAGCCACCTATTCAATCCACATACTCAATGTGTGATTTTCCCTTTGGATCAAAAGAGGATTCAGACTGTGTGGATGCAGGTGAAGGCTTAGGAATTCCGAAAATGATCACAGGGGGCTGAGCCATAGAAACTGTGCCTGGCCTATACTGAGGAGTTCTTTGAGTGATCATAGGTGTAAGGATTTGAATGGCTTGGGCTAGATTCATCTGAACAGGAGAAGCAGGAGAGGCAGAGGCAGGTAAAGCTGGAGGTACAATCACAGGCCTAGCATCGACATGCAGAAAAGGCAACAAAATATTTCTGAAATCCATAATTATTCCTCCTCCTCTCTCCATAGAAGATATGAAATCATCATTATTCTCCATGAATTTGTCCAAGGATGGAGTCAATTCCCTTAGTTTGTGACTTTATCTCTGAAGGCTTGATTGACAGGAGGTATCTTTAGGTTTTCTAATAGAAGTTTGAAGTGTTTGTTGAGTTGATGCTTGGTGTAAACCTTTTGAAAATAAGAGTCAACCTTATCTTTCACTTCTTTCTGAGAGGAATAAAATTCTATAATATAGTCTTGGACTATCTTCATTATTTATATATCTGAATCTCTAGTAGAAATCACAACTTTTCTCAGGTCGGATGAGTCCACAGAGCCACTGGTTCATGCTGAACCAAGCACCGCCTTCATCACAGCTCGAATTTGATTCAAATCCACTGAAGGTCTTGAATCAACAGAACTAATAGAGAAGGTTACTGTTTCCTTGAAGTTTTTGGTCAACCCACTAATAAGGTTTTCACTTGGGAATATTGCGTGCTGACATGTTCTTTTATAAAGGTTTTAAAACCTTGAAATACAGATACCATCTAGCTCACAACACTTTTGACATAGGCTAAGTTCTTGTCTGCTTGTGATTTTGAATTCATGTAATATTCTAAAGAGATAACAGATTTCTTTAAAGCTTCAACATCTACTTCCATTCTAGATACTTGAGACTGGCAGGCTATAACTTCTTCCACTATTTCTGCCAAAAATGTTGACATATTACAACCGAGAGAGAGTTCAAAAGATTTTTCCAAATTGCTCATCTTTTAAACAAAGCAGTGCTTCAACTCAGCAAAAGAAGCACTAAAGGACTCTTTCAGATCATCCTTTAAGGATTCAAGGTCATCCCTGGTGATCATACCAGTAGGATCAATTACAATAGGTTCTCTTTCAGATGTTATGCTGGCCACTGAGCCATTCATAATCGATTGAATTGATGACACCGGTGAAACTTCCATCTTCCTTGACTCTTCCACAAAAATGAACTTAAGATTTTTCTTCAAATTATCCAGGTCATGCATTCTAACCACATCTTTAGGTAACAACTCAGTCTCAACATCATAAATGATCTTTGGTCTATTGAGGGATTTAGGGTTTTTGAGAGATTCAGGAGATAAGGTTTAAGGGAAAAGGGTTTGAGGCTCGGTGGATTGAGAAGTAACTAGGACTTTGTTTTTATCATTTAGGATTCATAAAATAAATAAATAAAATGAAATAAAGTAAAAATGATTCAGATTCTGGCGGCAGATAGAAGTTTGAAATAGCGCACTCATCGGTAGGGTTTATCAGTGAGAATTCCTATCAGTGAAGTCCATCGGTGAGGTTACATCGGTGAGGTTACATCGGTGAGGTTACATCGGTGAGGTATCACATCAGTGAGGTATTACATCGGTGAGGTATTAAATCGTTGAGATATTACATCGATGAGATATTAAATCAGTGAGGTATTTACCGATCAAGGTTAATCATTCCCAAATCATTCCTAATGTAACTTAACCTATCCGAACTTAAAGGTTTGGTGAAAATTTAATCCAATTGATGTTCAGTACCTATATATTCAAGATTAATATCACCCTTTTGGTAATGATCTCTCAAGAAATGGTGCCTTACATCAATTTGTTTGGTCCTAGAGTGAGATACAAGGTTCTTTGAAATGTTTATTTCACTATTGTTATCACAGTTTATAAAAACATGCTTAAAATCATATCCATAGTCCAAAAGAGTGTGTTTCATCCATAGAATTTGTGCACAACAACTACCAGCATCTATATACTCTACTTCAGTAGTGGACAAAGCTACAAAATTCTGCTTTTTACTACACCAAGATACTAAGGATTTTTCCAATAAATGACATGTTCCAGATGTGATTTTTCTATCCAACTTGCAACCAGCAATGTCAGCATCCGAATAACTCATTATCTCAAAATATTGTCCTTTTGAATAAAACAAACCTAAATTTACAGTATGTTTAAGGTACTTAAAAATTCTTTTAACAATAAGTAAATGAGATTCTTTTGGATTAGCTTTAAATCTTGCACACATAAACACACTAAACATAATATCTGGTTGACTAGCAATAAGGTAAAGTAGGCTTCCAATCATACCTCTGTAATTGGTTTGATCCATTGGTTTCCCAGTCTCATCTGTATCCAATTTACAGACTGTACTCATAGGAGTATCACTTTTCTTAATACTATCCAACCAAAAATGTTTTAAAAGATCTTTTGTATATTTAATTTGATTCAAAATAATACCATTTTCATTTTGAAAATATTGAAATCCAAGAAAATATTTGAGTTCTCCCATTAAACTCATTTCAAATTCATTTTGCATATTTTTTGAAAAATCAGTACATAAATCATTTTTAGTAGATCCAAAAATAATATCATTAGCATAGATTTGTACTATAAAAATATCTTTAGAAATTATTTTAATAAAAATAGTTGGATCAGCAATCCATTTAGTAAAACTTTTTGAAATAGGAAAACTACTAAGTCTATCATACCAAGCACTTGGAGCTTGTTTTAAACCATATAAAGCTTTAGAAAGTTTAAAAACTCGATTTGGAAAATGAGGATTAGTAAATACAGGTGGTTTTTCAACAAAAAACATCTTCAATTATAAAACCATTTAGAAAATCACTTTTGAAATCTATTTGATATAACTTGAAATTCAGATGAGTAGCATAGGAAAGTAAGATCCTAATAAATTCTAATCTAGTTATAGGGGAAAAGGTTTCCCCATAGTCTATACCTTCCTCTTGACTATATCCTTGTGCAACTAACCTATCTTTGTTTCTAACTATATTTCTATATTCATCAACTTTGTTTCTAAAAACCCATTTAGTTCCTATTGTCAAAGTGTCCTTGGGTCTGTCAACTAATCCCCATACTTTGTTTCTTTCAAATTGATTTAACTCTTCTTGCATAGTCATTACACAAAATTCATCATTGATTGCATCATTAACATTTTTAGGTTCTAGCTGTGAAAGAAAGGCTTGATGTTCAACCTGGTTTCTTAGAGAAGCTCTAGTCCGTGTCCCTCTATCAAGATTACCAACAAAAACATCCAAAGGACGATTCTTTAGAATCCTAGTTGATCTAGTAAATGTAGGACTAGAAATTTCTGGTTCATCTCTAAGTTTGGGTTCTATAGAAGCAGATTCTAGAGTATGTCCAGAACTATATATTTTTACAGCAGGTACTTTAGTTTTATAATTAAGGTCCAGAACAATCAAATCTTCTTCAAGATTTTCAAGAGAGGTTTTAGGCTCATGTGGATCAGTTTCATCAAACTTGATATGAACAGATTCTTCCACACATTTGGTTCTTTTGTTAAAGATTCTATAGGCTTTTCTAGTTAAATAGTAACCAAGAAAAATTCCTTTATCACTTTTAGAAGCAAACTTTTCAAGATTATCCTTTGTATTGAGGATAAAGACTTTGCATTCAAAGACTCTAATGTAACTAAATTTGGGTTTTCTATTATTTCATAGTTCATAAGGGGTCTTCTTGATAACATGTCTAATCAAGACTCTATTGATAATATAACAAGCTTTATTCACAGCTTCATCCCAAAAATAAATAGGCAGATCATACTCATTAAGCATGGTTCTTGCAATATCTTGAAGGGTTCTATTTATTCTTTCTACTACACTATTCTATTGAGGTGTCCTAGGGACAGAAAATGTATGACTATAGCCATTGTGTGATCAATAAGATTCAAACTCTTGATTTTAAAACTCACGGCCATGATCACTTCTCAGGGTATTAATCTTAAGTCCACTAAGGTTTTCTACAGACTTGGAGTATTTAACAAAGTATGAACAAGCTTCACTTTTGTGAGCTAAGAAGTATACCCAAGTATATATAGAAAAATCATCTACTAAGACATAGACATAGTGCTTCCCATTTAAACTAGAAACTCTAGAAGGTCCAAACAAGTCCATGTGAACTAACTCGAGAGGTTGAGAATTTGAAACTTATTTCTTTGATTTAAAAGAAACTTTATGTTGATTTCCCTTTTGACAGGGATTACACACTTTGTCTGATGGGAATTCAAGTTTAGGTAGGTCTCTAACTAAGTTCTTCCTTTTCAATTTTCTAAGTGAATGGATGCTGTAGTGTCCTAATCTTCTGTGCCAAAGCCAAGACTCTTTATGAAAATCATTTAAACAAGTAACATGTTTCTTAGCTAAAGAATTCAAATCAATAACATAAACATTTTCATTTCTCAAGGCATAAAATACTAAAACATTCTTAGAATTAAAAACATTACAAGAATAATTTTCAAACTTAACATTAAAGCCATCATCACATAACTGAGAAATACTCAATATATTATATTTAAGTCCATCAACAAATAAAACTTTAGAAATTAAAACTGAGTTAATGTTACCAATCTGTCCTAGGATGATGATTTTTCCTTTATAATTATCACCAAAGGTGACATAGCCTCCATAAATCTTTATTAAGCTTTTAAAGCATGAGTAATCTCCATAAATGTGCCTTGAACATCCACTATCCAAGTACCATACCTTTTTTTGAGAACTATTCAAGCATGTCTCCTACAAAACATGTTTTAAACAGAGAATGATTTCGGTACCCAGATTCTCTTGGGTTCAGACATGTTAGAAAGTAAAGCTTTAGGTACCCAAATTTGTCTTATGGGTCTCATATAATCAATAGATTCAACAGATTTTTCAAGGTAAACTCTATTTGATCTATAACTATGTGAGTAACTAGTTGAAGCATATGAATTTCCAGAACTGGAACAAGCATAATATTGTCCAGATTTAGGAATAAATTTATTTTTAGTAAATTGTCTTTTTCTAGGTTGATAACCTATCCCAGTAGCATACTTTGGTTCCACTTGATTTCCTAGCATTTGAGTTAGAGTGACTTTTCCATTTTTGAACTTTTCTAAGTTGCTCATTAGACAATTTTAGTTCAGTATTTTCTTTTAATAGTTGAGAATTCCTTTCTTTTTCTATATCAAGGGAAGATCTAACATTGGTAGTGAGAGCATGATATTTTTTTAATGACTTATATTTGTCCTTAAGTTCATTACATGTTTCTTCCATCATATTACAATATTCAAATAGTTCCTTACTAGACATTTTTTTGGATTCAAAATCAGTTCCAGAATAATAATCATTCAGCATAGGGGAAACAGGTACCTCAGAGGTATTGTTCATAAAGCACATGTTGGCAAGATTCTTTTCAGAATCAGAAACTTCAAATTTACTTGTGCTGTCTTTTGAAGCACTCCAATTAGCTTTCATGGATTTCTTGTACTTCTTGTCCTTATAGTCATATTTCTTTTTGAACTTCAGTTTTAGACAGTCATCTTTTATGTGTCCTTTCCTTTTGCATTCATAGCAGACTATATCATCTTCCTTATTAGATTTATTCCAATCATTCTTCCACTTACTTATATTTCCATACATACCTTTGTAGTTTGATTTTCTGAAGTATTTATTCTTCCTGTAGAACTTCTTAAATCTCCTGGCTATTTGAGCCATTTCCCCATCACTGTCAGAGTCTGAACTTTCACTTGTTTAACATTCAGTAGGTACATGCATTTTCTCCTTGTCTTTGCTCCTTGAATCATTAGACTTGAATGCCACAGATTTTCTCTTGGGTTCATCATCTTCTTCCTTATTTACGGGAACAGCCTTTCCAAGAGAGCTCATAGTATTGAAAATCTCATTGAACCTGAGATACATATCATAAATGGGTTTATCAGGTCTCATCATAAAATTATCATATTTAATAGTATAGGTATTAAATATCATTTCTTTAACATTGATTGTTCCTTCATGAGAAACACTCAAGGTAGCCCACATTTTATAGGCAGTTTTACAAGCAGATATTCTATTGAACTCTTCATCTCCTAATTCACAATACAAAGCATTAATACCTTTACAATTATTGTTGTAAGCAGTCCTTGTAGGTTCATCCCAAGTAGTTCTATTAGTTTATGGAATTTTATATTGAGTCTCTATAGTAGTCCAGATATCAAAACCCATACTCTCTAAGTTAATTTTCATCTTAAGTTTCCACTGGGAATAGTTTGTACCATTAATGAAAGGTGGCATGTTGGTAGCAACACCTTCTAGTCTATTGTCCATAACTTGAGTACTAGATTTTAGCAAATAACTTTAAAGAGATAAAATTTAGAACTAACAGAAATTTAAGATCTTTAAAATACCACTAAAATAACAGTTTCAAAACATAGTATTTTAAAACACTGATAAACAAAACCAAAACCCTATGATACCAAATGTTGGTCGGAGTGGATACTCAAGAGGGGGGTGAGTAGATTTCCAATTAAAATTTCTGTTAAAAAGATTTATCTTAAAATCCCACTATTTAAAAACAAAGTTAAACTGTAGTTAATTTATACAGATTGTAAATGTTCCATTAGTTTCTCAAAGATTGATTAGGTCTCAGTTAATTTAATCTAAAGGTTAAATTGACTTTTGAAACTAACTTACTGGTTTACAATAAGTATAAACACTTTCTAATTTAACTATCAAGGTAACTTTAAAACAAATTATATTTCAAAGTAGTTAGCAGCAAAATATAAAATATATAGTATACTTATGAGTTAAACTAAAATGAACAACAGATGTAACCAAGAGGTTCAGTCTCAAGCCGAGACTTAGTCCTCTCAAACAATTTATATAAATTGACCCACACCCTGAATCGGGGTAAACAACAGTGAAAAGACTGTCCAGGTTCAAAGACATCTACCACAGTTCTACATGGGAAAACCAACAATAGATCATAGTTTTTGAGGTCTTACTTGACCTCTACCACTATCCACAGTGGGATACAGAGAGTTATAGAGTTTGAATGAGGATTTAAAAATCCTCCAGCTTAGCTCAGGAGACAGTGTGTGTGTGTGTGTAAAATAAATAGGGTACACACACTGTTAGAAATGTAAATAAAATAATCACTAAAGTAAGTATGAATGAGTTTAGAAAATCTTTAGTGATTGGCAGTGCATCTCTCGGCTCATTTGTTTGGAAAGAAAAAGCTTCTGAGTCCTTCTCGGGGTATTTTTTTCTGAAAAATAGTGTCGTTTTCTTCCTTGGTTTTCAGGTTCATCTTATCAGCCTGAGTGCAGGAAGTGTTTGTTGTAGTTCTTCACTCAAGATGCAGCTTGTGTTCTCCTTTATAATGAGTGACTTCATGTATGTCTAGTGCTCTTCAAGCATGGATGTAGACTTGTGTGAATGCACCATGTTTCAATGCTGTTTTGCCCTTGTCTTTTTCACCCTTCGTGTGCCTTCTTAGTTCCTTTACTATGATCTTCCTGTATTCACCTTTTTTCAGCTAGGTCTTCATCTTCCCTTTTATAGCTTTCAGCTCCGGAAAAAACGGAATGATTACCTTTTGCATGGGTACTAGGTACAGTTCCCTAACATGCCAACAGATATCATTAAATAACATTAACTGCATTAAAAACATCAAATGTTACCGTTAGCTTAATAAATAATATCAAGAGTATAGAGTTTGACTGGTTGGTCAATCATTAGTAGCTTCTGTTGGTAGATGTGTACAGTGGACTTTGTGCAACAATGACCTTCCATCGGTATCTCTTTGAACTTGTGTCAGTAGCTCCTGATATTGGTAGCTCTTACTCTGTGTATCGGTAACTTTTGGTATCAGTATCTTTATATACCGGTGACTTCATTCTATTGGTAGCTCTTTATCTATCGGTAGTTCTGCTTTGTATTAGTAGCTTCATTCTGTATCGGTGACTCTGTATATCGGTATCTCTTGGTATATCGGTAGCTCTTGGTCTATCATTAGCTCTTGGTATATCGGTAGCTCTATGTTATGGTGACTGTCTGTATCGGTAGCTCGCTTAGTTCCAGTGATTATGTGTATCGGTAGCTCCATTCTATACTATCAAAAGACTTGTTCTATTGGTAGCTATCTGTATCGGTGACCCTGTTCTATGCTTACCGGTGAACTTGTACATATTAGTAGCTCTACGTATCGGTGACCTTAGCTTATCGGTGACTCTGTCTATCAGTACACTAAGTCTATCAGTAGACTAAGTACCGGTAGCTCTGTATCAGTAGCTATACGCAGATCAGTGACTAACACTTATCTGTTTTATGCAAAACATATACGATTGGGTTAGAATTACTTCAAAACTTATATAAACAAAGATAAACATTGATTAACATATTTCAAGGATTATTTTAATATTATTATCAGATAGAATGTCATAGATTGAGAGAATTAGAATATAGATAAACATTAATTGGGATTATCAAGTATGTGAAATCATAGTTGGGATTATCAAAACAGGTGAGGTCAACAACTATTGATATTGCATGTGATTATCTGACAAGTAGAATATCCATGTGAATAAGTAAATGAAATTATTGATTATTTTTTTCCATATTATGCTTAAGTTTAAGTTTAAAAGTCCTATGTTTTAGTCTTATACATTTCCTTAAATGTTTATTATTATTTATGAAATTTTTCTCTATATTGTTATTCTTTCTAAGAATCTGAACTCACCCCTTTTTATATTTTATTTTTACCAGGATGTGAAGAACTATTTTATGGTTGACCTGAAGGGTTCGGATAAGGGATAAGTGTGTTCAAATGGGACAAGATGTTGTTGTTTTTTTTATTTCATGATGTAATGTAAAAATATGAATGTATTTAGTACTTCTAGGGCTACTAAATCGATCGGTCTTTCGAGACATGATTCCTTATATCATGCCAATTTTATGTAATAAATCACTGAATCTGGGTAACATGGGTGTGGGCCTTACAATATCCCCAGTAAATCATAGGTAACATCAAATAATGTCATCTTAGATATAAAATTAATTTTAAAGGTCAGATGGAATATTTTTGGTGGAAAAATCATTTCCATTTTAAAAAACACTTTTTAAAACATGAAAAATATAAAAAATAATTTTCATTTAAAATAACCTTTAAAACTTATAAATGAATATTCATATAAAATATTTTTCATGAATGTGAGAAATTCTGTTCATATCGTACACGATAAGACAAATATTCATTTCACATTTTTAGTAAAAGAGAAATATATTTTATTTTGAAAACCACATGAATATTCATTTATTTTTCTTAAAAGTAAAAAATGTGTATATATATCATTAATAAATCATTTTATGAATGTTAAAAACATTTTTTAATACATTTTTAGAAAACATGGTTTTGAAAGAAAAAGGGTCTTCGACCGAAAAGATGTTTTTTCTTAAAACATTAATTTGAACTATTAAGTTCATAAAGATAATAAAATGAAGAGAAAACATGAATTCTCGTTAAATAAAAATTTGAGTGGAAAATGAATTATTTTACTAAGATATATATCATAATATTTCATCATTGTTCTCATAATCATAAGCAATCCCGATAAACGATGAGATTGTAACAGAAAACCCTTACCACTTTGGTAACTTTGAATCACAATCCCCATAAAATAATAATGTTAAATAAAACATATAATATCATGATAATAAATAAATTCATGATATTACATGTCAAATGGGTTTTATATACTTCTCATAAAATAATATAGGTGCATACCATATGTCTCAAAGAAGGAAAATTGAGACAAAAATCCCTTACCACTATGGTAACTTTTGAACCATAAACACCATGAAAGAGAGATACTAAAATGGATATTTAAATACCCATAATTTTAAGTTTATGAATCATAAAATAAATTCATGGTCATTATGTACACCAAATAAAATAAATACATATTGAATATGGATTGTGTCTCACATAAAATAAAATATAGATGGAAATACCTTACCTCAAGTCTCTACTTCCATCATACATGTTCAAACATCCTATTTAATAACTATATGTTTATTATACTTCTATTAAATAAAAATAAACATATATGTCATACCATATGTGATTTACTTATGATTTATTTCCCATTTATCAATAATTCCTTGTTAAAATTACGTTTCAAATAATAATTGTTTTTTCATGTATGTTTTGATTTTTTATTTTTAGTCCTCTTAATTTGATCATGGTTAAATAATATTAGGAATGTTATAAATGATATAAATTTCATATATATTCAGTATATATTTATTTAGATTAATCCATAAAAGTTAGAGATGGAAAATGTAATACACCGTTCACGGAGATGGTATGTCGTATATAAGTATGATCACTGTTTCCATTTTCTCAATGGATTAAAATAAAGAATGATAAATATTATATTACCATTATAGAATCATTTTTTATTTCATATATATGTATATATATCACATAATTTTATTTAAACCTATCCTTATTACCTTCCATGTAAAGTGTATGTGGAGAACAAATCACATTGCTTTGTGAGGTGGTAGTCCACCATACACATGAGACACATTATCGTATTCTCATATAATGGAAAGTAAAAAAAGGTATACGTGATATCATAATTAAATAATTTTAAAATTTTTACCAATATCATATATATTTATTTAATCTATACTTAATAACATCCTATAAAAATAGAAATGAAAAACACATCACATTGGTTTGTGAGGCGGTTTTCTGTTGTACACACGAGTGACATTATTATTTTCCAACAGGTTTGGCGGTAAGAATATAGATGTGTTATTATGATTAAAAAGGTATAATAATATAATAAATATCATATATAAATACTAAATCCATAATTATATCCTCTCATGAGACGTGGTGATGGAAAACTAATAACATCAGTTTGTGATGAGGTAGTCTGTCGTACACATGAATGATGGTTTCACATCCCATTTGATAGAAAGTGAGATAGATTTAGGCTATTAAATTAACATAATAACATATAAGTATATTTAATATACTTAATTTATTATATTATCATTATTTAATAATAATTGAAGGATGTGGAGGAAGAAATAATATAAAATGCTCGTTTAGGGATGTTACCACTTCTTAAAACAACTTCTTTTGGTTAGCACCAAATGCATTCATAGGTTGGATTTATTCCAAAACTAAGGACTCTAGTATAATATTAGGTAATTAATGAAGGTATTTTTTTAGTTATTTTCTAATCCAAAGGGATTTTAAGGTGTGAAGAGTAGAGGAGAGTGGGTGGCCTTTTACAAGTGAGGTGAGTGGAACACTTGTAATTTTTGAAAAGGAAAAGGTGTACCCACATTTGTCACATTCCACAAGGAACCCAAATGATAGATTATAGCCCCTAGAATATATAAGGTGTAAATATGTCTATAAAATTGGTTTTGGAGAAGTTTTTGGCCATTTTTAACCCTTATCATTTTATTTTATCCCCCAGTATACCCAATTTTACCTTAACCGCAGTAATTAATTTTTACTTCTTTTACTATTGATAATGGTAAAAAATTAATTTGACCTTATTAAAAAATATAAATTATGATCATTCAAAATATGGAATCCATTTTTCCAAATTATATCATCAGAAGTAAAAAAAATTTAACTTAATATTAAACCCATAGATGCGACAAGAAAGCTGGTTTTCAAAGAGAAAATGATCAAAAGTTTAAAAAGTTTTCATATTAAAATTAAATATTAAATATATTAAAATGAAATAAATAGGATTAATAGATATTTAATTGTAATAATTTTACTTTTAAACCCATATTAAAATAATTTTTATGTTTTTAAATTCTTTAAAGTGAATGAAAATTCTAAATAAAAACCAGTATTTTTCACTATTCATCGAAAAATTTATCTTAGAAAATTATCAAAATTTAACCCTAATATAATTTTGTCATTATGATTTCAAAAATTAGTTTAAATTTTTAAAATAAATTTTATTTAAGCCAAAAAAATTAATTTTAAAATAAATATGCAAAAAGCGACAAAATTTCTTTTTAGAAAAATAACATTTTAAGTGTAAAATTGGATTTATTGTTATATCTTGTATAGAAAACACATAAGTTGAGTGTTAATAATTTTATTGAATACATAATATATAAATTTAATTAAAATAATTGACCAAAATTGATTTATTTAATTTATTGATATAAAATTTATTGGTGTGTATAAAAATAATTTTTTAGAAAATGATTTCCTTTATTTGAAATTGGTTTTTATTTTTATTTATAATTAATTGGTAACCAAATAATTAATTATATATACATGTGTAAACCATATGTTTTCATAATTTAATTAATCCTATTCATAACCTCCATTCCAATGGATACATGATAACTATCATATTAAATAATAATATTTTAATAGTATGTCATATTTTGTTTAAACTCATTGTTGCATGTAATGAAAAATACACTCAATGTTTTGTTTCTCAAAAGGAAAACTTGGTGTTTCATGTAATGAAAAATATTAAAAAGTTTAATTTTATTTGAAAAAAAAATTCACAAAATCTCGTGGTGTTATATTTAATCCCCTTAAATAAATTGCATCCTCACAATTTGAATTTGTGTCGGTAATCAAGGGTTTAACATTTGAAAATCCTTTTGTTAGAAACCCATAATATAAAAATGTTTATTAAAAATTACTCTTTAAAAGAGAAAAAGTTATGTATGAATGTTACCTAGAATAACACAAAACATGGTTTCCATATAGGAGAAAATTGGTGGTAAGTGAAGACATGGACATAAAAGAGAGAACTAACACCCAAATACTAATGGAGATTAATAGAGAACATGGTCAGGAGAAAGTTAATGACCAAAAATCCATAAGTATGTGATTGAAAAAATACCATTTATTTATCACAAATTAAGGAAAATATATAAAATTTTATTTGAAGATACTTTTCTTAAAGTTGAATAATTTTCATGAGAATACATACTTAGTTGATTTCATTCTATTTCATAAGAACAATTTCATACTTTGGTTGTACTTCAATATATTTCAACTTTATCTCTTACTCCAAGAAATGAATATGATTTTTTATGCCTAAATCACTAGTGAATCTGAAGATCCATAAAATAATGTTAATCCATTCCTTCTTTCTCTAGTTATTATCAAAAATATAATTTTTATCACAACTTATCCAATACTATCCAAAGTTCAACTTAATCCATTCCATGAATAGTTAACCTTAAGGCACCTCCAAGTCTGACTGAAATTGAAATCCAAAAATTTACGAAGAGGTTAACTAAATTTCCAAAATCAATTTATCATTATTCCCCCAAAAAATATGAAGTATCACTTAATATCATATAAAAAATATGTGAATAAATTGATCATATATTCACCTGAAAAATGGTAATATCTTGAATTAACATAAAACCTTAATGAAAACACAAATTATTTGCAAAATTAACAGTTTCCTCATTCCTTAAATAAAATCATAGATTATAGAATATATTATGTAAATCCAAAAATTTTGTAAACTTAATCAATGATAACATAAAACACTTTTTCATCAAACCATTAATCAGTTTAAAGGAAATCAATACTATCCAATTTACATTATCTATATCAATAATATCTTTATCCAAAGTAAAAAAAATTCTCAACATTATGAACATATTAAGGGTTATATTCTCTTAATAAAAATATCACATTTACATTAAATCAATTTTGTAGACCATAAATACCATTTAAAATATTCTTGAAAATCCTTAATGAAAAACTACTATAGAACAATCCATTCATGTATCGCGATTCTAATAACCAAAATACCACTGATAAAAATATAATTACTTGAATCCCAATACATAAAAACATCATTTATTCCACTTTATTCATACACCCATAGACTATATTCACCATCATATTACTTAACACTAATTTCCTTTCATATATCGTTTGTAGTCTCTTCATCATCAATACTATAACCATTACTCATACAACCTCACTGATTCCCTTCATGAGACTTCCCTTAAGGAAATTAACTTTCATAATTCCCATAATTTCCACATTTAAAACATTCAACCATTGATTAAATCTTGTGGAAACCATTATTTTTATCCATTTCATTAACTAAACTTCTCATTTTTCTTCTGAAATTACTTTCTTTGTGCCCTTTTTTGTCTACAATCAAAACATATTCCCATTCCTCTAAGACATCCACATGGGTTCTTCTTCCCACATTCTTGACACATAATATACCGAATCTTATTTCCTCCATGGTTTTCACCACCTGAATTCTCAGAAAAATCTATCCTTCTCTTCTTTAGTGAGTCCAAGAGTTGGTTAAGGTGCAAGTTATTGATCATATATCGTGATAACCGATTAAGCATAATCAAAAATATCATTCAATCCAGTCATCATCCCATTTGGTTTCTCATAAATAATTTTTCTATGACATTCAATTTTAATACAGTTCATTCTAGTTCCTACCATTAACTAAAACCAAAAAACATGGTGTGAGAAACAATAATCATAGTGGGGAACCACATAATCACGAGAAATCACTTATAAGATATCTAAATCATTAATCATTCTTTTTAATCTATTAAACCTTAGGTTTATACTAGGTCATTCATTGTCATTATATAAATATTTCACGATGATTTGTCAAGATTTTATGAATTTCTAAATTATATCCCCTAAGAGTGTCAAACTAGGTATGAAGTAAGGCATGTTTTCATGAACCAGGTGATGATTGAGTCCGACTCAATACTCCCTTTAGGTGTTTTTACCCCAAGGTACCTCTATTATAGATCTATATACACTTGTCGTATCATTAGAGGGATGTAATTTCTTGTAAAATACTCACTCTATCCTTCACCAAAATCACAGCGTATTTTCTTATACTTTGACTCATCCTTAGACATATCCCTAGACATATCCTTATACATATCCCTAGGGATTTCACTAAAGTTTACTCATCCTAGTTTAAAAAGGATAACTAAAACATTCATTTGATACCAAATATAGATATCCATGCTTTTCATACCTAAATATTACACATTTTTAGATGAATATTCATTACATTACACAAACACATTCTTGAGGTTCATAAAGGTATAATGCCTTTTTTAACTTGTACACATAAAAAATATTTCATAATTAAGACACATAATATCCCACTATGTTCTTAATAACTAGAACCCTTCTTAGATATATCATAAATAATACATTTCATCATAACTTGTGGAAAGAAACATAAAAAAGGGTGAGATACGATGCTCAGTAAGGGTAAATAAGGGAGATAACAACATATTATGAGCATAAGAGTATGAGAACATTATAATAACATTTTAAAACCATACCTTGCATATGATAGATCATAAAATTAATTCATTGTATAAATATTGGTAGTTCATAAGACATTAATCATAATGGAATCATAGAACACGAACAATGAGAGAATAACATTGACATAGTTTTTTGGCATACCCTTATGCATAGAAAATAATTTCCTTAGTAGTTCTCGGATCATTACCAAGACTATCATAGTGAATAAATTACCTAACTAAAATGGGTTCACTCCCCATTCCAGTCTTATTTATCTCTTGATATATCAATCATTACCCAATGTTTTTTAGGGAGATATAGGTCATACCCATCACATAATGAAAATCATACATATGTGTGCCACAATATCACAAAAAAATCATCATATCATAAACCATGAAAATAAATGGGTCTGATAAACATTTAATTATACCGTAACTTATGGAAAATAAATAGGTTTTATAATCATTTCATTATTTCACCATAGGATAACCCGTTGAAAAAGGAGAGTTTCATAAACATTTTATCATTGTATAACCCATGGAAAAGAATCATGTTTCATAAAAATATTATCTTCATAAATAGAAACCATATAGTGAAAGAACAATAATTGTATCCTTGTATAATATCCCCAGTGATGCATAAGTAACATCAAAGGATATCATCTTATATGGAAAATGATTTTCAAAGACCACTTGGAACACTTCTGGAGAAAAATAGCCTTTCCAATTTGAGAAAAAACTTTTTAAAACATAAAATATTTTAAAAATACTTTTATTTGAAAATAAACATGAAACAATATAAAGGAAGATTCAAATAAAATAGTTTCCATGACGATAGGAAATTCCATTCATACTGTACATGTTAAAACAAAGATTCATTTCACTTTTTTGTTAAAATCCAAATAAGAACTATTTAAAAAAATATATGAAGATTAATTTAAAAACAATTATTAGAAATTAAAACATGTGTAAACATTTTATTAATAAATAAATTGAATAATTTCAAAAAAATTGATGTTTTTTTATAGAAAACATGATTTTATAAGAAAAAGGTTTTTTGATTGAAAGATGTTTTTTCTTAGAAAACTTATTTTGAACTATTGAGTACATAAAGAGAGGAATATAAAAGGAAAAAATGTATTATCATGACTTAACTATAGTAGAATAAAATTAATTAGTTTATTAAGAGATAGATCATAATATTTTAACATTGGAATCATAATCATAAGCAATTGTGATAAACGATGAGATTCTGACCTAAAACCCTTACCACTTTGGAAACATTGAATTGTAATAACCATAAAAGAATAAAATTAAATGGAACTTATAATATAATGAGAATAAATATATTAATTATATTAAATTTCAAAGGTATTGTATATTCACATCACAATAGAATATAGGTGAAAAACATAACATATATCTCAAAGAATGAAAATTGAGACAAAAATCCATTACCGCTTTGGTAACTTCTGAACCACAAACCCCTTGATAGAGAGATCCTAAAATGGATATATAAATAACTATAATTTTATTTATAATAATCATAAATTACATTTATGATTAGTATGTACCCAAGATAAAAGTAACATGTGGTGAATATGGCTGGTGTCTCACAAAATATAAAAGTAAGACGTAAATCCCTCACTTTATATATTGAATTCTTTTGTAAATGCTTGAACCTATAGTATAATAAATATAAATTTATTATAAATATAATATGGAACCATAATAATATGTATTGTATAATATTTTAATTACTTATGACTATTTATAACCAATTTTTTAACAATTCCTTGTTAAAATCACGTTTCGGCTAATAACTGCTTTGTTTTTTGTGTTTATTAGTATTTTTCATTTTTGGTCCTATTACTTTGATCATGGTTCCATAATATATAGAATTTTAAACATGATATAAATATAATATTTAGTTATTATATATGTATTTTGATTAATCCATAAATGTTAGAGATAGAAAATAAAATACACCGTTCATGGAGACGGTAGACTGTACGTATGCATGAACATTGTTTCCATTTTCTTGAATGATAGAAATAAAGAAAGGTAAATAATACATTAACATTACAGAATCATTTATATTTCATATATATCACATATTTTATTTTAAACCTATCCTTATTACCTTCTATGTATGGAGTATGTGAACAATGAATCACATCACTTCGTGAGGTGGTAGTCTGCCATACACATGAGAAATGTTATCGTATTCACACGGAATAGAAAGTAAAGAGGTATATATGGAATCATAATTATAGAAGTATAATTATTTTATAAATATCACATATAATTATTTTATATGTCCCTATTATTATCCATGTAAAATATAAATGAAAAACACATCACATTAGTTCGCGAGGCAATAATCTTCCATACACACGAGCAATGTTATTGTTTTCCAATAGGTTTGGAGGTAATAAAGTAAATAGGGTATTATAATTTCAGTGGTATACTAATATAATAAATATAATATATAAATATTAATTCCATCATTATATCCATCCGTGGGAGGTGATTATGGAAAATGAATAACATTGGTTTGTGAAGCGGTAGTCCATCGTACACATGAATAATGATTTTGTATCCCATTTGATGGAAGAGGAGATGGATTTAGGTTATTATATTAGTATAATAACATTTATGTATATTTAATATACTAAGGTTATTATGTTATCATGGTATAATAATTATTTATGTATTTGGATGAATAAATAAAATAAAACGCTCGGTTATGGATGTTACCTCTTCTTCGGACAACTTCTTTTGGTTTGCACCAATAATATTCCTAGGTTATCTTTATGACCAAAATAAGGATTCTAGGATGATATGAGGGATGTAAGGAAGTAATAGTTTTAGTTATTTTCTAATACAAAGTACTTTCAATGTGTGAATAGAAGAGGATATGGGGTCCCCTTTTATATGTGGGGTGAGTAGAACATTTGTAATTTTTTAAAATAAAAAGGCGTATCCATGTTTTTCAATTTTAAAAAAGGATAAAAATGGGAATTTATAGAACCTTGAAAGATTTAAGGTCTAAATATTTCTATACAATTTATTTTGGAAATATTTTGAGTCATTTTTAACCCTTATCTTTTTATTTTAACCATCTATAAACAAATTTCTACATTAACCATGCTAATTAATTTTTACTAATTTTACTGTTAATAATGGTAAAAAATCGAGTTAAACATATTAGAAAATATAAATTATAATGATTCCAAATATGGAATTCATTTTTCCAAAATTATATTCATAAAATTGGAAAAATGTTATTTAATATTAAACCCACATATGGGATGAGAATGTGTTTTTTTCAAAGAGAAAATGTTAACAAGTTGAACAAAATTTTAAATCAGAATTCAATATTAAATTAATTCAAATGAACTAAATTGGATTAATAGATATATAATTTTAATAATTTTACTTTTAAAACCATATTAAAATTATTTTTAGGTTTTTAAATTGTTTAAAAGAAATGATAATTCTTAATGAAAACTAGTATTTTTTACTACTCATCAAAAAATAGATCTTCTCAGAAAATTAGCAAAAATTAGCTGTAAGATAATTTTGAAATACTGATTTAAAAATTTAATTACATTTTTTCAAATAAATTTTATATAATTGTAAAATATTAATTTTAAAATAAGTGTGAAAAAGGGGGAAAACTGCTTTTAAAAAAATACAGTTTTTAAACGTAAATTTGATTTATTCTGATCTCTCCTCTAGAAAACAAATAAGATGAATGTTAAACATTTGATTGAATATATATTATATAAATTTCATTAAAATAATTCCCTGAAATTTATTTATTTAATTTATCAAGATAAAATGAATTTGTGTGCATAAAAATAGTTTTGTAGAAAATGATTTACTTTATTTTCAAATGGTTTTTATTTTCATTTTTAATTAATTGGTAACCAAAGAATTAATTATATATAAATGTGTCTGTTTGAGTGTGTAAAACATATATTTTCATAATTTATTTAATCTTATTCATACCCTCCATTCCAATGTTAGGTGATAACTATCATATTAAATAATAATATTTTATTAATATGTCTTGTTTCATTTAAAATCGGTGTTGTGTATAACATAAGATACACTTAGTGTTGAATATAACACAAGATAAACTCAGTGTTGAATGTAACAAAAGATAAAATTTGTGTTATATGTAATAAACAATATCAAAAATGCTAAATTTATTTTAATTTTTTTCTTTAAAAAATCTCAGGGTGTTACAGTCATTCTTCATGACTTGAGTTTTTAGGGGAGCATGTTTAACTTGTTTTATTAGTTATGCTTTGTATATAAGTTCATGGGCCCTTTAGTGAAAGGTTTAGTTGTTTAACCAAGCGTTTAATGGGGAGATATAAAGTTAGTGAGGATCAATTATTTTTTAACATATTTTTATAACCTGTAATATTCTAATTATAATAATGGGAAGAAATAATGTGTTTCCCCATGAACATAGGACATAGTCTAAAGCATGTCAAACCTTCTGTTCTATCATGCTTTATATATTCTCATTACATGTTTTACTGTTGAATGTATTTTTAGTACTTTTTTTATGTTCATGTGTTTGAAAGGAAAACATTATGTGGTGGGTAGAGTGTTGTGAATTCCAACCTCTAGTACACTCTATCATAGGGAAGCAAACATCAGAAGATAGATTTTCTACTACACAAAGTCTTCTATGTGTAATATTTCCATAGAATGATGTGTATGAATATATTAGTCTTATCAAAAGATTTAATAAACTTTTCACTAGATCTTCCCCAACATCTTATATGTATGGTATATAAATATTTCATGTAAAGGTTTAGAATTATATGAAATTTTTAATCCCCACATGAGTAAGCCTAGAGCCACAAATAACCAAACTCTACTTTTTTTAGAACATGGTATAAGACTCCATGCTAGGGGAAATCCAACCCAAATCCTCTCTATATAGGGATACATTAATCAATATAGATTCCAATTCATCATAATTATAATACCTAATATTTTTTAACTATAATCAATAACTAAATTCAAGAGAATAACTTTAATTACAAACCAAGGTCCAAAATAAATTCAATAAAATAACTTTAATTATAAAACTAAATCTCACGTTGTCATACCTAACAAGTAATGAAATACATACCGATTTATAAGAAGTAATTTATCACCAAAGTTAAAGCATACACAATATTTATATTTCATAAACAATTTATAAATATAAATATTTAAAACGAATAAATTAATAAATTAATTAACAATTAATTTATTTTCTAAACCTGAGATATTAATATAAACCTTTCATATTTTATTTAGTTATGAAAATATCCTATTTACAATACCTAACAACTATCTTTGACAAAACGTTTATAAACCATAATAATTTGTTGAAAAATTATTAAATTTATTCTTTTTTTAATTATATAATATTTTATAATTGATAAAAGGGAATTATAAATCATAGACAGTGATAAGATAAAATAGGACCTTTATGTATCAATGTTTAATTTTCCATTAAAGGAAAATATATTAAACATCACTAAGATACCTTTATATATCACTATATATTCACATATATAACAAAGGAAAATATATTACCTATAGGAAAACATCTTATATATGGGTCTAGAAATCATTACATTTCAATTAAACTTTATGTATTGAGTAACCCTTGTGCATTAAGTATTATGAAAAAGTAGTAACCCTTACACATAAATCTATGTATATATAAATTAAAATAAAATCCCTTGTGTATCAATCCATTCATACAAAAAGGATAGGTAATAACCCTTGTGTATCAAACCATCCAAATTTAAATATTACTTGTCATGAATTTGTAATGGTTTACTACCATGCAATGCTTATGAATCAGATCATAACCCTTACTTATACACCTGTTTTATTTTAAAATATACATAATATCATTATTACATCAAGATAATTATTCTTTGTGCAACATTGGTTTCTATCAAAACCCATGATATCACCTATATCTTAGCTTATTACACTGATAAAAAACATGGATTTTCAACTCATCATATTTTATGATACGAATTAGTCATACCCTATGACTAAGAAAAATAATCACATATGAGATCCAATGGAATTAATTTATCCATTCCATATTGTATTCTATGATATGGAATAAGAATATTATGATACACATTTTCTTAATAAATATAATAAAATAATATATTGATTCATTAATGAATGTGGCTTTGATACCACCGATATGTTTCACTGGATCATAAAATGATCAAAGTAGGAGAACCAAACCATTAAAATATTAGATATATAATCAAAAAACAAATATATATAATGATGTATATAAAATAAATTAGGTGTAACTTTACTTCTAAAAAAATCCTTCTCTATTGAACTAACAAGAGCTTGCTTGATATAGATAACTTGAAACAGCTATCAGACTCTTGCCTCCATAGGGATGATTCTAGACACTATGATACTCATTCATTATGAGAGGACCCATAAACACCAAAATTCAAGTTATTGCATTCTCCATGAAGATGAATGGTGAATAGGTAGGGAGAGATAACTTTAATTGTGTCTTGGTAGTGTCATATATCTCTAACAAGGGAATCACACATGGAAATCATCCCATGACACTTCCTTTACAAGGGGATACCACTATTGATGTTGTATCTATTATCCTCGATACAAACATTTCTAGTACTCATGAACTCCTCTATATCATTATTTTACAAATTTCATTCCATAAATATAGGTTCCAAATGTTCCAACAATGTAACCAAAAAATAGTTATAACACAAAAATCCAACAATATCTTAATTAAGAACTATTTTCATGGGTAAAGCCCAACAACCCCTCCACCAATCCTCCTACCCCACTGTACTTTTTAAAAAATGGTAGTGATATATTCCTTAATTTGGAATACATATGAGAAAAACACAAATAAATTACAATAAAAATTTCTCTTTTAATTTCAATTTATTCACTTTATCTGATAATTAAATTCTATCAAGTTTAATTTTCATTTTTACAATACATTATCATAAAAAATGATCAAAAAAGGGAGAAAGGTATATTTTAATTTTAAAATATATATTTTTATCACCTGGTTGTATGATTCTGATCAAGCTTTATTTTCATCATATGGTTGGAAGGTTCTATTTTTTATATGATATTATTTATTTACCTCCAAATTGGATGGTTTTAGGTAATTTATTTAATTATCACCACAAAGGATAACCGTACACCTACTCAAATTATTTTAATTTATTTATTTTACACCAATTGATTAGACGATCTAATTAATAAATTATTATGCAATTTTTTTTAAAATGAGTAATGAGATATATAAATTTATTTATTTAAAAAATCCATGTGATGGATGTACTAAATAATTAAGATAAGATAAAAGAAACAAGTGATAATATTATTTTTATGAGCCTAATTTTGATATTTTCACTCATATGACTACATTTATACTTTAAATTATAATAAGGAATTATATTCCAGTATAAAAACTTCTTTTAAAATAATTATATTTATTTATTATTTTATTTATTATGTTTACTTTAATGAAAATGTAAACTATTGTTTTATTCTTATTTTTTATAATAATAACGTGTTTTTTCTATGTATCATTATGCCAAATCTCCTGACACTCGAATTATACACTCTCCATATTACTAGAATCAATTAAATTTAATATAAAATGAATTTTCAATATACTGTGAATCGATGGATCTCATGGGAATAATCAAAGAAAATAATTCACAAAAACTTCAAAATAGAGAAGAAGTTGTGATATTCCTTAGAAGACATCTGGATGAGGGACTAAAATGTGAACACCTCATTGAAAAAGATCTAAGAAAGACCTATAAGAGTTTTAAAGTGATAAATGATCATTAAAAGGTTTTTGTCCTTATTTCTTATGATGAATATAATTCTTTATGCGTCCATGACTATAAAGGGTTATTGATTACAATTTTTCTATGTATAGAATAATATCATAATTAAAATATTCTAGTATTGAGATAACATATAATGACATGATTGAAAAATTAAATATGTATTTTTATGAATCTCACATATCTAAATAATAATAATAATATTTCTTTCATGGGTGTAAAAAATATCCTTATATCATATCATCATTACTTATAGAATCAATTATAATGATCTTTTGATTAAAAATCACTAGTCTTACTGCACTGGTTCTAAAATAGAATTTCATGAATCAAATTATACATTTCATAAAAATAATCATGGAAGAGGATGTGACTATGGATGATAATATCATGGTGGATGTAGTTTTCATGGAAAGTGCAGTGGAGGATATGGAAATATCTATAGAAATTATTAAAATAGATATTTTAATCATAGAAATATCATATCAAGAACATCGAGGAATCTTAAGGATTCCTATTATAAGTGTGGTTCTAAGGGATATTGGTTCCAAGTCCTCCAAACTATAGAGCTCATCTATAGTATTTATAAATAATCACTTGTATTGAAGAATAACGAATGAAACTTTGTTGAGATATCCCATAAAAGGGAAAGAATATGGGTAGAATTTTACTGATAAACATGATCCAAAAAAATGATATTTTATTTACCTTAATGTAGGTAATTTTACTTATGAATTTGAGGAGATGATACTTAGAAATAATGTAAAAAAATCCAATAGTTATGATATATAATATGATGATTTATTTTTATGTTTTTTATTTTTTATATTGTAATATTTAAATTTTATAAGGTTTTATTTTAGTGTCATTATCTTTACTATGAAGCTTTAAAATTGATTTTGAAAAGGGACTGAATATTTGCATACCAGATTGTGGATCAATGCAAAAAATTATTAAAAATATATTTTTTTCTAATCATAAACAAAAAATACCAACTATGAATACTATACCAAGTTTTGTAGATCTGATATAAGGGACTGGTGAAAGAATTTTTTCTTTAACTAATGAGATAGAGTTATTTAGAAAAGATTTGTTGTTTTAACTAAAGTCTAAAAGAAACTTATTGAGTTTCAATGATATATACCAGTATGGGTCTACTAGTCAAAATATATCTAAGGGAAATGAAAATTACATTTATATTACAATTAATAAATTTTGTAGGAGTTATGTACTAGAAAGACTACCAAAATTATAATATGGATCACATTATATTTATATAAGTGTAATATAAACACATATTATTGTAAATAATGGATCAAAAATCATTAATTTGTGTCATAATTGATTAGGTTATCCTTTTTCAGGAATGGTATAAAAAATAATTAAAAAATTCCAAGGAAATTTCAATAAAGGGTTAACAAATATTTCTATTTAAAAAATTCCATTTAATGCTTATTGTCTTATAAATTTGATTATGAAACCATCACCATCTAAAATTAATATTGAAATGCCTTCTTTTCTTGAATGAATTTAAGGGGATATATATGGACTGATTCATCTATCATCTGAACCATTAAAATATTTTATGGTATTAATTAATGCATTGATAATATGGTTATATATATGTTTTCTCTAAACACAAAATGTAGAGTTTTCATGATTTCTTAATCAAAAAATTAAATTGAGATAAAAATTCCCTAATTATGTCATGAATAAATCGAGTCTTGATAATGATATAGAAATTACATGTCAAGATTTCAATTATTTCCATATAAAAATGGGTATTTCTATATATCATCAAGTTTTCCATGTTCATACAGAAAATTAGTGTAATTTTCAAGTTTCAGTATTAATTCATAAAAAACCATGTGCATATAATAATTAATCTCAACTCTTATGGGAATTTGTATTAAAGTAAAACATCTCCCATTTAAGAGTTTTTGGTAGTGTAGTATATAAAAATTTGACCCCCCATAACATAAAAAATGGTACTTTTAATGGATTTTGGGAATATATGTGGGATATGAATCCCTATCCATTATCAAGTAATTTGAAAATAAAATCAGTGATGTATTTACAACATTTTTTCTTATTATTAGTTCAATAAATATGTGTCAAATAAATAAGTGTTCCCTATGAGTGGAGGCTTCCTCCCATCAGGCACACCTAGGGTTTCCCCTCCTTTGAAACCATCTTCTCCATCCTCCGGCCTGGCTCGGTGTGTTCTGGCATCGGCTGCCTCTGTCTCATCTTGGCATCAGCATGGCCTGGAGACGGCACCAGTGTGGGTTTCATCTTCATTTCAAAGCTCAGTGAGGGCTACGGATTTTGATGGATTGTGGATCAGAGTTGGCACAGCTCAGTGACGGCTCTGGCATGGTGGATCTACGTCGTCTCCGGAGTAGCTCGAAGGGGGGAGGTTCATGCGGATTTTCTATTTTTGGATTTAGATCGTGGTTTTTTGTGTTGGATGGGTGGATGATGGTTTCGAGGTTTTTTCGGCATCGGTGGGATCTTGCCCCTCCTCATGGTATCCCTCTCTTTTGATGCTACCCTGGGTGTGTTGTGTCTTTGCGCACCATGGAGCGCCTCTTTGGGTTCCTTCTATGGCGGCTTCATAGGGAGTCAAGGGTTGAGGAGGGGTTTTTTTCCGGCGTCAGTTTGACATTTTGGATATTGCTGAAGTTAGGACATGAAGGCTTCTCCTGCTAGTTTTAAAGGATATATTTTTTTTGGTTGGTGTAGGAGTTTATTGAAGGTTTTGTGTGATAGTGATGATTTCTGGCTATGTGGGTTTGTTTGAATTTGTGCCCATCATGGATTGGATTTCTGGTTGTGATGAATTTTTCAATAGTGTTTCTACTTCGTGGACCTACGATCCGGTTGAAGGGACTTTCCAACAAGATCATATTCAAAGAGGTTCCCCGGATGAGGTTCAGAGTAGGGATTTTTCACCCGACCATGACTATTCAGATTTGGACTTTTGAGAGGGTATGGATTTTTCCATCGGTTCCAAGCTCATGCATCATTTCCAATACAGTTTGATGAGCAGTGATGGGAAGTTGAAATATATTCTACACGTTATTGATGCTGGGGAGGAGCTTTTGTTTGTTGAATTGAACTAGTTTGTTTTTTGCCTTCAAATTGGATTGTTAGAGCTTAGTGTTTGTCTTAAGTCTGTGATGTCATGATGGGTTCCCCCTCAGCCCTTAAAAAGGGTATTATGATAATAATAAAAAATTTATTTTCATTCAGCCTATATTAGTGGAGAAAAAAAGGGAGGATATTTCCTAGAATATGAAAAAAAAATTACAATCCACCCACCTAGTAGTGTGATATAAAGGTTAAAAATATTTTCTATTTTCAATAACTAAAAAAGCAGTTTCCTGATGAATTTACTGATACAAAAGGAATGTCTAAATCACATATACTAGCTATAAATTCACCAAATATAATTGATTTCTCAAATACATAAAAGATAATGGTATAATATAAATTTAAAAACATGCCTAAATAGTACCAAACCAATGGGATTTAAGGATATAAATCCTTGAAAAACAAAAGTAGTGATTATAATTGAAAATTCCATTATGGAGGCACGTGTTCAAGAAGAAATACATGATGAGGACTATAAAGAGAAGTTGATTTATATAAAAAACCCGAATGTTTTTGAAATATTGAAATCTATTTTAATTATGATACTATTGATGATATATGAAATTTAAGTAAAATGGAAAATATTTATGAAATATTTTCATATTATATGGAATATGAAATCAAGAATAAATATTCGAAAACAAGGTATGTAATATAATGTAAAAAAAACTAATTAGAATTAGTGGAAATATGCAATACATATTGAATTTAATACACATAATAGGAAAAGGGTCTTTGGAAATATTATTCTCACACTAGAAGTTTTTAAGACTATTGGATATAAATGGGTTTTTACATAAACATAATGATAAAAATGAGATTATAAGATAATAATATCATCTTATTACACAATAATTTTTCCCAATGACCAAGAATATATTATGAGGAGACATATTCTATTATTATAGATGCTATTAATATTTGGTATCTAATCATCCCTATAGTAGCTAAAAAAATCAATATTCATCTTATAGATATTGTTACAACTATGGGTTATTTAATAATATATATATATGATAATCCCTAAAAAACTCAAAACACATGAAGAATTACAATCAAAACCTAAGGTATTATATTCAATTAAATTATATAAATCCATGTATAGACTAACTTAATCATGGAATATGTGGTGTATTAGTTTGAGGGAATATTTGTTAAATAAATGGTATGTAAGTGATCATATATTCCCATGTGTTTTTATAAAAATCACATAAACAGGATATATAATAATTAATATTTATGTTGATGATTGATCCTATACGCTCGTTAAGTAGTGGGAAACAAAAATCATGAATTTCAAGTGCAGGGGTTGGGAGAAACCAAGTACTATCTTGGTTGAAATATTGATCATATAGTAAGTGGTTTACTTTTTTTATCAGTCAAATTTCATTGAAAAGGTCCTAAAGTCCTTTAACATTGATAAAGTAAATCATTTATGTACTTTAATGGTTATTGGGAATTTAAATATTGAGAAATATCAATTTTGACATTGTGAAGAAAATGATGATTTGGTTAGTATAGAAGTACCATACCATAGTGATATAAAAGTAGTTATGTATCTTACTAATTATAGTCATCATAATATATATATTTTATACTAATTTATTGGAAATTTTTTTTTCTTCTCCTATATGAGGATATTAGAATGGAATTAAACATATTTTTCATTATCTTTATCGAACAACAAATTTTGGATTATTTTATTCTAAAAAATTAGTGGAAAATGTGGTTGGTTTTATAGATGAAGGTAGTTTATGAGATCCACATAATAATTTATCATAGAATGGATATTTGTTTATAGACATAGGTACTATAATATCTTGTATATTCAAGAAGTAGTAACTCATTTTAATATCTTAAAATTGGTTAGAAGTGATAACAGTACAAAAGGAATGATAAAATGTGTTTTTCTATGGTTTATGACTCAATAGATTAAAAAAAATGGATTTTTTATATATAGTATAATGAAAATATTATTTGAATATAATTATATATACATCACACAAAATGTAGGCTTATTGGAAAATAATCTGATGAAACACATGCCACCATGATTTTACTTCTTCACATAAGAGTTAATGAATAAAGTAGATATCAACAAATAATATATTTGTTCCAGTGAAAATGTTGTTGATCTTTTTACAAAGGAATCATCAAAAATTATCTTTATAAAACATGTACTGGATATATAAATACATTTATTAAAAAAAATTAATTTCTTTACGTAATATTACTTCCAAAGGAAATATACATGGATATTTTTTTTCCTTATTATATTTTTTATCTCACTAGGTTTTTAAAAAAGGGTTTTAATGAGAAACCAATGTGTAAAATTATAAGGGATGCTAATATTAATGGGGACTGTTAGGTATTTACATTGAGAATTTATCAAAGAATAAAAGGGGTGAGATCCCCACCCCCACCAACCCCCCTACCCCCTCACTACACCTCCAATAAATAGGATGTGCGTTGTTCTTTAATTGGGTACATGGATGAGATAAATATAGAGAAATTATAATAAAATTTCCCTTTTCTCTTTCAATTTATTCTCTTTCTTAGATTCATAAATTCTGTCCATTTTAGTTTTCATTTTCATAAAAAAATATTATATTATTAGTATTAGTATTATTATTACTTAAATATTCATTCAATCATAACATTCCTTTAAATCATTTGATTTGTGATTCATTTATCAGAATACGATATTTATATTGAGATGAAAAATTCAAAACACCTATTTTATATATAATTACACCTCATGACATAGTCCCTAATCCCACAATTTGATCCCACTGATAAAATATATATTTTTTTCATTTGGTATCTATCATTGAAAAAGGAATAGTTGATTTTTCTATATTTTCCACATATATCACATAAATAATCATTTTGAGGCTAATATACTCATGAAGATTTTGAAAGTAATTTTTTGAATTATTTTCAAAAGTAGATCACAATGGTTCCCTCTGTTGAGTGATTTTAAACTCTTAAGGTTATGATATTTATATAGTAAAATTTCGAGTGTGTGCATGGGGGCCTAACTTTTTCTACAATAATAATGATGTTAGAGGAGATTCTAGTTGGAATTTTGATCATGATTATACTTATAATCAATTTTATAGATTAATATTTCACTATGATACATGGATCTAAGGATATTATTTGAAATAGAGAGCAGTCACATAACAAGATGGGTAACATGGGACAAGAAATTTATCATTTGAAATTTTATACAATTAATATGGATTGACACGGAAATCGATGATATAATACTTTCATTACCCTTATATTCATTATAGGGGCTCCCCAATGGTTTGACATGAGATATATATAGTAACGATTATGATTTTGATGTATTGATAATGTGTTATAATGAATGATATGGTTTAACATGGACCATTTTCTATAGAATTGTGGTATAATTCAACAACACACATTCATCCTCTACCTTATTGTATATCATAATACACTAGTGTAAACAATGTGTGTTTCCTAGAGTAATAAAGAATTACCACATGCTTTCTTTGAAACCATGATGTGATGATGGATTTTCTTATGTCACTAGTATTTTGTGTCATTGAAAAACTAGTTTAACTATAGAGGATTAACCTAGAGAGTTTTTGTTGGGTAATGAGGAACCCTAAGGGGTGGGTGTATAAATTTGAGTGTTTCATAGTTTTAAATATTCCTGTTTTTGTTTGCCCCATTATCAGATCTTATCCCCTTGCTGGAAAGAACTCCATTCAATTTACTCTCCCTCATATTTTCTCTCATTGAATACCAATCATAGATGAAAAAAATTTAAAGTAAATGAATATAAAGGATTTTACTTGGTTCACCTGCACTAGGCTACATCCAAGTAGAAAACACACAATAATGTGATGATGTACCAAAATCCACTATAAAATCACTATTTCAGTGGCTAAAATATAGTCACAATCACTCCACACAAAGGATCACTACCTTTTATATGGTTTAGAAATGATGTACCACCTCCCAAGTTTCTCTCTCTCTTATTATAATATATATACTACTATAGGAAGGCCTTCATATATCTATATACATGATGGTATTTCCAAGATCAACATAGAAATAATGATGGATATGTATTCTCAAATCCAGAATTTATTATTTATTGATATCTTCCCCATTGTGCTTATTATCCTAAAATTTTAGAAGATATAAACTCTTTAATAAGATATCTGAATCAATTTCTTACACATAAACCACAAAAAATTACTAATATATTTCGAATATAGAATAATTTCACAATGAAATTATTCTTGTTGCACTCTACCTTTTTTTCTTAAGAGTAAGATATATCAATGGATTTACTCATTCTTCTTTTTCTTCTTCTTGGTAACTCAAAACTAGATATGGATATCACATTCTCATATTCTCTCTAATATGGATATTAAATGTTGTTTCTTTCACTTATATACTATACAATGTAGTTCTTTTTTCTTCTTTACTCTATGAAAACAATATCTGGATTAGATGTTCTTCTTTTTCATAACCCATCAGATATAATAAAAAATCCAAAACGAACCTTCCACTAAGGTACTAAATATAATAGTATAATCCTTTGTCAATTGTTTCTCCCCTCTATATAAAATATATGTATAAATTTAATTTTTTATCACATGAAATTGCTAAAGTAGTTTACATATAATCCTCTAATTTAAATCCCATAATTTGATGTCTCAGATTAGTCCTTTATTATCTAAGCTCCAAGATCTCTCCAAGTGTCCCACACATTTAAATATGGTAAAACATTCCCACTAAATTGAAGCCTTACCCTTAAAACAACATCAAAATCTCTAAATTTTTAAATTCAAGCCTACAATTTAATTTTTCTTACAAATTACTTAATCATGGTGTAACAATCCCATATATGTTATTACATATCTCTACCATCACAAAATTACTGTGTAATAACCTCCATTGCATTATAATATTCATATCAAATGAAGATCCAAAAAATATAGATAACATCTCGTTTAAAAAACATTATATATCATGGTTCCATCCTCCATATCTCCATAATTCTTGACTTAATTTCTATGTGGTAATATCCATTATAGAACAATTAATCCATCATTTTTTAGCCAATTCCCCAAAAACATTATATGACCTCTTACTCATAATGTAAACCACATCCTCATGAGGTAATAAAATATGTTCCGTCATGATCCTTCCTTTCTCTTATCCATCTCTTGAACAATTATAGTGTGATATACCTCCCATAATATGATCCCATCAACCATCGAAATCCTAAGTCACATCCAAATATCATAGGGTCTTCACTAGAGTGAAACCTCCTACTTCATGAAGCATTCAATGCTCTTACGATGTGAGGCCACTTTTTTTGTTGTCACATCCTTCATGATTCAATAATCCACTATACCTACCTACTTTTGATTTTTAAATCAAACATCCCCTTAACTAGGTGTGAGGTTTGTAAGCCTCATCATCTCTAATACTTCTTATCCATATAGTTCCACCTTTCACCATAGCTCTACTTCTTCTCTATGATCCACTTTATTCTATAATTTAAATTATCTATGTTATGGGTGTCACCATTGAGCATCTCACCCTTACTAGTTGTGTTGCTTCTATGACTTTCTCATTGTATTGACTAGAAATATTCCACTATATTTTTTTGTATCACACATTGAGGATTAATGAACATATTGTGGCACAAAATCCTCCTTCACTATGCAACCATCCATCCAAACCTCTAGTGTATTCTTACAAAACATACATTATGGTGTGATGTATGTCATTACAGTGTGATGGGACCTTCCTTTACCATGCTTCCTTTTTTTATCTTGAAATAAATCATTTCATGATCTTTATTCTTTCAGTACCTCAATAGACTAGAGTAATCTATGTCATACAATTAAAACATCTATACACTACAAATTACTCACTATATAAATCTTTTCATTCCATTTCCTTGATATAAAGACTTTACACACACCTCTTTACATCCCTTCACAATTTCCACCATAAAGACACTGTAGTGACTCCAATGTTTCCACTCTTGATTATTCATGATCATAATTAAAATCTAGTTCCAAGTATTTCAAAGTAATAAATCCTTCACTAAGTATCCATGTATCTCAATTTAAACAAAATAATATTCCATTTATAGTTAACCAACATTTATTTTCAAAAAATATTATAAAAAACCTAATAGCTTCAATATTCTTCCTCTTTAGATTTTGTTGAAAATACCACCTTAAATCCTTTTCCATCATTTAACTCTAAAAAAATATAAATTTATATATAGATTTATGATACATTATTCCTCTAAATTTTTCTCCCTTTATTAATAAAATGGAAATGGTATCTCAACTATATGTTTATTTATGCTCCCCAGATTTTACATACAAGTAATCCCCCTTTATCATTGAAACATATGGGGTGTATTCATCACCTATTCTCCCCCTTTTTGTGAAAATTATAGCACTATATTTTAGAGAGAATAATCTACCCCTTTTAATAAACCCTATAAATCCATCAATTTATGGAAACTTTCTTTCTCCTCCACAACTGTAGGATCCACCAATCACTTGTTCATTTTTATTCAGTTCCATCAATATATTTTAACCACTTATGAATCATCTTCAAAGCCTCTATAATATATTTATCATTAGTGTAACTCCATCCTTTACTCCCCAATATATCTCCATTCTTTATACCACATGTTATTTTATAAAGGTATTTAAATCCACTTCTATAAATTTGTATGATACCACTTGTTAAAAAACAATTCTAGATCTTCTTTTTAAGATAAAAACTATTTTAAATATAATAATACTTTCTAAAATAATTTCAGTGCGTGAATTTAGTAGTTTTTTAATATCCTTACCCACACCCATTGGATTGGGAAGTTTCAGAGGTGATACTAAAATTAGTTTACATCCACAGGACACCAAATTATGGTTATAAATTAAATGGTATTACAAGATCTTTAGTGGAAGATTTTCCATTTAATGTAAAAAATCTATAATATAAAAAAATATAAACAAAACTGTGATACTCTATTATGCATGAGAATAAAAATGAAAAATTGTATTCCCAAACAAAAAGATAAATCAGAGTAGAAATAGAATGTAAGATACAAAATTAGAAACCAAAAAAACAAAGACATGCAAGACTTTGGGCACCAAGATGGAAAAACTCTAGAAGAAATGACCTGACCAACTGTCAATCTATACCTCCCATATTTAATTTCCAAAACATCACAATTCTCCATTATATAAATACAAAATCCTATACTTAACTATGTTATAAAAAATAACTATATATTCTCCATAATATTCCCACACATGCCGCAAAGACCAGAACGAGTTACTATAGTTTATATAAATAACATGGATTTTGAAAATAGTTAAAAAGAGGACTTCATATAAAAGAAGTAAGAAGTCACAAAAAAATAGTTTATATCAAAAATATAATTTAATAGTATTTATATAATCAAATATTTTTATAAATAAATAGTTTATATGAGAAACATATCCATTCATTCCTCTTGGAATACCCATTTCACATACTCACACACACATGCATTCACCAATATGACAATCCAAATATTAAAGAGTGGTAATTTTCTTCTATACCATGTCCTCACTTAGTAGTGAACCTGAGTTCCCAAATTGGCATAGGAATCCAAGTCCTAATCCAACATGGACCCTCCTAATGTAATTATATACTCATAGAAACCCATGTATGACAAAGTATATTTTAAACATACCTTACTTAAAAATTTTCTCTTATAGTCATTTAAACAAACATGTTGTGTGTGTCTTTTTAAAATACAGATTTTAAAACCGTATAATAAAAGGGATTTCAAAAATTCATCCATCAAGGGTTTTTTCCAAAAAATCAAAAAAAAATTATAAATCCAAATCATTCATGTTATAGAAGAATAGTTGAGAGATATAATCCACCTACATCATAAAAGAAACCATTATCAAAGAAATTTACAATGATCTAGGTAGAACTGGGTTCCTCCTTTATCTACTTCTTAATTCACAAAAAACCACATCAAAACATGTCATAACCCATTGATAAAAAAAATAAAAGTTCCAATATTGGGTTCTTACCTAGAGAAAATTCATAGATATTGACAGATATGTAGAAACATGCAACATACCCTAATTCTAATTCCCCACGATTCATTGTAATTAGGCTCCAGATCAAGGGGATTCATTTGAAATTATTATAGGAATCCACTAAATCAATATCCTAGGAAAAAATAGGATGAATGAGGGTTTTAGAGAAGTTTTGGGTTAAAAATACAATTTTTGGATTTAATTAATCACGTTACATGGTTAAGCCACACAATTGTCCAAACCATGTGAAAACCATGTGGGAGCCACTATCTCAAAACCCTCATATTTCACAGTTTGGAAAACCATGAACTAATTATGTGAAACACCTTTATCCCATGTCACACGATTCCCAGGGTAGTCCACATGGCTTACCCTAACCATGTGTCAATCGTGTTCCAGACTCTCTCAAGATTCCATATGGTTACCTAAGGAATTCTTACAGTTTCATTGAATCATGTACCAACTATTCACTCACTAAAATGATTTCACAACTTACCAAAATATACTAAAAACCTATAAATACTAAGCCCAATGAAACCAAATAAGTAAAACACACAATAGATAAGTACATAAGTCAAATCAGGGGTGTTACATTATCCAAACAATTAGGATTTTTTTCCTCGAAAAGTTAGAGATTAGTAGTTCTTTAAAAGATATATATCAATTTCTCTATAATGAATTTCTCACATTCCCACATCTCCCCTGGAACTTGAATATTCTTCCATAATACACACACTAAACAAATACATTTCTCACACAAGATCATCTCTCATCTTTCCAAAATACATATTAGTGCATGGATAAATTTATCATCTGACTCAAGATCAACATGATCCCATCAAATTATATGGTCAGATTCAGGCTGGTACGTCATGAATTAAGATACATGAAATTCATTATGAACCAAAATAAACCATGGTGGTAAATACAATTGATAAGACAAATCACCAAGCCATTAAAATATCTCAAAAGGTCCAACACATAGAGGAGACAAAATTTCTTTTTCACCCAATTGATGGTTCCCCAAGCATAGAGATACATATGAGAAAATATAGTCCCACATATTAAATTATAATGGATACCTACAGTAATCCAGATAATATTTGGATCACTATAAACCTATAAAGACTCCAACTCTAGTATTCTAGAGTTGGTAGTTACTTTATTACATTGGAACTAGATATAAGGAAGTGTATCCTGAAGGACTGCATAGTATAGTAGTCTTGGTAAACTATATACATACATTCTTACCATTTTACATTGGAAATTAAAATTCAAAACATAGGGAGAGTAATTATTATGCATCATTGAACTCATTCAAATATTCATTCTTCATGTCCCGAGGAAAGAAATCAAAATAAGGGTGATCTCAGATGCTCAGTAAGGGTTATGTACAATTGAAGTTATCATATAATAAATAAAAAATATTCAATATAGCAAGGTAAATAACTAAAAACGCATTCTATTTAATCACTCACTTGAGAATGAAATGAATCCATGAATAATATTAATGTAATAATCACATTCTTATTAATAATTGAATTATTAATGAATGAAATGCATAATATTGGAAGTCATGATCTCAAACATCATGATATCTTTAATGTCAAATCTTTGTGCCAAGATGTTTAATAAATGGGTAGGTATATACCAAAAACCCATTTAATAATATTAACTAATTAATTTTCCTTATGAGACTTGTCGATGCATCTAGGGGATATCTATAACTAGAATCCACCCATTACTGAATGTCCAATCCTCATATATTTAATGATCAATTCTATTCATAAGCAATATACTTTATCAATAAATATCCATATTGAGTAAATAATATGGATTTGTCAAGATCTCCCCCAATCTATCAATTAACTTTCATAAAAAACTCCATATATAAAAATGGTATATGGTTCACACAATAATCATATCCATGAGATGAAGAATATGGATTTTAAAAGAAATTTAATGTCTAATGATCATAATAAAGTGAAAATTTTAAGATAAAGTTAATGACCAAAAAATTAATAAGAGATAATATATGGAAATCAATTCATTATAAATATAGTTTTTGTAATAAAATTCATGTTTTTTAAAGAATAAAAGAAAATATAAGTAAAGATTTAAAATAATTTTTTCTATAAATAAATTTATTTGTAAAATAATTAAAAATATGTAGAAGAATCTAAATATCATAAAATGTTTATGGAGGTTGGAAAGTTTGTTAATTCCATATACTTTAAAAAACATTCCTTTTTACTTTTTATAAAACAAGGTTGAAAATAACCCTTTTGGGTAAAACATTAGAAATATTCCTTTAAAACCATGTACAAACTCAAGGATTACATAAAATATCCTTAATAAATAATTTAATTAATAAAAATTACATTTTTTAAAATAATTTAAAAAAAATATGGACTTGGAATAAAAGTATACAAGATCAAAAAGAGAAATAACATCAGACTTTATTTTAAACATTACTGTGGAAAGAGTAACTTGAACTAAATTTTTAATCATAATGAATAAATATATATTCATGTTAAATACCTCAAATGGTAAATATATACTCCACATAAATGTGAATAGATTCATAATACCAAATATGTCTCAGTGATGTGGAAATTGAGATGAAATCCCTTGCAAAGATCGTATCATTGAAATGATAATTAATCAATGAAGTGATTATGTGTAAAAAATGTAAATACAAAAAAAGAAACTGTAAATACAAGATAATATAATAAAATCTCATTTCACACATAATCATGGAATAACTTAGTCGATGGATTATAAGTATAACCTAATGAATGGAAATTGAGTTAATAAACCCTTTTTCTCGGGTCTAACTCATCATGTACATTCAGTATCACCATGAATAATAAAATTATGTTAATAATTAACTTTATTAAATAAATTTTTCATGTTAATTAAACCTTTTATTTTATTTATTACTATGTAATATTTATTTACATAATTAATTAAGTTAATTTCAGTCATTTTGATGATATTCATTTCATATGTCCAAAATGAATTTGGTAGGTTGACTATAGTAAAAGAGGTTGTTTTTCCATAATATATAAATAATAATCATGAAATAATGATCATTTTTATATTCATTTATACTTTTAAAACCATACATCGAATATTTTTATGAAAAATGAACAATGTTACAATCAGGGAGATGATAAGGTGTACGTACGCATGAGTAACGTTTCAATTTTTCAATAATAATGATAGAAAAAAGGTTAGTGTTATTTTATTTATATAGAATTATCATTATATCATAAATACCATATTACTTCATTAAATACACTTATATATACCATCCATGTAATGCAATAATGAAAAATAAATCACATCACTTTGTGGAGGTGGTAATCCACACGTACACACACACACACCGTTATCATCTTTCAATGAATTAAAAGGTAAGAAAATATATGATATATTAATTTTAAATAATGATAAATATATCATGAATATAAAATATATACATTAAATCCATCATCATGAATTTTTATTAGAGGTGATGATGGAAAATGAATTACATCGTTTCACGAGGCGGTAGTTCACTGTACACATGAATAATGGTTTCGTTTCCCATTTCATTGAAGAGGAGATGAATGTAGGTTATGAAATTAAAATAATAAAATATAATTATATGGGACATAATTGTTTTATTATATCATAATGGTTGAATAATATTTTATGTGTGTGGAAGAATAAATAAAACAAAAACTTTATGTTAAAAATGATACCACTTCCCTAGATAACTTTTTTATGTTTAAACCAAAATCCTTACTTGGAGGGTTTTAAAAAATAAAAATTCCTCTAGGACATGGTAAGAGAATTAATTAAGGGGTTTGGTCTGTTATTGGCTGAACCAAAAGGATTTTTATGTGTGAATAAAATAGGATATGAGGTTCCCTTTTATTATGGAGGGGAGGAGAACTTTTTGAATTTCTAAAAATATTAAATGAATATAAATTAATTTTCATTGAAAAAATTCTAAAAAATTATATAATTAGAATATAGGTTGATTATGTGTTGAAATAATATCATCCAATAAAATTTGTATAAGTTTATATTAATTTTTTACCCTTATATATTTGTTTTAATCCATGTTAACTCTTTTTGACAATTACCGTGATAACAAAGCTTTTACTCTTTAGGGCTCAAGATAGCTACTATAAAACTGTAATTGGAAAAAAATAGACCATTTATGATATTTTCAACCATATCCCAATCACTTTTCTGAAAATAATATTTTTAGTAAATTTAAATCATTTAATAAAATATTATTTATTATAAAATATCGTTAATATCATTTTTTGAACTATTCATTTAATTTGATTTTGAAAAAAACATTACAATAATGGAATTATAATATAAAACTTTAAAACATCCATAAAATGTTATATTTATCGAAAAATTTATTGGAAATCAATAATTCATCCAATTTATATTAATTTTAATATTTTTAACATCATTTATTTTATTTTCTATTAATTTAATAAATGTTGTGTTGGTATTGCACAAACATTTAAGGTAATTATTTTATCACTAAAATTAGAAATAAATTAACATGATAAAAAAATAATATTTATTTAAAATTAATATTTATAACCAATCATAAGTTATTTTTATCCCTATAAAAATTATTATATATATTTAAAGCAAGAAAGTGACATTTTTGTCTTTATCATTTACTTAATTATTATAAAGAAAAAATTCAAAGAAATATGGAACCAAGTGGAAATATATTCTATAATTGTATATAAATGAAATAATTACACCCATAAAATAGAATAATGGTATGTCTTAAGGCCAATGTTTAGTTCTTATCCAATTTTTTTAACCTTAATTACCTAATATACCCTTAATGTGCTGATAATTATTTACTATAGTTACTATTCATAATGACTATAAAATACAATGAACCTATTTAAAAAAAATTGGAGATCATTATTCCAAATATAGAATCCATTTTTCAATATTAAATTCATATAAGTGACAAATTTTAATTTAAAATTATACCAACAAGACATGACGAAAATCAGTTTTTCAAAAAATTCCATTTTTATGTCAAAAAATTAACTTATATAAAAATCCTATATAAAGTTGATTAAAATGGAATTAATTATATTAAAATTAAATAAATAATACTAATGTTACTTTGAAATAAATTTCAAAGAATAATGGGACTTTTAAATTTCTTATTTTATTGAAATGAAAAGACTGTTTTACAAAAAGGGGTATTTTTCACTATTCACTGAAACATTACTCTTTTTAGAAAAATTTGGAAATTTCACCCCATGATAATTTTGATATCATGATTTAGGAAATGATATGATTTTTATAAAATAAAATTTCTTAAATTTATATAAATTAATTATTATATTTTCTCATGAAAAGAAATAAAAGACATTTTTGAAGAAAAGATATTTTTGAAGAATAAAATGACTCTACAAAAAGTTGAGTTATTATTTACAAATAATTTTACAAAAAAATTACATTGATTAGGACCTTTATATATATTTAATAAATTATTTAATCTTATTCATACATTTTAAATTAATGGCTAGGTTGTAATGGTCATATTTAAATAATAATATTTCATGGTTCGTTTAATCCCTGTGTTGCATACTGTATACACTATCGAACATAGTGTTATTTTAAAATATTTGGGTGTTACATTCTCCCACATATAATAAATTTCATCCTAAAAATTTAAATTTATCTCAATAATCAAGGGTTTTACATATGAAAATACCTTATTTGAAATCCCACATCCTAAAAATAGTTAATAAAATTTCCTCTTCCAAAGTGGGAAAGAGATATAAGAAGGTCATTAAGAATAACACATAAATTGGTTTCCAAATAAGGGAACATTAGTGGAAAGATAAGGTAAGTACACATAGGGGAAATCTAATGCCCAATTACTAATAAATAGAGATAAAAAACATGTTTAGGTGAAATTTAATGACCATAAGACCATAAATCTATAATGGATGAAAATGACTTCAATTCATAAAAAATGATCATAATAGGTTTACATTTTTATTTCAAGATCATTTTCCCAGATTTGAGAAATTAATTAACCATGTATACTAATAACATAAGGAAATATAATTAATTTACAAGTAAAATCTTATCCTTTAATAAAAATCCACCTCAATCTCATCCTTTATCTAATCAATGAGTATTTGAGATGATTTTTGACACCTAAAGAAATAAAATAAACTTTTAACATATCATAAGATTCATAAAACAATGAAAAATCTTTCTATCTATCTTTAAATATTTACTAAAACCAAAATGTTTAGAAAAAGTTATCTAATATAATATATTAATCTATAAAACCAACATTAACACAAAAATTTCAACTTAAACCATTCCATAAGTATTTATAATTAAAACTCTCTCAAAATAGGTCTGACCAAATTTAAAATACAATTTCTTTGAAATAAATTCACTAGATTTCCAAAATCAACCGAACATTAATCCCTTAAAAATTATAAGTCCCTATTAATGTCACATACCAAATATTTGAATACCTTGACCACTATAAAACCTCAATGAAAAGGTAACTATTTATAAAAATTAACTATATAATTATTTCTTAAATAAAAGTATATATTATCAAATATATTCCATAAATTAGAAAATGAAGTAAAATCTATTATAAACTACTTTATCATCAAACCAATAATCATTTTCAAGGTCAAAAATACTATATAATTAAAATAATTAATTCTAATCATATCTTTATCCCAACTAAATATTATTACTTCAACATCAGACAAATATTAAGGGTTATCTTTCCCTTTTCCATGTTTTCTTTAGAAATATCACAAAATCAATTTTATTCGTTATCATTACCATTCAATATATTTTTTTAAATCCTTAAATAAACACAAATACTGAATAATCCTTAGATGTTTCATGAATCTTATAACCAAAATATAATTGATAAAACACTTATATAACATAATTCTTGAATTAAAAAACATAAACACTATAATTATTCCATTTTAATGATTGAAATGGAATATGTCCTTCCTTGGTATATGATTAGACCATTTGATTATGACATTGAATTATATAATTCACATTTTCCCCACACATAATACATTGATCTCCTAAGTAATTAATTTCTCTACAAAAATTATTTATACATATAAAACATATTTTCATTCCTTTGAGGAATTATCTAAGGTGTCTATTTCCAGATTGGTGATGTGAAAGAAATTGATTTTTCTTTCATTCATCATCCAAGATCTTAGAAAATGCTATCCTTATCTCTTGTGGAGAGTCTGAGAGTTGGTTAAGGTGCAAGTTGTTTATCATATATACTGATAAATAATTAAAAATAATCAAAATATATTTATCTCAAGTCATAACTCCATTTGGATTCTCATAATCACTATATTTTCCATCACGTTCAATATTAACATGGTTACCTATGGTTCTAGACATTTACTGAAACCAATAATCATAGCATGAGAAAAAATAATCATAGTGGGAAACCACATGATCATTAAAAAATTTATAGAATGTGTAAATCTTGACACCTTTTTTTCACTCTAAAACACCTTAGGTTTAACCTAGGCCATTCATAGTGATAATCTATTTAAATAATCCATAATGGTTCATAAATAAAAAGTGAATTAACCCACGTATAGTCCTCAAGAGTTTGAAACAAGGAACATAGTAAGGTCACACTCACCATGCGCTAGGATGATGACCAAGATATACTTGACCAACTCTTTATGGTGTTGTTACCCCTAGATGCATCTGTTCCAAAACTACATCCACATATAGTATCCAAAAAGGGATGTATTTAGGAAAATCCATATAATCTCTACTTTACCAAAACTTTTTTGATATGATCCTACAATTAGAAACATCCTTAAATTTTTTAATAGGGTAATATTCCCTAATATATGTTTTATTAAATATATTTATCAAGGTTTCTAATAAACATACACTAATATCAACTACAAAGACCCCAAATCCAATAACCTAAAGCTAGTGTTTAATTTATTAGATTTCACTATGTACAAGGAATCATATTCTGATGTATCGAATAGTTTTGTATTCTTAGTAAACAAGACACATACATTATTCCAATTTTATATTAGAAATTTAAATATAAAACATAACTAGGTAACTATTTTTCATACTTGAACTCATTTAAATAACCATTTTATTTATATTTTAAATGTTACAAAATATGGGTGAGATCAGATGCTCAGAAAGTGTTACATACATATAGAGTTATCATCTAATAAATAATATATAATCAATATGGAAAGGTAAATAAATGAAAAAACATGTCCTTTAATCATTAACATGAGCATAAAATGAATTCATGTATAATATCAATGAAATAATTTCATGGGTAATAATAAATAAATTATCAATGAAGGAAATATGTAATATGGGACGTCATGATCCCATACATCATGGTATCTTTACCGTCAAATATTTGTTCTAAGATAGTTTAATCGATGGGAAGACATATACCAAAAACCTATTTAACAATTTTGGCCAACTCATTTGTATCATGAAACCCATCAATGCATTAAAGGTCTATCTATAACTAGGCCCACCCATCACAACATGTCTAATTCATTCATAATATATTGAATGATCAATTCAATTTATAAGAAATATTCCTTATCAATAAATATCCTAATTGAGTAAATAATACAGATTTAGTAAAATTTTACCCAGTAAATAAAATAACTTTCATAGTAAAATACCATATATAAAAATGGTATATTGTTTAGGAAATAATCATATCCATGATACAAAGAATAAGGATATTTAAGAGAAATTAAATATCTAATGATAAAAATAAATTGAATGTTTATTATCAAAAAATTAATAAGAGATAATTGATGGCCATAAATTCATCATAAATATAGGTTTTGTAATAAAATTCATGTTTTTTGTGAATAAAATAAAATAGAAGTGAAAATTTAAATTGATTTTTCTTAAAAAGGGTTTATTTTAAAAAAACTGAAAACATATAGAAGAATTTAAATATCAAAAAATATTATAGTAGTAGGGAAGTCCGTTAACATTGTATACGTTAAAAAATATTCCTTTTTACTTTTTATAAAAAAAATTAAAATGAACCTTTTAGGGAAAAAATTAGAGATATTGCATTTAAACCATGCAATAAGTCAAGGATATACTAAAATATCTTTATTAAATCATTTGAGTAATAAAAGTGAATTTAGATTTTTTTTTAAATATGGACTTGGATGAAAAATATACCTGATTAAAAATAGAAATAAGATCATATTTTCTTTTAAAAATTATTTGTCAAAGAGTTATTTGAATCAAATCATAAATCATCATGAATAAATTTATATTCATGTTAAATACCAAAAAGGGGAAGTATATACACCACATAAAAGTGAATATGTTCATAATAACAAATATGTCTCAATAAAGAGAAAATTCAGATGAAATACCTTACAAAGATCACATCATTGAAATGAGAATTAATAAATGAAGGGATTATGTGTAAAAAATTTAAATACACACAAATAAAGTGGAAGTAAAAAAATAATAGAATTATAGATCACTTTGAACATAATCATGTCATAACTTAGTTAATAAAGTAAAACTGAATGAATGGAAATTGAGTTGGAAAACCCTTTAACTTAGGTCTGAATCATCACATACATTCTTTATCTTCAAGAATAATAAATTTATGTTAATTAATTGATTTACTAATAGAAATTTTAAATTTTATTATACCATTTATTTTATTTATTACCATGTTATATTTATTTTATTAATTGATAGGATCTCTCAGGGGATCTCTGCTCTTGAGAGCGCCCATGTTCTTCAACACAGATCTCATATACTGGCATTTTTTTGGTGTTGATTTCATCCTTTTTTACTGATGTATCTCCTCCACTATAATTATTTGGCATTTATTTCATATCATCCTCCCAGATGACTTCTGTTAGACTACTCCCTCATGGTATGGTGACTCGACTCTTCCAGTGGTTGTCTACCTCATTTGTTAGGCGATCCTCCTCCATATTTGATGGATTTGTTCAACATAAGTGATGCATGGGACCCTTTAATCCTTGGATATTATTTATGGGACTTATTATAATATTTTGGTGGTCACATATATATTATTCATTAGCGTCTATGATTTGGATCCAATTTTTTTCGACCAAAGTGCGCCAGACCTTCTCCCCTCTAGATTTGGTTGATGGGAGCTTTGGTTTGTGTCAATGGTTACTGTTGGTGGTATATGGATCTTTCCCCTATATTAATTTGGTTCCTATGAAATCAGTTGATGTTTCTTCGGGGTCATGATCACAATGGTCGATATTTTTTGGTCAAAGCTGATGATAACACAGAGTTTCATAGTGGTTACAGGAAGCTAGCTTCGATGATGATCGTGACACTATTATAATGTTTTGTAGAACTGGAGGTCCTCATTAGTGGTGTTCATTGTTAATGGACATGGTGATCAAGTATGGTGGTGGTGACATCAGTGTTAGGTGGTGGAATTGGGTGTTGGTGTTGGTCGGAGGATTATCATCTGGTAGTGGCAGTGCTAATGCATTTTGTTCTGCCTAGGGTTTATTTTGAATTTTTTTTGGTCTTCAAGACTCAGGACCTTACGGTCACTAATTTTGGGTGGGAGGAAGCAACAATGTAGTTAGATAACTGATACAACTCAATAGGATGGAATTTTAGTGATACTATTGGGTAGGTGGCCTCAATTTGAAGTATGGACGTATTAACGTTCATCATCCTACCTTTCATCGCCATAGTGGGATGGAGGGGTGCTCTACCATGTGACTTTATCACTTGGAACAGGTTTTATTTTTCATTTCATTAGGTAGGTAAAACATATGAATCATACATTCATCATTTTCTAGTAGAATCGATAGAGAGATGGGTGTGCTGGCATCCATCACCAGGCCTTCCTACTACACCATGGATGGAGGGGTGCTCTGCCTTGTTGCATTAGCATATCATGATGCAATGTTTCGTGGTAGGGGGATCAAATTTTTAGAATGGAATAATGTGAATATAAATATTGGTAGGGTGGGTAGCATATCGTTTGACTAGTAACAAGATATATTGTAGAATACTCACTTAGGTCCTTTGGGCTATGTTTTTGTCTTCGAGCCGTTGGGCCTTCGGGCTATGGCACATTGGTCATATGGGACTATGTACCTCTACGTGAGGTTACAGTTACCTCTAAACCCCATTTAAAATATTATTTACATTTTTCTAATGAAATGGACCTCATACCCAACCTTTTTAAAAAATATTTATTTACTTGATCAATTAATTTCAGGTCAATCATTTTGACAATATTCAGTTCAAATGTCCAAGATGACTTTGGTAGGTTGATAATGGTAAATATGGTCATTGTTCCATCTTATGAATAATAATAATCATCAAAACATTATCTTTTATATATATTAATTATACTTTTAAAACCACCCATAAAAAAATTTTATGAAAAATGAACTATGTTACAATCATGGAGGTGGCAATTCATACGTATGCATGAGTAACATTTCCATTTTTCAATGATAATGAAGGAAAGAAGGTACGTGTTGTTTTATATTATTGGTAAGAAAATATATCATATATTATTGGTTTTAGTAAATAATTGGAAATTAGAACTTAATTATATATAGTAATATATATACAAATAAGGTTATGGAATGGATTTATAATAAATTTATATTTATTATATAGGATTTTTGAATGCGTATGTAGTAAGACACAACTTTAGGTAAGTTTTTCTCATCAAACTTTTATTTCCATGAGAAATATAGAATATTCAAAACTTTTTTCTTTTGTTTGGTGCTTATACTGGCCATGAATTTATTTTAAGATTATTTTTTTCTAAATCACGTAGTTTTATGATTTTTTAATCAGACTTGCAATATGGATTCTCCTATTTCTCTCGAGAGCGCACCTCACATGCCACCATATTTTTAAAAAAAATTGACCATTACTACACCCATGATTATCTAGAACCAATCTAGATACTCCTCCATACTTGTCATAAAATCCCTTTTGACCTCTCCTTCACATATGAATTAAATAATCATGGTTTCCTCAGCTAGCCAAATCCCTTGTTTGATGAGTTTCGTGGTTCTAGATTCCCCTTATATGAAATATTTCATCCTTTAGCCTCCCCAATCAATCATCTACTATATCTCAAATCCTATGGGCTCTAATGGATTATTTTCAATTAGATTCAGTGTATAGATCTATGGTGCTTGTTTTCCTAGAAGGGGATTTCGAAGAAGTGGTGGATTTTCATCCTTATACCCTAGTGGCTCATTTTTTTGGATAATTTTTCCCTATCATTATTTTATAACTTTGTTAGATCTTGGGACCTATCATCTCTAGTGAGGGTGTCAGTGCTGAACTGAAATGCATTTTGTGTAGTCTTATCTTCCTATGATGACTTCATGTAGTAATGGTCTTTCTCAACTAGATCGATAGAAAAATGAAGGTTCAAACTTTTTAGATGTCCCTTGGAGGTCCACTCAGGACACAAATATCCATAGGCAGTGGTGTGGCTTAACCTCCCAAGTCTCCCACTCCCCTTCCACGACCTATCTTCTCTTAAAGGTATTAGAGATTCTCTAGGACCATTTATTTGTATGTATTATCACATAATTTTTCTTCTTGATACCTATATGAATCGTTTTTTCTTAGAATTGGACCTCTAAAATCCCCTTCATGCATTATCCTATAAGATAGAGATGGGGACTTCTGGTGAAGCAAATCTTAGTCAACTCTCCAGAGTAGTTTTATTTTCAATGATTTCTACAAGGCCATTCCCATCAATCCTAGAGGAAGAGAAACCTTGGATATTCATTGTCTTAACTTGGACAAGTCTTCGATATGAGATCATCTCTCTCGTTGTACAAGGTCAAGTCCTAAGGCTTGGTTTCTAATCCAAATGCTCTAATGGTTAGGGATGGTTTTTCCATTATACCATCAATGGAAGGGATCCCTTTATCCCCTTCAAAGTAAATAGTGACATCAAGGCCTCTTATCCTAGACAAGGATAGGCCTTGTCTTGCTTCAGTTCCTTTCAAGCCAAGGATGAAGGTGGTTTCTATGGTAGTTCTTCCTTTGATGTCTCAAATTCAGCTTAACAAGGTCCCTCAGTATATAAATTTAGTGCTTCCTTTCTTGGATCCACTAATACATACCAAGTGTTTAGATCCTAGGACTTATGGAGGTTTACCCATTCCTCTTTCTAATGGTTTCAGTGCTATAGAATGAATCTATCTAAATTTGGTAGACATGGTCACTTCATACTCCTTTGTTACTCCTAGTGGAGTTTATATTAGATCTCATTCTAAGAGATAGGTTATTTTATCTTCATCTTGGAAAGGTAATCCTATGGTGTTGGGATTTAAGAACAAATATCCTATTCTACTATGATCTACATCATAATATGGAATGCTCACAGCCTATGAGCCTAGGTGAAAACTGATTTTCTCTGTAATGAGATCCTAAAAACAATTTCCCTCATGGTGGTGTTGGAACTAAAATAGAATGCTTTCAAGATTTCAGACTTCACTCATAGGATGGGTTTTCATGAATTCCTACACGGTGATCCCTCCATCCAACATATTTGGTTTTTTTGTAAAAACTATATTTTATTTGAACAAATTTAAGCCTCTAACCATTACATTACAAATAAGGTTATTTTTTATTCTCACTTTGGTTTCATCTATTTCATGAATGAAAAGTGTGATGTGGTGGCCAGAGAAATTTTTTTGAATGAATTGGGATATTTTAACTCTAGGGATCCTACTTGGATTATTGGGAGTGATTTCAATACTATTTTGGATTATTTGGAGAAAACATTTGAAGGGTGATACCCATAGAAATCTAGGATTGATTTCTCCTCCTTTTCTTTCAATACTAGGTGGAAGAACTTAGGATTCTCAAGAGATAAATTTACATGGTAAAATAATCAAAAATACTATAATCATACATGGTTCCATATTTATTGATGTTTTAAAAATATTCAAGTCATGTCTACCTATCCTAGTATAATGTTTCATCATCTCGTCCATGCACCCTCCAACCACTTGCCTCTTCTCATCAACCTAGTGGAAGGGAGAGGATAAAGTGATGAACTTTTCTTTTCTAAAAAATTGAATTCTGATATGAATTATATTCAAGTTTTTCAAACATCCTAGATCAAACCCATGAATGAGAAGTTATGGGTTGGATTATATAATAAGTTTTTAAATCTAAAATTGGATATTCATTCATGGAACTCCAACCAACCCTCTGGTTTTCGGGATCTTGACATCATCAATAATGATGTTGAGAGAGATGAGTCAAAGTTGGAGGAAGAGTGGGAAAATGATATCTTTAGTTCTATTTTTTATAAGAAAAACCAATTTGTGGAGATAATATTAGAAAAGGAAATAATATAGTGGGAAGATTCTAGGGTTTGGTGGCCTATAGAAGGTGATAGGTATACTACGTTTTTAGGCCTGCATTATGGAAAAAATGATCAATACCCTAATCATACATATTGATGATGTCTCATTCATCAAAGATCATGTGTTGATGGGTGGTATGGTCGAAACTCACTTTAAATACTTATTAGTTGATCCTAACCTAAGCGTGCATGAAGTCATCCCAAGGTGTCATGAAGATATCTTCGATTCTATTCCATTTGTATTGATAGATCACATCAATTCCAACATAGGAAGTAATCCAGATGATAATGAAATTTGTAAATATGTAAAATCCCTCAACCTTGATAGTTCTCCCATCCCTAATGGATTCCTAATACTATTTTATACGAATTCATAGGATATGATGAAGGTTTATTGGGTGGAAATCATCTAGGATTACTTCAGCGGGGGTAGCATTCCACATGTGTCCTATGAAACCAATATTATCCTCATCCTGAAAGAGAAAGACAAATCTTATTTAAAGAAGTTCGACCCAATCAACATGCGTAATCCTCCTGATAATATTCTAGAATGTTTATTAAATAGGATAATTTTTACACACATTCAGAAGTGTTTCTTTGGGGAGAAATGTGGTTTTATAAAAGGGAGTTCCATGCAAAGAGCAATAGGAATTTCTCAATAAATGATATTAGAAAACCAAAAGAAAAAACCAGTCTACAATATATCCTTTAATGTATATATGGATAAGAAATATGATAGAATGTAATAGATATTTTCACTAAAGGTATTAACATGTTTGAGATTCTTCACATGGGTTATCAACCTCTTATTCAGGTGTTTCACCTCTCCCTAGCTCTCTCCTGTTTATGGAAAAAATGTGGCTTTTTCAAATCCACTAGGGGACTAATAAAAAGGGAAAATGATTTTTCCACAATTTTTATCATGTTCTAAGATTCTCTTTCTAATAATTTCAACAAAGGTATGAGCAATTTGAGGATCCTCCATTTTCACTATAGGTATAACTTCAATGGAGTGTCACATATTCTCTTCATGTAATACATGATCTTCATTCTAAGAATCAGTAGAAAATTTATTCATTTCCTCAACAAAATTCTAGATTAATACTGTAAATAGAGTAGGAAAATAATAAACTATGTGAAGGGATGTTTTTTTTGTAAAAGTTTGTGAGGATAGGAAGTCTAGGAAGATCTAGATAAAGATCAGAGTTCAAAGAATGAGCTTCACCATGGATTACACAATAACAATGATATTTACAATTATTATTCAGATCCATAATTTTAATGTAGTGATCGAAAAAATCTCCAACCACATCAAAACCTGGAAGAACTAATTTATATCCTTCAGTGGAAGAATCGTGCTGGTGAATTTTGTCCTCACTTATGTCCCCATGTACGCGTTTTTAATCCTCATGGTACAAAACGTCGTCCTTAATAAAACCTTATGAAATCTTTCTTTTGGGATGACCATGTTGATGGGAGGATCCATTGGGCTTCATGGGCCAATATGATTTGGTTGGTTGAGGGTGGATTTAATAACTTTAGAAGCATCATAGAGGTAATGCATTACCTTCAAGATAAGATGGTATAAGATATTATGGAATGTATGTCATTCTAGGAAAAAATAAACTCGCTCAAATATGGTAATAATTTAAACCATATGAAGGGTATAAACTCCATCATATGGAAGATTTTGTGAATTCATGTTCTAAACCTTAAATAGAACTCATGATTCTTAGTTAGTCATGGTGACATCAATTTATGGACCTATAACCAGGTGGGAAATGTTATCGGATTCCCAATATATCCTAATCCTGATATATCATTCACACAGGCATGCAAACAATCAAAAATAATTCATGGCATCTTGAATCAACATAAAATTAATATCTTCTATAGTATAAGGCTGTCAGATGATCAAGATAAATTCATCTTCATGGGCTCTTAGTTGAGTTTTTTTTTCCAATGATTATCGGCATGTTCTACATGAGAACTAATAGGTTCATAGAGATTGTGTGTGTGTGTGGTAGGGGTGGGGATTATCTAGTGTAATGGAATGCCATTGAAGTTCAACTTTATCATTTGTAACATAATAAATCATGAAATCACCATCGAAAAAGCGATCTAACATAAGGGGGAAAATTGGCGTTGCAGTACCGGTTCTGTCAGAACCCTAATAGTTAATTTGATTCTCACCTATTCTAAAAATTTTTGTGGGCTATGTCCATATGTAATTCCCTTGCTGAGTGATATGGTATTTATTTTTAGGAGGTTTTGAGCAGTGAGTTTCTATCTATTTGGTTCCATGATGGGGGTAGTAACCAACACGAGATAAAGGAAAGAGGTATCCTTTTGGTGTATGGATGCTAGTGTATCTGGTATGCAATGAACAATGACATTTTTTAGGGTTCCATTAGTATAAGGATCACACCAGGAGTTAGTTCAAGGAACCTGGTAGTGGATCTAGCTTTCTTGTTGAAGCACTGGGAGCGTACTCCTTCCCCGAGGAATATCATTTATGTTAGGGTTGGTTTATCTTATGTCCATAACCCTCTCCCTTAAGGATATTGGGTTTAGGGAATCCCCCCACTAGTCTTAAACATAGCATGGATGGGTTCTTCAACCTCAAACTCTTTTGAGGATGGGGGATGGGGGTGGGGGATTGTTCATGACATCGGGGGTTCGACCATACTTTATTTTAGTGTATGTTACAAACATGGAGACTCTCTTCTTACTGAAGAAAATGCAATGATGAATGGGTTTGAAATCTTCAAATCCTAAGGTATTGAGATTAACTCAATTTAAACAAAATCTTCCATCATCTTCAAATATCTTCAGGACAACTTCTCCACTCCATGGACCATTTTCTATCTCATATATAGATGTAAGATCCTTATGTGAAACAGTTTCGATCTCTCTCACACTTGGTGAAAATGGAATATGGTTGCTTATTTTATAGCATCTCATTGTACACAAGAGACTCCCCTTACTATTTTTACTAGCACTAGGTCCCTTCCCCTAGGGTGTGTTGATCTAGTCAGGGAAGATTCTCTCAGTTTACACTACTTTAGACTCCTAGATTTTTTTTATCCTTGGATTTTTTATGAAACTTTTATATTTAGTAAAATCATGTATATTTACAAAATATATCTAAGGTTATATATTTTATGAGATTTTGGTTCAGAGATTACCAAAGATGTAAGAGTTTATGTTACAATATCATTTCTTTTTAAGATTTTCTACGTTAAATTTATTCCAAGGTAAATTATATAGATATTATCCTTTAAACTACATCAATTTTATTCTCTACTAGTTTTTGTTATAATTTTCAAGTAATAGTATAATTTTTATCTCTTTGATTCTTAAAATTATCGAGAAAATGTTTTTATAAAAAACCGACCTTATTTCTTCATTGTTCAATGAAATTTTTCTTCCATGCCCATGTTATTCAAAATGTTTTCAAGAATGATATTTTATATGGTCTACTGATTGTTTAAATTATATTTCAACCATATTTTAATTTCTATTCAAAGGTTTAGAAAGTAATATTTATAAATTTTTTTGAACTATTTATTTACGACTTTTACAAAATATGTCAAAGGAATATTTGTTTTAATGTTTATCCTAAGAAAATATTTTATTACCATCATGACTATTATTTACTTTGAATCTTAATTTACAAGTTTCCATGGTTATTTTCAAAGAAAATATTTTTGACAAGATTTTTTAAATTTTTAGTTTTTAAAGTTACCAAAGTAAAATAGTATTTTCCCTATACTAATTTTTTTTAAATGCTATTCTAAAGTTAATTTTCATTTATTTCAACTACCTTTAAGGATATTTATGATTAAAAAGGGATATGATATATGATACCATCCAATTTTGTTCTCTGGGTGGTTTATAACTATAATGATTTAAGGATGATTCTATGTAATTAGTTTCTTTCCTATGGGTTATTTAAGTTATGATGAAATATTCATAAAACCCATTTATATCCCATATGTTACACTGTAATGAAATTATAAATGTTTTTTATGATCTTGTGGCACACATATGTATGGTGTTAATTATATGATAGGTGGTCAGAAAATTATATATCCCTCTAATGAATTGGGTAAAAATGGATATCTCATGAGATAATATTTAATGGAATGGGGAGTAAACCTAGTTCAGTATGAAACTTTTTTCCACTATGATAGTCTTGGGATTGACTGTTGACTAAATAAATGATAGAATGAAGGGTCAACCCAATACACTATGATAATCATGTAAGTTCACCTTGACTAATGAAATGATTTTCTATGCTTATGATCTTAGAACATGGTTTATATGACTTATTTTAATTCTTATGATATTCTCTCACTACCCATGATTGATTAATGATGATTCCTCAGTTTTATAGATAATGTATTTTGTAATATTAAAAATTTATGCCCTAACTCATGATTATGATATATAAATTATTGGGTATTAAATTCTTATGTTATTATCATGATCTTATACCCTTATTCTTATTCTTTCATATGATCATTAATTGATACCTCTCATGTTTATTCTTACTGATCATCTGAGCTCCTGATTTCTTATTTTTCCATATTCCCTAGGTTTTAAAGAATGATATTATGTAAAATTAGTTTATAAGGGGATAATTTTTAGATATTTTTGTGTAAGATTCCTAATTATTCTTAAGAATAATAAAATCATGTTATAATGGAAAAAATTCCCATTTGGTGAGAAAGACATTAGTTTTTTTATATAAAGGTTTTTCCCTAATTCTCTAAAGATGTAAGCCTAAAAGGTCTTGGGTATCTAAGTGGGTCAATATTGGATATGGATATTTTATTTATGAATAGTTAAAATTGGGTCATTTTAGTTTGTATCAAATCTAGTATGTAATTAATATATTTTCAGCACAAGATCTGAGTGTACAACTCTCTGAATATTCTAGGCACTTGATCCATAAATGTTAAAAAAATTATTTTCACACACTTAAAAATAAAGTAAAAATTACTAATACATAAAAGTTAGAAAATATTCACTTTTTAAACAATTGTAAAAAAAGTTAAAAATAGTCAAAAATTTCCTTTAAATGTTTTCTAAGTATAAATATTAACATTCTTGAAACATTTAAAAAAACATGTATATGGGGGAAAGGATCTAAAAGGAAAAATTTAAAAGAAGGTTTTAAAGAAAATCCACTTACAAGATAAATCTCAAATTAAATCTCTCAATTATCATTAATAAATATCAATTCATGATATAATATGTCAAATTGGGTAGTATATGTACTATATAAAAGAAATTATATACATAATATAAAGTGTATCTCAATGGGGTATAATTGAGAATAAAAAACCCTTACCTTGGATACCCGCCTGATCAAACATGTTCTATCATCCTGAATAATTCATTTAATTTTTTTAAATATTTTATTTAGAACCATTTTGAACTATATTTTATTTTTAATTTCATTTTATACTCATATGATAGCAATTCATTTTATATTTCTTGCATACATCAACCGCTTCAGGTTGTTTCATCAATTTCTAAAAAACTATATTGGTATGTTGACTGTGATAAAAAGTTTTATGAAATTGTTACATCATATAAGAAATTATAATAATCTCATGAATATAATTTTTATCCATTATATTTACTTTTAAAACTATCCTTACAATGTAGTAATTGGAAAATAAAATACATCATTCATGGAGGTGATAGTTTACATGTACACATGATGGAGATTTCATTATCTTAATATTTGGTAAGGAAAATATTTTTATAATTATTTATCATTATATAATAATAATTAATTAATTAATATAATATTTATTAATTAGAAATATATTTAAAACTATTCATGAAATGTGGTGATGGAAAATGAAATACATCATTCACGAAGATGATAGTCCTTACGTACACATGAATGATGCTATCATTTTCTAATAAGAAAATGGAAAGGATGGTAGATAATATTTTATCTTCCCCCCGTCGCCACCTCTTCTCCCCCATGGTAGATTTGTTGTGGCTTCTTCTGGCTCTCTCCATGATGAGCTCGTGGATGATCCATCTGCGATGCTGATTTTGTGCTAGGGGATTCTGTGGCACTATCGGATCCACTAGCGTAAGTCCGGTTTGCGTCGAATAGCTTTTTTCACTGGCTTACTCCATAGAAGCGTTCGTGGGTTCGAGATGGCACGACATCATCCTATGGTCATCCTTTTCGGTATTTGAGGGTCATCTTCATGCTCTATGGTGGTTTGAGTGATTTGAGGGTTTATTGCGGTCCTCTCTGGTGGGACTTTTGGTGGCGACGGGATCTGGTGCTCGGTTTGATTTGCGGAGTAACCTCCTTCCGGTGGCTGGATTTCGGGAGGCGAGTGGTAATGTTTCCTAGATCTTGGATTTTTGTATGGTTGCATATGATTTAGGCTGTGATTTTCCTAGTTTCGTTTTGGTTATGATCTTCTTGCTGTGATATTCTTTATGGTTTGGGATGTGATGATCCGTCCATGACGGTGTCTATTGAATCCTTTGTTGGGTGTTGATTTTCTGGATCGACATTTGTTGATGGAAGAAAGCATTTTGTTTGGTTTATTTTTGATTTTGCATGTCTTTGATTTGGATGGAAGGATTCTTGTGATGTTTTTTTGAAGTTGGTTTTGATTTTGGCCTTGGTGGTCTGCGGCTCAAGGGATTCTCCAACCATTCTCATACAAGAAGATGCTCGAGATGAGGTTTAGGGCAAAGAGGTTTTATTGTTTCATAGATTCTAGGAATCAGATGGTTGAGAGGGTATGGCTATGTCCATTAGTACTATTCCCATACTCTTTAGTACGGGACTGCTTGTCGTGCTGCGATGAGACAATGGAAGCTGGACTTAATGTTTTTGTTGCTGGGAGGAGCTTCTCTCTTGTTGTGAGGGTTGTCCTTGATCTTGAGTTTTGGTCTGTTGAGGTTTAATTTTTCTGTGTTTTGATGTCTTGATGTCTTGAAGTCATGTTTGGTTTCTCACTTTCTCCTCAAAAGTGTTTGAATAATAAAAATTTAATTTTCAGTCATATTAGGTAGTGATGAAAAATGATGCACATGGATTCGTGGAGGTGGTTGTCCACACATACACACAAGCGAAGTTTTCATTTTCCTTTAGATGGAAAATTGATAGAAAATCATTGTTTCATTGACATATTAAAATTTTAATATATTTATGGTATTTATTTTACTATTTAAATATGTATAAAATAAAATTTATGTAGGTAAAAGAAGAAATAAATTGAAAGGAGTTAGTTAAGATAATTATCTCTTCTTTGGGAAACCACCACTATCTTACACATTAATCCTTTATGAAGTTTTATTTTGGGAATAAAAAAAATATTATGTTGTTAAGGATTCATAGGAATGATATGGTAATATTTTTCCTGTTCTAGAGTGATCAAAGTGTGTAGAGAAGTGAGGATAAGAGGGTCCTTTTATAAGTGAGGAGGGTGTCATTCTTGTAAATAATTTAAAGTTTAATATATAATATATGTCTTACTCAAGTCGTGTGGATACAAATTTTAATATTTTAGAGGATAAGAACTTTAAGGTCAAAATCCAATCAAATTATTAGATTTAAACACGTTTCGATGATATTCTACACCCTATATCTTAGTTTCACCCCATTATTAACCCTCTTTATGCATACCGTGGTGACTAAATTTTACCATGGTTACTAATAGTTATGACTAAAAATAAAAGTGAACTTATTATAAAATTTTACTTGTTAATTAAAAATATTTAATTAATTTTATATTATTTAATTTCAATAGGTGGTGTAAACTAATTCTAATATTAGCAGACAAAAAACCTAAAAATCATTTTTAGAAAAAATTGTATTTTTGATGTGTAAAATGAATTTATTCTTATAAATTTCCTAGTAAAAATCATAAGATGAATTTTAAATTTATTTATTGGGAATATTCTCAATAAATACCACTAAAATTTTTTATTATTAGTGATTAATTTAAGATAGAAATACATTTTACCCATAAAAGTAGTTTTCTGAAGAAAAAAAATATTTCGTTTTTAGCATCAAATGGTTTTATTTTAATCTCTAACCAATTGATAATAAATGTATGAATTATTATCCATATTATAACACATTATAATTAATATGTGAAATTTAACTTAATTTTACATTGAAATTATTTATAAAAATTCTTTTTATTAAAAAATCTCAAAAATTTATCTTAGGATAATTCTGACATATTGAATCCATAAACTATGTTTATTTTTACTGAATAAGAAATTTTGGGCTATTAAAATTTTCATTGAACTATATCTTATTTAAAATTAAATTTTTACTTACTATAATTTAAGATCAGGTGTTATAATTTCCCCCTTACACTTCAATCATGTATTCCACTCAATTCATTTTAACATGTTTGAATAGGTCAACAATTTATGATATTATGATAGTTATCAATAAGTTTAATGAAAGGTATAATGTAAAGGTGTCAATGATAGAATGGTTGTATGAGTGTGTCCTCCTCAACTGGTGTGTCTAATATATTTTAAAACATTTCTTTAAAATTTTCCATTTTCTGTGGATGTTTTCCACTTTATTTCATTAGTTATTAACACAACAATAAAGGGATAAATATTAGTTATAGTAAATATTCCTTTCCACCAGGAATGAAGTTTATTAGACATCAAATTTATTCTATATTTGTAGAGTAAAACTTGTTTTCCTTGGTGAAATGATCTTTATTGAATCAGATTATCATGGGAAACTCTTGTTCTCTATTTATAAATTCTTGAATTTGTAAATTAATCTCTCTTAATTTCTTCCTTATCTTGGATATAAAATCTCTATTTCAAGAAACCCTTTTAAAAATAAAAATTAATCTCTTTGGATTAATAGTATTATTTTTGTTATATTTCCATAGGCAGATGAAAACTTCATCCCCTCCCTCCCTAGTAGAGGGGGGAGATCTCCTTCTGCCATATTCTTCTAAGATTCTACCCTTTACCCTATTTACTATCCTTGATTTCCTTCCTACCTTCCCAACTATTTCTCTTTCCCCTAAGGTTTCTGACCTATTCAAAAGCTCACCTCAGTTGGTGATTTTGATGAAATAATTCTTTAAGGCTTTGAATATCCACAGACTACCACTGGTGGCTTGTTTCAAGAATAGATGACCTTCGATTAATGCCTTCGACCTATTTGTATTTGGCTCTTGGGATCTTCTCGAACGAGTAGTGGTCAGTCTTATCATAGGTGGCATTTGATGATTCATTTTTCTTCAGAGGTCGACCTGATTACTTCTTGGTCCAATGATCCCTCATCCTTCAATGGGATCCAATTTTATCTCTTTTTTTGGTCTTTCAATTTCAACATGAAACTCGATGTTCCTACTTCGGCAGTGTAGGTAAGTTCTCGAGATTTACCTTTTCCTTCCCAAAATTCGTTGATACTTTTTATACTTGGGAATATGGTAGGATGGTGTTTATTATTTTATAGTTAGACTACTACTATTTTTCACCCAATTTCACCTCAAATTTTTATTGAGGTCGATGTTTTAAATCCCCCAACAGAATGGATTTGGATCACAGTCGGGGAAGTAATCAGATGAAAACAATATGTGGTTTTTGAGACATGGCCTGATTTTTTCTCATACCGCAAACGATTAGGACATATGGTTTCAAAATGTTGTTGTGAATTTAGGGACCAACAATATTCAGACTCCATTCCAAGACCAGCTATTGGAATAGGGGATTATGAAGACCCTGCGATGCACTAGAACACTAGCACTTAGGAAACCTCCATACATCTAGGGTGCCCGCTCAGTCCAAGAGGGGTTGAGGTGGCGTGCAGAGTTGTCTTAGTTTATTTTGGATCCCTCATTCCACTCTTACATTTTGAGGAGGCCATGGTCATAAATGATGTAAACTCTTTGGGGGTACTTGCATCTTCGAGGGAGAATCATTCCATTTAGGTCGCTAAGCAGGAAGGCACTAGAAACTCTAATGGTTTATCATTCCTCACCCCTGTAGTAAATATGGGGTTGGGGAACCCTAAAGTCACCCAAAAGGAAGAAAATCATATGGAGGTAGGGGTGTAGATTGATTCGAGTGTTATCCCCTTATCAAGGTAGGATCAAGGAAGTCCTGAGGCGGGTGAGAGGGTGTGTGAGATTCCAAGCAGTTCAATGAACCCCCCTCATATAGGATTCCTGATCCACGAGTTATGGATATTGTTTCCAAGTTAAAGAGTGATTTGGATGATGTTAATAAAGTGGACATGAATCATATACTAGACCATCTTATACTGATAAGGTTAATTATGAAGGTAAGGTTAAGAGATAGGAGGTCGTGCTCTCTACTACCTCTTATGATGATGCCCATGCAGATGCAAGAGTTCTGTGTCTGAGTCTTCTTGTTCAAAGTGATCCGTTAGGGTCTATTCATCTCCATAATCATTCCCCATCCTTTATTTCTAATGGGAAGAAGAATTCCTACCCGGAAGGATGAAAAACACCCATGCCAAGATGGGAAAAAATTAGGTCATGTCGAGGTCTTCCACAGATACTAAACTAAGTGATAAAGAAGAAGACTCCTTAGCAACAACTGAATATTAGTAAGATTCAGAAGGGGTCATGGCAGTCAGGTCTAGCTCGAGAAAGGGAAATAAAGGGAACCTTACCACTGGGAATTTCCCAGTTCATAAGGGAGGAAAAAGGCTAGAACCTGCAAATATTACTCGAATATCTTAAAGAAAAATATTATTATATATTTAGGTAAGACAAAGAAAAATGGGATAGAGAAACAACTAGAGCACCCAATAAGTGTTCAAGGTGATAAATATTTTTCTGGTGAGTTGGGCGAGCAAGTTATAGGTAATGGAATCAAGACCTCTAATGGAGAAGTCATGGTGTCAAACATGGAACCAATAATGGATAGAACCTTAAGCATAATGGAAGAAAATATGGAAGCAGAGACTCGAGAATATTTGGATCTTGTTCTATACTCTAAGGAGGAAATTCTAGAAGAATACATTCAGATTAATTCTTCATAGGATGTTGTCAATAGAATATACAAGAGTTTGAGTATAGTTGGCACTAATGATGAGTAATTGGAGTGGATCAAAAAACATGACCACATTTTATCATAGGGTTACAATGAAAGAAAGATCAACGTGGAAGAATATATCCTATCTTGGGACAAAATGGTTGATCATTTTGAAGATCTTATAAGGAATGCGCCAAATACACAAGTAACAAATCTTAATTGGGGGATTTATAGGCTAGTGGGATCTAATATTACTAGTCTTGTTTTTAAAAACTTTTTGGGTTCTTTTTTTGGTTAACACATATGCTTTAGAAATGTTTAGGTTTCCCACTTTTTCCTAAAAAAGTGATTTTTGAAATAAAAAATTAAATTTCAGTAAAAAAATGACTTTATATTACGCATTGTTCATTGATGATAGGGTGTTTATATTTTGTGGTTCACTCTTTATTTCCCTAGAAATTATTACATGATTTTTTTTAAAATATAGTTCCTTGGTTATAGATAATTCCTTTTAGTATTCCAAATCTGTAAAACATATTATTCCTGGAAAAACAATTAAAAATAGATGAATAATTAGTTTTGGTGTTCTTTTTTTTTCACCCATTTTGAAACATAATACACAACTAGAAATATGTAATAATATCTAAGTGACATGAGAAATGGTCCTATAAAATCAATACCCCATATATTAAATATTCCACAAAAAATAACTGTTCTTTGACGTATTTCTTTTATTTTTTATATCTTTCTAGTTAATTATCATTATTCTCATTTATTACTAATTTCAAAGTTATATTTGAATAATTTTGGATCATATTTCTAGATTTCAAGACTTTTCTAGTAGTTGTTTGAGGTTTAAAGTGTCCTACACATACTAAGGTGGGACACAATGTTTGTACAATTTGTACTTAAATTTTAATAGGGAATCTCCTAATCATATGATCACTACTAATTTTCTAAAGATATAGATCCTATAAACCATAAAATTTGGATTCTAGTTTATTTTTTAAAACTTATTTCTCATTCAGATGTGATGAAACAAGAGAAGTTAAAAAAAATTACCATATATACATACCATGGTACTTTTCCTTTAATCAAATAATCTTGTTTACTAGGAATAAATTCATTAATACAATCCTTTTATAGAGTTTCTACCTCATCTATTTGAGGCATCCTACTCAGGAGATCTTCCACTTGATTTTCATCAACTTTTTTGTCATGTATCTTCATAAGAAACTCCTACAACAAAAAACTCCATCCTATCAGCCATGTATATACCTATATCTTCTTCATTAGCTACCTAAGGGTTGTATGACCAGAGATAATAGTCACTTTAGTCCCATTTAGAAAAGGTATAATTTTTTATATAAGGTACAAACAACTATTAAGAACTCTTTTTTCCATGTCGGTGTAGTGTTCTTGAGCTACATCCAGTTTTTTGGATGCATAGGCTATAAAATCTTTTCTTATTTCAAATTTTTGGGAAAAAATAATCCTATAGTATAGTTTGAAGTAACATATTTTATCATGAATGAAATTTCCCAATAAAGTGGTTATATGATTGGTGGGGTGGTCAATTTATAATTCATCTCATTAAAATTTTTCCTATAATGAGGATAAAATATGAATTCCAAATCTTTTACAAGTACCCTAGAATTTGGTAATGAAATATTAATAGAGTCCTTGATGAACCTCCTATAAAAACCATTAAATTCAATAAAATATCTTATAAGCTTTGAATAATTTGGTAAATTTAAAGTTATGATGATTTTATTTTTTGATTTACAACTTCAATTCCTTCATGTGAAATTACATGACAAAGAACAATTACTAAATCTACCATTAATTTAAAATTTTCAATGTTCATCAAAATATTATATTCAATGAAAATTATTAGGACTTTGTCTAGATTTGACAAACCATGATAAAAAAATCCCTAAAAATAGTGAAATATTCTATAAAAACTTTAAATAATATTCAATCAAATAAGAGAAAATTATTACCATACATATTTGAAAAGAACTTGGAGGAATTTAACAATTAAAATATAATTATTTTATATGTGATGGCTCTATAAGGGTAGGTGAATGTTATCTTTTCTTGGTCTTCTAGTGCAATGGGAACTAGGTAGTATCTTGGGGATTTATCAAAAAGATAAAATGGGTTTTCCTTAATAGCCTTTAAATATAATTTTTTCAACAAATGGAATTGAAAAAAAATGATCTTTTCTTATAAACATATTGAGTTTACTATAGTTAATGTAATATCTATAGCTTATTTGGATCCTCATAGGGGTTTTTTTATTTTCTTCATTCTTTAGAATGGTGTACCTAGATTTTTTTAGTGAATTTTACGTACCCACTATGAATCAGAAATGGGGTAAATGATTTATTCTTCTAACATTTCAATTTATTTTTTAACTAAGTAATTAATTTTTGGGTTTATTATCCATCGAGGATACCTAATTTATTTTTCATCATGATCAAATAAAATTTTTTGAAGGAAAATTTTAAAACTAAACTCAGTAATTTCACCTAAAATCCATCCAAAATCATTCAAATTTATTCTAATAGATTGATTAATTTATGTTCTTGATTAGATGATAAGTTAATAGAAATAATTATCAAAAACTTGTTTTCTCCCATTAGAATCGCATACTTCAGATTTGTTGGTAGTGGTTTAGGTTTTATATTTGGGGGCCTATTTAAAGATGAATTCATCTTGGATTTACTTAATTATATGGACTAAGTTTCCTTTATAAAAGATGAAGTTCCAGTTTCTTTATTTTTGAATAAATAATTAAATCTATCAAAGCAATTAGAAGTTACCAAATCCTTTAATTTCTGAATGAAACCATAAGTTTTATCATAATTATTTATAATAGAATGTTCAAATCTCAATTTATTTCCTAAATTTAAAATAGTTTTAATAAATTAGTGTAATGACCCACTAATTATCATTGGATTGAGAGAACAACGAGTCATTAATCGGCCTTAAGTGACATCCCCAAGATGCCAAAGGGTTTTAAATACAAGTGGGGTATGATTTAACCTTTAAGAAATAAACCAATAAACCAACCAACCATAACCAAAACATTCACTAAATGATGCATGAAAAAAAGGAAGAAAACTAAACAACTTCATGTATCTCAAGACCAAATCAAATTGTAAAACAATGGAAGACCAAACCAGTATCAAAGTAAACAATGAAACAACAAAAAAATACCCTCAAAAGACCACAAGACTCCATTCACTACAAGCTCCAAGCTCCACAATCACCAAACAACCCAAGAATCAAGAGGTAAGGCTAAAGACGTGGGAAAAGTTACCTTTTCCCCTGTCCCAGAAGATAGCATCCTCAAAAGCACCAAAGTACAAAAATAGAGGTGAGTATAAAACTCAATAGGTTTTCCCCAATGGTTATCCTCAGTAGGTTTTACATAAAACAGTTCATGTAAACAATTCACCAAAATAGTTTATAACACAATATAAATAGGTTCAAAAACCATTTATAACCAAGTGCAAACAATGGTAAATAAAACCAATTTCTAGCGGGTTATTTTCTAGAAAATAACTAATCAAATCTTAAAAACCCATTCTTATTATCATTTTGGCATATCCATTCCGTAGTTCACAACACACCCACACATGCGTGCTTCATTTTACAGTTCCATACTCATGACTAGTCTCTCTTCCAATTACCTTGTGTCCAAATGAAACACACCCCAATCTAGGGTCATGTCCCTTGTACCCCAATGGTACTCATCCCTTATTAAGGGTCATTTAAGCATGAACTCACACCAACACCATTTATTCCAAATATTTCCATTACCATAATAAACAACTTCAATAAATCTAAAATTTTATTGAAAACCAAAGAACAACCAATTTCAAGCAATATTTAATTTCAATAAAACATTACCTTTTATTAAAAAAATATAATACAATTAATGTTCCAACAATCTAGAGAAATACCCTTTTTAAAATCCATATTTTAAAACCAAGAACCAATGCACTCATTCAAAATCCCAAATTTTCCAAATTTCACAACCATCACTCAAGAAGGTTTCCAAAAAGTATTCAACAATAAAATCACAATAAATTCAGCACACTATATTAAATTTGGAAGATTTATAATCATTTTTACTAAGATGAGTCTAGAGTGAAGCCTCCTACCTCAAAGGTTTTGACAAAAACCACAATGAACGAAGAATGCACGAGAAAACCGGGTCGATTCTCCAAGAACCTGCCTTATATCTCTTCTCCTAAAAAGATAAAGAACAAATCTTATCATATTTGGAATCCACCAACCTATAACTACCCATAATGGAAATATATGTAAGAAACCAAGATAGGAGGAGAATTAAATCTAAGTATATCTAAGAAACCGATCAAGAACAAAGAAGAACAATCACATACCTAAAGAATCCAGTTTTGATTCACCAAGGGAAGCCTTAGGATCGCCTTATGATCAATAGGAGAACCTTATTTGGACTTAAGAGAAGAAAAATCCCAAGTTAGGTCTGGTTTGGATTAAAAATGAGAGAGTTATGGAAAAAATGAGTGAGATCATATTTTTAAGAATCTCATTTTGACTCTGCGCATGTTTTGACTATACGGTTAGGCAAACCGTGCACTAACCATGTGGTAGCCACTTCCCACACAACCTCCCCTTATAGGTTCTCCCAAAACATGATCCAAACATGCTGGAGCTACTACCTTAAGAGGACTACTGCACATGGTATGTACGCATGGTTAGGCAAACCATGTTCCACCCATGAGACCTTCACTTAGCCCCAAAAACACTTCCAAAGTTCTCCCACTCTCCCAAGCTCCACCCTTACACTTTATAATCATAAAAGTACCAAGTAATGGTTATATACCAGAATTTTGTGGGTACTACATTCTCCCCACCATTGGTCTTTCCTTCCTCGGAAAGTAGAAAACACTCACGGATCTGAAAGAGTTCCAGCCATTTCTCTTTCATCTCCTTCTCGCATTCCCAAGTCTCTTCCTGAACATGACTATGTTTCCATCAAATCCGAACTAGAATGATGATTTTTTCACACAATAATTTCTCTTTCTTATCCACAATCATCACCAGGACATGTACCAACAAAGCATCTAGCTCTAGGTCGACGTGATCCCATCTGATAACATAGTCAGGATCAGGTTGATACTTTTTCAACTGAGATACATGGACCACATTGTGCACCAAACTGAACCATGGTGGTAATGCCAACTAATATTCCACCTCTCCAACCCATTATAGTATCTCGAAAGGGCCAATGTATCTAGGAGATAACTTTCCCTGATTCACGAAACGATGATGTCCGAACCTTGGAGATATCCTCAAGAAGACATGATCACCCACAACAAATGATAATGGTCTTCGACGGTGATCTTCATAAGATTTCTGACCACTCTGAGCAGTATCTATCCTCTTTCTAATCAACTGGATCATCTCCGTTTTTTCTTGGACAAGGCTCAGCCCAACCAGTGAAGTCTCACCTATTTCCACCCAACATAGTGGAGAATGACAAGGACGCTCATACAGTGCTTCAAACGGAGCGATATGTATCGAGTCCTGATAGCTTTTACAGTATGAGAACTCCACCAAGGGTAGATGCTCATCCCATGAGCCACTAAAATCCATTACACAAGACCACAACATATCTTCCAATGTTTGTATCATCCGCTTGGATTTCCCATCCATATGAGGATGATACGCTGTTCTCATATTCAACCGAGTGCCAAAGGCTTTTTGTAAGGATTTCTAGAAACGATATGTGAACCTTGGATCTCTGTCTAAGAAGATTGAAACTGGTATGAAATGTTTATTTACCACTTCTTGGATGTTGATTTTTTATAGATCTTCCACCGTATGAGTTTCACGAGTAGGGATGAAATGGGCTGACTTGGAAAGACGATCCACTATCACCCATATGAAATTGTGTTTCTGAACCATTCTTGGAATAACTATAAAAAAAATCCATAGTTATCTACTCCCATTTCCACACTGGTATAGGTAAAGACTGCAACATACCTGCTGTTCTCTGATGCTCTTCCTTAACTTGCGGACCAGTTAAGCACCTAGAAATGAACTCAACCACCTTCTTTTTTATGCCTCTCCACCAAAATTATACCTCCAATGCCTTATACATCTTCTGTGTACCTAGATTTACAACCCATATCGAATGGTGGTAAGCATGAAGGAGTTGTTCCTGAAAAGCCATAGGTACAACCATATGATCTCTATAACACAAAAATGAACTCCCATCAAGTTTCCAGCCCTCAATCGTCTCCCCACCATTGAGTTTTGAACTCATAACCATACATTCTGCATCAGATATTTGTGCCTCTTTGGCCATATTTACCAAATCAGGAACAAGCGTAGCTGAAAAGAAAAATGAAATATCACCTCAGTCTTCACATTACACATGCATGTTGTCTAGGACTGACATAAACTATCATTCATCTAAAGCTTCTTTCACCAACTGAGCATATGACTTTCTACTGAATGCATCTGCCACTGAATTCCTTTTTCCTGGCGTATACATCAATTCAAAGTCAAACATATAGAGATACTCCATATATATTCTTTTCCTTAGATTAAATTCTCGATATGAGAAAATGTGTTTCAAGATTTTATGATCCGTAAACACAGTGGATTTCTCACCAAAGAGATAATGTCTCCATGTTTTCAAAGCATGTACGACTTCATCTAACACCAAATCATGTGTTGAGTAATTCTTCTCATGCACCCTCAATTTTCTTTAATTATAAGTAACCACATGGTCTATTTTCATGAAAACATAGCCCAACCCTAATCCCAAAGCATCACAGTTCACGATATACCCCTATCCTAATTCTGGAAAAATCAAGGTAGGTGTTGATGTAAGTTGAACTTTTAGCTCCTGTAAAGAATTCTATCATTACTCTATCCATTAGAATGGAGAATTCTTCTTTTTTAGAGCTATCATTAGTGAATCTAGTCATGATAAATCATGCATAAATTGTCGGTAGTAACCAAATAGACCAAGAAAACTTTGCATCTTGAAGACATCTTAGGTGGTTTCCATGAGATAACAACTTCTATTATTTCAGGATCAATATAAATTCCTTTTTCAGAAATGACATGGCTGAGAAAATGAAATTCCAATATCCAAAAACCACACTTTGATAATTTGGAATACAAGCGGTGATATATAAAGATTTGTAACACTGTTTATAGGTGTTCCTCATGGTCATCCCTTGTCTTTGAATACACAAAGATTTTATCCACAAACACCACAACAAAAGAATCTAGATATCACTGAAATATCTGATTCATCAAATCCATGAAGACCTCTGGTTCATTCGTTCAACCGAAAGGCATGACTACATATTCGTAGTGGCCATATCTACTTCTGAAAGCTTTCTTTGGAATATCTTCCTTCCAAAATCACAATTGGTGATATCTTGATCGCAATTCAATCTTGGAGAACCACTAATATCCCCTTAGTTGATTGAATAGATCATCAACGCATGGAAGTGGGTATCTATTCTTTATCGTAACTTTCTTCATCTTATAATAATAAAAACACAACTGAATTGTTCCATCCTATTTTTTCTTGAACAAGACTAGTGATTCCCATGGAGACGTACTTGACCGAATGAAACCCTTGATTTCTAGTTCTTCCAACTGCACTTTCAATTCCTGTAGCTCTGTTGGTTCCATCCTATAAGACGAAATGGAAATAGGATTTTTTCCCAGAAGGAGATCAATCGTAAACTTCACTTTCCTTATAGGTGGTAACCCTAATAAGTTCTTGGGAAAGACATCTAGAAATTGATCCACAACTATTGAAAAAATAATTTCCCCGATCTGTTCCCTTGATGCTAAAGTTAATGCTGCCAACTGGTGAGAGATCATTCCCACCATTGGTGTCAACAAACACTTTGTACCTTTCTTTACCACCCTCTCTACTCTGAAGAGATGCTCGATGACATCCTCAGTTATGAAACTAACTATTCTTCTATAACAGCTGATGTGACCGTTGAACATTATCAAAGAGTCCATACCCAGGATTATATCATATAAATCCTTTCCCAACATTGGGAAGTCCCATTTAGATCAACTCCATAAACAGTTATAGTGAATGCTCTACACACAAAGGCTTGAAATTCTCTTTCCCCGAGAGGAGTTTGGAGTTTTAAAACAGAATGCATCATTTCCAAATTTGAACATAGAAAATCAACAGCACAAGAGGAAATGAAAGAATGTGATTCACTAATATAGAATAGCACTTTCAAAGGGGTATAATTCAAAAGAATCGTACCAATCACTATAGATGGTTCAACCTGATTATCGATAATCATCTTCTCATCTCCATACAATTGCTTCATCACTGCACTATTCTCCTTGTTTCCTTGTTGAGATTTCCCTGGTTGAGGAGTCATGGTATTTCTAGAATCACTAGGTCTAGATCTTCTCTGCTAACGAGACTGATTTTTCTATCCTCTCCCTATCGAAGCATATGATTCTTGCAACACCTGAGAAGTGTCTCAAGCACTTGGCCTTGGATCTCTATGACAATAGCACTGAAGATTCCCCATTTATTTGTAGTTATAACATGCTCTAGGTTGTGTTGTACACTCTCTCTTTATGTGGTCAATCGAACCTCATTGAAAACAACCTGGTTTTCTCTTGGTTCATGGAGGAAGGTTCACTGACCCATCCATATGATTCTAATTTCCACTTACACCTTGGAAATAAGTGTCCCTTTTCCACTTGACCCCAGCGTTTGAGTTCCCACCATTCCCTATAGGTATCATCATACCTCCTCCCATAGATCCTAAGATATCACGTTCAGTAACTATTTCTCTATTCACCAACTCTGTATAATCCGTAATATAGAGAACCGAAATCTTCAATCGAATCTTCGGCCGAAGACCCAATTCAAAAATTCATGCCTTCAAGGATGCTCTTGCCACAACTTCTGGTGCAAAGTGCACTAAATTCATAAATTTAGCCGCATATTCTGTGACAGAGAGATTGTATTGTTTCAGGGTGAAAAATTCCATCTTTTTCTGGATTTTGAATGTATGAGGATAGAATTGTTTGTTGAACAATTCCTCAAAATACTCCCATGTAAGGATTTCATCCAATTTAGCCTACAATGCTAAATCCCACCACTATTGTGCATGATCCTTGAGAATATATGTTGCTAGCTTGACCTTTAGCTCCACTGGTGTGCCGATGAACTTGAAGATAAAATTAATCATATTGATCTGAACCTCCACCTTCTCGGGTTTAGCATCACCTCAAAAGTTTGGTGGATTCTTCTTCATGAACTATATGGTATGATCCACATGACTTGGATCATTCCTCTGGTTCCCTATATCCACTGCTTGAAAATCTTGGACAATACTCTGAATTAGATCTTGGTTCACCCATGGTTCAGGTGCAACCACATTCTTCATAGCTTATTTAGGTTGGTTTCGATGATGCCTACCAGGTGCCATTTTCTAAACTGACAACAAAATTCTTCAATATCACTCTCTAGAAACTGATGTATTAGCATTTCAAATTCTATCCCATCAAATATCACAACATTGTTTTCCAAAAACAACACTTTTTTTCATGTTCAGCCATTTTTTTGAAACATTCATTCATACTTTTGAAAACCAAACCATTTTCAAAATACACCAAATGTCCACTTTTACAAATCTTTCAATTGAAAACAATTTCTACATTTTCCAAAAATTTACACCTTTGCATAGAATCATAAATCATCACTCCAAATGAAATATGCAATCCTAGCAGGAAGTAATTCCTCTACAATGCATGTCATGCTCATATCATTGGACAAACCCATGATAATGAGATTTCCAAATCCTATAAGTGTCTCTAAACACTTATTTACCCAACTCCTTGGTAACTTGAAGTTCATCATAAAAGGGTTAGCTACATCCTTTTATGATATACATTTCAAGTTACGATAATCCTACTCCTATTTAAGATTTTATCCCAAAGACTAGACAAAAAGGAATTTACAACTCCAATACCATGAACATTGATGAATAATTTTTTGGAAAGGACTGAAAAAGGTGATAACATTTGTACCACAAAATAAGGACAAGAATGATACCATTTGTAATGACCCATCAATTCTCATTGTCTTGAGAGCACAACAAGTCATTATTGGACCTTAAGATACATCCCCATGATGCCAAAGGATGGAAATAAATGATGGAGAGTTTAAAATACAAGTGGGGATGATTTAAACTTTAATAAATAAACCAATTAACCAACCATAACCAAAACATTCACAAAATAATGCATGAACAAAAGGAAGACAACTAAACAACTTCATGTACCTCAAAACCACATCAAAGTGTGAAACAGCAGAAGAACAAAATAGTATCAAAGTAAACAAAGGATAAACAAAAAAAGACCCTCAAAATACCACAATACTTCATGCTCCACAAGCTCTAATATCTACAATCACCAAACAACCCAAGTATCATGAGGTAGGGATAAAGATGTGGGAAACATTACATTTTCCCCTATCCTGGAAGATAGCATCTGCAAAAGCACCAAAGTGACAAAGAATGGGTGAGTATAAAAACTCATTAGGTTTTCCCCCAATGACTTCCCTACTCATGCCACTAGGATAGAATGGTTAACACATTTACATAAAACAGTTCATGTAAACAATTCACCAAAACAATTTATAAACCAATATAAACAAGTTCAAAAACCATTTATAATGAAGTACAAACAAAGGTAAATGAAACCAATTTCCAGAAAGTTATTTTCCAAAAAAATAACTAATCAAATATTAAAAAAAAATTCTTATTATCATTTTGGAATATCCATTCCATAGTTCACAACACACCCACACATCCATACTTTGTTTGGCAGTTTCATACTCATGAGCGGTCTCTCGTTTAATTACCTTGTGTCCCAATGACACATGCCCCCGATCCAAGGTCACGTCCCTTACACCCCAATGGTATTTGTACCTTATTAAGGGTCTGTTATAAATAAACTCACACAAACACCATTTATTCCAAATATTTCCATTACCAGAATAAACCACTTCAATAAAGATGAACTTTTATTGAAAACCAAAGCACAACCAATTTCAAGAAATGTTTATTTTCAATAAAATTTTACCTTTTATTTAAAACATCTAATCCAATTCATGTTCCAAAAGTATAAAAAAATCCCCTATTTAAAATCTATATTTTAAAACCAAGAACCAAAGCACACATTCAAAATCCCCAATTTTCAAGATTACACAACCGTCACTCAAGAAGGTTTCCAAAAAGTGTTAAAAACCCAAATAATAATCAATTAAGAACAATATATTCAATTTGAAAGCATTCCAATTAGTTCTACTAATAGGATTAGAGAGTGATGCCTCCTACCTCAAAGGTTTTGAGGAAAACAACAATAAACAAAGAATGCACAAGAAAATCGGGTTGATTCTCCAAGAACCCACATTAGATGTCTTGTCCTAGAAAGATCAATACCAAATATCATCATATTTGGAATCCGATAAAAAATACCTACCCGTAACGGGTGTAGAACTGAGAAACCAAGAGAGGAAGAGAATTATATCTAAGTAGATCTAAGAAACTGATCAAGAACAAAGAAGAATGATCACATACCTCAAGAATCTGGATTTGATTCACCAAGGGAAGCCTTCAGATCTCCTCAGGATCAATGGGAGAACATTATTTGACCTTAGGAGAAGAAAAATCACGAGTTAGGGTCGATTTGGGTAAAAAACAAGAGATTTATGGAAAAAACGAATGAGATCCTATTTTTAAGGATCTCATTTTGACTTTGCGCATGGTTTGACAACACGGTTATGCAAACTATGTGCTAACCATGCAGTAGACACTTTTCGCACAGCCTCTCCTTGCATGGTCTCCCAAACCATGCTCCAACTATACTAGAGATACTTCCTCAAGAGGACCAATGCGTACAGTTTTTCCACATGGTTTGGAAAACCGTGCGCCGCCCGTGCGACCTTCACTTAGCCCCAAAAACACTTCCAAAGTTCTCCCACTCTCCCAACCTCCACCCTTACACTTTATAACCATAAATGTATCAAGTAAGGGTTATATACTAGAAACTAGGGGCACTACAAGTGGTTTCTCTATAGTTATAATAATATGAATGTTTCTTGACTGGGTGTTCCTACAAGGAGAATTTCACTGAAAAATGTAAAAGTGGATAATGTTTCATGAAAAATCCATTATCAAATTACATTAATGGAAATTTATGATTTTATTTATTGTCTTTAGGATTTTTATTTCCTATATTATGGATAAATGATCTGGTTTCCTATCTTCATCCATGTTGAGAATATAAAATTTATTTGGGAAGATCAAATTATACACTCTCACCAAGAAATATTCAACGAACCTATCAAGAAATATAATGGATATATCGGCTAGTTATAAAAACACACTTATTAGGTTGATATATCTCATATATAAAGCAGAAAAGATAGAAGGAATCATGAAATTAATAGAATCTACTAAATTCAATATTTTATTCCATTGAAGTCTCTTTTTCTATATGCATAATTCCTCAAAGAAATTAGCACATTTTGGAATCAATTTAATATACTAAAGAAGATGTATATTAATTTTTAACCCTTTTGAAGGTATTAAAATTTTCTTTTTTGAATTTATTCCTCATGAATCTTCTTTGAATATAACATTATTTAGGTAAATGGTAACAAAATGTTTTATTTTTTTCCTTTAATTATTCTTATTTGGTTTCCCTAATTTTCTTTCAGTATTTTTAGATTTGTTTTTCTCTTAATCAATGGTTGACTAAGGTTTTTATAAAATAGGTTTTGGATAATGGTTAAACCCCTTACCAATGATAGTGGATACCAGACACACATTGAACTTTAGATTTAGAATGGTATTTTCTAGAAATATGTGTTTATTTTTTCTCATTGTTTTTACGAGTTGATGTAACTACTTTTTGTTACACTTTTTCACATCAATTTTCACTTTTTATTATCTTCTTATTATTAAAACAATTAATTATAATTAATAATTAAAAATTATTTTCTTTTCATTATTAAATTTCTAAAATTATCATTTTCTCTGAAAATCTATATTTTATTGATTATTTTTTGTCTTTTATAATAGTTTAAATTTAATTAATTTATTCTTTTCTAACTTTTTTTTGTTCATTTTTTTAATTAATTCTTTATGAACTTTTTTGTTAGTGGTGGCTGGTGGGGTTTATTTTGTTTTTTTTCATTTTTTTGTGGCATGTGATTTTTGAACCTTAATGTAGTAACCCTCCATAATCATTAAAGTGATGAAATTCCCATCTGATTTAAACATAGATTTATCCAACCTTGAGAGTCAATATTGAGGAAAATGTTGGGTTTTAATTGTGGTAGAGAGGGCCCTTTATATGTTGTTGTGCTGAAATCCTGGTCACATCAATTTTCCCATTGATTTTTTAAAAAAAATGGTCAATATTTTCTCAAAACTTTTCTACTTATTTAAAAAAAATTCAACTTATTTCATAAAATTATGGTCTTTTGTATGAAATATAAACCTAATTATATCTTTCCTTATGGATAACTACTTATTAATTGTTGAGGGATGCACTGAGTCTGAAACAGTTGTGGATATGTGATTACTAAGTGGTATTGCTTACTGTTTTTATATATTTTCTATTTAGGGACTGAGGAAGGGAGTGAGAAAGCATAATTATTTGTGGAATTATGATCATGAATTTAGAAAACTGGATTTCTGAACTCTAATATAGGGGTATCATATTTTTTAAAAAATTATTAATAATAAGTAATCATTTTAGGGAGCCAACTAAAATGGTAATCTGAGAAGTCCTTTGAAACCAGAGTAAAATGGGTTCCCACAGTGAATCTATGAGACTCTAGAAACTAGTTGTGTGTGTGTTATCCCTATGTACATATCAATAATTTTTTTGACAATGTTTTTCATATACATGGATAGGTAAAAATATTTAAAAAAATTTAAAAAAAATCTAAAAAAAGAAAAAAGTGACTAGTGGTAAAAAATGCGTTCATTAAGGTAAGGGTAATTTTGAACCCAAATGAATAAGGGAAAAATTGAATTGTATGAAAATATTTTAAGTTTTATCAATAAAATTATTCAATAATATTAAACATTGATTTTTGGAACCTATGAAAAATTGAAAATTGAGGGTGCCTTTAGTTAAGGTTTTAATTCCACTTAATCTAACCTCTTATCACTCTTAGAATTGCAACTTAAACTAGAATAGAAGTATAGAATTAGGTGACTTTATATAAGAGGTATGTAATCTTTGATAATTTATGAGTTAGTGTGCCATTAATTTCAAGTGTGTGATTGAAACTAGGAAGGAACACTTTTGTAAACACACTCTTTGAAAATAATGATCTTGTTTTGATCCTCTGTTTGTCAAAGTCTTGACATGATCGTTTTGAACTGAATTTTTTGAATAATATATTATGTTTTAAAGATAAAATCATGAATTTGTTAGAGGAAAAACTAACATTTAAGCATGGGGAGTTTGATATGGCTGTTTTTTGTTTCACTTTTCAACATAAATTTTCACATTTATTTTATATTTATTATTAAAATAATGTACTCTAATTAATAATTAACAATTATTGTCTTTTCTTTATTAAATTGTTAAAATTTTCATTTTATGTGAAAATATTTATTTTAATTATTATATTTTTTACTTTTTAAATAATTTAAATTTAATTAACTTATTATGTTCTAACTTTTTCTAATCATTTTTTTTGTTTAATCAATTATTTATGTAATTAATTCAGTTGTTATTTTTATTCATTCATAATGTAGTTAATTCATTTTTTTAATTCTTCAATTAATAATTTTATTTTGTTTAAATTTTTAATTGGTTTTATTTAAATTTTTAAAATTATAATATATAATTTTTGAATGTCAATTTTTTGTGAATTTAATTGTTTTTCATAGTTAACAATTTTAGGTATTTTAATTTTTGTCAAAATAGATTTTTGTTAACTATTTAATTTAATTCTTTATTTAATTCTCATTTTTTTATAATGAAATTTTTTCAATATTATTTATTTAAATAAATTATCTTTTCATTCTTCTCTTTTGTAATTAATATTTTTTTTTGATATTTTTATTTTAATTTAAATCCTAATTAAATTTGTTTGTGTGTATTTTTAATTAATTTAAATTAATTGTTTTCTCTTTTTTCTAACTTATTTTTTTTCACACCCACCACTAGGTTTAGGACTCACCACTAGGAGATTCACCATTGGACCTAATGATGTCTCCCTCTCTTTTCCAAAAATCACAATCACCATTGGGCCTCCACCCAATGGTGGGTTACCACCCCCCGTTGCAGCCAGCGGTGACTCCTTCGAGTCACACCTAGTATTTCCCAATGGTGACTCCCTGAGTCACCATTCCAGTCCACCCACCACCAACACACTCCCAACTCACCATTTCCTATGCAACTCCTACCCACCAACATTGACTCCCCGATTCACCGCCAACACCTTCACCTAATAGTGGCTTCGTGAGTCACTGCTCTTCCTATGCCTATGCCAACAAGAATATCACCGTAGAAGCTACCGCGATCCAAAGCTGCTGACCACCATCAAACCAGAAGAAGAACAAAAAGAAATAGTACATAACTAAAAAACCTCAAACAACAAACCTCCACTGATTAAACAAAATTGCAACATGAAATCATCCAAGAACAAAAAATCCAAAAATTTGAATAACTTGCACCACATTCTATTTCTAAAGAAGAAGCACTCACCAGTGAGCTAGATATGAAGCCCGAACCTACCAGAGGCAATTTCAAATGTTGTCGCACTGAACCAAAACCCTCATTGTTGTGCGCTGAAGACCAAGGCTGCCACTACTCTACTGAAGGTCAGAACCTCCACTCACGAAGCTGGAACACCACCTTTTCTGCATCATGCTCACTGACCTCTAAAGCTACCACAATAGCTACCCCCGCTTGACCCCCTGTGTGAGCCCCCTGTTATCCCCCTTTCGAAACTGCTAAACACACCCTATCCCTTCTGCCTCTCCCTGAGAACACCCCCACCCCCTCTTATTCTTTTTATCTTTATTTAATTATCTATATAATATAATATATATATATAATATTTAAAATAATATATAATATAATTAATATAATAATAAAAATAGTATAACTAATTTAAATTGATTTAATATTATTAATTTCACATATATATTAATACATTTATTTATGTGTATGATATTTATATTTATAATAGTTAATTTAAATAATTATAAATAAGTTTTATATTTATATATCTAATTAAATTAATAATAATTATAGGTTTCTGTAATTATATTTATATTCTAATAAGTATTTTTTAAAATGTTTTTATAAGTATTGATATATTTATATATATAATAATACTTAAATTTTTAAATAATGTGTGTCAGTGTTTTTGTTTTCTATTGTTTGGAACAGGGGGAAGTGATCAAGGGCTGAAGATGGTGATCATGGGGAAATTTTAAGGGGAAGTAAGGTCATTGTAGGATGTTGATTGCATTCACTATGAGTTCACTAAAGCTTGGTGACATGCATGTGAAGGCATTCCATGTGGATGAAACTACTGTCTATTTTTAGTTCTTTTTATGTTTTTTGTTTTTTAAATAAGAGCGAGTCTTCTCCTCTCTTGTTCTAAGAACCACCCCAGACACAGGAACTATCTCTGCTATTTGGAGATGGGAACCATTTCTCCTCTTTTATCTTCAGCTTCTTGTTTTCATTTTTGTTTTGTGCTTTCAATTTCTATTATGTAGATTCCGTCATTCTGTCTCTATTTTGTGATTATAATTGTGATGTTTGTTGGTTCTTCATATGTAGTATTTTTTGTGATATAGAATCTCTAGTAATAAAGATCTAATTTTCGATACCAGTTTTAGGTAATGAAACTCGATGCTACCTGAAGATCTGATCTTCACTATGGTCATCATATTTTTATTTTCCATAGTAGACTGTAACTATGACTTAGGGTGAGAGAGAAAAATTCACAAAATCAATTTTCTACTCTCACTTCTAATTTAATTTCCCCTTTCTAATTTTCTCAAACTATGTTTATGAGTTGGGTTATGTGATGTAATGATCTCAGCTGGATCATTCTTGCTTGTGAAATCCTAATCAGAATGATTCATTTGAGGGGTTCATTTTTCAATTTGGAGGAATGGTTGAGCACTGAAGAACTTCAGTGTTTCATTGTTCATTGTTTTGGTGATAGAGGTATGTGATACGAGCCTTCAGACATACATTGAGTGAATTGAGAGTTGTTGATTTAATTTCTTATTTAAACCATGATAGAGATTTAGGGTTGATCGGCCTTGGTCTAGACCTATTCTTGCTGACATTAGTCATTGTCTTCTATCTTTTCTTGTTCTTATTTTTATTCATTTTCCTTTGGTTATCATTAATAATTAGTTCACCACCTCTTCCCCTATGATCTTCATCATTGTTTTTTGATGTTTTGGTTTGTTGTTTTCAAAAATTTAAAAAATATATATATTTTCGGAAAGACCACCTAGGATCTCGACACTGCTTCCTTGAGAGTGACCCCGAGGTTAGATACTTTTCTATATCTTGGGTCTTATAAATTTATCTTTGAACATCCACATGACAGGGATGTTGGAACGAGTCCCCTTAATTGAATTTTAATTACATCAACTCTTTTCTCAACTCCTAAATGCCATATTTTTGTTGTTTGTTTACATGTTTTTGGGGGCTTATTAAAGGTCGTAAATATTTTTTCTTCTGGAATAAATGTGGTTGGAATGTTATGTTTTATGGTTTCTTGAATTCTCATTATATTTTTGGAGGTTATTAAAATTTTTATTGTAATAGTATCCTAGATTGGTTTTTTTATTCTCAAATCCATAGACTTAATAATTTTCAATCCATCCTTGGGTTTTCATAAACTATTGAATTTTCTTTTATTGATAGGTAGTAATAAAACTTTGAGTTTCCCATATTTCAACACATTTGTTAATAAAGTGATTTGGTAAAGAAAAAATACCTCACATATTCACTAAAATTTATTGATCATTTGATCACCTAAGAGACCCTTTTTTTACCAAAGTGGTGAGTAATTCTAGTTTAAATTCAAGTAAGGGCGATTCAACAAATCTTACCTCATGAAATCCTATTGTTCTAGCACCTTTTATTCTAACTAGTTGTATATTTTAGGTAATCTTCTCAATAAGAACTTTGGATTTATTTATAGATATAATAATCAAATCTCCTCTTGATGATGCATCCAAAAAATTCCTATCACTATCATGTAGCCCTTAGTAGAGGAAAAATAATAATTGATGTTCCACTATTGTGTAATGTCAAAATCTTGAACATAATTTCCTAAATCATTCAATATAATCATATAAGGTCTCTATTTATTCCAATATAATAGCATATATATCCTTTATTAGGGCAGTTCTTTATGAAGTTGGAATGATCCATTAGAGGAAACTCCGTTAAAGGCCATCCCAGTCATTATTTTCTTTAGTATGTATTACCATTTTTGGATAATACTTCAAGAGATAATGATAATTCTCTCCAGTTGACTTATTCCCAAACCTCTCCACTTAACTTCAATATGACATAACCCATAGTGAATTATTTAATGTTCTTGTTTGGATCTTCTCCTAAAATGATAAGAAAGTTGGGAAAAAAGTTGACTCTGTCTAATTTTGATTTCAAAATCAATATATAATGATGGAATAATGATTTTATTATTATGGTTTATAAAATGTGGTGCATAGAGATCTATAAGAGTTTTTCAAGAATTCTAACCATGATGTCTATTTCACTATTAACACTTTATGTTTCACTTGAGTATAATAATAAAATGTCTTTAAAATACATTTATTATTATCATTGTTTCTCAGTTTTCTCACTCAATAAAACATGGTTCTATTAATCTTAGGATCATGAGTTAAAATCTGGTCCTTTTAAGATCTTTTCATACAACAGTTTTGGTTAGTTTTTATGAAATTAGTACTACCTCCCTGGAAATGGTGACATGTTTTTGGAACATGTTTTTCATGGGTATACAAAAAGATAATAATATACAAAGATTAGTGAATGGGAATTTAAAATGAAATGGGAAATGGTCCTATAATATCTAGGACTCATACTTCAAGGATTTAAAAAATCATTATTCTTTGAGTTATTTCTTTTCTTTTTTATATGTTTCTAGTAAATTGGCCTTGATCACATTTTTTGTAAAATTTAAAGTCGTCTCTAAAAAGTGTTGGATAATATATTCTAGATTAAAATAATTATTTAGCTATTCTTTTAGGTCAAAAATTTCCTCCATATTCTAAGGTGTGACACAAGGTTAGTACTAATAGTACTTCAATTTTAGACAAAAAAATCTTAATCATTTGATCACCATAGATTTACTAAATATAAGGATCATCCAAAACATAAAATTTTTATTCTATTTTGATTATAAAAATTAGTCGTTAGTCTAAATGTGATGGAACATGAGAAGTTACTATAAAATTTTCTATATCAGCATACCAGAATAATTATCCTTCAATCAGATAAATATATGCACCAGGAATGAAGTAATTAAGAGGCTCCTTATTTATAGTTTCTTCTTTGGAAATGGGAGGTAGCCTGATCATGTGTTTCCCCCTTGATTTTTAGCCCTTATTTTATCCTTTATCTTCACATGAAACTTATACAACAACTTATATATTACAATCCATGGATATTATTCATCCTACTTAATTCAGTATCTAAGGGATACATGATTAGAGAAAAAAAAATTTAACCCTAAAAAGATAAAATTTAAAAAAATTAAGGTAGAATAAACTACCATAAACTCTTTTTCAGTGGTAGTGTATTAGTTCTATCCTACATCCAGTGTTTTGGATGACTAGGAAATGATGTGGTTTCTTCCTTCAAATTTTTTAGACAAAAATAACCGTATAGTATAGTTTGAAGCATCACATAATAACATGAATGGAAGTTCCCAATTCAGTGGTTGTTTGACAAAAGGTGTGGTTAGTACATCATTCATCTCACTAAATGGTTTCCTATAATGACCATTATAGATAAATTTATAATATTTTAAAAGTTACATATAAATTGGTAAATCAATATTACTAAAACCCTTGGTGAACTTACCATAAAAACTTTACTATCCTATAAAATATCTAACATACTTAACAAAAGTTGGGTGAGGAAAAATAGTGTTGATTTAAATTTTTGTTTTATTAAATTCAATTTTTTCTTGTGAAATCACATGTCTAAGAAAAATTACTATTTATACCATGAAATAAAATTTTTCAAAGTTTATCAAAAGATTCCTTTCAATGAAAATTTTCAAGAATTCTTCCAGATTTGAAAAATAGTGATCAAACTAATCCCCAAAAATAGTGAAATCATCAAAAAAAACTTCCAAAAAATATTCAATTAAATCAAATATAACGATGACCATGTATATTTGAATTGTACCTGGTGTAGTCTTGAGATTGGAACTATGACTCAAGAGGGGGTGAATTGAGTTCCTAAATATCATTTTTAACCAGAACCACCCCTTATTTTAATCTATCCTCTATTCATACAAATAAATAATGAGTATAACAAAATAAAAATATAAGAATAAATCACATATATATATAGTGGTTTAAGGAAAAAATATCATTTTGTCTACCCCACCAACACTCCCTCCTCGATTTTGGTGATTTTTCACTAGAATGAGTCCTTTTAAGAGGACTTCCCAACCAATTACAAGAAACTATCACATATTAGAAGGTCTTAAGAGACTTTTACACAAAATCTACCTTTAAAAAAGACATATCATTGTACTTTCTTCATCACTTTAAACATGAAGTTCTTATTAAAAAAATGATATATAAAGATAAGAAAAATAGAAATGGAACACTGTTACAAGAAACAACTTGAAATTGATCAAGACTTCTTCAGTGAGAGTATATACGTTTAGAGAAAATCTAAAGTAAAGTCATTTTCTATAAAGATGATACAAAAATAAAAATATAAATAACATTTTGTTTAATAAATATGAACACACAAAAATATGGTGTTCTAATGATCTTAGTTTATTAACAAACACATATAATATCTTTTTTCTTTATTCATATTTCATATCGCACACACTTTCCTTTAAATGTACACAAAGAAAATATAAAATTAAGCCTTATTTCCTAGAACATGGACTTATTTTCCAAAAAATAGGAAATTTAAACGGTAATTAGTTGAGAGAATGGGAATTATCTTCCTCAAAACTGTTTTGATCCATGTATGAAGATCCTAAACATTAGAAGATATTTTTAATTGGTAGATAAAACTCATGAAGCATGTAAAATAGTCACTGAGAGAAGATTAATTCATCATAAGATAATTTAATTATAATATAGAATAATTATTCATGGATGATAGAATTTTTATAGAAGGTTATTTCAACATATGATGTTTCTTCTTCATATAAGAATTTATAATTTAGGAGAATTTATTTTACAAAATAAATTTCTTAAATCAAATATCCAGATTGTAAGATTAATTGCTTAAAAATATTTTTAAAATCCATCTTTTGAAATATTTTATACTATGTGTAGGAGATTTATAGAAAATAATATAACTAAAAAAATTTAACTATATTCCTAAAATTACTTAAGATAGAATCATTTTAAAAATAAGAAAGTCTTTTTTGAGCATCAAAACCAAGGATAAAATTGAAATACAAAGGATTTTTTTTACAACATTAGTGAATTCAAAAATATATCCCTTTTTGATGATTAAAAAACCCATGAAATTTAAAACACTAAACTTTATATATTTCATAAGGATATTTCCAATTAAATAATTATAGTTAGTTATATTATAATTATTGTGTTTTACAATATTTCTCCCACTTTTTTGATATCAAATAGAAGATAAAAAATGAGTATTGGAAATAAAACATTAATATAGCTCAGAAAAGTAAAACATTTGATAATATAAAATTGAAAAATGAATATATAAATGGAACCAAATTGAGATTAATTAATAATATATTGAACAATACATTAAATGCATCATGAAATAGTCAAGATAAAAAAAGATATCAGATATAAGATAATATTAATCTCTTTATTGGGGAACATATTGCTTTATAGAGTATGGTATAAGATATGGATGATGGTTAGAGGGTGAAATAGGGGTTACCGAGCCTGAGATCAAATCTTCTTCCCTTCACTGAGGAGAAAACATATTTCTAATACCTTCCCTTGATTTAGAATATCTATCTTGAGGAGGTGATCCAATGGATCTTTGACCAATAAGATCATAAAAGGATTAATGGCACAAGTCTATTCTATAGATGATCGCACCATCACATAAATTTAGAAGACTTATAAAACCCTTATGAAGATTGTATCCAACAAAATCTTAAAATTTAGATAAATATGATAGAGTTGGGTGGCTAGTTGATGCAGACTTAAAATCTTCCAAAGGATTATCTGAGATATTATAATAGGTATAAACTTATTTTCTTTTTGACTGGTTAATATAGGCATAAATTTATTTAATAAAAGTGGAAAGATCATCAATACATTTGAAAATCCCTTCATAGTCTTATCTTGTCTCTTCACTAACTTCTTTGAAACCTAAATTTAAATCACTTATTGGGTCTTGAATAATGTATAGATAAACTATATCATTCTATATAGATTAAATATTCTCATCTATTGCATTCAACTATTATTTAATGCTCATAATATCTATTGAGACAAAATTTTAAGGAATTGAGGGAGTAGGATATAGGGTCTTGATAAACTAAAACTGTAAAACTAATGTCTTCTTGACAAGATGAATATCTTATTTAGTTTCCAACTTAGTTTTTTTCTCTAAAAAACAAATTTATTTAATAGATCTAACTTCCAGATCTTGATATTATTTTTGGTAACAATATATAACTTGAATTCTTAAAAATATAACATTGATAGAGAATTTTACTTAAGGTTTTGTAGCTACATTTTGGATTCACTAAGCCATATATTTAAATTGTAAATTTATTTCTTTAAAGGATTAAATTCTGAAAACATCCTATCAGTAAGAGTTTAAATCTAGGTATCAAAATTAGCGTTACCTTTTGTTTGATTACTAGAAGGTTTTTTTGATTTTGTAACTTCAGATTCACTAAGAAGGAGGGCCTAATTCTCTATCTTTTTTTTCTAGATTTTAGAGTATGATGTGCTTACTCACTCATTTCTATTACAGAATAAATAACCTCATGATGGAAAAAATAAATGAGTTATACTTTTGGTTCTTCAAAATCTTCACCACTTAAAACTTATCTAATCAGTCCTTCTAAAAATTGATAGAACCCATTGCACTTGGAGTGTCAATAAAATCAAAAGATTCAACTAAATGAGAGAGAGAGAGAGATATTGAACTTCTAATGTGTTTTTTTATCACAACCACTAAAAGTGTTTCAAACCATTATTTTTCAGTTTATTTTTTGTATAGTATTTGAATATCATCATAGGATGTCATCAGAACAAACAAAGGTAGCCAAAGGAGCTTGGGGGACCATTTCCAAGGCGGTCACTACCTAATAGCACTGACCAGGAAATATAACACCACCGACAAGCTGGTATAGATGAGAGTATATCTAATTTTTATACCAAGCCCATTGGCTAACTGATGAAGTTTACTGGGTACTCGATGGACTCTATAGAATCCTAGAAACCTAGAGGTGTCTCACCTTTTAGCTTTTGAGATCATCTGGTGAGTTGGTGTCTTGGATCAATATCAATAAATGTGCATTAATTTTTGGTCTATAAATAATTGAATCATCTCATTATAGACTTAGATCAACCCAACACACCCCATTATCTACCAATGCTATAAATAGATTTCAAGCGAGGTTTAGATATCATATAAAAATATCTATGAAAACTAATTTCTATTAAATTATTCTTGATTAATCCATGATGTTCTTTTTTAAGAGATATCAAAGACACTTTCAATTCTTAAAAAGAAACTAGGATTCAATAAATTCAATCAAGTTTCATTTTCCTTTTTATCTTTGATCTATTTTCCCCCTTGTTGTAATTCCTAAAGGCTCCTATTCTACCTCCTCTCTATATCTCCCATCTTTAATATTTTTCAAAATCATCTAGAGAGAGTTGGGTGATTTGAAAGCGGTTTTTAAAAAAAAATATCTCTCTTATTCATCATATTCTTTATGTTCTCACAATTATTAAAGTAAGGGTTCATGGTTCTTAATTTCTATTAAAACTAAGGGTCTTCTTAGGTTATTTTTTTCCATTAAAAGAAAGGGATTATTTATATTATTTTTTAGTTCTTAGTTTTTTTAAAACCAAGGGATAAATATATTCATCTCAATCATTATTGAGTAGAGGAGACATCAAGGCTTATTGTTGATCTAGTTCCAAACTTCTTTATTAAAGCGTGCCTTCTTAATTTCCCAAATTTATTTTCAGTTGTACTTAAAATTTTAATTTCCAATATTCTCACTTTATTTTGATTATATTATTGTTAAATTAAATTCTTTCAGGATAATATTATTTAATTTATAACATCTCATTAAAATTATTTTTAAGGGGAATTCACCTCCCACTTGTAATTTTACCTCCTTCCAACATTTCGTATCAAAGGATATCTAAGTTTTTTTTCAAAAAATCATGGTTTTCAAATATTAATTTTAGTTTAAAATATATTAACTGATTTAAAATATTGATCACTTTAAAATGGAACCATTTTCAAACACCCATGGTGCTCATAAAGGACACTCTATGTGTTATGCACCTTTTTTTAATTGTTCAGACAATAGTTATTGGAAAAATCGTATGTAAACTTTTCTTAGTAGTATAGGATATCCGATTTAGAAAATTTTTATACAAGAATTTAAACCTTCTAAATAATTATAGGGAAAATGGACTCCTAATCATATAGATTTTTTGAACATAATAACAAATCTACGAATTATTTACATTTTGGTTTAGATCGTAATGAGTTTAATCCTATTTATACTTACAAAACCAGGCCTGAAATATATAAATTTCTAGTGGAAAATCATGAAGTAATGAATAATTATAAACATAATAGTCTTAAAATGTTTAGAAAATATTTTTAAAGCTTTATTATGCATCCAAATGAATCTATTATAGAAATTCTTAAACGTTTTCCAAAAAATTTTAATATAAGGAAATATTTTATTGACGATTTGTCTATAGAGAATCTAGTATAGAAAATCCTATGGGTCTTATCTAGTTCTTGGGAACCCAAGGTGACTGTGATATAATAATAAAATGACATAAAGGAAATTTTGTGTGAAGAGATAATTATATCTCTCATGACTTATTCAATCACAAATAAGAGAGATTCTAAAAAATAAATAACAAATGTCAAGGTGAAAAAGATATTATCCTTCAAATGATGTAATAATGAATCTTATGATGGTAATTAAATAGATCATATATCCAATAAGATCAAAAAATTCTTCAAAAGATATATATTTTACCAACATTCTAAAAATTAATATGAACAAAGTGAAGAATAAGTGACATGCTTCGAATGAAAAACTAAGGGACACATAAGGCTGAAATTCCCTTTGAACAAAAAGAAGGACTAGGAGTATAATAATAAATGCTAGAAATACTTCATTGTTTCAACATAGAGTTAAAGTAATGAATCTATTTCTTCAAGTTATTTATGTGATGAATACACCAAGTGTTTCATAGATGAAGTTGAGGTTAGTAACAAAGTAAACTCTAACTCATTTTCTTTGAACTCCTTGAATTCTAGTTCTTTATCTAATACTTCTAATCACCCAAGCTATGATGATCTAAAATATGATCTTTTTCAATTATCAAGTATATTTTAAAACTTAATTCAATGTAAAATGAAATTAAAAATAAGTATAACCAAGTTCTTAAATAAAATTATCATATCATGATTGAAAAAGTTGAATTATCAACAAAATTTAATGATCAATCGAATATAAATGAGTTAAAATCGGATATCTATGATCTCAAAAAATCTCTCATAAAATTAACCCAATTTCAAAAAACTCTAAATCAATTTTTTGTCTCTCAATGACACATATAAATCAGTTTTTTGGATAATTATAGTTATTCTAATAAGATATTTTTTGTAAAAAGAATTTCAGAAAATTAATTTTGTAATTATTATAAAAAATTGGGAATATAATTCATGAATGTAATTGAAAAAATGATCAATAGGGTATAAAAAATGTATTCATCTTTCATCCCATGTCTCATTTCAAAAATCTATTTCAAAACAAATTTGGGTACTGAAATCCCTATTAGTTGACATATATGGACCCAAAATCTAGTCACCAAAATCTTAATCTCTAAATTTTTTAAAAATATGTATAAAGAGTAAATCCATACAAAAAATATTATACATGGATTTTTTATTCTCTCAACACCTATGTGTAGAATCATCAAAATTTAATCAACTTGAAAAACTCGATGGAGGATATGCAACATTCAATGACAATTAAATAAGTAAAATAATTACCATATGTAAATTTGGTTTTTTGAATTTGACACTTATAAAAGATATTTTCTTCATTGATGGTCAAAAATATAATTTACTAATAATTATCCAATTTTGGGACAATGGTTTTAAAATATATTTCAAAAAAAATTAAAATGTTTTTAATTTCAAAGGAAAACTTTTATTTACATCTTTTCATTTTAAAAATGATTATAATATCAATTTAAAATCCTAATCTTCTGAAAACGTAAAATTATTAAGCATTCAAGATAGCGAGTATTGGATTTGGAATAGATAAAATATTCAATTTTGTGTATGTGAACATGCACACACACATTTTAAGCTCAACCAACATCCTCTATTATGAGATTTACCAAAATAATATTTCAATGGTAACATTGTTTGTGAACCTTTCCAAATTGGTAATAAAAAAATTTATTTTAAACCTAAACAATAATTATTGACCTCTAAAGACCTTGTTCTTGTTCACCTTCATCTTTTTGGACCAACTCAATTCAAAATTACCAGAGGAAAATAATATTCTTTTGTAATTTTAAAGAATTATAAAATATTCACAAAGGTGCTTTTCCTAGATCAAAAAAATGAGGCTTGTAAATTATTCATAATATTTAATAAGAAAGATGAAAATGAAAAAGGGGATAAAATAATTTCAATTCAAAGTTACCTCGGGTCAGTGTTGATAACAAGAGTTTGATGAACTCTTTACTTCATAAGGTTATAATCCTACTCTTTTTACTCCTAGAATTCCTAAACAAAATAGGGGATTCAAATGAAAAAAATTAAACTCTTCAAGAAATATCATGTCTCCTATTGAGGGATTTAAAACTCTCATAATACATTTGGGTTGTGGTGGAGTCTTGTAAATTATTCATAATATTTACTAATAAATATGAAAATGAAAAGGGGGATAAAATAATTTCCATTCAAAGTGACCTTGGGTCAGTTTTGATAACAAAGATTTTGATGAAATTTGTACTTCAAAAGGTTGTACTCATACTCTTTTTACTCATATAATTCCTAAAAAAAATAAGGGATTCAAATGAAAAAATTTAACTCTTCAAGAAATATCAAGTTCCATCTTGAGGGATTTAAAAATATTATAATAATTTTTGGTTATGGTGGTCGATACTGCTTGTTATATAATAAACTATGTTTTTGTAAAACCCTTCCTCAAACATACCACTTATGGACTTTGAAAAAAATAAAATCCAAAAAGTTTCCATTTTCAAAGTGATTGTATGTAAATGTTATATTATTAACACTAGAGACAAACTAGGGAAACTTGATCCAAAATCTGATGAAGGAATCCTTCTTGGGAACTCAAACTCAAGAAAATCTTATTGATTCTTCAATAAATGAACCAAAATCATTGAAAAATCCATTCATATAAAACTCAATGAAAATATTCTTAAACCCACATTCCAATTTAAAGATTTGGATAACCTTGAACCTTTGACATTGAATGATCAATATTATCCTAAAGAGACTATAGAATTTGATTCTAATTTCATTCCATTACCTAAAGCCTTGAAAAAAAATCCAAAGACCATCCCTTGGAAAATATTATCTGTGATTTTCTAGAAGGTACTCATAATAGAGGTTACATCATAAATGAAGTTGACCATATTTCTTTTATTTATTTTCTATAATCTAAACACCTTGATGATACTCTTAATGATGAAAATCATATTTTTTCTATGTTGGAAGAGCTAAATAAATTCTAATGGAATAATGTTTGGACTCTTTTTGAAAGACCCAATGATCATCCTGTTATTGGTAAAAAATGGTTTTTTAGAAATAAATTATATGATAAAGGTAACATCACATGTAACAAAGATAGACTTGTAGCCAAAGGTCATAATCAAGAATAAGTAATTAATATGTTTAAACATTAACACCCATTTCTTGACTAAAATCTATAAGAATCTTGTTGGAATTTACCACCCATATAAATGTTAAACTTTTTTCAAATGGATGATATAAGTTATTTTTTAAATGGTTTCATATTTGAATTTTTTTTGGAACAACCACCTAGATTTAAAAATTCAAAACTTACAAAATATATTTTCCTGTTTAAAAATATATTAATGGTTTAAAATAATCCCATTGTAATTGGTATGGAATAATAACAAGTTTTCTTTTATCAAATGACTTTAAAATGGGAAAATCATACTTGAAATTATTTGTAAAAAATGTTTAAAATGTTCCTTAAATAATTAAAATATTTTTCGATGACATAATTTTTGGATAAATAAATAAATTCATTTGTAATGAATTTTGAAATATTGTGGGAAAATAATTTGAAATGATTTTTTGGTGTGATTTAGAATTATTTCTTAGTTTTAAGATCTCTCAAAATGAAGATGGAAATTTTCTAAGATAAAGAAAATACACCAATGAACTACTAAAGTATTTTGTTATAGATCGAGCTAAGGAAACTAATATACCTTTTAATATTTCTTATAAGCTAACATTGGATGAATCTCATAAACCAGTTGAAAAAAGGATTTATTGAAGTATGATTGGGGATCTTCTTTACCTTACTAAAACCTAACCATACATTATATTTAGTGTTTTACTTATTCTAATTCTCAATCTAATCTTAAATAATCACATTTGAAATCTCCTAAAAGTATTTTTAATTTTTCAAATTGTTTTAAAAATCATAGTTTTTTAATCCTAAAGGAGCCTCTTTTAACCACATAAGTTTTTTCTGATGCTGATTTTGTGGTTGTAAACTATATAGGAAAATTAAAAATGGGACTTTTCACCTTCTTAAACATTCCTTAATTTATTGGAGTAGTGAAAATAAAAATTTTGGTGCTCTTTATACAAATAAATGGGAATATATATCCATAGAGAGTTGTTTCACCCAAATCATATGTGAAAAAAACTCCCTTATATTTTAGGCTTATATTTATTCTTATTAAATTAAAATGTAATAGTTATAGTTATATAAACATCTCTATAGATCATGTTCATTATACATGAACTATGTACATTGATATTCAAAATCACTTTTTTAGAGCCCACTTATAAATAGAAGATATCATGTTTGAATATATTAGCATAGCTCTTCAACTATCTAATATCTTCACAAAACCCATTGCTTTATAATGTTTTAATTTTACTAAAGGGAATCTAGAAATATCATGATTGAAATTATTTTCTTTCCCTTCTTATTTATCTTTTTCAAGATATTTCTTATAATTGAAAATATTTTTTTTAAAGAATCTTATTCAAATTTAAAAATCATTCTTTTATGATCACTTTAATTATATTATCTTATGTTTTATCTATTATATATAAACCCCTTTTGGTTATATGTATATTTTATAATCATAAATAGGGAGAATGTTTTAATGTTAACGGGTGATAAAAATATAATGTATATGGAGAATAGTTTTAAAATCTAGGATGATCTATAGTTTCAAAAATGAGGAAGATCTTTATTTTATAATTAACTACTTCCAAAGGAAGAGAAGAATATTGTTTATTAGGGGAGACATATTATTTCTCAGAAATTGGTGTTTATAAATATTTTATTGGTTCCATATTCAACTTTAATATTTCTTCTTTACCTATTTTTTATCTTTTATCTTTTATTTTAATATTAAATGAGTGTTTTCTATCATCAAAAGGGGAAGATTATTAAATCTCTAATGTTATTTTATGACCAAAACAACTAAAAGTGTTTTTAAACTTTGTATTTGATTATTTTTTTATAGTATTTTAATATCATCATAAGAATCCATTAGACCAAAATAAGGAATACAAAGGAGTTTAGAGGACCATTTACAAGTTTATCACTCCCCAACAACACTGAAAAACAGGTAGAATACCACTAACCAACACATAGAGTGGATGGTAGCTACTTCAGCTCTATCAGGCCTATCGTCTGGCTAGTATAGTTCACCCACTACCCAGTGGAATCTATAGAATCTTAGGAATATACAGGTGTATCACAAGTGATATTTTGGAATCTTTAGGATATTTCGTGTCTTCAATCTTGATCAATCAATGTTCATCAATTGATGGTCTTTAAAGCATTGACTTAGCTCCTTAAATATTTAGATCGACTCAAGACTCCCCAACACTTATGAAGGGTATAAATAGACACCAAGTGAGGGTGTTTCTCATATAAAAACATATACAACAACTACATGACATTAAATAATTATTGATTAATCCACAATTTTCTTTTTCAAGTGATCTCCACTACACTTCCAATTCTCAAAAGAAAACTGGGATTCAACGACTTCAATAAAATTTGTTTTTCCTATTTCTATTTGAACCATTTTCTCATTTCTTGTAATTCCTAATCTATTTTCTTCTACTTTATATCTATCCGTATTCATCTTTCATATACTTGTAATATTATAGATAGATTGTTTTCTTTGTAAAGGATTTGTAAAAACCAACCTCTATTTTCTTCATCTTCTTCTTTAGGTTCCCACCACCATTAAAGTGAGAGTTCTTGGTTTCTATTAAAACCATGAGTATTATTTTGGTTCTTAATTTCTATTAAAACAAATGGATTCCATTCTTATTTGGTTCTTGGTTTTCTCTAAAACTGGGTAGAAATATATTCCTCTTAGGCCTTAGTGAGGGTAAGATACATAAGGGATTATTCATAATAGATTAACAAACTACTTTATCAAATTGCGCATTTTTAATTTCCATAATTTATTTTACACCATTATTAATGTTACTATTTTCACTATTCTTTCTTTTAATTTTATCAAATTATTCTCAAATGAAATGCTTGGATGATAATTGTCATTATTTTATAGTATTTATATAAATTTTTTTTAAAAGGTAATTCACACCCCCACTTTCCATTTTTTATCTGACCAATATTTTACATTTGATTCTAACATGATATATTCTTATTTAATATTTATTCTTAACCTCCTTATTATAATTTATTTTTTAAATTGATTTTAAATTAGTGTTTTTTATCATTTAAAAGGTTGATTTTTTTGAACCCCTAATGTGTTTTTATGATCTCAACCACTAAAAGTATTTTTAACCACTGTGTTTGAGTGCATTTTTTTGTATAGAATTTGAATATAATAATAGTATGTAATTGGAAAAAATCATCTAAAGGATTTTGGTGAACCATATCCAAGGTTCTCACTTACCAACAACACCAACCAACTAGTAGAACACCACTGGCTAGTTAGTAGAGATGGAAGTAGCTCATGTAGCTCTATCATTCCCATTGACTAGCCAATGGAACTCTCCAGCTTCTTGGCAGAGTCTAGAGTAGGCCAGGAACTTATAAGTATCTAACCATTTAGTTGGTGTCATTAGGAGCCTCTCCAATGGATATGATATAGATCAATCAATGTTCATTAATTGTTGGTCTTTGAAGCATTGACTTTTCTCATTAAAGCCTTGTATCGACATAATAAACTGAAAACACCTATTTAGGCTATAAATAGACATCAAGGGAGTCTTGTATGTCATCTAAGAACATTTACAATAACTACATTCCGCTTAATGATTCATGATCAATCCATGATGCGCTTTTGTAAGATATCTTCAATCCACTTCCAACTCTCAAAAGGAAACCAGGATTTAACAGCTTCAATCAATTTTTTTATATTTTTCTATTTATGAAATTTACTCCCTTATTGTAATTATTTAATGATATTATTTTTCCTTATATCTACCTATACATATTTTATATTCTTCTAAATTTTTTAGAGAGAGTTGAGTGCTTTGTTAAGGGTTTTTAAAAATAAACTTCTATTTTCTTTATCTTATTATTTAGATTCCCACCACCATTAAATGAGGTTTATTGGTTCTTGGTTTTCATTAAAACCAAGGTTCATATTTTGTTTGTTGGTATCCATTAAAACCAAGGTATTCTTTTCTTCTTTGTTTCACAGTTTCTGTTAAAATACATGGATTCATATAACTCTCTTAAGAATTCTTGAGGGGGGAGATGTAGGGACTCATTATAGATCTATTCCCAACTACTTTATCAAAGTGTACCATTTTAATCTTTGTAACTTATTTTTTTCCATGCATAATTTTTTAATTTACACAATGATTTATTTTACTTCGATTATATTATACTTAAATTAAATGATTTAATGACAATCATCTTTATTTCATATGTTCTCTATATAATTGTTTTTAATAGAGATGAACCTACATTCCATTCTATATATGATATAAATTTGGTAACATGGATATCTTTGTGTTTTTATCAAGATTTATTATTTTCAAAAATTAATTTTATTTTCCAATATCATAATTGACTTAAAAGTTTGATCTTTTTAAAATGTCATCGTTTTCAGATACTCGGTCCTAAAGGACACTCTATGGGGCATGCACCTTTTTTTAATGGTTCAGACTATAGTTATTGGAAAAATCACATGTAATTTTTTTATGGAAGTATATGATATTATATCTAGAAAACCATTATACATGGATTTACAAATTCTAAATAATCATAGGGAAAATGGAATCTCGATGAAATAACTGCTTTTGAACTTAATAACAAAGATATGAATACTTTACATTGTGGTTTAGATCATAATGATTTTAATTGAATTTGTATTTGTAAAATCATACATTAAATCATTAAATTTATAGATTTAACTCATTAATAAATGAATAAATATAAAGACAATATGATGGAATTCTTTAGATAATATTTTAGAAGCTTTAGTATGCATCCAAACACATCTGTTATAAAAATGATTACATGTTTTATGAAAATTTTCAATGAAAGAAATTTCATGGTATTAAAATAAACCAAGAAATAAAACAAGAACATTGGTTTTAATGTAAAATAAGAACTAAAAATCCTCAGTTAAATGGTTGTAATAACCAAAATAAGAAGATGAATAAAATAGTGGTTTTTAGAAAAAAAAATCATTTATAAAGCACTCAACTCTATCTGGAAGATTTAGAAGAATATAAAAGATTAATAGATGAAGATAGAAGATAGAATAAGTGAATTTATGAATTAAAATAATAGATTAAATTTATCATATAGAAAAAGGGAAAATTAATTGTATAGAAGCTATTGATGCCTGGTTACCTTTTTAGAATTGTAAGTGGCTTGAAGACCACTTGAAAAAGCATTTTGTAGATCGATCAAGAATCATTTTGTGTAAAAGAATTTTAAAAGATGTCCGTGGATAAGATATAAGACTCCATTGATGTCTATTTATAGCCTTCATAGGTTCTAGGGATGTGTTAGGTCAAGCCAAATCTTTAATTATTCGATTCAATGCAATAAAGATCACCAATTAATGCACATTGGATGATCTATATTGAAACTACCAAGAAGCTTCCTTATACCACCAACTAGATAGTTATACACCTATATGTTCTTAGGATAATTTAGACTCAACCAGGTAGCCAGTGATCTCCACTAGCTATCTAGTGGGCTTGATAGTGATTCAGGATATTTTTCTAGCTCTATTGGATGATTGATGATCTTCTACTGACTTGCAGGTGTTGTTGGGTAGTGAGCACCATAGATCTAGTACTCAAGATCCTTTGGATGACTTTTTTTCCCCAATTAATTCATATGATAGTATTAAAATACTATAAAAAATACACTCAATAAATAGGTTTGAAAAAAATAGTGGTTGTTATCATAAAAATACATTAGAGGTTCTATAATTTCCCTCTTTATGATTCACAAAAATTATTTCTCCCCCTTTTTTATTCACAAAAAGACTTATAAAAAATGGTTGGATAAATAAGAGAAAAAACATAAGATAAGACGATCAAATTGAATATAAAAATATGATTTTTAAAATTTGAACAAGATTCTTTAAAAATAATGAAATAGCTTATTTTACAAACAATTAATATTTTGAAAAATAGAAACAAAAATAGAAGAAAAATAATTACAAGAATAACATTCTTAGGTCCCCTTAAATAAAATTACAATGTTCTAAATCAAGGGTTTTGTGAAGGTATTGACCAATTGAAAATCCATGCTAATGTATTATAACATGATATCTCGTTTTTGAAAGTGGTCTCTCAAAAAGTGATGTCGAATATCAAGATCTTGAGTCTTATCTTTGAAAAATATTCCTTTTTCATTGTTGTACAAACACACACTCATTAAGATCAACCAATATCATCTAGTATGAGATTTACCAAAATTTTATTTCAAATATAATGTTATATATAAACCTTTCTTACTTGGTAATAAAAAAACTTATTTTAAACCTAAAAAGGAAGTAACAAACTCTAAATCCATTGATATTGTTCACATTGATATTTTTATACAGCCTCAAGTTGAAAGTATTAGGAGAAAATCATATCATTTTACGATTGTTTTTTATTATACAAGATTCACTTGGTTATTTTTATTAGTACACAAAAATGAGGCTGTTAAATTATTCATAAGATTTACCAAGAAATTAATAAATTAAAAAGGGAAAATTATTACAATTCTAAGTGATCATTGGGGAGAGTTTGATAGAAAAGTGTTTGTTGAACTTTGTGATTCATAAAGGTACAATCACACATTTTCTACTTCTAGATCTCCTAACAGAATGGGGTTGTCGAAAGATGAAATCGAACTCTTCAAGATTTATCAAGATTCCTCTATAATGATTTCAAAACTCCTCAATACTTTTTAGTCTAGGTGGCCAATACTTATTATTATATCCTAAACTGTGTTCTTATAAGACCCTTATTATGATCTTTTGAAAAATAAAATTCCAAAGTTATATTTATCAAATTTTTTGGATGTAAATTTTATATTCTAAATACTAAAGACAACCTAGGGAAATTTGATCCAAAATCTGATGAATGGATATTTTTGTATAATAAAACTAAATTAAATCCCACTGACTCTTCAGTAAAAGAGAAAATTCCATTGAATAATACATTAAAATAAAATTTATTGAAATTATTTCTAAACTCTTATTAAAATTTGGTGATATGAATTCCCATGAAACTTTGACTTCGAATGATCTACATTATCTTAAAGTACCTATCAATGTTGAATCTCCCTCTATTCCATTACTTGTAGCCTTGAAAAAAAATAAAAATTCCATCCCTTAGAAAAAATTATTGAGGATTTTCAAGATGGTACTCATACAAGAATTTTTATCTTAAATGAAGTTAAAAAGCATTATTTTATTTCTTTTATAGATCCTAAAAACCTTGATGACGATATTCATAATGAAATTTGGGTTTATTATACACAAGAAGAGATAAATAAATTCCAACAAAATATTGTTTGTACTCTTGATGAAATACCTAACAAACATCCCCTTATTGGTTCAAAATGGGGTTTACAAAATAAATTAAATAATCAAGGTAACAAAGCTCAACTCTTAGAAAAAGGATACAATCAAGAAGCATTCATTGGTTACCATGAATTTTTCACACCCATTTCTTCTCTAGAATCAATAAGATTCTTGTTTCCATTCACCCCCAATTTAAATTTTTAAATTTTTCAAATGGAAGTGAGAAGTAATTTTTTAAATGGTTTTATCTCTAAAAATGTTTTTTTAGAATAAAAAACTGGTTTTTTAAAAATTTTAAATTTCCAAATTTTGTTTTCAAGTTAACCAAAGCATTATATGGTTTAAAAAAATCCCTGAGGGCTTAGTATGAAAGGTCAAAAAGGATAATACCAACAAAACTCTTATTTATCTCTCTTTTAGAACAAAATAATTTCGAAGGAAGAGATGGATATTGTTTCAAGGGAGAGGCATATTTTTTCTCATAAAATGGTATTTCAAAATATATTATCCCTTCCTTATTCTTCTTTCCTATTTATTATTTTCCTCTTTTTTATCCTTTATCTTTATTTTAATTTTAAATTAGAGTTTGTGACCATAGAAAAAGGAGAGATTATTTAACTTATAGTATATTTTTATGATAATAACCACTAAAAGTGTTTCTATCCTTTATATTTGTGTAAATGTTTATATATAGTATTTTAATATTATTATAGGAAGTCACTAGACCAAAAAAGGCATCCAATGGATATTAAAAGACCATTTATAAGGTTCTAACTACCCAACAACACCAGATAGCTGGTCGAGGACTACTGGCTAGACGGTAGATTTGGTAGTTTCCCCTACAACTCTATCAAGACCTACTACTAGATATTGTATCTCACTAACTACTCGATGGAATTCTAAGAAGCCCTATAACCTACATGTGTATCACTAGCTAGCCTATGGGATCATCCAACTATCCAGTGTCTTCGCTCTATACCAGTTAATGTGTATTAATGGGTGGTCTTTAAAGCATTGACTCGACTCATTAAATCCTTGGATCGGTCTAAGAAACCCCCAAAACCTATGAAGGACATATATATTTTTCATGGGAGGCTTGAATATCATCTAAAAAAATCTATAAAGACCACACTCATCAAACAATCCTTAATTGATCCATGATGTGCTTTTGTAAGAGATCTCTAATCCACTTATAATTCTCAAAATGTAACTGAGATTCAACAAATTTAATGTAATTTATTTTTCCACTTTCTCTTTAATCCATTTAATACCTTATTGTAATTCCTAAAGGCTCTTCTTGTACCATATATCTCTCTCTCTCTCTATTTCTCTCTCTCTCTCTCTCTTTATTATTCATATTTTTCTAAATCTTAAAGAGAAAGTTGAGTGATTTATAGGGGGTTTGTAAAAACAAACCTCTATCTAATTCATCTTATTTTTTAGGTTCTCACCACCATTAAGGTGAGTGTTCTTGGTTCTTGGTTTCTATTAAAACCAAGGTTATTATTTTAGTTCTTGGTTTCCTTTAAAACCAAGGTATTATTTCATTTCATCTTTAGTTATTGGTTTTCTTTAAAATCAAGGGAGAAATATAACCCTCTCAAGACTTCTTGACAGGAGGATTGTTAGGGGATCATTCATAATCTATTTCTTAAATCCTTTATCAAAGTGTTCTATTTTAATTTTCAAAATTTATTTTTGACCCCACTTAAGGTTTTAATTTCCACTACGATCACTTTATTTTGGTTATATTATTCTTAAATATAATACTTAAATGATAATCATATTTATTTTATATCATGACATTAAAATTATTTTTAAATATAATTAACCACCTCTTTAAATTTATCCCCTAACTACAATATATTCCTATGATCACCAAATTAAACTATAACTATCATTTGAAGGGAAAAATTTAATGCTATTTTAGCATGTGATCTCTCAATATCCATAATATCATTTTTAGTATTTTCGGTATCAACATAATTATTAGGAATGTGTGCCTCTTCTTGGATTCCAAAATCTTGATCCTGATAACCCTTTTAAATCACCTCATTAATTATTTCATCAATATTGGTCACACCCAAATCACCTTGAGAAGTAATCTATTTAGAATGAAATTATTAGGGTCTTCTAAATTAAAGATATTATAATTCATATTGAGAATCTATAGGATTAATTCTACTTTTATCAATAGGTCAATACTCATGGGACTAATCCTAACCAAAAGAAACATTAACTTGAACAACTTGACCATATTTATACATTAGATATATCCTAGTTGCATCATTGATAAAAACTGGTACACCACCAGTCTCCCTAGAGGTTCCCCCCTCAAAAGTTTCTTGTATTTTATTAATAATTACTTATCCTCAATTAGGAATCATATTATTTAAAAAAATCAATAAATATCAACTTTTCTTTATAATAGATGCTTCTAACTTATTCATACCATGAATTTTTTTATCCTTGACTTCACTTAGTTCAACCTATTTCTTCTCAAAGATAAAGGTTAAGATCCTTTTAAAAGAATAAATACTTAACTTCCTTGAGAATAAATAATGCATATATCTTAGAATTTACCATGGTAGATAAACCATTTTCTCAATAATTATAAAATAGAGTTAGTATACATCTAGAAATGACACCTTCTCAAATTATCCAGCTCTTGGAACTATATCAGTTTGAATAAATTTCACAGTAACCTTTTTATCTGCATCTAGATCCTTTAAAAAATTCTTATGAATAGTTGGATCTCTAATGATAGGTGAAATAATCTATTTTAGGGTGACTTCATCCACATAAACCAATGAATGGTTTAACTTACAACTTCCTTTATGATGACATCTAAATTCCTCATCCAAATCAGTATAGGAGATTATAAAATACTTTCCATTTAATTTAGATCTAACAAAGTCCTTATCTTCACCAAAATTAAGTACCAAATTGTTATAAAACAATCAAACTTATTTTTTGAAATATAACTCAATCCTCTTATCATAGGGCACAAAATCCGAACCTTGTATGACAAAATATTTCCTTAGCAACATGATCTTCTGATCTAGATAGACCCAACCAATTTCTTTCCCAAAATAAACTTTTCCTAACATCATATATTTCTTTAAAATTCCCAAATAAACATCCTCTAATATCTTATATTTTACTATTAAACAACAATATCCTATAGATTGAGGGTTAACTTTTAAGTATTTGGAGATGAAAGGGATGAAGGTAGAGAATCTTAGGTGAGGTGTGAGGTAGATATTTTAATTTTTATCTAAGAGATTGATAAGGTCTTTAATTTTAAAGGTCACCTAAGGAAACATGGAAATTGATTTTCAAAATAATTTTAACGCATTATATTGGGATTAAAATAAGTATCTTAAACTAGTAATAAAAAATTAAGAATTATTTTATCTTAATATAAATAAATTCTTATTTTGATAGTAATAACATTATTTAAAATTAGAAAACCATAATTTACATTTAATAAAATCAAAACGTACAGTAAAATGGGGTTTTGTAAAATTATTTGCTAACTAATTTTCAGTATTAATAAACTCTAATGATATATCACCCTTTTATGTGTAATATCTCAGAAAATAGTGTCCAAAATATATGTGATGTATTCTATAATGTATTATTATATTTCTAGATATATTTATATCACTTGTATCTTCATATATAATTATAACACAATTAAAATTAAATACAAAATCCATGAGAGTATGTTTATTCCAAAATACTAGTGCAGAAAAAAGGCTTGGTTCTATATATTTATCCTTAGAAGTAGATAATAAAAAAAGTGTTGGTTCTTAGATGACTAGGAAACTAATGATTTTCCAAAAAAATTGGACGGTTTGGGACATACATTTTCTATCTAATATGAAACTACCAAAATTAGCATTTGAGTATGGTCATAAATTAAAATTAGAGTCTTTTATAAAAATTAACGATAAAGTGATAGTTCCTTTTAAGTATCTTATGGTCATTTTATCATTATTTAAATGTGATTATTTAAGATTGGTTTGAAATATTACACAAATAAATACTTAAAACATTATTTTTGGTATAATAGTTACTAGATATAATAAACTTCATATCATTACTCTATAAAGCTTGTTGTCCGCTTGTTTTCCAACATTATCCATTTCAAATTTTATACTGGAGCTCATGGGAGTTGCATGTGTCTTACCAATTTAAATTCCAATCCTTATACTTAAATCAATTATGTATTTATGTTGGTTTAAAATTTTCCAAAATTATTTTAATAAATTTAAAATCCAAGAATTAAATTCAATTCACTCATCGTGCTAATTTCAAATACATTTTTTCATTAGTTTTGAAAAATCGGTATACATATTTTCATTTCTAAATAAAAATATTATGTCAAAAACATAGTTTTTTAAAAAATAAAATATCCCTTCTTTATAGTTTTATTAAATTATATTGGGTCTTCCAAGACCATATAAAAATATTTTATAACAAAAAAGAACTCAATATTTCATACCAGGACATAGGATCTTGCTTAAGGCCATATAGGGCTTTAGTAAGTTCAAAAATATTATTTAGAAAATTCTAATTTCTATAACCCAGAGGTTGTTCAACATATACCTCCTTAATAGGAAGTAAATTTAAAAAGTTATATTTGAAATCCATCTAAAACCATTTGAAATTCATATGAGAGTTATAAGCAATAAAGATCCTAATAGTTTCTAGTCTAACTATGAGGGAAAAAGTTTCTTCATAATTTATTCCTTCTTCTTAATTATACCCTTTTTCTAAAAGTATATATTTATTTCTTATTATTATTACTTTATAATATTGTTTATTCTAAAAAACCCACTTATCTCCAACAACCAGGTAGTTTTTACATTAATCAACTAACTCACATAATTTATTTCTTTTGAACTAATTTAATTATTTTTGCATATCTATTAACTGGAATTTATCGTTTAATGAATCTTAAATATTATTTGGTTTAATATATGATTTAAATGAATAAAATTATCCACATTTAATACACTTCTTATAGTCCTGAAAACCTCATCAAGATTCCCCACTACAGTTTATAAAGGATGATTTTTAGGGGTCTTAAGCTGTGTAGGTAGCAGATTTTCAAGTTAACTATTTTCTTCTCTATTAGGAATAGATTGTTCTTGATCATATACTAATTCATCTACCTTTCTATTTTAAAATATATTTTAGAGTATCAAGTCATCAAAAAAGTCACTCAAGTTATTAATTTGTGATAAAAGGACCACCTTCTATCAAATTGAACACAAGTAAACTCTTCAAAAATTATTTAATTCATATATAAACTATATAAGATTTATAAGTGATTGAATAAACAAATAATATTATATTATTATCCTTTGGATCTAACTTAACAAGATTATCCTTGGTGTTCATGATTTACACTTTACATCCATTTTTTTAAGTAACTAACTTTTTGTTTTCTATTATCCCATAACTCATAAGGTGTTTTCATTTTGGTATGCCATATTAGAACTCTATTAATTAAAATAGAATTCAGTATTAATAGATTCATAAAAAAATTATAAGGTTTGAAATTTTTATATAAAATTATTATAAATATTTATTACAAGTTCCAATTCCTACTTTCAATTACATTTTTCTATTATGGTATTCTAGGGGTAGAAAAAATGTGTTCAATTCCCTATTTCAAGAAAATTAAATTAAATTCAGGATTATAAAACCCACCACCATGGTCCCATATTAATGAAATGATTTAACATATTTTTATTTATTAAATTTATTACCGAAATTTATAAAATCAGAACATGATTCATTTTTCAGTCGCAAGAAATAAACCCAAGTAAATCTTGATAAATTATAAACTAAATCATAAAAAATGATTTTCCAAAAAGACTTGTAGTTCTGCATGGTCCAAACAATTCAATGTGGATAAGTTCAAGTAATATAGAAGTGGAAACCTCTTTAATTTATTGAAAATATGATTTTTGTTTCTTTACCATTTGGAATGAATCATAAAGAATTCCTTTATCCAACTTAATATGAGGGGAAACAGAAATATTATTCTTATTATATAGTTTACTCAAATAATAAACATTAAAATGGCCATTTATTCAATTAAAAAACTAAGATTAATCTATTTTATAATTAAAACAATTAATTTTTTTTTACCAAATGGAATTAAATCAAAAGTGTATACATTTTCTGTTCTAGGTGATCTAAATTTAAGTAATTTATTCTTAAAAATAGAACAAGAAAAATTTAAAAAATCAACATAAAACGACCGTCATAGAGTTGGGAGATACTTACCAGGTTATGTTTCAAGTAGTTAACATAATTAAATTTATTTATAATCACTGAATTTGGATCTCTAAATTAAAAACTTCAATGAATTTTCCCTTCACATTGTCACCAAATGTGACATAGCCTCCATTATCTTTAAAGGGTTAGTGAAAGTGTTCAAATTTCCCACTTATATGATTTTAACAAGCAATATAAATAATATATTTAGTGAAAATATAATTATGGGTCCTTTATTACAAAAAGAGATCAAACAAGAATTTATTTCAGTATCCAAATTATCTTTGGTCGAAAAATGATAGCTATAAAAGATTCTGGAACCTAGATTTTCTTTATCTGATTATAAATTCCAACACTACTTTAAGAGATTATTTTAGAATGAAAATATTGTTTAATATCACAAAATTTTGGGTTATTGAGATAATAATTGTCATAAAAATTCCCCTTTATTCAATAAAAAAATTACATCAGACACGTCTTTAGTGTTCCTTGATCCCAAAATAAAGTAATTTTTGTACAGTTTTGATTTTTCACTAGTAATTCCAATTCCATGTTTTCATCTACCAGATTGATTTTTGTAATTAATTTATATAAGTAGTTCTCCCCATTTATAAACATACTATAATACTTATTTATTATGTTTAATTTGGCTATTAATTCTTAAATTCTGTTATCTTGGACAACACATGTTGAGACTAATGTAACCAGTTTTTAATTTAATTCTAAAATCTATTTTGACATATCTTATTTCATTTGTAACACCATTAAAAGAGTTTTTATTTGTATAATTTTTCTTCTTAAAGGATTTATATTTATTTTCCTGTATTTATAAATACTCATTTAATTATTAAAATTTGTACCTTTTAGTTTCAAAATTATATTTTTGTTCAGAATTTTGTTTATAAAAATAAAAATGGTGTACCTCATCAGTTTGGTCCTTGAAACACATATTTACCTTTTGATTTGATTATTTAGAATTTTATTTAGATGAATAATATTCACTTAAATCTTCTAAAGTACACCACGTGGCCTTTATATACCTATACTCTTTTTTATACTAATGCTTCTTTTGAACTTCCTTTATGACTTTTTCTTCAGTTGAATTTATAGACAATCATGCTTGATATTCCCAAGACTTTTTCTATCATAAAATCTCACTTCAGATGAATTACCACTAAACATATTATATTTTTTAAAGGTTTTTTTAATCCTAATATTTTATTATAAAAATTATTGAACTTCCTTGCACAAAAAGAAAGTTCCCAATCAGTATTATAGAATCTTGATTCATCTTTATTTGATAATTCAGATAATAATGTCACCTCAAACTATCTTTATTTTTTTCTCTCACTCATTCTAGGGTTTCCCTTATGCCATGATTCAGATGGGGGAGCTTGAGGATTTCTTTTAGAAATGAATCCCCCACTAATATCCTTATCTTATTCATTTTATTTTAATTATTGGATAGTGGCTCCCTTATACATCGATGATGTTTTCATTTTTTCACCATAATCATGATATCTTTCCAATTTTATTTCCCTCCAATATTCCCTTTTTCTAGGCCCTAAAATTTCTCCTCCCTTATCTAAAACCTGGTTTCTCTATGGTGTTTTTCTCTAGATTCATTACTTTCAAGGTCTCAGTCTGTTCAAATCCCAGCATAGATTATCACATTTGACTCAGATCACCCCATATCTAGAATCTTGTGATGTCTCATGGTTCTTTAGTTGGGTTCCCAGACCTACATGGAAATGAATCACTATCATTCCCTTAAAACATATAGATTAATGAAGTTTTATTTAGTTTTAGTTTCATGTTGGGGTCATTGAAGGTTCACAGAGTATGGTTAACCTTGGTGATTCATGTTTGGTTTGTTCTGTTATTGATGTAAAAATATGTTCCACTGTTTATCAAAGATTTTTTCTCTAGTTGAGGTGCATGTGTATACACAGTGATTCCTTTTATCGAGTTGATGATGAGTGATTCAGAATTGGTGTGGGTTGAAATAGAGATTCTTCATCATTAGAATTAATTTTTCTAGTGGTTTGTGTAGTGAATTTATGGTGGATCATGGTTTTTTCACTGTTGGTTTTCTTTAATGTGGCCCATCAGTGAAGGCAGTTCTGGTGGAGCTGGTGTTCTAGTGTGGAAAAGTTTGTGATAGAAACAACAATGGCTATAAATTATGTTAGTTAAATCTTTAAGAGGTGAATTGTAACAACCCGAGAGTTCATGTTTTGTGTAATGATATGTCTCCCTTTTAGTTGGACCATCTTGCTATAAAAAGAAAATGAAAATAAATGAAAAATCCGTAGCAACAAGCACGAATGAAACACTCATTTATTAAGAAACATGACGATTACAACTCCCCACGATCAAAACATAACTAACCGAGGATTCCAACCAAAAATCCGATTACAACGATAGGAAGACTGCTTAGAACCACTAGGAGCCCGAATATGCGATAGGGATTCCGAACGTCCATCATAAAGAACATCAGAATGGCTGACGCCACCGCAACCGTGCTCAACACCAAGGGGATCATGCGAACCATCCTTGCTTCTCCTTCAGCCACTTGGGGTAAGGGTCACCCGAGACCTAATCCTTTTTATAAGCACCAAAGATGACCGTTGGACCTCAAACGGTCACAAATCTGACCGTTGAACCTCAAACGACTCTATTTTTGACCATTGCTTACCCCCTGGATGATTCAGAAAGTTAATCATGAAGTCCGCTTCAAAAATGACATCAATGTTAATTTAATTAATTTACCTTTTGTTTCCAAAAATGAAACTTTTATTTAATGTTTTAAAACAACAAAAAATAATAATATTATTTTCTTCCATTATGTATGTTAATTTGAACGATTGAACTTTTAATTATTTTAAACCTAATGAATTTTTATGAGTTATATATGTATTGCATTAAATTAGATATATATATATTTTTTCTTTATTTTTGACCTTTATTAACTATTTTAGAAACTACGTCAAATAATGGTTTATATCACTTGTGTGTTTTGTGGTGATAATATTTTCATTAACACACTTGTATGTGTGATAAAATATAGTTGCATTAGATGATATCAATTAATTAAGAAAATTAGGGTAGTTAATTAGCAAAGGAAATTAAAATATATATATGTGTGTTATGTTTTTATTACTCAATGTTCTTAATATTTGATAATGAAATATTATGTAATTAAGGATTAATAAGAATGACAATTTAATATTAATTTTTTTTATGTTTCAAATATATATATATATACATATAATAAAACGTTTTAATTAAATCAATATATATATATATATATTTTTTTAACCAATGATATATTTTAAATAAGAGTGGTTTAATAACAATAATATAAATTAGTCTTGATTAAATTAATTGACAAAAGACTTTTTATTAAAATAATGAATGTTAATAATTGAGTTTAATAAATTAATTAATAAAGCGATTTTTTTAGGAAAAACTGTAGAAAAACCGTGGTTTAAAACCGCGGTAGTTTTCCAGCCGTCCGATCTGCTCCCCCTCTGATCTGGGCCGTCGTTTTTTTTAAAGACCGCATCAGTTCCAGCCGCTGGATCGGGCCGTTTTTAATCTTGGCCGTCCACTTTCTTTTCGCGTTTTCTCCCTCGCCTGCGGTTCTTCTTCTTCCTCGCCGCGCCGCAGAACCAGTAGCATAGGCCTTGTTTCCTCCGCCCGAGCCGACAACAGCCACCCTCCCTCTCGTTTTCTTCCACGAAGTCGGCGTCGCCCCCTTCATTTCCTGGTCTCGGTTCCAGCATCGCCTCTCCTCGCCCGAAGACTTCCTCCTCTTCTTTCTCTTTTTTTAAGACTCCCTGTTGCACCGAAGCCGAAGGTCGCGCACCCCAGCTCTCACGATCTCTCCGAGCGCTCTCGTTCTCTCCTCATCGCCGCCTCGTGCTCTCCTCCTCCTCGTCGATCAGGTAAGGGATGAAGTCGGTTTTTAAAGTTGTTTTAATCTCTGTTTTTCATGTATATAAAGAAATATACGGGTTATACATATATACATCTATATCTCCTGTTTCTTTTGTGAACCATCGGATCCTCTTGCCCCAAACCCCTCCTCTTCGAACGAAGGTAAGGGAAAGTCCTCCTTGTTTATTTTCTCCAGTTTTGAAGCATTTCTTTTTTTATACATTCTACGTATACAATTTTGTATATATATATATATATATATGGCCGCAAGTACTGCATAGCACCACCCCTTTTCTCCTATTTTGTGAGTCGAACGAGGGTAAGGGTTCTGTCTTGTTGGTTTTTAGTTTTGGTGAACCTACATGTTTATATATACTTTATGTATATATGTACATCTATACCCATATATATATATAAGGTCATAAGAGTTGTTTTACCCCTGTCCTACCTTCCCTATGTGGGGTTTTGAACAGGAGCAAATGGAAGATCTTGGGTCTCGGTTTCAAACACTCATATACCCTGGTTTTATATGTTTAAATGTGTGTACATATATATTTAAACATGTATATATATATAAGGAAATACATGCGGGTATTTATCTCCTTTTATATATGTACATGACTCTAGTTTTATTTTCGCCCTTTGAAAAAAAAGAGAGATTTCATGTAATCTTATAAACATGTAAAATCATGCAAGTATATGAAGTATATTGATATATGTACATATACATGCGATTATATCAATGTGTATGTACATAAATGTGAACCTGGATCCCTTATTTTGTAAATTATTACAAAATAACATGATGACAAAAACTTTAGTTACCCCAAAGATTTTTATGATTATTATTTCTAAGAACGATGTCAAGAATGTCTATATATATATGTATATATTATTTTCGGTATGTATATGTGTACTTAAATAAATACCTTTGAATGTATACATCCTTTCCTTCAGAATATATGACGGGTGAGTATGATTATTATGTTTCAATACTTTCGGTATAACATGATGAATTTATGGGTTGATTGGATTTTAAAATCACTCTCGAAACTGATTATTTTCATTTATCACTGCTTCGGATAATTAGGATTTTTCATCCTTAAAATGGATAGTGTGGCTTCTTGAACTATTATGAATGCATTCATTTGTTAGTAGGTGCGTTCCCTTGTGATAATAGAAAAGTTACACAGACATACATGATGAACTGATTATGCACCTTGTAACTCCAGCTGCTAGTATTAAACGTCTAGGATACCCATATATCATCACATGTGTAATTAAGGAGTGACCATGCTTTATTTGGATATTTTTTGATGTATGGAATGTTAAGTGTATGTTTGCTTTCTTAAAATCCATGTTTTCGAATGTGAACTTTTATATGCACAAAGCATGAGCATGCATGTCTTAATGTTTTTAATGAAAGAACTGTTTTCATGATTATGCATATGTAAAAATGGGGTTAAAGTAAGAATGCATGAAACCCCATGAATGTATGACCATGTCAAGATATGTGAGGGATGTATAGGACTTACATGTGACGGGTGCGCCCGGAATTATATAGCGCAACAAGAATGATGTGACGGGTGCGCCCGGAATTATACAGCGCTCCAATGCATTGGGTAAAGCAAGAGTCTCATGAGACGACCATGTGCGACGGTCTTGGCAATTTAGCCTTGGCTTGAGCAAAGGAAACGGGGTGGGCAGTGAGCCTTGAACTGTTAAGTATGTTTTACGGTCATGATGAAAAGTCATGACAAAGTCCAGGATTATGCATCCCCTCTACATGTAATGATAAAGGTTAACCAGGGGTTAGTTCAACTAACAGGACAACCCCTAGTTGAAAGCTCCCAGGATTATGAAAATGCACTTTATGTGACAAGAACTATTTTTTTTTTCATATGGTAAACTGTTAGATGATATGATTTCTACTCATGAACCATAACATGAATGTCTTTCCCTGTTTAGTCATAGAATTCTTTTAGAATTGAAGTAACCCTGTTTTAACATTATGCATTGTTTACATTGCGCACTCTGATCATGTTTACATTAAAGCTTATTTTAAGTACGTGCTTCTTTGTGCAAGTAGTTTTCAAAAACAGATGGATTTCATGTTTTAAGAAATAACAATGTTTTGTTTTAGCAAAGTATGTTTTATTATTTTCAAAGGGACTTAAGAAAGGACTTTCATAAAATGTTTTAAAACCCCTTACTGGGCATTTTGCTCACCCTACGTTTTTGTTTAAATTTTTTTCAGGCATGGAATGTATTGATGAAGTTTATCAGAGCAGCTGGTTTCCCAGAATCCCGAACCGCACGATCCTCTGTTGTGATGAGACATGATATTTAATCCTGTAATGATGAAATGTTAAGTGTATCATGTCTCATGAAGCACCCCGACTTTGGGGGTCGCTACAGTTGGTATCAGAGGATGGGTTCAGGAAACTCTGGAAAACCAGGTGATATAAGTATATTGCTAAGACTAACTAAGTAAAAATAATTTTCAGATGGCTGATACACCTACTGACCTTTTGTCACTCCCCACCGAGGCTCTAGAGAACATCATATCTCTAGCTAGCCGTGATAACTTCCTGAACTATGCTCACATTCGCTTGACGTGTAAGCGCTTGTACGATGTTTCGAACTCATCTAGGGTGCTTAGTCTCCACCGGGGAATGGGGATGGATTATCTCCTAATGATGATGACTCAGTTTCCCTCGTATGCACGTCGGGGAAGGTATCACGAAGGACTCTTCCGAGTGTTTACAACTGGCGAGGAATTTGGCACAATGCTAGATAACCCTTTCCAAGAAGCTGCTGCTGCCGGAGATCTTCGAGCAGCTTATCTGTGCCAGGTCCTGCACTATGGCTTCTGGGGCCAATTAATGGACTTCGGAGCACTGGAGAATGAGTCCACCCGTGTGTCTCTTAGGCAAGAAGTGCACACCGACGTTTCCCAACTCCACACCCCTCACGCTAAACTCAAGAGGCGATATAAATGTCCCCATGACTTTAGTTCTGTATGTTCCACTTGTGTATGGTTTATGGAGTTAGAGAGTTTCGCCTCTCTTTGTGGTGTCAGTCTGGAAAACTCAGACTTTAATGTGTAAAACTTCTTAATTAAAAAGTTTATGATCTCTTTCTACTTAGTGTTGTTAAGTGACCTCTCTCGTTTACCTTTTCTTCCAGATGGCAAGTCAGACGAACCTCTCGTCTCTACCCGATGAGTTGGTAGAGGTTGTCTTGATCAGGACTTGTATGGTGGACTATCCCTCTTTTCTCCACCTACGAGGGTCCAGCCAGCGTTTGCTCAATTTAGCAAACGGTCCAGAGATTCTTCGGCTGTGTCGAGAGAATGATCGCATCTTTCAGCTTATCGCTGCTGCTCAACTCCCCTGCTATAGGCGAAGGGGAATGTACTTTGAGGGCCTATTCCAATGTTTCACTCTGGCACAAAACTTTACTGCCAGAGCGTGCTTTCTCGTAGCTGCCCAGGATGGCCAGCTCAGCGCAGCGTATATGTTCCAAGTCTTGAACATCAGTCTCCTCGACCGCACCGTCCCTCTCGACTACCTTGAGCAGGATGTGGCCAGAAGAGTCGTCAAGGAGTCTATCTACTCGGACATATCCAAGTTTTGCATCGCACGAGCCTCCCTTTGGAAGCCCGTGTGTAGTACACACGACCAGGAGTTCAAGGAGCACTGTTCGAGGTGCATCTGGACTAGGGAAACCGAAGAGCTGTGTGCTAACTTTGGTGTCCTGTTAACCGAGCCAGACCCACTGTTTCGGTAGAGTTTTATGTTTGGAGTTTCTGTTTCTTTTTTTTATGATAGAATTGCGGGGACGCAATTCTTTTAAGGGGGAGATAATGTAACAACCCGAGAGTTCATGTTTTGTGTAATGATATGTCTCCCTTTTAGTTGGACCATCTTGCTATAAAAAGAAAATGAAAATAAATGAAAAATCCGTAGCAACAAGCACGAATGAAACACTCATTTATTAAGAAACATGACGATTACAACTCCCCACGATCAAAACATAACTAACCGAGGATTCCAACCAAAAATCCGATTACAACTATAGGAAGACTGCTTAGAACCACTAGGAGCCCGAATATGCGATAGGGATTCCGAACGTCCATCATAAAGAACATCAGAATGGCTGACGCCACCGCAACCGTGCTCAACACCAAGGGGATCATGCGAACCATCCTTGCTTCTCCTTCAGCCACTTGGGGTAAGGGTCACCCGAGACCTAATCCTTTTTATAAGCACCAAAGATGACCGTTGGACCTCAAACGGTCACAAATCTGACCGTTGAACCTCAAACGACTCTATTTTTGACCATTGCTTACCCCCTGGATGATTCAGAAAGTTAATCATGAAGTCCGCTTCAAAAATGACATCAATGTTAATTTAATTAATTTACCTTTTGTTTCCAAAAATGAAACTTTTATTTAATGTTTTAAAACAACAAAAAATAATAATATTATTTTCTTCCATTATGTATGTTAATTTGAACGATTGAACTTTTAATTATTTTAAACCTAATGAATTTTTATGAGTTATATATGTATTGCATTAAATTAGATATATATATATTTTTTCTTTATTTTTGACCTTTATTAACTATTTTAGAAACTACGTCAAATAATGGTTTATATCACTTGTGTGTTTTGTGGTGATAATATTTTCATTAACACACTTGTATGTGTGATAAAATATAGTTGCATTAGATGATATCAATTAATTAAGAAAATTAGGGTAGTTAATTAGCAAAGGAAATTAAAATATATATATGTGTGTTATGTTTTTATTACTCAATGTTCTTAATATTTGATAATGAAATATTATGTAATTAAGGATTAATAAGAATGACAATTTAATATTAATTTTTTTTTATGTTTCAAATATATATATATATACATATAATAAAACGTTTTAATTAAATCAATATATATATATATATATATTTTTAACCAATGATATATTTTAAATAAGAGTGGTTTAATAACAATAATATAAATTAGTCTTGATTAAATTAATTGACTAAAGACTTTTTATTAAAATAATGAATGTTAATAATTGAGTTTAATAAATTAATTAATAAAGCGATTTTTTTAGGAAAAACTGTAGAAAAACCGTGGTTTAAAACCGCGGTAGTTTTCCAGCCGTCCGATCTGCTCCCCCTCTGATCTGGGCCGTCGTTTTTTTTAAAGACCGCATCAGTTCCAGCCGCTGGATCGGGCCGTTTTTAATCTCGGCCGTCCACTTTCTTTTCGCGTTTTCTCCCTCGCCTGCGGTTCTTCTTCTTCCTCGCCGCGCCGCAGAACCAGTAGCATAGGCCTTGTTTCCTCCGCCCGAGCCGACAACAGCCACCCTCCCTCTCGTTTTCTTCCACGAAGTCGGCGCCGCCCCCTTCATTTCCTGGTCTCGGTTCCAGCATCGCCTCTCCTCGCCCGAAGACTTCCTCCTCTTCTTTCTCTTTTTTTAAGACTCCCTGTTGCACCGAAGCCGAAGGTCGCGCACCCCAGCTCTCACGATCTCTCCGAGCGCTCTCGTTCTCTCCTCATCGCCGCCTCGTGCTCTCCTCCTCCTCGTCAATCAGGTAAGGGATGAAGTCGGTTTTTAAAGTTGTTTTAATCTCTGTTTTTCATGTATATAAAGAAATATACGGGTTATACATATATACATCTATATCTCCTGTTTCTTTTGTGAACCATCGGATCCTCTTGCCCCAAACCCCTCCTCTTCGAACGAAGGTAAGGGAAAGTCCTCCTTGTTTATTTTCTCCAGTTTTGAAGCATTTCTTTTTTTATACATTCTACGTATACAATTTTGTATATATATATATATATATATGGCCGCAAGTACTGCATAGCACCACCCCTTTTCTCCTATTTTGTGAGTCGAACGAGGGTAAGGGTTCTGTCTTGTTGGTTTTTAGTTTTGGTGAACCTACATGTTTATATATACTTTATGTATATATGTACATCTATACCCATATATATATATAAGGTCATAAGAGTTGTTTTACCCCCTGTCCTACCTTCCCTACGTGGGGTTTTGAACAGGAGCAAATGGAAGATCTTGGGTCTCGGTTTCAAACACTCATATACCCTGGTTTTATATGTTTAAATGTGTGTACATATATATTTAAACATGTATATATATATAAGGAAATACATGCGGGTATTTATCTCCTTTTATATATGTACATGACTCTAGTTTTATTTTCGCCCTTTGAAAAAAAAAAGAGATTTCATGTAATCTTATAAACATGTAAAATCATGCAAGTATATGAAGTATATTGATATATGTACATATACATGCGATTATATCAATGTGTATGTACATAAATGTGAACCTGGATCCCTTATTTTGTAAATTATTACAAAATAACATGATGACCAAAACTTTAGTTACCCCAAAGATTTTTATGATTATTATTTCTAAGAACGATGTCAAGAATGTCTATATATATATGTATATATTATTTTCGGTATGTATATGTGTACTTAAATAAATACCTTTGAATGTATACATCCTTTCCTTCAGAATATATGACGGGTGAGTATGATTATTATGTTTCAATACTTTCGGTATAACATGATGAATTTATGGGTTGATTGGATTTTAAAATCACTCTCGAAACTGATTATTTTCATTTATCACTGCTTCGGATAATTAGGATTTTTCATCTTTAAAATGGATAGTGTGGCTTCTTGAACTATTATGAATGCATTCATTTGTTAGTAGGTGTGTTCCCTTGTGATAATAGAAAAGTTACACAGACATACATGATGAACTGATTATGCACCTTGTAACTCCAGCTGCCAGTATTAAACGTCTAGGATACCCATATATCATCACATGTGTAATTAAGGAGTGACCATGCTTTATTTGGATATTTTTTGATGTATGGAATGTTAAGTGTATGTTTGCTTTCTTAAAATCCATGTTTTCGAATGTGAACTTTTATATGCACAAAGCATGAGCATGCATGTCTTAATGTTTTTAATGAAAGAACTGTTTTCATGATTATGCATATGTAAAAATGGGGTTAAAGTAAGAATGCATGAAACCCCATGAATGTATGACCATGTCAAGATATGTGAGGGATGTATAGGACTTACATGTGACGGGTGCGCCCGGAATTATATAGCGCAACAAGAATGATGTGACGGGTGCGCCCGGAATTATACAGCGCTCCAATGCATTGGGTAAAGCAAGAGTCTCATGAGACGACCATGTGCGACGGTCTTGGCAATTTAGCCTTGGCTTGAGCAAAGGAAACGGGGTGGGCAGTGAGCCTTGAACCGTTAAGTATGTTTTACGGTCATGATGAAAAGTCATGACAAAGTCCAGGATTATGCATCCCCTCTACATGTAATGATAAAGGTTAACCAGGGGTTAGTTCAACTAACAGGACAACCCCTAGTTGAAAGCTCCCAGGATTATGAAAATGCACTTTATGTGACAAGAACTATTTTTTTTTTCATATGGTAAACTGTTAGATGATATGCTTTCTACTCATGAACCATAACATGAATGTCTTTCCCTGTTTAGTCATAGAATTCTTTTTGAATTGAAGTAACCCTGTTTTAACATTATGCATTGTTTACATTGCGCACTCTGATCATGTTTACATTAAAGCTTATTTTAAGTACGTGCTTCTTTGTGCAAGTAGTTTTCAAAAACAGATGGATTTCATGTTTTAAGAAATAACAATGTTTTGTTTTAGCAAAGTATGTTTTATTATTTTCAAAAGGACTTAAGAAAGGACTTTCATAAAATGTTTTAAAACCCCTTACTGGGCATTTTGCTCACCCTACGTTTTTGTTTAAATTTTTTTTAGGCATGGAATGTATTGATGAAGTTTATCAGAGCAGCTGGTTTCCCAGAATCCCGAACCGCACGATCCTCTGTTGTGATGAGACATGATATTTAATCCTGTAATGATGAAATGTTAAGTGTATCATGTCTCATGAAGCACCCCGGCTTTGGGGGTCGCTACATGAATAACTTGATGTTTTTCTTCTATCCCACCACTCATGACACTATAGGTGTTTACGCCTCTCTATCTTGAGCTCGACGACCTACTTGTGGGATATTTTTCACTGGGTACAGGCTGATAGTTGTGTTGGCCCTTTCCAGTTTCAATGATCTCTAGTTTTTTTACAGACTATTGTTTATAATGTGTTTTCTAATTATTTTTACTTTATTCCATGTTTAATGTTACCTAGTTACCACTTAACCATAAAGTGGTTTTTGAAAATAAATAAATGGATTATGATCCTTAAAAGGAGTGATATTTAAGGTAGCCTTTTCCTTTTTGATTATATTATCATCACTTTACTCAACCTCTATCTCAACATCATATATCATTAGTGTGCCAATAAAATATTTTATCTGGAAATATTTAATAATAGAATATTTTCATATAGAAAATAGGATTCTATGCTACATTTATTGTAAGAATCTATGCACTTCATGATCTTGGCCTGGTTTTAGAATAGGGGTTTTAAGAGTAGAAAAATTATTAATTATTTTACTGAGTCTCCCATTCATTTAGGTGATACTTTCTCCTTTAAACATTTTCAAACTTTCAAACATTTACATAGTAGTATTTAAAAAAATAGATATCATTATCTATCCCTTAATAAGTATGATAAATTGTAGTTCACATTTCATGAGTCCTAGAATACAACAAGACTTGATTTAACTCACCAGGACCCAATACACATATAATAACATTCATATCATTAATGTTTGGTCATATTAAGATTCTAGATTAGTATCCCATGTTTCATGTTCACCTTTTAGAGTTTCACAGGGCTTTATAGCTTTCAATTAGACTTTAAATCAAATATTATTTAAGTATATATTCATTCTATGATTCCTGTGACTATATTTTCTCCATTGAAATCAGGATCCATGATCATATACATTCCAACTATTTTTTTATCCATTGTATCCATTTGAAAATGATATTTAAAAATTCAACTAAAAATAATTTAGAACTCAAAATGTAACTTGATCTGATACCAAATGTTAGTTCGATTGTCACAATGACAACATATGTGGGGTGGATTGAGTACTTAAATTTTGTTTTTAACCAGAACCACCTCTTCTTTGAATCATTCTATGTTCTTACAAATATAGATATTGTAGTAGAAAAAATGTCATATGAGAACATAACACAATTATTTATATAGTTCTAGGGAACAAATATTTCCTAGTATACTCTACAAACACTCACACCTCGATTTTGGTGATTTTTCACTAGAACTAGTCCTTTTACTAGGGATTTCCTAGATAAGTCTAAGTAGCTTTAACTTTTTACAAGGTTCTATGATCATTTTCAGGGTATCTATCTTTAAAATATAAATATCCATGAACTTTCTTCAACACTTTAAAAAATAATTGATTATTTATAAAATGAGATATGAAGATAAGAAAAATAGTGTTGACACATTGTTGTAAGAAATGACTAAAAATTTAACAATCCTTCTTATGATAGAGTATATATGTTGAGGGAAACTATGAATTAAACTTATTTTCTATAAATATGTTCCAAAAATTAATAGTAGCAACAATATTCCATTTGATATATATTATTTTACAAAAACATGGTATTTGAATGATATTAGTTTATACATGCATATATAAATCTCTTTTTTGTTCATTCTTCTTTTATATTTCACACACTTTTCATTCAATGGTTTAAAAGACAAATATAAAATTCTTACTTATTTCATTGAATGTGGTATTACTTTCTATAAATAGAAAATTATAGAGGTATTCACTTAATAGAGTAGTGGTTGTCTTCCTTAAAACCATTATCATACTCAGAAATTGAAATATATGTTAATTCCACTTTTCCATAAAGGTATTTCTTTAACATTGGACCTGGATAAAATAAAGTGTTGAATTTTCTTAAAAAGTTATATTATTAAAAAGTGTATTGAAATTATATATAAATACACCTCTATAAGGATGATTTTGAAAGACTTCACTAGATATGATCACCATCAAAATCAGTGTATGAATTTCTATCCTAATGTACAAATTCCTCTAGAATCACTGTTCTCGTAAGTTAATTCATCCATGTAAGATGATTTATTATGGGTTACTATTCACATACAATAATTTCATTTTCATCATAAATAAATGACCTTGTGAGAGAAAAGAAAGCTATATGTATGATATTTTTAACCATGTATAAATATTCTTTCATTTATAATATATTTTTATAAGGAAGATAAAACTCACTAAGCATGTAAAATAATTATTAAAATAAAATTCATTCTGGATAAAAAAATTTATTAACATTATACATTAATTCTTCATGCATAAGATAATTTTCTTATTGGGTTCTTTCTATGTATGATATTTATTCTATGTATGAAACATTCTCATGTAAGAGAATTTCTTAAATACAGGACATTTCATATAAAGAATATGAAACATTTAATACCAGTTACATAGATATATTTTCGAGCTCTAGTGTATTAAAAAAAATTCACAGTGCAAAGAGGATTCATAGAAAAAAAGAAACTTAATAAAATTTAATTATATGCCTAAAATCAGTTAAAATTGAATCATTAGAAAAATAAATAAGGAATTTATGAGCATCAATACTAGTGTTAAAATTAAAATTCAAAGGATTTTTTTATACAAAACTAGTGTATTTTACACTGAGGGAATGTCACAATTCAAATGGGACACTTTTATAAATAAAGGTTCCATAAGGATAGGTTAAGGTTATCTTTTATTGGTCTTTAGGTGTAGTGGGAACTTGGAAGTATCCTGAGGACCATCTAAAAACTAGTGATGAGATTTTCGAAAATATCCTTTAAGAATTTAGTCAATAAATGGTATAAGAAAATGAACCTTTTTTTTACATGATTTAATTTCATATAGTTAATGAAAACTTTATAAAAAATTTAAATTATAATAAGGATTAAATCATTTTGTTCATTGTTCGCATTGGCAAGGCCATACTTTTTGGACACTATGTAAATTGAGTTTACCCAAATTTAATTAGAAACAAGGTAAATGATTTCATCTTATAAGAATTCAATTTATTTTTTAACTACATAAATTATTTTTGGGTTTAGTCTTCCTATAGGTTACCTAAGAGGGTTTTCATCATGTTCAATAAGAAATATATGTTTTTTTCAGATTTAATACTAGGAATTTATCCTAAAATCCATCCAAAATATTTTATATTTTCCTAGTAGATTGAATAATTTATGTTCTTAGTTAGAGGAAAAGTTACTTGAAAAAATTACCAGTAGACTTTTCTCTCCCATTATAAATACATACTCAAGATTTGGTAGTGATGGTTTATGTTCTATAATTGGGGGCCAAATTAAAGATGAAATTAACTTGGGTTTACTTACTTATATGACTTTATTTTCCTATATAAAATATAATGTTTTGGTCATTTCATTTTTGAGTAAGAAATCAAATAAATTAAAGAAATTAGAATTTACCACATCCTCTAATGTATGTGTAGAACCATTAAGTTAGTCCCAATTGTTTTCAATATAATTATAAAATATTAATTTATTCCTAAAATTTAAAACTCTATTTAATAAATCAGTTTCATCATAAGTATAAAATGTGAAAGTCTGAAGAGTAAGTGTTCCTCTAAGGGATATTTCACTAAATCAAAAATAATGAAGTGGCTTGTGTTTTCTCTAACTTCTATTGTCAAAGTATGTTCATGGACATTTCTTATCGTTTTTACTATTTTTGGGAATGGTCTTCCAAATATAATGGGTGACTAAGATGGTGTCTTGTCTTCCTCTATGTTGAGTATATAAAATTTAGCTAGGAAAATCAAATAAATTTACTCTCACTAAAATATCTTCAAGGTCTCTGACCAAGAATATTGTGGATCTGTTGGATAGTTTTAAAAATTATCTTGTTGGTTTGATCTCTCCCATATATATATAAGGAAATAAAGAATGAGTAATGACGTTGTTAGATGATCCTAAATCACATAATGTATCTGTGTAAGACATGGATCGAATTTTTAAAGTAATATAAAATTTCCCCAGATGTTGATATTGGGTAGCAAGTTTTGGTGTTATCAATGATGAAATATTCCCCACAAAATTCACTATTTCACTCCCTTGAAGTCTCCTTTTCCTGGTGTATAATTCTTTAGGGAGTTTAGAATATTTTTAATCTATTTAAGGGATTCAAGAAAAGGTATTTTTATTTAAACCTTTTTAAAGGTTCCCAAAATTTATTTATTTATTTATTATTATTGAATTTTCTTTGATTGAAGCATTCTTGAGGGAAATTGTAATGGAATATCTACTTTTTTACTTAACTAGATTTCCTAAATTTTTATCAATATTTTCAATTTTCTCTCACTCAATGGAAGACTGATGTTGTTTGAGAATAGGTTTCGAATCATGGTGAATCTTCTTACCACTCTAGTTTTTTACCAGAATCACATTTATCATTGAATTTGGAATTTCTTGTGGTGAAAATTTCATTTGATTTTTTGTCATCATTTATACAAGGCTCCAAAACTAATTTTTTAATTAATTTATCTCACCTCTAAACTCCTCAATGCCTGATTGTATTTGGTTCAAAACTTTATTTTGGGAACTTGTTGAGGAATGCTTAATGGTTTTCTTATATATTGGGGGTGTTTGGATGTTTTTTTTGTTTTTTTACTTGAAATTTTATCAGAATAGTGGAGTTTGGTTAAATTATTACTAAAATGGTGGTAAATATTATATTTTTTTATTTCTAAATCCATAATGGACTTAAGAATTATCTCTCCATCCTTGGTTTGTCATGGTCTATTAAAATATCCATTGTTGATAGGAAACAACACAAATTTTAGTTCCTTATATTTATACACATTGATAATTATTGTGATTTTTTGAGGAATGGATACCAGAAAAATTCACTATCATTTTTATTATTATTGTATTTATTAAAGGCCATTTTTCTTATGAGAGTTGTTAGCTCTAATAATTTAGATTTAATTAAGGATGATTCAGTATGTCTTACCTCATGAACTCCTCTTATTTTAGTAACTCATATTCCAAATTATTGTGAGCTTTAAGAAATCTTACCAATCAATTATTTGGATATAGATAGTAATTTTTCAATCACAACTCCTCTTTATGTTTCATCTAAAACATTCTTATCACTATTAAGTGGTTCTTGATAAAAAAACTAGGAAGGGATGTTATTATTTTACTTGATATGGGTTTCTTGAACATAATTTATTTAATCTTCCCCAATAATAATAAAATGTATCTCATGATTATTATTTTATGTCATATATCTCATTTCTTAGGGTAGTTCTCCATGAAGTTAGAACACACCTTTATAGGAAACTCTTTAATGGGTCATTCTAATCATTTTTTTCCATTTATATAGTCTATATATCAATTATTTGGATACTCCTTTAAGAGATAATGGTAATTATATTCATTTGAATTATTCCTAATCCACTCCTATGAGTTTTAATGTTTCCCAAGCCATGGTGAACTATTTAATTTTCTTTATTGGAAATTATCCTACAAAGCCATGAAAATTGGGAAAATTTTGAATAAATCCAGTTTTTAGTTAAAAATCAGCATGTAAAGTAGGAATAACAATTTGAAGGTTATGATTTATAAAATGAGGTTCAAAAATATTTCTAAGATTGTTGTAAATATTTCTATCTATAATCGTAGTTTCATAGAGAAAACTTGAAGTTTTACTTGATTATGAAAATCTAATCTTTTAAAAATTAGTTTGTTGATAATTAATTTTTATAAGTTATTTCACTTTTGATATAAGGGTTATCTCAATATCTGGATCAATAGTGAGAATATGGGAAGATTGAGATATATTCATACAAAGTATTTCATTTTTTTATGAATTTATCACTATTTACTAGGAAAAGTTCTAAATTTTTTGTATAAGCATATCATGGGTGTTAAAAAATAGACTAATAAGTTATTTTTATTATAAAGTATATTAGATACTAAAGGTTATATATAAAGAGTAGTGAAAAATAATTTTTTCACAATTAAAAGAAATTAGTTTTGTTTTGTATTGATCCTAAGATATCTAAGTGGAATTTTGAGTAATGATGATTATCAAGAGATTTATTTAGTGATTGGTTCATGGTATGGTAACCGGTTATTATACTATCCAATTTTTCAAATGATTAATTCTTCTTATGTTACTTGATCAAATGAAGAGTATATACTCACTTATCTTGCATAAATAATTGATAATGAATTCTATTTTCAAATCAGAAATTATTACTTCTGATTGATCATCCTTCTTATGTATATGGGATGATATCGAATAATCTCCATAACATTTCAAAAATGACCACTCCTCAAATTAATCAAGTATATTATAACATAACAAATTATTATTATATAATCCAAGGAGATTCACTATCTTCCACACAGGTATCAACAACTGTTAGATGCTTTATCACAAAACCATGAAAGCTCCATATTATATAGAAAGGATCAAGTGGAGAGATAAATGTGTTTATAAACCAAAGTAGTGAACTATGAAAATAAATATAAACTAAATAAAATCACATCCAATTAAATATTCCAAAATTTAAAATAGAGATCAAATAATAGAAAGAGAATTTATTATTAATATCTAGACTCATGCATGAGAAAAATGTTCTCCTCCCTACTATCCCAATCACTAAAAGGGTTTCAACACTCATTATAAAGGGTTATGGTGATGAAATAATGAATAACACCATAGAAAATAAAATAATATTTTTTTTAAAACACAAGGTTAAGTTATCCTATGAGTGGAGGTATTCATCCAAAATTTATAATATTTCTCTTCCATGATCAAGTGACATATTTCCTTCTTTCATGCTTCGTTTAGATCATATGAATGGTATATTATTTTGGTACCCCATAGTGTGTGTGGTCTTCACATGACATGGAGATGATCTTAATGACTATATTTATTCCTAAGTGATCACTCTTCTGTAGCAATACATTCTTTGTATTTCATTTTTTGCAGGTTCTTGTGTATCCTTTTTTATCTGAAGCTATTCTTCCATATATAACTGATCCAAATTTATGAAAGTAAAAAAACATACATATCACTCTATGTATTTAAATTATCAATCATATCACTAAATATAGATTATATACAATAGGAAACTTCATACTTACCCCTAAATATTTGTTATATAAGGAAATATTTCTTCTTATATATAAAAATATATATATTATATATCCCATATAATTTCTTAAATATCCCTTATAGTATTTGAAATATATTATATTTCATAAGAAACTTGACTCACTCCATTCTGATAGAAATTATGGGTCTATTTAAATTCCATGGGATATTTAGTGTTGACGTTGAATAAATACATTTCTAAATTTTTTCCATGTTTATACTCACTCAAAATTTCACACTGGCATGCTAGATGGTTTTTTTACATATACATCCCTTCCCATAAGTTAATCCTTCATACCAAATACATTCTCATTTAACTTAAAATTATCAAATCACTGGATTATAAATATATGGATATTAATTTTGTCATAAAAACTAATATAATCAATTAAATTTATAAATTCATTCATTTTAAGAAACATTCCCCAAATCTAGTTGAAGGTTTATATAATGAAAAAAGTCTTTAAAATCAATGAATTAATAATGTGAGGGAGTAAAATTAATTAAATTTCAATAAAATATAATGAATTAATTTCCTTTGTAATCAATTTACCATATTGATGTATATACCGCAAGATATATTTACCATTATCCCATAGAAAGAAAATCATTTCTTTTTTTCTATCCACGATATTTGGTTCCATTAAAAATAGGTATCCTCATTAATAAATACATATGTGGAAAAATCCAAAAAAATGTAGATTGTTGTTTGAACATTAAAATAAGAAACATTAAGATATGATACCACTTGTTAGGACCTAACGTACCCCAAGGGGTATAAGGGAATTTCCTAATACAAACTCTTTTGGTTTGTGTTATGCCATATACCAGACCATATTTTCTCATTATAAGGAACTTCATTCAATTTATTATCTCCCTCACTTTTTCTATCACCAAATACAAATAATATATAAGTAAATTTAAAGAACATGAACATGGGGGATTTTACTTGGTTTATATGTAAAATGACATGTTTATGGAATATACACATGATGATGTGGTGGTATACCAAATTCTACTATAAGCTTATTGTCTTTGTGGATATAATTTATCCACAATCACTTAATGCCAAGGCTCATTTCCTCTTTTAAGGGTTAGGGATGGCACCACACCTCCCATGAGTATCTCATTTTCCTCCTCACCTATGAAATACTTTAGGAAGGCCTTAAATAGTTTATATATGTGATGTTATATCCATGAACAATATATAAATAATGATCACAATGAATCCTAAAATAAAAAACCACCTCACCATCCTTCATTTCCAACAATGAAAAATGAGATCAATTATCTAGTAAGAGAACTGAGTCTATGTCTTCCATATGAACCAAATAGTAATGACTAACCTCTTGTATATAGAGAATAATTTTATGTTGAAATTTTAATGTATCGATCAGGATCACTCTATAGTAACTGAACCAGTTCATATTGTGACCTTAATGACACCTCCCCATACGCTAGAGGTTTCTAAATAGTCATGAGGGTCAATAGTGATACCATGGGGAGAGTATACCCTCATTTTAGAGTAGAGAAAAATAACAGAAATAACATGAAATAAAGCATTACAATATCTAACTATATAAAAAGAACACATGATCAAACTAGATGTATATAAATAAAATACACATGCTATAAAAAATTATCACACCAAAATGTCATAGGATCCAGGAATAAATCCACAAGATCACCCATGGTGGATCATATATAACCTATACCAAAATAAACATAAATAAAAATAATCACCACTTGGTACCAATTCCCATACCCTATCCCATATCCTAACCCTATCCAATATCTCTTGCTAAACTATCCTATACTCATCCTTTTTCCGACCAATACTTGTGGTGATGAGGCCTACTTGGGTACTAAAGTACCAGGGCTTCTTGAGAAGGGTGTGAGTAAAATTTAGTAGGCTACCAACAATGGTGTCCCTAACATAACCATGAAATATAATGTATGCACATGTGAAATGGTCAAAATAATAAACAAAGTGAATAAGTGTAATAAATAATCACATTTGATCCTCAGGTTCAAAGTTGAAACTTGAGGTCGACCCTATCTACCAAAACCAGTGTCGAATGTCTTTGATCATAATACATACCCATCAAGGGGGTGATTACCCACTATTAAATTAGTAGTCACAATACACACACACACACATCGGGGTGATAAGTTCCCACTTCATAATAATATATCACATTGGGGTGAAGTGTTCCCATCTTAAAACACCATCATATATCACATCAGGGGGAAAGAACCCCCACAAAAAAATACTATATACACTCAAGGGGAAGAGAAACCCCACCTAAAATCTCATATACCCTTTGGGTGAGGAAAGGACCCCTTAGAATCTCATATAACTATCAGGGGTGGGGGGAGTGAACCCACCAAAAATATTATATATCAATTGGGGGGAAAAGATCCCCACCTAGAATCTCATATACACTTAAGAGGAAAAGTGTCCCCATTCGGCTTATCATATACACTTAAGGGGAAAAACAAATCCACCTAGAATCATATATGCACTCAAGGGGAAAAGTGTCTCTACCTGGAATCCTTACATACCCAGGGGTGGGGGGAGTGACCCCACCCATAATATCATATACACTCAAGGGAAAAAATGTCTCCACCTAACATCATCTCATATATAAAACTTGGTGGGAGAAGCATCCCACTCAGTACTATCTCATCTCTAACACTTGGGTTGGCTACTATCCAAAACTCAATATACTTTTCTTAGGTTGTCCTCTTAGGTTCATAACCTATTACCTTTATAAAATTACTTGTTAAACTGGGGAACCCTCACATTGGTCCCTTGTGTATCATCATATTCTATACACCCCACATGGGTTCCTCTATGTTATTAAAGAATTTGAGTTCAAAACCAGTCACTCAAAGGGAATATCATCCCTTAAAATCTTCATGATTACATAATGGACTAATTGGCCTCATTTGAAATACAATTCCAACACCACACATGAGTTATGACATAAATACCATCCCACTTCTGAAAGTAAATCTTGACCTGTCCTCTTAGCAAATACATAGATAAACCCTTCCCATGGATTTCCCACTCAGATACCCACTCATACCAGTGCAGGAGGAACACTCGGCTAGTATAACCATCAAGTTAAAGGTATATAGAATATTCCAATGTTCCATATGGCCTGCCACTTAGCCAACCATTTTAGATATATAAATCTTTCCTATATGGAGAGGATGAAGGGCATGTATCTCAACTTCCACTAAGTTCCATCCATCTTTTTTATACCCCTATAGGGTTCATATATATTATAGAACAATTTTATAATGAATACAACAACCATCTATGTATGAGGCATAAAGCTAGTTTTCAAGTGTCCATCATGGTCTATATTCTTCCATCCTACTGATGGGATCTTAAAAGAAATAATTCATTTCTATTCAATGTTAATAGACCAAAATTGTAGAGATTTCATATCATATACAATATAAAAAATTCATGAATCTCAGGACATTGTTTAGGGATAAACTACCTCATTTGGAGTTACCCACATTAATAAGCATGAATATCCTCACCTAGCTTGTCCATACCTGACTAAAAGTATCCCATAAAAATAATGCCCTATATCCCAAAAAAATATCAAATGATTATAAGATCACTACAACTATTTTATACAAAAAAATAATATTAATTACAAAAATTAATGCTTAGGGTATAACTAAAAAATTAATCATTGGATGACTGAAAATGAACTAATCCTTGAGAAAATGGGCGTGAACAACCATTGGAACCCACCCAGACCTCTCGGACCCAAAATCCTCAATTTCTTATCCTATCACATCCATAAATTTTATTCAAATTGGTAGTAAACCCAAAATAATTCATTGTAGTATCACACCTCAAGACAATAATGAACGATATCATGAACACCTCATCTTAGGTCCTCCCTTACCATCCATACTGTAATACCATCGATTTATAGTTTTTTAACAATTTATTACATATTTTAACCAGTGAAATGTTTGAGTTTGGCTATTGGAATTTCTAGAGAGTTTTGAAAAGTTTTGGTGGTGTTTTATAGGGTGCATGGTTTGAGGACAGTTAGGGGAAACCATACAGATTACCCATGTAACCATATAGGATGAAGAGTAGTCTTCTGGGAAGGCACATGGTTTTCACACTATTTAATCAAACCATGTGGTAACTATGTAATTTTGTAATTTTAATGACACTGCAGATTCATTGGGTTAGATCATGATTTTCTAAACTATGCAGCCTAACCATGCATCATGATTAATGAAATCTGAAAATTAAATTTTTATCTCTAAACTCACTAAAAAAATATCATTTCTCTCATAATAACTAGGGATATTTAACTCATAGAACCTTCAAGTAAATTTTGGTGATATTATTCATTCAAGGGGTAGTATTCGATGGATCATTGAGTGTTGGATCAACAATAAAAATGGTAAGAACTTTGTTTCTCTCTCTTCTTCTAGATCTCCTCATTCTAATTCTAGATCTCCTCAATTTCACTTGAATGAGACTCTATAATAGGGATTCCATACTAGTATATCATGTTTGGATCTTGTATTTATGAAAGGTATTTTTGATTCATTCGAGGAAAGGAAGTAGGACCCTGGATCTACTTAGACCATTGTGAGATTCTTTGAGAGAGAAAACAATTTTGAGGTAGGTGGATTCCCCCTTTCTCCATTTTCTTTTAAGAAATTGAAGGATTAAATTTATAAATGGTTTTATTTTTATACTTAAAGTAAAAATATCATGGAACCCTTGATGAGAAACCTCTTTGTTATATGATTTAATACCATTTATTTTGGGTGACACTCATAATGTGTAAGATAAAATAATTATAAGGTTAATTTATTTCTATGAAATTTTTTGGCTATAAAACCTTAGAATATACATGGGTTCCATGTGATCATGTTATATTTTAAGTTATCCTTATTTACGTGGACTTGGGTATCGTTCCATCTTGTAGAACACTAGATTTCATAGATAAGTGGTGAATTGTGTAAGGAAGTGTATATTTTTTTCTCACGAGTTGTGACTATTAAAAGGATGGATGGATGTACATGTGTGTGGGTTTTGGATTGGGTATTGCATATGAAAATAATTATTTTACTACTAATTAAATGAAATTATTTATAAAAATACTTTGATATTTTTTTATTCTTTATTTACATAATATTATGATATAACTCATTTTTATCCTAGTGGCATGCATGGGAAGTATCTTAGGATTGAATACTAATTTGTATACTCACCCCCAACAAATTCATCATAGTGTGTATATAGATGTTTTTTACCATGAAAAATGTAATGATAAAGACTCATATTTTACTACGGGATCTTAATGTTGTTGTCTAGGTGATGGAGATGGAGCTTGGAGATATTCTTGTTAGGTGGTTTTGGTGATTCCACATGGGTGCTATTATGTCTAGTTGTCCTTTGAGTATATGTTCTGATCATATATCTTGCATTCTTCTTATACACTATTATTGTTTTTTTATATTGAGCTTTATTATGTTGCTTTCATGCATCGTATGGAATCTTTAATTATTTGTATTATTGTCTTCATAGGTTTTGTGTCTGTGTGTGTGAGGGAGCAACACCCCCCATGAATTATCATTCCATTAGGATTTACTTCCAACATTGTGTGTCTAAGGGATTTCACCTAATGTTAATGAAAATGGGATTTATCATAGGCACTACTAAACAAAATTATTATCTCATAAGGAATACAGAAAAACAGCACCTAGGGTTGTCTCTCGAAGTGGTTGCAGACTTCATTTACAAACTATCACTTTTATTGTTTTAACTTGTTTTCATTAGAAGTTATTTAAGTTGGGGATTTAATGGTTTTAAAAGTAAAAAATAAGGAAATCAATGAAAAGTTTGGATTGAAGATAGTTCAAAAATAAATATGAAAATCAAATTTAAGAACCAATAATTGTGGACTAGTTTCAACCCTTCAAACACAAAATTATTTATTTTCTTTAATAATTATCTAATTAAATTCATAAATGAATGCCTCAGTTTATCAAGGTGAACAGTAAATATTACATAGAAATTATATGAATACCTTGATATAATTATAATCATCATAGAAAAATTATCTAACTACCCAAAGGCATCAGAGTAAACAAACCTAAATAAACTCCCCATGCTCAAAAGAAATACATTTCCTAAGAAGTTTAAATAGTGGTAACATCCACTTTACTTTCACATATTTGAATAAACATCTAGTATAAGTATGATAAGAATAAATGAGGAAGATAAAATTACATCATTCACCAATGATAATAAATTATAGATTAATTTGAAAATATTACAATGAAAAAAATACTCAAATGAAGGTTTCCTTATATCTACAATACACACAACTACTAGGGAGTTTATCTTTACATTGATAGATATGATCCATTTTTTTATCCTTATATTTCCTGAACAGGGCTTATTATGTGCATATGTATTGTCTCAACTGTAGTGAAAAATTCAAACAATTGGATTCCTATCTATTTTATATATCATCAACTCCTTATTTAAAAAGTTTGGTTCCTCTACCTTTGGTCAAACTCCTGATATCCTGGATCCTTTTAAATCATTGAGATCCTCCTGATTCCCATGATCATCAAATATCTTGGAAATTTGAGGCATCTTTCCTTAATTTAACTGAAGGTTTGACCATGTGGTTAGAATCATTTAATTTTATATTTTCCATGCATCCAAAATCTAATAGGGATTATAGATGCTAATGTATAATCCTAAGGTATTATCTAAAAGTGTAGGTGATTCTATATTCGCGACTATAGTGGAATCCTAGGTAGACAACTAATCGACACGAGAATTTCCCAATGTAGATGATCTTTATTTTGTGAGTCCTCAAACATGGATGTTCATGTGGTTGAAATTTGGTTACGTATACAAGATCCTAAATTCCCACGCATTAATGATTCACATATTTGGATCAATGCATAGATGAATTCCTATATGTGGATATATTTGATTCCATTTAATTCCTTTATGTGGCTGGAGTTTTCTTCATCAAATTCTCTTACATGGTTAATTCTCATATGTGGCTGGTCATGTAACCAAATTCCCATACACGGTTCTAAAATATTTTCTAGACTACTTAATTATTACTTAATTACTCTATAAACTTATCATTAAAAAATGAACTCTATATACCCAAGAAAATTATCAAGGAATTCAAAATTATATGTAGGATAAATTTTAATAATTCCTAAATGGATAAAAACATCTAAAGATCATGAATTAATCCATTTTTACGACTAAATTAGAAATATTTAAGATTCCAAAAATGATGAAATTCCTTTTAAAAAGTTAAAATAATCAGGATTTATTTATTTAAATTTATGTTAAAATATTAAAAATGTAAGGTCTATCAATTCAAAAACACTTAAGACTTGGACTTAGAGAAAATTAGGCATTGGGATGAAGACCAAAGAAATTTCAAGACACATTCCCATGAGATACACTATTTTAACAGTAAGAAACTAAAATTATCATGCCTCCTTAACAACCATTGTTTCAAATTCTCTATTTGTTTTATTCAGCCCATTAACCCTTTATTCATCACCCCATACACACAAAATAGTTACCTCACTTCAATTTACACTCATCATAGAAATTAAAATTTTTATTTATCAAATTTCTCCTCACCAAACAAATGATATGATTACCATAGGCTTGGAGAGTTCCTAAATATCCTCCAAACTGATTAAAGGACTTGTAATAATAATTTGGTATTTTCCGGATTTTCTTTGAGGTTGAAGGTTTGTAGGATTTCAATTTTAAAAAATATTTATAATAAATAAGGAATTCCTAGATCTAATATAAAGTGAAATACATGGGAAAAAATCATAAACTTAATTTTGATCCCTTTACTTTCATCTTAAAAATACAATATCTATAAACACCTATTTCTTTTGTTGGAAAGTCCAAACTTTATTAAATTTTTAGAACAAATGTGTAGATTTAGTCTCTCTTTACTCATTTTTTATAGCATTTTTTTAGCTTTTATAGATATGTATTTCTCTTTAGGATTATATTTGTGAGGAAAAGAGAGACAAATTTTTAATATTTAAGTAGTGGTGAAATCCCAACCCATCTTTGAGTGACATTTTTTGTCATCCCTTTATCTTTATAGCACGATTTTCCTCCCAATAAAATAGCAATAAATAGTCTAGAATATATCCAAAATAGTATAGAATTTTTCCAAAGTATTACCATTCTCCTCCTCACACTTGAGTTCAACCATGTTCATGAAATTTACTTTTAGAATAGATGGATAGGGATATATATCTTCTAACGTTGCTTCATAAAAATGAATTGTATTTCTAATAGGGGTTTATATGGATTAAATTTATAGGTATTCCAATGTAAATTGATTCTTTTGAAAATGTGTATTTTAAAATAAATTATTTATAGAAATGATATTCATAACTTTTTTCTTAAATCCCTCAAATTTTGATTGAAGCAAATCAAATTTAAGTTAAAATAATCATGGTTATGTTCACTTGAGAAAATGAGGTGAAATTAAAGAATATTTCAAAAAGTTTAATAATCCTCACATTATGTTGATTATAAAAATCAAACCATGATTTATGGAATTAGATTAAAAAATTATAGGTCTTTCAATGAAATTACCAACAATTTTGAATCTAAAATAAAGTTTGTTACATCATTAATTTAAATTCTGTAACATGGTTTAAAATAGTTAAAATTTGGATATAAGTTTCAAATATTACTTGGATATTAATATTTATCTTATAGTTTCTAAAAAACATATTTTTAAATAAAAATACATAAAAATTAAAAAAGAACAGAAAAATAGAAAACTAAAAACAAAAGAAAAAAATACAAGCATAAAAACACAAAATCCCAACCTATCAAAGTATGTTCCTCCAACACACATATTTTTTATAATGTTATAATTATTAAATAATTTATTAGATAAATTAATCTAAAAAATAATGGACATAAGATATATAAGAATTAATTAGGTACAATAACAAATGTTCATTTACACTTAGATTCTTAAAAGTAAATTTCTTCTATTTGAGGATCTCACAAATTTTCCCTAAAAATATTTAATATATTATCATTTAATGAAAATGGAGTTTTAATTTATAGTTCTTCAATCTATATAGTACTAAAGGGAAAAACATGAGTAACAAGAAAAGGTCTAGATCATTTGGAATGAAATTTATTGAGAAAAAACATTAGTATAAAAATCAGACAGTAGTACATTTTCTCCTTCCTTGAACTCTTTGTTGAGGATCATTCCATCATAAAATCCTTGATTATATCCTTTTATATCCTATAAATTTTATATTAATTATTTATGATCTCTTCCATCTCCTATAACCAAACTTTTCTTTCTTTTCTAGTATAAAAAAATTATGTTACAAGTTCTAATAGCCCAAAAATCACTAGGTTCTAAATCAAAAGGAAAGTGAAAAGATTTTCCATAAAAAATTATAAAATGTGACATTAAAAATTTATTTTTAAAGTTAATTTTATATTCCCAAAGATAATCATCTAGTCTCAAACTCTAATATTTTATATTTGGGTTACCAATTTAATCCATAATATGCTTGATTTCTCTATTTTAAAATTCATCCATTCCATTTATTTTATGGTGATAGGGTATAAAAAATCTATGATAGACTCTATATTTTTAAAAAGATATTCCAATGTTCTTCTACAAAAATGATTCACTTGACCAGTAATTAAAAACTTAGGCAATCGAAATCTTGAGAAAACATTCCCTTTCGAAAAATTTGCAATAACTTTTCCATCATGAGTTCTTATGGGAATAAATTTTATAAATTTAGGAACATAATAAATAGTAAGAAAAATGTAAATATATAAAATGTAATTTGGAAAAATTCCCAAAAAATCCATACCCCATATGTCAAACACATCACAAAATAAGAGGGGTTGTTGAGGCATCTTAATCCTCTTTGAACTATTAACATAGAGTTGGTAGTTTTTATAATCCCTACAAAACTGAAATGAATTTATAAAAATAGTATTAAAAAATATAGTAAAATATAGTAATATTTTAGTTGTTATTTGAAGTAAAAAATGGCCTCCATAGCTCAAAGTGTGGAAAAATTTAAAGAATTAATGAACATTAGAATTATGAATGCATATCCTTATTATTTGAACACTTCTAATGTGACATAGTTAAGGATCATCCCGAATATATCTTACTATGTAACTAAAAATAATAGAAAACTATGTCTTAGAAAACTATGTCTTAGAAAACTAATTGAGAAATTTATTATAATAAGATAGATTCAAAATATTAGAAAACTATGGATATTTACTTTTAACTGCATACAATTACCCATCAGGGTAAGTCTCTTTAATTTGTGGTTAAATCTAAACTTTCTCATCAAGAACATTAGTCAATAATGTTAAATATCCATCCACTATATTTTCACTTTCTTTATTATCCATTATCTCAACATAAAACTCTTATAATAATAAGATCCATCTTATCAGCCTTGGTTTTTCATAATGTTTCTTTATTAGAAACCTCATTGAAAAATGGTTAGTGAAAAAAATCACTTTGGATATCTACAAGTAACATATAAATTTATCTATTTAAAATAAAATATTTAGAATATACTTTATATTGGTTGTGTAATTTAATTAGGTCTTATCTAAAGTCCTAGTGTCATAAACTATGAGATGATATTTCTTATCCACTCTTTGACGTAAAACTAACCCAAGTATATAATCAAAGGAATTAGTCATCAACTCCAAAATTAAGTCCCATTTTGGTTGTTGGATGATGGGTGGGGATATCAAAATTTATTTTAACTCCTTAAATTCATGTTTAAAACTATTATAAAAGATAAATGGGGTTTCTTTTTAAAGTAATATGGATATGGGTTAGGCTATTTTCTAAAATCTTTTATGAATATTCTATAAAAACTAGAATTTATAAGAAATTATCTCACATATCTCATAGTTTTTGGGTATGGAAGTGTTGAAATAATCCCAACCTTAAATTTATCAACACGAAGTCCATATTTAGTTTCTATATAGATAAGAACAATTTCTTCGTACACTATAAAATGGATTTTTTTAGAATTGAGAACAAGTTTTTTTTCAATAGAACTTTCAACTATAATAGAGAAACATTTCAAAAACATTCAAATAAGGATCTATAAATAGTGAAATCGTCCTTAAAAATATCCTTACAACTCTCTAAAAATTCATATGAAATACTCATCACACATCTTTGAAAAGTTAATTGGGAAATACCCAAGAAAAAATGAATTCTAATATAATAAAAAGTTCCCAAAGGACTTGTGAATGTGGTTTCCCCTTAATCTTTAGGTGCCGTATGAATTTGAATGTAACCAGAGAATCCATCAAAATTAATAAATGTGTACCCATTCTACAAGTCTTTTAAACATTTTTTTAGGAAATGGAAGGGGAAATGGTATTTCCTAGTCACAAAATTGATTTTTATATAATCAATGAACATTTTATATTTAATTTTTAGTATAATAAAAAAACCTCTCTAAATCCATTATTTGAAATAGGGAAGCCAAAATTTTATGAAAAACTTCGATGAGACTCACCCATTGGATATCAAAGATGGTAAAAAATATTCCAACAACTAACAAACTTGTTACTTACATGTTTGAAATTTTCCTCAAACAAAATTGTATGCATGAAAAATGAAGGTTTGATTTTAGTTTAGTCTGTTGATGTCTCTCCTAAAGCACTCTTGTGGGTTCTAAGGATTCTTAAGACTTGGTTCTCTTATTGTTTTTTTTTCAGTTTTTTAGAAATGATTATGTGAAATCTTTCAGTCTCACCTATAAAGTAATATTTGTTGTATTATGGTTATGGATTTATCTCTATCTCAAAGGGTCTATTTTCATTGGATAACATAGGTTTTTTAACTCCACATCAACCATTTTAGTTCAATATCCAATCCCAAAACATACAGTTTTCATATTCATGTTGGGGTTGATAGGTTGTTTCTAGTTCTATTTAAAAAACAATTTCTTTATAGAAATTTTAGATTTAATAGGATATTAAAGATCTGAGTTTTCAACTTCCATTTTAGAAATTATAAAGAATTTATAATTAATTTGACATGGGAAATTATTAGTTTCTTCAACACCAAAACAAATAGTGTTACAAATTTATAGTTTCTTCTCAATCATCATGAAATTATATTCATTTTTTCATAATCATCAAAGTCACAAAAATTATGATCTATATTAAAACTCTCTATAAAAGTAACATTTTATTTCTTATATGAGTCAAATTATACAGTAAGAAAACTCTTATTATCAAAATAAATAGTTTAATTTCCATCACATGCTAAATCCAAAAACAAATTGGTGGAAAAAGTATCTAACATGTTTACCTGAGGGGATTAATTATTCTCATTCATATTTTTTAGGTATTAAAAAATATTTAAGTGAGTAACTTATACTCTAAATTAAAGTTATAATGTTACTTTTTGTATATTCGTGATTTATTTGGTAGTTTTTAAGAAGGGTATCATTGTAATAAGAGGTTCATGGGTATTTAATTTCTCATCTTCCATATACAAACCATAAAAACAAGTAGGGTATATCTTGTCTTTGACTTGTACCAAAACATCTTCAATAACTCAATTAGGTTTGGTTGTGCTCAGACTGGATAATTAGATTACAATTCTAGTATGTTTAAGTTCTCTAACCTATAAGGTTACATAGACCAACTAGGGAATAACATTTATGGAAGCTCCTAGATCAAACATGATATCCTTGAATTCAAATTATCTAATGGTGCAGGGAGTTGTAAAGGTTCTGAGATCTTTTCATTTTATAGGTAAGGCATGTTGGATTATGAAGTAAACATTCCTTACTAAGTTTACTCTTTCTACCCCCTTTATTTTCCTTTTGTGAAAACATATATCCTTTAATAATTTTTCAAAAATTTTAATTTATTTCAGAGTATCAAGGAATTCGATATTGACATAAAATTTTATAACGTTCTCCAAAATTTCATTTTCCAATTAATCCTTATATGGATTCTATATTGGGGGGTGTACTCCTAGGGTGGGTTAGTTGGTAACTATATTATTCATGAAAATTTCAATCATTATTTTTGGGAAAATAAGTTCCTATAAATTTTATCTAATATTTCCTATCCTTTCAAGAAAAACATCCTCTTATGACATTGATTTTTATTCCAAAGATGGATTATAAATATCAATAGGTTAAACCTTAGTTTTCTTTTATTAATTAGGTATTAAAATATATTAAAATGGTATGGAACTCTTATAATCAAGTGTGGGATCAGGTTTAGTGTTATAAAAACTATCTTGGGGGTTTTTCAGTTTAGTACCACTCTTATGTTACATGGAAATAAAAATATCCCTCCATTTGTCTTTGGGATTCACTTGAGATTATTAAGGAAATCCACCACTGATATAATTCCTTATAATACCGACATAGATAGATAGTTAAAACAATTGGGTCATCAAGGTACCAATATAATATGTTATTTCCTTATAGTATCTTCAATATTATTGTCCGGTTTGTGAGTGGTTTGATAAGGATGAAATTTTTTTCTAGGTTGAGAATTTGATTTCTCATTGAAGTATCCTAGTCAAGAGTTGCTTGATTGTCTATGGAAAAATATATTTTATTGTTTTAGTTGTCTAAACCTATCTTAAAACTGTATGTACTAGTTTTTTTAGTAATAGATGTCATCTACTAAACCCCCATTGAATGCGCAGTTCACACCTCTACCCAATTTAAATCTATAGAGTTCCAATGGTGGAGACAAAACATTGAATCTCAAATATTCTACAAATCTCTTACCCCATATATTGGCTCTGATGCTCCCTCTGCTTGGAGATCCATCATTGTATAAAGTTTTAACCCCAATTTCATATCATAAATCCTCTATAGTGGGTTTTGTTGTGGTATCATTTCCTTATGGTAGTGATAAATCCTTGGAGTCTTGATCTAAAGGTTAACTCCTGTTAGCTCCCCTGGTAAATCCTTTAAGGTTGTAATTTTTTTAGTCCACCTCCATTTCTGGTGAGTTCTTCCTCCTCCCATCCTTCCAATAAAAATGGAGGTTAGGGTTCAGGAGTCGACAAAGGGTAGTTTGTTTCTCTCTCAAACTGAGGGTGACGTCACTGTGGCTTCCAACTTCCATCAATAGGCCATTTTGAAAAAATTTAGATCTAATTTCCTTTTGATAACATCTTTCCCTCGTATTTTTTTGATTCCTAGATTCTCTCTCATATACTTCTATATCTTACTTCAACCATAAAACTTTCTCTATCAATAATTTTTTATCTTGATTTCATTAAATATTGGGAAAGATAAGATCATCACTATGAATGAAGGAGATTCCTCTTTTTATAATGGACCTTTAAGGCTCACTGGGGTAAATATTCCTCACTATCCACTCTTTGGATTCATCTCCTAGGAATTCAATTTATCTTACACAACCCTGCCATCCTCAAGAGTATAGGTAAGTCCTTCATGATGTTTTTATGTGTGGATGAACTGACACTTTTTATGGAACTCACTATAGTTTTGAACATATGTGTTGAAGTGGACATTACAAACCCTCTACGGTAAAGGATTAATCTTTATATAGGTATTATACTAATGTTATATCAAAGGATTTTTTTTATTCATGTTATCTAGTATTTGTTTAATCTTTGTGTATCCAAGGGAACTTTGTTTCAGTTTTTAGGAATAATGGTTCCCCTTCTCATCTCTCGGGTCCCTCCATGGTTATCCCCTCAAATGATTCCTCTTATAATTCTAATCCTTATTATCCATTCCCTATCCAAGAGGAGTCTCATTATTATAATATATATTCCATTGTAGATATTATTAAATCTAATTTTCTCTCATCCAAGCCATCAACAAGAATTGATATACCAAATGGATCTGACTCTCCTTCTCAGAAGGATCCCCTGGTTGATCCTATAGTAGAAGGAGGGAATATATCAATTCTTGTCCTTGGGACTCTGGATGACTCTCATATTTCTAATGAATATCTAAATACTCTTATTATTCACTTACATGTTTATAAAGAGGATGGTTTGGATCATGTTACCTATTCTCCTAACTCAAATCCTCTCATGGATACAAGATGGATTCTACTATCTCAGCAAAATTTTGCGGCTCATTTTCTACCCCAAAAAAGAATAACCATACACACAACTCCTTCAAGGTCCTAGAAGATTTTGGAGATTATTTGATCCTTTATATCCCTACTCAAGCATTCTATAAGATGGGTAAAGACAAAATTGTTCCAAAAAATATCCTAAACTATTCAAAATAAAAGGATATTTTGGGTATTCTGAATCTGCATCCCTACCCATCACATTCCTTCAGGCCTCCCACTCACCCTATCAATGATTCAGTCAATCATTTGGAATGTTAGGGTCCTGGGTTCCCTGGATGAAGGGGGTTTTATTTTTAAAACCATCTAGAAGAAGAACATCTTCCTTAACAAAATTTTGGAACCCAAGTTACAAACTTATTTTATCAAGGATATTGCTCTCAGTTTTCACTTCAACAACTTAATTCATGGGAAACATTTTAACATGAACATCTGGATCTTCTAGGATAACCATATTTAGTTGGATAGAATATATAACTCTCTTTAATATATCTCTATTAAAGTTAGTAAGAGAAACTTTTCTATTTACATGTCTATTATGTATACTAAATGTGAGGTATCTCAATGAAGGGATTTATGGGATTCTATTTTGTTTACTTCTAATCCTGGTTTAGCTACATGGATAGTTGCAGAGGATTTTAACACTATTCAGGATCCTTTTATGAAAAAGGGATGTGGAATCTATCTAAATAATGGAATATAGTAATTGTAATACTTTATTTCCAGAAACTAGCTTCTGTATTTAGGTTACATAGAAGATTATTTCACTAGGTGTAACACTCAAAGAGGTAGCGAAAAAATTCATAGTAGGTTTGATAGATGTTTTGAAAAACATTCAGGGTATCTTAAGCTTCTCACAATACTCCATGACTCATATTATCATGTCCTATTCCAATCAATCCCCCCTTCTCCTCCAAGTTTAGGAATTTGAGGAATCATGAATATGGTTTTTCCTCTCTTACATAGATATTAATATGAAATAATTTAGGTAGATAGTTTAGTCTTTATTTCCAGATCCTATGCAAGGAATTACATGGGTATCCCTTTAAAACAATCTTATAGGACTCAAGAGAAACATCATCACCTGGAGAAATGTGAATCATAGACCAGATTATAATATAGACTACCTCTAGGAGGACATAAATTAGTTTTATTTATAGTTACAATCTCATTGGGATATAAATTATTTCCTTTTTTTGTCCAGTAAAAGAAAATTTTTAGAGGAATAATTTTATACCCAAGAAAGAACTACCAGGGTGTGATCCAGAGTCAATTGGATTAGGAAGGTTATACGAATATGGATTATTTTCACACTTGTATTATGTATATGAGGTTTAAATGTAGGATTAACATGCTTCTTGAGGATGTTTCCCACACTAGTGATTTTATCACTGTTGGCCCATTAGCAGTGACATATTTCAAAAAATCCTTATCAGGTCTATTCCAAACCTAGGAAGGTTCCACCCATGTATGGGATGAGACCAATCACACCCTTAAAAATATTCCATATACCATTAATAACTTGGATAAAAAAAAGTTGGGGCTCATTATAGGTGAGGAGGAAATATTCCATTCCCTAAGGATCTCAATCCTAAGAGTTCCCTAGGTTCAGATGGGTTCCCGGGATATTTTTACACTAATACATGGCATATATTTAAGGGGGAAGTTGTGGGTGTTATCTGGGACTACTTTGAGAGTTTCCCATTACCAAGTCTAACCATGACTAATGTTTTGGCTATTATTCCTAAGGTGAAACAACCCAATAGTTTTGGGAAATGTTTTCCCATAATCATGTGGAAATTCTCCTATAAAGTGTTGTCCACCATCCTTAAGAAGATACTGAATATTCACTTTTTGTTTTGGGTTTCAAAGGAAAAAAGTAGTATTATTAAAGGAATAAGTATTCAATTTTACATTTTAATTTCCTAGGAAATAAATAATTATCTTGATAGGAAAGTAATAAAATCCAATGTGATGATAAAAATGATATGGAAAAGGCTTATGATCAGATGAAATGAATTTTTATCCTCATTTATCTAAAAAAGTTGCTTTTCTGAGTGGGTTTTTTGAACAATTTTTTGGGTGTTCCTCATCTACTTGGTTCAAAATTTCAATTATAGGGAAAATATTTGAGTTTTTCAAATCATCCATGAGTTTTTGATAAGGGGAACCTATCACCCAAATCCCAATAATCCTAGCTCAGAATGTTCTTAGTATAAATCTCATCAAGAAGATTAGAGAAGGGAAGTTTTACCCATTCTAAGGGAGGTATGGTTTCTTAGGCATTTACCATCTTTTTTTCATGGATGAAATTCTTTTTTTTTCTCAATGGTAGTGAAAGTTTCATTAGTAACTCAAGTTGATTATGATTGATTACTATAATGAAGATAGCTAATGCATTAATACCAACAAAATTAGTGTTAATATTTCCAACAAGTTATCATCTATGAGATCCATGATAATTCAGGATATACATGGTATTTATATATAAAATCCTTCCAATGGACTACTTGGGTGCTCCATTAACTAATTGAAGAGTTTTCATTCATTATCATGAAAACATTATCAATAGCATCATGGGTAGGATCATAAACTGGAAAAAAAATTCCTTTTATTTGGATTTAGGCTCACCTTGGTCAAAAAAATTATATCTTCTATCCTCAGGCACATTTTTTCCATATGTATACCTCCCGAGGTAGTGATTAGAAACATCAAAAGCATCCTCATCATCTTTATTTTGGACTCACATCAAGAAGTCTTACACTATTAGACCAGTTGTTATAGAATTTATTGACCATTCCAAGAAGGGGGCCTCAAACTGAGTTGTATTTAAGAGAGTATATAGGGATTGTAGGATGTGATTATGTGGGAGGTGAAAGAGTGGCCGATTGTTACCTATCGACCGGTCAAAGTTTCGATGCTCTACTAATGTGTATAATAGCACTCGGGTCGAATTCTCAGTGATGATACTTCTAAATAGTTGATTGTTTTTAGTAGATTTTATTTTGATTGGTGGGGTTTGTTTGCATAGCTAAATTGAAATGATTGATGGTTGATTCTTGATTTAACAAATATATATAAATATGGGGGTGAGTTCATTATTGGAGAGTTAAGCTTTTGATATCCTTGAGCCTTGATTTGTATTGCATTAAATTAACACCCATGTCATAAGTTGACGTTGATTGGAATTCCTATGTGTTAAGACTTTAATCCAGGGATTAACTTAACTTAGGGTCCTAATCTCAATCAAAATTTATTTATGGTAGTGTATATATGGTTTTAATAATCCATGTAAACAACTTGTTAAATAAAACATATCATTAATCCATGACATATTAAGTTTAACATACACAATATTAATTTAAAGAATACTCATCGAGCAAAGACTCTCAATCACTTAACATCCCCGAATTATAACTCACCCCAATGGTAGATTCACTCAGCCATTAGGATTGTTGATAATCTATGTTTAATTTTTATAGTGACAATTTAAAAAGATTAGAAAAATAAAGGGACAAGAAAAGAGTAGTGTGTCGAACACACACACGAAATATTTTGAGAATCAAAAATGGAATTTCGATTAAATGAGGAAGAAAAATAAGGGACTATAATTCAAAATGATACAAACTATTTTAAGACCATTAATATTATACTACAGAAGGTGGAGAAGAATAATAGGTATTGAACAAGAAATAAGCACTAAAATTTGATTGAAATGAAAACAAAGTTACATGATTCCAATTGAAAGCAAACATAAACAAACACGAAAGAGAAGTGGAGGAGAGGTCTCTCTTGTTGAAACAAGATCAAATCATATCTTCCTAGAACCTTTTCAAGGATCTAGTAATTCCAAAACTCCTCCTTAAGTGATGAAGTGCTAAACTCTTGGAATGAGAGGAGGGGGTGTATTTATAGCCCAAGGTTGTGGGCTGTTTACATTCCAAAATTGTCCCTCCACTTGAACCGCATATTTACCAATCTAGAAAGATGAATCACGAGCTGGTGTCTTCTTCAAAGATGTAGATATGGATGCCTTATGTCCACCCTCAAAATATGGCCTCCTATAGACTTTCACACTGAAAAATCTCATCTTGCATGGATGTCTAAATCAGGAGAAAAGTCAACATTTGTGTGCTGATTTCAATTCCCGGCCAGAATGGTGGGGTGAGTTTAAATGAATCAGTTGTCCCCCTTGTACTTGGATTTGGGCCTTGAAATTTTTATCCAAGATGACATGTAGTTTCTCCCAAATTATGGTGGAGAATTAATTTTTTTGGACATCTGGAATGAGCCCAGTAAATCAATCTTCAAGGCTGGTCCAGTTTGTTCACAGATTCATTGGGCCTTCTTGTGTGGTCCATATGACCCTTAAAATGGCCGAATTGTCCCATTATTACTTCTAATGAAATGTTATAAATTGAAAGAGGAATACTAGAAAACAAAAACCATTCAATTTGGATCAGTAGGGTAATAGGTATAGATAATACATTAAACTAACTCAAATCTAGATTTATTCAAATAGTGCTCAAAATTATATTTAATATTAAAACATGAATATTGCACACAAATTATGCACCTTTCTTAGAAAATCAGTTAATGGAGTTATTAAAATTTAATGAAAAAGTTAATAACATCAACTCCCCCACACTTAGAATTGTGCATGTCCTCATGTGCAACAAATATAACAAAATCATTATCACTCACCAACAAATATTAAAATTTTGTTTTCCCCAATTAGGGGAGGTTTAGACCATTTCACTCATCCAAATTGAATTCCACCACAAATTGTTACATAAAAAATGTTCCAAAAAAAATTCATTTTCTCATGCTCAAATATATAAATGGAAAATGGTGGCACACAAAACTTACTCCTCTCAAGATGATAAAATTAATTTATGCAGCTTCAGTCATTCACCAACCAAAAGTGAAAATCTAAGAGTTTGAAAGAGATCACAACTTCCATTCCCCATTCTAAAGTGCACAAGAATCAAGAGGTCTTTTTAGGGGTTTTTCAGTGGCTATGGGACGTTAGGATTATAATTTCCAAAAGCGTGGAAAGAGGGGGTAAAACACCAATATAGATAAAACAATGAACAATTTTTTTGAAAATGAAACATGGAAGATAATGGAAACACATTTTTAGAAGGGAATTAATGAATCATGACACAAAAGTGGAAGAAAATTTTAAGGGGATGAGAATATGGAATATTTACAAAACACAAAACTTCTCCCAATGATATAAGTGTTTCTTTTTCTTTTCTTTTCTTTTTTTTTGTATTTTTTCGAAAGTTGAACTTGAAATAGATCTCACACTAATCACCCAACCCATGTTTGATCTCCTCACAACACTAATTGTAATAGTTATAACAAGATCAAAGGTTGATGAAGAGTGATTTTTGACCTATCCAAGACACAACCCATTCTTTTCAAAAAAAATATTTTGATTTTTTTTAATTTTTTTTTTGAACACTTTTCAATAATATTTGTACAAAAGGGCATCAAGATGAGTCCATTAAAATAAAACTCACTAAATTACAACCTCTCCTCCACACTAAAATGGATTCTTGCCCTCAAGCATATGATAACACACTGAAAATCAAGAAAATGATACCCAAAATGAAATCCATCCCCCCCACACTTAAATTTCAATAAATTATGCAATGTAAATCCATGTAGATGTTGGGTGGGAAAAGGTATTGGTCTTGTAATGTGGATATCAAAAAAAAGGTTTACATACGCTCAAGGGGGATTTCAAAAAGAGGATTAATGTAGGGTAATGGGAGACTATTTGGCCATTGTGATTCTCTTGAGTTTAAAAAAATGCCTCTATCATATTAATGCACACCAAAGTAGGAAATTCATCTCGAAGGTCCAAAAACTCAAGACTCATAATTGGGTATAAAAAAACACACATTATGAAAAGATGGTTATAGGTGACCTTGACATGAAAGCTAATGATGTTCCTCACAGTAGGGGTAAATCATTTTCCAAATCAAAAATTGGGCATTCAAAATTTATTATGCTTGACACAAAATTCTTTATCCAAAGTCATGATGAAAATACAAAAAAAATTAGATGAAAACATGTCTTTCGATTCCCCAAAAAAGTTTGGACAAAATTTGAAAATTTAATGGCAAGTAATTATGACTCTATTTTTTTACTTTTTGTATTTTACTGTTTTTTTAGTGTTTTTAAAAAAATACAGACCCACACAAAATATAAAGATAAAAAGAAAGGGTCTATTAAAGAAAGTGGTAAAAATAAAATAAAAAATGAAAGGAAGATGGAGAATAAGAAAGAGGGAGAGAGAGTAAGAGAGATAGAGAGATAGAGAGAGAGAGTTAAAGGGAAAGAGGTTCCCCCTAGTTTGTATTTGGTGGGTCTCCATCCAGTGGTGGTTTTATCAAAGTGGATTTTATGGAAGTCAAGGTGGTTCCCAGGTTGTGTGTCCTCTCATGGTGATGCTTTAACCAATGTCCATTAACCGTGAATGTCCTTTTTGAAGAGGGGTCGTGGACTTGCACTACGCCAAATGGGTAAACATGAGAAACAATAAAAGTACCTTCCCAACGAGAATTAGGATTACCTGGGTGAAGTCAGAATCGAGAGTTAAAGAGCAGTACCTTTTCACCTTAATGAAATACCTTTATCAGGATATGTTTGTCATGAAATACCTTGGCCTTTTCTTTGTAGAGATTGGAATTCTCATAGAAATCAAGTCGAAGCTCCTCCAGTTCATTCAGATGTAACAATCTCTCTTCACCAGATTTTTCACAATCAAAATTACATGTTTTCACCGCCCAAAAAGACTTGTGTCGAATTTCAATTGGTAAGTGACATGCTTTACCAAAAACTAGCCTAAAAGGAGACATACCAATGGGTGTTTTATAGGAAGTTCTATAAGTCCAAAGTGCTTCACCAAGTCTCTCAGGCCAGTCTTTTCTAGTGGGCTTAAGAATTCTTTCAAGTACCCTTTTCACTTCTCTATTAGTGAGTTCATCCATGCCATTTGTTTGTGGGTGATATGTAGTTAAAGTTTTATGTACAACCTCGTTCTTTTTCAGAAGATATTCCATGGTTCTATTACAGAAATGGGTTCCTAAGTCACTGATCAAGGAACGTGGTGTTCCAAATCTTTGGAAGATGTAGGTTTTGAGGAACTTGATAACAGTATGAGCATCATACTTCCTAGTGGGTTTGGCCTCAACCTACCTTGAAACATAATCGACCGCAAGAAGAATGTATGAGAATCCATTGGAAAGGGGAAATGGTCCCATGAAATCGATTCCCCAAACATCGAAGATCTCGTAGAAAATTAAAGGCTTTTGGGGCATTTCATTTATCTTGGAAATTGTGCCAAAAATTTGGCAAGTGGGAAATGATTTACATAACTCATGTGAGTCCTTGAAGAGTGAAGGCCAGAAGAATCCAGAGTCTAGTACCTTTCAGGAGGTCCTTTATGGTCCAAAGTGGCCACCTCCGGGAAGTGAGTGATAGAATTCTAATATGGAAGAATTCTCATTTTCATCGACACATCTCCTTATTACCATGTCATCCCCAGTTTTCCAAAGTTTATTTTCTTCCCAAAAATAGTATTTTGAATCACTTTTCAACTTCATTTTTTGTTCTTTCGAAAAAATTTCAGGAAAAACACCAGAAACCAAGTAATTTACAATTGGGGCATACCAAGGTGACTTTGGAGTGTGGGATGAAAGGTGCTTAGTTGGAAATTCAGGATCAATGATTTCAGAATTAGGAGAATTAGGAATTCTAGTCAAGTAATCAGCCACATGGTTTTCTTTTCCGGGTCTATCTTTGATTTCAAGGTCAAATTCTTGGAGCATTAGGATCCATCTTATTAACCTCAGTTTGGAATCACTTTTCTTGAGTAATAACTTAATAGTAGAATGGTCTGTGAAGATGATGATTTTGGCACCTAAGAGATAGGGTCAAAATTTATCAAAGTCATAAACTACAGCTAAAAGTTCCTTTTCATTCACAGTGTGGCGATATTGAGTTTCATCCAATGTTTTTGGGTCATAATAGATTCCATGAGGGATTTTTTCTCTTCTTTGACCAAGAACAGCCCCAATGGCTCTATCAGAAGCATCACACATTAACTCAAAGGGTAAGGACCAATTTGGGGGTTGGATTATTGGGGCAGATGTAAGAGAAGTTTTTAGTTCAATGAAGGCTCTCTTGCAAACCTCATCTAAATGGAAAGGGACATCATTTTGGAGCAACCGAGTGAGTGGGAGGGAAATTTTACTGAATTTATGGATGAATCATCGATAGAAACCAGCATGATCGATGAATGAATGGATGTCTCGAAAAGAGTTGGGTTCAGGAAGTGATTGGATCACTTCAATTTTGGTAGGATCAACTTCAATACCATCTTTTGAAACTATGTTCCCTAGAATAATCCCATTTGAAACCATGAAGTGGAATTTTTCAAAATTCAGTACAAGGTTGCATTTGACACACTTTTGTAGGACCAGAGAGAGTGAATGTAAGCATGATTCAAATGACTCAACACAAATGGTAAAGTTTTCCATGAAGACTTCCATGCAGTGTTCAATGAATTCAGAAAAGATACTCATCATACACCTCTGGAATATTTCAGGAGCATTGTAAAGGCCAAAAGGCATTATCCTATATTCATATGTTCCAAAGGGGCAAGTGAATGTAGTCTTTTGTTGGTCCTGAGCTGAGATTGGGATTTTAAAATATCTGGTGTATCCATCAAGAAAGCAATAGTGTGACTTTTCGGGTAATCTTTCTAGCATTTTATCAAGGAATGGAAGAGGGAAGTGATATTTTCTTGTTTCAGCATTCAATTTTCGATAATTGATGCATACACACCATTTTTTCTTCACTCGAGTTGTGAATACCTCCCCATGTTCATTTGTGACAACAGTTATCCCACCCTTCTTAGGTACAACTTGAATTGGACTAACCCATTCACTATCAGAAATTGGGTAGATAATACCAGCTCGAAGAAGCTTGGTGATCTCTTCCCTAACTACCTCAAGTATGAGTGGATTGAGTCTTCTTTGTGGTTGTCTAATTGGTTTGGATGATTCCTCAAGATGGATGTGATGCATGAAAAGGGCAGGGTTGATTCCGGGTATGTCATCTAGGGTCCACCCTAACGGCCTTTTTGTTTTCCTCTAACACTTGAACAAGTTTGGACTCCTCGGTTTCAGTAAGTGTGGCAGAGGAATGTATATTTCAAGTGTCCAGGAAGGGGTTTCAGATTAGTCTCATCATTCATTTTTGGGTTAGGAAACTCAGAAATGGAGGATGGGACTTCAGTTTCTTCAGATTCATTTTTCCTAATATTGTCCAAGGTGGAGCAGTTTTGATCATATTTGAGATGGGATTCAAGAGAGTTTTAAAGATCCTCTAAATTTATGGAGTCTATGAATGAAAGGTCCACATCAACTTCACCATTTATTACTTGGTTAATCCTAGTGCATATTTCAGAAGATCTTATCTCTTCAGAACAGGATGAACATGATGGAATGGGGTTCAATTGAATCTCAGAAGTTCCCTTAGAAGCATGGATTGAGAATGCAGAGCAATCCTCAGATGGGTATCGCATGGCTTGGAAAATGTTGAACTTGACCAGTTGGTCACCGAATTCCATGGATAAGATTCCTGAATGGACATCAATCTTGGTTCTAGCTGTCATTAGGAATGGTCTTCCTAGAATTAGGGGAGATCGAGAAGAGTTCATCTCACCATCCATGTCAAGGACATAGAAATCAGTTGGGGGGATAAGATCATTTACTCGAACAAGGACATCCTCAATTATTCCCTTAGTAATGGCTGTTCTTCTATTGGATAACTGGATGACAATTCCCGTTGGGTGTAAAGGACCTAGACCAAGGTTGGAGAAGATTGATTTGGGCATGAAATTTATCAAGGCACCAAGGTATATGAGTGCATCATCGAAGTTGGAACTTCCAATTTGGCATGGAACCATAAAGGTACCTAGATCTTTGCACTTTATGGGAATATACTGCTGGGTAGAAACATTTTCGAAGGTCCTAAGTTTCCTCTTGTGGGTACACAACTCCTTGAGAAACTTGGCATACTTAGGAATTTTTTTGATGACATCTAATAGAGGAATGTTGACTTCAACACGTCTAAACATGTTGATCATTTCAGGATCGGGTTCAAAGGACTTCTTTGGCTTAGAAACAACTTGAGGAAAAGGAATTGGATTCCTAAGTGGAATGGATGGAGGTGAGGGAATGGATTCAGGTTCCTTTTCAAGATTCTTTTTCTTTTCATTTTCTAGGTCAACATTAAAAGGAGGGTTAGAGGACTTATCATGGGGCATATCAATTTGCTTTCCCGATCTAAGTGTAATTGAACTTACATTACCCTTGGGGTTGGGTAATGGTTGAGCTGGGAGTTGGGAAAATTTTGATTGTTGTTTCTGGATCAGGTGGGATGGAAGTTGACCTATTTGAGTTTCAATGTTTTTAAGGCTAGAATGGGTGAAGGAGGCAAGATCTTGAACTGCACTTTCCCATGGTTTCTTGGAAGAAGAGACTTGTCCCGGATTGGGATTACCTAGATTTTGTTTCTTGGTAAAGTGATTGTATTGGTTTTTGAATTGGGAAGTCTCACTAGGATAATGGAATCCAGGATGAGGATTGTTCCTTTGAGGTTGAGGACTAAAAGGATAAGGTTGTTGTAAATTACCAACACCTTGACCATATTGAAACTGTTTTGGGTTTTGAGGAGGGAATTGAGGGGGATGAGATATGGGATTACCATACCTAAGGCCTTGGTTATAGGAAGAAGATAAGGGCTCAGAGTGAGGTTGGTTGAAGTTTCTAACAAATTGACCTAATAGTTGAGGGTTGGTGTTCCGTTGAGCATATGCTGCATTGAGCTCCATTGGTCCAGATGAATCAGATTGATCCTCTTGAAGTTGTGGACATGTGTCAGTTGGATGAGATGAAGATTTATATATTCCACAGTTCTTGATAGGTCCAGTAAACATTGATTGTGGAGAAGACGAGGTTGGGGCTTTGGTATCCACCGCTAGTTGACACACAATACCTGTAAGTTCACTCATCCACTCAGTCATCTTGTTAGGATCTATGGATTGGTTCTTATAGACTTTTTTGACTTGAGCATGTGCTCGAGTATGGAATTTTTGTGTGTTTGCAGCCATGTTACTTATGATATCTCTTGCTGTTGCAGAAGTTTTATCAACAAGAGCACCACCACTTGCGGCATCTATGAGAGTTCTCTCCATAGCCAATAACCCCTCATAGAAGTATTGGATCAAGATTTGGCCGGGGATTTGGTGGTGTGGATAGTTTATAACAAGATTTTTGAACCTCTCCCAGTACTCATGGAGTGATTCACTTGGGAATTGATGGATATCACTTATTTCCTTTCGGATAGAAGCAGTACGAGAAGCAGGAAAGAATTTCTAGAAGAAGAGTCGCTTCATGTCATTCCATGTGGTTATGGAACCAGGAGGTAGGTAGTAAATCCATGACTTAGTAGTGTCAGCTAAGGAGAAAGGGAATGCTCGGAGTTTGATTTGTTCCTCAGAAACCCCATGAGGCTTCATGGTAGATCATACCACTTGGAACTCTTTAAGGTGGAGATGTGGATCCTCACCGGCTAGCCCGTGGAAATGAGGTAGAAGATGTATCAAACCTGATTTGAGTTAGAAATCAGCCTCCATGTTTGGATATTGAATACCAAGATGTTGGTAATTCATATCAGGGGTAGAAAGTTCATTAAGGGTTTGTTCCCTATGATTGTCCATTTCTAATTCAACTGGTTGGACAAGGACTGGTTCTTGAATTATTTTATTATCTCTTATGTTCCTCCTAATTTGGAGAACTGTTCGCTCAATTTCAGGGCCAAACAAATCTGAGGGATTTTTTGGGAGGCTACGGGGCATTCAAATAGATTTTTAAAGAAAGCAGAAGATGGTTTTTTCTTTGTTTGTTTTTTGTTTATGATTTTTATGAGAAGACGGGTTTCTCTTTGTGTGTTTTTTCAATTTTTTTTTAATTTTGTTTTTTTTTTGGTTTTTTATTACAATAACCAGAAACTAATGACTTTTTAAAGCACCATTCCCAGCAATGACACCATTTGAAAGCACGGCCGATTGTCACCTATCGACCGGTCTGTTGGCGCCAAAATATGGCACGAAAGGAAGGCACGAAAAAGAAGGCTGGCGCGCTGCCTCGCGAATCCCTGCCGCGAAGCCCCGACGCGAAGCACCGCCGTGAAGCGCCCCGATCATCGCGGCCTCGTGAAGCTCCAGAGGCGGTAACTCTCCGCGAATGCATTTGACGTTCACGAGACCGCCACGAAGCTCCAGAGGCGGTAACGCTTCAGGAACGCATTTGACGTTTGCGAGCGCTCCACGAAGCACCCGAGGCGGCACGCGAGTTCTGCTTCGCAGCGCCCCTTCCCTATAAATACTGGACTCCCCCTGAGTCCCGAGGACGTACAATCTGACCTTTCGGCTTCTCCTCTCCCGAATCGTGAAGCACTCTTTGCCCCGAGAATCATGAGCTCTGCGAGGTACTTCTACTTCGCGAGACGCTTCAGCTTTGTCTCGTTTTGAGCCCCTCTTCCGAGAGGGATGCCCTTCGCTAAGCTCAAGGGCATTCGTGAAGGAAGGGGATTCCCAAGGGAACCCGGGCAGCCGCGGAGCACTTATGCTTCGCGAAACACCCAACCCATACTAGTGATCCCCATGCTAAGGTAGGATCGCTACACATCGTGAAGCACACTGCTTCGCAGGACCCTGCTTCGCGAGGCACCCCTTCTTCGCGAGGCAGCGCTCCGCGAACACTGTTCCACTTCGCGAAGCACCTTCCACTCACACCTATGCCCCATTTTAAGGCCAAGGCATTCCACTTCGCGAAGCACACTCCTTTTCTTAGCAATTCCTCTTCCCGTGTGACCGCCTAGGTTTGCGCGATGTGATTTCAAAGTCCCATGGACAATACCACTCGTAGTGTTGCTTCGCCTATGCTTCTTCGCATAGGCACGCTAACGGCTATTGCTTCTTCGCATAGCCATGCTAACGTGGACCCCTCGATGGTTCGTTCCACAACCCCCCTTGACCATGGCCTTACTGGTACCTTCCCTTCCCCAAGGACCAGAGGGTACCAGTTATGTAAGTCCTAGGGGTGCGGAGTGAACCCACCTCGACCGAGATGCAGGACGTTAAACTTCCAAGCACCACGTCCTCAACACATGACGTTAAACTATGACCCGACCTCGTGCCTCTCACGAAGGGTCCCCCCAGCTCGAACATTTTTTACGCCACTCGTCTCTACAGGAATGGAATCACCCATCCACAAGGGATGATATCCTCCTTATCGGAGTGGCGTATGTTCATAGGAGAAGGGCGACCCTAGTTCCCCAACGGATGACTGCACCTCTGCATCTATGTACTTCCCCACTACCAAGGTCAATGGAGGGCGTGATAGGGAACGAGGCACCCCCCTCTGGGCCTCCATCCTGGAGTAAGTCCCAGCACCATGGGCCGCCTAACGCGTAATCTCCTCTTCGCTTCTCACGGACGCACCCTTCGCGACGTGATCGTCAGGTCCTTTCAACCTCTTGTTTCTCACACCGAGCATGACTCACGTGGGCTTAGAGTGAGCACCGACCCTGACCCCCACCCCTAGTGAATTAGGAGGACTTTGATCCATGTTAAGGCATGGTACGTAGGAAGCCTCTATGAGGTTCAAGCCACATTGCTTGGTGGTTCATTCACGTCGAGTTTCTCCCTCGTCCAGCATGACGTTAAACTGCACGCCCCGTCCCGCATGACGTTAAACTGCATGCCCTCGTCCAGCATGACGTTAAAATATATGCCCCTTTTCCCGCATGACATTAAACTACACACCCATTCCCACCTGAACTACGAGGTCTTTGATCCATGCCAAGGCATGGTACGTAGGAAACATCCCCGAGGTTCAAGCCCACCACTCATTGGACCAAGGTCCACCTTCACGTCGGTTCGCTGACAAAGCCCCAATTGAACTACGATGTCTTTGATCCATGTCAAGGCATGGTATGTAGGAAGCCTTTACAAGGTTCAAGCCCACCCACCATCTGGTCGTTCCAACCTCATTCACGTCGGTTCACCCCCATCCCGCATGAAGTTAAATTGTATTCCACAACCTGAACTACGAGGTCTTTGATCCATGTCAAGGCATGGTACGTAGGAAGCCTCCCCGAGGTTCAAGCCCAACAATCATTGGCCCAAACCATCTCCTTTTCGGTGTGCCAAGCCCCCATTTTCACCCGAACTACGAGGACTTTGATCCATGTCAAGGCATGGTACGTAGGAACCCTCCCAGAGGAACAAGCCCATCTCCCATCGGACCAAGGTCCCTCATTTACGTCGGTTCGCCGACACCCAATGCCCGTCGTTTATTCACGTCAGGGTTCATTACCGTCCCGCATGACGTTAAACTGTATTCCATCAATCCTTTTAACTACGAGGACTTTGATCCATGTCAAGGCATGGTACGTGGGAAACCTTCCTGAGGTTTAAGCCCACCACTAGTGGACCCACGGGTCTACTTTCACGTCGGTTCACCGATGAAACCTGAACTACGAGGACTTTGATCCATGTCAAGGCATGGTACGTAGGAAACCTTCCCGAGGTTCAAGCCCACCACCAATGGACCCACGGGTCTTCTTTCACATCGGTTCACCGATGAAACCCTTTGAACTACGAGGTCTTTGATCCATGTCAAGGCATGGTACGTAGGAAGCCTTCCAGAGGCTCAAGCCCACCACTCATCGGACCAAGTTCCACCTTCACGTCGGTACGCTGACGATGCCCATCAGACCAAGGTCCACCTTCACGTCAGTACGCTGACGATGCCCATCAGACCAAGGTCCACCTTCACGTCGGTACGCTGACGATGCCCATCGGACCAAGGTCCACCTTCACGTCGGTACGCTGAAGATGACCATCGGACCAAGGTCCACCTTCACGTCGGTACGCTGACAATGCCCATCGGACCAAGGTCCACCTTCACGTTTTTTCGCTGACGACATTCATCGGGCCAAGGTCCACCTTCATGTCGGTTTACTGGCACCATCCCGAACTACGCGTACTTTGATCCCCTACCACGGGGGTACGTAGGAAGCCTCTCCAAGGTTCAAGCCCAACCTCACTGTCGCCCCTGCGATGGTCCCATTTCACTCCCCATCCACTCAATTCATCCACCTATCACCAATCCCGATTCTCGCCCAGACCGTCATATCTCGGTGAGACCATATCGGTACAGCCGCCCATGGGCTGGCCCCGGTATCGGCATCTCTTCAAGGGGAATCCCTCAATCCGATCTATCCTAGCTAATGCTCTGATCGGGATGATTCGTCTCTGTTGGACGTTAAACTCGCGGCATACCCTGTGCTAAACACGGGAAGCTGAGGAAAACCTCAGATATGTGTCTATGGAATATAATTCCCCGCGTTCGATGTGGGATGCCTCAGGCTTCCACACCCTCGAGAAGCCCTGTGACCAGGGATAATAGACAGACATGTCAGGTTCCCCAGCATCCAGACACGCTACTGATGCCTCGACGTGACTACTCCCCTGACTGAAGGTTGCTACCATGACTGGACCCTTTGGAATGTCCCGACAGAAGCAGTGTAATTAACCGGCGTCCATGGAAACATGGCACTGGGAAGAGTTTCACGAACTACGTATTAAATCTATGAGGGAAACCCGGACTAGCTGACAAGTTCTGAGGAGGAGTCCCCAGAAGGAGGAGACGACATCCCATCATCTCGTTTCGATCAAGGAGAGAATGTTGCCCGCCTTTGGAAAGTGGGAATGCGGGGCAACAAGCGTCGCGCGTCCTCCTCCGCTGACAGACGGATGCGCGCACGCCCTGGAGAAAGCGTCGGAAACAGAAATGGTGAACCCAACGTGATATTATTCTCCTCAATATGGAGATTAGTAGAGTCCGAGACACCAATAGATTGGCGTGTCACCGGATCTAGATATCCGGTGCCTGGTCCCGCCAAGAAAATAGAGGGCCTGTCGTGAAACTCACCGAAAGTCGGGGTAGTAGAACGTGGGGCATCCCGTCCGGCAGCGTGTTGGCGTGGATCCTTCTTAAAGACGTGGAGAATGGAAGGACGCTGGGGCACTGGATGTCAATCCTTTTCCTCTCAGTACTGATGAGTTGATCCCTTCATTTCTCAGGAACTAGGTTGCTGTTACAGAGACGCGATCACCGCCCGCTAGCCTACACAGGGGCAGAGGCAACATCGCCACATCCACCCCACATGGCACCGCTACCGCCATGACGGCCGCCACATCGCGGAATACAGGGCGCCCACGTCCCCTTTCCCCATCAGAGGTCATCCAGCGAAGGGTGATCAACAACCTCGTGCGCAGGTACGAGGAGGAAGGGGTCATCCCAACTAGGGATATGGCCTGCTTGGACCTGGAGACCTCCAGGCCCTGCCGTCAACGCCGCCCTAACAGGCCGCGCAGGGAGCCCCTTCTCCCCACCCCAACGTTCAACCGTTTCGGGAACCTGTCCCCGGAACGCCTTGACGACTCCTCGCCTTACGCCGAAGAGGTGGGCGCCGTCCGGCTCAGCCCACTCAGGGTCCCGACCCAAGGGCTCCAGGAGAGAGCTCCCGCCCAGCTGCGTCAGCGCCGCCGTCCGGCTCCACAGGAAGAGCAGGCAGGCCATGCCCCTGCACCACCTGCACCAGCTCGCCTGACCCGACGTCAGCGCCGGGCCCGGGCTGAGGACGCTCGCCCAGGCACGTCGACGTCGACAGCTACAGTGGCCCGAGCCACCGCCGACGTGTATCATGAAGCCCCCGCATACACTGAGTAGGGGCACTCTTTTACCCAACCAGGATCGAGACCCCAACCGCCCCGCGGGCAGGCTGGGTTGGTTCTCCGGGTTGCAGGCCCAAGTGGTGATCACCGCAAACTTACCCGCGGTGATGTCACCCCGTACGGAGGTCCTCCCCGTACCACTACTCCACGGAGCGTGGGCCTTCCCCACTCCGAAGTTCGTCATGGAGGCATGCCTCGTGCTACCCCCATCCCGAAGGAAGACCTGCCCCGCGGTAGTGACGCTCAGCGCGGAAATCTTTCCCGCGCCCACTATACAGGGTATGGAGTCCATCGTCCTGCCCCCGACCGCCGATCTGAAGGCATCGTCCATCTGGTCCTTCTCCAAAGTGGGGGCCCTCCCTACATCCTCTCTGCAACCGGCGAAGGTCCTCCTCGCCCCATCAACTCAAGGAGTGAAGGTCAGCCTCGCTCCGCCCGCAGCGACCATGGAGGTCCTCCCCATGCTCCTGCCAATTCCAACAGAGGCCCCACCAACATGGGTGTTGTTCATGGAGGTCCTCCCCATGTACCCTTAGACATTTTCCCCGGTGCCCCTCGCACCTCGGCCATCTCGAGTGGGGGCCCTCTCCGCCATGGCGCCAGCGCCGCCCCGAGACTGCTTGATAGGGATCAACCCTATCTCAAAGAGCCACCCCGGGGCAGGAGAGCAGGTCGTCGCCGCCACAAGAAGAATCTTGGGAAGGCCTGGGTAGAGATCAAACCTACCTACTTCTCTTACTTTGAAGCGGAATGCGATTCAGCGATGGAACCTTCTCCCCGCTCCTCCGTATCAAGGACTGGGGCAGGAACCAGACGTGTTATCCTCATTCTCCCAGAATATGAGGTCCACCAGATTCCCGTCTCTCTCCGTAGGTACAACCAGGAGGAAGAAATCTTGGGAATTCCGCAGTTCTCAACCGTGCAATCATCGCCATCGTCACCAGAAGTGCCCTCTACCTCTACCAGAGATCACGAAGAGCTATTTTGGGGGCCAACGGCGGTAGAGCGACGACACGACCTGTCGCCGGTAGCCGCGATTCCTGTGCTGGAAGCTGTGGCTATCAGCCCGTCATACCGTGACATCGTGGCCAGGTCACCCTGCTCTTCGGAGGATGGCCCAGAATTCGGCGGTCAGTCAGCTCGTTCGCCATATTCTCCGCCGCCGAGTTTTCTATCCCAGAGGTCCGCCTAGGTACCGCTACCGGTCCCCCAGCCGCCCCCGGTTGACGAGTGGGGCAATACAGGGCCAGACCCTGAGGCCGAGCCCAGGAGCTTCTGGAGTATTCTTGCAGCGGATTACTTCCCAGAGAAGTTCTGGCCGACGGCGGCGTTGAATTTTCGCATACTAGAGTCTCTTACCCCTGAAGAAGTGGGGTGCTTTTGTCGGACCCTATGGGAAACACACTTCCGCCTCCGTTACGAACGGGCGGTGTACCCCAGAAGTCGAGAGCACTTCGAAGAAATCGGCGAGCAGTGCCGCCTGATCGATGCGGCCGCACTTCTTGTGGCCCAGCACCCTGAGTCTCCAGGCCACCAGAGCGCCCTTCAACGGAAATCCATTCAGAGTTTTAAGGCACTCCGCAGAATCGTCAAGGAAGCCACCCCCCATGTGCAAGTCCATGGTTGGGGACACTATGCCGCTCTTCTCTTCGACCCTATCCGACGGCAGCCCGATTCGCTATGTGACATCGAGGACATGCCCTCGAGAGGGGTCGCGGTCCTCATGGATGACATCGTGGACAAAGAAGACGAGCTCAAATTCATTGATGGAGACTTACCCCCCGAGGGCATACCGCCACTGCTGGACCCATCAGGGAGGGTTACCCGTCAGCAGAGGAACCTGCTAGGGATCCCCGTACCCACCGAGTCACTGGTACTCGGTCGAAACACCGGCAAGGGTAAGGAGCACGTCGAAACTATCAAGCACTCCGACCCGTCTGCCTCTGCGCAGAAAACGGAAGAGGATCCTGAGAAGGCCACGTTACGCCAGCAGCTTGCTGAGCAGAAGAGGCTGGTTGACGAACTCTTGGCTGAGCGCGCCGCAGAGCGGCGACCCGACTATGGTGATCCCAGGCCGGGGCAGCAGGGGCAGGAACAATTTCCCCCTGGTGAGATGCCTTCGGGCAACCTTGATCATGCTACTGCCGTAGACAAGACGGAAGCCGGAACGTATGGCAAGAGGGCGTGATACGTCTCGCCAAACCCCCCCAAGTGACGGGGCAATCTGAAGAACCTAGTCCGGGTTCCCCCAGTCGCCCCGTAGGTCGTTCCGCCAGTTGACCCACGAGCAGCCGAAGCCATCTACCGTGTTGAAGAACCTGGCAACGCACTTGTGGTTAGGAATCCCCGTCAAGACAGGGACCCCCGCCCGGATGATCTTATTGCGGCACTCACAGCCCGCCTTGAAGCGTTGGAAACGCGGCAGGTGGAGGTCCCACCGGATGGAAAGCCTTATCTCGTGTGGTTAGATGATATGCCCACACCTCCAGGTTTTGAGAACCCCACTTTCTCTCCCTTAAACGGGACAGGGGACCTGCCCCAACACTTGGCACATTTTTCCTCCAGGTGTGGCCCCATGATGGGGACCCCGGCTCAGCAAGAAGCCTCCAAACTCCGATGTTTTGTACAGACATTGGAAGGTCCGACATTCATCTGGTACAGCCAGCTCCCTATCGGATTGGTGACCGGTTGGGAGGATCTTCGCCGGAAGTTCTTATACTAGTTCAGCTCTACCACACGGAAGACCATCATTGTGGACCTCTTCAAGTGCAAGCAGAGGCCTGATGAGCGAGTCGTAGATTTCATCGCCCGGTGGAAGGGACTTACGTATTCCCTCGATATGCCACTGAATCAGGAGCAATTACTGACGATGTGTGTGGGGAACGTCAAGACAGAGCTGGTACCCTCCTTGATCACCCAGAACTACCCTGGGGGTTCATAGATTTCTTAGATAAGGCTCAGCGCCTTGAGGAAGCCCTACAACAGGCTAGTCAGGCACGTTTGTTGCCCCCTATGATCCCATCCAGGAGGACTGCCAGGGCTGAACCCGCCGCGGTGGCCCAAATAGAAGCCCCAAGGTAGCTGGAGTTACTGCCGGTGGCACCACCCCCGCAACCCCACAGAGGTCCTCCATCTCAAGCACAGGCTCCTGCCCAGCAACGACCGCCTCAGAACCGACAGGTTCCCCCGCACAATGCGCCACCGCCACCTAGGCGAGACAATCAGGCGCCGCCTCTTCGGCAAGCCCCTCCGGCCCCTCATCAGGGCCAGGCCCCCAGGGCCCCCTATCTGGAAAAAAGGCACCAGACTTATTCGTTCAACGAAAATCAGGTCCCTGGCTATTTCCGAAGTGCTCTAGAGCAAGGGATTGTGCGTCTTCCCGAGTGCAGAAGGCCGACAGAGGCGAATGTCACCGATCACCCCAACTACTGCCCTTATCATCGGATTCTGGGGCACACCCTTAAGCAATGCTATGTGTTTAAAGACAGGCTTCAAGACCAGGTCAACAAAAACATAGTCAAGTTGGGCCCAGCACCAGCGCAAGTGGCGGGTGTCTTTGCAGGATCAGAGATCGGCAGCAACAGCGAAGGCGAGTGGCAGCAGGTCCCCAGCCACGGATCCCAGAAATACGACGACTGGATGGCTCGAAAAACCGTCGTCCATGCCCAAGGTATCATTTGGGAGCGCCTAAAGTATCCGGAACCTTCAGAAGAAGTAGCCGGTGCCTCCACATCGTCTTCACAGTCGACCTCTTCCCAAAAGGGCAAGCAGCGGCGACGCAAGAAGAAGCAACGCGCACCGCCGGTGCCGTCGTCATCCCGCACTCTCGGAGACTTTATGCCCCCTGAAATGGGGATTCCTCCCAGAATCTACCCAGCAATTAATGACTCTTCAAGAGACATCCAGGGGTACGATTCGGTTAACACCGTGGAGCTGGTAAAGCCCTATATGACTCCCGATGAGGGCGAGCGCCAGGAAAACCTCCCCAACGTTTCCAGCCGACGTCAACGTCAGCGGAATCGAAACTGTGCCGGTTATAGAGGTAAGTCGATAGGAACATTTGGCCAAGCCATGCACGCTACTGAGACCAGGTAGCAGGCTCAGCGCAGATCTCAACACGCACAACCCCATCTAACGCCCTCGGCTCTACCTCCGTCGTCGTTCGTGCTACTGGATCAGGGAGAGCTGCCTCGTTCGTATCACAGTCAGTCTTGCCCGACTACAGGCCAGCCTCTGCTGTCCAATCCTAGTTCGGCGACTACTGTCTAGGCTTCAACTAGTAGGCAGCAGGATGTACCCAGTACTAGCCGATCGCCGGTTCAACTGGCAGGACCCGCTATGCCTCCAAGTGCCGAATGACCTCCTGTAAGCAGAGGTTCGCGTTTGGCATGAAAGTATGATGTCCTGAAGCACCTGGCCGGAATTACGGAGAGGATTTCTATCCTTGAGGCCCTTCGCCTATCATCCGAAATGCGCGAGGCACTTGCCGAGGGCCTAAGGATCCCCCTCCAGTTCGAGATGGAGGTAGCAGCTGCAGAAGCCTTCCATACCGAGATGATTGAAAATGCTGAATGCCAGGCGGTTATCTCGTTCTCCGGTGAAGATGAGGACCCTCCTATACAGGGGCGCATTCGCCCGCTGTACATCACTGGCCACTTCAATGGTGTGGAATTCCGCCGCTGCCTCATTGACACGGGTTCCAGAATCAATCTAATTCTGACCCGGACGTTGCGAAAGCTGGGTCTGTCTGAAGGTGATTTAACTCCCTCTGACCTCAGAATCTAGGGGTACGATAGGACCGAGCAAACACCAGTCGGCAAGATCCGCCTGAAGACTCAGTTCGGTGGCTTAATTGCCAGCACCGAGTTTATGGTCGTCTCTCAGGACACCGCCTACAACGCATTGATGGGTAGGCCATGTCCCCATCTGCATGCAGCAGTCCCTTCGTCGTATCACCAGTGCCTCAAGTACTCGCTCAAAGGTCGAGTAGGTGTGCTCCAAGGAGATGCGTCCCCTTTCGCTTCTTGTGAGGCCCGCTATCTGGATTCGGGTTATTACAAAAGTAAGGATAAATAGATCCTAGTAAGTGAGGATGAACCCGCCCCGGCCACAAGTGATCCTTGGGCAAGCATGGATGACTCCTACGTCCTCCCGATCCACCGGTTGGGGGCCATGACCCCCGACATGGGGCAATATTTTGTTGTTTCGGGTATGCAAGGAAGGCATGTTCCCGTGTCCAAGCGACGGTGGAAAATCACCTTGTACTCCTACATCAACCAGGCTCAGGTGATCCCGGAACCTCCTACCCCTGTACGGTACCGGGACGTCAAGCTTATGACAATGGTGGTGCGCCATACGTGTCTCTTCCGCTGGGCTGGAATCAACCGACTCAGGCCGACACATCACCACTGCTTTGATATCATCAAACGTGGCCCCTTAGGCCGAAGGCCAGATGGGATAGGGTTGACTGCCTTCATTGCTATGGTTTCAATGGCAAGTGAGTCTCCGGATGTGATGACCGTTGCTGCCCAAGCCGGCACCAGCTTCCCCTTGGGTTTTGATAGCCTAGAAGTATCCCCCATCGTGGGAAGTCCCCCCACGGGTGGGGAGGAAGACCTGGAGGATGCTCCCCCCGCCTTTGAAGAAGGCGTCTCTACCACGGTTGATGAACTGGTACAGGTGAACCTTGGTAGCGAGGCGGATCCGAAACCCACATTGATCAGTGCAGCCATGTCCCCCGAGGAGCAGCAGCAGTACGTAGACTTCCTCAAACAGCATCGTGATGTGTTTGCTTGGAGTTACAACGAGATGCCAGGGCTAGATCCCCAGGTATTCGTTCACCGTCTGGGTCTCTCGGCAAAACATCATGGGTTTAAGAATCCCCCCAAGAAAATGCACCCTTCTCATGGTGCTATGGTTGAGGCTGAAGTTGACAAGCTTATCAGATCCAACTTCGTTAAAGAAGTCCAGTACCCCAAATGGCTTTCCAACATTGTGCCTGTCAGCAAGAAGAATGGGCAGATCAGAGTCTGCATCGACTTCCGCGATCTTAATCGCCACTTCCCAAAGGATGACTTCCCACTCCCAGTGACAGAGTTTTTGATTGACGCCATGGCCGGGTTCCAAGCCCTCTCTTTGATGGATGGATATTCCAGGTACAACCAGATCTGGATGGCCCCCGAAGAAGAGGAGTCCACTGCCTTCAGGGCTCCCTAAGGTACCTTTTGCTACCAGGTTATGCCATTCGGTTTGAAAAATGCAGGTTCCACTTATCAGAGGGTCATGCATCGCATATTCAAACCGATCCTCGGGAAATTGGTGGAATGCTACGTGGATGACCTCGGAGTCAAATCATGTCAGCGCCAGGACCATCTCAAAGACCTTGAGAAAGTGTTCAGTTTCCTCTGTTCCCGTCACCTGAAGATGAACCTGCTGAAGTGTGCCTTCGGGGTCACCTCCGGGAAGTTTCTAGGCTTTGTTGTCAGATACCGAGGTATCGAGATCGACCTGGAGAAGATCAAGGCCATCATCCAAATGCCTCCCCCGAGCAAAATTCGGGAGCTTCGAGGCCTTCAAGGACACTTATCCTATATACGCTGATTCATCGCGAATCTGGCCGACAAGTGTAAGCCCTTTTCCCGGCTCATGAAGAAGGGCGCCGCCTATGAATGGGATGAGGAGTGTCGGACTGCCTTTGAGGAAATCAAGCAGTATCTTCTCCAACCTCCGGTCTTGATGTCACCCATCTCCGGAAAGCCGCTGGTCCTTTACATGACCGCCCTGGAGAGATCCCTCAGTGTGCTGCTCGCCCAGAAGAATAATGAGGGTACTGAGAATAGTCTCTACTATCTCAGCCACATGCTTCTCGATACGGAGGTCAGATACTCCCCTATCGAAAAAAGCTGCCTTGCGCTCGTATTCATCGTGCAGAAGTTGCGACATTACCTGCAGCACCATGAGGTGAAATTGGTCTCCCGGGTAGACCCACTGAAGTACATCCTGAACCACTCCATGCTGACTGGCCGACTAGCACGGTGGGAAGTGATTCTCCAGCAGTTTGATATCAGGTTTGTACCTCAGAAGGCCATTAAGGGACAGGCGTTGGCAGACTTTTTAGCTTCCCATACAACCTCTGCGGATCAATCCCTGGACCTAGATTTCCCTGATGAGATGATCCTCTCGGTCGATCATGTTGTCCCGTGTTGTAAAATGCATTTCGATGGTGCCTCCCGGAGCCCCACTGGTAAGAGGCTCAATGATCCCAAGCTCAATAGAGTGGGCCTGGGTATTGTCTTCATTACCCCGGCGCAGGTCGTTCTGCCATACTCGTTCCTGTTGTCAGAAGGTTGTACAAACAACGAGGAAGAGTACCAGGCTCTCATCACCGGCCTCGAGTTGGCCCTTGAGATCCATGTGCCCCATCTACATGTGAAGGGAGATTCCGAGCTAGTAATCAAACAGGTTAATGGCGACTACGTCGTCAGGAAACCAGAGCTTGCACCATTGTTGGAGTACACCCTCCGCCTAATGGCCCAGTTCTCTTCTCGACCAGAGGTTACCCATGTCCCACGGTCACAGAACGGTCAAGCAGACGCCTTGTCCGGCTTGGCCGCATCGCTCGCAGAACCCGAGCAATATGATTTGATCATACATGTGGCACACCGGAGAGTCATTGCCCCCGTCACCCAAGAGGACAATGATGGCCTGCGGGTAAGTCATCTCACTGCCGGACCCTCCACGTCAGGGGTCCCGGGTTCGTCAGATGCAGTGATTGAAGCCACTCCCGACTGGAGGGCACCTTTTGTCGAGTACCTCCAAAATGGTCGCCTCCCGGACGACCGGGCCGAGCGCAAGCGAATCCGATGCTGCGCGCTGCAATTTACCCTCCAGAGCGGCCCCAGTCTTGAACAGATCCTTTATAAGCGGAGTTTAGATGGTGTCCTCCTCCATTGCATCCAAGGAGTAGAGATACCTCAAGTTATGCAAGAGTTTCACGCCGGTTCCTGTGGCACCCATCAAGCTGGGCCGAAGCTATCCCATCAAATCCGGAGGTTATGGTACTTTTGGCCCTCTATGATCCACGATTGTATTGGGTATGCCAAGAGATGCCACGCGTGCCAAGTGCAGGCCAATTTCCTGCATCGGCCGCCAGATCCCCTCCACCCCACCAAGTACTCTTGGCCATTTGCGGTATGGGGGCTTGATGTAGTGGGACCGTATCCACCGGCAACAGCCCACCAGTGTAGGTTCATCCTGACTGCTGCAGATTTCTTCTCCAAGTGGGCAGAAGCAGTTCCACTCAAAGAGGTCAAGGCCCGTTCCATCGTTGGATTTGTGAGCTCCAACATTATCCACCGGTTTGGAGTCCCTCATGTTGTCCTCACCGATAATGGCACCAACTTCCGAGCGGCTGAACTAAAGAAATTGTACGCCAAGTAGGACATCCGGTCGAACCATACCTCCCGCTATTACGTGTAGTCAAATGGATAGATTGAGGCGTTCAACAAGACCCTCTCTAAAATTTTGCAGAAGATGGTTGGTCAGAACAAGAAAAGTTGGCCGGACAAGCTCCCCAATTCCCTCTGGGCTTACCGGACGACGACTCGCAACTCTACCCAGGTGACCCCATATTCCCTAGTGTATGGAGCTGAGGTCATCCTACCCATTGAGATCTAGCTGCCGTCGTTACGCATTGCAGTTTATGATCACCAGACATCAGATGAGGTAGCCGAGATCCGTCTAGCTGAATTAGAAGCACTGGACGAGAACCGGCTTCGTGCCCTGCACAATCTGGAAAGACATCAGGACAAGATAGCGAGGGCCTTCGACAAGAAGGTTCGTCTCCGCTCTTTTCTACAGGGCGACCTCGTACTGGCCCTTCGAGCACCAATGATTCCCGGTAGGAAACCGCCCAAATTAGAACCCAAATGGGAAGGGCCTTATATCATCCTTATGGTTTACCCTAATGGATCATACTCTTTGGTGACCACGGATGGAGAGCGTATAACCCCTCCCACCAATGCCAAGTTCCTCAAGCGATACTTCGCCTAGGGCAAAAAGGTCCTGCACGACCCTAAACTGCGATATGGTCCCGCACGACCCTAAACTGCATCCCCATCCTTACTGCAAGACGTTAAACTGAAAGCCAGTCAGGCTTTCCTGACCGAGGGTCAGCCTCAGGCCCTTTGGCCTCCTCGGGCCCCAAGTCCCCCCGTCCTTACTGCAAGACGTTAAACTACAAGCCAGTCAGGCCTTCCTAACCGAGGCTCAGCCTCAGGCCCCTTGGCCTCCTCGGGCCCCAAGGCCCCTCGTCCTTACTGCAAGACGTTAAACTACAAGCCAGTCAGGCCTTCCTGACCGCGGTCCGGCCTCATGCCCCTTGTTTTTTTCCCCGACTTACCCTCTCACGGGATCATACGGTGTGGTGTAGGACTACGTCCTCATTCACGTCGGATTACTTGTCGTACCATACATATCCCCAAATGAGATGCTCCTCGTCCCGTATGACGTTAAACTACATTTCAAGAACTGCGTGTGGCTTGATTCTCGTTTTCATGGGATATGTAAGAACGCTCGGACGCCTCGTCTTGAGCCCAGCCCCAAGATTTTCTCTTCCACTATTCCCCCTAGGAATAGTTTCCTTGGAGGATATTTGTGTAACAGGGGGTAGGCTTTCTTAGCCCCGCTTATACAACCCCGCTCACACAAGGATTGTAAGGGTTGCACCATGTGCCCACTCTCGTTCTTCTATCCTCCCACGTCCTCACCGCACGACGCTAAACTACATGGATTTCAAGAACTATGTATGGCTTGATTCTCATCCTCATGAGATACGTAGGAACGCCCGGACATTTCGTCCGTTGGCCCAGCCCAAAAGCCAAAATCTTCCCCTCGGGTCAAGACATGGCAGGGTACACACTTTTTACCCAACTCACATCGAGTAAGCCTCGACCCGGCTGCACATCCCCCCGGGAGATGTCTGCCTCTTTCGTGGATGGATACAGCTATGCTTCACCCACTCCTTCACTGGGATTCCATCCTTTTTGTACACTCAGAGGGACCCCCAAGAACGGCCTGGATACTACGCCCAAGGGCTCTCCTACCGTTACGGGCCAACGCCCCCGAGGGTTTTCGATCAACAATCTTATACAAGTCCCGCGTTGTGAATTTGGTCAGCGGTCGACGCTCATTTGTTGCTCCCATATCGGGTCACCATAGGAACGCTGTGTTTCGAACATGGTCAACAGTGTCCTGGATCTTCGGGTCCACCCCGAGATGTCCTAGACATCGAGTGCAGTGATTTGTTTTGCCCCATCCCGAAGTGACAAACTTCCCCCCGAATGGTGCTAGCAATAGGGCCCACGGCCCTGATTCCCCATAGGGGTGTACGGTGTGGTGTAGGACTACGTCCTCATTCATGTCAGGATCATGTACCATGCAGTACGCCTTCTCTTACGAGGCCCAGCCTCAGGCCCCTTGGCCTCCTCGGGTCCCCGACCCTCATCCTCATGTAAGATGTTAAACTGCAAACCAGTCAGGCCTTCCTGACTGATGCTTGACCTTAGGCCCCTTGGCCTTTCCGGGCCACGGCCCAGGTCCCCTCTTACCCAGGGTGTTTGGTGTGATGTAGGACTACGTCCTCATTCACGTCGGGATCATGTGCCATGTCTTACTCCCTCCCTTTACCAGGCCCAGCCTTAGGCCCCTTGGCCTTCTTGGGTCCCCGACCCTCGTCCTCATTACAAGACGTTAAACTACAAGCAGGTCAGGCCTTCCTGACCAATGCCTAACCATCAGTCCCCTTGGCCTTTCCGGGCCATGGCCCAGGTCCTCTCTTATAGGATTTTATGGTGTGGTGTAGGACTACATCCTCATTGACGTCGGCTTCTTCGCCATACCGTACACCTCCCTTGTTTAGGGGTATATTACTCCCCTTCTCGTCCCGTATGACGTTAAACTGCATTTAGAGAACTACGTGTGGCTTGATTCCCATCCTCATAAGATACGTAGGACCACCTGAATGTCTAGGATTCGGGTCCAGCCCCATCTCTCGGGAATCTTTATCCCATCTTGGCCCCATGGCCTATCCTTCCTCCATGAGGGGATTATATGGTGTGGTGTGGTACCATGTCCTCATTCAAGTTGGTCCTGTAATGACCACTCCATGTACCTCTCCCTACTGAACTGTTTCGTCGATCCCTTTTCGGCAGTTCACCGATGTGCTTGGGAGTACTCTTGTTTATTACCCGAAATGCCAAGCTTTACTCGGACACGTCCACACCCGCTCTCCAGGCTTTGTGTATCCCTGCATTAGGGCTTCCATCATCTTTCACACCCAGAGGGACCCCCAAGATCGGCCTGGATACAATTCCCAAGGGCTCTCCTACCGTTACGGGCCAACGCCCCCGAGGGTTTCAGACAACGAATTGATAAAATCCCGCGTTGCGAATATGGTCAGCGGTCGATGCTCGTTTGTTGTTCCCACCTCAGGCTAACGCGATATGGATGCTGTGTTGCGAACACGGTCAACAGTTTTCCTCTCTCGCCATGCCAACCCATTAGGACCAAAATGTCGGGTGCACAATTCATGCCCTTCATCACTTCACCGTGTCCAAGTGGAGGCTTGGAACTTTTGGTACTTTTCCTCCGTGCACGTCTACGCGTTGGGGGAACAAGCCGTGTCGAAGGTGTCCTTCGGGGCTCTCTACCAACTCCCGTTTGACTCGCCCAAAGTATTTCAATGAGGATACCCCCCTTATTTCCCACACCGAGTTTAACTAACGTGGGCTTAGGAATCGGGTTGACATTTGTGCTTACTCGGGAAGTTGTCACCATTCACGGTCCGAGCTCTATGACCATAAAATAAGATCCTCTCAGAACTACGTTCGGCTTGATTCCCATCCTAATGGGATATTTAGGAATGCCCAGACTTCCTGTCTTTGGGTCCAGCTTGAGTTCAACTAATTCACCTCTCTGGTCCTGCCTTCAGGACCCCGACCACGGGACCGCGTAGCGTGGTGCAGGATTATGTCCTCATTCACGTCGGGTTTGCAATGGTTGCACCATGCGCACCCCCGTTCTAAGGGTTAGCCCTCCTATTCTTTGTCCAACACGACATTAAACGGCACCCTTTAGAACTACGTGTGGCTTGATTCCCATCTTCATGGGATAAGTAGGACCGCCCGGACGCCCTGTCATCGGGTACAGCCCATTTGGGGAACCAATCTCCCCCCCTGTCTCACCTCTTACCTCTATATAGGCCCCTCGGCCTAAGGTCTCCCTCTTCGATTAGCGTACAATTTGATGTGGGATCATGTCTCCGTCAATTTTGTTTTATAACACTGCGCACATTTCCCACCTAGAATCGTTTCTTCTAAGTCTGCGCTGCATGACGATAAATTGCATGCTTGGTCCTATCATACGACCCTAAACTGTGACATTATCGTCCTGGCTGCATGACGAAAAATGGCACTGCATTGTGGTGACCTCGTTGTAGAGGACATCACGTTGGGTATTGGTCACGTGCCATGCCATTTGTCAACACCCATCACAGCTTGATCCTTGTGGAGACATCACGACCTACTATTCTAGGTCTGTCGCTTCACAAAAAAAACCATTCACCTTAAAGGACAAACAAGATTTATTAAATTCCGCTTCTTTTAGTGCAAGGGCCGCGCCCACACTTCCCTTTTCCCCTCGCACTGGTACCTTACCGCGCCACCCTCCAAAACTATGTATGTCTTGATTCTCATTCTTGTGGGATACGTAGGAGCGTCCGGGCACTTCCCCGCGGGCCCAGCCTAACCATTGTGTTCGGTCCCTCGACTCGAGCATTTCCTCAGAGAACGCATGGTAAGTAGGGCTTAGGTCCTCCTTCATGTCGGGTCTTGATGGAATCTGTCCCCTGCTCCTTTTACCCATTTATGGTCTAAGGACTTTCAAGAACTACGTGAGGCTTGATTCACATCCTTATGAGATACGTAGGAGCGCCCGGACACTTCCCCCCGGGCCCAGCCTAACTTTCGCTTTCGGTCCCTTGACCTAAAACCTCTCCCAAGGAGGTTGCGCGGTGTGATATGGGATTGTGCCCTCATTCACGTCGGGATGTTCATCGCGCCGTACACACCCCCCTATTCCCATTCACGCCAGGTGTTTGAGTTACTCCACCATGTGCCTCTTATGTTTCCTCCCATCCATGGTCTGAATTCTACGACCCTAAACTAAGATTTCCCCATGGTAAGGGAATCTGCTCCCTCTCTCTAATACGTCTTGTAGTCGTATTCAGATGTGTTTCGACAAAGAGTCCGAAGTGTGGGATTTTCATGGGGACATTCCTCTCATCCCATGACCAAGCTTCGTGAACTCTCTATTTGGATCCTCATACTCTTCCACATCCAAAAGGACCCTCGGACGACATGGATACTAGGCTTAAGGGATCTCTATGAATGCTGGACCTAAGGTCCCTCCAATCGTCTCAGGCCAACGTCCCTATGGATATTTGACAACATTTGTGACATGGTCCCATGTTTCAAACATGGTCAAAGGTCAACCCTCATTTGTCTGTCCCCATTCTAGGCTAACGTGAAAGGATGCTGTGTTGTGAACACGGTCAGCAGTTATCCTCCATCGCCACGCCGCCATCATTGTGATCTGAATCTCGAGTGCCATGATTCACACATTTCCACTTCCTCATGTTCAAGTGGAATTCCATCATACTCGGCTCTTTCTCTTCACGCATCTAGGTGCGCTAAATGATCGTGTTAGCATCATTGGGCCGGTATTCACCGAGCGTCCCTTTGCCCTAACCTGCCCCTTTCTGTGTAGGGAAATTCCCACCACTGTTGCTTGTTTCCCACACCGAGCACGACTCACGTGGGCTTAGTAGTTTTGGCAGGATGTGTACCAACACATTCAGGCTTCTCATCGTCCCACATGACGTTAAACTGCGCTTCCAGAACTATGTATGGCTTGATTCCCATCCTCGTAGGGTACGTAGGAACACCCGACCACTCTGCTTCAGGCCCAGCCCAATCCTCACTCTTGGTCCCTCGACCTAAAAAAGTTTCCTCCGGGGGTATGTGGTATGATTCGGACTCCAAGTCCTCATTCACGTCGGTTTCATATCTACCGCACCACACGCTCCCTGGGATCTTCCCTTTTATTCTGTGTCCTATCGTATGACGTTAAACTACAGGAGTCCATGTGTCCTCAACGCATGACACTAAACGGCGGTTCTACCCTGAACAAGTTCAGGATGCCCCAAGATCCCATTGGGAAGTGACGGATCCCCTCATCAGAGGGGCCTTGTCTGAAAGAAGGAATGATCCATGATCAAACCAATGCACCCATATGGTGTACTCCCACCATGGTGGTGTGACTACCTAAGTGTTGGATTCTGTTCGGACAAACCATCACTCCATATTCCATGCTTTGCGTACCCCTTATTCGGACCCTCGTCCCCTTTCATGTCTCACGGGAACCCCTAACGGCCTGGTCTCATGCCGCATCAGCTCACCTACCATCCTGGGCCAACGTTCCGGAAGACCGGTCATGTCTGGAAGGACCCCCTAATAGTATGGATGTTTGATCTATGGTCCGCCAACTGTCCTGGGCCAACGTCCCGAAGGATTGATCGACGACATTTGTGACATGGTCCCGTGTTTCAAGCATGGTCAGCGGTCGACGCTCATTTGTTGTCCCCATTACAGGCTAACGCAGTAAGGATACCGTTTCTCCTCCAAGTTCAACGGTTGTCCCCTATTGTAACGCCATCCCCACAGTGTTCCGAATCTTGGGTATCGTGATTCACACTTCCCATTTTCATCTGTTTGGACCGATTTCAGCGCCCCTGGAATTGCCCCGTCCATGCATAAGAGCATGCTAAAGAAACGGTGATTCGGTTATCCTGAAAGTTCCCTCTCCGATCAAGCCTCCCGTCTTTCTGAAATCTGGACTGGTAATCCGAATCCCGGATGCCCGGAGCATGATCCCCACTCCTATGTTAGGTGGTATGAGAGGGCAATTATCTCCTGTTTCTCACATCGGGCTCGACCCACGTGGGCTTGGGGAATTGTCGCCGAATGTCCCGAAAACATTGTAGGGATGTAACAAGGTGATTAAAACAGTGGAAATCGTGCACGCTACGGCATTCAAAACAATGAAAGGAAAGAAATTAAAGCACGAAAGTACCAATAAAAGGGTTTTGGGTTTGTTACAATACCCAGGGGTCGATTCCTCCCATGGACGGGTTGACCCCGTCAAAAGAGCGTTGCAGCTTCGCCACCCGCTGGCTTGTGGCATCCAAGGCTTGCTGCCGCTTTCTTAGCTCCTGCTCCTCCTCAGTAGCGGCGGGGCGTAGTTCATTAGTCCTGGCTTTGGCCCTCTCTACGTCAGCTTGAACGGCAGCCATCTTTCTAGAGGTCTGCCTCATATGCTCTTCTACCTCTGCCAGCTGGGCCTTCAACCGTGAGACCAACTCAGATTGTGCATCAAGAGAGGCTGGAAGCTCATCTGCCCGGGTCTGCATCTGTTAGACCTCGCCTTCAGCCTCCTGGAGCTTCTTGATGCTGGTCGCCTTCCTCTGCTGCCAGCCCACGCTAAGACCACGATCATACTCCCGGATCTTCTCAGCCATAAGATCTTGGATGAGTGCGTGAGGACGTTGGGCATCCACTCCCCCAGCACACAGTTCGCGCAACTGCGAGCGGAGTCTATCCATTTCGGCCAGCCATTGCGCTTGGGGAGTGTCCTTGATAAAGCGCATGATCAGCTTCCACGACCGGCGGCGGACTATGCTGTTGTCTTCCTCGTCGGAGGCCATTTCGTCCCAGTCTGCGCGATTGGAAGGCTCGTACGCGGGATATGCCCGCAAGAAATCCTCGGCAGGATCTACATCTAGTGTTGAATCCAGTACGACACCTGGCGCTGAAGTGGGCGCGACAGGGCTGGGACCGACCGGTTGATCCTCTTCCTCGGAGTCCACCTCAATGACTTCGGGTACGGCCCTGCTAGTGGTCCCGCTAGTGATGGTGTGCGTCGCAGATTGAGGAGATGGCGGGACTATCGCCACCATCATCGGCATGCCCCTAGGAGGGACGCCACCAGACATCCCGACCAGTCTTGCCGCAGCAGCCCACGCCAGTCGAAGAACTGTACGACAGAGAGGGACATAAACGTTAGTTGGCATGGTCTACATGTGACAACGAGGAGACCGGTGGAGGAGACTTACGGAGATCGACCTCCCGGCACTGCTCTTGAGCCGGTACTGATGGGACCCCGAGGCGAGGCCCTTCGTATACTGTTGGAAGGTCTGAAGATTCCGGAGGAGCCGCCTCAGGTGCTTGGGTCCCCCCAGACGCGGAACTGGACGCAGCTATAGGCGCAGGTTCTGAAGGTCCCGCATTATCACCCGCCAATGAGCGAGAACGAGGCCTGCGAACAAGTTCCTCCTGCATGGCTCAAACATCGGTGAGAAGTCCATAGTTACCCAATAACGGATCGTAAGGAAAGAAGTTCCGAATGCTACCTCGAGAGCCTCCGCGAAATCATCAGATTCTGAGCCTCGGTCTCCGACCTCGCCCTCCTCCAACGGGCTCCCTCCTCCAGCCTCATCCTCTTGAGAGGAGTCCTCTGATTCTTCCGGCAATGGGAAGCGCTCCCTCAGATCGGCAGCCGATAGCTGTGGGGGGACCGTCTGATTCAACAGTACCCTCACCCGGTCTGTCATTGGGCGAGGGACACCACTGGAGTGGACGTAATCCTCCAGCTCGTCCAGGTATTGTTCTACCTCTGCCAGAGACGCCATGAATCCAGCTCGAACTGGGCCTATGCCCGGAAATTCCATCCCAAGGTGATTCAAGTGCGCCCATATCTCGGGTGGGCTGAGGAATTGCCGGTTGACATCCCAAATGTCCCAGGCTTCCGGGAAGATAGCATCCTCTTCCATGTCGATATGACGCAACCGCTTCCCCGGAGCCTGAGTGGATATCCTATGAAATCCCCTCGGTGGCCGCCCCTCCGGATGGCCCTACTCTTCCGGAATCACTGGATCCACCGATGCTGCCATACCCTCGGCCGGTGCGGGTCTCACGGCCATGGCATCCCCGCTACCGCGAGTGGCCCTAGCTGCCCTCCGACCCCGACCTCGGGATAGGGGAGGCCCACCGTCACTGACCCGGATAGTTGATTGCTTCAGTATCTCCCCTAGGTAAGCAGCCTCCCAACTGATGGCGTACTCCCTCACCAATCCGAAAGCGGCGGTGTATGGAGGCAATGTAATCCGCATCTTCCCATCTTCCCGTGTGAACATGAGCCACAACTGCCTCATCACACACGGATGCTCCTCATAACGCACCTCCCAGTAGACCTACGGGGTCAGCCACTGGAGGCACCGGAACTACCTCGAAAACCGATGCGGGGTGTACGGTTCGCAGAGTGGCTCACGATCTGTCTGTGCCACCAAAACTCCACCTCGAAAGGCCAGGAGGTAAGCCCGATGTTCTTCCGTTCCCCGCCCGTCATCAGTAAGTATCCCCGTCGGCAATGGGAAGGGGTGGAAGTTAAACTCATCCACCCTCCACGCCCGATTCAGCACCATCGGCACGGCTAGTTTGAACGGGAAGCTCCCGACCGCATTCAGGATGGAGGGGCGGAAGTTCGATCCCGGCGGTGAAATGGGGTTTGGATACTCGTAAATCCCCCTGATATGCGCTGTGATCCACCCATACAGGAGGTGGAAGGGCCCACATATCCTTGGCGGCTTCTTGCCCTCGCTAATATGCCGCAGCATTCTGTACAGTTTGGTGAGCATCAGAATCCCCAGGTTGATCCGCTGCCCCTTGGCCAACATCGACGCCATGATAAATGAGTTGGGCCGTACCCCCATGCTTGTATCTCTCACCGGTAGGATCCAGCCACAGATGAGAGCCGCGATGAATGCCACCATCCTGACTATCGGCTGTTGTTCAGTGCTGACACTGAAACCCCAAGTCTTCCATTGGCTGTCCTCCAAGACCCGCCAATACGAGTGCCCCTTACCCCGTTGGGCCGCCCTTGGACAAGTTCGAGGCCTCAGAGGGAACTCTCGATTCTCTAGGAAATTCAGGAAGCATTTGAACCGTCTTCTAAAGTGGACATCCCTCACTGCCTCCTTGTCTTCTCTAGGGATGAGTGCCATCAGCGCTGACGCCAGCCGCGACATTTTCTCTGTATCCTCCCACGCGCTGATGACGGGGAGGAACTCGTCATACATGGCCCCGAAGATCGGAACCCCAGAAATCTGGTGGACATCCCACAGGCTGATTCCCACCTCCCCATGATGCAAGTGAAAGGTATTGGTCCTAGACGACCATCTACTCAGCAGTTCCAGCATCAGTTGCTTCGGTTGGTAAATGTGGAATTGGGAGGCCCATGCCGCCTCATAAAACCCCACTCTCCTCAGCTCGGCCCCAAACTCCTCACATGAGGCGCCTACCCAGTAGGCCCAGGCCCAGTCATCAGTAAAGTTTCCACCCTGGCGCAAGTCCCACTCATCGTACCATCCCTTCTTCGAATCCTGCAAAGCCGCCTTCAACATGGTGTGGTAGAGGGGAGGGGACGTCTCCGGTTGCAGTGGCCTCCCATCAATATCGTTCACATGGTTGTAGAGACAATCAGAGGTGACAGGTGTGAAGTCCTCCTGCGCATGACCATCGGCCGCCCTGAACCATTGGTGCTGGCATGGTGTGCTCCTGATCCAGAAAGCTGGTTCGTCCCTACTCGCCTCTGGGATGAAGACGTCATCCCTCAACCCAAAGCCGTACAATGGCAGTTTCTTGCACTGCGGGTAATTCTTCTGACCCTATGACAGCAGATCTGTCAAAGAAGTGTGGTCCGAGTGGCTTCGGACCATCTCCCCCAGGCCTGGACAGTTGGTCATCTCGTCCCGACGAGCAGCATCTGCAAGGACCCCCAATACAGCCTCTTGATGGGCCATTTCAATTCCGGCCCTCAGAAAAGAATTTTTTTCAGATGGCTCGTGAAGCTCGACCGCGAAGCTGAATCGCGAAGCTGGATCGCGAAGATCAGTCGCGAGACCAAGCCGTGAAGTCTGGTGGAGGCCGACAAGCAGAGGTTCGCTTGGAGCGGACGCGGAGTCAGAGACCCGCGGTTCGCTGCAAAGCTCGATTCGCGGAGGGCTGTCACGGAGTACGTGGAGCTTCGCGATGTCGAGAGCGCAAAAAGAAAAGGAGGTCACATGAAGACAAAAGAGGTCAACCCCCCTATTTATAGGCGGCAACCCCAGAGCATCGCGGTGCGCCTCACCCACGCGGAGCATCGCGGCGAGTCTGGATCAGTGGCCCCGGTCAACACCGCGGACCCCCTTCGCGGAGCTGCATCGCGAACCACCGACAATTTTGGCAATTTTCCCTCAGAATTCGACCCTTCTCCCTCCGTGGCTCCAAGTCTAAGGGGGGGCATTTTTTGGCACCAAAATATGGCATGAAAGGAAAACACGAAAAAGAAGGCTGGCGCGCTGCCTCGCGAAGCCCCGCCGTGAAGCCCCGACACGAAGCACCACCGCGAAGCGCCCCGATCATCGCGGCCTCACGAAGCTCCAGAGGTGGTAACTCTCCGCGAACGCATTTGACGTTCACGAGACCGCCGTGAAGCTCCAGAGGCGGTAACGCTCCGCGAACGCATTTGACGTTCGCGAGCGCGCCGCGAAGCACCCGAGGCGGCACGCGAGTTCTACTTCGCGGCGCCCCTTCCCTATAAATACTGGACTCCCCCTGAGTCCTGAGGACGGACAATCCGACCTTTCCGCTTCTACTCTCCTGAATCGCGAAGAAATTTTTTCCCCGGGAATCATGAGCTCCGCGAGGTACTTCTACTTCGCGAGACGCTTCGGCTTTGTCTCGTTTTGAGCCCCTCTTCCGAGAGGGATGCCCTTCGCGAAGCTCAAGGGAATTAGCGAAGGAAGGGGATTCCCAAGGGAACCCGGGCAGCCGCGGAGCACTTATGCTTTGCGAAACACCCAACCCATACTAGTGATCCCCATGATAAGGCAGGATCGCTACACATCGCGAAGCACACTGCTTCGCAGGACCCTGCTTCGCGAGGCACCCCTTCTTCGCGAGGCAGTGCTCCGCGAACACTGTTCCACTTCGCGAAGCACCTTCCACTCACACCTATGCCCCATGTTAAGGCCAAGGCACTCCACTTCGCTAAGCACACTCCTTTGCTTAGGAATTCCTCTTCCCGTGCAACCCTCTAGGTTTGCGCGATGTGATTTCAAAGTCCCATGGACAATACCACCCGTAGTGTTGCTTCGCCTAATGCTTCTTCGCATAGGCACGCTAACGGCTATTGCTTCTTCGCATAGCCACGCTAACGTGGACCCCTCGATGGTTCGTTCCACAACCCCCCTTGACCATGGCCTTACTGGTACCTTCCCTTCCCCAAGGACCAGAGGGTACCAGTTATGTAAGTCCTAGGGGTGCGGAGTGAACCCACCTCGTCTGAGATGCAGGACGTTAAACTGTCAAGCACCACGTCCTCAACACATGACATTAAATTGTGACCCGACCTCGTGCCTCTCACGAAGGGTCCCCCCAGCTCGAACATTTTTTACGCCACTCGTCTCTACAGGAATGGAATCACCCATCCACAAGGGATGATATCCTCCTTATCGGAGTGGCGTATGTTCATAGGAGAAGGGCGACCCTAGTTCCCCAACGGATGACTGCACCTCTGCATCTCCGTACTTCCCCACTACCAAGGTCAGTGGAGGGCGTGATAGGGAATGAGGCACCCCCCTCTGGGACTCCATCCTGGAGTAAGTCCTAGCACCATGGGCCGCCTAACGCGTAAGCCCCTCTTTGCTTCTCACGGACGCACCCTTCGCGACGTGATCGTCAAGTCCTTGCAACCTCTTGTTTCTCACACTGAGCATGACTCACGTGGGCTTAGAGTGAGCACCGACCCTGACCCCCACCTCTAGAGAACTACGAGGACTTTGATCCATGTCAAGGCATGGTACGTAGGAAGCCTCCATGAGGTTCAAGCCACATTGCTCGGTCGTTCATTCACGTCGAGTTTCGCCCTCGTCCAGCATGACGTTAAACTGCACACCCCATCCTGCATGACATTAAACTGCATGCCCTCGTCCAGCATGACGTTAAACTATATGTCCCTTATCCAGCATGACATTAAACTACACACCCATTCCCACCTGAACTACGAGGTCTTTGATCCATGTCAAGGCATGGTACGTAGGAAACCTCCCCGAGGTTCAAGCCCACCACTCATTGGACCAAGGTCCACCTTCACGTCGGTTCACCGACAAAGCCCTATTTGAACTACGAGTTCTTTGATCCATGTCAAGGCATGGTACGTAGGAAGCCTCTACGAGGTTCAAGCCCACCCACCATCCAGCCGTTCCGACCTCATTCACATCGGTTCACCCCCATCCCGCACGACGTTAAATTGTATTCCACAACCTGAACTACGAGGTCTTTGATCCACGTCAAGGCATGGTACGTAGGAAGCCTCCCTGAGGTTCATGCCCAACAATCATTGGCCCAAATCGTCTCCTTCTCAGTGTGCCAAGCCCCCATTTTTACCCGAACTACGAGGACTTTGATCCATGTCAAGGCATGGTACGTAGGAACCCTCCCAGAGGAACAAGCCCATCTCCCATCGGACCAAGGTCCCTCATTTACGTCGGTTCGCTGACACCCAATGCCCGTCGTTTATTCACTTCCGGGTTCATTACCATCATGCATGATGTTAAACTGTATTCTATCAATCCTTTGAACTACGAGGACTTTGATCCATGTCAAGGCATGGTACGTAGGAAACCTTCCCAAGGTTCAAGCCCACCACCAGTGGACCCACAGGTCTACTTTCACGTCAGTTCATTGATGAAACCTGAACTACGAGGACTTTGATCCATGTCAAGGCATGGTACGTAGGAAACCTTCCCGAGGTTCAAGCCCACCACCAGTGGACCCACGGGTCTGCTTTCACGTCGGTTCACCGATGAAACCCTTTGAACTACGAGGTCTTTGATCCATGTCAAGGCATGGTATGTAGGAAGCCTTCCAGAGGCTCAAGCCCACCACTCATCGGACCAAGGTCCACCTTCACGTCGATACGCTGACGATGCCCATCGGACCAAGGTCCACCTTCACGTCGGTACGCTGACGATGCCCATCGGACCAAGGTCCACCTTCACGTCGGTACGCTGACGATGCCCATAGGACCAAGGTCCACCTTCACGTCGGTACGCTGACGATGCCCATCGGACCAAGGTCCACCTTCACGTTGGTTCGCTGACGACATTCATCGGGCCAAGGTCCACCTTCATGTCGGTTTACCGGAACCATCCCGAACTACGCAGACTTTGATCCCCTGCCATGGGGGTACGTAGGAAGCCTCTCCAAGGTTCAAGCCCAACCTCACCGTCGCCCCTGCGATGGTCCCATTTCACTACCCCTCCACTCCATTCATTCACCTATCACCGATCCCGATTCTCGCCTGGACCGTCATATCTCGGTGAGACCATATCGGTACAGCCGCCCATGGTCTGGCCCTGGTATCGGCATCCCTTCAAGGGGAATCCCTCAATCCGATCTATCCTAGCTAATGCTCTGATCGGGATGATTCGTCTCTGTTGGACGTTAAACTCGCGGCATACCCTGTGCTAAACACGGGAAGCTGAGGAAAACCTCAGATATGTGTCTATGGAATATAATTCCCCGCGTTCGATGTGGGATGCCTCAGGCTTCCACACCCTCGAGAAGCCCTGTGACCAGGGATAATAGATAGACATGTCAGGTTCCCCAGCATCCAGACACGCTACTGATGCCTCGACGTGACTACTCCCCTGACTGAAGGTTGCTGCCATGACTGGACCCTTTGGAATGTCCCGACAGAAGCAGTGTAATTAACCGGCGTCCATGGAAACATGGCACTGGGAAGAGTTTCACGAACTACGTATTAAATCTATGAGGGAAACCCGGACTAGCTGACAAGTTCTGAGGAGGAGTCCCCAGAAGGAGGAGCCGACATCCCATTATCTCGTTTCGATCAAGGAGCAAACGTCCCTGAACAAGGAGCGAATGCTGCCCGCCTTTGGAAAGCGGGAATGCGGGGCAACAAGCGTCGCGCGTCCTCCTCCGTGGACGGACGGATGTGCGCACGCCCCGGAAAAAGCATCGGAAACACGGTCAAAGTTCTGATGCTCTGCTAATGTGTATAACAGCACTTTGGTCGAATCCTCAGTGATGATAAGTCTAAATAGTTGATTGTTTTTAGTAGATTGTGTTTTGATTGGTGAAGTTTGTTTACAGAGATAAATTAAAATGATTGATGATTGATTCTTGATTTAACAAATATATGAATATTGGGTGAGTTCATTGTTGGAGAGTTAATCTTGTGATATCCTTGATCCTTGCTTTGCATTGCATTAAATTAACACCCATGTCATAAGTTGACGTTGATTGGAATTCATAAGTGTTAAGACTTTAATCCAAGGATTAACTTAACTTAGGGTTCTAATCTCAATCAAAACTTATTTATGGTAGTGTATTTATGGTTCCAATATCCATGGAAACTACTTTTTAAACAAAACATATCATTAATCCATGACATATTAAGTTTAACATACACTATATTAATTTAAAGAATACTCATCGAGGAAAGAATCTCAATCACTTAACATACCCGAATTATAAATCACACCAATGGTAGATTTACTCAGCCATTAGGATTTTTGATAATCTGGGTTTAATGTTTATGGTGATGATTTAAAAAGATTAGAAAATAAAGGGACAAGAAAAGAGTAGTGTGCCGAACACACACACGAATGATTTTGAGAATCAAAAATGGAATTTCGATTGAATGAGGAAAAAAATAAGGGACTATAATTTAAAATGATTCAAACTATTTTAAGACCATTAATATTATACTACATAAGGTGGAGAAGAATAAGAGGTATTAAAGAAGAAACAATCACTAAAATTTAATTGAAATGAAAACAAAGTTACACAATTACAATTGAAAGCAAACATAAACAAACATGAAAGAGAAGTGGAGGAGAGGTCTCTCTTATTGAAACAAGATCAAAGAATATCCTCCCAGAACCTTGTCAAGGCTCTAGTAATTAAAAACCTTCTCCTTAAGTGCTGAAGTGATAACCTCTTGGAATGAGAGGAGGGGGTGTATTTATAGCCCAAGTTTGTGGGCTGTTTACATTCCAAAACTGTCCCTCCACTTGAACCGCATATTTACCAATCTGGACAGATGAATCACAAGCTGGTGTCTTATTCAAAGATGTAGATATGGATGTCTTATGTCCACACTCAAAATTTGGACGCTTATATAATTTCACTCTGAAAAATATCAGCTTTCATGGATGTCTAAATCAGGAGAAAAGTCAACATTTGTGTGCTGATTTCAATTCCCATCCATAATGGTGGGCTGAGTATAAATGAACCATTTGGGAAACTTGTACTTAGATTTGGGCCTTTAAAGTTTTATCCAAGATTACATGTATTGTCCCCCGAATTATGGGGTAGAATTAATGTTTTTGGACTTCTGGATTGAGCCCAGTAAATCAATCTTCAAGACTGGTCCAGTTTGTTCACAGATTCATTGGGCCTTCTTGTGTGGTCCATATGACCCTTCAAATGGCAGAATTGTCCCATTATCCCTTCTAATGAAATGTTATAAATTGAAAGAGTAATCCTACAAAATAGAAACCATTCAATTTGGATCAGTATTGTAATAGTTATAGATAATACATTAAACTAACTCAAATCTAGATTAATTCAAATAGTGCTCAAAATTATATTTAATATTAAAACATGAATATTACACAAAAATTATGCACCTTTCATGGAAAATCAGTTAAGGGAGTTAAAAGTCCAATGGAAGAAAAAATTTCACAGTCAACATAGAACTTTTATATCTACAACTTTGAAGAAGGATATATTTCATGATTCGGCTTTATGAATGTGCAAATCGGCGAGCCAAGTGGAGGGGTAATTCTGGAATGCAAACAGTCCACCACCTTGGGCTATTAATACATCCCCTCCTCTCCTTTCAAAAGGGTTGGAATTTAAGAATAGAGGAGGATCAATTGACATGACCAAGTTCTACCAAAGGCCTGGAAGGACATGCCAAACTCAAGTTTTCACTTGAGATACCCTTCCTCCTCTCTTTCATTTCATTTACTTTTGTGTTCTTTTTCATTTGAAATCTTGTAAGTGTTTGTTTTGTAATTATTTTTTAATGAATGTTTCTTCTTCAATATCTCTTAATCTCATCCAACTTCTTTAGTTTAATATTAATGTTCTTAAAATAGCCTAAATCAAGTTAAAATCCATTCTCTTATTTTGCTTCTTCAATCAATCTAAATTCTATATTTAACAATTTATTCATCATTTGTGTGTGTGTTCGGCACACTAAACTTATCTTGTCCCTTTATTTTTCTTATATTTATAATTAATCACCATAAACATATATTACCATATTAATAAACATCTTAATGTTTGAGTAAATCTCTCATTGGGGGAAGTTATAATTTAGGTATGTAAAGCGATTGAGAGCTTTTTTTCGATGAGTATTCATTGAATTAACATTGTGTATGTTGGACTTATCATGTCATGGATTAATGACTTGTTTTGTTTAACGTGTGATTTCCATTGATTATTGAAACCATAAATAAACTACCATAAATAAGATATGATCAAGATTAGAACCCTAAGTTATGTTAAGGCTTGGATTAAAGCCTTAACACTTGGGAATTCCAATCAACATCAACTTGTGACATGGGTGTTAATTTAAATGCAATATAAAGAAAAGATCAAGGATATCACAAGCTTAACTACCTAATGATGAACTAACCCCAATATTTATCAAATTGTTAAATCAATCTTAATCAATAAATCATTTCATTTAAGCTCTGCAAACAAACCCCCCAATCCAAATACAATCAAATAAGAATAATCGACTATTAAGAAGTATCATCACCAAGGATTCGACCCGAGTGCTACTATACACATTAGCAGAGCACCCGAACCTTGACCGGTCTATAGGCGACAATTGGCTGTGCATTTCAAATGGAGCCGTTTCCGGGGATGGTGATTTAAGTATTCATTAGTTTCTGGTTATTATTAAAAAAAAACAAAATTTAAAAAAAATTGAAAAAAAACACAATGAAAACCCCATCTTCTCATAAAAATCATAAACTAAAAAAAAATACAAAGAAAATCCCATCTTACTCTTTCTTTTTTGAGATGAAAACATGCATCTTGACTCCCCGAAAAGGTTGGACAAAATTTAAAAACTCAATGGTGAGTAAGCATGACTCTTGTTTTTTTTATGATTCTTTTTTGGTTGTTTTTTTTAGTTTTTAATAAAGACACGCTCACACAAAAGAGAAAGAGAAAAATAAAGGTTTTTGAAAAATAAAGTGGTAAAAAAATGAAAGACAGAGGAGGAAGAAGAAAGAGGTAGAGGGAGGAAGATAGATAGAGAGGAAGTTAAAGGGAAAGAGGTGCCCCCTGGTTTTGATTTGGTGGGTCACCATATCCATCTAGTGGTGGGTTGACTATAGAAGTTGCATTTAAAATGGAACCATTGTTGGGGATGGTGCTTTAAGTAGTCATTAGTTTCTGGTTATTGTAAAAAAAACAAAAAAAATTTAAAAAAAATTGAAAAAAAAAACACAATGAAAAACCCGTCTTCTCATAAAAATCATAAACTGAAAAACAAAACCCATCTTCCTCTTTCTTTAAAAATATCTCTGAATGCCTTGTAGCCTCCCAAATAATCCCTTGGATTTTTTGACCCTTAAATTGAGCAAACACTTCGCCAACTTAGGAGTAACATAATAGATAATCAAATAATTCAAGAACCAATCCTTGTCCAACCAGTTGAATTAGAAATGGCCAATCCTAGGGAACAAACCCTTAAAGAACTTGCTACCCCTGATATGAATTACCAACCTCTTGGTATTCAATATCCATACATAGAAGCTGACTTCAAACTCAAATCGGGTTTGATTCATCTTCTCCCTCATTTCTACGGGCTAGCTGGTGAGGATCCACATCTCCTCCTTAAAGAGTTCCAAGTAGTGTGATCTACCATGAAGCCTCAAGGGGTTTCTGAGGAACAAATAAAACTCCGATCATTCCCTTTATCCCTATCTGACACTGCTAAGTCATGGATTTACTACCTACCTCCTGGTTCCATAACCACATGGAATGACAAGAGGAGACTCTTCTTAGAGAAATTCTTTCATGCTTCTCGTACTGCTTCTATCCCAAAGGAAATAAGTGGTATACGTCAATTCCCATGTGAATCACTCCATGAGTACTAGAAGAGGTTCAAAAAGCTTATGGAAACCTATCCACACCATCAAATCCCTGACCAACTCTTGATCCAATACTTCTATGAGAGGTTATTGTCTATGGAGAGAACTCTCATAGATGCCGCAAGTGGTGGTGCTCTTATTGATAAAACTCCTACAGCTGCAAGAGATCTCATAAGTAACATGGCTTCAAACATGCAACAATTCCATACTCGAGCACATGCTCAAGTTAAACAATCCCAAGATAATAAATCAATTGAGCTGAACATGATGACCGAGTGGATGAGTGAACTTACAGGTCTTGTGCGACAACTAGTTGTGGCTACCAAATCCCCAACCTCGTCTTCTCTACAATCAATGTTTCCTAGACCTATCAAAAACGGTGGAATCTATAACTCTCCATCTCATCCAATTGACACATGTCCACAACTTCAAGAGGATCAATCCGATTCATCTGGACCAATAGAGCTCAATGCAGCATATGCTCAATGGAAAACCAACCCTCAACTATCATGTCAGTTTGTTAGAAACTTCAACCAACCTCACTTTGTGCCCTTCTCTTCTTCACTTACCGAAACTGAGGAGTCCAAACTTGTTCAGGTATTAGAGGAAAACAAAAAGGCTCTAGGTTGGACCCTAGATGACATACTAGGAATCAACCCTGCCCTTTGCATGCATCACATTCATCTTGACGAATCATCCAAACCAATTAGACAACCACAAAGAAGACTCAATCCACTCATACTTGAGTTAGTTAGGGAAGAGATCACCAAGATTCTTCAATATGGTATTATCTACCCAATTTCTGATACTGAATGGGTTAGTCCAATTCAAGTTGTACCTATGAAGGCTGGGATAACTGTTGTCACAAATGAACATGGAGAGGTAGTCAAAACTCGAGTAAAAACCAAATGGAATATGTGCATTGACTATAGGAAATTGAATGTTGAAACAAGAAAAGATCACTACCCTCTTCCATTCCTTGATCAAATGCTAGAAAGATTAGCCAGAAAGTCACACTATTGCTTTCTTGATGGATACACCGGCTATTTACAAATTCCAATCACAACTCAGGACCAAGAAAAGACTACTTTCACATTCCCCTTTAGAACATATGCATATAAGAGAATGCCTTTTGGCCTTTTCAATACTCCTACAACATTCCATAGGTGTATGATGAGTATCTTTTCTGAATTCATTAAACACTTTATGGAAGTCTTCATGGATGACTTCACCATTTATGGTGAGTCATTTGAATCTTGTTTGAATTCACTCTCTCTAGTCCTCCAAAAGTGTTTCAAGTGTAACCTTGTGTTAAATTTTGAAAAATTTCACTTCATGGTTTCAAATGGGATTGTTCTAGGGCACATAGTTTCAAAAGATGGTATTGAAGTTGATCCTGCCAAAATTGAAGTGATCCAATCACTTCCTGAACCCAACCCTTTTCGAGACATCTATTCATTCCTCGATCATGCTGGTTTCTATCGGCGATTCATCCATAACTTCAGTAAAATTTCCCTCCCACTCACTCGGTTTCTCCAAAATGATGTCCCTTTCCATTTCGATGAGGTTTTCAAGAGAGCATTTGTTGATCTCAAAACCTCCCTAACATCTTCCCCGATAATCCAACCCCCATATTGGTCTTTACCCTTTGAATTGATGTGTGATGATTTTGATAGAGTTTTTGGGGCTGTTCTTCATCAAAGAAGAGAAATAATTCCTCATTTCATCTATTATGCCTCAAAAACATTGGATGAAACTTAATCTCACTACACTGTCACTGAAAAAGAACTTTTAGTAGTTGTTTTTGCCTTAGATAAATTCCGGCCCTATCTCTTAGGTTCCAAAAACATAATCTTCATAGATCATTCTGCTATAAAGTTCTCACTCAAGAAACTTAATTTCAAACCGAGGCTAATAAGAAGGATCCTAATGCTCCACGATTTTGACCTTGAAATAAAATATAGACTAGGAAAAAAAACCTTGTGGCTAATCACTTGAGTAGAATTTCTAATTCTTCTCATTTTGAAATCATCGATCCTGAATTCCCCACTGAGCACCTTTCATCTCTCACTCCAAAAATACCATGGTATGCCCCAATTGTAAATTACTTGGTTTCTGGTGTTTTTCCTGAAAATTTTTCAAAAGAACAAAAAATGAAGTTGAAAAGTGATTCAAAACACTATTTTTGGGAAGAAAATAAACTTTGGAAAACTAGGGAAGACATGGTAATTAGGAGATTTGTTGATGAAGATGAACATTCCTCTATCTTAGAATTCTGTCACTCAATGCCTGGTGGTGGCCAATTTACACCACAAAGGACATCCTGAAAGGTCCTAGACTCTGGATTCTTCTGGCCTTCACTTTTCAAGGACTCACATGAGTTCTGTCAATCATGTCTCACTTTCCAAAAGTTTGGAAAAATTTCAAAGAGAAATTAAATGCCCCAAAAGCCTTTAATTTTCTGTGAGATCTTCGATGTTTGGGGTATCGATTTCATGGGACCATTTCCCCCTTCCAATGGATTCCCATACATCCTTCTTGTAGTTGATTGTGTTTCTAGTTGGTTCAAGGCCAAACCCACTAGAAAGGATGATTCACATACTCTTAGTGAGTTCCTAAAGACACACATATTCCATAGATTTGGCACGTCTCGTGCCTTGATCAGTGACTTAGGAACCCATTTCTGTAATAGAACCATGGAATATCTTTTGAAAAAGAATGGGGTTGTACATAAAACTTCAACTGCATTCACCCCCAAAAAAATGGCATGGCTGAACTTTCTAATAGAGAAGTGAAAAGAGTGCTTGAGAGAATTGTAAAACCCACCAGAAAAGACTGGCCAGAAAGACTTGGTGAAGCACTTTGGGCTTATCGAACTGCCTATAAAACACCCATTAGGATGTCTCCTTTTAGGCTAGTTTTTGGTAAAGCATTTCATTTGCTAGTTGAAATCCAACATAAGTCATTTTGGGCAGTGAAAACTTGTAATTTTTATCTTGAAAAATCTGGTGAAGAAAGATTGTTGCAATTGGCTGAACTGGAGGAGCTTTGACTTGAATCCTATGAGAATTACACTATGTACAAAGAAAAGGATAAGGTACTCCATGACAAACACATCCTGAGAAAGGTATTCCATGAAGGTGAAAAGGTATTGCTTTTCAACTCTCGATTTCGTCTTCACCCAGGTAAGCTTAATTCCCATTGGGAAGTCCTTTTGTTATTACTAATGTTTACCCATTTGGTGTAGTGCAAGTCCAAGACCCCTCTTTCAAAAGGACTTTCACGGTTAATGGACATCAGTTAAAGCATCACCATGAGAGGATGCAAAATCCTGGATCAACATCGACTTCCATTAGATCCCCAACTTCTGTAGTCAACCCACCACTAGATGGAGATGGTGACCCTCCAAATCCAAACCAGGGGGCACCTCTTTCCTATTAAATCCCTCTCTATCTATCTTCCTCCCTCTACCTGTTTCTTCTTCCTCCTCTGTCATTCATTTTTTTCACCACTTTCTTTTTCAAAAACCTTTATTTTTCTCTTTCACTTTTGTGTGAGTGTATCTTTATTAAAAACAAAAAAAACAACCAAAAAAGAATCATAACAAAAAAGAAATAAAAAAAAGAGTCATGATTACCCACCATTGCGTTTTGAAATTTTGTTCGAACCTTTTTGGGGAGTCAACAGGCATGTTTTCATCTCAAAAAGTTTGTATTTTCATCATGACTTTGGATAAAGAATAGTGTGTCAAAACCAAAAAATTTTGAATGCTCAATTTTTTATTTGTAAAATGATTTTACCTAACCGTGAGAACCAACATTAGCTTTCATGCCAAGGCCACCTATGGCCATCTTTTCAAAATGTGTTTATTCACCTCTATTTTTGAATATTGAGTTTGTGGACCTTTGAGCTGAATTTACTACTTTAGTGTGCATTAATATGATAGAGGTGTTTTTCTGAACCACATGAGAATTATAATAGCCAAATAGCTTCCTATTAACCATACATTACTCCTCCTTTTGAAAGCCCCTTCGAGTCTATAAAAACCTTTTCCCTGATAGCCACATTACAAGCCCAATACCTTTTCCCACCCAATATCAAAATGGATTTTCTTTGCATAATTTATTTTAAATTTAAGTGTGGGGGGAATGGATTTCATTTTGGGTACCCTTTGTTGATGTCACTATATTATCTTATTCTTGAGGGAAAGCATAATTTTAAGTGTGGGGGTGAGGTTGTCAATCGGTGAGTTTCGGGAATGTATGTATGTTTATGAAATATTGTACAAATAGTTTTGCAAAGTGTTCAAAAAAAACAAAAAAAATAAAAAAAAACAAAATAAAATGAAAATAAGAATGTGTTGTGTCTTAGGTAGGTAAAAAATCACTATTTATCAGCCTTTGATCTTGTTATAACTATTAAAATTAGTGTCATGAGGAGATCAATCATGGGTTGGGATATGAGTGTGAGATCTTTTCCAAGTTCAACTTTTGAAAAAAGAGAAGAAAAAAAGAAGAAAAAAAACACTTGCATTATATTATTATGTCATTGAGAGAAGTTTTGTTGTTTTTAAATATTTAATCTTCTCATCCCCTTCAAATTTTATTCCTCTATTGTTTCTTTCTTCACACAATCATTCCCTTGTAAATATGTGTTTTCATTTCCTTCCATGTTTTATTTCAAAAAAATGTACCTTGCTTTTTCTATGTTGGTGTTTTACCCCTCTTCTTCTCTCTCTTAGACATTATATTCCTACCATACCATAGCCACAGAAAAATCCATTAAAAAGACCTCTTGATTCTTGTGCACTTTGGATAGGCATTGGAAGCTGAGAGCTCTTTTTAAACTCTAAGATTTTTACTTTTGGTTGGTGAAAGAGTGAACTTCCACAAATGAATTTTATCATCTTGAGAGGTGTGAATTTTGAGTGTTCAAATTTTCCATTTCTAAATTTGAGAATGAAAAAAATGAATTAGTTTTGGAACATTGTTTATGTAACAACTTGTGGTGGAATTCAAAATGGATGAGTTAAATTCTCTAAACCTCCTTTCATTGGAGAAAAAAAATTAATATTTGTTGGTGAGTGAAAATGATTTTTTCATGTTTTTATATTTGTTGCACATGAGGACATGCACAAAACTAAGTGTGTGGGAGTTTATGTTATTAATATTTTCATGACTTATTATATACTCCCTTTACTGATTTTATATGAAATGTGCATAATTTGTGTGAAATATTAATGTTTTAATATTAAGTATAATTTTTAAACATTTTTAGAAGTAGTCCAATTGATTCAGTTTACAGTTTTAATAATAACTACCACTATACAGATCCAAATTGTGTGTTTATTGTTTTTTAGTATTCTCCTTTAAATATTAAACATTTAATTAGAAGGTACCATGAGCCAATTCTGCCATTTGTAGGGTCATATGGTCCTCACAAACAAGACCAAAGAATCTGTGATGAAACTGGAATATTCATGAAGATTGATTTACTGGGCTAAATACATAAGTCAAAATTCCATTATTCTCCACCATAGTTTGGGGGGAAATTTAAGGAGTTCAGGATAAAAATTTCAAGGCCTAATAATAATAAAAAATGGGCCAAAATGATGCATTGAAATCCAGCCCACCATTCTGGCCGAGAAATAACATCAGCACACAAATATTGACATTTCTCCTGATATGGACATCATTTTGAGCTGATATTTTGTAGTGTGAAATATTAGATATGTCCGGACAACTCTTTTGAAGAAATTATTTTTATTTGAGGGCATATTTCTATTCCAAAACCCATTCACATTATGGTCTTTGAAAAAGTATGGATTGAAATGGACAGATCAGAATTGTTTAGTAAAACCGCCATAACCGTTTCTCCATAAGTCCAATGGACTCCAAATTTTCACAGTCAACAGAGAACTTTTATATATACAACTTTTAAGAAGGATATATTTCATGATTCGGATTTATGAATGTCTAAATCGTCGATCCAAGTGGAGGGGTAATTCTGGAATGCAAATAGTCAACCACCTTAGCCTATTAATACATCCCCTCCTCTCCTTTCAAAAGGGTTGGCATTTCAGAATAGAGAAGGATCAATTGGCACGAACAAGCTCTGAAAAAGGCCTGGGAGGACATGCCAAACTCAAGTTTTCACTTTAGATACCCTTCCTCCTCTCTTTCATTTCGTTTACTTTTGTGTTCTTTTTCATTTGAAATCTTGTAAGTGTTTGTTTTGTAATTCTGTTTTAATGAATGTTTCTTCTTCAATAACTCTTAATCTCACCCACCTTCTATAGTTTAATATTAATCTTCTTAAAATATCCTAAATCAAGTTAAAATCCGTTCTCTTATTTTTCTTCCTCATTCAATCTAAATTCTATATTTAACAATTTCTTCATCGTTTGTGTGTGTGTTCGGTGCACTACTATTATATTGTCCCTTTCTTTTTTTCTCTTTATAATTCATCACCAAAAACATATATTACCAGATTAATAAAAATATTAATGGATGAGTAAATCTCTCATTGTTTAAGTTATAATTTAGGTATTTTAAGCAGTTGAGAGCATTTTCTCGATGAGTATTCGTTGAATTAACATTGTGTATGTTGGACTTATCATGTCATGGATTAATGACTTTTTTTGTTTAACGTGTGGTTTCCATGGATTATTGGAACCATAAATATACTACCATAAACAAGATATGATAAATATTAGATCCCTAAGTTATGTTAAGTCTTGGATTAAAGCCTTAACACTTGGTAATTCCAATCAACGTCAACTTGTGACATGGGTGTTAATTTAAATTCAATATAAAGAAAAGCTCAAGGATATCACAAGCTTAACTACCTAATAATGAACTCACCCCAATATTTATCAAATTGTTAAATCAATCTTAATCAATCAATAATTTCATTTAATCTCTTCAAACAAACCCCCCAATCAAAATACAATCAACTAAGAACAATCGACTATTAAGAAGTATCATCGCTGAGGATTCGACCCGAGTGTTGCTATACACATTAGCAGAGCACCGAAACCTTGACCGGTCGATAGGCGACAATCGGAAAGTTAATAACATCAGGAGGCTATATTGGGAGACTCCCTGTGGTCTCTTTTCATTAAAATAAAATATGGAATTTACCCCACCAAATGGGTCAATAGATCTTATGTATCCCATATATGGTGTAGTTTATAGGGTCTCTATTTTCTAATAGTCCATAATTGTCAATCAGTTATAGGGAATGGTGATGTATCCTTTTGGAAGTATAATTGTTTCATCCAACGTATGTATTTTCTAGGGTTCCCTACTTTGGATATTTGTTTCATACAATTCTACTCTCGTAATCAATTCATTTACTCTATTCTTAATGAGGAGAAGAAGTCTCCATTTCGCAATATTCTTTTTTTGGATGATCTAGATCAGTGATTTATCACTTCACCCCCTTTAGGGGAGTTGACTTTTATAAGGTTCCATGACATGATTCATCCTCCCCAAAATTAGGATATGTTGGGATTGGGAACCTAGTGAAAAGACATTTCTCCTAAATTCAATTTATTTATTTAGAGGATTCCTAATCAAGGCTTGCCAACTAATAAAACCATTCAATGGATAAACATTCCCCTTGACTTAAAATGAAAATTATCTATTAATGAAAAACATGAAATTGTGTTTCATCTTTTCTTCATGATTAACTGGGTGACCTACTTATGAAACATGCTTGGTAGCCTTATGGGATCCCACGATGATGTTACAAAAGTGGATGAATTCCTCTATGTGAGATGGGATTTCAAGGTTTTCATGCATGTGTGGGCATGAGGCTGGAACTTATTCATTACAACTATCTGTTGGGTCTTATGAGACACTAGAAATGCCTTCTATCAAAGGATATCAAACAATTCCTCTTGTTCATCTATAACAAATTTATGGAGCTTCTGTAATATTTCTTTTTGAAATGTAATGAATATTTTATACCTCATTATATACATGGTCTCCTTTCATCCATTCATTTCCTAGATGAAACTCATTCCCACATGAGAGGAGATATGGTAGCTTAGATTAAATTGAAGGCTCCCCATCATGGATCAAAACTTAATACAAATGGATCCCATGTTCAAGGTATTATATGAGGTGGTGGTATCATCCAAGACACATGGGGATCTGTCGTTCTAGCTTTATCTACCTTATTTGGGGAATGTAATTCAGCTGAGGATGAGACCCTTGGGGTGTTATAAGGGCTCAACTAATTCAAGTCCCATAACATCTTCTAATATGAGGAGTAGTCAGATTCTTCTATTTTTATCAATGCTTTAATGGGGTAATCATAAAGTCGATGGAACATCATTTATTACATTGGAGACTACAAATACATTCTACATATAAAGGTATATGTTGTTCACTCATAGAGATAAGTTAACATAATGAAAAATCTTATTACCACCAAAGGTAACTAGGTTGACTTGTCGATGGTGTACTGAAGTATTAGATCCCTTTTAGTTGGAGATGTTGAATGTTTCCAAGGTTATATCCTAAACCTCTATTACTTTCACCCCCATAAACTCTTTTTTAAATTCTTGTTTATGTTATTTTTAGTTAATATTTTTTTAATTATTATTCAGTTATTAGAAATTCTAATTTCACAGTTAACGTGCAATGAGAAACTAGTTTTATGTTTGGGTTAGGGTTAGAATGTTTTGGAGATCATCATAGATCACATTGTGGTGGTATGATCACTTAGTTGAAAAAATATATACTATCATAAATAGTAGAAGTGTGGATTTCTTGAGTATCTTTAACATGTGAAAGGCCTCTTGTTCCAAATTTTTGAGAATTTTGGGGTATATTTTCAATTAAGATCCTTACAGGAGTAGGTATTTTTTTCATCTATGGATGATTCTACTGAAACATCAATCATACTACTATCTATAATACATAGTACTTCATAAAAGTATTGAATTAGGGATTTTTCACTGATCTGATGGTGGGGGAAGCTAAAACACAATTTTTTGAATCTTTCCCAATATCTTGGAATGTTACTCCTTGAGTTTACCTAATCTCACAAATTTCCTTTATGATTGATTTAGTTCTTGAGATAGGGAAAAAATCAATAAAAGTTTTTTCAATTCATTCCAGTCCCTAATCAAGTTTTAGTGTGAATAATAGAACCATTCATTGGCCACTCCCTCTAAAGAAAACGTCAATTCTCTGAGTTTTATTCGGTCTATATTAACTCTTGATGGCTTTATATTGACCCAAAAAATAAATTAATTACTGATTGTGTTTGTAAGGATCTTCTCCTAGAAGTATATTAAATTTTTTATAGTTTATGTATGAAAAAATAATTGATTTCAAATCTAGTAGGTACATTAAAATATTCAACTAGATTTTGATAGTATTCATATGATGAAGATAACTTCTTAAGGGTTATGTTGACATCCATAATTATTTCAAGTTCACAAAGGTCTACTCTAGAAGTTTTATTGGAAGTAGTTCAAAATGAAATTTTATCTCCTTATGTCTCTTCATTAGAAAGGTTTACACTGGTGGATTCAAGTTCAAAAATTTTGTTTTTCCAAACTCTGGAATGATATTTGCATTCAATTTCGGGATCTTACAAGGGTAAATTGGGGTCAAAATTTTAGTTAATAAAAAATATAAAATTAATTAATATAGAAAAAATACTTGGAAACAATTTTAAGTTGAGGATGAGATTCCTCATGGGTCCCACTCAAATAATATATTATCCCCTAAGGAATTCAGTAGAGTAGCACCCAATATTGTATCTCAAGGTGGTTACAGGCTAAGTTTCAAAAAAGTCGTTTTTTTGGTTTAATTTGTTTTATATAAGTTATTTAATTTGGGGATTTTAATGGTTTTAAATGTGAAAAATAAGTAAATCAATGAAGTTTTTTTATTGGAGAAAGATTGAAAAGAAATACAGAAAACATATTTATGAATAATCAATAGTGGACTAGTTTCAACCCTTTAGACATCTTCTTATTATTATCTTTAAGAATTATCCAATTTAATTCCTCAATGAAAACCTAAATAACACATGTATAAAACTTAATATTTCCTATAATTTATATTTATACCTCGATATTGTAGGATCTGGGCCCAGCATAAGCGCGTTTGTGGTTTGCCCAATTTTAATTTTAGTATTAAACAATGTTCAATCTGAGATCCGTCACGATATAAAACGTCGGATATTCAAAATAGAATGAAGAACGAAAAACAAAAGAGGGAGTCCTGGAACCACAGAGATAAGATCATCATATGTTGGTTATAATTAATTTAATTAATTCACAAGAATTACCTTGGTGGAATGTTTTCTTTGTTGATGTCTCAGGTCATGATCCTGTGATCCGTCGTTGTGTCACAGAATCCAAGTGTAGAATTCCTCTAGCAGTGATCCACATGTGTTCCACGTATCTCTGGACGTTGCTGAAGGGATCTCTGGGTACTATCGTGGAAGAAACTTTGCTTGCAATGTCCGCATTTGATCGCCTTGATCCGATGGAGGAGGATCTCTCTCGGTCTTGAGAGCGTTCTTGGAAGAAAGAGTACTTTCAGCCTTGAAATAATTCTCCAGAATTATTGTGCACAACTATTAGGGAAAATTGTTGGGGTTGTGAGGATATTTATAATCAGGTTTGAGGATTATAGAGTTATGACAATAAATAAATGCATTGCGCATTTTATTTATTTCATTAACTCTCATTGAAAAAAAACCCCATGTCGAATCATTAATTCCTTGGCATGCACCCAAGCTGATTATAATAAATATCATTTAATAAAACAATATTATTTCCTCAAAATCCTGACTGGAAAAACTACACGGCATGTAATCATAAATACACGGCGTGTACTTGTTTTCCAAAAGGAAAACTACATAGTGTGTAATCATTAATACATGGCATGTACTTGTTTTTCATTCCCTTTAAAAATTAAAAACTACACGGCGTGTACACGGTGTGTACTTGTTTTCATTTTATTCTTCCTCCAACATTAAAATGATCTAGGCTTCATTGAATAATTATTAAACCTTTTATGGGAATAATCTTTATTCTACTTGACATACTTGGATACACTTAGTGTGTGACCCTCTAGGCCTCTTTCTCGTTGGCATTAGGCGGGCTTGCCAAAAGTCCAAGATTACTATCTAGCAACAAGTCAAGGCACCCAAGAGAAAGAAGTTGATGCCGCATTGACATGACACCTCATACGAATGCTTACTATGTAATGTAATCCCTTTGTCTCGATATCTCTAATCAAGCGGGTTTCATGCTAGTGCCATCAACCCATGTGCTCTATTATTCGTTCTTTGACTTCCCAGAATTGAACTCGCCCATACCTTACCATGTCCATGGATTTATTTAGGCTATATCAATTCCATCAAAGGGATAGAGATATCTACTTCCATCATGGAACAGAAGGGAAAAATCCTTTCTCACATTATCTATTAATGCAGTATCACTCATGACGCACCCAATGTATCCTACCTCACTACGAATAGTGTTTCATCATAGTTTTCGTCAATACATCTAAGTGCATGAGTTGTAATACCCACTAATAATAATCTTAAAGTCTAATGACAAATGCACACATCCGTAGATAGTAACATCTAATGACACTATGAAATGTGGATTTCCTACTGGTGGGTCTCGTTCTCATAATATCCTCCTAGATATTACCAAGGGTGTACACCATGAGAAGGTGCCTCAAAGTTTTATGATTCCTCACCCCTAATGGCTTTTATTATTTGTGTCCCTCAAATAACATCATCCAGTCATAGAACATATATTCAAGAACAATGTTATGGCACTTCTGGGTTATCATCAAAGCAGGGATCCGCTATGACCCTTTAATGCAATAGCTATCCTTAGGACATTATCACATGCATTGTCATGCAGAAGAAAAATAAAGATGTGATAAGGTATTTATTAATGAATAAAGTAAAAAGTAGTTGGTTTTAATCTACCAACTCCAACAAACTCCCACTTGGACTAGAGCCAACTGCTAACAACCTTTAACCCACTAACTCTCACATGATATTCATGCTTCTGCTAATATAGGCCTTTAGTCATGGGGTCCACCATGTTCTCTTCCGTGGACACTCTTCTCACTGCAAATTCACCCCTTTGATTAAGAGTTGATACTTATGGAGTATGTGCTTTGTCCGTTGATGTGACCTTGGTTATTTTGCAAGAACTACCGCTGCAGTATTACACAATATAATGTAATGGGATCTTTACTTCTAGGAACCACATCAAGCTCCTGGACAAAATTCCGAATCCAGACAGCTTCCTTGGCTGCATCATAGGCCGCTATATATTCAGACTCCACTATATAATTGGTGACAATCGGCTGCTTTGAACTGTTCCAGCTCACAGCTCCCCCATTGAGACAGAAAACATATCCAGATTGCGACTTCAGATCATTCTAATCTGTCTGAAAACCAGCATCAGCATACCCTTTGATGAAAATCTCGTCGTATCCTCCATACACCATGAACATATCCTTAGTTCTTCTCAGATACTTAAGGATTGTATTAACATCAGTCCAATTTTTTTCTCCTAGATCTGCTTGATATCTACCTACCATGCTTAGTGCATAGGCAACATCAAGCCTGTTATATAACATGGCATACATGATGGATCCTATAGTCAAAGCATATGGGATATTACTCATTCTATCTTTCTCTTGTTGTGTCTGAGGACACATTTTCTTAGAAAGATGTAGGCCATGTGACACTAGAACCAATCCCCTCTTGGATTGTTCAATACTAAATATCTTTAGTATCTGGTCAATTTATGTACCCTGACATAGTCCAAGAAGCCTCTTATATCTATCACGAATGATCTTGATCCCTAGAATTTAGGCTACTTCACCCAAGTCCTTCATGGAGAAACACTTGTTCAACCAGTCCTTAACTGACTATAAGACTGGTACATTGTTTCCAATAAGAAATATGCCGTCAACATGTACTACTAGGACAACGATCGCATTCCCATTAAACTGCTTATAAACACATCGCTCACATTCGTTCTTAATGAAACCAAATTCCTTTACGGCTTCATAAAATCGAATGTTCCATGACCAGGATGGTTGCTTTAATCCATAAATGGATTTCTGCAACTTGAAAACCCTTTTGGCTTCACCTGGTGTCACAAAACCTTCTGGTTGTGTCATATAGACATCTTCCTAAAGGTTCCCGTTAAGGAATGTTGTTTTTACATCCATTTTACAAATCTCATATTCATGATAATCTGTTATGACAAGTATGATTCTTATGTATTTAAACATGGAAACTGGCGAGAAGGTTTCATCATAGTCAATTACTTGATGTTGTCTGAATCTTTTAGCCAATAGCCTTTCTTTATAGGTGCTAACTTAACCTTCCATGTCTATTTTTCTCTTGAATACCCATTTGCATCCAACAGGATTTACATCAACTGGCTCATCGACCAGAACCCAGACTTGGTTCTGATACATGGAATCCATCTCAGAATTCATAGCATCTAGCCATATTGCAGCTTCTGAGATTTCTACTACTTCCTTGTAGGAGAGAGGTTAATCATTGTCTAACAATAATGATTCACCATCCTCTCTGACTAGGAAACCAAATCTCTTTGGTTCCCTTACCTCTCTTGAGCTCCTACGTAGTACTTGTGTTTCTGTAACCTCTTCCATGGGGACCTGTGGAACTTGTTCCTGTACCAACTCTTGTGTATCTTGAGCATCAACTTCATCGAAGTCAATCTTGATCCCACTATCCTTTTTGAGGATGTGCTCCCTCTCAAGAAAGACGGCTTGTCTGGCGATAGTCACTTTCTTGTCTTGAGGGTTATATAGGTAATATCCTTTTGTTTTCTTTGGTATATCCTATAAAGATACACCCCGTGCCCTGGGGTTCTAGTTTGTTTCCTGAGAATGACTTAACAAATGTCTTGCATCCCCATACACTTGTATGCGACAAAATGGGTTTCTTTCCATTACATAACTCAGAGGAAATTCCATTTGTTACCTTAGTTGGTACTCGGTTTAATGTGTATGCTGCAGTTTGTAATGCATATCCCCAAAAGGATAATGGAAGAATCGCATGACTCATCATCGACCTCACCATGTCTAACAAGGTGCAGTTCCTCCTTTCACTAACACCATTCCACTGTGGTGTATAAGGACGAGTGAGATGAGATAGAATCCCAGACTCTTGTAGAAGATTGATGAACTCTTGTTATATATATTCTCCACCTCGATCTGATTGAAGTTTCTTTATCTTATTACCAAGCTGATTCTCTACTTCATTCTTGAATTCCTTAAATTTCTCTAAGGACTCTAACTTATACCTCATTAAGTATACATAGACACATCTACTCAAATCATCAATAAAAGTAATGAAGTAATAATATCCACCTCTAGCTTCTACTAGAAATGGTCTACACACATCCGTGTGCACAAATCCTAGAATCTTTGTGTCCCTTTCACCTTCTCCACAGAAGGGCAGCTTGGTCATTTTTCCTTGTAAACAAGCGTGAAATCTATCAAGTGGTTTTATCTCAGTAGAGTCTAAATAGTCATCTTGGCATAGCTTTGTCAAGTGCTTCTCGTTTACATGACTAAGACATTGAGGCCACAACTGGGTGATGTATGATTCATGTGAGTTTATTTCATTATCAATTTACAAAACTTGGTTTTCATAATTTAATACATACAAACCATTATTTAAATGTGTCATACCATAACATACGATGTTCTTATAAAATAGACTAACCTTATTTCCAAACTTGAAAATAAATCCATTCATATCCAAATAAGATAAAGAAATTATGTTCTTGGTAATGAAAGGCACATAATAACAGTTATGTAAAACCAAAATCATCTCAGTCGGCAATGAGAGGTGGTAATTGCCAATAGCCAACACATCCAGCCTTACGCCATTGGCAGCTCGAAGATCCACCTCTCCTCTAGCAATCTTTCTAAATCTACTTGGTTCCTAAATTTCAATACAGATGTGTGCCCCACAAGCTGTATCTAATACCCAATGTGTAGAAATAGAAAGATTGCACTTGATAACGAACGCACCTTTAGCATCCTCATGCTTCTAGGTGCAATTCCTCTTCCATTGGACTTGATTTCCACATGCAAAACACACTGCCTCTCATTCCTTTACATGCCTCTGGATCTTCCCCTTCTTGGAGGGACGGTGCTCGGGGGATTCAGACTGTTTATAAGTCTTTGTCCCCTTTGCCTTGTCCTTCCTGTTCGTATTCACCATAAGGATTGTGGGTTTGTCATGCCCCATGTCCTTATCTACCTGGAGAATCAAGGTCAGAAGTTCCAATAGACTCTTATCATTGCTTCTCATGCTATAATTGACAATGATGCTAGAAAAGGTCTTGGGCAGTGATGATAGGATGAGATCTGTATGCAACTTATCCAGGAATTTAATCCCTAAGATGTCCAGGTGTTCAATGTAGCCAATAAGCTTGACTACATGAGGCCCAAATGGCACAAAATCTCTAATATTAGTTGTAAACAAAGTATTAGAGATCTCATATATCTCTTGTCTCGCCTTTTCATGGTAGAGATCCTTAAGTTGAGACATCATGCTATACGCGTCCATGTTTTCATGTTGCTTCAAGAGCTCATTAGATATCACTGATATCATGAAACACTGGACATATGTGGCATAATCCATGTGTTTCGCATAGAGAGATATTTCCTCATCACTGGCCTCCTTTCCAAGCACAACTGGAATAGGATCTTCTAGCACATACAATTTTCTTTCGTGGCGAAGGATGACGTGTAAACACCTCTACCACTCTTGGAAATTGGTGTCAGTGAGAAGGTTTTCCTTCTCAAGTATGGTTCTCAATGATATGTTTGAAGTCATTTTCTTTCCATTTTTACAAATTAAGATGAGTAAAGGTTTAGTACTTTATTACAAAACTGAGACAAATAAATTAATTAATACTTATTAGTCACCCACTATTTTATCGAAATCCAATAGCCCTCACCATTGACTTCGGAATATTCTGTTGCCTGAATATTCTAGTGGAAAAGATCCACATTTCCCTTCTCATTAACCCAACTAGTGTTGGTCAAGAAACTTGAAGGGTTTTAGGTAGGCATTCCAAATTCCAACTACATTAACTCGCAACTCCTTGATCCGCTGAGTGGACTCCCCAATCCTGAAATCCTTTTATTTTGGGTTTCCTCAACCTTTGCCTCTTGGTCACACCAAGTACTGATGTAGCAGTCAAACCTTGATGCGAACCAATTCAAATCAACCCAAAACCTTGAATTAGAATTTCCCGATAATTTAAATCACTTCAACTAGGGTTGGTCAAGCACTTTGAATTATGGTTTGATTCTAATCAAGATTATGGAAGGCTATACTGACTTAATATTTCTTTGAGGGATTTTATCCTTATACCTAAATTTCAAATTTTATTATATTTAATTACATGCTTGTTAATATTAAGTGGGATATACTTAAGTGATTAACCATGTCTAAGATAATATTTACGCATAAGTCGGTCTTATTTTAGTTCCATCTTTCATGCTTGTTTAATTCATTAATTGTGTGATCGTGACAACACACCCACAATAAATAAACCATAAAACTAACATAAATAAAATAAATGGTATGATCATGAGCATGTTATATTGGTTAGTTTATCTAGTTGTTGATAAACTAACCCAAGACCTAGGGGAGAAACACCTTGAACCTTGAAGGTTCGTGTTTATAGCTTTCCACCTATCCACATTTGTATCTCCTTGGATTGGTTTCACCTTGGCTCCTGACTTGAGTCACCTCCACTATCTTGGGAGCTCCATCCATTACATATGAATTTATCTCACACGCAGGTGTGGCGTAAAAAGGGATTTTACATAAAAGAATCCTTAGGCGTGCAGGCCCTACATATTAATGAGGAGAAGGCTCGCAAGACAAAAAATTTAATTTAAATAAATAAATTAAAAGAATCCAATCACATAAAAATGACTTTGTCTAGTTCATGATCATCCATACATGTAATGATATTTCTGCAAAAATAAAAATAGCATTCAATTCTTTAATCGTTCTTGTTCAAGATAAATCATGCTCTAATCGATTAATTATCTTTAATTAATCAATCATTTTATCTTAAACCCTTTTCTGAATTTCCTTGAGATTCTCATCTATTATAATTTTAAACAAATAAATTTATTTAAAATTATCCTTGAAAGTAAATTGTAACTTGGAGGTAACCCAGTGAATTCCCATTCATAACTACTCAATGAGTAATTTGGATGAGTACATGGCATGTAGTTCTGACTACACGGCATGTACTTTTGTTCATCGTCCATCCGAAGTACACGCCCGGGGACATGGTGTGTTGATGTACTTCAGAAATTTTCAGAGCACATGGCATGTTTAGTGGGACACACGTCGTGTAGTTTCCAATTTACTCAGTTTCCAACTGGGCAAGCCGTGTACGGAGTACATGGTCCAACCCTAACCTGAAGGGACTACACACTGTGTTCAGTTGGACCACACAGCGTGTAATCCGAAAGTCGTGTGCCACTTATTCCTGGTCAACACACGGTGTCATAAATGAATTAGATAGGATCCAATACACAACCTGATTTTGCGGATCAGTCAATCCATTGAACCTGGACTACACGATGTGGACTTCCGAATACACGCCGTGTATTCTTGTGTTGTATGGACAGAAATGTTTGGCTCCTCCAGATGAGATCCTCTATTTTATTTTAATAAAAATTAGAAGAAAAATTTCTTTTTGTGTGGTGAATGAGAAATGATAGAGGAGGAATAGATCTCTAGATTCAGATTTAAAGAACGATTAACTTGAATTGAAACAACTAAATTATTAAATTCATAAATCACCAACAAAAAACTAAATAATTATAATCAATGATATGACCTCTCTGATACCACTTGTAGGATCCGGGTGTAGCGGAAGCACGTTGGTGGTTTTCCCAATTTTAATTTTAGTGTTAAACAACATTCAATCCGAGATCCGTCGTGATATAAAACACAGGATATTTGGAATAGAATGAAGAAAGAAAAACAAAAGAGGGATTCCCGGAACCACAGAGATAGGATCATCATATGTTGGTTATAATTAATTTAATTAATTCACAAGAATTACATTGGTGGAATTCTTTCTTCGTTGATGTCTCGGGTCACGATCTTGTGATCCATCATTGCGTTGTAGAATACAAGTTTAGGATTCCTCTATCGGTGATCCACATGTGTTCCACATATCTCTGGACATCACCAAAGTGATATTCAGGTGATATCATGGAAGAACCTTCGATTTCGATGTCCACCTTCGATTGCCTTGATCTAATGGAGGAGGATCTCTCTCGGTCTTGAGAGCGTTCTACGAAGAAGGAGTTCTTTCGGCCTTGAAAGAATTATCTAGAATCATTGTTCACAACGATTAGGGAAAAGTGTTGGGGTTGTAAGGATATTTATAATCGGGTTTGAGGTTTATATATTTATGATAATAAATAAACGTGTTACGTGTTTTATTTATTTCATTAACTCTCATTGAAAAAAACCCCCATGTCGAATCATTATTTCCTTAACATGCGCCCATGCTGATTATAATAAATATCATTTAATAAAAAAATATTATTTCCTCAAAATCCCGACTGGAAAAACTACACGGCGTGTAATCATAAATACATGGCGTGTACTTGTTTTACAAAAGGAAAACTACACGGCATGTAATCATTAATACATGGTGTGTACTTTTTTTCATTCCCTTTCAAAATTGAAAACTACACGGTGTGTAATCATTAATACACGACATGTACTTGTTTTCATTTTATTCTTCCTCCAACATTAAAACTATCTAAGATTCCTTGAATAATTATTAAACCACGTACGAAAATAATCTTTATTCTACTTGAGATACTTGGATACACTTAGTGTGTGACCCTCTAGGCCTCTTTCTCATTGGCATTAGGCAGGCTTGTCTAAATTCCATGATTACGGTCTAGCAACGGGTCAAGGCACCCAAGAGAAAGAAGTTGAAACCTCATTGATGTGTCACCTCATACGAACGCTTATTGTGTAATGTAATCTCTTTGTCTCGATATCTCTAATCAAGCGGGTTGCATTATAGTGCCATCAACCCATGTGCTTGATCATTCTTTCTTTGACTTCCCTGAATTGAACTCACCCATACCTTAACATGGCCATGGATTTATTTAGGATATATAAATTCTATAAAAGGGACAAAGATATCTACTTCCGTTATGGAACAGAAGGGACAAATCCTTTCTCACCTTATCTATTAATGCAGTATCACTCATGACGCACCCAACGTATCCTACCTCGCTGCGAACAGTGTGTCGTCACAGTTTCCGTCAATACATCTAAGTGTGTGAGTTGTAATACCCATTAATAATAATCTTAAAGTCGAAGGACCAGTGCACACGTCCATATATAGGAACATCGAATGACACTATGAAATATGGATTTCCTACTAGCGGGTCTCGTTCTCATAATATCCTCCTGGATATTACGAAGGGCGCACACCATGAGAAGGTGCCTCAATGTTTTATGAGTCCTCACCCCTAATGGCCTGTATTATTTGTGTCTCTCAAATAACATCATCCGGCCATAAAACGTATATTCATGAACAGTGTTATGTCACTTCCGGGTTCTCATCATAGTAGGGATCTGCTATGACCCTTTAATGCAACAGTTGTCCTTAGGACATTATCACATGCATTGTCACACAGAAGAACAATCAAGATGTGATAAGGTATTTATTAATGAATAAAGTACAAAGTAGTTTGTTTTAGGCCACCAACTCCAACAAGTATGATTTTTAATCATCTAAGGAAAGTGATATGACTACCGAAATACCTATAAGTAGCAAAACCTGAATGAACTTTATATTATCAAAGGAAAGGAAATCACTAAGAAGTTTAAATAGTGTAGTCATCCAATTTAATCTTATTTATTTTAATAAATATCTAGTGAAAGTTTGAATAGAATATAGTTGTAATAGATAGATACCTCATTTATTAACAAAAATAAGTTCCATAAGAATTTAAAAATATTACAATGAAAAAAAGACTTGGAAGAAGGTTCCCTTAGATCTCCACTACCCAAAACTATTAGGGAGTTTGTCTTAGAATGTCTATATCATGTCCCATGAATATCACTCATTATTATTCTTTATTGAATAGGTTAAGTTACATGCATGTGTGATATCTCAATAGTGGGAAATAAATCATAGAATTGGATTCCTATATCTTTTAAATATATTAGATTCCAAATTTAAAAAAAATTCAACCTTTCTTTGGCTATGGTCAAACTCTTGAGATCCATTCTCATTTTAACTCTTTGAGATCCTCTTGATTCTGATTATCTTCAAATATTTAAAAAATTCATAACATCCTTTATTCTTTTATATAAGGGGTTTTCTATATAGTTTAGCTCATTTAATTTGATATATTCTACATGGTAGATTCTGATAGGGTTTATGGATTATTATGTGGAATCCTAAATCTTTGAATTGAAGTATAGGTGATTCTTTATTCAATATTGTAGAGGAATCCCATGTAGGAAATTTATCCACATAATAATTTCTATATGTAGCATTTGTTTTCTTTCATGAATCCTCAAACATCAATTTCTAGGATGTTGAAATTTAGTTATGTATATGAGCTCCTAATTTTCCACACATTAATGATACACATGTGTGGATAACTGTGTAGTTGAATTCCCATACATGGCTGGATTTTTTCTATATAATTACAATACAAGGCTATATTTTCCTCTATCGAATTCTATTTCATGGTTAATTCACATACATAGATGGTCATGTACCTGAATTCCCATACATGGTTCTTCAAAATTTTCCAGACTTCTTCATTTAGCTATGAACTTCTTTAATCATTTAAAAATAAAGACTAGATATGTGAGGAAATTATCAATACATTCACAAATAAAATCTATTTTTTATTCTAATACTTCTAAAATGGATACAAAATATAATGACCATGAATTAAATAATTTTTTCATCTAAATGAGAAATATTTTTTATATTCAAAAAATGATGAAATTCTTATGAAAATATTAAAATGGTGGGGATTTATTTAATAAAAATTCAGAGTAATTTTTTTGAAAATTCAATCTTTATTAGTCAGTAAAACCTTGACCCCACCTAAGACAATGTGTGAGGAATAAGATAATACAAATGGTATCAAAGTGGTTAGTCTATCAATTGGTGTGGTAAAACTAGATATAGTTTGTGTTAGAACATTAAATGTAGAAAATAAAAAGGCATAACTAACCTTTTTATATAGAACATCAAGTTACAAAGGTGGTCCAGGTATAAATGTGTTCTTAAACATGTATTTTTGTGTCGTCACCTCATCATAGTGGGTTTAATTGATGAGTATAGAGTATCATTAATTAGGAAGGAGACTTCCCACTAGTATTTCATCATCCATATTGTTTTTAATCAATATTGAATATTAGATCTGAGGATTTTCTTATTATGATTTAAAATGTCCAAAGCCTTTATTTAGTTATTATGTTGAGACTAAGTGGTAATTTTTCTATAGCTATAGAGAGATTGAAATGTTCAAAAGGCTTGGTAATAAAAAATAATAGGATACTAAGAATGTGGTTCAACTTCAAACACAAGTGAATTATCAGCTTGTTAAATGTATTTTGCAACCCTTTATGGATGTATAAAGTGGGAATCAAAATAAAAAACCCATATGTTGTGGATTAATCTTGTAATTTCAAAGGAATAATCCACTAATATTTTGTGGGTGATTAAGGACAAGAACAATTGGAGTAATTTATTGGTGAAATTAACATAATTTTTGATTTCTTGTAACCCCAATAGATATTAAGTTGAATCTATTAGTATAAATGCTGGAGGAAGTTACACTAAAATGGTGGTATTTTTTTGTTCAAAATAAAAATTACCAATTCATTAAATAGTAGGGATTCGAGGAACTTTTTAACAAACAATTCTATCTGCATACCTTAAAAGTAAGAATAAAGACATATTTCATTATTCTAAAATAAGAAAATCTATCAGTGGTTTAATATGAATATAATATTATTAATTTAGTTTGATCAATTCAGAAGTGTATACTAGTGAGTATATGAAGGTGTGTGTATTTGAGTATAGACCATGACCAAAAAATCACTCTAAATAGACTTATTCTGTATCGAAAATTAGAAATAGATAGCAAGTAGATTGATGGTAGTATAAAATTAAATCATTTGAAATCATAGTATAGGAAACATGTTTTTTTATATAGACACAAGTGGGAACTCTAGTTTTTGAAACAAATGGAAATGCTAGACCCACTCTATGGGAAGTAGAGAACTAGTGAAAAAATCCATTATATCAGTTTCATTTCCTCCATAACATAGTGATAAATTGTGATTCTTACAATGTGATTCATTAGATCATAAGAAGAATGATTGTATGAAACAACCTAAAAATGTTAAATATGTGTTCAAATGGGTAACCTCCGGTATTATTATGATAATGATTTAATTTCAGTTAGTGTAAATGAATCCTATGTGTGTTAGGGCTCTTATGGTCAAACAATACGATCATATCAGAATAGTTATATTCCCCAAAACCAAGATAGTAAGGGTGATTCTAGAAACATCCAGACACCTCAACCAATTAAACCTCATTAGGGAAGTAATTATTACTCGGAAGGAGCTAATATGTAGTTGTATAGTGTTCATTAAATTGTAATAGAAGTTGAATTTAGTCTCTTGAGGGAGTGAGGTACCATCCTTATAAACTTTACTGTAATGATTTTTTTTATATTGGAACATCTGACTCATTTATTACTTCCTTAGAGGTAAATCAAATGGGGTTACATGTGGAGATGATGCTTCTTGTCATGAACATCAAGAAACCTCTCGAGTAATAAGATTTTATGGGATTTAAATGTGTAACTTAAATTATAATCATTGATTAAATATACTTGGCTTCAAACTCTTTTATTCTATAAATGGATATATTTTATTTCATCTTGGTAATGGAATTTTTAGTATCTTTCAAATCTCATATCGATAATCATTCCCAGTGAGTTTTTTTATATCTCATGATGGATCAGTACATCTCTTTAATGGGGATTGATCTGTGGATACCAGAAGAATAGGAACTTTAGAGAAAATGGTTGGAATTATCTCTTATAAATTGGCATTAGTATCCTTGAGTACTATTGATGTTATTAAGACTAGCTATTTTCCTTCTATTATAGGTCAATATCCTAATGTTTTTTTAAAGTTTATTAAGTTTTCCAGCTGAAAGGGAAGTGAAAGTTTCAATTGAACTACTTTCAGTAAAAAATACTATTTTAATTCCATCATATTGAATATAACCATTGGAATTGAATGAATTAAAGGATCGTTTAGAAGGGTTAATAAGTAAAAGATTAATAAAGATGATTAAATTATCTTGGGATCTACCTGTTATCTTTTTCAAGAAGGCATGCATTTTACTCCCACTCTCATATCGATTTTCATTCAAAGTTATCTAGATTAACTCATCATAGTATTTTTTGATGAAACCATGGTATATTATTGAACTATAAATCACCATGAATAGAACTTGAAGATTTTGTTGAGAACCTTGTAGGAATACCAACTTTATTAAGGGTTATCTAAGTGTGACTTCTATTTTTAATAAGTTTTCTTCATTGGGCATGTCATTTCTAGGAAAGGTATATTGGAAGACCTTGAAAAGACATAAGATTCCATATCTTAGAAATAACTGAAGAATGACTTTATGATACACATATTTCTAGGATTAACCAGTTTTTATCACTTCTTTATTCATGATTTTTTATGACTCTCATTTCCTATAATGACATTAATGAGAAAATTTGTTTCATTCTACTAGAGAAATAATTATCAGGAATCCTTTATTTATCTTAAGGCTAGACACACTTTAACACAAATAATTATATTTCTAGAACTAGGGAAAGATTATTCTGTCTATTTTGATGTTTTTGGATCTATTTTAGGCTATGTTCTCATGTAGAGAGATCATTTCATAGCTTATGGATCACGATATTTTATCACACATAAAAATAATTACCTAGTTCATGATATAAAATTAGTTATGGTGGTCTATAAACCAAAAACATGGAGACATTATCTCTTTGGCAAAAATTTCATTGTATTGACTTACCAGAAAAGTTTGAAACGCATATTTTCACAAAGTGATTTCAACCTTGGAAAAAAATATGGGTGGATTATCTCCAAATGTTTAAATTTAAATTGGTTTATACACCTAGTAAAAGGAATTTAGTTATAGGTGATTTAATTTAGAAGCTGTATGACTAGTTTTCTTGAGATGATTGTGATTAGTGGAAATTAATGATCATGTTTAATAAGATGAGAATCAGTTTCATTGATAAAAATAATGATGCAGTCTTCTTTTAAGTGACTCTTATTCTTGATCAAGTAGAGTAAGTCAAGAGTTATAAGTGATCAGATCCTAGTTTTCTTTTTATTGGCCCAAAACATAATGGTGGTGAGACCATTAACTGATGTAAAGAAGAAAGAAATTTAGTGTTTCAATTTAGAGTCCAGATATTAATTATTCCATCTTCTTAGGAATAACTTCTTTTAACTTACAACCCTTCTAAGTGGGTGATTCATATGAGCATTCAAAATATCTATAAGGCGCTAAGGGCCCATTATTAGTGGATAGCTACGATATCATGAGTGACCTATTTTGTTATAAAACACCTCACCTATCAGTAGGTTAAATGTGAACATCAATAACTAATCAGACTATTGGAATCATTTCCCATACCCATGTGGAAATGGGAGGAAATTTCCATTGAATTTTTCACTGGTTTTGTGATGATAATTCAAAAACATGATTCCATCTGGGTAATTCTAGAATAACTCAAAAAGTTACTCTACTTTATCCTGATTAGAGAATCTAATATGGTGAGAGAATTAGAAAATATCTATATCTAAGAAGTGGTGACATTTCATGGTATACCAATTTCTATTATATATAATAGAGACCCTAGATTTTCCTCTTGATTTTGGAACACCTTAAAACATACCCTTATAACCTAAAACACCATGATATGAACATATAATCCTAAAATAGATGATCACTAGATGACATTATTTGAGCTTGTGTTATGAATTTTTGTGGTTTATGGGAAGATAATTTTATTTTAGTGGAGTTTTCATAAAATAAAAACTATCAATCCATGATACATATGGATATTTTAAAGGAACTATATGACCATCCTTATTGATATCTACTTTTTTTGGAATACATTGGGGAAACATCTCTAATTTGACATAGTGTTGTTCACATGATGATTGGGAAGATTCATTATCAAGAAATAGATTTCAATTACCAAGATTCATTATAAATCTTATTAATATCATCACCATCACCTATTATATTTTTTCATGGGTGACCATTTATTCTTGAAAGTATCTCATTAGCTTAGGAATCATCATTTGGGAAAGTAAGGTAACTTTTATCCTTATTACATTAGGCCATTTGAGATATATGAATGTATTATAGATATGGCTTATAAATTTTCTTTACTGCCAAGATTTACCTTGGTTCATAATGTATTTGATATATCTCAATTTAATAAGTACTATCTAGTTCCCATTCATGTGATTCAATTATATCATGTCACAATTATTCCAGATGCTACATTTATCCATGAAAAAAATCCATATCATGGATAAAAAAACTAATGTATTGTGTGGAAAATTTATTCCTTTGGTCTGGGTTTTAGGGAAGTATGGTGAGATTCAAGAAGAGACTTGGGAATAAGAGAAGTTTAGGATAGAGTAATGTCTATAAATATTCTAAGAAAACACCAAAATCTAGATTTTTGAAGAAGAAAATCTTAATGGTGGGTAGAATACAACACCTACATTTTTATGTATTTTTCTATTTTATTATGTATTTTAAGATATGAAATTTTTGGGTTTAGGATAATGATTTTTTTAGTGGGTTATGGAATTTTTTGGATGTGTTTCAAAGGGTGTACAATTTTAGAATAATAAGGGGAAACTATGTGGATTCCCTAGGTAGACGTATAAGATAGAGAGGGTTCTTCTAGAAAGGAATATAATTTGTTCTTGGTTTAGAAAAAAAATGTGATAACCATGTGAGATGTTAATTTTTGAGATAATGGTGATTTTAAAGGTTGTCACATGGTGTTCCAAGTTGTGCAGCCTAATTGCAAGATATTATTAATGAAATTTAAAAATTAGAATTTTAACCTACTACTCACTTTTAAAACCTCATTTATCTCATCCAAAATAGTCCCCTTGAACTCCTAGAACATTCAAGGTAATTTTTGTGAGCTTCTTCCATCTGGAGTCTAATTTCGATGGACGTTCATGCATTGGATCTAGAAAATCATTGGTAATAACCCCATTTCTCTCTATTCTTCTATATATCCCCATTCTTATTATAGATCTTCTCAATTATACTTAAATAAAACTCTATATAGGGTATTTTATGCCAAGATCTAGGGTATTGATTGTATTTTGATTCCATGTATTTGTGATGTGTTAAAGTAAATAAAGGAGGAACACAGATCTTCCTAGATCATTATGTTATTCTTTGATAGTGGAAACCATTTTGAGGTAAGTGGATTCTGTCTATATCTAATTTATATTAACAACATGATGGATTTAATTTTTAAAATTTTCCTTGCTCTTTTAAAAGGAAAACTATCATTTATCTCTTAATTAAAACCTTATTTTATATGTGACTGTAAACCATGGATTTTGGGTGATCCTCATATCATGTTTGATAAAATGATTAAAAGTATAATTGATTTCTTTAAAATGTTTTGTTTATAAAACCTTAGAATAAAAATGGGATGTGTTCATTCATACTACATTGGAAGGTTACCTTTTTATTTAGAATTGGTTACCATTCCAAATTGGGGTACATTAGATTATAAAAATAAGTGATGACTTATGTCTAGAAGGACATGTTCTCTGCTTGCGAGTTAGGACTATTCGAATGATGGATGCACGTATGTGTGTGGGTTTTGGATTGAGTATTCCATAAGTAAATAACTTTCTTTTACTTCTTATTAAATTAAATTCATAGTAAAACTATTTTGAAAACTATTTGTTCCCATTTTATATAACATTTTAATATAACTTTGTAATATCCTAATATTTTAAAAATAAAGACTATGTTTGATAGCGTATAAGACACACAACACTGATCTTAAACAAACAAAGAATTGTTATTAATTAAATGTGACTATTATAACCTAACCATTAAATTAGTGGGAACGGATAGTATTCACTACATTTTGAAATGTATAATAGACCTACTTATTGCTAATGTATTTATTAATTCCTTATAAATAAGCACTTGATTTTTAGTGAATTCGTTTTATTCTTCAATGACACATTTCCATCAAAAATGTGTTTTCTTATTTTTTTTATGAGTAAATATTATAATTAATATATAGAAAATTTTGAAAATTTATTTTATGAAATTAATTTCAATTTTTAATTAAGCATTTCAAAATTATATTTGGATGAAATTTTGATAATTTTATGAAAAGGATGATTTTTCAATGAATAATGAATAATATTGATTTTATTGAAAATTTTATTTCTGTTTTAAGTATTTACAAAGTAAAATTCTATTTTATATTAGTTTTAAATTTTAAATATTTCATTTTTATTTAAAATAATCCAATTATGGCCTTTTAAATGGGTTTTATAGTTGAATTTATTAAAAACAAAATTTATATTTTAAAAGGTCATTTTTTGGAAAAACTATTTTTCATCATGTTTTTATTGTTTAATTATAAATTAATTTCTAAAAATTTTGTGTTCTGAATTTTGAAAAATGTATTTGATATTTGGAATTAGTGGGTCTATTTTTTTAAATAAGTTTCTTTTTATTTTTGGTTAATATGAATATAAGATTTAGTAATCCTTCTTACCATGATAAGGGTAAATCATGTAATTAAGGGTTAAAAATATGATAAGGACTAAATAATGACCCTAAAACATGCCTTAATTTTGTTATATTAGTCAATTTATTCCATACTCATCAAATATTCTTTTATATAGATTTTTTTTGTCATTTGGATGTTATTATAATCTTTATAATATTTTTTTAATGAAAAGTAAAAAATTTCACACTCTTATTTTTAATAACTATAATAATTTTAATATAAAGATAATCAGAGGATATTTTCATGACCCGACCCAATGGGGCTTGATCCGCAACTACCAAATGCTTGCCTCCATAGGCCAAGGGATGGTGAAAAGCATCGGAAGGAATATCTAACATGGGATACCTTTGCCTAATGTACATGTACGCACACATTAAACCATCTCAATTCATAAGTGAATATGAATAATAATAAAAAGATAGAATATCTAGAATATAACCATTTATATGAAAAACCTTTAGGGTTTACAAGAGTAAAAAAATGAAAACTGAAAGTAAATAGGAAAAATACATGCCCAACTAGAAATATGTCCCAACCTGAAAAAACTAGAAAGTAAAAGTAAAGAGAGAGCCTATCTCTCGATCTCCAAGTTCTGGCCACTTTTCGCAATCCAATGCACTAGGTATCCCTAATTTCTTCTATAATCACTGCCAATCTTTCTATCATCTGCATAAGACATGAAACATGCATAAAAATATCATGTAGGGGTGAGTATATACATACCCAGTAGGAAAACTCGAAAGCTGAAGGGGAATTAGTAAGATAAATGCTAGGAATAGATAGATAATAGATATTAAATAGCTCAACCCAAAGTAAGAAATTAACCTTATACAATGATAGGGAGCTCAATACGTCCTGTAGGTAGACTACATGTTGCATCACTACCACCCATATTAAGAGATTAACAAATCCATAAACATGTATATATGTATATATATATATATGTGTGTGTGTGTGTGTGTGTTTGTGTTTTTGTGTGTGTTTGTGTGTGTGTGTGCATGCTCAAGCCAAAGAAACCCAAACGAGAGAGAAGGGGATCTCCATCTCATAGCCCAACCCAAGAAAATTGTTTCATTAGTTCCATAAGTCCGTCAAAGATTCCCAGTATCCCTCGTGTATTCCCAGTATAAAAAATACAAGTCAAACCACACCTCATCACTATACCACATAGTCGAGGGGAAATAATATATAGTTAGGGGACCCATGCCCTGGTATAATTGGTGGGTTCCACTCAGATGGTTGAGGACCCATGCCCAGCTCGGCTTGAGGGTACCACTCTAGTTGTTGAGGACCCATGCCCTGCCCCATGGGAGGGTGCCACTCGGAAGGTCGATGACTCATGCCAAACCCCACAGGGGGTACCACTTAGAAGGTTGAGGACCCATGCCCAGCCTGACTAGAGGGTGTCACTCTTGTTATCAAGGGATCATGCCCTACCCAATAGGAGGGTGACAATCATAAGGTTGAGGACCCATTCCCAATCCTGTTGGAGGGTTCCACTCAGAAGGTCGAGGACCCATGCCTAGCCCCGTAGGAGGGTGCCACTAAGAAGGTCGAGGACACATGCTCAGCCTGGTTATAGGGTGACATTGTAGTCATTGAGGATCTATTTCCTACCCTGTGGGAGTGTTCCACTCTAAAGGTTGAGGACCCATGCTTGTCCTAGATGGAGGGTGTCACTATAGTCATCATAGACCCATGCCCTTCCCCATAGGAGGGTGCAACTCAGATGGTCGAGGACCCATGCCCAGCCCGACAAGAGGGTACCACTCTAGAAGCCCCTGGTGATCTTTCCAGATTTCTATCATCATCGAGCATTGCATAAATAAGAATCACACCTAGAACATCTTTCATCCTATCTCAAGATCCACTATATAGTCAAACATTACATTATTTGTGTAAAAACACCAAGGATATGTTACTCGCGGGCTAAAATATGAGTCCAAATGAAGAAGATACGAGAGGTCTAAGTTTCCACTAAAGGAGGTACACGACATGTAGGGTACCCACATGATGTGTTGTCCCACTCTACTATCTTTCCATATCCTCAGAAGAACATGGATTTCTGGCCATGTATTACTACATATCATGTAAGGGTACTACACAACATGTCTCATCCAAAATCATGACGAACACACGAGGTTTATTGTCGGTCTAAAGGGAAAAACATAATTCCACTAGCATGCCTATGAAAATGGCCCCATATGGACAAAAAAATCACAGCATTTTGATCCTCATGAAAAAATGATTAGGATAGAATATTCACTTTCCTTAATCAGGCACCTGGTGAAAAATAAATGCATTTCACCACATCATGCTTGAATGATGTTTCGTGGGTCCGAGACACGAGTCCAAATTAAACACTCGATATTGGACTTAAAATTTTTGACTTAATATCGGGGTCACAAATCCTTATATAGTTCATCATTCCAAAACTATATTGAAAATATATTCCTAATAATAGATTCTGTATTATTATTATTATTGGGAGCTCTGGGGACCTGCAGCATGTTCCCTAATTAAATATCCAACATTTATCTTAAAATAAACATCTCAAAGTCATGGAAACTATGCCACAGATAGTTCATCAATCCTACAACCTGGTTAAAATATATATATGATACAAGATTTAAAAACCAAAATAAATAATAATATTATTTTATATTATTTTTTTATTTTTTTATTTTTTTAAACCCTTATACACATGGGACTTCCCCCTTTTGGGTTTCACACCAACAATACCTCACACAAGGAATACCCCATTTTTTAATATTAAAACAATATTATAGTTATAATCATTATAACATAATAATTATACTAAAATAAACAAAGGAGTCACACCAAAACTACTCCATCCATGCCAAATCGCACCTCACCTTATTCCTCCTCTTCTTTTTTTATTGATTTAAAAAATGTGATTAATAAATTTAAATTTTGATAATGATTTTACTTTATTAAATTAAAACCATTAAATTTTATTAACAACACATCATTTTTTAATGTTATTATTATTATTAAAAATAATAATAACACCTGTTGTGTTGACCACATCCAGCCACCTCATCAAATATCCATGTTTGGCCACTATCTTGTTCATGCTGAGAATCCTCCTCCATGAGACTCCATGCATGACCACCACTCATAACCAAAACCATTGCACCACACTTCATCAGTGTACGTCGATCGGGAAAATGGGGATCCCTGATCCCACCCAAACCACCTTAGATCAACAGTGGTCCTTATAACACCCATATCACGAACCTGTATCAGTGGTACTGATCAAATTTGTTCTCAAAATACCAACCCACTCATTTTTTACACATCCATCACAGTTTTGGGGGTTTGATCATGTTCGAACCCACACCGACAATGTCGAACCATGAACACATGTGCCAATGATGAAGAACGTGAAGAAATGTGGAGGATAGACACAAGAACAAAGGTGAAAAATTAAATGACCAAGAATTTTTGTCCAATGATCTTATATCATCAATATCCATGGTGATAACATGGCACAAACTAGAATAAAACAAATTAAATAAATTTATTTCATCTATAGGGATTATGTGAAGAACATACAATCAAAGAATCAAAAGCATATAATAATACATGTTGTAATATTTTAATAAAAAGTAGAAGAAACTGTAATTGAAGAGTCATACCTTGATTGTGGATCGATTTTCGGTGAATAATGCATCTGCTAGCAATGAAGGTGATCCGCTATGTCTGATGCATGTTGATTCACCTCAATCTGATTGATGGTCATCATTCGGTCTCAATATTCCAAAGAATAATGGGTGTAAGGTCCTCTCAATGATCCTAGGGTTACGAGGATAACCTTGGAGATTCACCATAACATCTTATTTATAGTGGAAAATATTTTAAGTAATTTAATTAAAAATAAGTTAATAGATTGTTTGTTTTAATTAAATGCACCCGCCAACAGCTGACTTTACTGGACATCTTGTGTCGACCAACTTTAGGTTGCACCTAGGATAAAATATGCATTCCAAAATAAATGGTGATCACATATTTCCCATCAGAGTATCTTTTTGTAATTATTTTGGGTTAGGTTTATTAAATAAATAAATTAAATTAAATAATTTATCCAATGCACCCGCCAACGGATGGCTCATTGAAACATCTCACGCCAACCAATTTTCTATCCTACCTAGGGAAAACCCCATGCTCTAGATTCAAATGTGGTATCAGATTTCTGACTTGAGAATCTATTTATGATATATTACACTTTATCAATAAAACAGTGTATACGTAATATAAAATATATTTAATATTTTTATAAAATTGAATCTGGGCTCATCGAACCTTGAAATCGTGCACCGTCTCAGCTCATGACTCTGAAAATATTTCTACAAATATTTCAAAGTCTTCTAAGGAAAATATAAAGTCACTATATTATTCACTTCATCAAGTATCATCATCTATAAAAAGAAAAATCTAAGGAAAAGGTGGGGATACTGAGCATGAATCTAGCTCTCCCAATCCCATGAGTTCCCCCAATGGTTTCTCATGCCACCAAAAGACACTCACCTATAGCAAATATTTTCCCATAATGGTTATTTCTCTATCGGTTATCAACATTGTTGGATCCTTGAAAAGGTAAAATCAACTCTCACAACCCATCTTACCCAGGTCATTATCGTACAATGAGTCGTTCACATACCTCCTTATCCTCAACACATGGAGAACACTGAGAACTCAGTCTAACTATAAAGAGTTCAACTATTTTTCCACCTCGCTCAAATACAATAGACAGAAAACCTCACTGTGAGCATATACTACCAAAACCACACCCCGGGTGGCCCTCAAGCTCATGCCACCTTAACCTCTATAGGGTCCACAGTCACTATAATATCTGAGAGGACATATCCTGAGAAGTGTACCTTTAAATATAGAACTGACTCCACAAGATATTTGATACGCCTAGAACTCCCAGATCATGTCTAGAACCATCCTATCATGTCTCACATTCTCCAAATCTTATACCAAGGGAAATATGTTACCATCATAGAAGACTACCAGGAACCAATCCAAGAAAGGTTAAGGATCCAAATCATAATTCTTGTAAACTCTACTTTGGTTTTCAACACACCAAAGGGTATCACCAGGAACTCAAAGAAACCACAATGGCTCATGGAATCCATGCTCAGTGCATCCACCTCTCGAACAAGGATCTAGTGATAACCCATCCTAAGTTCAAACTCTAAGATCCACTTCACCTCCATTTTCTTGGAGAAGATTTCATCGATTCTTGAGGATGGATACCCATAACACATATTTACCTGGCTTGGGTGTCACAAATCCACACCTAAACTCAAGATATCATCCACCTATTAGGCATTCAACATAGGGACACCCAAGAGAACGCATTGGGTCTTATGAATCCTCCACTCCATAGAGTGCTCCAACTTCTCCTCTAGCTCTCACAGCTTTGTTGGGTCATCTAATATGATAGCACAACCATCGGGTCATCCTTGGTGCAAGTATATGCAGAGACCTATCTCAAGATGGGGTGTTAAGACTGAAACATCCTCTATAATGACATCATAAACCCCCACCATCATTGCAGGAAGCTAAGAGCTCATAACATCCACTACTCCAAGGGTAACACTATACAACTGATAAGTCAGTTGTAACCTCCTGTGAATGATCTCATCCTTCCCTTCTCGATGATCATTCATTATCCAAGTAGTAAAACTTCATCCCCAAAAACTAGAATAACTAATACACTCACTGATAGAAATCATCTGATCATTTATTATAAAGGCATGGTTTTTCCTTGAAATCCTTTTAAACATTTATAAATTTATTTTTGGAGCTAGGATTTGAGAGGACTTGTGATTTTGAGGCCCTATGTGCCCATAATTAGTTTTATAAAAATATTAAATATATTTTATATTGCACACACAGAGTTTCTAATAAATGGAATAAATCTTAAATAGAATCTCAAATCATAAATCTAAGACCCTGTTTGATCCAGGAACATGATGTTTATACTAGGTGCGACTTAAAATAGGTCGGTACGGGGCATTCATAAATATTGGTTGTTGGAGTTATGTTTAGCAGTTTAATTAAATTATAAATTTAATTAATTCATTAAATTAACCTAATCATATTTCCTTTAAATACATCACTATGGAGAATCCTCTAGGGTTAGCCACATAAACCCTTAGAGTATAGAGATCCATTCTTCCTCCTACATTGGAAAATTGACGATTGACAAAGAATATCTAGAACGGGGTTGATTAGGACACAGTGAATGGAATGACTTCGATCATTGGAAATCATGTTCTTAAATGAAAGATGATACAATCTCTAGGTAGGAATTTCCATTTTTTAGTTTTTTCCCTTATTGATTAAATTTATTGAGAATTATAAATTCTTCTCCCTCGATATATTCTAATTGAACCTTTACATGCACATATGTACCGGTTTGATTTGATTATTCATTATTTCTCACCCTGGATATCCCCATTCATATTTGTTTTCCAAGAACACTTGGACAATAATTTTTTAAACCTTTGTTGTGGTGTTTTTCTCCCTTAATTATTTGTGTTCTTCACCGATTGGCCTATGGGAATTAGATTCGATGATGTTGGGTAGTACCGATCCTGATTGAACCCCTTGGATTCACGGCATAATCATGTATGACAAATGGAATGGTTAATGAGAAATATATCTTGGATGATTAGGAGTTATGGGTGATAGATCCTTTTGAATATAACTTGGATTAGAGATAGTAGTTATGGGGAATGCAAAACGGCGTAGTGGAATGCTTGCGGGTTTGCACGGGAAGAACCAGAGCTCAATTCTGACCACTGGAGGGCCAAAAATGTTGACCAGAGCTTAGATACATGAAATATGGGAGGAGAAAATAATGAATTCAGAGGAGGGAAAATTATAAATGATGTATGGAGACCATATCTATATTTATGGGAAAATATGAAATTTATTTCATGTAGTTCAAATAATGCATGGTGTTTCGAGCTCTGGATATGGTGGATAGGGTTTTAGTGAATTATAAGTATCACACACCTTATGACCCCACACACCATGTGGTCTTGTGATGGAAGACTCAGTGTGTACTCTGAGTTTACCTGGGAATGGGTATAACCAAGAAAATGACATGTACCAAAGTACACAGGCATGGCTAGAGAATTGGGTGGTACCCCATGTGAAGAGTCACAGTGTGTACCAAAGTAAACAGACACGACCAGGAAAACAAGGATTTACCCCAGGTAGCTTGGATATGTCGTGTAGTCCACCTACACGCCGTGTACTTCTACATGGGCAGGAAGTCATGTGTTGGTGAGGAAATGACCAAAAGAAGAGTATTACAACACGTTGTGTGGGTCCCCTAAACATTGTGTAACCCTAGTTTTCTTTTTAGGATATTTCAACATCATGTTTATTCTTTATTTAGACTCATATTTTGGACCACAAGTATCCTATCATGAGTTTTTCTCAATGTAGAACACAATGGTGGCCTTCGTAGTGGCCCTATAGATGAGATATAATATGTTTCAAGCATTGAGATTATTTAGGAGATGCTCTATGATAGTAGTGATCATGAAATATCACCAAAGACTGTTATCGTGGAACCCTCTAGCTGGGTTGGGCATGGGTCCTCGATGATTAGAGTGAAACCCTCCTATGGAGGCAAGGAATGGGTCTTTGACCTTTCTGAGTGGTACCCTCCATCCCGGCTGGGCATGGGTCCTCGATTACTAGATTGGCACCATTCTACGAAGATAGGGCATAGATCCTTGACCTTTCTAAGTGGCACCATCCATACAGGCTAGGCATGGGTCCTTGATGACTCGAGTGGCACCCTCCTGTGGAGACAGGGAATGAGTCCTTGACCTTTCCGAGTGGCACCCTCTAGCTGGGTTGGGAATGGGTCCTCGATGACTAGAGTGGAACCATCTAACTGAAATAGGCATGGTTTCTCAACCATCATAGTGACACCCTCCTATTGTACCAGGGCATGGGTCCTCTCTATTGAGATTGTGGCCCCTCGACTATGCGACATAATTGAAAGGTGTGGCTTGACTTGGATGTTTTCTACTAGGAATACACACAAGATGTTGGGTATCATTGATGGACTACTCGAACTGATGGCGACTCTTTTCCTAGGATAGAATATGAGATGTAGATCCCCTTTCTCCCTCATTTGAGTTTCACTAATTTGAGAATATATATATTTATATCCATGTATTTGGATTTTTTTACATTCTCTTACTTTGGGTTGAGTTGTCTATCTATTTATTCATATTTTGTCACTTACTTCTCCCTCTTCAGATTTCAGGGAATCCTAATCGGTATGTATATACTCACTCCTGCATGGGATTTTCCCACAAGTGTCACGTCTTATGCAGATGACAAACATGCCAGTGGTGAATTCAGAAGAGCTTAGGGATAAATGGTGAATTGGATTGTGTATGGTGGTCGAATCTTGGATGTTAAGAGTTGGGCTCTCTTGGTACTTTTACTTTCTAGTTTTTTTAGTTTGGGTCATTGTTTTGGTTGGGCGTGTATTTTTCCCGTGCATTTTTAGTTTTCATTGTCGTACTCTTGTACACCCTAGTGTTTTTTCATGCTTGGTTTATATTCTAGATATTTAATCCTTTTATTATTATTATTATGCAATTTATTATTGAATTTTTTTTTTGTGTATAGGTACATTAGGAGAAGGCCTACCATTTAGGATATTCCTTTTGATGCTTGTCACCACCCCTAGTCTATGGAGGTAGGCTTGGGGTAATTGTAGAACGACCCTTGGTTTGGGTTAGGTCTTGACAGATTGGTATTAGAGTAGTTCATTCCTTGGGATGGTGTTTGGAGTTCATTCCCCTTAAGAGGATTTGGTTGGAATTTAGGGAAAAAGTGTCAAAGTTTCTTGAGTTTGGCACTCAGTCCAGGGAACCCAGTGATGGTATAGGTGTCCAACGTATCCATTCACTAGGAACTTGACCACCTGCTTGTCAATTCGGCATATCGAGACATTGGTTGCAGGGATTAAATGGTACATGGATCATAAAGAATTGAGTATTTGACTATCCTTCTTATGTCAAATCCTCATTGTATATATATACTCATCTAACCATGGTATGTCTTGATTAAATTTTCAGGATGCCTTCGTGATGACAGCCATCCATGATACCAATTTTGGATCATGAGAAGATCTGAAAAGTAATAAGGCCTTAGTTCAGGATCTATCCCATGCGATAATTTCTCTTGGTGGACAGGTAGAAACACCCCCACCTGTTGAGAAGTAATTGATACCAGAAGACTAGGCTAATTATGCTCAAAGTCTTAGCACACTCCATAAGTTATAGTACTAGAGGATACCAATGTTCCATGGAGAGCCACATCCCCAAGTAGCGTAGGATTGGATAGAGTTAGTGGTATATATCTTCAGGCTTATTAGGACATTGAAAAATCAAGTGGTTGCACTGGAAGCTATCATTTTCCAAAGATTAGTTGGGCATTGGTGGAGTCTTATTACCCAGATATAGGATCGGTCAACACTCTCATGGACTAATTTTCAGCAACTATTCCATGAGAAGTACTACCCCTACTATTTTCACTCGGTTTTAATTTAGGAACATCTAGAGATTCAATAGGGAGGGATGGAAATGGATGAGTAGTGGAGAGTTTCATAGACCTTACATGGCACTCTCTTAACATGATCTTGGATGGATAATTCTGAGCATGAAAGTTTGAGCAGGGACTCCACAGAGAGATTTCTTCCAATGTTGTGCCCTTGTACATTCCCACCTATGTCGGGGTGTTGGAGAGGGAACTGATGAGAGAGAGCTTACTATAATAGGGACTCTAGGAAGCTAGATCTAGCATTGGTCATTACAAATCTTAGTCATCTACAGTAGCTAGAAGAAGTTAGTCAACACAATCTCAATGTAGAAGATCATCCCAAGATCTGGATTGGGCATGTGGTCAGGGATAGTATAGAGGACCAAGGAAGATCAGAGAGATTTTATTCTATGATTTTTATGAGTGAGGTCACATTTCATGTGATTGTTCGACCATATGTGTTTAAGAGAACATGAAATTAGTTGAATGACTTCCATGATAGAGACAACTTTGTGATCATGGATCTCCCAGGAGAGGGCAAGGAGACCCCACAGAGGCAGAGATGGAAGAGTAGCAGGTGGATCCCAAGGAGGAGGAGATATGGGTAAAGGAAGAAGTTATGAGATCCCTCCACCACCACCACCAGGTGGCCCACATCAAGCTTAGTGAGCTGGTGGTCAGGGCCACATATAGTTACAGGTGATGGAGGCTTATGACCACACAACACATGAGATGATCAGAGGTACTATATGTGTTTATTATACTTTTTATAAAGTAATAGTAGAAATATTTTTGAGTCATTACATTATCTCTATAATACTGGTGTGAGAGATGGAGCTTCTAGTTGAGGTGCTACCCTAGTATCTTATTCTTCAAGTTTCTATAGGGAAAGCTTCTTTTGTATCGTTTATCTACCAGCAGCACAAGCTATCATTTAGTGGAGAGAGGTTCACCTGTGAACCTTTGGTCATCATGATGGAACCCTATGATATCATCTTTTGTATGGATTGGTTTTCCATATTCTGATTCTAGATAGACTGTCAACATAGATGATTCAGATATCTTCACACTGATGGGGCAAAATTCACCTTCATGGGTGAGAGATATCTCCTGGAGGGATGAGTGGGATCTATGATCATAAGGTTGTAGTGCATCATCCATCAGTTGTAGATTATATCCCTTAGAATAGTAGGATCTTCAGGAATCTAGATTCCTTCATCCTTGAAGGATTATATGGGCCTCTTCCTTGTGGGAGTTTTGGGACTACCTCTAAGTTGGGATACAGAGTTTTATATCGAATTTCGTCTAGGGACTGCTCTAATATCTTCTATGGCATATCAGATGACACCTACTAAGCTTTAGTACCTTTAATTATAGTTATAGGACCTTCAAGAAAAGATATTTATCAGACCCAGTGTGTCCCCCTAGGTAGATATAGTGTTGTTCATGAAAAAGGCATATAAGAGCTTGTGGCTTTGAGTGGATTATCATTGCCTGAATTGGCCCATGAAAAAGAAAAATCACCCATTTCTAAGGATTGATGAACTATTTTATGATTAAAAAGGAATGATATGGTTCTTGAATATCAATATTAGGTTTTTCTACTATATGTTGAGTGTTTGCAAGGTTGATATTCCAAATTTGGCATTCTGATGTTGCCATTGACAATTTGAGTTCTCAGTGATGCCCTTTGGTTTGATGAATTCCCCTGTCATGTTTATGTATTTGATGAAACTGATATTCCAGCAGTACTTGGACTAGTTATTGGTTGTATTCATTGACGACATACTCATATACTCTGTGTTAGAGGAGGATCATGTATAAGACTTGAGGATGGTTGTAGATTTTCTTTGAGAGTACCAGCTTTATGGTAATCTCTTAAAGTTCTAGTTCTAGATTCACAAGGTTCACTTCCTATTGTATGTCATTTTTTAGCATGTTTTGGCTTTGGATCTGGTAAAGAATAATGATGTTCTTGCTTAGGATCCACCCAATAGGGCGTCAGAGGTGTGGAGTTTTCATGTCTTGGAGGGGTACTACTAGATATTTGTGGAATACCTCTGAAGGATTGAAACCTCTTTGACCACCCATATTTAGAAAGGGGATCCTTTTACCGATATTGAGTAGTTCTAGAGTCACTTTGAGGGTTTGAGGCTGAGGATGATGAGTGCTCCTATGTTGAGACTACAAGAGGAGGGCATGGAGTATGTAGTGTATTGTGATTCCTCAAGATCTCAGCTCGGCTACAAGTTGATGAGGCGATAGTCAATAATTTCATATGAGGTGAGGTAGTTGAGAACCCAAAATAAGAACTATAAAACTCATGACCTAGAGCTGGTAGTAGCGGTATTCACCCTGAGGATGTGGAGGAACTATCTTCTGGGGGAGCGCATTCTGGTTTACTCAAACCAATAGAGTCTTAGGTATGTCTTCGCATAGAGAGACTTGAACCTAAGACATATGTGCTAGTTGGAGTTCCTAAAGTAATATGAATTTAAGATATTATATACTCTGAGGAAGAACAATGTGGTAGCATATTCCCTTAGAAGGAAATTCATACCCGCTTGGTGCATGATGATTTTGAGCAATTGGCTTCTTTGCAGCTAACCCTGGTGGAGTAAGAGGGTGAAAATTTTCGTCAGTCTATGGTTTTGACTCCTCCACTTCTTGAGCATGAGAGAGGGTCCCAGTTGGGAGACATAGACTGTGAGATCCTGAATGACCATATTTCCAAAGGAGAATCACCAGATGGATATTCTAAAGTAGGTAATCATGTCATCCTTTTCGAGGGAAGGATGGTGGTCTTGGTCATGATGTGGGAGGAGGTGATGCGAGAGTTCCAAAATTATCCCCTACCTATACTTCCCTATGTGGGGAAGATGTAGAGAGACCTTTAGCAACAGTTATAGTGGTCTGGTATGAAATGGAGTGTGGCTAAGTTCATCTATCAGTAACTCACTTATCAGTAAGTGAAGGTTTAACACAAGGTTTCGGTAGGTTTTTTGCAGCCCCTTGAGATCCTATAGGGGAAATGGGATGGAATATCCATATACTTCATGATAGGTATTCCTCAGATAGAAAAAGGCCATAATGCAATCTAGTTGATAGTTTATTAACTCACAAAGTTAGCACACTTCCTTGTTATCAGGGAGAAGAGTTTTATGGAATGTTTGGAAAAGATTTATGTATGAGAGATTTTTTTCCTTCATGGGGTTCCCTTGACTATTGTATCCAATCATGATGTGTGGTTCATGTCATGATTTTGGAGATTCCTCTAGGAGAAATTCATTACCTAGATTATGATTATTATAACCTTTCACCCCAGACATATGGGAAGGCTAAGCACATAATACCAATGTTGGAGGATATGCTGAGGGATTATGTGTTAGAATTTGTCTGAAGCTAGGAGGATCACTTTAACATAGTATAGTTTTCATATAATAACACCTACCACTTTACTATCATAATTGAACATTTCAAAGACCTATACAGAAGACTCTTCATGACACCCTTGTGTTTGATAGAGATCAGTAAGACATATCTTGTAGGTACAGAGTTCATACATGAGATGATGGAGAAGGTCCAGTTCATCTGTGAGTGGATGAGGACAGCTCATAGTAGGAAGAAATCTTACACAGATTTCCATCATGGGCCCTTGGAGTTTGATCAGCGATACCATATTTTCCTTAGAGTCTCCCCACAATGAGTATTGAAGAGATTCATCTGAGGAGGCAAGCTATCTCTGAGGTTCATGGGGTCATTCAAGATCTTGCAGAGGGTTGTAAAGGTATCTTATCACCTTTCCCTGCTACCAAAGTTGGAGAAGGTGCATCAAGTCATTGATGTGTCACAGTTTAGGAGATACATGCAAGACCCTTCACAATTTATTGACTAGGGAGATATAGATATTGAGGATTGATCTGCTTTTATGTAGAACCCGATGATGATTGAGGATCAATAGGATTTGACCCTGTGTGGATAGACCATCCCCTTGGTTCACGTGTTGTGGAAGTATATGAATGTTCAGGCGAGATCATGTGAGTGGGAGAGACCTATTATGACTTAGTATCCTGAGCTTTTTGTGTAGTTTTTCTTTTCAAGGATGAAAATATTAAAGGTGGTAATAATGTAGAGATCCATTATTTTCCTTATTAGACTTTGAAATTTTTCTACATGTATTTTCAGAACTAGGTGCTAAGAAGACATGTGATTCTAAGGCCCAGTGTGATCAAAAGTAATTTTATAAAAATATTAAATATATTTTATATTATGCATGCATAGTTTATTAAAGAATATGGGATAAGTATTAAATAGAAACTTATATTGTAAATCCAAGACCACGATTGATTCTGTAATACAATGTTTACCCTAGGTGTGACCTAAAATAGGTTGGCACAGGGTCTTCAGAAATATCATCCATTGGTAGTATATTTTTTGGATTAATTAAATTTTTATTTTAATTAATTATTTAAATTAACCTAATCAAATTTCCTTTAAATACATTGCTTTGTAGAATCCTCCAATATTATCCACATAAACCATGGGAGGATCAAGAGCTATTCTTCCTCCTTTATTGTTGAATTGACGACCAATGATGAATCTATGAATCATGAAAGATCGGGATGCAGTGAACAAAATGACTTCCTTTGATCATTGGTGAGCACATTCATTGACAAAAAACAATTCAATATATAGGTAGTACTTGTAAATTTGTGTTTTACACCCTTTTTTATTAAATTTATTGAGTATGATCGATTATCCTCCCTAGTTCTGTGCTAAATGAACCTTTTCATGCGAATTTGTACCGGTTTAATTTTCCTATTCATTTTTCCTCACACTGGATATCCTCGTTTGTGTTTCCTGGCCAAGAACACTGGTCCAATGATTGTTTAAAAAAAATGTAGTGATTTTCTCCCTTAATTCTTCACATTCCTCACTGATTGGCCTATGGGACTTTAGTTCAATGTTTCCTGGTGGTATCGAGCCTGATTGGACCCCTGGATTCATGACATAATCATGCATGACAAATGGAATAGTGAATTGGTAATAGATCTAGGATGATTGTGAATTATGAGTGATAGATCCTTTGTAATTGAACTAATATCATAGATGATGGTGATGTGTAATGTATGGAGGGGTTATGGTGTGTGTGTGTGGGTTTTCACAGGAAGAAATGGAGCTCGATTCTAGCCAACAGAGGGCCGAAAATTCCAATCAGAGCATAGATCCACCGATTACAAGAGTAGGAGAGGCCAGATTCGAAGGTAGGATGATCAGATCTGAAGCGTAGAGACCAGATTTTGAATTATGAAAAAATCCCAACAACACACCATGTAGTTGGAAGAACACACATCGTGTCAGGCACTGGCTGCAGCGAATAGGGTTTCACTGAATTATAAGTATCACACGCCATGTGGGATACCCACACTCCATGTGACATTATACCGGAACCCTCGATGTGTACTCCAAGAGTGCATGATCATGGGTATAGCTAGGCACAAGTTGTGTGCTAAAGTACATGAGGATGACCAAAGACACAAGAAACACCTCATGTAAAGAGGCACGTTGTGTACCAAAGTACACAGACATGTCTAGGAGAGCACAACTTGACCCTAGGTATCTTGGACACACCCTATAGTCCAACTACATGTTGTGTACTTCTATATGGGCAGGAATCCATGTGTTGGTGGGGACACTACCATAAAAAATAGTGGGACCACACATTGTGTGGGTCCCCCACATGCAGTGTACCCCTAGTTTCATTTTTAGAAAATTTTAACCTCCCATATCTCCTTTGTTTGGACATAGATTTTGGATGAAGAGTAGCCTATACTAAGTGTTTTTATGCCTAAAATGATGGTGGACTCATTAATTCCCTTGGAGATGCGATATAATATGTTCTTGGTGTGACAATTATTTAGGCGATGCTCGATGATGATAGTGATCATGTAGGATCACCAGAGACCTTTTGAGTGGAACCCTCAAGCTAGGATGGTCATGGGTCCCCGATGAATTGAGTGGAACCCTCCTTCAGATATAGGTAATTGTTCCTCAACCATTTGGATAGGAACCCTCTAGCCGAGCTGGGTGTGGGTCCTTGATTACTAGAGTGGAACCCTCCTGCATAGATAGGGCACGGGTCCTTGACCTTTCCAAGTGTCACCCTCCAGCTAGGCTAGACATGGGTCCATGACCATCAGAGTGGTACCCTCCTGTTGTACCAAGTCATGGGTTTTCTACCTAGATATTATGGCCCCTCTACTATGTGGCACAGTGGTGAGGTGTGGCTTGACTTTGATGTTTTTTGCAGGGAAGACACATGATATACTAGGAATCATTGATGGACTTCTAGAACTGTTGGATACTCTTTTCTTGGGCTAGGATTTGAGATAGAGATCCCCTTTCTCCCTCATTTGGGATTCTTTAGTTTGAGAATATATATATTTGTATCCATGTAGTTAGATTTTCTAATTTCTCTTACTTTTGGTTGAACTGTCTGTCCATCCATTCTTATTATGTCTCTTACTTCTCCTTCTTCAAATTTCAGGGTGTCATATTGGGTATGTATATACTCACCTCTGCTTAGGATCTATCTGCATGTGTAGTGTCTTATATAGGTGATGGATAGGTCGACAATGACTTCAGAGGATCTTAGGGATACTTCATGCATTGTGTTGTGTGCAGTGATCAGATCTTAGAGATCAAGAACTCAACTCTCTTAGCACTTTTAATTTCTTATTTTTTCATGTTGGGACATATTTCTGATTGATCAAGTATTTTTCCCTTCACTTTTCTGTTTTCACCATCACACTCTTATACACCCTATAGGTTTTTCATGTTTGGTTTATATTCTATCCATTTTATCTTTTTATTATTATTCCTATGCACTTTTTCATTGAGGTTGTTGGGTGTGTGTGTATGAGTACATTAGGCAAAGGCCTCCCATTTAAGATATTTATTTGGGTGATTGTCACCAACCCATGGAATATAGAGGCAGGCTTGGGGTAGTTTCTGCTCAAGCCCTAGTTAGGCTCGGGTCATGACATGGATGGTAGGAGACCAATCCATAAAGAGGAAAACATCATAGGGTCCCACTGCAACTATGAAAAAAATTCATGCAAGGATCTCTATCCTTGAAGAGTCAAGTAACACTGTTGGTAGAAACAAGTGATCATCGATCCTATTTGTAGGCGCTTCCAACACCACAAGGGTCAAGAAAAAATGACCTCCACTGGTATATCTAGGTATCAAACATGGGATAAATCCAGGGAAATGTATTTTATGACTCTTTTCTATAACAGCTACTGGATTAGTAGAGATACATGTCATACCCTGAAACAGACCTAAAGCCATCGAGCAACAATATCATACCACATGAAGCTATCCATTTCCTTTTCCACATGCTAACCTCAACTAGGGACCAATTCGACACCTTATCACATCATAAGAACTTAAAAAGCACAAGTCAAAGGAAATCATCCACCACACCTTGATACTATCCTCTTTGGTACGACATTGAATCACCCACACAGTTTTAAATAACATCACAAGAATGTTTCTCGGTGAGGGGAGTGACCCTCTTCCTTGCATGTCTGAATCCATGTCGAACATCACCAACACAAGGATATACCAATGTCTCATGTCTAATTGAAGAATTATTTCTTCTAGGACCACCATCATGAGGGGTCCTATCCAAGTAGGATATTCACACCACAGGATTACTCCAAATCTTCTACCATACAATATGGGGGAGTCTGGATCACCATGAAACTTGAGCGATCTCTATCTCTGAAACCAATGATGTGGACTCAATCCATGTGTGTCATCTGTTGGTACCTCTGGATCCATCAGATGATCCATGGAGAGGAATGGTTTCCAACACAACCATCTAATCTATTAGGGTCTGTATAAGCTAGAAATCCCAGACCACTACCTCGAGTCAAACCTCTACTGCTTGAGGGTCTATCTTGTTGTGGAACCTCAGCAATCTGTATCACTAGAACTTGCGGAGTGTGCTAAGCCTGTGTGAATCCTCATCCTGCGCTACTGGTATTTTATGCTGCTCGACAGGTGGGGGTGATTCTACCTTCCCATAGAGAGGAAGTACCTCATGTGATGGCCCTTTAAACTGAGGCCGCATCACTCCTCATATCATTGTCATGATCCTGTATCGATAACCTAGTTGGTTGTCTTCATGGAGACATCTCAAAATTGATCAATATATACCATAGTTAAATGACCATATATATATATATATATTGGTAGATGACTCAATAATGATATTCAAAGTCTCAATCTTATATGATGCATGTATCATTTTCCCCTAAAACTAATGTATCGATATTCCAAGTTGATAATTAGGTGCCCAGTGTCCTGATGTATGGATACATCAGTTGTCGTACCAACACTGGGTTCCCTTTCTGAAATCCACACTCAAGACCCTCTGACACTATTGCCCAATATCCTAACCAAATCCTCATAAGGGGACTACTCAAACACCATCCCAAGGATCAAACGACCTTTGATAACAATCTTTCATGACATAACCCAGCGAGGCTCGAGCCACAACTACCCCAAGATAGCCTCCATAGGCTAGGGGTTGGGGACAATCACTAAAAGAAATATCTAACATGGGAGGCCTTTGCCTAATGTACTTGTACACACACAACTATCTATATCAATGCATAACTGAAGAGGAATAATAATAATAATATGTAATATCTAGAATATAACCATGCATATGAAAAACCTCTAGGGTGTACAAGAGTGTGACAATGAAAAATGAAATTAAAGGGAAAAAATATACTCCCAACCAAAATGATGTCCCAACCTGACAAAACTGGAAAGTAAAAGTGCTGAGAGAGACCAAATCATGATCTCTAATCTTTGACCATCGTATGCAGACCAATGCACCAGGTATCCCTATGTTCCTCTATAATCATTGCTAACCTATCTGTCATCTGCATAAGACACAACACATGCAGGAAAAACCCATACAGGGTTGAGTATATACATACCTAGTAGGATGCCCCAAAAGCTAAAGGGGGGAGAAATAAGAGACAATATAGTAATAGAGAGACAGTTTCAAGTAAACAACTCAACCCAAAGCAAGAAAGTAACCTCATCCAACCATAGGGATCTCAACATTCCATGTAGGTGGACTACATGTTTCATATCTACCACTAATAGTGAGAGAATATAAAAATCCATTAATATGGATATAAGTGTGTATATATATCTCTGTGTGTGTGTGCTCAAGCCAAAGGAACCTAAAGGAGAGATAAGGGGATCTCCATCTCACATCCCAGCCCAGGGAATGAGTTACCTAAGTTATATAATTCCATCAATGATTCCCAACATCCCATATGCCTACTAGTAGAAAACATTTAATTCAAACCAAAACTCTCCACCGTGCTATAAAATCGAGGGGAAACAATATTTAGGTTGAGGACCCATGACCTAAAACAATAGGATGGTTCCACTTAGATGGTTAAGGAACCATTCCCAGACTGGATGGAGGATTCCACTATTTTCATTGAGGACCCATTCCCTTACACGAAGAAGGGTTCCACTCAGAAGGTCGAGGACCCATGCCTGACACCACTGAAAGGTTCCACTCAGAAGGTCGAGGTCCCATTCCCAGTTCAGTTGGAGGGTGTCACTCTAGTCATCGAGGACCCATGCCCTACCCTGTAGGAGGCTGTCACTCAGATATTTGAGGACCAATGCCTATCCCTACTAGAGGGTGCCACTCTAGTCCTCAAGGAACCATGTCCTTCATCGTAGGAGGGTTCCACTCGAAAGGTCGAAGGCTCATGTGCAGCCACGCGGGAGTGTGCCACTCAGAATGTCGAGGACCCATGACCAGCCTGGCTAGAGGGTTACACTCTAGTCATTGAGGAATCATGACCTTCCCTGCATGATTTTGTCACTCTAAATGTCAAGGACCCATGCCCATATCAATTGGAGGGTTCCACTCTAGTCATCGAGGACAAAACCCCTACCCCATAAGATGGTGCCACTCGGAAGGTTGAGTACCCATTCCCAACCTGGATGGAGGTTACCACTCTAGTCATCGAGAACCCATGTCTTTCTATATAGGAGGGTGCCAGCCAGAAGGTTAATAACCCATGTCCAGTATGGTTGGAGGGTTCCACACTAGAAGCCTCTGGTGATCCTACCAAATCACTTCCATTGTCGATCATTTCCTAAATAATAATCACAATCGGAACATCTTGAATCATATCTCAAGATCCATTTTGGATTCCACCAACACATTTTATGTGAAAAAACACTATGGATAGGTACTCTCGGGCCAAAATGAGGGTCCGAACAAAAGAGATGCGGTAGGTTGATGTTTCCTCTAAAGGAGGTACACAGCATGTAGGGGACCCACACAGTGTGTGGTCTTACTCTGTTGTTTGGTCATATCCTCACTAACACATGGATTTCTAGCCATGTAGTACTACATGGCGTGTTAGGGTACTACACGACATGTCTTGGATAGAAGGCTGACAAACACATGAGGATCGTTGTCGGTCTGAAGGGAAATAATGTAATTCCACTGAAATTCCTCTACAAAAGTCCCTAGATGGACAAAAGAATCACACCATTGTGATCCTCATGGAAAAATTCTCCGGATAGATTATTCACTTTCCTCAATTGGACACCTGGTGAAAAAAACATATTTCTCTACATCATGCTCGAATGACATTTCATGGGCCCGAGCCACAAGTTTGAATTAAACAACTGATATTGGTATTCAAATATCTGCCTCAATATCAGGGTCTCAAATCCTCGAATGGTTCTTCATTCCGACACCATATGAAAAAGATATGTATGACACTAGATTCTGTAATAATAATAATAATATGGGGCACTCTGGTGACCTGTTTCATGAGCCCAGATTAAATATCCAACATTATTATTAAAATTTCCATCTCAAAGTCAAGGTCATGATGTCATAGATGTTTCATCAATCCAACATCCCAGTTAAAAGATATAACTGATACAATATTTGACAACCAAAATAAATAATATTATTATTTTATTGTTTTTTTAAAACCCTTATGCACACAGGACTTCCCCGTTTTGGTTTTCACACCTATAGTTCCTCACACAAGTAAAACCACGATTTTTAATTTTAAAAAAATATTATAATTGTAATAATTATAACATAATAATTACACTAAAATAAATAAAGGAGTTATGCCAAAACTCCTTCATCCATGCCAACTCGTTCCCCACCTTATTCCTCCTCTTATTTTTTTATTTTATTTTAAAATAAACATTATTAATACATTCAAATGCATAAAATTATTTTCCTTTATTAAATTAAAATCATTTAATATTATTAACAACACATTGTTTTTTAATGATATTATAATTATTAAAAATAATAATAACACCCTCCAAATTGGCCACATCCAGCCACCTCATCGGAGATCCATGCCTGGAAACCATCACATTAATGCCAAGCATCCTTTTCTATGAGACTCTGCACATGGACTCCACACGGAACCAAACCTATCGCACAGCACATCATCGTCGCATGTCAACTGGAAAAATAGGGATCCTTGATCCGACCCAAACCGCCTTCGATCAGCCGCTATCCTCATCGCACCCCGATCATGAACCTGCATCTTTGGTACTAATATGATCCATTCTCAAAATATCATCCCACTTGTTTTTCACATAACTGTAATGATTCTAGGGGTTTGATCGTGCTCGAACATGCCCTAACAATGTCGAACTGTGACTCTGTGGGCCAACAGTGAAGAACGAAAAGAATGGAAAGGGAGAGACACAAGAATATAGGTGAAAACAATGATGACCGAAATTTTTTAGAAAATGATCATATATCGGGAATATCTGTGGTGATAACATGACACAAACAAGAATAAAAATAATTAAATAAATTTGATTTATCTATAGGGCCCATGTAAAGAACATACAATCGCATAATAAAATGTAGATAATAATCCATGCTTAAATAATTTAATAAAAAGTGGTGTAAACCATAATTTATGATCCCTATATCAATTTCAGATCAATCATTAGTGAATTATGCATACACTAGCGATTAAAGAGATCTATTGCATCCGCTATCTATCGATTCACCTCGATCTGATCATCGATCATCGTCCGGTCTCAATCTTTCAACGAAGAATGGGAAGAAGCTCCACTCAGTGATCTCAGGGTTATGTGGATAACCGTAGTTATTCTATATAGCAGCTTATTTATATAGGAAAATAGTTTAAGGTGTTTATTTCAATATAAACAAATAAATTTTTTATTTTAATTTAATGCACCATCCAAAAGCCGCCTTTATCAGACGTCCCATGCTGAATAACATTAGGTTGTGCTTAGGGTAATTTCCATGCTACGAACTCAATAGTGGTCTTAGATTTCCCATATGAATCTTCGTTTTTGAGTTATTTGGGTAAGGGTTATTAAATAAATAAATTAAAATAATTAATTTATCTAATGAAATAATCAATGAATGCCTCGTTCGAATGTCCAACGCCGACCAACTTTCGGTTGTGCCTAAGGAAAACCCCACACTCTGGATTTCACCATGGTATCAAATTTCTAATCCAAGACTCCATTGATGAAATATTTCACTTTATCAAGAAAAACTCATTCACGTAATAAAAAATATTTTTAATATTTTTAAAAAAATTAATTTCGAGATCATCGGGGCTTAGAATCATGTGTCGTCTCAGCACTTGGATATGAAAATATTCCTAAAAATATTCCAAAGTCCTATAATAAAAAGACAGAGTTTTTAAATATATTTTAATTTATAACTATCAATTGTAATGATAAATGTATTATCTTCATAAATGTATTTTTTTTATTTTTTAGTGAAGAAATAATTAGCTTAAATCCTTACACAACACTTACACAGTAATTATTCAATTAATGGAAAAATAAAATAAATGAAATTAAAAATATTAAAAGTATTATAATTTTATATAATTAAAGATATCTAAAAATATTATAGATTATAATTACATTTTAGGGATGTGTTAAAATATTTGTTTTTCAAATTTTACTTGTTGTCTTGATGTTATTAAAATCTATGTAATGAATAGTTCTAAAAATTGACATTTTTGATATTTTATAATAAATTATATTTTAGTAAATATTATAAAATTCTTAAATATCTTATTAGAAGGACTCAGCCTTAATGATTACATAATACTGAGTTAAGTTAAGAATTTACATTCATTCACATTGAGGATCTTTTCAGGTTTAGAGTTTTAGAGAATTAGGCCATTATAATTACATAACAACTCAAATATTACAAAGTAGACAAGTCTACTCACTATCCATTTTTTTCACAATCTAAAACATTTTAAAATAAATCATGAATTATTTTTCTTGATAAAAATATTCATAATATTCATCTTAACTTCTTCATTTCTCTTACTCATCCTTATATCCTGTGGAAAACATTTTAAAAAAACTTGGGATGAGCACAAAAAGTTTAGTAAGGGATATAAAATATGTAATGAAACCTTTAGTCCATGAATATTTTAAACTCATGAATACATTTTTACAAAATCATACTTTTCACCCATAAAACACAACCCCTTTAACTTACCTCATTAAATCATAAGATTCCTATAAAACTCATAAAAAACATAAATCATTAAGGTAACCTGTGGAATCCATATCATTCTTATATTGTATCTTTCGTGGACACATAGGAATTAACCTTTGTGGTTGTGTTTGGAATACCCATCATAGTATATTCCTTAAATCTCTTAGGAGAAACCCTACCATTTAACTCAGTCTAATTACCCAATGAATTGGAGAGTTATCACGAGCTCAACCACCATCAGTTTATCATGGAACCACTCGTATATATAAGAAATGATAAAGAACCATAACATAATCATAAGACCTAAAACAAGCATAAAGGAAAAATAAAATTTCCATTTTACAATCATAAAATATCCTTTCAAGATATTTCTATAATCAATCCATTATCAAAATCATTTTCAATACCAAAATACCTAAAAAATAAAAATGATATTTATTTTTATTTTAAAAACATTACAGGTTGTAGATGAATCCAAATACCAAATAATAGTCATAGCGATGGATAATTCGTTGACACCGTATACATTAAATGAAAACATTCCTTATGTCGTTTAATAAAATGCTTCGTATAAAAATATTCCTTTTGAAAAAAATTGAATGAAATTAAAATTAAAAGGGGTTGATTATACACCACATAAAATAAGGTGGTGTATAACATCAAAATATGCTTTAATTAAATGAGATTGAGACGAAGTCCCTTACCTTGAGTCTGACTCATCACGTACAATCTATATATTCCTTTACTTCAGATGATCACATTTATTAACACCTTAACTCCTCTAAGGAGGGTGTTATGCCTAAACTAAGGCCTCAAGAATGTGGAGAGGTATTTTAGGAAGGGGTTTGGGTAGATATTGGCTGAACCAAATGTTTTTTGAAGTGTAATTAATAGAGAGTAATGATTACCTTATTATAGGAGAGGGGAGGGGCACTCTTAGAATTATAAAAAGTATTAAATTAATATAAATTAATTTTTTATTTCAAATGGATCAAAATTTATTTAGTTAGAATATAGGATGATTATGGGTATAAATCTAATAATACAATTAAAATTGGATAAGTTTGAATATTTTTTTAATCTTTATCTTTTTGTTTAAACCCCTTTTAACTCTTAATGTTTTATTAAGTAATTTACAATTTGAGAGTTAAAATAATTACCATAATATGAAAAAGAACCGATTGATGAGTCATTAATGAAATTTTTAGACTTATCTAAACTAGTTGGTTGAATATTGTATTTTTTAAAAATTAATAACATTTAATAAAATATTTTATATTTTAAAATATGAATTATGTCAATTTTGACCCTATTCATTACTTAAATTTTTAAAAAATGATAAAAACTTTATTCCTTATAAAAAATACTTTAAATCATCCCTAACATGTCAAATTAATCAATAAAATTAGTGTATGGAATCAAATATTTCAAATTATATTTATTTTAAAATTATTAATATCATTTATTTTACTCTTACTTTAATAAATCTATTACTGCATCATCATTATGTCACAAATAAATTCCATTATTTAATGTCTAAAAATTATAAATAAATTTTCATGAAATATATAAATATTTTATCTTTAAAATTACTATTTATACACTAATTTATATTCTATATAACAATATATTAAAAATGATTTACTTATTAAAAAATATGAGTATGACATTTTTAACCTATCTTTAAATAAAACATAATAAATATCATATTCTTACCCAATTGGTTTGAAAAGGTTATAATTTTTACCTAAGGTTGATTTTGGTCGAAACCCGCTTTTCCCATTATATTAGGACATGTTTTAGGGTAATTTTATATTATTATAATATTATTTTTACCTTTAATTACCCAATTTACCCTTAATTGTGGTAAATAAAATAATAAAGCTATTATTCATCAAAAATTAATTTGATCCTAATAGATCAAAATTTTCTTAATGATTACAACCATGTATGTCCATTTTTCAAAATTCAATTCATAAAAGTGGCAAAAATTAATTTAAAATTAATCTCATTGACGGATTGAGAAAACTAGTTTTTGAAGTAAAAATGTTCAAAAGTTCAAAATGTTTTTATAACCAATTTCAATTTAAAATTGATTCCAATGACATAAATTGGATTAAATGATAAAAAATTTATTTAATTATACTTTGAAATCAATTAAAAGGATAATCTAACTATATAAATAAATTATACAAAAAAAAAACAGTTTTGAATTAAAATGCAGTATTTTTCACTCTTCATTAAAAAAATCAAATTTATCAGAAAAATAACAAAATTCAACCAAAGTAAATTTTAATTTCATAATTCTAAATAAGATTGTTGTTTTTCAAATAAAACATATAAAAGTTTCAAAAATTATATTTAAAAAAAATTCCAACAATAGGTGGTAAAAGTACCTTTTGAAAATACTAGAACTTTTTATGCTTAAAATTAGATTTATTCTAATTTTAAGCCTATTAAATTTATTGGAAGAAAGTAAAAACAATTAATAAACATTTGTAAATATAATATAGTTATTTCTATTCATTCCCTCCAATACAATGTCTAGGTGATAACTTCCACTTAAAATAATAATATTAATAATATATTATTTTTCGGTATAACTCAGTCTTGTGTGCAACGTAATATTTTGTAGAAACTCATTGTTAAATTTTAGGTATGCTATCAGACATATCATTTCCTTTAAAGTAAAATTAATTTCTAATTCATTAATATTAATAAAAATGAAAAATTATTATTCTATAATTAACTGGGATGTTACAACCTTCCCCCCTTTTGGAAATTGAATCCTTACAATTTATTCACTTATCAAATAAGTGGGGGCATTTCTCCCTCATAGCATTTTCATATTCCCATATTGCATATTCAACTATATAGTTTTTTCAAAAAACCTTTACTTGATTAATTTCTTTATTTCGTAACACTTCCTCTCTACGGTCAAGAACATGTACTATTTGTTCCTTATAAGAAAGATTCTCTTCCAACTGAACTACTTCTGGACTCAAAACATGGTATGGATTCAGCATATACTTTCTTAACATTGAAACATGAAAAGAAAATTACCTAGGATAAAGTCAGAGGTAAATCCACTAGGTAGGAAACTGAACCAAATTTATCTAGGATTTCATATGGTCCAATGAACCATGGACTCAACGTCCACTTCTTACCAAAATGCATCTCACTTTTCCAAGGAGAAAATTTGAGAAAGACATTATCACCTACCTAGAAAGAATGATCCTTCTTCTAGTTATCTGCATAACTTTTCTGTATTCTTTGAGATTTCCTCATGTGTCACTGAATAAACTAAACATTCTCTACCATTTCCTCTACCAAATTTGGTCTCATAAACTTCCTTTCACCTACTTCATCCCAAAATGTTAGTGTCTGAAACTTCTTTCCATATAATGCCTCAAACTATGCCATATGTATACTGAAATAAAAATTATTATTATAAGAAAACTCAACCAAAGAAATATGTTGATCCCAACTTCCCTGGTAATCCAATGAACAAGCACGTAGCATATACTCCAAGGTATGAATTGTTCATTCGGACTGCCCATCTGATTGAGGTTGAAAAGATATACTGAAGTTTAATTCAGTACCCAATGACTTCTAAAGGCCTTTTAAAAAAGTTAGAAGTGAATCTAAGATTATAACCAGATACAATGGATAGAGGAACTCTATGTAGCCTGACTATCTCTTTAAGATACAACCGAGATAATTTATATAGAGATATATTTTCTTTAATAGGTAGAAAATGATCAAATTTAGTCAAGCAATCAACAATAACCCAGATCACATTATTACCTCAAGAATTCTTTGGTAACCCCACTATGAAATCCATGGATATATTTTCCAATTTCCATTATGGAACTGGAAAAGGATGAAGTATCCACTTTTTTAACTGTATTTCTACTTTAACCAATTGACAAGTCAAATATCTCAAGGTAAAGTCAGTAATATATATTTTCATTCCATCCCACCAATAATACTCTCAAAGTTCTCTGTACATCTTAGTACTGCCAGGATGAATTGAAAATGGAGAACTATGAGCTTCATATAACAACTCTTTCTTCAACTTTGAATCATAAGGCACACATAATATCTTCCCAAATCTCAAAAAAATCTTCATCAATGTTAAATTAAGGAAACTTACCCTTTTAAACTAATTCTAGATTTTTCTATAATTCACTATCTACCTTCTGGGATTTCTTATTTCTATCTGATAGAGATAATTACACTAAAACCTGAAACAAAAAAGTGGAATTTACCACACCAATAACTTCCAAGACAAATTTCATCAAATCGTTAACAAATGGGTCATGTTCCAAATGTATCATGGTTAATATAGCATCACTTTTCTGACTCAAAGCATCAACCACTTTGTTTTATTTTATAGGATGGTAATGAATTGTGCAGTCATAATACTAGATTAGTTCCAACCATCTTCTCTGTCTAAATTTCAATTCTTTCTGAGTGAATATATACTTTAAACTTTTGTGGTCATTATATATTTCATATTTTACCCCATATAGATGATTTCTCTAAATTTTTAAAGAAGAAGAAATAGTATCTAATTATAAATCATGTGTAGGGTAATTTAACTCATGAGGTTTCAACTAACGTGAAGTGTAAGTAATTAACTAATCATTATGTATTAGGACACAACCATGTCCTTTCAATTAAGAATCGTTGTAGATGAAAAATTCACCATTTCTAGAAGGTGGGGCCATAAATGGATCATTCACCAATCTTATTTTCAATTATTGAAAACAATCATCACACTCATTTTTCTAGAAGCATTTATTTCCTTTTTTAGTTAGCTTATTCAGTTGTCTAGATAACGATGTAAATTTTTCAAAAAACCTATGGTAATAGCCTACTAAACCAAAAAAACTATGATTCTTGGTTATATTTGTGGGTCTTGAACCTTCTTAAACAACTTTCATTTTAGTAGGATCAGTAGTTATGACATCTTTAGAAATAATGTTATCAAGGAATGAAATTTGTTGCAACCAAAATTAACACTTGCTAAATTTACCTTATTATTTATTTTCTTTTAAGGTTTGAAAAACAACCCTTAGATGACTTTCATACTCCTATTTACTTTTATAATATACTAAAATTTCATCAATAAGAACAACCAAACACGTATCCAAGAACTCATGGAATATTCTATTCATAAGATATATGAATACAATAAGTTAATTAGTTAACACAAATGGCATAACTAAAAATTCATAATGGCCATATCTAGTATGAAACACAGTCTCTAGAATGTTTACTTACTTTACTTTCAACTGATGGTACCCCGACATCATGTTAACCTTCGAAAAATAATGTGCTCTCAGGAGTTGATCAAATAAATAATTGATATGAGACAAAGGATACTTTTTCTTAATAGTTATTTTATTCAAGGCTCTATAATCAATGCAAAGTCTCCTTGAACCATCTTTATTTTTAACAAAAAATATTAGATAACCCCATAGTGAAGTGATAGGTCGAATGAAAACTTTATCTAATAACTCCTACAATTTCTTATTCAACTCTAAAAGTTCAATTTGATCCATTCGATAAGGGGGTCTTGAAATTGGATTAGCATAAGGAACTAAGTTAATAGTAAATTCAAATTCCCAATCAGGTATAATACCCAAAAACTCATCAAGAAAAACATCAAGATACTCATTTACCATTGGAACATCATTAATCTGAATAGTTCCTTTGTTTTCAGCAATGTGTGAAAGATAACTTTCATTACCATATTTTAATAGTTTATTATATTCCTTATATATTATAAATGGTAAGGGTTCATTATTGTACATAATCTTAAACTCTTTCTGAAAAGCAACTTCTTTAGCTCTATAATCAATCTTAGTATGGAAAACGGAAAGCCAATCCATACCCAAAATAACATTAAACTATATTGGAGAAAAAAACAACAAGGTTTTTAGGTAAATGATTTCCACAGACATGGAAATGAATATTCTTATAATTTTTTTTTATTAACACTTCCTCCATGTTTTTTACCATAAGTTTTGTCTTCATTTCTTGAGGTGTAATTTCGAATTTAGTAGAAATTTTCTCAGAAATGAAAAATGTGTAGACCCTGATTCAAAAAACACATTGTCATAATATGAATAAAAAATCAATGTACATGATACCGCTTTATTTTATGTCCCAGCATCTACTGAAGTATTTTAAAATGATTTCCCCACACCTTTATGCTTATAGTCTGGCTTCTTCCCATAATTTGAATTCTTCATCGGACACTCGTTTTCATAATGAACCATCTCATTACATTTAAAAAAAATTACTGACTGTATATCAAATTTTTTCTTACCACTACCTTGATATTTTTCATTTAAGTTATGAGCCTTATGTCTCATTTTACCACATCATAAGCACTTAACAGTATTCAAAAGGCATTCCCCAGTGTTTTTCATACTATAATTTTCACAAACTATAAACTTAATTTTCTCACTATCAGAATTTTTTGATGAATTATTCCCTTTATCCTACCACATAAACCACTTTTTTACTATTTTTTGAAGAAAAAATGATCATTATAAAAATCCATTTCCACATACTCTTCACATCGAACAAGTTTTTCATAACTTTTTAACTCAAATAAGCCAACACCCTTTGATACTTTGGCTTTAATCCTAAGTAAAAATGATTGATTTTACTATCAAGATCCTAAATAAAATTTGGAGCATACCTTTCTAGTCAAGTGAATTTTACTTTTTATACAACCATCGAATCATCCTACTAACTAAATTGTAAGAATTATTTTTTCATCCTAAGTCGAACCACCTTAGGAAAATATTTCTCAAGAAACATATTTTTGAAATCATCCTAATAAAGAGCATCAAGATCCTCATTTTCCTTGATATTATTAACCATAAACCACCACTGATCGGCTTCACCTTCAAAATGGAAAATAGAGAGACTAACCTTTTGATTTTCTAAACACCTCATGACATCAAAAATATTTTTTAGTGCTTTAATCCACCCTTCAGGTGGCATAGGGTCATATGATCCTCAAAATTATGGGGGATGTTTCCTTATGAAATGCTCCACTACTGGCATATTCCTCTATGGTTGATCTGGTTGATCTCATGCATGGATACAACCACCATGTATAGACTTTTTTAACTAATCCATTAATGCAAAAAACTGTTCATTTTCGATTCTGACCATCTCAGGTTGCTGATTTGGAAAGTTGTTTTCCTATGGATGTCATCCCAGCATATCTACCCTATTTCCTATATGGAAAACCATTCTAAATAGACATATCTTAGATGAAGAAAAATGGTAATATTAAAATTCTATATCATTTCAATTAGACCATAATGTAAGAATCATTTATGGATATTCTATTAACAATATCCTAACACCTAAATTTATCTAAACGGAGCATTGATACAAAATATAAGGACCTAGCCTTAATCATTACATAATATTGAGTTAAGTTAAGAATTTATATTCATTCACATTGAGGATATTTTCAGGTTTAGAGTTTTAGAGAATTAATCCATAAAAACTATATAACAACAAAAATATTAAAAAATATACAAGTCCAGTCACTATCCATTTTTTCACAATCTAAAACATTTTAAAATAAAACATGAATTATTTTTCTTGATAAAAATATTCATAATATTCAACTTGACTTATTTATTTATCTTAACCATCATTATACCCAATGGAAAACATTTCAAAAAAAACATGGGATGAACAAAAAAATCTCAGTAAGGGATATAAAATAATGAATGCAACCGTTTGTCCATGAATATTTTAAACTCATGAAAACATTTTCACAAAATCATACTTTTCACCCATAAAACATGAACCCCTTAACTTACCTCATGAAATCATAAGATTCCTATAAAACTTATAGAAATCATAAATCATAATGGTAACTTATGGAATCTATATCATTCTTACATTTTAGCTTTCATGACCATATAGGGAGTAACCTTCACAATTACGTTTGTAATACCCATCACAGTATATTCCCTAAATCTCTTAGGAAAACCATACCATTTAACTATGTCTCATTACCCAATGAATTGAAGAGATATCATAGGATCACCCACCCTTGATTTATCACAAAGCCACTTATATACATAAGTGATGCCCAAAAACCATAACATAATCATAACACATAAAACAAGAATAAAGGAAAAATAAAATTTCCACTTTTCAATCAAAAAATATCATTTCAAGATATTTATATAATCAATATATTATAAAAATCATTTTCAATACCAAAATACATGAAAATTAAAAAGTTTATTTATTTTTATTTTAAAACATTTTTCCTTTTTGGGGAATCCAAATACCAAATAATGGTCATGGCGGTATACAATTTGTTGTCTCCATATACATTAAACAAAAACATTCCTTTTTTCATTTAGTAGAATTATTTGTATAAAAAGATTCTTTTTGAAAACCTTTGAATGAAATTAAAAGTAAAAGGGGTTTATTATACACCTTATAAAATAAGTTGGTGTATAACATCAAAATATGGCTCAATAAAAGGACATTGAGATGAAGTCCCTTACCTTGAATCCGGCTCGTCACATACAATCTTTATATTCCTTTCCTTCGGATGATCACCTTTCTTAACACCTTAACACCTCTAAGTAGGGTGATTTACCGTAACTAAGGCCTCAATAATGTGGGTAGGGATTATTGGAAGGGTTTTGGGCTGATATTGGCTGAACAAAATGGTTTTTGAAGTGTAAGTAATAGAGAGAAATGGATGTCTTTTATAGGAGAGGGGAGGGGAACTCTTAGAATTATTAAAAGTAATAAATTAATATAAATTCATTTTCTATTCCAAATGGGAAAAATAATTGATTTATAAGATAAGATGATTATGGGTGAAAATATAATCATCCAATGAAAATTATACAAGTTTGAATATATTCTTAATCTATATCTTTTTTGTTTTAACCCCTTTTAACTCTTACTATTTTATCAAGTAATTTACAATTTGAGGGTTAAAATAATTACCATAATATCTCAAAATACCAATTAATGAGTCATTAATGAAATTTTTATACTTATATCAACAATTTGGCTGAATCTTGGATTTTTATAAATTTTATAACATTTAATAAAATATTTTATATATTATAATATGAATTATGTCAATTTTGACACTATTCATTACATGACTTTTTACAAAATTATAAAAATTTGATTCCTTAGAAAAAACTACATTAACTTATCCCTAACATGTAAAATTAATCCATAAAATTCATTTATGGCATCAAATATTTCAAATTATATTTATTTTAATATTACTAATATCATTTATTTGATTCTTACTTTGATAAATCTATTACTACATTATCATTGTGTGATAATTAAATTTAATTATTCAATGTCTAAAAATTATAAATAAATTATCATGATGTAGATAAATATTTTATATTTAAAATTAATATTTATAATCTAATTTATCTTTTATATAATCCTATATTAAAAATTATTTACTTATTAAAAAATATGAGTATGGCATTTTTAACTTATCTTTAAATAAAACATAATAAATGTCATATTCTTACCCAAGTGGTTTAATAATGTTATAATTTAAAACTAAAGTTTATTGTTTTCAAAACCCACTCATTCAATAAAATTAGGACAAGTGTTAGGGTAATTTTATATTATTATAATATTATTTTTACTTTTAATTACCCGATTTACCCTTAACTGTGATAAATAATATACTAAAGTTACTGTTTCTCAAAATTTAAGTTGATCCTAATAGATCACAAATTTCATACTGATTAAAACAATGTATTTCATTTTTCTCAAAATTCAATTCAAAGAAGTGGCTAAAATTAATTTAAAATTAATCTCATTAACAGATTGAGAAAACAGGTTTTTGAAGTAAAAACGTTCAAAATTTCATAGTGTTTTTATAACCAGTTTCAATTTGAAATTGATTCTAATGAACTAAATTTTATTAAATAATAAAAACTTTATTTAATTATACTTTAAAACCGTTTAATATGATAATCTAAGTATATAAATAAATTGGATGAAAAAGCAGTTTTGAATTAAAATGCAGTACTTTTCACTATTCATTAAAAAAATAAAATTTATCAAAAAAATACCAAAATTAAACCAAAGTAAATTTTGATATCCTGATTCCAAATAAGAAGGTTATTTTTTCAAATATAACATATAAAAGTTCCAAAAATTAGATTTAAAAAAGGTTCACTATCAATAGGCGATAAAACCGCCTTTTAAAAATATTATAACTTTTTATGATTAAAATTGGATTTATTATTATTTTAAGCCTACAAAATTTATTGAAAGAAAGTAAAAACATTTAACAAAAAATTTTAAACATAATATTGTAATTTCTATTCATTCCTTCCAATACAATGACTAGTTGATAACTACCACTTAAAATAATAATATTAATAATATATGATTTTTCGGTATAACTAAGTCTTTTGTGCAATGTAAGATTTCAGAGAAACCCATTGTTTCATGTCGAGTATGATATTGAACATAGTGTTCCCTTTAAATAAAAATTAATATCTAATACATAAATATTAATAAATATGAAAAAGTCTTATTCTATAATTGTGTAGGATGTTACACTTATATTCATAAAAATTAATTGGATTTTGAAAGTGAAATAAACCATATTCCATTTATGGGTCACTTTTCATTTTATTGTAACATTATTATCACTTAAAGTGTAGAAAATTTTAGTATTGTGGTAATTGTAAAAAGGTTTAACAATGAGTTAAAACAAAAAGATATGGGTTAAAATGTGATCCAAACTTGTCCAAAATTTATTAGATGAGAGTATTTAGATCCATTTAAATGCTATCTTTGAAATAAATAAGTTTTTATCCATTTAGAATTGAAAGTTAATTTATATTGATTTAATATTTTGAGAAATTCCAAGAGTTACACTCCCCTATATTATAAAAGGGAATATCTTCTTACCTATAATTCACACCTAAAAACCCATTTGTTTTAGTGAATCTCTAAAAAAATACCTTCCTAAAATATATCCCCTAATTCTAGTGGTCATGGTTTAGTAATAATACCAACCTTATAGAGATTAAGGTTTTAATCAATGAATACTTTCTAAAGAAGATGTATAGTTTTTAATCATATGTTTTTGTTTTATTTATTATTCCACCTCAAAATATTCTCCAACCATAAAAAATAATAAAAACTGTATAAAATATATATTGACATGTTATAATGTTAATGTAACAACCTATATTCATATCCTATTCCATAAAATGGGAATCGGAACCATCATCCGTGTGTACAGCGGACTACCGCCTCGTAACTGATGTAATTCGTTTCATATAACCATCTCTCATGACTGATTATAATGATGGAATTTATGTATAATTATTATATTAATGACATATTTATCATTATGAAAACATAACATATCAATTACTTTCTTATATTTCCATTCACTAAAAAATGATAACGTCGTTTCTACATACGTGTGGACTACCATCTCCACGAAGTAATGTGATTTATTTTTCATCACCACATCATATAGATGATATATAAGAGTATAATTAAAGGAATAATATGATATTTATGAAATTATTATAATTATATAAAGTTAAAATGATACTTACCTTCTCTAAATAATGATCATTGAAAAATGAAAACATTACTCATGCGTACGTACGACCTACTGTCTACATGATTGTAACATAGTTCATTTTTCATAATTGTATTTCATGAATGGTTTTAAAATTATAATTGATGTATAAAATTTATAATTATGTTATTATTATTATTCTGTAGATGATGGAATAATGAAATCATTGACCATAGTCGAATTGTTGAGGCCATTTTAGACTCATGAATGGAAAATCATCAAAACATCATATGTAAATTTAATAAATTTAATAAATAAATATTGAATGGTAAGAGATAAAATAAAAGGAATAATAAACATGAAAAGGTTTCTAAAATAAGTAAATAATTAACCTGTGTTTATTATTTAGGAATACAAATTAAAAGATGACAATTTGGACTCAAGGTAAGGGACTTTCTTTTAAAAACCTCTTTTAAAGTTTCCCTTAAAACTTTCTTATTCATCCATATCCAAATTTTTTAAATTATTTTATTGATTTATTTATATGGATAAAATTTATTTATAAAGTACACTTTATTTTTCTATGGAAATTATTTCAAATTTTCTCAAAAGGAATATTTTACTAAATTTTTTAGTGTCCTTTACAAAAATAAAAAAGGAATGTTCTATTTTAACATATATAACGACAATGACATTTCCTACCACCATTACCATTATTTTATTTTTTGATTCCTTTATAAGATTCCATGTATTTTTCAAAGAAAAAAACACTTTACCATTATTTTGGTAATTTTATTTTTTAAAATTGTGTTTTAAAGAAAAGGTATATATCAATATATAAAAATGATTTCTTATGGATGTAAAGAATATTGTTATGATGAAATATTCTATGTTTTCTATTGTAGTTCTTGGGAATCTTTTATGAGGATAGGTGGTTCCATTATAAACCAAGGTTGGCTGAGTCTGTTATATATCTACAATGAATTGGGTTAAGGTATAGAGTTATCCAATTAAGTTTCTCTTAAGAGATTATGGTAATATACTACAATGGTTATTCCAACCCTGATGGTTATTTCAAGTGTAGTTGTGATGGTTACACCATGTATAACTATGATGGTTATTCCATGTGTAAGTAAGAAGGATATGAAAATTATGCATCAAGATACCAATATTATTTATCTATTCTTTCTATATGTTTTTATGGAAATATTATAATATCACAAGGTAAAGAAAAGTATATGCTACTTCGTAATGTTGAAATGTGTAACTTTTTGAAGAAGTTATTATAAGTTTTTCATGAATTCAAAGAAACCTTTATGAGTTTTATTTTTTCCTTTTTGATTTCTTATGAAATTTTTTATGAAATTATTTGTAAATTTAATATTATTTGTTTGGTAATAAAATGTTTATTTTGATCCTAATGATTTTTTTTTGAAAAATGAAAAGTTCTATAATTAATCATAGACTAATAGTTTCATTATTTTTTTATGTCCCATACTAATCTTTTTTATGGTCATACCACATATTAATTTTTTTTCATAAGGGTTAAGTATGAGTAGGGACAAGGATGAGGTCAAGATAAAATTTTTGAAGATATAAAATTAAAATAAAAGTTTTTATATATTGAAAGTTTTGTCTTATGGGAAAAATGGATACTTAGATAAAGTGTCCACATTTTAATATATGGGTTTTTAATGTAAGAGTTATGACCTAACTATCAAAAACTATAAAACTAAAAGATATTTCGGAATGAAATAAAATTAAATCTAGTATAAATGAACTAGATTATGTAATGTTTAAGTCCAAGTACTTACAACCTTGTTCTTATCCTAATGGAATTCATGGTAAGTATCTTGGGGTTTCCTACTAAGTTTCGTACTCACCCCCAATATATTAACCTTGGTACATATGTATAAATTATTTACAATGATAAAGGTAAGGGGAATATCTCATAGTTTACTATTGGAGGTTGTTGTTGTTATCTTGATAATGGAGTTGGATCTTGTAGATTTTCATGTTGGGTGGTTTTGGTGATGCCACATGAGTGTCATTATGTCTGGTTGTCCTTCGAGTCTATGTTCTTTTTATTTATCTTGTCTTATTACACTCTGTAATTTTTTAGTTATTTTTTATATTGATTTGTAATGGTTTTATTTTCTTTAATTATATAGTGTCTTTCATTATTTGTATTGTTGATTTTATAGGTTGTGTGAACATGTGTGTGTAAGGGAAAATCATCCCATGTGACTTATAATTCCCTTGGAATTTATTTCCATCCTTTGGTTTGTAGTGGATGTAACCTAAGGTCAGTATCACATTGAACCCACCCAAGACAATTTCTCAGGGATGTGGTGATACCCACACACCATATACCCATGAAGTGAGATGATTATAGCATGATATCATGGAATTATCTCTCTAAAACCCTAGATAGTAAAAACACTATAAGAGTAAATTATGGAAGAAAGAACAAGAGAGAGAAGAGGATGAATCTTACCATGAATCCATATTATGAGAATCACCTAAAAATTTTGAATTGAAGAGATACGTATGGATAATAAATAGGAAAAGGAGATTGACCTCCCCTAACTCACATTTCTAAAATGAGTGAAAACTTGAAGGGGGTTACAAATTAAAAAGCCCAATGACTATTAATTCCATTTAAATAACTTCCCACTAATAGGTCACTATATAAACCTCAAGGTTATGGTGTGACACACCCATTATAGGCCACATCAAGGTGTAGACTCTCTTTTCCAAGGAACAACTATCCATAGGTAGAGTGCTCAACCCTAGACATGTCACCACTATGGTGTGACCACCATGTCACACTGTAATGCATTTACTTTGGGAAGAACCAACATCTAGAGCCTAAAGACATCATAATATAAACCATTCCTTGACAACCATAACCTTTTTTCCCCATACCAGGACACCTTACCTTAGACCTTTCTTTACGATATATCCTAGGGGTCATGAAAAATACACTTTCCATAGGAAGAATATGAAAAGTCAATATGTAAAATTTCATAATATTTTAAATAGGGATACCTATCACAACATGTAACCCTAAACCATGATGTTATTCCCACACACACACACATATATATATATATATATCATATTTTTATTTTCTATAAATTCTCTATAATGGTTATTCATAGTGTGAAACCTGGGTTAAAACATGACCATCCCTTGAAAGGATTTTACATTAGAGAAAACCCCCCATATAAAAATATACCAAGTCATGGTACAAAGTTTTCATGTAGTGAATTTATTCCCCCCACACCATGGTTCCTCCCTAGTCCATGATGTTATTACTTATACATCATTTTCATGATTTTCCTTCCATTATCACGATGTGACAAGCTATCTATAGTAGATAAGACAATAATGAGTCACCCTAACCCTACTCCAATGCTCACTCAAGCACCTGAGGCACCTCTCATGCATCTAACCATCTCCAAAAGACTTATCATATATGTTACAATATTCAAAATAGAATCCAAAATAAAAATTCATAAAACATCCAATTTTATTGGATCAATACTTCAAAATTTCCCCATTTTTACCAACTTGTAATGACACGGGTTTTAAAAACTCTCCACCATAATGTTTCGCATCCCCAAGAAGTATCATAATGCATCCTAAATGAACTATCCCAATCACTAAGACCCAATTCATGACCTATATTCTATGTCTCCTTATGTGTTTATTTATGTCTACTCTACACCCAAACCATCTTCACCACTCAAAACCTCGCCTACCCATGCATTATGGTGTTGATCAATTCCAACTAATCTATAAAAATTCCCCTCTTATAGTGGTATTTATGAATTCTCAATTCACCAATGTCACACACCCACATTTTATGCCCCTTGTATATTCTCAACCATCACTCACCTAGTTTTATTCTCAAGCATCATCTTACCATTCTCATTAGAACCCACTATCTCACTCTGAGAATATATCAGAAACACAAGGTCCCACCTCATTATTTAAATCATCATGTTATCCATAAGGATTCAAATTCCATAGGACCAACCACATACTGACCTGTTCCTTGAAACATGCACCCAAACACTTGTACAAAATAATCCTCACAACACTATAACCACCCCAAATTGGGTCTACCAACACGTTAAACATATAATTTTACAAAAATTATTCAAAAAAAGTTCCACATTCTTAGACCACATATAGAAGGAACATTACCATATAAATTCCTATATCATTTGAGCATGATCTTACCCAATATCCACCATCAACTAAACATTAAAACCTATGATCCCCACTCATATCATGTTGAACAAGTCTGCATCTCTAGACCCACTCTGGGATCTAATATTACTACAATTCCATGAACAACCTCATTCCAAAACTATCATTAATCTACCATTATAATTATAGTCTTAATGGATTTAAATCAAGTTTCATGTCCTCTATCATTTCCATGTTACTCTCACATTCCATCCTACTATGGGACCTACCTCATCCCTCTAGAAACTCATTGTCATGCTAGATCCCTACTCATCATAGTTAAGATGCTCTTATGTTTCCTAATCCATCATACTGAGTCACTAAGTACCTCATAATTTCCCAAGAACCATCATTAAATTCATCACAAATATTATTAAAACCCCTCAGTCAAACCATTTTCACATTATGAAGAACTCATATTATACATTGATCATACCTTGATGCATTATTACCACTAGTTAAATCCACCTCCACCATGACATGGTTTCTAACACCTTTCCACTAATGTACCAAATGTGATATCTCTCCATGTTTGATTGTACACCATCTTCATAAAAAACCCACGACCTAGATCTGCATGGTTAGGAAACTAAGGAGTCCTAGAAACTACTATATCACACATTCACCAATTAGGTTCCTATTCCAAAACTTCTCTCAATGGAATTAAGACACAAATACACAAATTTATTATACATACACTAAGAATTTGTCACATATCATTCCCATTCCTTTCCTTGAATCATTGTGGCTTCACCCTAGGAGTCAGGTGAACTACACAACTAAACCTCTATATCAGATGGTTTCCCAAAACCCACACTCCACAAGTTCCACATGTCCTTTAAATCTAACCATGGTTAATCAACTAATTGAACATGCCTACAATTCATGTTATACCTATCACAACACAATAAAAACCCATCCATTATTATTCATGACATCTAAGGAATATCTAAGCCTATACTACATACTTGATAACATCTCCCGTTCCTCAATTTCATACTCACAATCTTGGGCTAAACCCTTCTCATATTATCATCATATATTATAACTCATGTATAATAGTAACATGAAAGAAACCTGTTACTTTATCATATCTCTTACTCACCAATATCCTGAGTTTCAATGTATGCTCACGAGGTTATCCCACATAGTCCATGAACATACCTCAAATGGCTAAAAATTAAGGAACAATATCCATTATCCCATCTCAGATACCACAAGTCACTCACATGCCAGTATACCTACTCTAGGAATATTATATCCATATACATGTATTAGGAACCTCATACCCAAGTTACTACCCACTATAGGGAACTAATCATCCCCAATCATCTATATACTAGACTATACCCTCAAGGATAAAGATCTTTTACATGTAAATAGACACACCCACACTCAAAACATCACTCTATGTTGATTCATATAGATTAGTCCATAACTAGGTTTTGATTAAATGAATTTCATTCACAAATTATAGGGAAAAATATTATATGTTGATATTTTAATTCTATTTAATCAATCATGTATAATGAGTAAAACCATTAATCACTGGTAGAATTAATAAATCATATGGTTTGGTTATATAGAATGAAACTAAGAAGTTATATTGGAAATTTTCATATAGGTTATTGTTGAAACATTATGAAATCAAACCCTATTTTCCTATTTTCTATTTTATTTTTTCATAACTAATGTTTCAATCACACACATTCATGAACATTTCATATGAAACTACATGTATGATATGATGCATGAATGCATTCCTCCTTCCACCTTGAGCCAAGAGAAAGAAATATAATTCAATAAATATATAAAATTACTTTTAGAATGAATCAAATCAACTGTAACATCAAAACCCAATTCAATAATCCCAAATCCCTAGTAACATGGACTTCAACTCATGAAGATATTATTTATGCATACAACATAATATACATCCATTGTTTTTACCAGTTCTATATCTGATCTATCATATATAAAATATAATATCAAATAAATAAACTCTCTAATACCACTTTATAACAACCTAATCCAGTCCACTCTATAGTAACTAGATTAGTTCATAATGTAACCTATGGATAACATCCCCATACACCAGAGGCTACTGAATAGAAGTAAGTGTCTATGGTGATACTGCAAAGAGACTATAAACTCGTACCAGAGTATAAAAAATCATTCAATTATTAGAATAATAAACTTAATAAAAAACACACATCCAAACCAACTATATATAATAAAAAATATGTTATAAAAAATACTCTAACCAAAATTCCACACTAGTCTAGAAGACATTAAAAAATACCCTAAGGTAGATAATATACAACCAAAACCAAAATAAACATAAATAAAAATAATCACCACTAGGACTTGAGTCCCACACCTGGTCTCATCTCCTGACTCCTTCCATCCTATCTAATTGAATTCTATAATACTGGGCCTCTACCCAATATATACTAATGATCATGTTGTCTTCTAAGTTTCCAGTATTCCAAGTCCACCTGAGCATGTTATGAGTAAAACTGAGTAGGCTACCACCTATGATGTCTCTAATATAACCAATAAATATAGTGTATGGTCATGTGATATGATTAGAATAATAAATAAATCATAGAAGCATAATAAATAAGCACCATTGATCCTTGGTTTCCAAGGTGACGCCTAGGATTGACCATACCTACTTTGGATAGTTTCAGATGTCTATGAAAATAATGTATAACCATAAGGTGGATGATTCCCTACACTAGAATTAGATGTAATAATAAAAACACACACAAACATACACAAACACACACACTCACTCATTAGAGAGATAAGTGCATTCCTCATAATTATATATAACATCAGGGGGAAGTGTACCCACCCAATAAAACTATTATATATCACATCTTAGTGAAAATATCCTAACAAAGAATCTCATATACACTCTAGGGGAATAGATACCCAACAAAAAATATTGTATATACTTGAGGGGAAGAGTATCCCTACCTAGAATCTCTTATAACACTCGGGGTGGGGGGGACATCCCCACCTATAATTTTATATGTCACACATAGATAAAAGAGGCCCCAATTAGAATCTCATATACAATAGGGGGATCCACCCCAACCAAAATCTCATTTACACATGAGGGGAAAGGTGCCCCCACCATGAATATTATATGTTCTTGGGGGGGAGCTACCTAACTTAGAATCTCATATACAGTTAGGTGAAAAAATGACCCCCCAAGAATCTCATATATACTCGGGGGTGATAGACCACCCAAAATCTCATATACACTCAGGGGAAAGTGGCCCGATATATAATCTCATGTACACTGGGGGTGGGGGTGGGGGAAATCTATAAGATCCAGACCCTCTGGAAGTACAAACCAGTTTAAATTTTATTGAACATTGGGTAAACTCCCATGGTCGAGGTATTTTCATAGTTTTGAGACACAACAGGGGAATATGAGGGCATAGGGGATCCAGATTTCCAAATAGAATCAATGATTCTAGTAGGAGGTCCTATTATAGTGTTACAAGCTAGATAGTCTAGAGCCGTCAGCTAGATAGTGATCCCAAAGGAGCTTCGCTGATGGGGATCACTGTCAGCCGATTGCCTCATGTGATTTTTTTTAATAGGGGTTGTCCCATAATTTTACCCAAGGCTACTCCTAATACTTGTTTCTCAATAATTTCTATTTAAATTGGTCTTTTAGTAGCCTTGGTGAACTTCTTCCTTTACCCCTTCCTCCATGATGAATCTCCCTTGATTTGTGGGTATTGGAGCCACCGTCACGTGTGATAAAGAGCCTATGTTAGGCTATGGATCATCTTCTATATTTTATCCTTTTTGTTTAATATCAATAGATCTTTAACCAATTTTTTATAATATTCCCTATATTTAGGTAATTATATACTTCTTAATATACTATAAATGTTGGTTGAACCAAAGGAAAATACTGATATGTAGACTCTTATAAGGAAAATATAGGTGGAACCTAATCTTTTTCCTAATTTTCTTCTTATTTTAAAGTGAATGCATAGTGTGGTAACACCAGTTTTCTATACAGTGACCTTGAACCCAATTAAAAGCATAAATATTGATATCACAATGTTAGATTTTTTTTAAATGAATTAAAGAACATAATTGAGAGGGTGATTCCAAGTCATAAAATTAACCTTGAATATGGAAATTATAAATTCATATTGCTTCTTGTAATGTGAATTGAAGTCAGGAAACCACTTTGGTTTTTTAAATTAATAAATTATGTTCTTAATGATTTGAAATGATATTTATGTTTAGATACATGATTATGAAATGGTATTTCACAATCATCGATAATCATAAGAATTAAATTTCAAAGCGTAATGTAATTTCCTCAAATGAATTATGGGAATTGTGAAGTGGTGTTGTGTTGATTTATTCAAATTGATGTTAAATAGAAGTTGATAGAAATAGTTCTTGAAGAGGTATATAGAGGTTATGTTTTAAAAGGGATCCATAATGAATTTGTAAGAAGTTATTACTTAATAAATAAAGAATGAGATGTTGTATAGCATACTTATTAAAAATGAAATGATGGTTGTGGTTTATTATGGAAATTATTATATTTTTAAATGGATGATTTTTTGTTAAATTAAAATTCCCTTGGGGGAGATCTTGATACATAGAATGTAAAAGTTCCTTGGGGTTGGATTTGATGATCTATGGGTATACATCTTACAGTGGTCTTGAAATAAGGATATAGAAAAATTCCGAAGATGCGATATGTGATACCTTATACATAAAACACCCTAATAGGTAGTCCATGATACCATATATAGAAAACTACTTATGAGGTAGTCTATGATAATTTTAAAGAACACTCACTTAGGGAGGTTCATGATACTATAAAGAAAACATCCTTGGGAAGTTCATGATACTTAAAATAAAACTCCCTTAGGAAAACTCTCTTGGGGAGGTCTATGATACTCTAAAGAAAAATCCTTTAGGTGGTCTCTGATATGTATATAGAAAACACCTGAATGGGTGACTGTGGAACCATGGTTGGCATCGTTCACATGACATGCTTAGAGGCACCTTGTCATTGGTAAAATCCAATATGATTGATCGAGGATAAAAACTTAATATTCAAAAAATGTTATAGACCAATATCGAGTGTCATGAAAGAGTCTTAGTTTTTATGGTTATTTACTATTTTTAATTAAATTGTTAATTTATTTACATTTTTTATTTGAATCACTTATTAATGCACTCTATTTATGATTATTTGTGTTTAGATACATCATTGGTAGTGTCCTATTGAGTGTTAACTACACTAAGTAGGCTTCCATGGAACTTGTATGCATCAGCAATTGTTACTTGATTATAGGTATGGGATTAGGAAAGATCATTTCATGATGTTTGGATTACTAGGATATAGCAAGGTAGTTTGTGATTGAGCTAGTACTTAGAACTATTATCAAGGTATTTTCCAAGTTTTTTATTTTTTTTCCTTTTAGGTTCTGATGTATTTGATCTATTATTATTATATTCCTTTCTGATATTTATAGTATACAGTTCTCCATCTATTCTGATAGAATTTAATTAACTAATTGAACTCCACAATTGATCGAATTCTCCCAAATATCCTTGGACATTCCAGAATGAAACCTCATACTCTACACCTTTTTAGTTAATATAGGGTCCATTCTTTTAGACACACCGTTTTATTTGGTATTTGATGTACAATATTCTCAAGTCTCAATCCTATGTGATAATAGAATTTCTAAAATCTCTTTATTTAATACCCAACAACATTTTTAGACCTTAATTATTTCATCTTTATTTCAATATCATTATCAATGACCTTATTCCACTATACTAACACTTAAAATATATGAGATTTGTGTTTTTGGGAGTGAACCAAAACATTTTTGGTGGAATTTTCATTTAATGTCACAATGAATGATGAACCACTATGGGATTGGACTGGGTAAGTCTCTTAAATGTTTGTTTGAATTAATTATAGCTTTTGGATAATTTTTATCCTTATACATAGATTGAATGTAACCTTCCATTGAAGTATATGTATGAAACTCTCATAACTTTCAAAGCATGTATAATCCATCTTCAACATGCCATTATCATATAGAACCTCCAATTTCCTCTCACTGAGATGATCAAGTTGACAATGGAATAACTCTAAACATTTTGACATTATGGATCCAATAGTTATCTCTCAATATTATCATCTAGATAGATATATTGTTCCATACTTTATTTCTAGGGACATCACTATTGAACACTGAGTGATCTTCCACACTCCATTGGTGAAGCTTGCTCTTAACCCTGCATCCTTAAACTAACCTATAGAAATTAAAATTTTCTACAAGCCTGGTAGTTTCTAAAATATATTAAGAGCAAGTTAGGTTTTTTTATTTATTCGGACCTTTACATTACATTTCCTCACAATTTCCATGGATTCATCTTCCACCATGTGCATATTGAAGAACATATTTGTAGCGACCCTCTCTTTTCAAACAGTGACATTACATTACATTTGCAGAATACATAAAACATTACACGAATAGACACATGAAGACCGTAATAGTCTAGTGCCTTTGGAAACATGGAAACATAAATATCGGTACATAAATGAGATACATTATCTCTCTCTAGGTTCTTTTTTACTAGCACCCTTCTTAGAAACATCAAATATAATACATATCTGCATAACATGGGGAAGGAAACATAAAAAGGGGTGAGATAAAATGCTCAGTAAGGGTAAACAAGGGAGACATGTAAGCATAATCCTGAGCATAAGGGTATGAGAACATGATCATAAAAAAGAGAAGATCATACCCTAAATATCAAATATCATATACATGAATCATGGCATAAATCTTGGAAGTTCATAAGACATGAATCATAAAGAAATAAATAACATAATCCATGAAAGCATAACATAGGAATAAAATGTAGAATTGTGGAAGACACATAAACATATAATGATTTATATATTATCCAATGCATCATTTCCAAGACCATCTTAGTAGTATGGGTTCACTCCCCATACAATCTTGGTAGTCATGGTTCACTCCTATGACAATATTAGTAGCATGAGTTCACTCCTCATACCATATTAGAAGTCATGGTTCACTCCCATGGACATCTTAGTAGTCAAGGTTCATTCCCAATACCATATTAGTCTATCTCATGAGATATAAATCTTTACCCAATGTATTGGAGGGGGATATTTGTCTCATACGTCTAAAAATTCAATCATACATAAATGTGCCACAAGATCATTAAAAATAATAAAATAACAAATAAAATGAAATGGGTATAATAAATATGTAAACATATCATAACCTGTGTAAATAGATATGTTTCCTAAACATTTCATCATAAATATAACCCATGAAAAGAATCAGGTTTCAAAAGTATATAACTCATGAAAGAGAAATGGGTTTCATAAAAATCATGTCATCAAAACATAATACATTAAGAGAATGAATATGAATGTAAATATTGAGTAATTTCCCTATAAAGGAATGATTAACACTAATGGATGTTATATTATAAGGGAAATACTTTTGAAATATCTTTTAAAAAAATTTCTTGAGGAAAATACCCTTCATTCTTTGAAAAATTATTTTTATAACATAAAACCTCTTGAAAACCTTTTTATTTGAATATAGCTTTGAAAACTTATAAGGGGAGATTTGAAACCATTTTTAAAATCCTTTTTTCTTGAAAATGATCTTCAAAAATATTTTGAAAACATTTTTAAAAACATGGTTTTTTAAAATAATAGATTTCTGACTGAAGAGAGAGACGGTTAGATTTTACTTAAAACGTTACCTTAAGTACCAAAGAGTTGGAAAATGGTACTAATACATGAGTATATATTGAAACAACATAAGATAAGTAAACTCATGTATTTTCTTGAGATATGGATCATAATATTTCATTAAAGGATCCATAAACATAAACAATCTCGAAAAGTGATGAGATTGTCTCAATAAACTCTTATAACTTGGTGACCTGGGATCATACTATCCATGTAAGAAAATGAAATCACATGAAACTTTAAATATCATTAAATTAATTAGAATAATTATATAACATTTAAAATGGAAGTATATACACCTTGAAAAAGTGTTTGGGTGCATAACAAAACATGAGTCTCAAATAATGCAAATTGAGACAAAACATTTTACTGATTTGGTAACTTTTGAAACATAAACCCCATGAAATAAGGATCATAAAATGGAAATGTGAATAACCATAAATTTAATTATAAGGTACATATAATACAATCATGGGAATTAAATATACCACACAAAAGTAAAGAGTGGATAACATAACATGTATCTCACAAAAGTTAATAGGGAGATGAAATCCTCTTACCTTGTGTCTTGAACATCTTCGTACTCGAACAAGATTATTGTATAATAAATATAAGTTTATTATAAATATTTTAAATAATAATATTTTTATACATAATACTGTATATTGTTTTATTATTACCATATATTACCTGCTTGTTAACGATCCTATGTTAAGGTTTCACTTCGGGTAATATTTGTGTTGTTCTTCGCATGTGTCTTAATTTGTTATATTGTGGGTACTTATACTTATATCATGATTAAAAAATGTAAACCATGATATAAATATCATTTATATACATTATATTTATATTATAATAATATATAGAATATATAATTATGAAATGGAATACACCGTTCATGGAGGCGGTAAGCCGTACGTACGCCTGAACGATGTTTCTGTTTTTATTATTGTATTGAAAGAAAGTGTGTAAATGAAATTTGTATATATATGTATGAATATATATATAATTATTAAATTATCAATATTATATCATATATATCATATAATGTCACTAAAACCATCCTTAATACATTCCATGTGGTGTGTGAATGAATTACCTCACTTTGTGGGGGCGGTAGTCCACACTTCCACAAATGAGATTATTGTATTAACACCAAATGGAAAGTAAATAGGTAGGTGTTTTAAAAAGGAATAAATAATCTTAAATATATAATAAATATAATATATAACATATATAAATAGATTTTACATCATAATGGCCACTATAATTGGTGGAAAATGAAAAATGAGTCATCATCTTTTCGTGAGGTAGTAGTTTCTCATACACGGAAATAGTATGTTCAATATCCCTTAGATAGAGGTGTGTGTAAGTGTAGATAGAAAACTTTGAATAAAAAATTCCTAGTATATTTAGGATACTGGTGTTGTCACACAATAAGTGAATAAAGAGAGTGGAGTGCGTGGAGAAGGAAAATAAAGGAAAAGAGCTTGAGAAAAGATGTTACCTCTTAATCGGGTAACTCCTTTTGGATTGTTCCAAAAGGATTCCTTGAGTTGTCGTTTTTACAATTTAAGGATTATATGAGGAAGGTAATGAAGTTAAGAGATTATTTGAGTGGATTTTATTCAAACCAATGGGATTTATAGGTGTGAAGAAGTGGGTAGAGGTAGTGGATTTTTATAGAGAAGGGAAAGGACGCACTTGGCATTTTTGAAAAACAAGTTAGGTGTACCAACGTTTTTACCTAAATAAAGTCATAAAAAACCAAAAAACTCCATAATGGAAGTTTAATGGACAAATAATTAACATAAAATGGTTATTTTATATGTTTCTAGGTCTTTTTGGGTCTCATATTTATTGTTTAGTACTTTATTAACCTAATTTTTCTCTTAACCGATGTAATTAATTTTAATCGCTTTCACTAATATTTTTGGTAAAAAAATTGACCTTATTAGAAATTATAAATTATTATTATTACTAATATGGAATCCATTTATCCAAATTTTAATCACATAAGTGGTAGAAATTAATTTAAAATTAATCATGTCGATGGGACGACACTGTGGGTTTTTAAAGTAAAAATGATCAAAAGTTTGCTAAGTTTTTATATCCAATTTCAATTTGAAATTACTTCCAATGAAAAAAATTGGATTAATTTTTATAGATATTATATAATTCAACTTCGAAATTAATTTAAAATATAATTAACCTTATAAATAAATTAAATTAAAAAGAAGTTTTGAAATAAAATCCTGTATTTTTTACTATTCATTCAAAAATGAAGTTTCTCAGAAAAATACCAAAAATTAACCCTAAGATAAATAAATATTATAAATTCAAAAATGAAGTTTATTTTATAAAATTAAATGCTTAAATTTATCTAAAATTTATTTTATTATTTTTCACATAAAGACATTAAAAGTGGTTTATTCGAGAAAACAATGTTTTTAAACATAAAAGGAATTTACAAAAAATAATATCTTTCATTATCAATAAGTTTTATTTTTATAAAACTATTTTAAAAAATATTTTAAAATTAGTTATTATGATTTATATAACTTTTTTTAATGTCTAGGTTATAATTATCTCATAATTATAAAAAAAAGATGTTTCATAGAACTCAATGTTGTGTGTATTGTACACCAAGTCCGTATTGTGTGTGAAAGGAATATTTGAATTAGTGAATTGATAGATATACATGAAAATTTAATTTATTCAATAAAAAATGGTCCATAAAAACCTAGGGTGTTACATTATACCCCTCTTAAAATGAATTTCACCCTTGAAATTCGTCACTCGGGTAAAAAAACGAGGATACTTTTGATTCATCATATCCTCAAGTTCTCACGTAGCTTCCTATAACTGGTAATTTCTCCAAAAAACCTTGACCAGGTGAGTGGTATTATTTCATAGAACTATATTTGTATGATACATAATTTTAATAGGTTTCTCCTCGTAATAAATATCCTGCTCTAGCGGTATGACCTCTGAGTTCAGTACATGTGAAGGGTCAAGTATGTACTTCCTAAGGAGAGATATAAGGAAGACACAATGGACTTGAGAGAAATTTAGGGGAAGTTCCGAGTGATAGGATATTGTTATGATACAATCAATAATCTTAAAGGGACCAATATACCTAGGGTTTATTTTCCCTTTTCCCCCAAATCTCATAACTTTCTTCCAGGGTGAGATTCATAGAAACACTTTTTCACCAACTTCAAATTATAGATCATGCCTATGGTTATCAGCATAACTTTTATACCGACTTTGAGCTACCTTGATATGACACTAAATGTTTATAACCTTATCTGCCATTTCTTCAGTGATCTCAGGTCTCAATAGCTTTCTTTCTCCAACCTCATCCCAACACTTTAGAGCTCTAAATTTCTTCCCATATAGGGCTTAATATGGTGCCATCTTAATGATTGAGTGAAAGATATTGTTGAAAGAAAACTCGACTAGAGGAATGTATTGGTCCCAAACACCATTGAAATCCAAAGAACAAGATCTCAACATATCCTATAGGGTTTTAATTGTTCCTTTTAGACTGACCATCTATCTAAGGATGATAAGTAGTGATGAAACTCAATTATGTATCAAGTACTTTCTAAAGAATCTCCATAAAATTGAGGTCAATCTTGAATCCCATTCAAATACAATGGAATGTGGTACTCCATGCAACCTTACCACTTCCTTGATGTATATTTTGTCAAGATGATCAATAGAAAAATATTCTCTAATAGCAATGAAGTATGCTGACTTAGTAAGGTGATCAACTACCGCCCATATAGTATTAACACCTTTAGAGGTTTTGGGTAGTCCAATGATAAAATACATGGTGATGTTCTCCAATTTCCATTATGGTATAGGTAATGGATGCAACGTCCCTTTATACTTTTTTCTTTCAGCCTTAACTTCTTAGAATACCAAACAATGAGATACAAAATCCGAAATATCTCTCTTCAGGTCATCCCACCAGAAGTATTCTTTCACGTTTCTATACATCTTTGTACTTATAGGATGAATAGAGAATTACGAAATATGAGCTTCCTCTAACAGATCCTTTAAATATGGTATGTAAGGAACACATACATGGTTCTTAAACCTTATCATTCCATCATGATCAAGGTTAAACTCAGGAATATTTTTGACAATCTTTTGCAACTCTACATCTTCCTTATATGCTTCCTTAATCTTCACTTGGATAGAGGGTTGAACATTAATTTGAGAAAGATAACATTTTCCCCCTTACTTCAAGATTTCTAGATCCATCCTTTTCAAATCCCTAAATATTGGATATTTTGTTGTCTTCATCATGGATAAGCTAGAATGATCCTTCTGACTCAAAGCATTGACCACCTTGTTCTCTTTCCCAGGGTGGTCATGTATTGAGATGTCATAATCCTTTATCAACTCTAACAATTTTCTCTAGTTCATTTGAATCTCCTTCTATGTGAATATATATTTTATACTTTTATGATCAGTATATATATCACACTTTTCTCCATAAATATAATGCCTCCATATATTTTATTCAAAAATTACCAATGATAACTCCAAATCATGAGTTGGGTAATTTTACTCATGAATATTCAACTGTAATGAGGCATATGCTATAACAATGTTATTTTTCATAAGAACACATCCCAATCTCTTCTTGTATGCATCAATATAGATTATAATCTCTTATCTACTGTAGGTTAATGCAATCACAAGTGCACTGACCAACCTTCTCTTCAGTTCCTTGAAATTTTCCTCACATTCATCTGTCCAGAGGAACTTGACACCCTTACGAGTTAACTTGGTCATAATATTAGATATTCATGAGAAATTATCCAAAAACCATTGATAATATCTAGATAAACCAAGAAATCTACATATCTTAGTCACCATGGTTGTTCTAGGAAAGCTTTCAATAGCCTCCATTTTTATGGATATTCTGATATACCATCTCTTGAGATTATGGGACCCAAAAATTAAACCTTTTGTATCCAAAATTCACACTTTATAAATTTTTCATATAGATTCTCCTTCCTTGGGTCTTTCATAAAACTCTCAAGTGATCTTGATTCTCTTCCTTGATCTTTGAATAGACAATAATATCATCTATAAAGACTACCACAAGCTGGTTGAGGTAATCTCTAAAGACTCTATTCATTAAATCCATGAAGATAATAGGGGAATTAGTAAGACCAAAAGGAATAACTATATATTCATAGAGACAATACCTTGTACAGAATGTCATATTAGGTATATCCTCCTACTTGACCCTCAATTGATGATATCCATAACAAAGTTCAATCTTGGAAAAGTATTGAGATCCATATAGTTGGCCAAACAAGTCATTAATATAGGGTAGAGGATACTTGTTCTTGAGTGTGATCTTGTTCAGCTACTAATAATCAATGTAGAGTCTCATTGATCCATCTTTATTTTTCAAAAAAGAACTGGTGCACCCCAAGGTGACGCACTTGGATGAATGAATCACTTATCAAGGTTTTCTTGGAGTTTATTATTCAACTCCTACAACTCAATCAGGGTCATTCTATAAGGAGTCTTTGAAATTGGTGTGGAACCAGGTATGAGTTCTATTGAGAACTCAACTTCACATTTTGGTGGAAGATTTGGAAACTCTTCTAGAAATACATCCAAAAAATCCCAAAAAATAGGTATATCATCGACGTCGATTTTATCCCCAACCATTTGAGATAAACAACCCTATTGAATGGGAATTAAGTCCCAACAACTTTATATAATATCCACATGAATTTCATACTTATCATCACATTGATGGATGATCATAGGAGGGTTTGAAATATCAAACATAACTTCCCTTCCTTTACAATTGATATGGGATTTATGAAGAGAAATATCATCCATGCCTAAGATGACATCAAATTCAACCAATAGAAGAATGACTAGATTTGTAAGAAGCACATTCCCACAAACTTCAACCGGAGTGTAATCGTAAACTTGAGATGAAATCATCATACCATTAGGGATTTTCATTGCTAATTCCATATCTAATTTTTTTGGTGGAATCTTAACACCTTTAGAAAATTCATTAGATATGAAAGATTGGGTAGATCTAGAATCAAATATGACATTAGAAGTTCTAGAGTATATGGTAAGTTTACCTTTCATCACATCATTATTGTAACCCTCATCAGAAATAGTGATTTCATGAGATTTCTTCTTGTCCCTCAGCTTGAGAGGTTTTTGACGTCGATCATCATCACCAGCCCTTGGGTTTGGGTAGTGGTTAGCATAGTTACCATTATCCTTACACTTGTAGCATTGAATCATGGGAGGTGTATTCTGTGAAGCACTTTCTCCATTAGCATTTTGATCTAACTTCTTCCCATCACTTTGTAAATTAATTTCTTGGTGACATTCCTTTCAAAACATAAAACATTTATTAGACCCACTAAGGAAATGTCCTCCATGATTCTTCCAATAATTAGAACATAAAGGAAATTTCAGCTTATTTTATTTATGGTTTTTATATTTTCCTTTAAACTCCATCTTCCTCTTCTAATGAAAACCATGATATTGATATGTGAATCCAACCTCCATTTCAACCTTGATTTCACAATGAAAAATATCTTTGTATCAACTAAAGTCTATTATGGCCAATGCCCCTTTGATACATGGCTTTAATACACTGAAGAACCTATCAACTTTACTTTAAGGTTGGATTATAATTCCTGAAGCGTACCTTGAAAGTCTCTTGAAATTAGCCTCATAGGTATAAACAGATTCATTATCCCTTTGCTTCAACTCAAGGAACTCTTTCTACATCTTGGTACGAATAATTTGAGGCAAGTACTTATTGAAAAATAATTTCTTGAACTCATCCCAATCCATGGATTCAATTTCATCTTGTTGCCTCGTATTCTTGATTAGAGTCCACTATTGGTCTGTTTTTCCTTCTAACCGATAAGTAGTAAAAATGAATTTATCATGCTCTGAACACTGAAGAAAATAGAATATCTTTTTTGTGGTACTAATACATTATTCAAAAACAAGTGGATCAGAAGACCATATTAAATAAGGTGGATGTTTACTCATGAATGACTTAATATAATATTTTTTCCTCCTTTTCTCATTTGGAATTCTACCGTGATTCATAGCTTGAGAAAGATTTTTGAGCATAGAAACAAGGTTTTGTATTCCATCTCCCATACAATTTGATTGCTCGGGAGGAAAATAATTTCATTGTTCGTTGTAATCACCATTAACACAATTCCTTTGGGTTCTAATCATTCACTAAAACCAAAATCATAGAGTAAGAAATATTTATCATAATGATAAACCACATAATCATGAAAAATAACTTATAGGATGTCTAACTTACAACACCTTCCTTAATATATGAAGAATTAGGTTTATCCTAGGTTATTCATAGCCAACTTATATTTAAATCCTTCATAATGTTTTGTGAAGAGTTTGTTAATTTCTTAAGAATGTCCCCTGAGGGTGTCAAACCAGGTGTGCAGAAAGGCCCATTGTCATGTACCAGATTACCCCGAGTTAGACCTAGAACATCTTGTCAGAGTTTTTACCCATAAGTACATCTATTCCAGATCCACAACTACTTGTAGTATCCATACGGGTATGTATTTCTAGGAAACCACTCACTCTATCCTTCACCAAAATTCTAAGACATTTTTCTATACTTTTCCTTATTCTTATACTTATCCTTAGACATGTCCTTAGGGTTCTCACTAAGGTTTTATCATCCTAGTTTACAAAGGTTAACTAAACTTTTATTCCAATATCAACTGTAGTGACCCCCAATTTTCAAACATAGATAATACATTACATTTATAGAATACATGAAACATTACACAAACAGATGCATGAAGATCATACTAGTCTAGTACTTTTGGAAACATGGAAAAATAAACACTGGTACATAAATGATCTATATTATCTCCAACTAGGTTCTTGTTCAATAACACCGTTCTTATACACATCAAACATAATACATATCTTCATAACCAGGGGAATGAAACATAAAAGGGGTGATCTAAAATTCTTAGTAAGGGTAAATAAGGGAGACATGTAAGCATAATCATGAGCATAATGGTATGAGAACATGATCATGAAAATATAAGATCATACCATACATATCAAAGATCATATACATGAATCATGGTATAAAGTGTGTAAGTTCATAAATTACGAATAATAAGTAAATAAAGAATATAATCCATAAAATCATAACATAGGAATAAAACATTAAAATTTGGAAAACACATAAGAATATAATGATATCCATTGCAGCCAAGTCATTGCTGCCAAGACCATCTTAGTAGTATGGGTTCACTCCCCATACCATCTTGGTAGTCATGTTTCACTCTAATGGACATATTAGTAGCATAAGTTCACTCTTCATACCATCTTAGTAGTCATGGTTCAATCTCATGATCATTTTATTAGTCAAGGTTCATTTTGAAGACCATATAGTTCAATCTCATGATATATAAATATTTACCCAATGCATTGGAGGTAGATATAGGTCTCACCACTCTCATAATGAAATCATACATACATGTTACACAAGATCATTAAAAATCATAACATAACCCATGAAATGAAAGGGGTATCAGAAACATGTAATCATATCATAACCTGTGGAAATAGATAGGTTTCCTAAACATTTCATCATAAACATAACCCATGAAAAGAATCGGGTTTCAAAAGCATATAACCCGTGAAAGAGAAACGGGTTTCATAAACATCATTTCATCAAAACATAATACATTTAGAGAAAGAATATGAATGGAAACATTGAATAATTTTCCCATAAAGGTATGAGTAACACCAATGGATGTTATCTTATATGGGAAATAATTTTTGAAGGATATTTTGAAAACAGTTCTTGAGGAAAATATCCTTTCTTATTTGAAAGATTATTTTTATAATATAAAACCTTTTGAAAACTTTTTTCTTTGAAGATAGATTTGAAAAATTCTAAGGAAATATTTGAAATCCTTTTTAAAATCCTTTTTCCATGAAAATTGTCTTCAAATATACTTTTAAAACATTTTTGAAAACATGTTTTTTAATACAATAGATTTCCGACGGAATAGAGAGATAATCATATTTTACTTAAAACATTACCTTAAGTAAAAAAGAGTGGGAAAATGGCACTAATACATGATTATATCTTGAGAAAACATAGGAGAAGGAAACTCATGAATTTTATTGAGATATGGATCACAATATTTCATCAAAGGAAGTATAAACATAAACAATCTCGAAAAGCGATGAGATCATCTCAATAAACTCTTATAACTTGGTGAATTGGGATCATAATCTCCATGTAAGAAAAGGAAATGACATGAATCTTAAAATATCATGAAAATAAGTATATTCATGAAATAAAATTTAAAATGGAATTATATACACCTCGAAAAAGTGTTTGGGTTTATAACAAAACATGAGTCTTAAAGAAGGCAAATTGAGACAAAACATTTTACTGATTTGGTGACTTTTCAAAATGTAAACCCCATGAAAGAAGGATCATAAAATGGAAATTTGAATACCCACAAATTTGAGTATAAGGTATATATAATATAATAATTTTCAGTACATACACCACACAAAATGAAAGAGTGGAAAACATAACATGTATCTCATAGAAGTTAAAAGTGAGATGAAATCCCCTTACCTTGTGTCTTGACTCTCTTCGTACTTGTACATGATTCCGGTATAATAAATATAAGTTTATTATATATATTTTACATAATTATGTTCTTATACAGAATATCATATATATTTTTTATTATGGCCTTATATTACCCTCTTGTTAATGATCCTATGTTAAGGTTTCACTTCAGGTAATATTCGATTTGTTCTTCGCATGTGTCTTAATTTGTTATATCATGGTTCCTTATACTTATATAATGATTACATAATTTAAAACATGATATAAATATCATATATATATATATAGTATATTTATATTATTATAATCTATATAATATATAAGTACAAAATGGAATGCACCGTCCATGTAGATGGTAAGCCGTATGTGCATATGGACGTTGTTTTCGTTTTTATTATTATATTGAAAGAAAGTATGTAAATGTCATATTTATATATATTTATGTATATATATCATTATTATATTAGAATTATTATATCATATATATCATATAAGTTCACTAAATCCACCCTTAATACATTCCATGTGGTGTGTGAATGAATCACATCACTTTGAGGGAGTGGTTGTCCACACTTCCTCAAACAAGATTATCATATTAACACTAAATGGAAAGTAAAAAAGGTAGGTGTTGTAAAAAGGAATAAATAATCCTAAATATATAATAAATATCATATATAACATATATAAATATAGTTTTAATCATAATTTCCACCATAATTTGTGGTAAAGGGAAAATGAACAATCATCATTTCGTGAGGCAATAGTTCGTTGTACACAGAAACAGTATGTTCAATATCCATTAGATGGAGGTGTGTGTAAGTGAAGGTCAAACCCATTAAATAAAAAATCTTAGTATATTGAGTATACTGGTTCTTTCACACAGTAATGTAATAAATAGAGTATAGTGGGTGGAGAAGTAAAATAAAGGAAAGGATCTTGAGGAATGACGTTACCTCTTAATCAGTTATCTCCTATTAGATTGTTCCAAAAGGCTTCCTTGAGTTGAATTATGACCAAGGGAAGGATTATATGAGTAATTTAGGGAATTGGTGAGATTATTTTACCAGATTTTTTGTGTGAAAATGGGATTGAGAGGTGTGAGAAAGTGTGTAGAGGTGGTGGCCTTTTATAGGGAAGGGAAATAACACACTTGGCATTTTTGAAAACAAGTTAGGTGTACCCACATTTTTACCTAAAAAAGTCATAACAAAAATAATAATAATTTAAGGTTCATGGACTAATCATGACCATCCAATGGGTTTTGGGCATGTTTCTAGGTCGTTTTGGGACTCATATTTATGGTTTAGTACTTTATTAACCTAATTTTTCTCTTAACTGGTGTAATTAATTTTAATCACTTTCACAAATATTTTTGGTCAAAAAAAAAGTTGAAATTATTAGAAATTATTAATTATTATTATTCCAAATATGGAATCCATTTTTCCAAATTCTAATCACATAATTGGAATAAATTAATTTAAAATTAATTCTATTGACGAGGCAACACTACGGGGTTTTAAAGTAAAAATGATCAAAATTTTGCTAAGTCTTTATATCCAATTTCATTGTGAGATTGATTCCAATGACCAAAATTGGATTAATTTTTAAAAATATTATCTAATTAAACTTTGAAATCAATTTAAAATATAATTTAAACTTATAAACAAATTAAATTAAAAATCGATTTGAAAATAAAATTCGATATTTTTTACTATTCATCAAAAATGAAGTTTCTTAAAAAAATCCCAAAAATTTACCCTAAGATAATTTATACATTAAAAATTAAAAAATGAAGTTTATTTTATCAAATTAAATTTTTAAATGTGTCTAAAATTAATTTTATTATTTTTCACATAAGGACATTAAAAGTGGTTTATTCGAGAAAATAGTGTTTTTAAACATAAAATGACTTAACTAAAAACATATATTTCATTATTAATAAGTTTTATTTATAAAAAATAATTATAAAAAACATTTTGAAATTAGTTATTAATATTTATATAACTATTTTTAATGTCTAGGTTATAATTATCTTATAATTATAAAAAAATATGTTTCGTAGAACTCAGTGTTGCGCGTATCATATGCCAAGTCAGTGTTGCATGTGAAAGGAATGTTTGACTTAGTGAATTTAAATATATAAATTAAAATTTAATTTATTTGAGAAAAAAAATGGTCCATAAAAATATCAGTTTGTTACAATATTAATTAAATAATTTTCCATGAATCCCTTATATTCTGTGGAGTGAAATGATGCTCTGGAATCAATATTCAATGATTTTATTGGAATTTTTGCACTTGGTAGTAAACTAAAAAACCCTTTAGATATCATATAATTAAATAAAATTGTACTTATGGGTGATTTAAATTAATAATTTACCCTTCTTTTCCTATAATCAATCTTAAGATTCCCACTCTTACTATAATATCGACATACTGGTCCATGACTAGCCAATTTATCTCAATATCTTCCGCATTAATTATTGTTTTATTTCCTCTAACATATTAATGATGAGGTTATCATCCTCATTGGTCTACAATGAGAGTACTATCGGATGGTGTTGGAATTTTCCTCTATCAAATCTCTTCATTTAGGTTCATCCCTAGAATATCCTCAAATACCAATTCAGAATTCAATTAAAAATTACTTTTGGAAGTTACTATTACTTTACAAATATTTGGAAGGGATGTTAATAATAGTTATTCCCATAAATATTATATGAATTTTATATTAATATATTCAAGATAAATCTAAATTATATTAATTTAATTTAAATGAGTATTTATAGAACTATCATCTAATAACCTAATTCAAAATAGACTCAACATTATGAACACATTTTTCATCATAGTGGTATTATAAAATATGTATGTTAGAGTTTTTATCAATTTAATTTATATCCTCAAATCATGGATGTTAAAATCTGAATTTTCATCTAATGAAATCGGAATGATTTCAAGTGAATTTCTATCTAGACTCTCTTATTAATTTTTTCCATCTTATGAAGGTTGACTCTAGCTAGAAGAAGTTATAGGTCTGTCTAAAATATAAAATCCAAAATATATATCCTTTAGAAGCAAAAATACTTCCAATAAATCTTATTAACCTAAACCTAAAAGCCTTCTAATTCTTTCTTTCTAATATATGTAATCTCCCAATAAATCAAAAAAATTAAATTGCATGAGAATATTAATTGATCTGTTTGCAATCATAAAATACCAAGATCTGAACCTAGTTCTAATACCAATTTTTAAGGTTTTAATCACACCCCTGATCCACCAAAACCATGTGTTTGGAATTTACATGCAGAGGATAATAAAGTACCAAACACTTCTTTTATTATATGGTACCACGTGTTATTGATGTTTTGGATGATAGGCAGTTTACCGATCCCACTCACCATATAAAGTTGCAGATATCCAACACACACTCCATACAACTAAATAGTAATATTCAATAAAAGTAAAAGAAAAATAAAGAACACTTTTATTTTATGTGCTTTGGATAATTAAGCCATATGTTTATGGGAGATAACTGATTTCATGTTTAGTAATATCAGAGGATGTATTTTTTTTAAAAATAAATTTAAAACAATTTCTAATAATATTTTAACTTTGGTTCCATAAAAAAAGAGCCCATGTACAAGTGGTACCACCCCACCTTTAGAGTGGGTCCTGATCGATCATTCGGTGGCACCACTAATCATGATTTATGGATGATAATCCATCATATTTGAGTGAACTATGATATTTTGTAGTATTTGTAACATAACTGATGAAATAAGTGAATATAAAATGGAACCCATCCTCTTAATAAAAAACCATGAGGAATAAAATGTACTGAACAATGTCTTTCTCAATGACTGGTATACACTCCCATCGAGTGAAAACACCATTTGACTTAAATTACCATTGTTGAATATCTCTACTACCACTGTAATTAACATTATTCCTAACCGTCAACTGGAGTTTTTCATTTCGGTAGACAGTGTTGGGTTGACTAAAATTGACTTCACAATCCCAATAGCTAATATAGATATATATCCTACTAAGAATGTATTTAAATACAAAAAAACATTTCTTTCATTATTCTAATCCAAGGATAAGTGATATAACAACATATTAGGTCCCTTTAAGTATCCTTAAAGCTAAATAGACTAAGATTATATCTTTTATTTTTGGAAAATATAAAATAATAAATATAATTCCTTCTCATTCCCTCTATTTTCTTGGTTTCAAAGAAAATGATTTAACCCCATTCAATATTACAGTCAAGGGTTTTGAGAAATTCAAATAGAAACCTTTTTTAAAGGTTATATAGAAACACAACTCCAGGTCATTCTTTCTAAAATTGAATTTACGGTCACCATCTAGGATATGACATTCAATGTCTTGAGTAAGAAAAGATTATTAATTAATTAGGGATAATGGGATTTCATTATTGGTCTAGGCAGTCCATATTTAATGGGGAATGGTATAGGGTATGAAAACATCCTCTAAAACATCTTGAATGAGTTATACATTAATGGAAATTTTTGATTGATAATTACTAGATAGAATCATAAAACAAATTTCCGATAGTTTTTGCTTCAAATTTGGATTTCGTGCATTATTCCATAGACCAAAACTATATTATAGTATCTTATCACATGACATGTTTCATTGAAGATCCAATATGAGGAGTCCTATGAGATATTTTCCAAAAAATATAAAAAGAATTTATAATTTTACATCAATATTAATGGCCATAGTAAACCATATATCAACAAAGGTCTGAGATTTTGGATTAGAAAAACTTGTTATCATTTACTCAATCAAAAGGTGTTATTCAACAAGAATTGGTGCAACCACACTTATAGGGGGTTAACGAATGTGGGAATCCTTTTTTAAATAAATAAATTTCATTTATCTCTATATCAGATAAGGTTAATAAATCTCACACTTGAATCTCACATTCATTTTTCACGCATGTAATATATGAAGGATCACACAAGAATAAAGGAATACTAGAATTTATAAGGTTTACTCACAAAGTGTGAGTTAGTCCCCGATGTGTGGTGGTTATTATCCTATAAACATGACTGATATTTTATTATCAAGAACCAATAAAGTATAATGGATGACCTCAAACCCTTTATCCTAGTGTAAAATAAGTTACATTGCATGACAAAATGTGACAATACCAATCTCCCACATGATTTATTCTTAGGTAATGGTACCAAAGAGTCATAATATTCACAATACTATAATGATATCGATCTTATTGAAGTGTGATAAAAAATGTATGCACATGTCTCCTCTGGACTGAGTAGATATGATCTCCTTCCTTAGATATACAATAATCATAAAGGATGTATCCTTCCCAATAATAACAAGTGTCTATCTTAGTAGTGATTCCATCCTTATATTATGAATAAATCATAGGGAGTTCTTCTCACACCCTCTTCCTTAGCCCGTATGAGCTTCAGTAAGAAATATTCACACTGATCTCTCTCCCTTTCATTATTGTTCTTATTTAATTCCCAAGAATGACCCCTTAAAATAGTTATATATATCTCCCTTTCTTTGACACACTGAATATTTAGAATAATTATAGGTTTGGGATTCTCTCTGTCATTCTAGTTCTTCAACTAATTTTTTATTCATAAATGTCATCAATAATACATGATAATATTGTTTCTATATTTTGAATATGAAATCTCTATGATATTTATCCTCGTTATCCTATCATTCAAAACTATATAATTATATATATTTAATTATAATTCTATATCATGAAAAAATATATTTTTTCAACAATAAATTCAAGGAATAACTACTGAATATATTTCCAATAGTTTTTTATTGATAACTAATATTTTATATAATCAATCATAGTTTTAGAAAACTAATTAATAAATAATGTATCCCCATATTTTACTTCCCATAAATCTTAGTATCCACTCAATATATTCAATTCCTCAAGTTTCCTAGAAATTTCCTCATTTAATTATCCATTAATATCCCCTCATTTATTTATTTAAAAGTCTTAACCACTTCTTCTTTGAATTTACACAAAACCCACTTCTTAAAACCCATGTGTTTATGATCACATGAAAAAAAGATTTATAGTGTAAGGATTTATTTATGAAACAATGTTCTTATCCATATCATGAAATTATCCAAACCTAAATCTTAATTATCTTGACTAATAATTATGTGGATATATTTAAAAGAGTACCATAAGCATCACCTGTATTTGATTCTTCCTTCTTTGGTGACAACATTAATTATTTAACATGTAGAGTAACCTCATAAATAATCTTACATATCAACAACTTCTTCTTATGTGTGCTCCAAGTCTTTTCTTAAGGATCACAATGAACATATATTTTATTCTTACAAATATCATTGAATATGTTATGTATTTTAAGATATATATTATTCATCATCTAAATGATATTATGATTCTTCTATCACAACTTCTATATAATCTTGGATTTCTTACATATTACTTAGAAGATTTTAAATATCATCAAAAATATATTACATATTAGAATGAAAGATTTTCCTTTTCAAGATAATAGTACTCTTAGATACATTAAATATCAACAAAAAACTTATGCATGTCGTAGAATATATTATATATTATCAAATATATATTAAGTATCACAGTGATACTTCTCCAACACTTCTCCAATTATTCATACATAGTATCATATTTATTCCCTTTAAATTCTCTTCAAAAATATAAAACTCGATAATTTTAATAACATAACTCTAGTATTCTAATATTATATCTAAATTTACCTTAAAATACATTAAATGAATTTCAGAATACCTAAAACCATTATAAACATTCCAATTAAATTTCTCAAAAATGTAGAATATATATAATCTTCAAAAACTAAAAAAATATCCAATGATGATTTCAATAAATTTATCAACAAATGGAACACATTTTTTATATTTAATTAAGTTCCTTTAACACATCTCTATTCCCTAAATATATTCATATAATCATCATCCCTCAATAATGATAATCATCAGGATGGTTTCTCACAAATTCCATTCTGCTTCAACATTCATAGTTATATTTTCAATAACTTAGTGCTTATTTAACTCTTCCATGTACCTTTGCAGAGACATATAATTTCCCAATATCTACAGTCCAAGGAACTCCTCGTAAACTTATTCAAATTTCTAAATATATTATTTATAAAAAATATCATATATTTTTATTTTCAACATTAAACTTGCCTTTACAATATTCAACATATTCATAAGCTTTATAGAAATATTAAAATTGAAAACCTCTTAATATATAGACTTAAAAACCTTTTCCATGTATGAATTTATATAAAAACATATCCAATTATAGCATCTCAAATTATCTTTTATCCCCTTATTGATAATATTCATCCAAAATGATTTCTATAACTCGTTCCTAGGTGAACATAAATCTCTATGATTCAATATATTATCTAATATATGTTACAAAACATAATATGACATACTTCATTGGGTACTTCAATATTCTTAAAACGCTATATTGGTAATAAAAATTAATATGAATACATTATTACAAAAATTATAACACTAATATCAAAAAAGGTCATAATAAAAGGAAAAAAGGGATGAAATAATGTATTAAAACCTTAAATATAAGATTATATAGATGGAAAATAGTAAAAAATTCAATAAGTGTCATGATGAATAAAAATAAATAAATCCAATTACAAATGTATCTTGGAAATAGGAATTTATAATAAGGGAATAAAAACCATGTTTCATGCATATAAAACTGATCCATGGGAAAATATCCATATATAAGTACTTATGCTCACTGAAATTACACACATGTGTTAAAGTATTTAAACTAATTAAGTAACTAATGTGTGTGGAATTAATTTTCTTGAATAAATTTCTTTTTGTATTGGAATCAAAGAAATTTAGTGGGTAATCTGATGGTATAAAACTCTTTTATATATAGAATGGAAAAAATACCTTTCAACTTTAATAAAATGCACTAAAGTGAACATAATACTATATAATTTTTAATTTTCCTTAAAATCATATTCCTTTTATGTTGAATAATTCTAATTCTCAGAGGGGTAAATTTTCAACCAAAAAATTTTTACGAAATATTTTTTGAATACCAAATAAAAATTCACTATTTATTGATGGAAAAGAAGTAATTTATGATAATAATCATTAAAATTCATAAAAAAATACATTTATTTTAAGTTATTATAATCATCATAGAAGGAGGAAAACATGAAACACTTTCCACATCCATACCCAGAGGTTCCACAATAATAACTCAGCATGAGACCATTTCTATGCCTATACTATTAAGTTCTATTGAAGAAGGTTAGCATAATACCCTTTTAATAGTCATATATTGAGGCTCTATGTGTTATGATAGATCAATATAATTGTATACTTACACTAATGTACAAATCCAACCAAAATTTCTTAAATTGACTAATTATATGACCAAACCCTTAGTTTCCTTATGCACAACATTTTTTCTCCCATACCCTATGCTTCCATTTGTGTATAGAATTTTCTTATTAATACCAAAAAAGTACCATAATAGAAGGATTTGAACATTAAAAAAATGAATAAATTCATGTAAATTGACTTACATTCACAAACTTACACACATACCCCAATGAAAATATCAAAACTAAAACCCATTTCTCACTGATTCATAAATGATCCAAAAAACCAACAATGGATAATTTCACCCATGTTCTATTCATGAGTTTATAATATTGTTATTATTCCAAATCACTCTAAGAATAATATGAAATTTTATACTTATGCATGAGGAAACCAATAATCTAATGCTCAAAAGATTTATGAATCATGTATAATTCAATAATTCCAAAATCTTGGGATAACGCAAGCATTAATTTCATTTTTTCACACATGATTTGATACTTAATAAAATACATAGAAAATATATAAATCATTCATATTCAACAAATTCCATGTTTTAAAGTGTTGAATATGAAGGTATGAACTTGTATATGTCCCAATATATTTACAGTATTGTGAAAATTACACATCATTGTGTGATAACCAAATTATGATTAGTTTTTAACCCCCAAGAGGGCCTTTACTAACCTCATCTATCAAAAATTAACCAAGGTTAATTCTATATTTCCTTTAGGTTTTCATATACCTCCACTAAGTTTATGTTATAAACCTAAAACCCTAAATTATATTTACACAGCCCCACCCATTTAATTTTCTTCTCTCATCCAACTGGTTATTAATCACCCCTTACTATTTGATATATAATGCACTTTAGGAGTCTTCTATATAATATCAATAAATTAATGTGGGATTTATAAATACAAATATTTTGATTAAAATACTATAATTTTAGTTAAGTATATTGAAGTGTCTACCTAACTTATTATAAGACTAGATTTTCTCTCAGTATTTCCCAAAAATCATGGATCTATTTTTCCTCTTCCTATCAATACTTCATGGATTTAAGGTTATTTTAAATGAAATTTGATTATAGTGTAAGACTTAAACCCTCACAAATTTTAGATAATTACTAATGTATTTAGAATTCTAAACCTGATTTAAAATATATATCTTCACCCATCATCTATCAATGAATGATTTTGGGGTTGTCCAAGAAAAAGTCAAGTAATACCTGAGATGCTTTTATAGTAAATAAAAAATTCATCACAAAACTATTGAACAATACACATTTTATTATCTTATCCTAGTACTAAAATACATTTTAATACAATATAAAACTAGGAAATTACATTTAAAATTAAAGGTAAAACTAGTACCTTAAAATTTTTAATAATATATGGCAAAACCATGATATTGTACTACAAAGGATCGTAATTTAAAAACAATAAAAATTATACAAGATACATTTTTATTAAGAATAAAACAATAAATACTATAATAGACAAGAATTAGGAACTAATGGAATGATATGAATGATACATGTTGGAATGAAGATTATATGTAAGAGAAAATATGACAGTTGGAAATATGACTATTTGAATCTGACTATTGGAACATAACCATTATAATAGTAATTTTACTAAAATACTTATAAGTATACAGAAAAACACATAAAATCATTTGGTAAAAATCAAATTATAAATTACTTTAAATATATATATATATATATTCATTTATAAATAATAATGGGACTATAAATATATATCGTAGAAATGGGTTTTTAGTTTTTAACCCAAATTTGGTTTTGAAATACATAATTATTTTGATTAATATTTAAATTACACACATATATATAATTTTTTTATGAAAATGGATTCAAAATTTTAAATCATTAGGTCAAAATTGGCCAATGATGAATTATTCATAATTTTTTACATAGTCTAACTTTTTGGTAAATAGTAAAATCCCTTATGAATATATCATATGTATTGTAAATAATTACTATTTATATTGATTTATATAATTGAAAACATGATAAAAATTATTTATTTTATAAATATTAATTATTTTAAAAAATTAAAACCAATTTTTAAACCTATAATATTCTTCCCAAAATTATAAATAAATGAAAGATTTTAAAAACTATATTTTGTTTAAAAATTACATTTATCTATAAAAACTAATATAAAATAAAGGATTTAGGTTCTAAAACATTAAAATATTAAAAAAAATGTATTAATAACCCATAACCATGATCTAAAACCATGGGTAAGGCAATGGTTTTGAATTTTTCACAACCTATATTTCTTAGGCTAAGTTTAGAAATTAATAAAAAAAATCCTCCTCTTTTTCTATACATACCCACCCATTATCCCATTACTATTAACTCAAAATCCATTGAGAATGATTTTACTATCATTTTCTCTCTCAATAGTACTCCTAAGAAGTTTCTAATGTTATAATGATCTCTTCTTAAGCTTTAAGAAGATACCATTCAAGGTATGGGTTGTTTTCACTCTCATTACAATTCCTATTCACTTTTTTTATGTTGTATCCATTTTAATTTCAATGTTATTATTGAAATATTTCATTTATTTCATTTTATGGTATGTATTTAAGTGATTAAATTGATTTGATTACCCATATCACTCACATCATTCCCCATTCATAATTTGTTACTATGTTTAAACATTCTCATAGCCAAAAAGCATCGTAGAATTTTCATAAAATGAATAGTATGTGTGGTTTTCATAGAAATAAAATCCATGTATGGATAAAAACAAGTGTATGTGCCACTAGAATAGATTAATTTATGAGTAATAACCCTTATAACGATTTTTGGGTACTAACTTGATCTTTACTTAGTGCACAACAAGTGTACCTTGTTGTACTACTGGTTTGACACTCTCGGGGGATATGTTAGGGACAATCCACATTCTATTTACCAATAATAATGATGCATTTGATTATATTACAATGGGAAATTATCCATAATTTCTTTTATATATACTATTTCAAATACATTGTTTATACTTCCCAAACTCATTTATAATCTTTATTTTTACAAGTACTCACTAACTACAAATCAATATTCTTCGGTTGATAAGGGTACTTAATTGAAATTTTTGATTCCCCAAGTATTCCCTCTATGATTCAAAGTATTTCAACATATTAAACCTTATTAATACATTTAATGGATAAAGTTATTAATAATATATATAATTCATTATTATATAATGGAAATTATTGTACAATAACTTTCTTTTGAGAAAAAATTCCATGTATTTTTAATATGTTCATCCTGAAACATTATACCATATATATACTATTATAATTTAATATATGATGGAATGTAATGGAATTTTATATGATGGGTAGGGACCAAGATTATATATCCCCTCAATGTATAGGTAGGTCTCTTGAGACAACTAAGATGGGGTAATTAGAGTGCATGTACCCTTTATAAATGATGTCATGGAACAAGGCCTTTCTGATATTTTTATGATGTGTTTCACTATTAATTCATATAATTTTGATCATTATGAGATCATTTATTTTCATCCATGCATTTATTTTATGTTATGTGACCATGGATATATTATTCTCACAACTCCTTTTATCATGGAATCTATTTATTCCTGTAATATTATTAATTACATGCTTATTAATGATAGATTTTACTATACTGATGCTTCTGGGGGAAATGGAAGTGATTATCAGGTCCAGAATAAACACAATAATTTAAAAATTAAATTGATATTTGGTGATGTACATGACATGAAATCCATGAACAATGGTAGTTTTTTCTAATCAAACATGACCATCATGCCGGAAATAAGAGTATATTTCTTTTTAAATTTAGAAAAAAAAAATTAATTTATAGGAAGAAAGTTTAACTTAGTCTTGAGATATTTCTATAATGAATATGTTAATTATCCAAAACCCTTTAAGTTTACCATTTTTGAGATTGTAGGGTCCAAGTGAATAAACCATGTAGTGGTGATCCAAACATGCTCCATTAATCTCCAAACAATGTCGATGGATTGCCAAGTGCTAGCGCAATAGATCGATCAACTTACGGTGCTTGTCTTAATCACTATAAAGATTCATTTGGGATTGAAGAATAATACTTTCACTCTCATTAATGAGTAGATAGAGGAGTGTGGAGAATCTTTTGGTCTTGTAAGAAGAAACTCTAGTGAATTTTTCAGTCTTGAGAGACGAAGATCTAGATTTCATTGTGGACAATAATTTTCAAATTCAATCAACACTAGCATAATGGACATAATAGTCTATTTATAGAGTTATAGTCTAGGTTTAGATACTATTTAAATGCACATGGGACCAAAATAATATATTAAACCCATAAATGACCCCTTTCCATGTAATAATAATTTTACTATTGTTTTCTCATGTCATGTGATTATTAGAACAATGATAAATATTATTTTACCTTCTATAAATTAATATTTATCATTGGACATCATCTTGGTAATCTTATAATCTTCTACATTAACAGAATACCTAAATAAATATTTAATTAAATATTTATTCATTAGATAAATAAATAAGTATTATATATCAATGTAAGTAAATAATTACCTTATGAATAAATATTTATTTAATTTACACAATCAATAAATCATGAATAAGATTATTATTTGGACTTGAATATAATATTTATTCTTGAAATAAACTTCAAATATAATTTAATTGAGATCAATTCAAACACATAGTGTGCGACCCTCTAGGATTCATCCTCCTTTGAATTAGGTGGGCCTACCTAAAGTCCATGATTACTATCTAGACATGGGTCAAGGAACCCTTGATAAAGAAGTCAATATCACAATATCGATAACCATATATGAGTGTAGATTGTGTAATATAATCACTTTGTCTTGAAATCTCATCAAGAAGGTTTCATACTTGTGTCATCAACCTTAATACTTGATATATCATTCTTTTATTATCCATAATTACCATTTCTACATCATTATGGCTATAGAATTTATTTTGACAATTTTATTCTAGTCAAATTGTCAGAATATTAAATTTCATAAATGGAAGGGGGAAATCCTTCGTCGACTTATATATTAATAACATATCAATCATGACGTACCCAATGTATCCTACTTAGTGTGAACATAGTGCATAACATTTTTCATCAATTCATCTAAGTACACTAGTCACAATATGTATTAACAATAATATTAAATTCAAAGGTCCATTACACACAGTCACATATAGGAATATTTGATGGCATACAAACTTTTGAAATTACAATTTGCGGGCCTATCCTTATAATATTTCATCTTGGATATTACCAAGTTTTAACATCATGAGATGAAGCATCATCCTTTTACAATCACTCAAACCTAATTTTTGAAAAACTATATTCCCTGTCATACTTTATAATCCTGGCCATTGGACTGATATTTAAGAGATATCGTTATGGAATCCAAATGTTCTCATCATAGCAGGGAACTATTATGACCTATTCTGATGTGATATATACCCTATAACATTATAACAATAAATAAATGTATAATAGTTGTCAATATGTGATAATATATTTTTAATATTCACTTATTTGAATATAACCGGTAACCTAAAGTACAAACTAGCAGGTTCTTGGACACAAATTTAAAAAAAACTCCTGCTTGTCCTAGAGCTGAGTGATAAAAAATTTTATTTCACTAGCTATCACATTAAGATAATGTTTCTATTGAGACTCAATTTTTGTTAAGGGTTATTCCACATTCTCTTCTATAAAAATACTAGTCTCTAAAAGTTCAATTCTTTGATAAAAATCCATCAAGATATGATGGTTTTTGAGTTTGTACGTTGTCCATTGATGTTACCTTGGTTATTTTGAGACATCCACCATTTCATTATTATCATAGTAAAATATGATAGTGTCTTTAATGATATGTTCCACATCCAAATATTAGATGAAATTTCATATACATACTACTTATTTAGCTTCATCAGAAGCCGTAATTTACTCTGACTCCATTGTAGAATCAACAACCACTACTTTCATTGAGATCTTCTAGCTCAATAATCCTCCATTAATGGTGAAGATATATCCCAACTATGAATTTAAATTATCTTGATCTATTTGGAAACTATAATATTTATATCCCCTGATGACTATCTTTTTATTTCCTATATATACCATGAATAGATCTTTAGTTAATCTCAGATACTTAAGGATAGTTTTTACTACCAACCAATGAAAGAATCTTGGACTTTCATGATATCTACCTAAGACACTTAAGGAATATGTGACATTTATCTTGGAGTATAATATTACATAAATTTCTGACCCAATTGATGATGCATATGGAATCCTTTTTATTTTTGGTGCCTCATCATGTTTCAGAGGACATATTTTCTTAGAATAATGAATACTATGTGACATAGGAACCAATCCCCTCTTAAATTGTTCCATACTTAATCTCCAAAATATCTTGTCAATATATATACCCTGACATAGACTGAGTAGTCTCTTAGATCTATCATGATGGATATTGATCCCAAGAACATATACTGATTCGTTGAAGTCTTTCATGGAGAATCTTGTATTTAACCACATCTTAATAGTTTGTAAGACTAGTATCTCATTTCTAATAAGTAAAACTTCATCAACATGTACTATTATGAAAATGACCACACTCCTACTAAACCATTTATAAAAACAGGGCCCAAAAACATTTCTTAAAAAACCAAATTTCATTATGGATTCATCAAAAAAAAATTTCCATGAAATATATTCTTTCATTAATCCATATATAAATCTTTATGACTTAGAAACTTTATTAGCATTACCTAGAGTCACAAAACCTTGTGGTTAGATTATATAGACTTAGTCCTAAAGGATACCATTAAGGAAGGTTGATTTTATATCCATCTTACAAATCTCATAGTCATGGTATACTACTATGTAAAGTAGAATTATAATCTATTTAAGTATAGAGACTGGTGAAAAGGATTTATCATTCATCATAGTTTATGCCTTGATGTTGTTTTTACCCTTTTGTAACTAGTAATGATTTATAGGTATTGACATGACCATAAATTTCTAGTTTCCTATTAAATACCCATTTGGAACCAATAGATATTAAATCAAGTATAGGATTCACCAATATCTATACTTGGTTTTATTATAAGAAATCTATTTCAGAATTAATTGATTCGTGGAATTTGGAAGAATTTGTGCCACTTATTGCTTCCTTGTAGGTTAGAGGATCATTTTTATTGACTAATAATGGTCCACCATCCTCAATGAATAAAAAACTATGTATTTAAGGTTATCAAACATTTATTTTACTCCTTCATAGTTTTTCTGTCTTTGGAACAATATATTTCATGGGGCTTTGTGGAACATGTTCCTATATCAACTTTTATGTATCCTAAGTTTGTTCTTAATCAAAGTCTATCTCACTCTCACTATATCTTTTAGATATGTACTCCCATAAATTATTATATAATTTATTTTCACTATTACATTTTATCTTATGGTTTATATATATAATATCCCCTTTTTTCTATGTGATATCCTATGAGGATACATTTTGTGCCTCAGGGTGAAATTTTGTTTCCTTAAGAGGCCTTAAAAAACACTTTACATCCCAAAACATGTCAGTTTAACATCATAGGTTTCTTTCCACTCCATAATTGGTATGGTATACTATCTTCCACATTATTTGGTACTTGGTTTAGTATGCGCGCTACTTTCTGTAATTAATATCCCCAAAATGATAGTGGAAGGTTTGTATGAATCACCATTAACCTCAACATGTCCAAAAATGTGTGGTTCCTCCTTTCATTTACACAATAAAACTATGGTTTATAAGGAGGATTGATTTGGGATAAAATCACATGATCTAATAAATATTTAATAAATTCTAGTTTAAGACATTCTCAACCATGGTCTGAGAAGGGTTTCTTAATCTTCTTACAAAGATGATTCTCAACCTCATTCTTAAATTCTTTGTATTTTTAAAAGGATTCAAAATTATACCTCATTAAGTGTATGTAATAATACATACTAAATTAATGAGTAATAGTTATGAAGTATGACTACCCACCCCTTGATTTAACTAGTAATGGTCTATGCAAATTAGTGTCAACTAACTCTAGAAGATCCATGGACCCTTTACTTTTTCCACTAAATGGAGATTTAGTCATTTTACCTTATAAACATGCTTGAAAAGTATCTAGTGGTTTTAGTTCAAATGAATCTAAATAACCATCTTGATGTAACATATCCAATCATTTCTCATTTACATGATCTAATCCATGATTCCATAGCTAGTTATGGTATGGGTAACATGATCCAAATTCAATTTCTATTTCCAAAAATTGGTTCCTCATAATCTAATACATAAATACTATTATATAAATGTGACTTACCATAAAAATGATTTATTTATAAAATAAGAAACTTTCATTTACAAACATAAAAATAAATCATTCCAAGTCAAAATTAGAAATAAAAATATTTTTTTTGGTAATTTTAGATATATAATAATAATCATGAAGAACAAATATCATTCCTATCGGTAATGCGTGGTGGTAGTTTCCAATGGATAGTATTTAAAATTATATCTATTTGTATCCCACAAATCTATCTCACCCCAATAAAACCTTTAAATGTCTAATAGGATCCTATATTTTTATAAAAAATTTAGAACCACATGTGGTATGAAATACCTAACTCAAAGAAATTGAAAAGTTATACTCAATAATGAATATACCCAAAGCATCACCTTTCTTCCTTCCCACTGTGCTATTTTCATGAAGTATCCACTCTTTCTAAATTATAAATAGATATTATCCTACTCTATAGGTCCCCCTTTGATCTTTCTCTTCTTGGAATGGTAGTGCATAGAAGCATTACACATAGACTCAGTCTTGGTTCTCATTTCTTTTCCTTTCCTCTCATTCACCATAAGAACAAAAGAATTGTCAGGTTTTAGTTCCTTATAAATATTGTGAATTAAGGTGAGTAGATATAGGAGTAAATTATCTATATTTTTCATGTTGAAATTCATAATAAAGTTAGAGAAGATCCGAGTAAGTGAGTTGAAAATGAGATCGGTGCATAATTCAACAGGTAGTTTAAACCCTAGAATTTGAAGACAATAGATGTATCCAATCATTTTGATTATGTGGGGTACAACTGGTGAACCTTCCCTGAGATTTCACATGAATAGTTCCTTGGAGATCTTAAAATTTTCTTTTCTTTCTCTCTCTTGATAATGATCTTATAAATGACTTATCATTTCATATACATCTATGGTCACATGTGATTTTTGAAATTTAATATATATATATATATATATATATATAACATTAAAAACTAGACATCTAGAACATCATCCATGTTTTTCTCATTGACAAGTAACTCTTCCTCACTCACATTCGGGGAGGACTTAGCAAGAACTGAAGATTCCATCACATAAAAATTCTATCATTGGCATAGTATAATGTGTAAGAATGTAAAGACTTGGAAATTCCATATAATTTTTTTAAAATTATTTGGGATTATTACGAGTCTGTAAAAATTGATGGTGCTTGATTTCGAGGCCCGGTGTGCCCAGAATGTATTTTTCAACTTTTTTTAAGGTACATTCAGTAAACATGCGGGTGGCGTTTTCTATCTTTTGAACCGGTTCTTGGATTAAAAATATGAGGGCACCATTGAATCCATAGTGCTAGGATTATCTTAAGAGAAGCTTAACTTAGACCTTAGTAGGATGGGTGAAAAAGTTATTTTTGTGCCTTTTTTTAAAGAATAATAAAATAACATAAAATAGTTATTTTATTTATCTATCAACGGTTGAGAGGTAGTGGCGGGACCGCTGAGTTGTCAAGCCATTTAATGGCTTGACTCTTTGGTTTTGTAACCACACCATTCAGATTAATATGCTCATTGATTAATGAACCTCATTAATCTCTCATTGTGTTAATCACCCATCCCCTCTATTTAAATGAGGCTCGAGCTTGGGTTTTTGACATGAAAGTGAAGAACCTTTGATGAAGTGTCGTGGTGTCTTCCACCAATGAAGAATGGAGGCTTAGACGACAACATTGTAGGAATCGATCTAGGATTGACGAATGCCAATGACTTCATCAAGCATGGAATCTTCTTCCACAACCATGGCGTATCCTCTGATTCCGAGGTAAGGGTTTTGTTTAAATTCAAGTGAATTGTTTATTTTTATCATTCTGGAAAAGAATGACGAATCTCCGAATTATTGAACAGGTTATAGATTATATATGATGAATTAATTGTTGTCTGCTTGTTATGATGCTAACAGGGAGGGCGTGGGCCAAACGAACAAGACCCGGACCCTCCGCCGCTTCGGTTATTGTCGCGTTCTTCATGGTCAAAGTCTGAACTCGATGGAAACTTGAATCCGAAAGCCACACAGTGACAGCATCATCTCGGGAGGCCCGTAGGCGCGTTCGCAAGGAAAATGGACCACCAGAGCTCACCCGGTGGCTCGTGGAAGTTCTGTCGGCGCGGTACCGGTGGGTGAAGGCGGCGGCCGGCATCGTCCATCCGTAGTGGCAGAAGGTGGCACGTCATCGCAAACCGTATAGGGAAGCCCTGACATCGAGCCGCGACGGCAGCAGGGGCGGTCGGCCCTCAGTCAGCCGCATTGGTAGAAGGCGGCGCGCCATCGCACACTGCGGTGAGGAGGTCGCGGCTTTGAAGCTGTAGCAGGGGAGAAGGGGAACCGCGCCCTCGGGTCTCGCTGACAAGGAGGTGGCTCCACGTGGCACCGTCGTTGCAAAAAAACAAACGGACCCTTGGTCTATTCATGAGGGAAAATGTCCCCACGCAGCCACCCAGCTGGGTGCCACGCTAGCTAGCGGGCCGGTCAGCCCGGCAGGCCACACCCAGCCGAGGCGGGATGGGTCGGTCCGCAACCTAGCGGGCCGACCCCGCCACGGCCCAGCCCAGCCAGTTCGGACCGGGATGGGTGGGACCCTGGTCAAACCCAGACCAGTTCGGGTGGGCCCAAGACGGGGCGAGTCGGGTCGGTCTGACCAGGTCGGACCAGACCCAGACCCTCTTTGGCCCAAATACAGTTAAAAGGTTGTATCTCACAAACCAGACATTCGTTTGATGAACTGTCGGCAGTGATGGAATCCTTGGAATGAGATGGTCCTTTTGGGACACTCTACCTGAGTTTTGGATAAATTTGGTGTATGGATGGGTTGGATAGAACCTGAATCCTACCGGGCCCTTGGCACTAAAATGCCCAAACTCACAGACCGGACGTCTGATTGATGCTCCGTCTGTTGTGTTGGGACTCTTAAGACTTGGCAGTCCTTTGGGTTACTCCTTTGTTAAATTTCGTGGTAGTTGAGGCACGACTGATATCTTGAGGAATAGATACTGCAGAACTCGAGTGCACCGGGTGCGGAGAATCCTATGGCTGGCTATCAATTGAAGAGAAACCCTATGTGGATTAGCATCATACCGACCCTATGTGGATCAGAACCATAGAGACCCTATGTGGATCAGTAGTATAGATACCCTGTGTGGATCAGCACCATAGCGACCCTGTGTGGATCAGCATCATAGCGACCCTGTGTGGATCAGCATTCTAGCGACCCTGTGTGAATTAGCATTCTAGCAACCCTATGTGGATCAGTAGTGCATGACCCAACGAGGGATATCCTTAGAGTGGCCCATCATGGATCAGTGACATACAACCCTGTGTGGACCGAAAATGGAACAACTTCTTCGCGGTTCATTTGTGGAACTTTCTAACAAAATAAAATGATGTAGCTTAAGACTAATCATATTTATTCTCGAACTCTAAGTTGTATACCTGGTTTGAGATGAGTCTTTTGTTTGTGATTTGTGATTGCGATCATGATTTTTTGTTTTCCTTTGTGGAATTATGAGAGACCTTCGGGGGTCTCGGAGTCCCTATCGGGTATTGTTATACTCACCCCTGCACGGGTTTCGCCCGCACCTTGTTTGTCTTGTGTAGACAATGAGAAACTCGGATGAGACTTTAGGAGCTAGGACTAGGTGGTACACAGAGGTAACTGGTTGATGTGGAGTGTTGTGGAGATGAGTTATACCTACCCTTCATGTAGGATCCTTAGTGGATAATCTTAGGAGTTGTTTTCTATTGTAGTTGTATCTTTTCAGGTGGGCTTGTATTCTGACCCCTTTACTTTTAGTACAAACCTTTACTACTGCAGTTTTACTTCATGGCTGTATCTTGTTGTGCTCTTGGACTGTGTGTTTGTACAGGTTTTTAGGAAATGCCTTCCCGTTTTTGGGAAATTCCTTTCCAGTGCTAGTTGCCAACCCCTGGCCTATGGAAGGCGGGCTTAGGGTAGTCATGGCACGGGCCCCGGGGGATGGTTCGTGACAAAGTGGTATCAAAGGAGTCAGTTCTACCGAATAACTAGGACTCTAATCTTTCCAATGGGGAAATAGTGTTATGTGTTTTGAGTGTGGTTTTCAGTTCGGGGATTCCAGTGTTGGTGTGGTGGCTGACGTATCCATACACCAGGACCCTGAATTTTGATTACCGACTCGGTGCACGAAAACACTGATTGCATGTGTTTTGGAAATTTTTTACTTTTGATCTCTTTTGAGTCAGCTCACCAGGTATAACTTATTGACTGTGGCACACCTGTTTCCTTTTAGGATGCCACCACGTAGACATCTAGCCAGGATTCCAGAGAGAGTTCATGATGACTGCCCATCGAGCGATGAGTCTTCGGTGTAGGTCCCGCTTACAATGATAGAACCTTCGTGTGGTGCACCAGTAGCACCACCACCCATTGGGTAGCAGTTCCCACCATCCCCACTAGTGGATAGTTCACATCGGATGAGCGTGTTTCATGAGTTCCACCGGTAGAGGCCTCTGAGGTTTCGAGGCGATACAGATCCCCAGGAAGCTGATGAATGGCTGAAGGCTATGGTTAGAGTTTTCTTCCTAGTTGGGACACCAACAGAGCATATGGTGATCCTAGCTATTAGCCTCTTCTAGGTCACAGTAGGAAGATGGAGGAGCCTAACGCTCCAGTTACACGATGAGGTGACCCTCACCTGGATGAACATCGATAGCCTCTTCAGGGTGGAGTTCGTTCTAGCGACACTATACTTTGTGCGTATTCAGGATCTTTTACACTTACAGCAGGGCAGCCTGACAGTAGCCCAGTACTCGGCGAGATTCACTGACCTCTCGCACTACTCCACCGACATGGTACATGACTCTTTCTTTAGGGCCCGGACCTTTGAGCAGGGTTTTCGGTGGGATATTAGAGTATTGATGATATCACTCTATATCCCGACGTAGTCTGGAATGCTTGAGCGAGCATTATTGGTGGAGAGATTCTTAACTGAGCAGGCACCGATGGTGAGATCCATCACCAAACGACAGGTAGTCGAGTCATCTACAGCAGGCAGTAGGCAGATGATGCAGAGGTCTAAGTGTGCTAGACCTTCCAGAGGATGACCCCAGGACATAGGGTCGGAGGTGCGGAGCTCACGAGGTAGAGCAAGCCAACAGAGGAGTTAATTGTGCTTCACGTGCGGCGGGCAGGTCCATATAGATCATGACTGCCTGACCCACTATACCAACGATCATCTGATGGTCGAGGGACTTCCAAGGCAGAGGTAGAGATTCGAGTGAGGAGGTTCGCGGGTTGGAAGATGTGGTAGAGGAGCAGGCCATGCAATAGGTGGTGGGTGGCGATTTGAGGTTCTACTGCCACCACCTCCAGGTTTTCCACCCCTACCTCAAGGGGCAGGCAGACAGGGATGATCTCGGCTTCAGGCAACTGAGGCCTATGACCACCGTGCTCCAGAGATGATTCGAGATATGATCTATGTCTACTCCACCCTACCTGCAGTACTTATAGACATAGGTTCCAGTCACTCTTTCATTTCCATGGCTCTCATTCAGAGCTCAGAGATTCCAGTAGAACCATTGGCTTAATCCTTATGATTGGAGACTCCTACGGGAGAGGGTTCGACGATTACACACTAGTGATGGCAGTGTGAGATTACTCTAGGAGTTGAGATATTTAGCTAGGATCTCCTAGTAGCGTCATTGAGGCCTTATGATGTCATCTTGGGTATGGACTAGTTATCCATGGTCCATGCTCAGATTGACTGTTTTAGGTGCAAAGTGCGGTGTATCCGTGAGTATGGGACTGGGTTTTCCTTCACTGGTGAGAAGGGAACCTTTGCAGCTCAGGATGAACTTACTTGGAGGAGGGTGCATCCAATTACTCATCAGTTGGCTAGCCTTACCCCCAGAGCAGTTGATGTGAGGAGTCCTAGTTATCCTGTAGTGGTGGAACAGTATGCTGATGTATTTCCTGATGATGTTCCGGGACTACCTCCTCACCGAGAGGTAGACTTCTACATTGACATGTACCCTGGGATGGCACTGATATCTATACCAGCATATCAGATGGCTCTCACGGAGCTTCGTGAGTTGCAGGTATAGTTAGAGGACCTACAGAGGAAGGGGTTCATAAGGCCCAGTGTTTCTCCCTGGGCATCCCCGATTTTGTTTTCCAAGAAGGTATATGGGAGTTTGAGGCTTTGTGTGGACTATCGGTGCCTGAACCAGGTGACCGTGAAGAACAAGTATCCTCTGTTGAGGATCGATGATCTCTTCAACTAGCTGAAGGGAGAATGGTGGTTTCCGAAGATAGACCTCAGATCAGGCTATCATCAGCTCAGGGTACGGGATGAGGACGTACCAAAGACATCTTTCAGATGTTGGTATGGCCATTATGAGTTCTTAGTGATGCATTTATGCATGAATAACACCCCATAAGTGTTCATGGGACTCATTAAAAAGATCTTTCAGCCTTACCTCTATCACTTTGTGGTGGTCTTCATTGAAGAAATCTTGATATACTCGGCATCGGAGGAGGAGCATGCCACACACCTGTGAATAGTTATGGATACACTCTGAGAGCACCAGATTTATAGAAAGCTCTCGATGTTCTATTTTTGGATACAAGAAGTCCACTTCCTAGGACATGTTATCTCAGAGGATAGAGTTGTAGTGGATCTAGAGAATATAGAGGCAGTGCTTGATTAGGATCCACCCAGGAGTGTAACTAAGGTGCGGAGTTTTCTGGGATTGGCTGGGTACTACTGGATATTTGTACCCGACTTTTCTAGAGTTGTGACACCCTTGTTAGCTTTGACAAATAAGGGACATCCCTTCATGTGGATGGAGATATTCCAGTAGATTTTTCAAGAGCTGAGACAGAGAATGACAAGTGCCCCCATCTTTAGACTACCTGAAGAGGGCATTGGGTATGTAGTTTACTACGACAAATCAAGGACCGGACTAGGTTGTGTACTGATGTAGGAGTGAGCGGTGATTGCCTACGGCTCACAGTAGTTGAGACAACACGAGCAGAACTACACTACCCATGACCTGGATTTAGTTGCAGTGGTCTTTTCACTGAATATGTGGCGGCACTACTTGATGGGAGAATGTTTTATAATCTACTCTGATCACAAGAGTCTTACGTATATCTTCTCACATAAGGACCTGAACCTGAGACAGCGACGATGGCTAGATTTTCTCTAGGACTAGGAATTTGAGATAGTCTACACTCCTCAGAAGGGGAACATAGTAGTAGACGCACTTAGCAGGAGGTCTGGTCTATAGTTGCTGAGTGAGGCGACAGATCAGCTAGCCACGTTGCAGTTATCCTTCGTAGATAGAGATGGAGCAACTTACCTCTAGTCTATGACTGTTACTTCCCCACTCCTTCAGTGAGTCAGGGAGGCATAGCTTGGGGACATTGATTGTGATGCTCGACGTGCTCAGATATCCTCAGGACAGGATCCTGATAGATTTTCTGAAGGTGGGGAGCATTTCATCCTCTTTAGAGGATGCACTATGGTACCAATGATGCTACGGGAGGAGGTGTTGATGGATTTCTATACATCCCATTTGGCAGTACGTCCTGGTGTGGCGAAGATGTACTTGGACCTCCAGCATCAAAACTGGTGGCCAGGGATGAATAAAGCAGTGGCGGAGTTCGTATCACGATGCCTCATTTGTCAGCAAGTGAAGGTCGAGCATCAGGTACCAGCAGGCTTAGCTCAGCCACTTAAGGTACTAGAGTGGAAGTGGGATGGTATATCCATGAACTTAGTGATAGGGATACAATACATCCAGGGGCCACTATTCCATTTGGGTGGTCGTTGACCAACTCACCAAGTCGGCCCACTTCCTACCCATCTGAGAGTAGGGATCAGTAGAGAGTTTGGGACGCTTCTACATACAGGAGATTGTACGGCTTCACGGCGTTCCATCGACGATCATCTCATATCGTGATGCTCGTTTTAAATCCTTCTTGTGGAAGGGATTACAAGAGGCATTTGGGACTCAGCTACGTTTGAGCACCACCTTCCATCCTTAGACAGATGGTCAGATGGAGCGGACCATACAGACACTCGAGGACATGCTTCGTGCTTGTGTCCTTGATTTTGGCCATAGTTGGGAGGACCACCTTCCACTGGTGGAGTTCTCTTACAACAATAGTTATCACTCTACCATCGACATGGCTCCATTTGAGGCCCTGTATGAGTGACCTTGTAAAACACCACTATGATGGAAAGACCCAGGGGAGTCCGCACTTATGGGTCCACAGTTGGTACAAGCTACCATGGATAAGGTGAAGATCATCTAGGAGAGGATGAAGACTGCACAGAGCCAAAAGAAGTCTTATTCCGATAGGATATGGAGACCCTTGGAGTTTGAGTAGGGAGACCATTTCTTCATACGGGTCTCACCCCGAAGATGATTATGGAAGTTTGGCTAGGGTGGAAATCTATCTCTGAGGTTCATTGGACCTTTTTAGATCCTCAATAGAGTAGGTGAGGTGGCGTACCATCTAGCTCTTCCCCCACAGATGCACTGGGTGCATAATTTTTTCCATGTGTCATAGCTGAGGAGGTACGTGCATGATCTATCACACATTATCGACTGGGGCGAGCTGGAAATCGATGATATGGCGACGTTTGCGGAGTTCCTAGTGGAGATAGAGGATCAATGGGAGTGGGTCCTTCATGGGATATTAATTCCTCTTGTGCAAGTTTGTTGGAAGCATGGGAATCTCTAGGAGAACACATGGGAGTGGGAGGCTCAGATACGTGATCAGTACCCCCATTTGTTCCCTTCGTTTTGTTATAGATTTCAAGGATGAAAATACCTAAGGCGGGGAGAATGTAATAAGCCATAAATTCCAAATAATTTTTTTTAAATTATTTGGGATTATTAAGGGTCTGCAAAAATTGACGGCACTTGATTTTGGGGCCCGGTGTGCCCGAAACAGATTTTTGAACCTTTTTTACGGTACGTTCAGTAAACGCGCGGGCATCATTTTCTATCTTTAGAACCGGTGCTCGGATTAAAAATATGAGGGCACCGTTGAATCTACAGCACCATGATTCTCTTAAGGAGGGTTAACTTTGACCATAGTTGGTTGGGTGAAAAAGTTAGTTTTACGCCTTTTTCTAAAGAATAATAAAATAACATAAAATTGTTATTTTATTTATCTACCAATGGTTGAGTGGCAGTGGCGGGACTGTTGAGTTTTCAATCCATTTAATGTCTTGACTCTTTGGTTTTGTAACCACACTGTTGAGATTAAGAGGTTCATTCATTAATGAACCTCATTAATCTCTCATTGCGTTAATCACCCATCCCTTCTATTTAAATGAGTCTCGGGCTTGGGTTTTTGACACGAAAGTGAGGAACCTCTGATGAAGTGTTTTGGCGCCTTCCACCAACAAAGAACAGAGGCTTGGATGACAAAGTTGGAGGAATCGATCTGGGATCGATGAATGTCGACGACTTCATCAAGCGTGGAATCTTCTTCCACAATCACGACGTCTCCTCCGATTCCAAGGTAGGGGTTTTGTTTAAATTCAAGTTAATTATTTCTTTTTATCGTTCTTGAAAATAATGACGAATTGTGGAAGTATTGAATGGGTTATAGATTATGTATGATGAATTAATTGATGCCTGCTTTTTATGATGCTAACGCAAAGGGCGCGGGCCAAATGAACAAGGCATGGACCCTCCGCCACATTGGTTTTTGTCGCGTTCTTCATGGGTGAAGTAAGAACTCAACGGAAACTTGAATCTGAAAGCCACGCAGTGATGGAATCATTCTCGAAGGCTTTTATGCACGTTTGAAAATAAACATGGACCATCGGAGCTCACCCGGTGGCCCGTGGAAGTTCTTTCAGCGCAACACTGCCGTCGGTGGGTGACAACGGCGGTCGGCATCGATCTTCCATAGTGATAGCAGGCGGTGCGCCATCGCGCGCCGTGGAGTGAAGTCGCGGCATCGAGCTGCAGCGGCAGCAGGGGCGGCCATCCCTCGTCCGGCCGTGTTGGCGGAAGGTGGCGCGCCGTTGCGCGTCGCGGTGAGGAGGTCGCGGCTTTGAATCTATGGTAGAGGAGAAGGGGAATCACGCCTCGCAGGTCCCGCTGATGAGGAGGCGGCTCCACGTGGTGTCAACCTTGCAGGAAAACTGAATGGGCCCTTGGTCCATTCAGGAGGGGAAAAGTCCCAGTGCGGCCACCCATCTTGGTGCAGTGCCAAATAGCGGGTCGGTCCGCCCAGCGGGCCGCACCCAGCCGAGGTAGGCTGGGCCAGCCTGCGGCCCAGTGATCCGAGACCGCAGCCCAGCCCACTCAGGCTAAGAAGGGTTGGATCCGAACCGATTTGGGTCGGCCCAAGATGGAGTGGATCGGGCTGGTCTGACCCGATCGTACCAGACTCAGACCCTCTTCGGCTCAGATACGCTTAAAAGGTCGTATCTCACAAACCAGACGTCTGTTTGACGAAATGTATGTGGTGATAGAATCCTTGGAACAAGACGGTCCTTTTTTGATACTCCACCTAAGTTTTGGAGAAATTTGGAGTATGGAAATGTTGGATCGAACCTGAATCCAACCAGGCCCTCAGCACTAAAATGCCCATAACTCACAGATTGGGCATCTGATTGATGCGCTGTTTGTCGCTTTGGGACCCTTACGACATGGACATACTTAGTGTTAATCCTTTGTGGAACATTGTGGAAGTTGAGGAATGAATAATATCTTGAGGATAAGATACTATGGAACTCAAGCGCACCGGGTGCGGAGAATCCTGTGGCTAGCTGTCAATTGAAGACGACCATGTGTGGATCAGCATCATAGCGACCCTGTGTGGATCAAAACCATAGAAACCCTGTGTGGATTAGCATCATAGCGACCCTGTGTGGATCAACACCATATCGACCCTATGTGGATCAGCATCATAGTGAACCTCTGTGGATCAACATTCTAGCGACCCTATGTGGATCATCATTCTAACAACCCTGTGTGGATCAGCAGTGCGTGATCGGACGAGGACAAGCATTAGAACGGCCCATCATGGATCAATGAAATATGACCCTGTGTGGATAGACAATGAAAAAACTTCTTCATGGTTCAGTTGTGGAACTTCCTAACAGAATAAAATGATATAGCTTAAGACTAATCATCTTTATTCCCGAACTCTGAGTTGTATACCCGGTTTGAGTTGAGTCTTTTTCTTGTGTTTTGTGATTGAGATCATGCTTTTTGGTTTTCCTTTGTGGAATTAAGAGAGACCTTCGGGGGTCTGGGGGCCCTACTAGGTATTTTTATACTCACCCCTACACAGTCTTCGCCCGCACCTTGTTGTGTCTTTTGCAGACGACGAGCAGCTTGGCTGAGACTTTAGGAGCCAGGACCAGGTGTTACACGGAGGTGACTGGTTGATGTGGAGTGTTGTGGAGATGAGTTGTACCTAACCTTCAGGTAGGATCCTTGGTTGATGATCTCAGGAGATGTTTTCTTTTGTAGTTGTATCTTTTTAGTTGGGTTTGTATTTTGGCCCCTTTACTTTCAGTACACACCTTTACTACTATAGTTTTACTTCGTGGTTGCATCTTATTGTGTTCTTGGACTGTGTATTTGTACAGGTTTTGAGTTGATTACTTCCCATTTTGGAAAAATTCCTTTTCAATGCTAGTCACCAACCTCTGACCTATGGAAGGCGGGGTTGGGGTAGTCACGGCATGGGCCCCGGAGGATGGGTCATGACAAAGAATTTGTACAATTCTTGGATGTTTGTGTTGGAAAGGATATTTCCTTTATCCAGGATAGCTCATATGGATATTTTTGTAGTTATTAAACTTAAAATTTGATTTTGTAAAAATTTATAGGAGATTATTTATACTTTATCTGATTACCAAAAGTGGGAAAAAATAAACTTAATTATACGTCTCCCATTATTTTATCAAGTCCCAAAATCCCTCACTTTTAGACTAAGAATGTATAGTTTCTTGGAAATTATAGTATTAAGGATCCATATTCCCCATATCATAACCCAAGAAAGTGATTATTAAATAACTTGATGTAATTTAGGTGAGAAATTATTTTCCAACTACAGGTGTGTAGCTCCTTGATCCGTTGAATGGACTCCTCAATAAAAAAACCCTCACTACGGTTTCCTAAACACTTTCCTCCAGGTTTCATCAAGTCTATAAAGGGATGATTATCTTGATGAAAAATGTTAAATTCAACCCAAAACTTTCATAAGAACTACCCAATATAAGTATGTGTCCCAAGAAGGGTTATAAAAACACTTATTTCTATGGTTTTATTCCTAATCAAGTAATGGAATCCTTAGTCAAATTTAATTTCATGTTGAGGAATTTTATTTATTATGCATAAAATTTTCTTGTTTTATACTTTACATATCTTGTTAATATTTAGTGGATTTTATATAGTGACCCAAGCCTTATACACTTATAATTACATAATTATTATCATAAATATTCAATAAACACAACCCAAATACCGTGAGGCCTATTGTCTTCAGAAGACTAAGTTAATAATACATAAAAAAACTAAAATACAACATCTTAATTTTATTATTCATAATGAGATCCTAAATCCCTTTGAGGTCCTAAAACTATATATGATAACTGGGTGAATACATAACAGAAAGGGCTGATATATAAAGCCTAGTAAGGGATTAATAATGGAAATGAAGTGTAACATATGAGTTAGAAATCATAACATGATAACATAAAATACAAGGCTCGTGAATAATCATAATGAGGAAAAATATAAGGAACATGGAATAATAATATCATGACAACACATGTATATGGTAGAAATATAAAACATGACATAATAATAAGTCTAAGATAACTTCTAAGACAACATCACATGGTGGATAGAGTACCATCGTGGATTGGGTTCATTTCATAATCCCATACATACCATCTCATGAGAATTTTTTCCCTAATTCCATAGAGGGATATCTGGGTGAACCCATTGTAACATGTACATTCTTGTGTGTTCTATAAAAGGATTTCAATCATAGTTCATAAACATATTAATTACCCATATAAATAATTGGGTTCCATCAGCTTGCTGGATATCATAATCAAAGAGGATTTCATAAAGATTCCAAAGATAAGAAGGGATTAATTATTTTAGAAATACATATCCAAGTACATAAGAATATGTCTCAAAATAGTGTGTCAATTTGGAAAAACATTCATGATAAAGGGTAGATAATTGGGTATATAAATCAACTTTCAAAACAGTGTTTTAAGGAATCCAATTAAATAATTTTAGATAAAGAATAGGTATATAATTTAATATGAAAAACCTAGATAAGATGTAATGGTTATAAATAAAATATTCCTTATTTAATGAATTATTTGATGGGAATAATTAATTTAAATGCACATTATATAAAAGGATTAAGGTATAGAGAAGCTTCCCTTAATTGGCTTGGATTTTAAAGAATACATTTGAGAAATGAACTTAAGGAATATATTAACCCATAAAAGGAAGGGATAATAAGATAGATATATATGTAATAGAAATATATAAATAATTTAAAATCATTCCATAACATAAAATAGAGATAGAAAGTGAGTTAGATAGATAAATTTCATAACCCAATGAAAATGGGTGGTTTAGAGAGATCCCTTACCTTAGGTTCTAGAATCATTAATAACATGAAATTAATGTCTGTGATAATCAAATTAGATTCATTAATTACTTAACTAAAAAAAATTATCCATATTTGATTTACTATAATTTTATTATATTTATTATAACCATTTCAGTGAGATATAAAGTTCAATTATGTTATTTCGAGGGAATATATTTCATTATTCCAAAGAAGGATCACATGTGGATAATTATTGAAGTATTTTAAAATAGGAATAAAACTAAATAAGTGAAATTAAATGGTATTCATGTCCTTCCAAAAATTAAAATGGTACCAATAATTCATTTATGGTCTGATACAGGAATGATTCATTTAGTAAAATCATTAATGTTATCCAGTTAGTTCATTTAGGTGGTTTTACCGACCTTAAAAAACTAGATTCATTTTATTTTATATTATGGCTATATATTCATTAAAAATGTGAAAAAATATATATCATACATATTTATATAATTTTAATATATTATGAGTGAATTTAAACCTTCCATGAAGGTGGCGTAGAAAAATGAAGTATGTTGTTCATGGAGGTGGTGAACTAACCATACTGTAAACAAAATTTTCATTATAGAAACAGGGGGTATAAGATTGATATTAAACCATAATAATAAAATATTATAACCTGTAAGATAATTACGTTACTATGTTAGTGTGTATGAATAAAATAAGGTGTAGATATAAGAAGATTAAAATTAAAAGAGGTTAGTTGAGAATTTTACCTCTTTCTTTGGTCACCTCCTCTTAGGCTACCCCTTAAGGATCCTAGAAATGGTCTTTAGATGAGACTAAAAGCACTAGAACATGGGGGAGGGTATTTTGAAGATATTTTGGTAGAAATTTGGAAATCTACAAGGCTTATATGTTGTGATAAGAAGGGGTGGTGAGGTCTGATATTTATAAGGAACAGAAATGGGTGTTTTTGAATATTATATTTATTAGTTTATTATTTTGGATTAATAATACCAATATATTAATTCTTATGACTATATAATGTAAATAGTGCAATTGGTTTTAAATTAGTGTGTTCTTACATCATCCATGAATCAAAAATTCAAGTATTGAGTTTATAATGTTAAATATCGTATTTTATCATATTTCATTATTCATAAAAAATTAAACTACATTAGAAAAATACAAAAAATTCACCCTTACCATTTTTCAACATATAGATTCAAAAAGTGAAATCAATTTTAAGAATTTTTTCTAAATATTATAAATTTAATTTTCAAATAGAATCCTCAATTTTGGGCAAAATATCAGTTTTAATCTTATGATCAATTTTCCGAAACTTTGAAAAAATACTTATCATCTCATAAAATTATTTGTATCTTATAAAAAAACTTAATATTGATTTATAAATCCATTTTACCGAAATATAATTTCTTTTAAATAATTATATTTATTATAAATGTTAAATTAAAACATTTACGTTTTTCAAAAATATAAAAACATAATTTATCCTTTTTAAAAAAATTATTTACTTGAGACATGGTATAAATATACTATATTTTCATTTTATAAAATAACTAAATATTATTTTACACTTCCATAGGTTAGGATACTATTCTAATATTTGGGTTACTATTCTTATTAGTTATGTTACTATTCTAAGGATTGTGTTACTATTCCAATAATCAGATTACTATTCTGATGGCCAGACTTGAAATAACCATATGAGTTATTAATTACTATAAGTAACTCAAATTTAATTCATTATTAATTAAATTATATTTTCCCTCAAGGATATATATTTTAATTTTTGAAATTCATATTCCATTATTAATAATCTTTTTCATTTCTATAGTGTTGTATGTGACTGTGATTATTCTGGGGGATTGAGTAGATCTAAATTTTCCTATTATTCATATCTTCTTTTATATGTTGTGTCTCATCATAATTCTTTCAATAATTATGGCTATTTTTCTCTCTAAATTTAATGTTAAAATTAATATAATAAAATTTTGTTGGTTCTATAACATTGTTCATATTCTTTAATATATATCTCTAAATATAAAACAATTATAAGAAGGGAAATTCCACTAATAAAATTCTAGGTATTTTCATTCTTCCACCTTTAAGAAATTTCTCCCTTGAAATTTCATTTTAGAAGATAGGGTGAAAATCAAGGAGGAGGATTTTACTTAATGGATTCCATTGGTTCCCATCTTGCCTCCCTATACATATGGTTTTTCCATAGTACTTTGACTATGTGATTTTTCTTGTTGCATATAATTTAGTCTACATGGTCTAATATCTTCACAGGATACTACTCAAAAGAGATACCATTCTCCAACTATACCACCTTTGAATTCAGTATATTTTAGGGGTCTAGTATGTACTTCATCAAGAGGAATACATGGAATATATCATGTGTTTGAGATAAGGTCGGTGGGAGTACTAGTCGATAAGACAAAAATACTTTGTGATAAAAAATCTCAAAGGGACCGATGTACCTGGGACTTAGCTTCCCCTTATTCCCAAATATCATGACTCCATTCCCTAGGGATATTTCAAGAAACTCCTTATTATATAAATTAGATCAGTGTGAGATCACTAAGAGTAAAGGGGTGAATCAGTGATCCATTTTCTTTTTAAAATTTGGTTCTTTTCCATTCAACCTCTATAATTGGTTATGGCCTCGATCCACTCTTCTCATATATCTCAACCTCACCCAAAATAATACTATAAATCAAAAGCATATAATGTAAGGAGTTACAAGGTTCAGTAAAAAACTTACGGCTTCACATATTGGTTATTCCCAAATATGGATTATATACTATATCAAAAGGTGATTACAAATAGTAATTTTTTATAACACCAAATATAAGTTGGTTATACATCCTTCTCCAATCCACATTCTTCAGTTGGTTATACCCCCAATTTCACCTTCTTCACTTGTGAATGGTTACACATCCAATCATAATATTTTAGCAACTTGTTATACCCCCCCAACTATAGCCTTCCTCTTCAGATGGATTGATCCACCATAGAAATATCTTTTATAAATCCTCCTCCATGGGTTTTATGGATTAGAATTTATCATATATAGTTCATGTAATTTTTCACTTTATGAATTAGAGTTACCGGTCTTACTGGGATATTATAATCACATGTATATGATTAATTTCCTTAGTTAAATAATGATCGAGAAATTCTACCTTTTAATGTTGAAGTCCTAACCTCACCAGATGTGTGAAAGTGGTTCACACAATAACTTTAATATTATTTTATGTAGTATAATAATTTTAAAAAATGGATCCACTTTATTTTTTAATTCTCAACAAGATTAGATCATATGCACTTCATGTATAGTGAAATACATGTGAAACTCTAGGACATTCATTAATTTATATTATTATTTTATGTTATATCATCAAGTCTATTTCAGGTATCTCAAATTTTACTATATTCAAGTATACATGTAAGCATGTATGCACCGTTCTCTTCATGGAAACACAATTGGGTGTGGATGTAACTGTTTTTCTATATATAGGTATATCATACAAGTTGTTGAACATCGTAGGCTTTATGAAAGTACGAGAAAGAATAGGTTATCTCTTCATTTTCTCCTCCAAATAACACAATGATATTATACCATTGGTTCATGGTATAACAACCCATTCTTAACATACATGTATATTAAATCATTTTAGATGAATATTCAACATATTATAAAAATACATGTCTGAGGACCATAATAGTTTAGTGTCTTTGGAAACATGGAACAAAATCTTCTAACTTGGTGAAATATATTCAATGTTTCCTAAAAAGATATTCCCATTTAGTAATTCTACTTAAAACCTTTCTTCATGACCTAGGGAAAGGAAACATAAGAAATGGGTGAGCTCAGATACTCAATAAGGGTAAACAAGAGAGATGTGTAAGAATAACATGAAAATAAGGGTATGAGAACATGATAATAACATTATAAGACCATACCATGTATATCAAATATAACAAACATGAATCATGGGATAAATATTGGTAGTTCATAAGACTTTAATCATAAGGGAATCAAGAGAATAATCCATGGAATCATAACATAAGAATAAGACATGGAATTGTGGAAGACACATAAGCTCATAAAATGATTTCCATAGTAGTCATGGAATCACTTACAAGGGAATATTAGTAGTATGGGTTCACTCCCCATATAATATTGGTAGTTATGGTTCACTTCCATGACCATATTAGTAGTCAATTTTTACTCCTAAGACCATCTTAGTAGACAAAGTCCTTTAAAAAACCGAACTCACTCCCCATTCCATCCATGCCAATCTCATGAGATATAAATTTTTAACCAATTCATTAGAGGGATATATAGGTCCACCCATATCATAATGAAATAATATATACGTGTTCCATAATATCATAAACATTCATCATATCATAACCCATTATATGAAATAGGTATCATAAACATATAATGATATGATAAACTGAAGAAAACAGACATGTTTCATAATAATTTCATTAAAGAATAACTTGTGAAAAGAAGTAGGTTTAATAATCATATAACCTATTAAAGAGAAACATTTTTCATAAATATCATTCCATAAAAACATAAACTATTCAGAGAAAGAATATTAATGGAAACTTTGGATAATTTCCCTAGAAAGGCATGAGTAACACCAACAAATTTCATCTTAGATGGGAAATAATTTGGAAAGATCCTTTAAAAAAATTCTTGAGGAAAATATCCTTTCTTATATGAAAATTTATTTTTAAAAACATAAAATGTTTTGAAACACTTTTTATTTAAAAATTTCCTTGAAAGCATATAAAGGAATCTTGAAAACCATTTTCCTTGAAAACTTATAAAAGAAGATTAAAAAAAATTGAAAACCATTTTCCTTGAAAATATTTTTGAAAACTTATAAATAATGCTTGAAAATATTTTAAAAACATTTTCCTTGAAAATATATTTGAAAACATAAAACATTTTTAGAAAACATGGTTTTGAAAGAACACAGATTTCCGACCAAAAAGAGAAATAAAATCAGATTTTCTTAAAAACATTTTTGTAATTATCATAAGTACCAAAGAGTTAAAAATAGTATTAATACATGATTATATCTTGAATAAATATAGGATAATAAAATTTATGAGTGTTTGTGATATATGTATCATAATATTTCATCAATAAAATCATAATTATAAACAATCCTGATAAACGATGAGATTGTTTCAAAAAACATATTACCACTTGGTATCTTTGAATTATACTCCCCATGTAATAAAATGAAATTTATATGAATCTGAACATTTCATGAAAATAATTATGTTAATTATATAGCCTGTGAAATGGTGTTATATACACCTTGTAAAATAATTTAGGTGCATAACAAAACATGTGTCTCAAAGATAGAAAATTGAGACAAAACTACCTTACTACCTTGGTAACTATTGAATCGTAAAACCCTACGAAATAGATATAATAAAATGGATTATTAATTAACCATAAATTTAATTATAATAATTATATAATACATTCATGGTCTAAATATATACCACACAAATTAAATGAGTGGTGAATAAGGCGTAAGTCTCATAGAAATAAAAGTTAGACGAGAAAACCCTTACCTTAAGTCTTGACTCTCTTTTTACTCATTCAAACCTCTTGTATAATAATATAAAATTATTATAAATCTATTAAAAAACTATATTATTATTTTTACAACCATATATTATTTTATTATGACATTTTATTACCCCCTTATTAACTCTTCTGTGTTAAAGTTACATTTCAGGTAATAACCACTTTGTTTTTCACATGTGTTTTTATTTGTTATATTTTTTGTCCTCATAATTATATCATGATCTCAAAAATTTAAAACATGAAATAAAAATAATATATATTCATTATATATATATTTATAATAATCTATAAAATTTAGAAATATGAAATGGAATATATTGTTCATGAAGATGGTAGGTCGTATGTACGCATGAACGATTTTCTATTTCATTATCATATTGTAAGAAAGAAGGTAAATAATATATATATATAGTGTAATTACAGTATAATTATTATTTCATAAACATAATTAATAAATTCTAAATATATTTTTAATGAATCACATCACTTTGAGGAGGCGGTAGTCCACACGTCCACAAACAAAGTTATCGTATTTACAAAAAATGGAAAGCATGAAGGTATGTGTTATATAATAATTTCAGAAGTATAAATACATCATAAATATCATATATAAAATATAAAAATATATTTTATATCATAATTATCAACCATGATAGGTGGTATAGAAAAAATGAACAACATCATATCATGAGGCGATAGTTTGCCTTACACAAGAACGGTAAGTTCGTTACCCATTTGATAGAGGTGTGTATAGGTATAGGTCAAAACATTAATATTAAAAGATATCAATATATTTAGGATACTTTGTTTATTATTTAATCTTTGAATAAGAATATTTTATGGGTTTGATAATGAAGATAACATAAAATAGCTTGATGAATAATGTTACCTCTTCTTTGGGTAACTCCTTTTCGTTTGCACCAAAGGGCTTCCTTGGATGAATTTTTTCCAAAAGTGAGGATTCTAGGATGAGGTGAGATATTTTTAGGAGATATTTGGTCAGATTTTTTTCGATTCAAAGTTTCTTGAGAGGTGTGAAGAAGTGTGAGTGGTGAGTGCCTTTTTATAGGGGAGGAGGAGTGACATTCTTGTAAATTTTTTAAAATGGAATTCAACCCATGTTTTTATCATGTAAAGTGGCTCTAATAATGATAAATATTATATCCAAGGGATTATAGGGTCTAAAAATGTACATAAAATGGATTTTGGACAAGTTTCTAGGTCATTTTGGGCCTTAGTATTAAGGTTTAGTCCTTTGTTAAGTTAATTTTTCTCTTAATTACTATAATTAATTTTAATCACTTTCACTAATATTTTTGGTCAAAAACTAAGTTCACCTTATTATAAATTATAAATAATTTTTATTAAAAATATTTAATCCATTTTTATAAATTCCAATCATAGAAGTGGCAGAAATTAATTTAAAATTAATCCCGTAGTAGGGACGACAATGCGGGTTGTTAAAAAGATTGCTAAGTTTTGATATCCAATTTCAAAGTAAAATTGATTAAAATAACCTAAATTGTATTAATAGATTTATATTTTATTTAATTAAACTTTAAAACCAAATTAAAATATTATTTAACTATACAAATAAATTATATGAAAAATAATTTTTGAATTAAAATTTAGTATTTTTCACTATTATTCCAAAAATGAAGTTTCTCAGAAAAATACCAAAAATTAACCCAAAGTAAGTTTTTGTATTTTTATTTCAAAAATGAAGTTTATTTTTTCAAATAAAAATTATAAAATTTTCATAAATCATATATAGAATAGGTTCTCAATTAAAAGGCGGTAAAATTACTTTTTTTAAAAAATACCTCTTTTTATTCATACAATTGGATTTATTCTTATCTTAGGATTATAAAATATATTAGATGAGTATAATTTAATTTTATTTAATATATAATATATAAATTTTGTCAAAAACATTCATCAGTATTGGTTTGTTTAATTTATTGAGACAAAATGGTGTTTGTACGTAGAAGAATAGTTTTCTTAGAAAAGGAATTTCTTTATTCTAAAATAGTTGTTACATTCATTTATAACTAATTAATATTAAATTATTCATGTGTAAATAATATTTTCAAAATTTAATTAATCTTATTAATATCCACCATTCCAATGGAAATCCAAACAAAGTGCTTTCGTATAATAAAAATATATATTCAGTGTTGTGTGAAATAAAAAATATCAAAAAGATTAAATTAATTACAAAAAAAGTATCATAAAATCTTGGGGTGTTACATTATACCCCCCTTAAAATTAATTTCTCCCTCAAAATCCATATGTGTTATCAATTATTTAATACTTGAAAGTTCCTTTCATAGAAACCCACATCGTAAAAATTAATACTAAAACTTCCTTTAAACAAAGAACATTGGAAGCAAAATGGTTACCCAAAGTAATGCATAATTTGGTTTCCACAAAGGAGAAAATAGGTGGGAAGTGAAAACATGGGCATGGAAGATAAATCTAACTATCAAGTTCTGATAGATAGTTATAGAGAACATGGTTAGTAAAAGGTATCTATCACAAATCCATAACCCAAAGAGGCTTGAAAAATGTAATTGATATCATAAAAAATGATTATAATAGGATAAAATTTTATTTCAAGACCCTTTTTACTAAATTTGAATAATTTTCATGAGAAAATATGCATACTTGATTTCAGAACAATCTCACCCTTTTTTTATGCCTTGATTAATTTACACTTTATCTCTTATTCCAAGAAATGAAGGTGAATTTTTCATTCGTGAAATATTAGCAGATCATGAGATCCATTAATAGAATAATAGTTCATTACATCTGTCTGTATCACAAAAAAAATGTTAGTACAATTTATATGATATGAATAAATACTCATATGGTGAGATAATACTTTAATCTCTAAAACCTCATCTGAATTTTAACATAAACCATTCCATAAATTGTTAACCTTATAACCCTTTTGAAAGATGAAAATCAAAAAATTAGAAAGGTGGTAACTAAATCATCTTAACATTGATCTACCATATATTATATGGTATCTCCTTGTTTCCACATTAAAAACATGTGAATATATTTATCATGTAGTGACCTAGACTTAACATACATGGATACTAAATCATTTTAGATGAATATTCAGTACATTACAAAAATACATTCCTAAGTACCATAATAGTTTAGTGTCTTTGGAAACATGGAATAAAATATTCTAACTTGGTGAAAGATATTCAATGTTTCCCACAAATATCTTCCTCTTTATTAATTCTACTTAAAATATTTCTTTATAACTCAGGGAAAGGAAACATAAGAAGAGGGTGATCTAAGATGCTCAGTAAAGGTAATCAAGATAGATATATAAGAATAACATGAGAATAAGGGTATAAGAACATGATCATAATATTTTAAGATCATACCATTCATATCAAAGATCATAAACATGAATCATGGAATAAATATTGGTAGTTCATAAGACTTGAATCATAAGGGAATCAGGAGAATAATCTATAAAAGTATAACATTAGAATAATACATGGAATTAGGGCAAACACATAAGAACAAAAGATTATTTCCATAGCAGTTAAGGCATCACTAACAAGGCCATCTTAGTAGTATGGGTGCACTCCCCATACCATATTGGTAGTTATGGTTCACTCCCATGACCATATTAGTAGTCAAGGTTCATTCCTAAGACCATCTTAGCACAAAAAGTCCTTTACTGAACTGAGTCTACTCACCTTTCCATCCATGTCTATGTTATAAGATATAAATCATTATCCAATGAATTGGAGATAGATATAGGTTATACCCATATCATAATGAAATCATACATACATGTTCCATAAGATCATAAACATTCATCATATCATAACCCATGAAATGAAATATGTATCATAAACATGTAACCATATCATAACTAGTGGAAAAGAGAGAGGTTTTATACTCATTTCATCAAAGAATAACTCTTTAAAAGCAGTGGTATTCATAATAATATAAACATGAAAGAGAAACACTTTTCATAAACATCATACCATAAAAACATAAACCATTCAGAGAAATAATATGAATTGAACATTTGGATCATTTCCCCATAAAGGCATGAGTAACACCAACAGATTTCATCATATATGGGAAATAATATAAAAAAATTCTTTAAAAAAATTGAATAAAATATCCTTTATTATTTTAATTTTTTAAAAAATAAAACATTTTTAAAACCATTTTCTTAAAAAATATCCTTGATAACTTATAAATTCATCTTGAAAACATTTTGAAAAACTTTTTCCTTGAAAACTTATAAAAGAATATTGAAAACATTTTAAAAACCATTTTACATGAAAATGTATTTGAAAATTTATAAATAAATTTTGAAAATATTTTGAAAAACTTTTCCTTGAAAATATATTTGAAAACATAAAATATTTTTAGAAAACATGGTTTTAAAAGAACACAGATTTCCGACCGAAAAGAGAAATAAAGTCGAATTTTTTTAAAAATGTTTTCTTAATTATCTTAAATACCAAAGAGTGGAAAAATTATACTAATACATAATGATATTATGACTAACTAGAGGATAATAAAATTAATGAGTGTTTTTGAGATACATATCATAATATTTCAACAATATAATCATAATCATAAATAATCCCGATAAATGATGAGATTGTTTCAATAAACTCTTACCACATGGTATCTTTGAAGCATACACCCCATGAAAAAAAATAAAATTTACATGAAGCTTAAAATATCATGAAATGAATTATATTCATGATATAACATGTAAAATAGAATTATATACACCTTGTATAAGAATTTAGGTTCATAACAAAACATGTGTCTTAAAGAAGGAAAATTGAGACAAAACTACCTTATTGCCTTGTTAACATTTGAACTATAAACCCTATAAAATCGAGATAATAAAATGGATAATTAAATACCCATAAAATTAATAATAATAACAATAATAAAATATATTAATGTTCTATATATACACCACAGAAATGAAATGATTAGTGAATAAGGCATAAGTCTCACAGAAATAAAAGTGAGATGAGAAAACCATTACCTTACATCTTGACTCTCTTCGCACTCATTAAAAACTACTTTATAATAAATATATGTTTATTATAAATATATTTAAGAACCATATTATTATATCTAATACCATATATTATTTTATTATGACCTTTTATTACCCACTTATAAACTATTACATGTTAAAGTTACATTTCAGGTAACAACTGCTTTGTTTCTCACATGTGTTTTGATTTGTTATATTTTAGGTCCTCGTATTTATATCATGGTCTCAAGAATGTAAAAAATGATATAAAAATCATATATATTAATTATATATGTATTTATAATAATCTATAAAATATATAAATATGAAATGGAATACACAGTTTATGGAGACGGTAGCCCGTACATATGCATGAACCCTGTTTCTATTTTATTATCATATTTTAAGAAAGAAGGTAAATGAAATATATGTATATATATATATATATAATATAATTAATGTAAAAATATTATTTCATATATATCATATAATTTTACTAAAATATTCCTTAATACATTCCATGTAGAGTGTGAATGAATCACATCTCTTTGAGGAGGCGGTAGTCCAAACATCCACAAATAAAGTTATTGAAGGTTCCGGGCATAGAAGAAGCTCGTGGGTGGATGTTCCCACTTGGATTTTTTTCATTAGCAATGATAAATCTGGGATCAATAGGATGATAAATGCCAGACTCCACGGATCAGATCACACAAATGGACAAAGAAGAAGAATAGTCCTGGAACCACAAACAAGGATCATCACAGGTTGATTATAATTAATTTAATTAATTGAAAAAAGTACCTTTTTGCGTTCTTTCTTCGTTGATATTTCTGATCACGTTCCGATGTGATTCATCATTGCATCACAGAATCCAAGGGTAGACTTCCTCTAGCAGTGATCCACACGTGCACCACGTATCTATGGACATTGCCAAAGGATTCTACAGGTTCTAGCATGGAGAAACCTTTTTCCAACATTGTCCGCCTTAGATCGTCTTGATCTGATGGAGGAGGATCTCTCTCGGTCTTGAGAGTGTTCTTGGAGGAAGGAGTTCTTTCGGTCTTGAGATAATTATCCAGAATTTTTGTGCACAATGATTGGGAAAAGTGTTGGGGTTGTTAGGATATTTATAATAGGGTTTGAGGTTATAGAGTTATGATAATAAATAAACGCATTATGCATTTTATTTATTTCATTAACTCTTATTTAAAACCCCCATGTTGAATTATTAATTCCTTGACATGTTCCCACACTGATTATAATAAATATAATTTAATAAAACAATATTATATCCTCAAAATCCCGATTGGAAAAACTACACGGCGTGTAATGATTAATACACGATGTGTACTTGTTTTTCATAAAAAAACTATGCGGCCTATAATGATTAATACATGGCATGCACTTGTCTTCCATTTCCTTTCCAAAATGAAAACTACGTGGTGTGTAATCATTAATACACGGCGTGTACTTGTTTTCAAAAATAAAAACTGCACGGCGTGTAATAATTAATACACGGAATGTACTTGTTTTCATTTTATTCTTCCTCCAACATTAAAATGATTTAGGCTTCCTTGAATAATTATTAAACCATGTACATGAATAATCTTTATTCTACTTGAGATACTTGGATACACTTAGTGTGTGACCCTCTAGGCCTCTTTCTCGTTGGCATTAGGCGGGCTTGCCTAAAGTCCAAGATTACTGCCTAGCAATGGGTCAAGGCACCCAAGAGAAATAATTTGACGTCGCATTGACGTGTCACCTCATATGAATGATTACCATGTAATTTAATCCCTTTTTCTCAATATCTCATCAAGAAGGTTTCATGACAGTGTCATAAACCTATATGCTTGATCTGTCATTCTTTGACTTCCAAAAATAAACTCGTCGTTACACCATGGCCATGGAATTTGGGCGACAGTTCTATTTCAATCAAAGGGGCCCAATATATATACTTCTATAAATATGGAAGGGATAAATCCTTCCTCGATTTATCCATTAACAACATGTCATTCATGACACACCCAACGTACCCTACTTCCCGCCAATTGTTTTCGTGACGGTTTTCGTCATCAAATCTAAGTGCGCGAGTCATGACATGAGTTAATGATAATCTTCTAGTCTAAGGACCATTACACATGCTCATAGATAGTAATGTCTGATGACACCAAGACATGCATAATTACTACTGGCAGGTCTGTTCTCATAATCTCCCATCTTGGATATTACCAAGTGCGAACTCCATGAGAGAGAGTCTCATCTTCTTATGAGTACTCGTACATGACGGTCTATATACTACATGTCCTATCATAGTATATCATCCAACTATAGAATTTTATTTAATAATATTATTATTGAATTTCGAGGTTCTCATCATAGCAGGGATCTTCCATGACCTTGTTAATGCAACAAATATTCTAGGACACTATTATATTATAGTCATGCAGAATAATGAACAATATATAATAAGTGTACATTCATGTAATCAAAGTACAAATAGTTGGATCTCAGAACACCAACTCTAAAAAACTCCCTGTTAAGTCAATGCTTTAGTCAAGGGGTCTTCCACGTTATTTTCTGTAGAAATACTTCTCACTGCAACTTCACCTCTCTGAGAAAAAACCCTCAAGAGATGATACTTCTGAATTATGTGCTTTGTTCACTGATGTGACCTTGGCTCTTTTACAACTGTCACTGCTACAGTATTATCACAATAGATTGTGATAGGATCTTTACTGCTAGGTACTACATCCAACTCTTGGACGAATCTATGCATCCATACTGCTTCTTTAGCTGCCTCAAAAGCTGCGGTATACTCGAACTCTGCTGTAGAATCTGCCACCACACCTTGCTTTGATCTCTTCTAGCTCATCGTACCTCCATTCAAACTGAAGATGTATCCAGTCTGCGACTTCATGTCATCTTGATCAGTCTGGAAACTAGCATCGACATGTCCTCTGATGACTAGTTCCTCATCTCCTCCATAAACCAGGAACATATCCTTAGTACACCATAGATACTTAAGTATAGTCTTGACTGCCATCCAATGGTGTTCTCCGGGACCAGCTTGATATCTTCCTACCGTACTTAATGTGTAAGCATCATACATCATTGTACATAGCATAGCATACATGACTGACCCAATCGTGGATGAGTAAGGGATCCTTTCCATTCTCTTTCTTTCCTCATGTGTTGGAGGACACATTTTCTTGAAAAGATGAATGTCATGTGACACTGGAAACAATACCCTCTTGGATTTTTACATACTGAATCTCTTTAGTATCTTTTCAATGTATGTACTTTGACTCAGGCCCAGCATTCTCTTGGATCTATCATGATGGATCCTGATCCCTAGAATATATGCTACCTCGCCCAAGTTTTTCATGGAGAAGCATTTATCCAACCATGCCTTAACTGACTGTATGATAGGTACTTCATTTCCAATTAGTAATATGTCATCAACATATACTATTAGGAAAACAATTGCACTTCCACTAAACCTTTTTTAGACACAAGGCTCACATTCTTTCTTAACAAAGACAAATTCTGTTATGGCTTCATCAAAATGAATGTTCTATAACCTTGATTCTTTCTTTAATCCATAAATGGATTTCTACAACTTTCATACCTTGTTGGAATCCTTTGGAGTCACAAACCCTTCAGGTTGTGTCATGTAGACATCTTCCTGGAGGTTATCATTAAGGAGTGTTGTTTTGACATCCATTTTCCAAATTTCATAGTCATGGTAAGTGGCAATGGCCAATAGGATTATGATGGATTTCTGCATCGCAACTGGTGAAAAGGTTTCATCATAGTCAATTCCTTGATATTGTCTAAAACCTTTTGCAACCAGTCGTGCCTTATAGGTGCTGACTTGTCTTTAAATGTCCAATTTCTTCTTGAATACCCATTTATTACCAAAAGGATTTACATCAACTATAGGATCTACCAAAATACAGACATAGTTTTGGTACATGGAATCCATTTCAGAATTCATGGCTTCTTGCCACTTGGAAACATCTGTGCCTTCAACTGCTTCCTTCTAGGTAATAGGATCATCATTGTCAACCAATAATGAGTCACCATCCTCAGTGACAAGAAAACCATACCATTCTGGTTCTCTCACCTCTCTCGTGCTCCTATACAGTTCTTGTGTCTCTGGAACAGATTGTTCTTCCATGGGGATTTGTGGAATCTATTCTTGTACCAACTCCTGTGTATCTTGAGCCTCGACTTCATCGAATTATATCTCACTCCCACTATCTCTTTTGGATATGTGCTCCCTTTCAAGGAATATGGAATGTCTTGCCACTGTAACCTTTTTATCTGAGGGGTTGTATAAGTAATATCCCCTTTTTTCCTTGGGATATCCTATAAAGATACACTTTGTGCCTTGGGGTGAAAGTTTGTTACCTGAAGAGGCCTTAACAAATGATTCGCTACCCCATACATGTAAATTTGATAACATGGCTTTGCATCCACTCCATAACTCATATTGAATACCATTTATTGATTTAGTTGGTACTTGGTTTAGTATGTGTGTTGGTGTTTGTAATGAATATCCCCAAAAGGATAATGGAAGAATCGCGTGACTCATCATTGATCTCACCATGTCCAACAGGGTGCGGTTCCTCCTTTCACTTACACCATTCCACTGAGGCGTGTAAGGAGTAGTGAGTTGAGATAGAATCCCAACCTCCCGTAAGAAATCAGTGAAGTCGTGATTAAGATATTATCCTCCTCTGTCTGAGCAGAGTTTTCTAATCTTCTTACCAAGCTGGTTCTCAACTTCATTCTTGTATTCTTTGAACCGATCAAAAGAATCTGACTTATACCTCATTAAGTAAATATATCCATATCTACTAAAATCATTAGTAAAAGTTATGAAGTACAAGAACCCACTCCTTGCGTCAACTGGAAATGGTCCACACACATCTGTGTGAACTAATTCTAGAAGCTCTTTAGCCCTTTCACCTTTCCCACTAAATGGGGCTTTGGTCATTTTTCCTTGTAGACACGCATGGCATACACGAAGTGGTTTTAGTTCAAAATAATCTAAATACCCATCTTGATGTAATTTTGTCAAACGTTTCTCATTGACATGACCTAGTTGGTGATGCCAAATCTGGGTGTGGTATGAGTCATGTGAATTAACTTTGTCATCAATTTCCATTACTTGGTTTGTGTATTCTAACACATAAAGGTCGTTATATAAATGTGCCCTACCAAAACAAATGTTATCTTTATAAAAGTAGCAACATTTATTTCCAAACTTGAATATGAATCCATCAGTATCTAATCTGGATACTGAAATAATGTTTTTGGTTACATAGGATATATAATAACATCCTTTCAATACTAAGACTATCCTAGTAGGCAATGTGAGGTGGTAGTCTTCGATAGCTACAGCAGTGAGTCTGGCTCCATTGGCTTCTCACTGATCCACCTCACCTCGGTCAATCTTTCTAAATCTACTTGGTTCCTGTATTTGGATATAGATGTGAGCACCTCAAGAAGTATCTAATACCCAATTGGTAGAAACAGGTAGATTGCATTTGATAACAAAAGCACCTGAAGCTTCCCCTTGCTTCCTTGGCTGGGTGCAGTTTTTCTTCCAGTGGCCCTACTTGCCACATGCAAAAAAAACAGCCTCTTGTTCTCTTGACTCCACTTTGATCTTCCTTTTATTGGAAGGCCTTGAATAATCTTTGGTATTAAAGCTATTTGCCTTCCCTTTCCTTTTTTTCACCATAAGGATAGAATGATTTTTGCGCTTCATATCATTATCCACTTAGTGAATGAGGATAAGAAGATCAGATAGAGACTTCTCAATGTTTTTCATGTCGAAATTTACAACAAAGTTAGAGAAGATCTGGGGGAGTGATGCAAGAATGAGATCGGTACCCAGTTCTTCAGAGAGTTTAAACCCTAGAACCTCCAAGCGCTCAATGTAGCCAATGATCTTGACTACATGAGGCCCAGCTGGGGCACCCTCTTCAAGCTTGCTCTAAAATAGAGCCTTGGAGATCTCAAACCTTTCCTGTCTTTCTCTCTCCTGTTATAGACCACGGAGGTGATCGAGCATGCTTTAGGCATCTATGTATTCATTAGACTTCATGAGCTCTCTAGACATTGATGACAGCATCAAACATTGAACATCGAGTGCATCGCTCAAATGTTGATTATAGACTAGGAAATCTTCATCACTCGCCCCTTGGGCAGGCGAATCAGGAAGTGAGGACTCCAACACGTAAAAATTTCATTCATGGAATAGGATAACTCAAAGGCACCTAAACCATTCCTAAAAGTTACTTTCGGTGAGGATATTGTCTTTATCCAGAATTGATCGCAGAGAAAATGTGGTTGACGAGTTTTCCATATTGATTCTACAAATTAAAAGAGTAGATTTATCAGTACTTTCTTGATTACATTTTATGAGAAATAATAAATTTTATTAAGTCTCCAACTATTTTATCAAGTCCCAATGGCCCTCTCCATTGAACTCAGAATGTCTAGTTGCTTTGACATTCTAGTGGCAAGGATCCATATTCCCCTTCGCATAACCCTAAAAAGGGTTGGTCAAGCTATTAGATGGTAGTTAGGTAGGCATTCCTTTTCCAACTGTGAGCTTACAGTTCCTTGATCTATTGAGTGGACTCCCCAATCCTGAAATCCTGACTTGGATTTCCTCAACACTTTCCTCCATTTTACAACAATTATAGAAAGGGCTACTCCTCTTGATGTAAAATGATTAAGTCAACCTAAAACTTTTATAAGATATTCCTTTATAAAAGTAAGTTTCCCTACAAGGGTTGGTCAAACACATAGTTTTATTGAGTCTTGCTCTTAATCAAGTAACAGAAGGCTTGCTCTGACTTAATATGGTATTTAAGTGATTTTAATCCTTTATGTGTAGTTTTTCATTATCACATGCTTGTTAATATTTAAGTGATGCTTGCTTAAGTGATTAACCATGTTTTTAAAATGTTTACGCATAGTCTGGTTTTTATTTTATTCCATCTTTGCATGCTTTTTTATTTCATTAATTATGTAATCGCGACAACACATACATAATAAATAAACTATGCAATCAGACAGAAATAAAATAAGATGGCATGATCATGAGCTTCTATTGGTTAGCTTATCTAGCAGTTTTTATAAGCTAACCTTGACCTAGGGAAAAACACCTTGAACCCGATGGTTCTTGTTTTTCAGCTCCCACATGTCCACCTTTGTATTTTCTTGTGTTGGTTTCACCTCAGATTTATATTTTGAACCATCTCCTCTGGCTTGGGAGATCCTCCATTACATGGGGTTTACATTAAAGAAACCATGGGCATGCAGGCCCTACATATTATTGGAAGAATGCTCGTAGGCCAAAAAATTTAAATAAATTTAAATGAAACCATACACACAAAAAGGGTCTTTGGTCTAGATCATGATCATCCATAGCATGAAACAACATTTACGCATATTTAGTATTTAAATTCTTTTAACCATTCTATTATTCAATATAATTCGCGCTTGAATTCAATTAATTATGATCTTATAATTAATCAATTCCTTATCTTGAATTCCTTTCTGAATTTCCTTGAGATTCTTCTCATCTATATCCCTTATATGATTCTTTTTACTTTGGAGGAAACCTGGTGAAATTACATTTCTGGAAAGTACATGGCATGTAGGCAATATTACGCGACGTGTATTTTTTCACTCTTTATCCAAAGTACATGTTGGGGGATTTGGCATGTTTTATTTACTTTGGAAATTTTGGAGTACACAGCGTGTAGATTAATATAACACGGCGTGTACTTCCTTGTTACGCGGTTACCAGCCTGGCAATCCCATGTACGCGGTACGCGGCTTCTCCTTGTACACAGTTTCACCTGGGTCGGATCGGACTACATGGCGTGTTGATTCAACATACACACCGTGTATTCTGGTTTCCACATGCTATTCTTTTTTGGTCAACACGGTGTAATAAATAATTAGGTATACTCAATTCACATGGCGTGGTGTGGCGGACCAGTACCAGTTCATTGAACCTAAGTACACGGTGTGTAGTTTTCACCACACGCCGTGTATTCTTGTGTTGTACAGAAAAAAAGAGTGGATCCTCCAGATGAGTTCCTTGTTTTTATTTTAATCAAAATTAAAATTAATAGGTCATTTCTGTGATGTGAATCTAGAAATGAAGGAGGAAGAATAGATCTCATTCATTCAGATTTATAGAATTATTTATCTTGAATTGAATCAAATATAAATGTGTAAATTATCAACAAAAATTAAATAACTATAATCAACATTGTAACCTTATTTTGATACCATTTGAAGGTTCTGGGTATAGTGGAATCTCGTGGGTGGATGTTCCCACATGGATTTTTGTCATTAGAAATGATCAATCTGGGATCAATATGACGATAAATGCCAGACTCCACAGATCGAATCACACAAATGGACAAAGAAGAAGAATAGTCCTGGAACCACAAACGACGATCGTCATAGGTTGATTATAATTAATTTAACTAACTGAAAAGAATTACCTTTTGGAATTCTTTCTTCATTGATATTTCTGATCACATTCTGATGTGATTCGTCATTGCGTCACATAAGCCAAGGGTAGACTTCCTCTAGCGGTGATCCACATGTGCACCACGTATCTCTGGACGTTGCCAAAGGATTCTCTAGGTGCTAGCATGGAGAAACTTTTTCTTGCATTGTCCTCCTTAGATCGTCTTGATCTGATGGAGGAGGATATCTCTCGGTCTTGAGAGCGTTCTTGGAGGAAGTACTTCTTTCAGTCTTAAGATAATTCTTCAGAATTGTTGTGCACAATGATTGGGAAAAGTGTTGGGTTTGTGAGGATATTTATAATCGGGTTTGAGGTTATAGAGTTATGATAATAAATAAACGCATTACGTGTTTTATTTATTTCATTAACTCTTATTGAAAACCCCCATGTTGAATTATTAATTCCTTGAAATGTTCCCACGCTGATTATAATAAATATCATTTAATAAAATAATATTATATCCTAAAAATCCTGACTAGAAAAACTACACGGCGTGTACTTGTTTTTCATAAAAAACTACACGGCGTGTAATGATTAATACACGGCATGTACTTGTTTTCCATTTCCTTTCCAAAATGAAAACTATGCGGCATGTAATCATTAATACACCGCGTGTACTTTTTTCAAAAATAAAAACTACACAGCGTGTAATAATTAATACACAACGTGTACTTGTTTTCATTTTATTCTTCCTCTAACATTAAAACGATTTAGGATTCCTTGAATAATTATTAAACCACGTACATGAATAATCTTTATTCTACTTGAGATACTTGGATACACTTATTGTGTGACCCTCTAGGCCTCTTTCTCGTTGGCATTAGGCAGGCTTGCCTAAATTCCAAGATTATTGTCTAGCAACGGGTCAAGGCACCCAAGAGAAAGAAGTTGATTCCACATTGACGTGTCACCTCATACAAACGCTTACCGTGTAATTTAATCCCTTTGTCTCAATATCTCATCAAGAAGGTTTCATGGCAGTTTCATAAACCTATATGCTTGATCTGTCATTCTTTGACTTCTAGAAATAAACTTGTCTTTACACCATGGCCATGGAATTTGGGTGACAGTTCTATTTCAATCAAAGGGGCCCAAGATATATAATTCTATAAATATGGAAGGGATAAATCCTTCCTCGACTTATCCATTAACAACATGTCATTCGTGACGCACTCAACGTACCCTACTTCCCGCCAACTCTATTTGTGATGGTTTTCGTCAGCAAATCTAAGTGTGTGAGTCATGACATGAGTTAATGATAATCTTCCAGTCTAAGGACCATTGCACATGCTCGTAGATAGTAATGTCCGATGATACCAAGACATGCGGAATTACTACTGGCAGGTCTATTCTCATAATCTCCCATCTTGGAGATTACCAAGTGTGAACTCCATGAGAGAGAGTCTCGTCTTCTTATGAGTACTCTCACATGATGGTCTGTATATTATGTGTCCTATCATAGTATGTCATCTAACCGTAGAACTTTATTTAAGAATATTGTTATAGAATTTCAAGGTTCTCATCATAACGGGGATCTACCATGACCTTATTAATGCAACAAATATTCCAGGACATTATTATATTATAGTCATACAGAATAATGAACAATATATAATAAGTGTATATTCATGTAATCAAAGTACAAACAGTTGGATCTCAGGACACCAACTCTAACAGTTATCATATTTTAAAAAATAGAAATAATGAAGATATGAATTATATAATAATTATATAAGCCTAAATAAATAATATATATCATATATATCATATAAAAATATAGTTTACATCATAATTCACAACCATGAGAGGTGGTGTATGAAAAAATTAAAAAACCTCGTTTTGTGAGGCGATATTTCGTCGTACATAAGAACGGTAAGTTCGTTACCCATTTGATGAATTTGTGTGTAGGTGTAGTTATAAACCTTAAAATAACAAAATATAAGTATATTTAGGATACTAAGGTTATTATTTAAGCATTTAATAATAATATTTGAGAGTTTGGAGAATGAAAATAAAATAAAAGAGCTTGAGGAAGAATGTTACCTCTTCTTTGGGCAACTCATTTTGGTTTGCAGAAAATAGATCTATTGGATGGATTTATACCCAAAGTGAGGCTTCTATGATGAATGTATATATGTTTATAAGATATTGGGGGAATATTTAGGTCGATATAAAGTGTATTGAGATGCTGAGGAAGTGTGAAGTGTGAGTGCCTTTTTATAGTGGAGGAGGAGTGGCATTTTTGTAAATTTTTGAAACTGGAATTCTACCCATGTTTTCCCAGGTAAAGTGGATCCAATAATAGTAAAAATTATATAAAATGGAGTATAGGGTCTATATATGGATATAAAATTTCTTTTGGACTAGTTTCTAGGTCATTTTGGGCCTTAAGTTTAAGGGTTAGTCCTTTGTTAGGCTATTTTTTCTCTTAATCACTATAATTAATTTTAATCACTTTCACTAATATTTTTGGTCAAACACTAAGTTGAAATTATTTTAAATTATAAATTATTATGATTCAAAATATTCAATTCATTTTTTCAAATTCCAATCACAGTAGTAGCATAAATTAATTTAAAATTAATCCTGCAGTCGGGATGACAATGCGGGGTTTTAAAGTAAAAATATTCAAAATATTACTATGTTTTTATATCAAATTTAATAGTTAAATTGATTATAATGAACTAAATTGAATTAATTTATGTATTGTTTATCTAAAGAAATTTTAAAACCAAATTTAATATAATTTAACTATATAAATAGATTAGATGAAAAATAAGTTTTGAATTAAAATTCAGTATTTTTCATTATTCATCCAAAAATAAAGTTTTCAGAAAAATACAAAAAATAACCCAAAACAAATTTTTATATTTAAATTTAAAAAATTATGTTTGTTTTTTAAAATAAAAATTACAAATTTTTTAAAAATCAGATATAAAATAGGTTCACTATTAAAAGGCGAAAAAAATACTTTTTTAGAAAAATACCATATGATTGGATTTATTCGTATCTTGTGCTTATCAAATATATTAGATGAGTGTCAAAAAAAATTACTTAATATATAATATATAAATTTTATTAAAAACATTCATCAATAATGGTTTCTTTAATTTATTAAGATAAAATGGTGTTTGTACATAGAAGAATAGTTTTCTTAGAAAAGGAGTTTCCTTATTCTCAAATTGTTATTACAATCAATTCTAACTAATTGATAACAAAAGGATTCATGTGTAAATAATATTTTCACAATTTAATTAATCTTATTAATAACCACCATTCCAATTTCAATGTGACAACTATAATAATATTTTAATAATAATATTAATTGTACATTGTAGTTTGGTAAAACTAGGTCTTTCATGTCACACAAGTAAACGAACGAACTCAACATTTTGTGTCACACAAGGCAAACATAATGTCGATTGTATCAAAATATAATCTTATTCTTGTGAGTAATGTAAGATTAACTTGTTGTTGTGTATAATTCAAGATAAACTTAGTTCTTTTGTATAACAAAAATCTATATTCAGTGTTGTGTGAAATTAAATAATATCAAAAAGATTAAATTAATTCAAAAAATATATCTCAAAAAATATTGGGGTGTTACACATGGTATATTAAAACATTTCACATAAACCAACATGGTTACATGTAAGATTATTGCGCAATGCTGAATGTATTCATGGTACTAGTTCTTCATGAAGAACTTCGAGTGTGTTTGGAATAAGATGAATGGCCATGGGATATCCTTTTGTGAAAAATTAGAGAGTTTCATGGAATATATTCTTTGTGAAATAATGTTTGTGGACAATTTTTTTTCCTTTATAAAAATGATAGGTCTCTCAGTATATCAGGGATATCTCCTCAACTTGGTACTCTTCCTTTTATAGGTGAGTTTTGTCACCTCATCTATGGGAAATATTCTATTCCAAAGATGATATTAATATCCCATAAAAAATTACAGTATCCTATATATTTAAATTTATTTAATCTTTCAATGATCCTAAAATATTCTTATATAGAAAATAATTGCAACTTCATGATACTGACTTCTTCTCTTTCTAGTTTTATCTCATATGAATGTGAATATGATCATGTGCACCTTTAAAAATTGAACTTTTCTATGAATGATGGATGCATGAGAAGCCTTATGAAACTTCATTTTCAATTTTCCAAACCTTGTTTTTCAAGTTATCACATAAATTAAAGACTGAGATTTCATATATGGAGGTTCTTAGCCACATCACCTAAAAATCCCGGCATCATAATAATCATGGATACCTCAAGGTTGATTGATAGAGATTCAACCATCATCTCCAATGAACAAAAAGCAGAGTCAAGTGTAAGTATGTTGAATATAGTACTTTTGATGATCATACAACTAAGATGTCTTTGATCATATGGTGTTGATATAAACATATCTTTTAAGGTAGATATATAATGTTTTTCACCACACAATCCCTCATCAATCCTTCATGTGGTAGATTAATTCAATACAAAAAATCCAATGAAAATGACTACTCAAGAAAGTAGTCAGGTTTAGTACCTACAACACTTACACACACTTCTCCCACATGGGCCATGCCACACCATTGTGCTATCCACGGGCACTCTCTGCATTCCATGCATTCATTACCAATGATCTATCCTACCTATTCATTCTCTAACACTCCATTACCATCACCATGGTTGTATGAGTGCTCACCCTACCCAACTAAGTAGTGTCTTCGAGGTACCCTTGGCTAGCTAGGTGGTTGTCCATTTTTTTAATAAAGGATAACTAAATGGATTAGCCAATCCATAAATTAATTCCATTCCATATTCCATATAACCCTCACCACCAAATTCCAATACACTTAAATTCCTTCAATTCTATATAAAGACACATGAAAAATAATATTTTTCATGGTCTTTAATAATTTATCCTATTCTTCAACATGTTGTAAAAATGCATCCCTATTGACATAAGTCTTGGAACTTAAGACTATTTCACTGATCATTACAATAAAATAGAGAGAATATTAATTCTCCATGATTCGTAACTATATATCCTCTTATAATATCTAACACATATTTACCCTTTATTTACAAAAAATACAATTCAAATTCATTGGTCTCTACATTCCCCCCCCCCCCTTTGAATTTTTTATCAATACCACCAAAAAAATCATCAAATCAACATGTGAATTATCTACCTTTTCTTCCCCTCATTATTGAAAATAAATAAAAATATTTATTGAGGTGTATTATTATCTAAAATAATGGAACCACATTTTTTCTCAAATTAATTAACTTTTAATAATTCAACTCTAATTCTACATAGGATAACCCGTTGTAGGAAAAAAGATTGATGTTACCAAATAATCAAGGTTATCCCTTAAGAATATTTATCTATGGTACCATCCTTGGTATCATTAAAGATAAATATTTCAAGTGTTATCTTAGAAAATATTTCAAGTGGTTTCCTTCACACATCTTAACAAACACATCAAAAACATTTCAAGTATATAAAATATTACTCCCCCTATAAATCATTTTTCTCATAATCATACACACCCCATTGAGAAGTAGTTTGACATAATAAAAAATATATATTCAAATGAGATGATCATTTCAAATCTTTAGTGGTTATATACATGAATGGATAAATTTCATTCACCATCATGGATATAAGTGTACTCCACTATAAACAACTCTTACTATTCAATTACCTGCATGATAGTACATATTAAAAAAGTAAGGGATTAAGGTGGAACCTCAAATGTCCTTAGAATACACATTTAGATTAATAATTTCCAATAAATCTGTACTTCTTATTATTTTTAGAATTCTTAGAATGTGTGATTAATTTTTTCTTATTATTTTACACATATTATGCAGATATCATTTCCTCCTTTGTATTATAAGCATTTTTTTTTTCATTCCATATCTTCTTCATGTTCCCTTCTTAGGTTAGTAGGATTAACATGTATTTTTTATGCCATTATTAGTTTGTTCACTCCTCATTATTTTCAATTCATCATCTTTAAATGAATTATATTCTACATTCACTTCTTAAACTGTCACCACTTGATTTCCTTTTGAATTTTAAATATTATGATATTTCTATATTTTTTTATCTTCTCACACAATTCATTGGAGACTGTAGATTTCTTCACTATATTACTTATTTTCTCATTTACATTGTGATAAATATTACTTAGTAAGACGACTTTTCATTTATATGATTCGTTACCTTCTTGAATACATCTTCCATAATATTCATTCAAGAATTCATTTTTTATTGTGTTGATAGTTTAGATGATGTCTTGGTCACGTGCTTCTCTTTCTGATAATCAATTCTCATCAAATTATCTTTCCTCTCCCTAGATTTATGCTTGTTTCTAGGTAATGTAATGTTATTCCAATGTGAATAATATTTATGAACAAACACTCCAAAAAACCATAGTAACCTTAGAAAAATTATTTCTATACTGATAGTTCTTTTTCTATGAATATTTTTGTTACAGTGTTTTAATAGATTGTGGGTGTTTCTACTTTAGAGGAAACCTTCTGGCTGAATTAACCCATATTTCTTTTTATGTAAAATTTTTTATTATTTATTCAATTTTTTCTAACTTGTTTAATATTCCCTCTCAAACTTGAGATGTTAGAGATGATGTAAATTCATTAAGACTGATTAGGAGTAGAAAAAACCTATGTCTGTAAACCCTTATTCTCTATATCATGTGATGGTTAACCTCTATGTTCATCTACTCTAGTGAAATATTATTTTGCCTTTTTTCACTCATTTTGATCTGAAATTAATATTGATTATTTCTTATATAATTCTTCCCATTTCTTATCAATATTTTCACCAAGATCATTCATAATCTTCTCAAATTCAGGTAACTTAAATCACTTTTTTTATTTTCTTCAGTAAGTCCCAATTAATCCTTATTAATCCCTTTATTTACATCCAGTTTTTATTAAATAGTTTTTAGCTTGCCTTTTAACTCATCTATCATCATCCTATTTTTTTCTTAATTCATTATGTGGTGTCTACTATTTTCTGGCACATTATTTATTCTGAAAAAAGATATTATTAATTTATTTCTTCATTATTTTCTTCTCCTTATTAAGTTTCATACTATCAACAAGAGTATCTTTTATATTCTCTTTTAACATACATTCTAGTTTATTTATCTAATCACCTTCATCAACTTCAAATGATTCTTTAGATTTTCTGTATTTTCCAATAAGGAACATATAATTCATATAATACATTCCATATTATGACTCACTACTTTTTACTAAAGATTCATCCATTTCTCTTCTCATCAGATTACTCTTCTTGGGAGTAAACCACCTCTTATACATCTTTCACTTATTTTTCTGATACTTCTTATCTTATTCATATGAGTCTATATCAACAAAAAATTTCTATGGATGGTCACTAGAAAAATTTTCACTTCTATAGAAATTCAATAATTAGAGTGATTTATTGATGTTTCCTTTCTATCTTCCCATTTTGAACATTCTTGCACATAAGGCCAAGATTTGATTGAAGTCCTCTTTAGTTTACTCATCCTAAGAATCACCTGATTCTGGTCCATTGATTCTATGTTTACATTTTATCAAGGATTAAATATACATATTATCTCTTTTTTTCTTCTTCAATGTTGTTAATTTTCTTATTTCATATGTTGTGAGAATATTATGAATTTTATCCAATGATAGATCTTGTTGTTATTTTAGACCTGAAACATTTAGATCAAATATATCTGGGGAATTTATCATTAGATTCTTCACAGTAGTAGAATCATCCAACTTCTCACTAAAACCTATAATATTGCTGACAATATCATTTACAATCATAAATTAGTCATTAATAGTTTCATCATCAGCCATTTTTATATCCTCAAACTTGCTTCTCCAAATTTTTGACATAACTTCTTTGGCTTTATGAATACCTTCATAACTTCTTCTTAGTTTATACCAGATCTACTTAGAAGATTAGACACCCATTACTTTAGTGTGTGCATTTTCTAATAAATCCATAAATATTACAATTTGAGTATTTCCATCCATTTCCATGTTCCTCTTACCTATAAAAGTCATAGGAGACTTTTCATTATAGGGTGGAAACCCTGAAATTGATGAATGTCTCACTTCTACCCCAAATAAAAGGAGATATGGTATTATATTATTTATCCATCCATGATATTTCTCGCAATTGAAAGTGGGAACACCACTAATATTTAATGAATTTATGTTCTCCATCCTCAGTAGTTCGTTGAATATTTCAAAGGCCACATTCCCTATGATATCACTTGTAGGACATGGATCAGTATAAGATCAATGAGTGGGGGAGGGGTGTATCAATGATCCATTTCATTTTTTAAAAAAAATCTTATAAATTAACATTATGTTTCCAGTTAAATCCTCAATATACTCTTCTTTTTTCTCCTAGCCTCACCCTAAAAAATGTTGTAAATCATATTCATAAAAAACATGGATTTACAAGGTTTGATACAAAGACCTGCTCCTTGTTGTGGAATTTATTCCCCCAAAACATGTATTATCTAATATAATAAATAGTGATTACAAGAATTAATTAGTTATACCCCCAAATTACATGATGGTTATACCCCCTCTCTAATCCACCTTTAGTTGTTGGTGATACCCCCCAACTGCACCTTCTTCTGCTGTGATTGGTGATACCCCCAATCACAATCTTCTAGTAACTAGTTATACCTACCAGCTGTATACTTTATATTTATATAGATTGATCCGTCATAGAAATTTCTTTTGTTGATACTCCTCCATGATCTTTCTGAATCAAACTTTCTCATGTACACTTCAAGTAAATTTAAACTAGATGAATCAGGGTTGTGGGTCTTTCTCAGATATTTTGATAACCTGTATATGATCAATATCCTCAGTGAAATAATTCTTGGAAAATTCTTCCTTCCTATGTTAAAGTCCAAATCTCACTAAATGCGTGCAATTGGTGCACAAAATATCTTTAATATTATTTTATGCAAGATATTAATTACACAAACTCAATCAACTTTGTTCTTGAAATCTCAACCCAATTAAATAATATACACTTCATGTATGGTACATGGCATGTAGAAAACTAGAACATTCACTTATTTTTATTATTATTTTATGTTATATAATCATGTTTTTTAAGGTATATCAAATTATTCTATATTCATGTATGCATGTAAGCATTCATGCAATGTTCTCCTTATGAAATCCCAAATGGGTGTGGATGTCATTGTTCTTTTACATGCATTTTTATCATGCATGTTCTTTCACATCTAAATCATTGTGTAGGTATGATCAATCATGTGTTATATTCTTCCTTTCTTCTACTCATAGCACAGTGAGATTATATCCATTGGTTTGTAGTATATGAGTATAGTTCATTAAAACCAAGAAGGTTACCCATAAGAGTATCACACAATCCTGAGTGTATTTATGGAATTAGATCTTGATGAATCACTTTGAGTGTGTTTGGAACAAGTCAAAATCACATGGTATATCCTTCTTCATGAAAGAAGAGATCTTTTCAAAATATCATCTTCATGAAATAAGGTTTTCAAACTCTCAGTTTTTTCTTTTGAAAAGTTAGTGGTATCTCAATATAGTTTCAACATCTACTTGACTTTATAATCTTGCTTTTATAGGTCAGATCCACCAATTCATCTCTGAGAAATATTCCATGTAAGGGATGATATTAATCTCTTGTAAATAGTGTCATGTCTTCAATACTAAAATTCACCAAAGCTTTCAGTGATCCTAAAAATTTCTTACACCAAAAATAATGGTATCTTCACAATGTCGACTTCTTCTCTTCCTGGTGTGTATCACACAAGAATTTGAAGATGACCATGTGATCCTTTAAATATCTAAATCTTTTATTACCTATTGATGAACAATCATCCATCTAAAAGTTCATTTTTCTTTCATCTAAACCATGTTCTTCAAGTTATCACATGCATGAAAGATGGTGATTTCATGCATGGAGGATCATAGTGGCATCACCTAAAAAACTTGTCCTTAGAATAATCATGGTGACCTTGGGTTTGATCGATGTAGGTTTTGTCATGAACTCTGGTGAAGAGAATAATCATCAAAGGTCCGAAGGTTGATGATAACTCTTATGATGATCAGATGAATCAAATGGATATGATCATATGACACTGATATAAATGTATCATTTTAAGGTGGAGTAATAATGTTTTATGCCCCATTATCCCAAATAAATCCTTAAAATGGTCAAGAAACCCCATATAAACAATCACATACCAATGAATGTTTGAGAAGGTTGTAGGTTTGGCACCCACAACACATACACACACTTCACCCACATGGGTTTCACCACACTATTGTGTGGTCCATGGTCACTCTATGCATGCCATGTGTACACTACTAGTGTTCAATATTAACTATATGTGCTCTAGTAATCCTCTTCCACCACCATGAATGGATGAGGTTTTACCCTACCCACTTAAGTAGTGGTTGCAAAGTCCCCTTCCCTGACTAGGTGGTTGGACATTTTTTTAATAAAGGAAAACTAAAAGACATCACCAATAAAAAAATAAAGTCCATGCCATATTCCATATAAGTATCCACACTAAATTCTAAGACACTAAATGACTTAACTTATCCATAAATCATTATGAAAAATAATATTTTTCATGGACGTCGTCAATTCCTCCTCTTTTTTAGTATGATGTAAACAATGTGTCCTCATTGACACAAGTCTTGTAACTTAAGACTAGTTCAACAATAATTGAAATGAAATATGAAGAAAATTCATTCTCTATGGTTATTCATTGTATATCCTCTTATAATATCTAACACATATTGAAGCTTCATTTAAAAAAAATACAATTCATCTTCATTGGACTCAACACTTATTTCATACCCCCAAACTGTAAATCTCATCGATGATTGTCAGTATAGCTCTTCTATTTAATTTGAGTATCCCTAATGTAATTTTGAATGGTATTTCCCTTTTATACCATTTCATCAACCATTTCAGGTCCCAACAACATGAATCACCAACTTTATCCCAGCTTTTCGGTGCTCTATATCTCTTACCATAAAGGGCTTCATATAGAGATATTTAGATTCTTGAGTGAATTCTATTGTTATATGAGAACTTAACCAGAGGAAGATGTTGATACCATCCTTCTTTAAATTTCATCGATCATGCTCTCAACATGTCCTTAAGTTTCTAGATAGTTTTCTTAGATTTTCCTTTAGTTTGGGGTTGATAAGCCATACAAAAGTTCAACTCAGTGTTTAGAGAATACTGGATTCTCATCTATAACTTAGAGGTAAAAATCAAATCTTGATCAGATACAATCAATAATAGTGTTCCATACAACCTCACCACTTATCTGGTGTATGTACTTGCAAGTGGGTCGAGTGAGAAGTCCACTCTATTAATGATGAAATTATATGTCACTATAATATGGTCTACCACAACCCATATAGAATTATTTCCTCCAAATATATTCATAATACCAGTGATAAAGTCCATGGTGATTTTTCCTATTTCCATATAGGTATGGGTAATGGTTTTATCATTCCCTCGGATTTTTTCCTTTTATCTCTAGGAAATTTTATGTATATTAAAAAATATCCTTATTCATATTGTCCATCTAATAATTATCTTAGAGATAACAATACATATTCATGCTCCCATGGTGGATTGAGAAAGTCGAGCTATGTGAATCATTCGACAACCCTTTCTTTATCTCAATAATTGATGGCACACATAGTTTTGACCCAAATCTTAAAAATCCTTCATCAATTTTGAACTTTGAGGATTTCCCTTTTCATATATTTTTTTCCTTCTTTTGAATTTACATGTCATCTCTTTGAGCATGCTTTATCTTCTCAAGAAGGGATGGATGAGAAATCATTTGAGAAAGTAATGATGATGTTCCTTCATATATTATTCCAATTTCCATTTTATGAAAGTCTAAGAAGATTGGATCCTTTTCAATTATCATCATTGATATAGTCTTAGGATCCTTTAAATTTAGAGTACATACCACTTTATTTTCTTTCCTAAGATGGTAGTGGATCGAGAAGTCATATTCCTTGATCATCTGTAACCATCATCACTGGAGAATATTAATCTTATTCTATGTGAAAATTTACTTGAGGATCTTATGATCTGTATATGTTTCCCACTTCTCCTCATAGAGATAAATCTATGATATTTTCAACATGAAGATCAATATATCTAACTCTAAATCATGTATTGTATAGTTTTACTCATGAAATTTCAACTACATTGAGGATTACACTATCAATTTATCATTTTGAATAAGTAAAAAACCTAATACCTTCATTGAATCATTGATATATACCACAAAAATTTTTGCCTTATGGAAGGTGTAAGTATTGGAACAATGATAAGACTATTTTTCAAATCTTTGAATCTCTCTTCATACTTATTGGTCCAAAAAAACTTAACTCACTTTGGATTCGGTTTAGTTAATGGGTTTGAAAATCATTATATGTTTCTAAAAAATCATCAGTAATACCCATTAAGTCCAAGGAAACTATGGATCTCCATTGTATATTCTAGTCTGGGACACTCCTAAATTTCATTTTTATTATAAGGGTCCATATATATCACTTTAATCATGATAACATTCCCTAATAATGATACTTTATCAATACAGAACTCATATTTACTATACATTTCATATAGATTTTCCTTTTAAAAAGTCATTATCAAAGTATTAAAATTCTTCTCATCCTCTTCCTTGTGTTTGGAGTATATCAGAATATAATCTATAAAGACTACCAAAAAAATTCAAGGTAATCTCTAAAGACTCTATTCATTAAATCCATGAAGATTACTAGAGAATTAGTGAGTTTGAAGGGTATCACTATGAACTCATAGTGTCTATTGCTTATTCAAAAGGCAGTATTTTGAATATATTCCTTTATTAACTTTAATTGTTGATATCCTAACTGAAGGTCCACCTTATAAAATAATGGGCTCTATGTAGTTGATCAAACAATTCATTTATCCATGGTAGGGGATACTTTTTATTTATCATGATTTTGTTGAGTTCATGATAATCAATGTAGAGGTGCATTGACCCACCCTTCTTGAAAAAAAAGACCGACACTCCCCATGGTGAAGTGCTTGGGCATATAAAACTCTTTCCTAGATTGTATTTTAATTATTTCTTCAGTTAATCCAACTCAATGTTAGCCATTATGTGAGGATTTTTTGATATGGGTAGAGATTTAGGTATAAGTTCAATTGAGAACTCAATCTATTAGTATGGAGGTAGAGTAGGAAATTTTTTAGGTAATACATCAGTATAATCCCTAACAAAGGACATGCCTTTGAGTATGATTCTTTTATTTATCTCAATCAATTTGTCTTGATATTCTTTCTTAAAAGAACATAATATCCATTCTTGAGAAGTGGATTCCAAAGAAGATTCATCCTCCACCATACACTCATATAGAATTGGAGGATGACTTTGGATGTGAAGAGTGATCACCATCTGTTGATATTTCATATTTTTTTATATAAGGATAACCAATCCATGACTAATATAGCATCAAACTCTACTAAATGAAGTATGAAAATATTTTCTAGGAGGTTCAGTCCAAAAACATTGACTATGGAGGAGTTATATACATGGGATACTATTATTTCTACATTTGATGTTCTCATAGATAGCTCAAACCCAATGTTTTTAAGTGGTGTTTGAATAGTTATACTAAACATTAAAGATATGAAAGAATTCATAGAACTAGAATCAAATAGTATGTTCACTATTCTTGAAAGAATAACTAGTGTATCTATCATGACATCATTGTTAGGATCCACCTTAGATATAGTGATAACTTGTTCCCTTCCTAACTATCTAGGACTTAGAGTTTGTTTTCATTGATTTCCTTAAACAACCCTTGTCTTATTGAATCAGTTAACATAATTCCCATGTTCCATGAAGTTGAAACACTATACCATAGGCTGATTATTGATCTGAAACTTCTTTTCTTCCATTCCATTTACGATTTTCTTTCTCTATCTTCATCATTTATTATCCAAATTCCCATATTTTCCACATATAAATAATCTCTTAGTTCCCTTGATATAGTTTCCATAATGATTTTCCCCAAATTTTTGACACATGGAAAATTGAATTTTTTTTCATCCATGAGATTTATCTATAGATCCTCATAGAGAAAAATCCATTGTACACTTTTTATCTTCAGGCACATGAGACCACTGAGAGTTTTCAATCTCTATGACCACCTTGAGGAAAAAACAATCTCTTTATAGCTTTGAAATTTCCAAATCACTAAAAAAATTCATAGAATCAACTTTAACCCATTAAAGAAATGATCCACCTCACTTTCGATGTTGATAAAAAAGGTGGAGACATATCATGAAATCCTTGTGATGTTTAATTCATACACCCCAATAGACTCATATTCCTTTTACAAGAGTTTTATTAAATCCCTCTCTATTTTATGATGGAGAATTCAAGGAAAATATTTATTGAAAAATATTTTATAGAATCCTTCCCATTACTTGGAATCAATTTTCTCTTTTGAATTCATTTTCTTGATCAGTGTCCACCACTGATCAGCTTCCCCTTCAAGGTGATAAGCTTCCAACATGGCTTTCTCTTATTCAGAGCATTGAAGGATAGATAATATCTTCTTAATGCTGTTAATCCATTAATTCATGATGAGGGGGTATGAATATCCACTAAAAGTATAAATATTTTTTCACATAAATGACTCAACCAAAACTTTCACTTTCATAAGATAAGGAGGGTGTTCCACACAATTCAAGTTATTATTCATTACTTGGATCAATTGAGACAATACTACTATGAATTTATTATCTCCCACTCCTATCAAGTTTGACATATAATTAGGGAAATCATCACATTGAAAATCACATTAGTAATAGGAACAATTTCTCCTATTAACTATCATTAACTAAAAAAGGGAAAAAACAGGATGAAATCACGTTAATTAATAAATAGATAAAATTGATACTATAATATTAGAAAAAAATAATATATAAATAAAACATATATCCTAACATAAGAGTGTCTATGTTTCAATCTATGTTATCCATGATAATCTTTCTTAATACATTTTTTAACCTAAAAAATTATTCAAGTCCTTTATAATGGTTTAAAAAGAGTTTGTGAATTTACCAAATCATATCCCCTGGGAGTATCAAACTACGTGTATAATAAGTCCTCTTTATCATGCACTAGGTGTAACACCCCAATATTTTACGGTATGTATCTGCTTAAATCAATTCAATTTATTTGATAGCTTAGAGCTTAAACGAACTGTGATATACTATTAAATATTAACATGAACTTTGTAATAGTAATGTGACCATTAAGAATATTAATGAATCTATTATAACAATAACCTCACCTATTAAAGTATAAATAAAATCTAGGTATCTCATAAATGAGAATATGATATATTAAAAATGATAAATTAAGTATTGTTTTTTTACAATTTAATGATTAATTTAATGATTTAAAAGAAAATTTAATTTCATAAAATAGATTCATGAATTATTATATTTTTTTATTATAATTAAAATATAATTTTATGAGTCCATAATTAACTTTTCAAAGTATTGTAAAATCGGTTATAATATTAAAATCGTTATTTTTCAAATAAATGATTATTTTTTTTGAAAAATTAAATTTATCATATTTATAAAATTATTTTCATAAAATAGAGTCCATTTTTTAAATCTGGACATTGAAAAATGGTCAGGGTGAATTTTTGAGAATTTTCTAAAAATGTTAAATTTTTGGTGAATAGTAAAAAATACAGTTTTTTTTAATGCAATATTTTTGTGATATCTTCAAGACATAATTATGGTATAAAATTTATTAAACTTAAGGAATTGATAACTTATGATATTATAATATAAATATTTTATATAAATAATTCATAACATGTAAATTATAATTTATTTCATGATAAGTATAAAGATCATTATCAGTGTCGAATCAGTGTCTGTGCAACATTGGAAAAGTAAAATTTAGTTCCTTATAGATAATTATTGAGTTATAAAGTATTTTCATTAATTTTTTATTAATTATTATTTATAATTGATGTTTTTGGATTTTAGTTTCAAATTTTAGAGTTATATAACATTATTATTTTCCAAATGTCTGTGCAATGCTTACACAAGGTAAGAAAAGTCAAGTCAAAAAATTAAAGAAGTTGTCTCGACATGGATATGAGTAAATATAATTAATTAATGGATATAAAATATTATCATGAACCTAATTAATTTATCTTTATGGTAGTAATTTTTTTAGTTTTTATATATGAAATAATTAACTTTAATGCTTATACAACACTATTGCAGTTCTTGTGCATGTAGAAGAAAAATTAATAAAATGATTTTAATTAAAATTAAAAGAACTATTATATAACCCAAAAACTTGGATAAATATTATTTTTTGATTATATATTGACCATTTTTGTCCATTGGTCTAATTAATGACCATTTAGAATTAAATGGATATGATTAAGAACCTTATAATATTTTATTTAACATAAAGTCAAGTTATTCACACTATAGTTTTTAATTGGTATGAATTTTTAATATAAGTTTTTACAGAAGATATTATTGAACATAAATAGTTTTTGTAAATATAAAATATTTATATTAATATTGAAAATTTATTTTTAATTTTTAGGAAACAAATAAATACCCTAACAGCTTGCACAATGATGATGTAGTAAATATTAATTTTAAGGAAAAATAAAATAAATGATATTAAAAATATTAAAATAAATATAATTTTAAATAATTATGTTTATGAATGAATTATATAGATATATATAAAATTTATAATATTTAATAAAATATATATTTTTCAAATTTTAATATTTTTCTTGATGTTCTTAAAGACATAGTTATGAATAGTGTTTAATTTTACAAAAAATATTTGGATGAATATAATATTTTATTAAATTATTTAAAAATAAAAAACAACTTTAATAAGGACAAATATGATAATATTATGTCTAAAATTTAATCCAATTTATGGTTTTATTCATTTCGAAAGTCTTTAACCCTATTTTAGCCTTATTATATTTTAATATTTTAAGTAATTCCTAAGTTTTCCCTCGCCTCAATTATAAAAAGGGACAATTTCTATCATACAATTTCATTAGAGTGAGCCTTTTTTATTGAATATACTCTAAAAAATTTCATTCCCCTCATCACTAAACACATTCTAGTGTTTCTCATCTCAAAAAAATACGTCTTCTATGTTCTATAAAAAGGTTCTCAAGGAGAATAATTCAAGAGGTAAAATCCCCTTTCGTTCTTTTCATTTTCTTTCAATTTCTTTTATTTTCTTATCCTTTACTTACCTATTCTATCCAAACATGAATTAAAACTCCAGTATCTTATATATACTATAATTTTATTATGGTAATGGTATATCCATCATCAAACCCCTTCTCCTCTAACTTTTTTCTAAAAATGAAAACATCATCCGTGATGTGTCGATTTACTACCATCATGAATGACGTGTTTTCATTTTCCATTACCACCTTCAAGGTGGTTCATAAAAGAATTATTATGGTTAAAACATATTTTATTATATATATTATAATTTATATAATGATCTGGAATCAATATATAAACATGATATCAAATAAAATGATATAAGTACAGGATGGTCGTAAACAACTTCCAATGTAAATTAAAACATTTTCATCAATGTTATATCTATTTAATCGTCCTCATATCATATAAAAAAATTATATATAAGATCATTTAAACTTATATAAGTTCATTAATAACATATAATTTCAATTCTAGAGAACTATTCTTGTTTTTATATGAACTTCCATATATGTATACAAGCGAACCGATCATGAAAAACCAAGAAAAAGAACACTCTCAGAACAATGAAATTGAATATTATAACTCATTAAAAAATCCATAAATTAATTTAATAAAATTATAATAAATCAAATAAATTTTTAATAGGTTCTTAATTAAATTATTAACAAATGTTATTCCTTTATCATGGACATTAATTGCAAGTGTAGAACACTTTCGAACATAAGGTAAGGGTTCTGTCATCTCACTTTTATTTATGTGAGATATGCCTTTTCACCATGATTTATTATGTGTGGTGTATGTATAATTCTCTTTGATGTATCATATCATGATACTCTTTATCTTCATGGAATTCATTGTTTCATTTTATGATCATTAATTTTATGTGGCATATGGTTTGACTATTTTCAAGTGGTAAGGGGATTCTCGAACCAACTCCTTTTATTTGGGTTATTCCTCTTTCATGACAAATTTTAGTGTGGATGTTCTTTAATACTCCTCAAAGATAATTTATTAGTTCTTAACTTTTCTTTTATGTGATATAAATGTTTAAAATCGGATTTTATGATGAATACAAATTATTTTCCAAAAGAACTATTATTTTTAAAGTAAAAAGGGTTATTTCTCTTAAGAATTCCCCAATGATTTTACTAGAATATTTTAATCTATTTAAACTCCCTCTATTGGATATTATTCATAATTGGGATTGATATATTATTTTACCATATACCATATTTTATAGAATGGTTTATGATTATATTGACTAGGGATGTACTATCTTGATACCATTCTCCATATTACCTTTGATGGTTTGTGATTATGTTTATTGTTTGAGGGATTTTATTTACATTTCATATGGTGTTTCACCCCATTTATATGAGGAATTTATTGGAATTAGTAAGTGATAACAGGGACCTTCTATAGCCCCTCGATGCATTGGTAGATCTCATGAGACAAACCAGATATGGACTTGGCCAAGGCCTTGACCATTTATTTTCAGATATGTATTTGGCCAGGGCCTTAACCATTTAATTTCATTTGTCTTTGATAAGTCCTCAATAGTATGTTTCTAATGTCCAACATCATTAATTATATAATTATGAGATTAGTCATTTTTATTCCATGTGATTATTCAAATAGTAGAATATCTATGGTTAAGATTCATTGTCCCATGATTATTTATGTGGAACTATTTAATCAGCTTGCATTCATTCCATATTATGATCAAGTTTATGTTTTAATGGAGTTTGGTTTTAGTTATCCACCTTACATTATTGTTTATGTTTATTTATGATAGATTTTGTTGTGTTTGTTACCCTTACTGAGCATCTGAGCACACCCCTTATGTTTTATTTTTTCCCTAGGATATGAAGATGTATATTATGAATGACTTGCATGGGATAATCTAGGAGTTTATGGGTGTTTAAAATGGAGTTTTCATCTTGTTTTCATTTTGAAGTTGTTATTTAACAATTTTGTTTGTATTTGGTTTTCCAAATCTACTGAACTATTTGGTCCTTTTGAGATCCTAGTCTTGCATCTATGCCAATGTAATAAAGTAAGGCACCAGCTTCGAGCTACTAGAGTCAGGATCTTTACAGTTGGTATTAGATTAAGTTTAGTAGTAACTTTAGAAACTAGATTTAGGAAAACATATGGTAGATAATGAAGGTATAATAAATTTTTTTGAAATATTCCCAAGGTAACCATGCTTATGATTTAGAGATTATTTATACCTAAATTTTCAATTTACATTATGTGTTTCACTAGTTTTAGAATATACATTATTTTTCATAATGTTATAATCTAATCAAGTGTATTAAATTGTTTAGAAATGGCTCCTAGTGGATGGAATGAAAACTATATCAATGCAAAAATTCCATATATGGATTTCTCTCATATGAAAGCTAATTATGTTGGATCTAGATCTGAACAAATTATAACTATATTGGAATAATTGACACGGGTTATGAGAAATAACATTACCTATATAGAGTATCCTAATCCACAATGTAGTGTAACAGTGTTAGACTGCTTCATGCGACAAAAACCTTCATCATTCAATGTGACTAAAAACCTATTTGTAGTTGAGAAATGGATAAGTTCCCTAGAGAAGATATTTCTCACTTTGAGAAGTAATAAAAGGGAGAAGGTTGTCATTAGAGTTTATCATATATCAGGAGATTGGGATCAATGGTTATCATTGATTCAAACACTAAAGATGAAGAGGAAATTTCAAACATTGAATGGAAGGATTTTAAGGAACTTTTCTTGGAAAAATATTTTCCTAGAGAACAATGAGTGGATAAGGAGGGAAAATTCATGAGTTTGAGATAAAAAGAGGATGAAAACATTACTAAGTATGGATCAGACTTTACAAGGTTAGAAAGTCATGTCATAGACTATATACATAATATAAAGAGAAAGATTGACCATTTCATTGATGGTATTAAATAAATCCTTTAAAGGGAAGTAGTCTCCAAAACATTATAATAATATAGGGATATAGTATCTTGTACTATCAATATAGAGAAGGAATTATTCAAGTCTTATGGTTCTAAAGGTAAACAAGAGAAGAATAGGGTGGCAGATCAAAAAATAGATGAGGAGAAGAAAAGAAAGAATTATTTTTCAACATGTGATAATTTTGGTAAGAAACACCATGGTAAAAGATTGAAGGGGATGAGAGTTTTCTAAAATTGTGGAGATAAAGGAAACTAGGTTCATGATTTTAAGGGAAGGAAAGAATGTGACTATTTCCAATGCTTCAACTGTAAGGAGATGTGTCACTACACAAATGAATGTCCCAAGTGTCAAGGTAATATTTATCATAAGAATCAAAGGGATCAAGGCTAAGATTATGAAGTTACTACAGTTGAATTATAATAATTATAGTATTTGTATTTTTTGACTTGAGAATTATGTTATTATATTTTGGTCATAAGAATCATGAGATGTGTAAGGATTGTACTGTAGTACTTCTTTTTTAAGGAATTGGAAGCATGTGGTGAATAAAACCTGTAATCAAGAGAAGTGGTTCTTTTGTATTTTTATCTTCTTGAAAACAGATTACTTGGGAAATATAACCCTAAATATGTGATTGATGCTGAGATAATAATAAATATATTTTTATGGGATAGTATTTGTGACCGTGAAGGTGGTTAGTGATTTGATGTTTCGTATTATCTTTATTGGGATTATTATATATTTGGATTAAATGAATATATTCAACAACTTGAGATTGTACTTTTGGAAGCATGCATTTTTTCAAATGGTTTAAATGTGATCAAGGTATTTATAAATTTGGTATCTGATAATAAGAGATACATTATGTTGTTTTTGGTAAAATATGATGTTAAGTAACCTTTCTTCTAAATCTTCGGTCTTTGAATTTGAACAGACATATTTTGGATGAGTCTTAAGGTTAACTACTTATGGAATAGATTAAGGATATTATTTATTAACATTAAATGATGATTTATAATATTGGATAACCTGTTCTAACCTTTTTGGTTTTAGTAAACATTTAAACCCCAAAAAAATGACTTATGGACCATCCAATAAAAGTCCTTCAAGCATAAAAATCCATCTTAAATATCCATTTGGTTTAATAAATGAAGTGGAGATATATATAAGCATAGGGAAAGGATGATATTATGAAATGGAAAAGAATAAAGTAAGTTTATTTTCTGAAGTGCTTCTCTGGATAATAAAATAATCCATCAACTCTAGAAAAAGGATTTTGGAACAAAAACATCATCCGTTTATTTTTCTTTCTGAGAAATCAATAGTCTTTTAACTGGTCAAATATTTACAGCTTTGTGATATTTAACATTATAATAGCAATGTTCTTTATCACTCTTCATCATAATATTATAGTTATATTTTATTCCATCTCCATATTTTCACTTTGCGTTAATGTTATTCTATTCAGATGCCTAATTTTTTGGTGACCTTCACATTTCCCTTTACAACTTATTATGAAGATGTATTATTAAACCAATTTATGATGTGGGTTTTCCATAAAGGAATTTTCATGTATAAAACTTTTACTTTTCCAAGTGAAATTTCAAAATTGTGAGGACACAATTTACTGATGGATGGGAGAACATAACACCCCAATATGTTATGGGATGTATCACCTTAAATCAATTCAATTTTTTTGATATCTTATAGATTAAAAAATCCATGATATACTATTAAATATTAACATGACATTATGAATAGTAATGTGACCATTAGGAGTATTAACTTGGACATTAGAATAATAACCTCACCTGTGAAAGTATAAATAAAATTTAGGTATCTCATAAATAAGAATATGGTATATTAAAAATGATAAATTAAGTATTTTTTTACAATTTAATTATTTAAAAGAAACTTTATTTTCATAAAATATATTTATGAATTAATATTTTATTTTATTATAATTAACATATAATTTTATGAGACTACAATTAATTTATCAAATTATCATAAAATCGGTTATATTATTGAAATCGATATTTTTTGAATAAATGATGATTTTATTAAAAAATTAAAATTATTATATTTAAAAAATTATTTTCATAAAATTGGGTCCATTTTTAAAATCTACACATTGAAAAGTGGTTAGGGTGAAATTTTTATAATTTTCTAAATAAGTTAAATTTTTGCTGAATAGTAAAAAATACAATTTTATTAAAAAAATACAGTATTTTTGTTAAATAATCAAAATATAATTATGATATAAAATTTATTAAACTTATGGAATGAAAAAATGTGATATTATAATATTAATATTTTACAAAAATAATTCAAAACATGTAAATTATAATTTATTTCATGATAAGTATAAAAATCAATGTCAGTGTGGATGCAGGGCTTGTGCAACATTGACAAAGTCAAATTTGGTTCCTTATAGATATTTATTGAGTTATAAAAAGTCTTTTAATGGATTTATTATTAATTATTATTTATAATTTATGTTTTTTATTATAATTTCTAATTTTATATTTATATAACATTAATCTTATCCAAATGTTTGTGCAAAGCTTGCATAAGGAAAGAAAAGTCAAATTAACAAATTAAATAAGTTTTCTTATCATGGATATGAGTAAATATACTTAATTAATGAATATAAAAGATTATCATGAGCCTGATTAATTAATTTTTTGTGATAGTAATTTATTTTTAATTTTTATATATGAAATAATTAACTTTAATGCTTATGCAACACTAATACAGTGCCTGTGCAAGCAAGAGAAAAATTAATAAAAAAATTTTAATTAAAATCATAAGAACCATTAAATTATAAAAAAAATGGATAAATCTTATTAGTTGATTATATATCAACCATTTTATACAAGGGGATAATTAATGATCATTTGGAGCCACATGGCTATGATTATGACCTGTATGATATTTTATTTAAAAGAAAGTCAACTTGTTCACACTTTAGTTTTTAATTGGTATGACATTTTAATATAAGGGTTTATATAAGATATTTTAGACCTTAAATATTTTTTTTTAATCTAAAAGATTTATATTAACCATGAAAATTTATTTTTAATATTTAGTCAGCAAATAAATACCCTAAAGGCTTGTACAGTGATGATGCAGTAAATATTGATTAATTGAAAAATAAAATAAATGATATTAAAAATATTTAAATAAATATAATTTTAGGTAATTAAATTTATCCATGAATTATATAGATAACTATGAAATTTCTACGATATAATAAAATATTTGGTTTGAATTTTAATCATTGGATTGATATTTTTAAAGTCACAGTTATGAATAGTGTTTAGTTTGAAAAACATTATTTTCATGAAAATAATATTTTATTAAACTATTTAAAAATAGAAAATATATTTAATAAGGACAAATATGATAATATTATATCTAAAATGTAATCCATTTTATCTTTTTAGGCCTTTTGGAAGTCTTTAAACCTATTTTATCCTTATTATATTTTAATATTTTAAGTAATTCCTAAGTTGTCCCTCACCTCAATTATAAAAATGGACTCTTTCATTCACACAATTTCATCACCTTGAGCATTATTTCTGGAATATCTTCTTCCAAATTTCCTTCTCCTCATCCCTAGACACATTCTAGTGTTTCTGGTCTCACAAAAAGACCACTTCCATGTTCCATAAGGAGGTTCTCAAGGAGAAGAATTCAAGAGGTAAAATCCCCTTTCATTCTTTTAATTTTATTTAAATTTATTTTCTTTTATTATCCATTTCTTACCTTTTGTGTCCAAAAATTAATTATAACTATAGTATCTTATATATACTATAATTTTATTATGTTAATTTTATATCCATCATCAAACCCCTTCTCCTCTCCCTTTTTTCTAAAAATGAAAACATTGTCCGTGATGTGTCTATTTACCACCATCGTGGACGATGTGTTTTCATTTTCCATTATCACCTTAAATACTTGTAATAAAACTATTATTATGTTTAAACCATATTTTATTACACATATTATATGTTCTATAATTTTATGGAACCAATATATAAACATGATATCAAATAAAATTATATAAGTACAGGATGGTCATAAAAAAACCACCAAAATAAATTAAAACATTTTCATCAATGTGTTATCTAAGGAATCATCCTCATATCATATAAAAAATGATATATAAGACCATCTTAACTTCTTTAAGTTCATTAATAACATAAAGATTCAATTCTGGAGAACTATTCCCATTTTTATATGATACTCTTTATCATTATGGAATTCATTGTTTCGTTTTATGATCATTAATTTTATGTGGCATATGGTTCGACTGTTTGCAATTGGTAACGGGATTCTTGAACCCAACTCCTTTTCTTTAGGTGATTCCTTTTTCATGCCAAAATTCAGTGTGGATGTTCTTTAATAATCCTCAAATATAATTTATTTTTTCTTACCTTCTATTTTATGGGAGATTCATGTTTACAATATTATTTTATGTAAAATACAAATGATTTTCCAAAATAACTCTTCTTTCAAAGTAAAAAAAGGTATTTCTCTCAAGAATTCCTCGATGATTTTATTAGAGTATTTTCATCTATTTCAATTCCCTAAGTTGGATCTTATGATTAATTGGGATTGATATCCTATGTTACCATATATAATATTTTATAGAATGATTTATGATTATTTTGACTTGGGATGTACTATCTTGATACCATTCACCATATTACCCTGGATGGTTTGTGATTATGTTTATTATTTGGGGAATGTTATTTACATTTCATATATTGTTTCATCACATTAATATGAGGAATGTATTAGACTTAGTAAGTGATGTGTGGGGCCCACTATAGCTCCTTTATTCATCAAAAGGTCTCATGAGAAAACCCAGATATGGACTTGGATGAGGCCTTGCCCATTTATTTTTAGATATGGATTTGGATGAGGCCTTAACCATTTAATTTCAGATGTCTTGGATGAGGCCTCAAAGGTATGTTTTAGATGTACAACATCATTCATTCCATCATTATGAGATTAGTTATTGATATTCCATGTGATTATTCAACTAGTATAATATCCATGGTTAATTTTCATTCTCATGTGATTATTTATGTGGAACTATTTAATCAGCTTGTATTCCTGCCATATTATGCTCAAGTTTATGTTTTAATGGAATGTGTTTTTATTTATTCACTTTGCCTTATTATTTATGTTTATTTATGATATATTACTCTATATTTCTTACCCTTACTAAGTATCTGAGATCACCCCTTTTTTATGTCTTATTTTTTCCCCAGTATACAAATATGTATATTATGAATGACTTTCATGGATAATCTAGGATTTTATGGGTGTTTCCAATGGATTTGATATGTATTTTTTCATTTCAAAGTTTTAATGTAATAATTATGATTGTATCTTGTTTTCCAAAGCTACTGAACTATTTAGTCCTTTGGGGATTCGAGTCTTGTATCTATGCTAATGTAATAAAGTAAGGCATCAGCTCTGGGCTACTGGGGTCGAGGTATTTAAAATAGGTGAAGATAAAGTTAATACCCAATGAACCCTTTTCAAGGTTATTACCCATAGGTATAATGTTTCTAGAGCCACATCCACTTGTAATATCTAGACATGAATGTAATTTCTTGGAAACTATTCACTCTATACATCACCAAAATTTCATGATATTTTCATATACTTAGACTTCTCCCTAGGGCTCTCACTAAATCATTCTAGTCCAGATCCCCAAAAATAACTACAGATTTATCCAATAACATCTATATCTAACCATTCCTTTAATACTTATCATTACAAAATTTTTAACATAAACATCCAATAAACAAAACCCAAAGATTGTGAGGCATAGTGTCTTTTGGAGACTAGGTTAATAATAAATCAAAATGAAACTAAAGAATGATATCATTAATTTATTCTCCAAAATTACCTCCTAAATCCCTTAGATCTTCTAAAACCACATAGGATAACCTTGGAATACATAAAATAAAGGGGTGATCTATAAAGCCCATTCAAGGAATAAATATGGAAATGAAGCATATCATATGAGTCAAAAAGCATAACATGATAACATAAAAAAGGGATCATGAATAATAATAATGAGGAATAAAATAAAGAATATTGAATCATAATATAATGAAAACACAGGAATGTGGTAGAAACATAAAACATGATATAAGCATAAGTCAAGGATAACTGCCAAGATGACATCACATGGTGGACAAAGTCCAATCATGGATTAGGTTCACTCACTAATCACATACATACCATCTCATGAGAAAAAAAACATTACCCAATTCATTGGATTACTATCTGGGTGAAACCATTATAACTTTTACATTCTTATGTGTTCCACAAAAGGAAATCAGTCATAAGGAATAAAGATAAGAATTACCCATGGAAATTAATGAGTTGTAAAATATTGCCTCGTATGATAATCAAAGTTGATTTCATAAAGATTCCAAAGATAAGAAGGAATTAAATATTTTTTATTTTCATATTTGAGTAAATAAGAATAATTCTCAAAATACAGTCTTCATTTGGAAAAAACATCATGAGAAAGGGTAGAGAATTTGCTATAAAAATAAACTTTCAAAACGGTGTTTTAAGGAACCAAATGACTTTTAGAGAAAGAATAAGTTTGGAATTTTCTTTTAAAATAAGATGTAAAATAGAATAGTTATGCCTAAAATATTCCTCTATTTAATTAAATTGTGAATGGGATTAATTACATTAAATGATCGTTACATAAAAGGATTAAGGGATAGAAATGTCCCCATTAATCAGGTTTGATTTTAAAGAAGTCATTTGAGAAATGAACTTAAAACATGTATTAAACCATCAATGGAAGGGAGAATAATCTAGATATATATCAAATAGTAATATATACATAATATATAAGCATTTCATAACATCAATGAGATAGAGAATGTGAGTTAGAGAGAGAAAGATCATACCTAAATAAAAAGGGTGGTTCAGTGAGATTCCTTACCATAGATTCCAAAATCAATTTATACTTTAAATTAAAATCATATATAATCAAATTATATTACTTAATTACTTAAATAAAACCTTTAATATCCTTATTTTAATTACTATAATTATATTATGATATTTAGAACTGTTTCATTCAGATATAATGTTCAATTTTTCTTTTTTGGGGGCGTTCGTTTCTTTGTTCAATGGTTGAATCACTTGTGTATAATTCGGGAAGTTATTATAAAAGGGTAATAAAACCACAAAAGTGAAATTAAATTATATTCATTTCCTTAAAAAAAATTAAATAGTCAAAAAAATTCATTTTTTCTCTAACATCATAATGATTCATTTAGTAAAAATATTAACTTAATTCAATTACTTTATTAAGGTGGTTTTACCGACTGTCATGAACTAGACTCATTTTATTTCATATAATGACTATATATTCACTAGATAACGTGTAAAAATATATATTATACATATTTAGGTCATTTTAAACCATTATAATTAAATTTAAACCATCCAAGAAGATGGTGGATAAAAAGGAATTGTGTTGTTCATGGAGGCGGTGAACCAACCATTTTTTTAAAAAGGTTTTCGGTTTAGAAAATAAAGAGTGGGGGAGGGGTAGAATATTGATATTAAAAGATAATAATAACATATCAAAATATTCAATATTTTTATGTTACTATTTTTAGGTGGGTGTGGAAAATAAGGGGGTGGTAGAAGAAGAATAAAATTGAAAGAGGTTAGCCAAGAATTTTGCTTCTTTCTTTGGTCGAATCCTCTTAGGTAAGGGTGTAATTTTGGCCCGGCGGCTAGAAAGCCCGACAGGCCCGGCCCGAAAGCCCGAGCGGCCCGGCCCGGTAAAGCCTGCATCGGGCCAGGCCGGGCTCGGGCCGCAGGTTCAGCGGGTCAGGCCTGGGCCTTTCCAGGCAGGGCCGCGGGCCCGCGTGATGCCCGGCCTGCTGGCCCGCCTGCTGTAAAAAAATATAACGGGGAACTGCATCCCTCTACCTCAAGCTCCTAAGGCTGCGCCTGGACCAACTGGTCCAGGTGCTGCGCCTGTAAATTAATCACAGGTCTATGTATATATAGATATATTTGTATATATATATATGTGTGTGTGTGTGTGTGTGTGTGTGTATATATATATATATATCTAGATATATCTATCTCTATATACATATATCTATATATACATATATCTATATATATTTATTTATTTATTTATTTATATATTGATATATGTATATATATATATCTATTTATATATATATATATATCTCAATATCTATATGTATATATCTATCTATATATACATATATCTATGTATATATATCTCTATATCTATATATCTCTATCTATATATATATCTATACATATATATATATATATATTAATATATATATATATCTCTATCTCTATATACATATATCTCTTTATATATCTGTATATATACATACATATATACATACATCTATATATATATACCTATATATCTATATATACATGTATCTTTATACATTTATATTTATCTATATATGTATCTATATATGTGTGTGTGTGTGTGTGTGTGTATTTCTATCTATATGTGCATATATCATTATATATTAACAAAAAATGATATTATATATATACATATAATTATTATTATATATAATTATAATGTGTGTATAAATATATATATACAACGATATATAATTATATATATAATAGTTTATATATATAAACAAAACCATTAATAATATATATCAATTAAGTGTGGTTTTTAAAAATCCATTAATAATATGTGTGTGTGTGTGTGTGTGTGTGTGTGATTTAATATAATATATATATATATATATAAACCAAGATATTAATAAATATATATATATATATATATCAATGATTTAATATTTTATATATATAATAACTTGTTGTATGTTAATAAAAAAATAAGTATGGTTTTTAAAAATCCATTAATAATAATAATATATATATATATATGTATGTATGTATATGTATATGTTTATGATAATATATATATATATATCAATGATTTAATATAATAGTGTATATGTATAAACAAAGCCATTAATAATATATATCAAATAAGTGTGGTTTTTAAAAATTCATTAATAATATATATATATATATGTATGTATATGTATATGTATATGTATATGTATATGTATATGTATATGTATATGTATATGTATATGTATATGTATATGTATATGTATATGTATATGTATATGTATATGTATATGATTTAATGTAATATATATATATAAACAAAGCTATTAATATATATCTATATATATCAATGATTTAATATTATATATATATAATAACTTGTTGTATATTAATAAAAAATAAGTATGGTTTTTAAAAATCCATTGATAATATATATGTGTGTGTGTGTGTGTGTGTGTGTATGTATATGATATAATATAATATATATGTATATAAACAAAGCTATTAATATATATATATATATATATCGATGATTTAATATAATGGTGTATATATATAAACAAAGCCATTAATAATATACATCAATTAAGTGTGGTTTTTAAAAATCCATTAATAATATATATATGTATGTATGTATATGTATATGTATATGATTTAATATAATATATATATATAAACAAAGCAATATATATATATATCAATGATTTAATATTATATATATATATATAAAATAACTTGTTGTATATTAATAAAAAAATAATACACTCGCCTAATGATGTTCGTGCAAGTCCCTCAACTTCATTAATTTTTTTAAGTACGTTGCAACATGCATAAATTATATATACTATACATATATAAATCTATTTAGAAAAGAAAATTAACTCACTCAATGATGTTCGCGCACACCCCCAATATATATATATAAACAAAGCCATTAACTCACCTAATGATGTTCGCGCACACCCCCTAATTATTTTTTTACAATTTTCTCATATTATATATATATATATATATAATAAATTATTATATATTAACAAAAAATAACTACTCACTAAATGATATTCGCAGACCCCCAACCTCATTATTTTTTTTAAAATATGATAAAACTTTCATATATTATATATACTATATGTACATATATAAATTTATTTAGAAAAAAATTAACTCACCCACTGTTGCGCACCCGCTAAGGGTGTAATTTCAGTCCAGACAGGGCCGGGTCGGGCCTGCCCTGCAAAAAAATTAAAAAACGTTTAAAAAAATGTTTTAAATTAAACAAACGCTAAAAAATACTTTTAATAAATAAGTTAAAAAAATAAATGTAAAAAAAAGTTTTAAATAAATGATAAAAAACATTTAAATAACAACACTTTAAACTCACCACTCACTGTTGCGCACCCCCCAATAACTCATTATTTATTTTTTTTAATTTGTACATAATATATATAAATTCGCACATGTATAAATCTATTTAAAAAAAATAACATATTCACCTTTTGTAAAATGTTTATACAAAAAACGTGTAAAATTTTTAAAAAAATACATGTAAAAAATATGCGTTCAAAAAAACATTTTAAATTAAACGTCTAAAAATAAATGTAAAAAACGTTTTAAGCAAGAGTTAAAAAATGGTTTAAATAAAAATGTTTAAAAAGTTTTTAAAACAAACATTTAAATTAATTTTTTTAAAACAAACACTTAAAAAATACTTTTTACATTAAAATGTGAAAAAAAAGTTAAATGTCTTAAAAAAATACTTGTAAAAAGCACGCATTTAAAAAAATTCAAAAATGTTTTAAATTAATCATTTAAAAATAAATGTAAAAAAACGTTTTAAACAGATGTTAAAAAAACAGTTTAAATAAAAATGTTTAAATAAAAAATACTAACAAACGCTTAAAAATTATAAATAAGTTAAAAAAAATAAATGTAAAAAATGTTTTAAATAAATGTTAGAAAAACGTTTAAATAATAAGGTTTTAAACTCACCCACGGCAGCTGCACACCCCTCGTTATTTTTTTTACAATTTGCAAATAATATATATATATATATATATATATATATATATATTTAGACAAAAAACATATCCACCCACTGTAAAATGTTAATAAAAAATAAAATAAACGTTTTTACAAAAAAACATGCATTTAAAAATAAATGTAAAGAAATGTTTTAAATAAATGTTATAAAAATGTTTAAATAAAAAAAATTAAGAGACAGTTATTTTGAAAATAATAAAAGTCCACCACGACCCGATTTGAAAAAGCCTGGTCCGGCCCGAAAAAGCCCGACCCGGCCTGATGGTTCGGGCCGGCCCGAGGCCGGGCTCAGGCCGCCTCATGGGGTTGTTCGGACCGGCCCGGCCCGACCCGAATAGTGGTCAGTGGCCCGACACTTTGCATGGCAGACCCGACCCGGGCCGAAATTACACCCCTACTCTTAGGCTACCCCTTAAGGATATTTGAAACGGTAATTAGATAATACTAGTAGCACTAGGACTTGGTGGAGAGGATTGTGAAGTGATTTAAATAGAAATTTGGAAAGCTTAATGGTTTATAAGTTGCATGGAAAATGGGTGGTATTTATAATGGGAGGAGAGGAGTGTTTTTCTGTGTTATATTTATTCGTTTATTATTTTAGCTCAAGACTACCGATAATATTTATTATTATGAAAACATACAGTAAATAGTTCATGTTATATTTATAAAGTGGAATACTTCATCAGCCATGACTCCAAATTTTCTTTATTTTATCTAATAATGTAAAATACCACATTTTACCGTATTTCACTATTCACAAAAAATTCAACTATTTTAGAAAAATACAAAAAATTCACCCTATACATTTTTCAATTATTATATTCCAAAAATTAAATCCATTTTATGAAAATAATTTTTTAAATTTGAAAATTTTAATTTTTAAATAAAATCCTCATTTGTTTGGAAAATATCATTTTTAATATTACAATAAATTCTCTAACCCTTTTAAAAATTACATGTGGTTAAATAAAATTATCTTATCATTGTAATACAACTTGATATTAATTTATAAATCCATTTTATAAAAATAAAATTTCTTTTAGATCATTATATTTATTATTAACGTGAATTTAAATTTTTTATTTTTTACAAAAATAAAAACACTTAATTTTTCATTTTTAAAACATTTATGTACTTGTGCCATGGTATAAATATATCAAAATTTCATTTTATAAGATATATAAATATTATTGTAAAATTCCATATGTGAGGATACTATTGTAATGGTCAAATTACTATTCCTGATGGTTAGATTATTATTCCAATGACCACGATACTATTCCGACAATCAGATTACTATTCCAATGATATGATTTGTAAAAGTCATATGGGATCCCCAATTCTAATAAATACCTCATATACCATTCATTCCTCATTCACTTACATTTTCTCTCAAGGTTATATATTTTCATTTCCAAAAATCATTTTGAAATACTAATATGTCGTTTCATTTGTACAGTGATGTTCATGAGTGCAACTATTCTAGGGGATTAAGCATATCCAAATCTTCCTATTATAGTTACCTTATTTTCTATTTTTTGTCTCATTGTAATAATTTCAATTATTACGTCTGTTTTTATTCTCTAAATGCAGTTCTCAAATTAATATAATAAAGTTTTGTTGGTTTCAATATCTGGCGTGTGTGATTTATACTACATTACTAAATATTACACAGTTTTAAGAAGGGAAATTGCACTGATAAAATCCATGTTCATTACATTTTACTTTAGGGATTAACCGTGTTTCAATAAATAATTTACACATAATCCAATTATTTTAATTATATATTTTCATATTAGTATACTTATTTTGGTGATCACGATATTTCATCCATAATATAAATCAACTACTAGTGGCCCCCCGCACTCGGCTGGGGTGGCACAGGAGGGAGGGCTTGGGGGCGCCGGTCGCGGGGTCAAGTCCCCGGGCCGTTTATTTCTGCGTTTATTTGTAGCGTTGTGTGCTGTCACCGGCAGCTGTAACCCACATTTTATAAATCAACTACTAGATAGAAATAAAATAAATAAATAAATTACATGATAACGATCTTGTCTAGTTGTTTATTTATTATGAAAAAATAAATAAACCTATAAACCTAGGTAAATACTCCTTGTACCAGTCTTGGAATGAGTTTCAACATTCCATCTTTCCACCTATGTATTGTCCAAGTTGGTTTCTTCTTGGTTCCATATTGAACCACCTCCCCTCAACTCTTCCTTGAACCAACTCCATGTGCATTTGAATACTCCTTTTATTATATATGTTTTAAAACTCACACACATATGAGGGGAACTAAAGTAATAGTTAAAGGAAAGTACATAAAACAACATTGGACATGCATTCTCTGAAGAATAAATGAGGGAGGGATGACACGCACAATCATATTTAATTTAATAATAAATAATTTCAGACCCATGAAATAAATTAAATTAAATAAAACCAAATCAGACTTAGGTCTGGATAAAGATCACGATCGGTCATACACAAGCACTGATTGTGACTTTAAAATAACTAGATAGCATTCATTTCAATTCATTGTTCAATTTGATAAAATGCACATGAATTAATCTGATTAATTAACTTATTAATCAATTAAATCATTTTTTTCCATCCAATCACCATGGATATCACCATCCACACTGATTTTAAATAAAATAAATAAAATTATTTTATTTAAAATTTAATAAAAATAGCTCACAACTTTGTACTTGGAAGCTACTCGGAGATTACCTGTCTGAACTGCTCAGTATTGTCCTTGTTGTATAGAATTCACTCACATGACATATTTCATACAAGACATGTGTCATAATTTCATGAAATGTACTATCAAATTAATGTCGCATAGAACACATGAAAATTTCATTGCCTATAATAGTACGAAATGACCACACATGACTTATAGTTTTGAATATTAAATGGAATTAATTAAGAATTTAACAAAATATAAAACTTAACGATCGACACATATTGTCAATTTAATGACTCAAAGAACTCAGGTTGATGAGTTTTAATGGATTGATTAATTTAATTTAATATTTATATAAAAAAAGGTAAAGTACACAGTGCGTATAGGGTGACCACACGATATGTACTTTTCTTCAGGTAGTTACCATAGAAATTTATAAGGTACATGATATAAAATTAGGATACATGGTATGTACATAATTTTGTATGAATTCTATCCTGGTGGCTATATTTGGAAAAGACAAGCCCTCGCTGGATTTCAAGTCGTTTGTGCTTTCCTGGAACCTCAGTCAACCTGTAGCGGTCTCGGAGCTATCTTGTTCTACCTTCTGCATCGACCTTTCCAGCAGGGAGGAATTTGTAGCTACTCAGTCCAGAGAGGTCATACGGTGTGGATCTTGGCAATTTTCCCTTTCTCGATGGTCTTAGGGCTCTCACCACAGCAATGAATCTAGCAGGGCGGCGGTCTGGATCCATCTCCCAGGTCTTCCTCTTCCTTTTCACAACCCTTCCATTTTGGAATCCATGAGTAATGCTTTGGGTTCTTTTTTTTTCACGGATGCAGCTACCCATTCACTTCAAGCTGCTTCCTGTCCCCACATATATGTGGAGCTGGACATTGAAGAGAAGCTCCCTTCCTGTGTTCGGATTAGGGCTGGTGAAGGTTTCTCTTGGTGGCAGCGTCTTTGGTTCTAATTCCCCCTTGCTTATGCTCGATCTGCGGCCTCTAGGGACATTCAGTTGAGATGTGCAGACGTTATCCGAGACCTAGAGAGGCCCCTCTGGATGGATGTCCAACTCCTTCAAGCCCCCTTCTTGGAAAGAATTCTTCTTAGTCTTTGGTTGGTGAATTCTTGAAGCAGATGGATCCGGTGGCGTCGCTTTCCGATGCCCTTCCAGCCAGTGATGGTGTGTCCCCTCCCATGGTGGGTGGTTCAAATTCAAATTTCCCTACCCACACACTTTCCACCTCCTCTGAATTTTACTGCTTTTCAAAAGCGGTGATTCCTCTTTCTTCTACGATGGTTTTTGGTCCTAAGCTGGCACTGTCTAGGTTTGTTGAGCATATTTCTTTCAATCTCGTCCACCTTCGTCCTCGGCCTTGGATTCCAGAGCTCCAGCTCAATTATCCAGTCTCCATTTCTCTCAACTCAGCTCTGTGCTCCAAATCAGCAGACAAACGAGGTAATTTTAGAGGGTGTCCTCAATGAGATGAAGGCTTCCAGAAATTCCCCAAAGATGATGATGTTAGTTTCTATGGTTCCAAAAAGGATTCCTCCGCATCCCCGGGTCCCAGCAATGAATTTGTCTAACAGGTTATCTCTTCTGGAGGTCTCAGATAATCTTTATTTGGATCCCTCTACTCTAGAACCAATTTTAAAGATCAACCCAAGGTGGTTTCCTCTCCATCAGATAGTGGTCGCATCACCAGATCCATGTTGAGGGCTTCGGCTTCTTCTATTTTAGTTTCCAAAGTAGGTTCAGTGGGCTGTAAATCCATCCAACCCCTCTCCTTATGATCCCTATTATCATTTGGAATGCTCGAGGACTGGGGGGCCGTGTGAAGTGCGCCTTCATGAACTCGTCCTTCGTCATCATGCTTCTATCTTAGCCATTCTGGAGCCAAAACAAAATGATGTTCTCATCTATCACTTCTCCAAAAGTATGGGGTTTGATCACTACACCCATGAAGGTACTCCTAACAAGCACATTTGGATTTTTTGGAAAGTTGACATCACTTTAGATATTGTTGAAGCTACTTCCCAGTATATTTCTACCAAGATCACTAAAAGGGGTCACCGATCACTACTTTTACTTTGTTTATGCAAGCTGTGATCCTTCTGATAGGATGAGCCTATGTCAACAACTTCAAAGGTTTCAGCCAGGAAATCTTCCCTGGTTCACTGGATGAGATTTCAACATAGTCCTAGATGCTTCTAAGAAAAGGGGGGGGGGGTGTTGAAACTTATGCTCATGCTCTTAATGACTTCAAAGATTTTTTGGCAGCTTCTGGCCTTATGGACATGGGGTTCTCTGGATGCAAATATACATGGTGTAACAACCACAGAGGAACTAGAAGAATATGGAGCAGACTTGGCCACTGTCTCTCAAACCTTCAAGGTCTTGACTCCTTCTCTCAATCCTCAGTCACGCACCTCCCCAAATCAGTGTCTGATCATGACCCCCTCCTTATTTTGTTGAAACATGAAGATTCTAGCTCCAGATGCTTCTTCTATTCTACCAATTGGTATCAGCATGAGGGCTTTTTACAGATGATCAAGCAGTCTTGGGATTAGCCTATGAGGGGTTTAGCCTGGTTTGGGCTCACGAATTGGCTCCAACAACTTAGGAAGGACATTTAGAATTGGATCTCCCTAACCAATGATGATGAAAATAGTTTGGAGGGTATTAAGAGGGATATCCAGGCAATGAAGGACATACTTATTGGAGCGTGGGATGAAAACTATTTTACCCAGCTGGTTGAGAAACAAAACATTATTGTGGATCGTTTACTGGACAAAGAAAGGTCCTGCAGGCAGTGCTCTCGAGCCTTGTGGCTTAAAGAAGGGGACATAAATTCTGCCTATTTTCAGGCCTGCTTGAAAGAGAAAAGAATGACCAGGAGAATAAATCTCAAGCTTGAAGATGGATCCTTCACATCGGATGTTGAAGTGGTCGGAAAGATGGTGTTGGAGCATTTCGAAAGCCTCCTTGCTGGGATGAATTCCCTCAATAATGGTAACTCTCGAAGACAAGTTTAGGAGGAGTCCTTTTTGAACTACATTTCCAGATTTATAAATGACAGAGATAACGATGCATTATCTAGGCTACCTGGTGAGGATGAGATTAAAAATACATTTTTCAACATGAATAAGGAAAGTTCTCCTGGACCCGATGGCTTCTCGGGTTCCTTCTTCATTATGGATTGGGACATTATTAAAACTCATGTTAGGGAGGCCATTCTCGATTTCTGAAGAGGTGGACCCCTGACCTGGGCTGCTTGTGCCTCCAAGGTTATTCTTATTCCTAAAGTAAAGGACCCATCAGCCCTCAACAAATTCATACCAATCTTCTTGTGCAACTTTAAGTACAAAATTCTAACCACTCTTATGAATGGGAGACATTGCAGTGTTATTCCGAGAATTATTTCGGAAGAGCAACATGGATTTGTTAAAGGATGAAATATCCAGGGTGCTATTGGAATTACCCAAGAAATGGTTGGATACTTGAACAAAAAAGTTTTTGGTTCCAATATCATGATCAAGATTGATATTGACAAGGCCAACGAAAAATTAGAATGAAGTTTCATTTTAAAGGTTATGAGAACTCTAGGCTTTCAGGAATGGTTCTACGATCTTTATTTTAGATACTATGATTCTCCTTGGATCACCATCTCTCTTATGGCTAAAGCCTTTGGTTTCTTCAAATCGGTTCGTGGAGTTAGGCAAGGCGACCCACTTTCTCCTACCCTGTTCATCCTAGCCCAAGAAGCCCTTTAAAGGAACATTCATAAAAGTCTAGATGATGGGAAGATCCTCCCCTTTAGCAACAGATTTGGTAATGGATGTATTTCCCACCTCATGTTTGCTGATGACATGCACTTCTTCATTAATGGTGGGCAGAGGTCAATAAATGGTTTTTCTAATATCATGTCTTCCTATGGCAAGTTGAGTGGTCAGAACATCAATTCAAGAAAAAGTAGTGCTTTCTTTTCCAACAAATGCTTTGGACATCGTTCCAATGTTATTCAATCCAAGCTAGGCATCCAGTATCACCAAATCCCTATGGTTTATCTCAGAGCTCCTATCTATAATGGGAGAGTGAAGAAAATTATTTTTGAAGATACCACCAAACGGATCGTGGGGAGGATCTGTAATTGGAAGAAAAAATTCCGCTCATTCAGATGGAGAATTACTCTTATCAATAGTGTTCTCACCTACATCCCGATGCACATCCTTTTCATTATCAAGGCCCCAAAAGGTACCCTCAAAAGATTAGAGAATGTCATGTCAGCCTTTCTCTGGGATGCCAACCAAACTGGGCGCTGTCACTGGGCTTCTTGGAAGAGGATGGCGAAACCTCTTGAGGAAGTGGGTATTGGTCTTCCTGATGTGGAAGATTACATGAATGCCATGCAAGAAAAGTTGGCATGGGATATCCTAGAAGGGACCTCCCTCTAGGGTAAATTCTTTATTAACAGATATGGTGCTAATTGGCCGAGATAGACCTCTCAGTATCATAGATTATTAGGCCTGGATGGCTGCATGTTTAAGCGCCTGGAGGTTCTAGAGGATCATCATCGATGGATCGTTGGTCATGGTGACATCAACTTTTGGAAGACCAACTAGTCAGGTTCATTGCTCAGTTTTCCAGGCTGTCCAGTCCCTTCTATTTCCTTCAAAGAGGCCAGCCTTTATCCAGCCTTCCTGGATGCTATTTTTAATTAAGACCAGAAACGCATTTATGACAGTATTATTCTTTCTGATGAGCTGGATAAATTCCCCTTCATGGGATCCAGTTCGGGGAGCTTCTCTAGTTGGGACTTCAGGAATATGTTTCCACCTTCTAATGTCACAGACGTTTGGGCTACCAAGTTATGGTGCAAGTAAATCTCTGGCAATCTTAACTGATTAGTTTGGCGCATAAGGGATCATGCAATTCCAACTGATGATAATGTTCAAAGAAGAGGAGTCCCCTTGGTTTCTCATTGTCACTACTACTCAAGTCCTTTATATGAGACAACAGAGCATCTATTTCTCCATGATGAATGGGCACAGGGAGTCTAGATTTTTTTTGCAGTAGGGTATGAACATCTATGTCTCGGGTGAGTCCTTGCAAACCTTCACTGAAACCTGGTTTTTGGGTGCTGGTCATCATGGGTTGGAAGTTAAGGTTCAGGGTAAAAATTTTGTTACCGCTTTCTGGTTACTCTAGGAAGCGAGGAACAAATCTCGTCTTGGTGTGACTCAATCGGTGAACTACCTTCAAGTACAAATCAAAATCACAATTGCAGAGTTTGACGGTCTGATAAAAAACGCGGCTACTTCAGCTACTATCAAGAGATTTCTTCCGAGTGTGTTTATGTCTTCCTCTATCAGCAACTCCAATCCGAACCGTTGGGTCAATTGGAGGCCGCCTTGCAATGGTCTGAAACTCAATGTAGACGGTTCTTGCATCGACGAGACCATAAGGGGAGGTGGTCTGATTAGGGACGGCATAGGTTCCATGTTGTTGGGATTCAACTCTTTCTTTGGTGCAGGTAATTCTCTTAGTGTAGAGACTGAAGCCATGGCGCTGGGTCTTTCCCTGTGCAAGCCGTTCAACCTTCCGATCTCAAAAGTGGAATCTGACTCGGCTGTTTTTGTCAAGTTTCTCCAGCAGAAAATTGATGTTCCATGGAATCTGGTTTACTCTATCAGGTACTACAGAAGCTTTATTGGCCATAATGTTCATGTCAGACACACCTGGCGTGAAGGGAACTTCGCTGCTGAGACTCTCTTGCTAGGCAAGGCGGTCCAGGAGAAACCTTGACCCTCTAATCTAGCTTGGGGTCTTTACAGATTGATTGAAAACCCTTTATCAAGAACAATGTGTTTGACTTTCACTACTTCCACCCCCCTAATTTTGTTTGGTCTTGTTTTTGTACTGATCTTTTTTCTCTGAATAAAAATTTACTTTTGAGTCTAATTAAAACTTGAAATGAAATCTTACTTTTAAATTCATAATGATTAATAATCAAACAAATAATTATATATTTGAACATGACCCATATGAAACCACATGGAGGTTCCAGACATAGTATAAGCACTTATTAGGGCCATGTCAGAAATAAATTAATTTAATTATACAGGAATAAATTTTACCTCGATTCTGAGATGTTTCTTTGATGAAGATGTTAATCATCTGAAACCCTTTCAGTCGACCATCTCCCTTATCCAGGTGTAGAATACCCATAGCAGTGATGGATTTACAGGTGAAATCACGATGGACCGATTATCTTGAAATGTTTTCTTTGATTGTTACAATGATTTTTTGGGCTTTAGGAATCACACGTGAACTATCATTCTTAATAAGACGAATTAAGGGTGTAATTTTGGCCCGGTCTGGTCCGGCCCGGCTCGGCCCAGAAAGGGCCGGGTCGGGATGAGTCTGACATGCAAAAAATCGGGCCGCTGGCTGCTATTCAGGCTGGGCCGGGCCGACCCGAACAACCCCATGAGGCGGCCTGTAGAGACTCGAAGCCTGACGTACATGAACATTACATTACTTTTGCGGAATACTTAATACATAACAAAAACACACACACAAGGACCATAATAGTTTAGTGTCTTTGGAAACTCAGAATATAATCTTCTAATCGTGGTGAACGATCTTCAACATCTCCCATAAAGATCTTTTTTTTAAACCTAAATCCTTTCTTTATATCCTGGGGAAAAAACATAAAAGGGTGAGCTCAAATGATCAGTAAGGGTAAACAAAAGAAATATCAATCACATCATATTCATAAGAACATATCTTTTGGAAATCTTAACCTGCAAAAGAGATCATAATTTCATAACATGAGATAAATCATAGTAGTGAAATGTAATCCCAATAATTATAACTTAAAACATGAAACTTTGTGGCATACACACATAATCATAGAGAATCATTTCTTATTAGTCAAGACTCATTGCCAAGACTATCTTAGTGGACAAAGCCCCTTTCTGAACCGAGTTCACTCCTCGTTTCAGTCCTGTTTCACTGAACCGGTATAACCTACCATTCCAGCCATGTCTATCTCATGAGATATAAAATCTTTACCCAATGCATTGTAGGGAGATGTAGGTCCCACCCATCTCATAATGATATCATTCTTATGTGTGTCACAAAATCATAAACCATACATCATAGCATAACCCATGTAATAAAAATGGGAATCTTAAACATAGTGACATCACAAAACAACTCATATAAGATAAAGGAATTCATAAAAATAATTCCATCACAACATAATCAAATCAATGTAATAATAGTTATAGAAACAGAACCCTATATTATCTTAGATGGAAAATAATTTTGATAAAGCACTTGAACTCCATTCTTGAGGAAAATATCCTTTCTACTTCAAAAACATTTTCCTTTCTTTAACATGTCATACAATTTTAAACTAAAAAAAGTTGATTAAAAATAAACTTGAAAACTTGTAAAGGAAGCTTCTTGGAAATAATGTTTTAAAAATACATTCATGCCGTATAAGTTAAAAAAAACATTCTTCTCGTACTTTTGTCGGAAAAGATAAAAAGTACCTCGTACAAAAAATGACAAAAGATTCCTTTCATATATTTTACTAAAAATTCACCGAAGGGTAAAATTGGATTTAAAAAATTATAGGTGGATGGAAACAATATTACATATTGAGGAAACATGAATTTGGATGATAAAATACACCCCAGTAAATACCAAAGTATAAACAATCTCGGATAAAAATGAGATTGTGATATTTCCCTTACCTTAGGTCTGATTCGCTTCGTAAGTGTCCGAACCTCCTGTATAATGATTTAAATAATGTCATTGACTTATTACAGAATCATATTCATTGTTATTATATCATATATGGTTCACTTATGACTTTATATTACCCGTTTTTTGTAAATTAATGTTAAAGTAGCGTTTTGGGTAAAATCGTCTCATTTGTCGTTCGTGTTTTAACTTGTAATTATTCATATGATTACTTAGATCATGATTACATAAATCTAGAATGTAAAACATGATTTATATATAATATATATTCAGAATATACATATATATAATGGATCAATAAATGGAAAGAAATACACCGTTCATGGAGACGGTAGGCCGTACGTACGCATGAACGCTGTTTTCGTTTCTTTATTGAATTGAGTGGAATTAAGTAGATGACATAAATATATATATAAATAAATAAAGTATCATTATTATGTCATATATTTCATTATTATTCATTATATATACTTTATGATCATTCATGTATGGTTAACATGTAGAATGAATCTCATCGCGTCGTGGAGACGGCAGTCCGTACGTACGCACGAACGATGATATCATTCCCATAATTATTGAATAGAATTTGAGTGGATGGTATAATATATCAGAATAAGTATGATGTTATAATAACCATATATAGTTATTCTTTACACCATTATACCCATCCATGTAAGGTGTTGGTGGAAAAAACAAATTTCACCACGGCGTGGAGACGGTATTCCGTACGTACGCACGCGTGGTGATTTCGTTTTCCGTAGGATGGATAGATGGTGAAATAAGGTTGTTTCATACTTATAATAACATATCAGTATATGAGTTATACTGATGTTATTACTTCATAATGAAAAAACTAAAGAAGAAGAAGTGGAAGAAGAAATAAAGTTAAAAGAATCGGTAATGGACATTACCTCTTCTTTGAAGCGCCTATTTGAGATCTCCTTTTAGGGGACTAAAATTGGTCTTTGAGGAAGACCAGAACCTCTAGGATGTTTCTAGGGAAGTGGAGAAGAGCATTTGGTAGGGTTTGACCGAATTTTAAGGCTCAAAGTTGTGTGAGGAAGAGAGGGAGGAGGTGCCCTTTTATAAGGGAGGAGAGGGGCTCCTTTGGAAAACTAAAAATATTACTTTATTATAAAGTCATATTCGGTTTTAAATAGCTCCAAATTGATTTATTTCTAATCTAAGGTGGGAATGGATCGAAATACTCTCATCCAATAGAATTCAGACATGTTTAGGTTCCTATTTTAACCTTATCATTTATATTTAACTTTAAGTTAGATAATTTTACTTTTACCGTGTCTTCTTTTTTTCTTACACTATAAGGTTAATAAACTTACTATATCAAGACAAACGAACCCCAAGTTGTTTATTATTAATATATATAACCTTATCTAAGTCATTTGGCCGAACATTAGATTTTTAGGAATAAAATAAGAATTAATAATATAATATTTGTTTTAAAAACTATTTTATGTCAATTTTGACACTATTTAGTAATTGATTTTTGTGAAAATCATAACAGAATGATTAGTTCGAATGAAGTTAATTAAATCAATAATAACATGTCATATTAACCTAGACAATTAGTGGAATTCATAAAAAGTCTCAAATTACATTTATTTGGGTATTTATAACATCAATTATGTCAATATTTCATTAATAAGATAATTACTGCATCATCTTTGTGTCATAAATAAATTAACTTATTTAATGTCTAAAAATTACAAATAAAATACCATTATGTAGGAAATCTTTTTAGCTTTCTAATTAATATTTATAGTTGAATTTATCTTATGTATAACCCTATATTAAAAATGATGTACTTATTAATCTTTGATTTTAACTATTTTAACCCTTCTTTAAATAAATTAATAATAAATGTCCTAATCTAATCCAAGTGGGCCTAAATGGTCATATTTTATTCCTAAGGTTGTTTTTGGTCGAATTACCTTATCCAATAGAATTAGGACATGTGTTAGGGAAATAATAATATCATTTTTACCCTTAATTACCCTATTTACTTTTAACCGTGGTAAAAAAAGTAAAAAGTTACTATTCACCAAAAATTATTTTCATCTCATTGAACCACATTTTACTTACTGACATCAACCGTGTCTCTCAGATTTTTGAAATTCCACTCACAGAAGCGGTAAAATTAAGTTTTATGAAAAATTCATTTTTTTTACTACCACTTAGTGGTTTCACTATTTATCAAAAAATGAAAGTTTCCAGAAATATACCAAAAATTAGGCCTAAGATATATTTGATATTATGAACTCAAAAATGATGTCTATTTTACCAAATTCAAAACATATCAGTTACATTAACTAATTTAAAAATTAATTCCCGTCGTCAAAACAAATGGCGTGTTTTTAAGAGATAATAACTATCAAAAGATTGACACTTGTTTATAACTGGTTTAAATGTGAAATTACATCCAATGACCAACATGGTATTAAATTGTAAAAATATATTCTAAATATACTTTAAAACCACTCAAATTAATAATTTATCCCGATTAATTATTTTGATTAAAAAAAGTTGTTTTTAATTAAAATTTAGTAATTTTCACTATTCATCAGAATATGAAAGTTATCCGAAAAGTACCAAAATTTCACCCTAAGATAATTTCAATATTCAGAATCCAAAAATAAAGTTCATTTTGAAAGATAAAATTTATAAAATTTCAAAAAGTGGTTATTACTATTCATAACAGCTAGTTTTAATAATATTTTAATAGCATATCGTTGTTTAGTGAAACTCGGTATTGCGTACTACACACGCTGTCGAGGAAGGTCGCGATTGCGTGTAATGCAAGGAAAGTCAAGGATGCGTGTTGTGCAAGCTCCTTTTGGTGTAGCGTACAACACAAGACATTAATGAAATTAAAAAAAAAAATTTCATAAAATCTCGGGGTGTTACATTCTACCCCCCTTAAAATTAATTTCTCCCTCGAAATTCGTCGGGGTTATAAATGGTTTACTCCTCGAAAGTTTCTTTAATAGAAACCCATATCATAAAAAGGAATACCAAAACCAATATTTAAAAACAAAAGTTTGAAACGTAATGGTTACCCAAATAAACTAATCACTGGGTTTCCACATAGGTGAAAATATGGATATGGAAGAGAAATCTAACCATCATGTTCTGATGGAGAGTGGTAGAGAACATGGCTATGGAAAAGACAGCAATCACAAATCCATAGATTTGTGATGATATAAGGTACCATCTGATTCATTGGATATAAGAGCACTAGGACAACATTTTTGGTTTTCAAGATCATTTCCCTAAAGTTGAAGAATTTGAATTAGAATAAATACTTACTTTATTTTGGTACAATCTCACTGTTGTTCGTGCCTTGAACAATTTCCACTTCATCTCTTAAAGAAATTAATTTGAATTTTTTTCATTCGTGAAGTGTAGATCATGTGATAGAATGATGGGTCATTCCATCTGTCTCAAACAAAAGGTTAACAAAAGTTATTAAATATACATAAGTCGATCTATAGTGAGATTAATCATATATGGTTCCTAAAATGGACTTATACTTCTTATATTATACTGCTTAATATAATAAAACTAGTTTCTACTAAATAAGGACTTCCTGTAGGCCAGTGGTAGGCGATAAATGCCAGTCACACTTCGGTTGTGGGTTCGATTCCCACGGCCTTGTCCGACGCGATGGGCTGTCGCCCATCCTGCAGATTGTCCTTTCTCTAAAACTATATTACTATAACATCCCATAAATAATATCGAAAAAAGTTCTATTATTAAACAATACTAACTTATGTCCAACATAATCCATTCCAATCTTTAGGCTTATCTAAAATACTTCGGTCCAAGCTCATAATATAAAGAAAATGATTACTTGAAATGTCATCAACCAAGCATGTGAATACCATCATTTATCCCCCATATATCTTGTTGGTCACAATCCAATCATGTGAATACCTTAATCATGTATTCTCTTGAAAAATGAATACCCATTAAACCTTAGTGAAAAAATGAATGCTGTCAAAAGTTAACTCTTTCCACATACCAAAATCCAAAAATTCTATATACTCAATCCATTACATAACCTTCTTCTTATATCAGTCATGAGCTCATGAATACTATCAAACATTTAATTTTCTCCTTATCCCTTCATTATGCGCATATCATCTATATTCCAAAAATATCTGAATATCCTTTAATGGATACTGGCACCATTAATCATACACTTTCAAAACTCAAGGAAAGACAACAGTGTAACAATCCTTAGATGTCTCTTTATTCCATAGTACCATGAGATTACTTATACAACATTACACTTGATAAACATGTAATCATTCCACTACCTTCTTAAACCATTGACCGAGCATCAACAATTCTTTCATCTCACATATCATTTGTAGTCTCTTCATCATCATCAACATAAATACTACCCATACGACCATACTGATTCTCTTCATGAGACTTTCCCTTAGGGCATTGGTTTGCATAATGCCCGTACATTCCACATTTAAAACATTTAACCATTGTTGATGTCGTAGCAATACCATTATCCGCATCCTTTGCACTTACTGGCTTTGTGTCCTTCTTTTCCACACCCAAAGCATCTTCCAGTTCCTTTGAAACATTCTCCTTGATGCCTCTTCCCACATGATTTACATAGGGGAAATTGAACTTTCTTTCCTCTATGATCATCATGAAACTCCATATTTCTCTTATTAGCCGAGTCAGGAAACTTACCAAATTTTACTTTATTGATCATATTATGAGATTGCTGATTCGGCATAATAATGATGTTTGGACTTCCAAATCCCATTTCATTTGGCTGCTCATCATTCCATTGTCCATCATATCCTCCATTATCGCGAATCATCTTGTTTCCAGCCATTTCCTAAAACCCAAAAAGAATAGTGTGAGAGGCAAAAATCATAATAAAAGGGGGAGTAACTTCAATATCTAATATCTTTGGTTTAATCTAATATCGTTACCATAGTTCTAGGACTATATCCTATACATATACTTATCCTTAGGGACATCCCTAGACATACCTTAGAAATATCTCTAGGGATCTCACTAATGTTCTCGCATCCTAGTTTCCAAAGGTTGACTAAACATTTCCTCTGATACCAACTGTAGAGACCCGAAGCCTGACGTACATGAACATTACACTAATTTTTCGGAATACTTAATACATAACAAAAACAAACACACAAGGACCGTAATAGTTTAGTGTTTTTGGAAACTCGGAATATAATCTTCTAATCATGGTGAACGATCTTCAACATCTCCCATAAAGATCTTTTTTTTAAACCTAAATCCTTTCTTTATATCCTGGGGAAAAGAAAACATAAAAGGGTGATCTCAAATGCTCAGTAAGGGTAAACAAAAGAAATATCAATCACATCATATTCATAAGAACATATCTTTTGGAAATCTTAACATGCAAAAGAGATCATAATTTCATAACATGGAATAAATCATAGTAGTGAAATGTAATCCCAATAATCATAACATAAAACATGAAACTTTGTGGTATACACACATAATCATAGTGAATAATTTTTTATTAGTCAAGACTCATTGCCAAGACTATCTTAGTGGACAAAGTCCCTTTCTGAACCGAGTTCACTCCTCGTTTCAGTCCTATTTCACTGAACCGGTATAACCTACCGTTCCAGCCATGTCTATCTCATGAGATATAAAATCTTTACCCAATGCATTGGAGGGAGATATAGGTCCCACCCATCTCATAATGATACCATTCTTATGTGTGCCACAAAATCATAAACCATACATCATAGCATAACCCATGTAATAAAAATAGGAATCTTAAACATAATGACATCATAAAACAACTCATTTAAGATAAAGGAATTCATCAAAATAATTCCATCACAACATAATCAAATAAATGTAATAATAGTGATAGAAACAAAACCCTATATTATCTTAGATGGAAAATAATTTTGATAAAGCACTTGAACTCCATTCTTGAGGAAAATATCATTTCTACTTCAAAAACATTTTCCTTTCATTAACATGTCATACAATTTTAAACTAAAAGAAGTTGATTAAAAATAAACTTGAAAACTTGTAAAGGAAACTTCTTGGAAATATTTTTTTAAAAATCCATTCATGCCGTATAAGTTAAAAAAAACATTCTTCTCGTACTTTTGTCGGAAAAGTTAAAAAGTACCTCGTACAAAAAATGACAAAAGATTCCTTTCATATATTTTACTAAAAACTCACCGAAGGGTAAAATTGGATTTAAAAAATTATAGGTGGATGAAAACAATATTACATATTGAGGAAACATGGATGTGGATGATAAAATACACCCCAGTAAATACCAAAGTATAAACAATCTCGGATAAAAATGAGATTGTGATATTTCCCTTACCTTAGGTCCGATTCGCTTCGTAAGTGTCCGAACCTCCTGTATAATGATTTAAATAATGTAATTGACTTATTATAGAATCATATTCATTGTTATTATATCATATATGGTTCACTTATGACTTTATATTACCCGTTCTTTTGTAAATTCATGTTAAAGTAGCGTTTTGGGTAAAATCGTCTCACTTGTCGTTCGTGTTTTAACTTGTAATTATTCATATGATTACTTAGATCATGATTACTTAAATCAAGAATGTAAAACATGATTTATATATAATATATATTCAAAATATACATATATATAATGGATCGATAAATGGAAAGAAATACACCGTTCATAGAGACGGTAGACCGTACGTACGCATAAACGCTGTTTTCGTTTCTTTATTGAATTGAGTGGAATTAAGTAGATGACATAAATATATATATACATAAATCCAGTATCATTATTATGTCATATATTTCATTATTATTCATTATATATACTTTATGATCATTCATGTATGGTTAACATGGAGAATGAATCTCATCGCGTAGTGGAGACGGTAGTCCGTACGTACGCACGAACGATGATATCATTCCCATAATTATTGAATAGAATTGGAGTGGATTGTATAATATATCAGAATCAGTATGATGTTATAATAACCATATATATTTATTCTTTACACCATTATACCCATCCATGTAAGGTGTTGGTGGAAAAAACAAATTTCACCACGGCGTGGAGACGGTATTCCGTACGTACGCACGCGTGGTGATTTCGTTTTCCGTAGGATGGATAGATGGTGAAATAGGGTTGTTTCATACTTATAATAACATATCAGTATATGAGTTATACTGATGTTATTACTTCATAATGAAACAACTAAAGAAGAAGAAGTGGAAGAAGAAATAAAGTTAAAAGAATCGGTAACGGACATCACCTCTTCTTTGAAGTGCCTCTTTGAGATCTCCCTTTAGGGCACTAAAATTGGTCTTTGAGGAAGACCAGAACCTCTAGGATGTTTCTAGGGAAGTGGAGAAGAGAATTTGGCAGGGGTTGGCCGATCTTGAAGGCTCAAAGTTGTGTGAGGAAGAGAGGGAGGAGGTGCCCTTTTATAAGGGAGGAGAGGGGATCCTTTGGAAAACTAAAAATATTATTTTATTATAAAGTCATATTCGGTTTTAAATAGCTCCAAATTGATTTATTTCTAAGATAAGGTGGAGATGGATCGAAATCCTCTCATCCAATATAATTTAGACATGTTTAGGTTCCTATTTTAACCTTATCATTTATATTTAACTTTAAGTTAGATAATTTTACTTTTACCGTGTCTTCTTGTTTTCTTACACTATAAGGTTAATAAACTTACTATATCAAGCCAAACGAACCCCAAGTTGTTTATTATTAATATATATAACCTTATCTAAGTCATTTGGCCGAACATTAGATTTTTAGGAATAAAATAAGAATTAATAATATAATATTTGTTTTAAAAACTATTTTATGTCAATTTTGACACTATTTAGTAATTGTTTTTTGTGAAAATCATAACAAAATGATTAGTTCTAAAAAAGTTAATTAAATCAATACTAACATGTCATATTAACCTAGAAAATTAGTGGATTTCATAAAAAGTCTCAAATTACATTTATTTGGGTATTTATAACATCAATTATGTCAATATTTCATTAATAAGATAATTACTGCATCATCTTTGTGTCATTAATAAATTAACTTATTTAATGTCTAAAAATTACAAATAAAATACCATTATGTAGGAAATCTTTTTAGCTTTCTAATGAATATTTATAGTCGAATTTATCTTATGTATAACCCTATATTAAAAATGATATACTTATTAATCTTTGATTTTAACTATTTTAACCCTTCTTTAAATAAATTAATAATAAATGTTCTAATCTAATCCAAGTGGGCCTAAATGGTCATATTTTATTCCTAAGGTTGTTTTTGGTCGAATTACACTTATCCAATAGAATTAGGACATGTGTTATGGTAATAATAATATCATTTTTACCCTTAATTACCTTATTTACTTTTAACCGTGGTAAAAAAAGTAAAAAGTTACTATTCACCAAAAATTATTTTCATCTCATTGAACCACATTTTACTTACTGACATCAACCGTGTCTCTCGGATTTTTGAAATTCCACTCACAGAAGCGGTAAAATTAAGTTTTATGAAAAATTCATTTTTTTTACTACCACTTAGTGGTTTCACTATTCATCAAAAAATGAAAGTTTCCAGAAAAATACCAAAAATTAGGCCTAAGATATATTTGATATTATGAACTAAAAAATGATGTCTATTTTTCCAAATTCAAAACATATCAGTTACATTAACTAATTTAAAAATTAAAATCCCGTCGTCAAAACAAATGACGTGTTTTTAAGAGATAATAACTATCAAAAGATTGACACTTGTTTATAACTGGTTTAAATGTGAAATTACATCCAATGACCAACATGGTATTAAATTGTAAAAATATATTCTAAATATACTTTAAAACCACTCAAATTAATAATTTATCACTATTAATTATTTTGATTAAAAAAAGTTGTTTTTAATTAAAATATAGTAATTTTCACTATTCATTAGAATATGAAAGTTATCCGAAAAGTACCAAAATTTCACTCTAAGCTAATTTCGATATTCCGAATCCAAAAATGAAGTCCATTTTGAAAGATAAAATTTATAAAATTTCAAAAAGTGGTTATTACTATTCATAACAGCTAGTTTTAATAATATTTTAATAACATATCGTTGTTTAGTGAAACTCGGTATTGCGTACTACACACGCTATCGAGGAAGGTCGCGATTGCGTGTAATGCAAGGAAAGTCAAGGATGCGTGTTGTGCAAGATCCTTTTGGTGTAGCGTACAACACAAGACATTAATGAAATTAAAAAAAATATTTTTCATAAAATCTCGGGGTGTTACACGGCCCGAGCCCGGCCTCGGGTCGGCCCAAACCATCGGTTCGGGCCGGTCTTTTTCTGGCCGGATCGGGCTTTTTCGAGTCGGGTCATGGTGGGCCTTTATTATTTTCAAAATAATCGTTTGTTTTAAAACTTTTTTTAAACGTTTTTATTTAAACAATTTTTTTGACATTTATTCAAAACATTTTTTTACATTTATTTTTAAACGCATGTTTTTTGTAAAAATGTTTATTTTATTTTTTATTAACATTTTACAGTGGGTTGATATGTTTTTTTGTCTAAATAGATTTATATATTGTGAATCTATATATATTATTTGCAAATTGAAAAAAAAATTATGAGGGGTTGGCGGGTGCACAGCAGTGGGTGAGTTTAAAGCATTGTTATTTAAATGTTTTTTAAATATTTATTTAAAACATTTTTTTCCATTTATTTTTTTAACTTATTTATAATTTTTTAAGCGTTTGTTAATTTTCTTTTATTTTAAAGTTTTTATTTAAACAATTTATTAACATCTGTTTAAAAAAAAAATTTACATTTTTTTAAATGATTAATTTAAAACATTTTTTAATTTTTTTAAACGCATGCTTTTTACAAGTATTTTTTTAAAACATTTAACTTTTTTTTCATATTTTAATGTAAAAAAGTATTTTTAAAGTGTTTGTTTTAAAAAAATTAATTTAAGTGTTTGTTTTAAAAACTTTTTTTTAAACATTTGTTTAAACCATTTTTATTTAAACCTTTTTTTAAACTGTTTTTTAACACTTGTTTAAAATGTTTTTTCATTTATTTTTAGACGTTTAATTTAAAACGTTTTTTTGAACGCATGTTTTTTACATGTATTTTTTTAAACATTTAACATGTTTTATGTAAAAACATTTTTTTATTAACATTTTACAGTAGGTGAATATGTTATTTTTTCTAAATAGATTTATATATGTCTATGAATTTATATATATTATGTGAAAATTGAAAAAAAAATAATGAGAGATTGGGGGGTGCGCAACAACGGGTAGTGGGTTTAAAGCGTTGTTATTTAAGCGTTTTTTTATCATTTATTTAAAACCTTTTTTACATTTATTTTTTTTAACTTATTTATGAAAATTATTTTTAAGCGTTTGTTTAATTTAAAACATTTTTTTAAACGATTTTTAATTTTTTTTGCAGGGCAGGCCCGGCCCGACCCGACCCTATTCGGGCCGAGCCAAAATTACAGCCTTAGGGGGTGCGCAACAGTGAGTGAGTTAATTTTTTTCTAAATAGATTTATATATATATATATAGTATATATAATATATGCAAGTTTCATCATATTTAAAAAAAATTAATGAGGTTGGGGGTGTGCGAATATCATTGGGTGAGTAGTTATTTTTTTGTTAATATATAATAAATTATTACATGTATATATAATATGAGAAAATTGTAAAAAAATAATTAGGGGTTGGGGGTGCGTCGCAGTGAGTGGATTAATTTTTTTTTTCTAAATAGATTTATATATAATATATGCAAGTTGCAACATATTTAAAAAAATTAATGAGGTTGGGGGGGACGTGCACGAACATCATTAGGTGAGTGCTATTTTTTTGTTAATATAAAATAAGTTATTATATATATAATATTAAATCATTGACACACACACACATTATTAATGGATTTTTAAAAGCCACACTTAATTGATATATATTATTAATAGCTTTATATATATATATATTATTAATGGCTTTTTTTATATATATATATATATTATATCATATCATTGATATATATATTATTAATGGATTTGTTTATATATATATATATATAATATGCAAGTTTAATTGTATTTAAAAATAATTAATGAGGTTGGGAGGTGTGCACGAACATAATTGGGTGAGTGTGTTATTTTTTTGTTAATATATAATAAGTTATTATATATATATAATGTTAAATGATTGATATATATATATATATGTAATATGAAAAAATTGTAAAAATAATAATTAGGGGTTTGGGGGTGCGCTGCAGTGGGTGGGTTAATTTTTTTTTCTAAATAGATTTATAAATGTATAGTATATATAATTTATGCAAGTTGCAACATACTTAAAAAAATTAATGAGGTTGTAGGACGTGCACATACATCATTAGGTGAGTGTTATTTTTTTATTAATATACAACAAGTTATAATATATATAATATTAAATCATTGATATATATATATATATATTAATAGCTTTGTTTATATATATATCATATTAAATCATATATATATATATATTATTAATGGATTTTTAAAAGCCACATTTAATTGATATATATTATTAATGGCTTCGTTTATATATATACATTATTATATATATATATATATATAATTATATATCATTGTATATATACACACACACACATTATAATTATATATAATAATAATTATATGTATATATATACACACACATTATTATATATATAATATATAATATATATATTATATATTATTTTGTGTTAATATATAATGATATATATATATATATACATATATATAAATTCTGATGATAATATAACAGGTGCAGGGCCTGGACCAGTTGGTCTAGGTGCAGCCTTGAAAGCTTGTGGTTGGGGAATCGAATCTTCCTACCAACAGTTTCCTGTTAATTTTTTTTATAGCAGGTGGGCTTCGCACGGGTTGAGCTTTGTACGGGCCAGCAGACCGGGCTTTTTCGGCCCCGCCCGGCCCGCGGGCCTTCTTGGATAGGCCCAGACCCGAACTGATGAACCTACGACCCGAGCCCGGCCCGACGCAGGCTTTGTCGGGCCGGGCTGCTCGGGCCGGGCCTATCGGGCCGCCGGGCCAAAATTACACCCTTAAGATGAATGGTGGAGCATAATATATCAGACTTGATAGAAGAAACTATAGAGTATTAATTGGTCTTGAGAGAGAGTTCTCTAGAATTTTTTGTTCACAATTATTCTCGAATATAATGAAAACTATCATAATAGACATAGAAGTCTATTTGCAGAGTTATGGGTTAGGGTTAAATATTATTTAAGTACACTGTTTCTAACATATTTCTCACCCATTACCATTTCAAGTTAATGAAAACCTACTTTCCAAAGGTAGGCAATCACTTGGATTTTTAAAATGACATCCTAGAAAATATGTTGGGTGAGAGAGTTAAAGTTTGGGCTCATCACACCCTTTTGGGGGGAATTATTTCCTACTTTGTGACTCTCTTATTGGTTTAAGACAAATTCATGAATCTTTTATTAAATCCCATATATAAAACAAGTTTCCCTTGAATTAAATATCAATTTGCTAGCATGTATTGACTTTAAAATCATCTGTATATATCTAAGGTTCTTCATTAATGGAGACATCTATATGTATCTGAGGTTCTCCATTGATGGTACCCTTTTATACATGGATTAGATATTCTTATGTCATTTATTATCACGATTATGGTATTAAGCCACACAGTGGAGCACCCTAGAATTTATCATTATCTAGGAAGACGTGAGTTGTTTATTATATCGAGATTGGGCCAGTGAGATTAGTTTATTACATATCTATATGAAATGAATCAGAACCCATGTAGTTTAGTGCCACTTAATGGGACACATAATACCTTTTAATTTCTTACGATGAGGACCAAACCGTGTAGTGTATCATCAAGCGGCAAGAACATCCAGAAGAAAGGTTCCTAGTCAAGGCTGGCGTGAGACTTACACCAAAGTGGCCCGAGGGAACTAGAAGGGGTATAGCCTCCCAGGTTGAATATTACCCTACTGAGAATGTGTCCTATAGAATATTTGGGTGAAATTGGGATTTTGGATTTGAACCTAACGAAGGCTTCCAACCTATCTCATTTTTACTGGAATCGAAGCCCACATAGTTTAGAATAGTTGGGGCTTACACCTATGAAGGATTCCTGATGGGTTGTCTCATTGGGGATATAACCCCAAGGTGGGGATGAATTGGTGGGGGCTTACACTGAATAGGCGGCCCAAAGGGAAGGTTAGTGGAAAATCTTGAAAAGGATTCCCCTCCAGAGATAGGTGATTGATTTTGTGGATGAAATGATCAATAATAAACCTATAAGTACATGTTAGTCATGCTTGGTTCATAAAAAAAGAGGAATTAAAAGATCTAGAAAACCACACAATCTCCTTTGTCCGCTGGGGGATGAGGCCGGAGCTACGAGAGAGAAAAATGGATTTTAGGTGCCCATCTCCTCTCTTGTTTTTGTAACCTAGAGTAGGGAATTATGCACCCATATGGACATGACCTGCAAGAAATACTAGAGGTTTAATTATGATGGATGTCCTTTTCCTAGTTTCAGAGAGGATGAGATGTGGATAAATCTCTATCCCTCATAAAAGGGTAAGGCAATGGGTTTCCCTCACTATCTGAAATGGATAGGTCTTTGGAATTGCCTCCATGGTTGGACCCTCGTTACCATAGAAATGTATGATTGGGAATATTTCGAGAGTATGGATTATTAAGTTGGTTACCAATATGACATCATTTACCATAGGATTGTATGATCCAGAGGACATTCTGGTTTGCCCTATGTTCTTATAAAAAATATCCATAGGATTTGGGGAAGGCCTTGGTGGATGACATTCTTAGACAGTTTATGAAGGAACCTATATGGGGCTTAGTTATTTACAAGATAGGTTTATAGAGAGAGTTGATCAGATAGTTCACAGAGGGGTCGAGGTCAGGTTGAATGCTACAAGGAATAAGGGTGATGAGACTAAAGGAATCCATCCCACATACTGTTTGATATGCGGGGTGGTTCTCTACATAGAGCACATCCATATATGGTTAAAAAAATGGTTTTCTATAAAGGATATTGCTATGAAGATGGCCATCCACAAATGGTTTTTCTATTTGGATGGTTTTTTATTCCATTTATTAATTTGTGATATGCAGTATATGATTACCTATTGAAATCACTTTCTTGGATTGTTTCTCTTCATGTTTCTCCATGTCTTCCCATCTATCCCTCTATGGGGATTTTATAAGGGTACATATGTAACCATTCCCTGGTTGATCGGAAGTAATAATAAACTGTTTCCCACAAGGGATATCAGTTTGCTGGTGGCCTGAAGATAATTCATCACCCTGTAAATGAAATTTTGTTTACAGGGGGCCAAAAGGTGACACCTCATCCTTCAAAAGAAATTTTGTTTGTGGGGGCGCTAAAAGGGACACCTTGGCTAGAAAATGAATTTTCATATGCGGGGGTCCTGTGGAGGACGCCTTGGCCCGTAGTTGATTTTTTTTGTAAGGGTTCTATGTGGAGCAACGACACACATATCGAGTGCTATATGTGGAAAAATACAATTCCTTTGAAGCTCTGCATCCTTGAACCATTTTAACCTTTATGAAATAGTTTACATGATTTATTCTGTCCATTCTAAATTCTTAAAATCCTTCTAATCACCCATGAAATCTTTTCCAGACCCAAAAAATTCCCCTGATTAGAATGAAGTATGATTGGAATGAAGAGGAGTTGATTCTGAGGAATAAGTCGGTCCAGTTGGATGATTTTTTGGGTGCATGTGGACCTGGAGGAGTGACTATGCCTATAAAGGTTTCAGAAAAAACTCATTTATCACCTAGTGAATCAGGCGCTTTGTGGTCTGGATAGATCTTGCCCACATAACATCCTTCTTTGCATAGTAGTTTCCTTTGCTGACAGACATTCTAGTATAGAAAATAATCACCTTCCTCGAACTTGTATCTTTTGAAAGCTATCAATTTTCAATTATGGTCGAGTTATTCTCACATAGTGATAAAATGTTCTATGTGGAAACTTAAGTGCTTCGCGTCCCACATATCATGTTTTTCGGTTTATCATAATTTTTTATGTGGGGTATATATTCTTTTCAAAACTTTCTCATATCCAATATTTCCTTTTCTGATTTTTCAGAATATGAGAAATGGATCCTACACAAGATGCTTCTACTACTGATGAAAAGAGGAGTGTCTGATTGAAAGCATTGACTATAACACAAAATGTGACATCATCCCACATCACCAATTTTTAGTATGACTCATGAGTGATGGACTTTTAGGGTATCCTATCTTAGATAGACTACCTCTTTATGGATTTGGGTTTCCATCAGATGTTCCTATCCAAGAACCACATCAAAAAAATCAACCATTGGGGTAGATAATCAAGTGCAACAATGAACCCTAGGAAAATATCTCAGCAAAGGGGTCTTTCATCTAGGAGACCTACTATGAGGGGTTTGTTTTGATTTACACCCCTTTGTCATTAGAGAAAATGGCACGAGCCCTAAAATCTGACCTCCTTTTCTATCATTATATTATGAGGAAATTGACAGATGATGAGATGATAGGATTTTAGTCAAAATGGTATCTTCGTCCTAGAGGATCATTTGGCCTAGAATGGGGATGACCTTTTTGGATTCACTAGAGTTGTGAAGAGTTCAAGGCTGAGTTGAAAACCATAGGATTTTATAAGGCTATCTGGGTGTCGAATTTTTTTTCACATCAGAACAAAACCATCATCCCTCACCTGTTTAGCTGGTGGAGTTTCTATACCAATACATTCCACATAGTTCATGGGGAAGTTGGGATTAGTCTTTGGGATATCCAAATTATCACAGGGGTACCCATCATGGGTGATATGTATGATGAGTTTCTTCATCCTTATTCGGTGTGGGATGACACTGACAAGACCCCTCCACATGCAAGGGAGTTTCTTAAAATAACACAAAATCTTCAAGAGGCCAAGCCCCACCCGAGGTTGGATGTCCCATTTTATGACTTGATTTAATTTTTTACTACACCAAATGGACATGATCCCCTTTTGTGGTGGGTAGGGATGAGTACCACTCTTAGCTCTCGGAGACATATTGACATTTATTGACTGATGGTTGAGGAAGGTCTCTTTAATCAATGGGGTTGGAAATATTCCCCTAGAATCAACCAATTGGTTTGACTTGAAGCTTTCTTGGAAGTGTTTTTGAGTGGCTGGTTACTACCAATACTAGAATCAAGCTTGGGTGTTCGAGTTACAAACTTTGTGATGGTATCTTAGTTGGAGACTTGGAGATGATTCAACCTGGAAGTCCCAATATTTGTAGAGATATATCATCTTTTGGGATGAAATATTAGGGGGAGGCTCCCTATAGGCTCACAGGCCCCTTCCAACTCCTTTGGGGATGTATAGTAGCTCATATAGGGGATATGATTTTATCAATACCCAGCAAATTTTAGACGCTCGATTCAGGCTGTACTTATAGTTTAAAGTGGGGTGAATCCATTGAAGTTAGGGCCAAGTGATGTGATGAACATGATCAATAATTATGACCATTTTGTATAGGCCCATTATTCTTCCCCTACGGGTACACTATTAAATAATGCATCTAGTGATAATACATGATAAGGAAATCTCATTTCCTCGAGGGAGGGAATTCTGGTTTCCAGAATTGATGGAATGCTAATCTATTAAGGGTATTCACCCCATAGGTTTACACATCAATTACACTATGTTCAGAAGAGTTTTCCCCCATCCATTAATAGGGCCTTACAAGAAGATCATTTGATAGAAACTATTTAGATCTTTTTGTTGTTCACATTGTAGGACACACATTGTTAGATTGAGCATCTGCCTTCCGAAATTCATCCCACACTTTCAAAATCTTACACCGAATCTTAGATTCGATCATACCCAAACAGACAACTGGAAAATCTAGTATCCATAGTTAAGGGTTTTCCCAAGTATAAGGTTGAGGGTATGGAAGAGTATATGAATTAGGTTTCTAGTCTTGGGAAGGATCCAAGAAAATTTATTATTTTTGAGATTCCAAGGATGATATTGAGAATCCCCGATTCAATCCCCATAGACATTGGATTTACTTCTCAGAATAAAGTCATTGAACAATAACTATTTATTCACCCTTAGTCCGCTTATATGATGTTTTGGAGAGAGTGGGATGCTTGGAGGAACCCCATACCCATCAGGGTGATATGGAACTATCTCCATGTGAAATAAGATTTCTTGAGTTGGTATGGATTTCTATCGACACTTAAAAATATTTCTTACACTGATGATCATGAGATGACGCAAGATTATTTTTGAGACCTTGAATCCTCCACTCATTCACTCCACAACCAATTCATTTTTTTAACAAGGGAACTCAAGAAGTTGAGGACATACAAAAGTGAGAGTGAAGACAGTGATAGTGGTTTATAGGGAACTGGTAGGGAAGATTCTCTAGTTCCACATGCACATGGGAATATTCCATCCTCCTTGTAATTATGGCTTCATAAGTGCCATACTCCAAGGGGTTCTAAAACACTTGAGATAACATGGAAGTAGGTGTGGTGGCTTGAACCCGCCTCATCTCCAAGGGTGTCTCTTTCATGATTATCTTTTCCTATTACCTTAGTGTTTCCAAGGTCCTAGAAAGTGTGGGATGCATGGTGGAAAATCACATCCACTGAAGATATATGGGGTTGCTTCGGGCTGAGGTGATTGATCTTCCTAGGTTTATTCTTATCATTGCCCTAGAAAAAATTACTTTCAAAGAGAACCTCATCGAGGTCATTGTATACCTCGAGGAGATGGATGCCTGCATTCATTCCTTCATGGGTGATATTAATTAGTCAAATCATGTGTGAGAGATGGTGGTAACAATGGAGGAGGGGGCTGATTTCAGTGAAGAGGAAATCATATGATTCTATATATCAACTCTTCTTCCCATTGTTGCTATGATCTTGAATCCTAACTTATCATATTTGAAAGAGATTAGATGTAATCAATGACCTCTTCATTCCCTGGAGTATACCAAAGGGGGAACTTATATTGGAATGGATACTCCTGTAGATGAAAGAGTTATTAAAGAAGGATCTCCCAGAGTAATCAAGCATATGTAGACAGTGATTGTAGACCCAACCAGAATATTCCTGCCTCCTCCTACACTTACTGCATTTCCTGTGGAATTATATTCATAGGAAATCACAAGGCCTAGGTAAGAGAAGAAGTTGGAAATGCACATTTGATCTGGGAAAAAAAGTAATAATTATACCATTATCACTTAATTTTTATGTGATATATCCAATTATGTTAATGAATCATCTTGTGTATGGGTTGAAACAGGTCCCAACAGTCAGGAAACACTAACCATTCAGGTACAAGTTTTTCCAAGGAGGATTGAGCTAGACAAAGACTTAAAGCTAGTTTGTGACATTACAAATATTCTGAGCTTCGGGGTGTCAATTTATCAAGATCAAATGACCTTTATCCCATTAGAATAGGGGATTAAGAGGATTGAAACTTCTTCAAGATGCAATGAACTAATTCTTATAAAAGGTAGGACTACGGAGGAAGCAGCAGCACTAGCCCAAGAAGGTTTAAGCCCAACTGTTGCTCCATGTTTTCTAATGTTTATCCCTACAAGCTCAGTGTCTATGAGTGACCTTTTGGAGGTTACTGATCCGGATGAACATACAAACGTTTCTCACACCTCCTTGAAATAGCTATCTCTTGAGGTCATTCCACAAGGTGAAGATTCAATGCCTGTCATACCTATCAGGGAGGCTATGACGTCTGAGGAGGTTGGTACCTTAACAGGTGAAGGTGAATCTATCAAATTCATGACCATCTAATCATTTTTACATGATATTTATTTATAGATACCCATTTTAGGAGAATTGGTATAAGTGCCTGAGGTCCTGGATGCTTCAAATTTCTAATTAGTCAAGATTTCCATGACTTCAACTGTTATAGATCCTACCCATCCTGAAAATGTGGATGAAATACATTTTCTCATTGACCTGGTCCCAGAATATGTCGTTCCTTATGAAAGTGATTCTAAAGTGGGTCAGGAAACCCTCAATAACTTCCATGCTTTTAGAAGAATAATATGGAGGGATATATGGAGATTTATTTCTCAGACCCCTATGTCAAATATTCCATCAAAATTGCCCCAGCTGTGTCACATGCTCTTTATGCCTGGTTATGAGGGGTTTTACTACCACACCATACATACCAAGGTGAAAGAGGTGGTTATTTTTTGGGAGAGGGAGAGTGTTCTGAAATTTTATCTCATGAATTAAGGGTCCATGACCCATTTTTCTGCAACCGGAAATATCCTTAATGAGGCATCTGAACAAGATAGAGTGGAAACACGACACCAAAGGAAAGTTTCATAACAGAGGAACATGAAAGAATAGGTCCATCAAGAGTTAGATCATCTCAATCAATAATTGTATTATATTTAAGTAGTGGATAATAGATAAAAAATATAGTACAAGAGGAAAAGAAGGTCAGGAAGGATGCTATTGAGGAGGCAGGAGCACTATGAGATGATGCATATATAGAGGATGCAATGTTCTTAGAGTTATATCGAGCGATAGTATAATCTAATCATGTAATGATTAATCTCTATGAATATTTCAAATGATTCTTGTAATATCATTGATTTACTTGTTTAGAGAGGCTCTAAATTTTGGATGCTCCTCTATCTTATTGATATATGAAATGAAAAAGGCATCATTCTCAATCATCTGTCTCATTGTTAATGCTTTCCCTTGCAATTCTAATAGAAATACTAGAGTTGGTTCTCTTGTTAGAATTTCCAATTATTAGTGTGTTTAGATTGAAATAATGGAAATAGGAAACTATTAGATAATATGACCCAGAGAGTTTATATTTGACTTCTTCCTAGGTCTCCCTTTGTGGGTTTTCAACCTGAAGAATGTTATGTCTCCTTTCATTGGAAGTTTTAGGGTCCTGCATGACCGACCAATGCAGTTGGTGTTTTTAGGTCAAACATTTTTGACCAATAATTGTGAGAGTAATAATATCAGATGATTCTTACATTCCATGAATATGAAACTCCCTACGTAGATCTAACTCGTGTGTAGGGAGGGGGATTTTGTTGTTAACATGTGTCTATAAACAAGTGAACATATGTCAGAACCGTATGTGCAGTCCGAACCTATACAATGGAAATGGGGGTATTGACATTATAAGACATGGAAGGTCTACATTCTAGAGAATTCTATAAGGATCGAGCTCTACTGTAGGGAAGAAAGAGGCCACAATAAATGGTCCACCCAAACAGTTATGAGTCATGTAGGATGGACTCCTACTTCTCATTTTATGTTCATTCCATGGAGGCTAAGTCTCCTATATTTAAATAAAAAAATGCATCTCAATTTTTTTCTAATCAAAGTGACTCTCCAGATACTCTAATCTTATAAGGGTCATGGTCGGTGTAAGAAACTAGATACAACTTTAGAAATCATTTAAATTCACACAAGAGTGCACAACATGGAACATAAGGAGACATTTTTCCCTTAATCAGATTTCATGGAGGGACATGATTGAAGTAAATTAAAACCCTTGGTTATGCCTGATATCCATGACCAATGAATCCTTAAGAAAGTATGTGACCCCTATGTAGATCGAGTTCTTGCATAAAGGAATGTAATTTTTATATTTCAACCTGGTATAGGTTTAGAATAATGTGAGTCTCCAAAGAAAGTTCTCAAGATAGTAGATCTGAGTTTCCTTGGAAATGGAGTATTCAATCCTATCATTGATTTACATATAGGGATCATATACTAGGTACCTTTACATGAATCTAGCTCTCATGTAGGTAATGGGTCATATAAAATTGACCGTGTGTCATGCAATATAATGTCATGCTACAAGGACTCAGATGTTCTACAGTTTAGGGTCATGTGATGAGGAAATTGGCTCACAGTTTAACATCATATAACTTGGAAAAGTTTTATGCAGTTTAACATCATTGAGATAAGGACATCAAACACACAGTTTAATGTCATGTTGTAGGGATGCATGATTGTTGTAATTTAAGGTTGCATGTATTTGACCAAAAGATTAGTGGTATTCATTTCATAGTGATCTGACCAATAATATTCCACCATTCATCAGTAATGAATGGGGAAGGTTGTAATACATAATATGGGGGATTCCAAATCCTAAAAGTGATATGGGATAAGTATGCAAGGAATGACTGCAGACTAGGTTTGAAAGGCGATTTTCAGCATGAAGTTGTGGAGGCTTACAGAGATAGAAGAGGTGTCTCCTGAGGATGAATTTTCCTCTGGTTGATAGTACTTTTAAGGGATACCAATGTAGAGACATACAAGACCATATTTTTTGTAGTCAAAACAAATGTTTCCTTAGGAATTATAAATTCCACCACCACAAGGTAAGGAAAGCTTATGGAGGTTTATATTTTCCTAGACAAAGAGTTTGATTTTTTTAAGCGATGTGCATGAGTATGGAAGGAGAATTTCAGGTCAAAGAAACTCAAGAATGGGGAGAAATTTTTCCTACGTAGTTCTAATCCATACAAAGGGAGTGGTATTTTTTGTTGCGACTAGATCCAATACATAGGTTCTGAGTATCACTACATATCTATTCAAAGCGAGAATCAAGCCATACGAAGTTCTGAAATATTCCCCACACTGATCAATATTTTTTATAGAGAGGGATCATTTTTCTTTGAATTTGGGCTCATGAATGTGGTGAGATCCTATACTGGACCCTCCTATACATATATATGAATCATACATAGGAGAGTTGATGCATTTTTATATTGTGGCCGAACCAGGATGTAGAACCCAAGCGTCACTACATCTCTCATCAAAGCAAGAATCAAGCCACACATAGTTCTTGGATGAATGGGTGGTGGGAGACCAACACCTAGTATAGTGGTCCTATCAGGTGATGGCCACAACAATACAAAATTCTACACCATTCAAGAGACATCAACCATGAAATTTTTATGTCATGTGGTAAATATGTTTGGTGTTCCTTTTAAGGTCTTTCATCCAGGACCATGTTAACCCTAACATGAGATGATATGCCTTGATCATGTGGGGAAGCCTTTACCAAAACTCCTAATCCCACATGATCTATTCTCATTTTGAGAAACAAGGAGTGGAAAATGTTTCTTTCACCACATAGTGGAAATTAGAAGGAAGGACAAGGGAACTTAATATGAAAACCCTAATCTTTATTTCACATTAATACATGTTTTATTACATAAAATTACACTTAAGAAAAAACAAAATATCGATAAGTATAGTGTATTTGGGACTTAGGAAAAAAACATAAGATCTTGAACATGGGATACATCAACCTTATTAAAAAATTCCTTAACATGCTTTATTGGAAACTTCTTTAGTAAGCTCAAAATTCTCCTTCGAACTTAAAAATGTCTGAGATATCCTAGAAAAAAACATAAGAAATGGGTGAGCTATAAAGCCCATAAAGAGAATAAACAAGGAATAACATGAAGAAGATAATACATTTTAGACAATAGGCATATAAACAGAGCAAAAAGGAACACGAATAATAAGGCATGATATAACATGATAATCATATCATGGGAAATATGCCAATAACTTAAAACACTACATCATAAATATAGGTCAAGGATAAACTGCCAAGAATTCATGGTGGAAAAAGTCCCATAAAGGAATCAGGTACACCACTATCCCAACATGACGTATCATGATACTAAAAATTACCCAATGCATTGGAGTGCTACCTGAGTGCACCCATGATAATCATTTCATTCTCATGCTTAAGTCTGGAAAATATATTATACAACAGGGATCCATTTAACATCATAATTTATTCCATGATAAAAAAATGTAGAATAAATACATGTAAGTACCCAATCAATAAATATATGTGCATAAATGTGAATAATCTTGATAGATAAATGGTTATGGTATTCACTACACAATTATTTTTGGCATGGAAAATCACAGTGAAATTTCAGCAGCATAACGACGTTACTTAAAAATTCATAAAAATGGTCGATGAGAGAAAAAGGGGTATCTCATTATTTAGACATAAAATGGGAAGTAATAGGGACATGAAAAAACATATCTCAAAATTATAAATTTTGAAATAAAAGGCATAAAGTAATGAAGAAACATGAATAGAGAAAAGGATCCTTATGAAATTTTGACATGGTGACAGGTGTACATAAAGGATCATAGGAGGCTTAATGACAATGAAAGAAAGATCTAATTATTTATAAATCAAATGTTAATTAAGGGGAATATGTAATATCATATTCCATCATAAGTAAATGAAAAGTAAAAGAAATAACATAAAAGGAGTGTTTGATAAAATAGGGGAGTGGAAGATGAGGCTCCCTTATAGAATTTTAGAATAGTAACAGATGCACATAAAGGTTCATAGGATGGATAAATGAGATTTAAAGAGTCTCTCGTAATTTATACATCAAATGGAACATAAGGGAGATATGTAAGAACATATCCCAAAATAATAAATTGGAAATTAACAGACATAACATAAAAGGGGTGCTTGATTAAAGAGGGGAGTTAAAGATCCCTTACTTGTGTGTGTGACTCCAAAGGCTTAGGTGGAGCTTATTAAAAGCTTGGGAGGACTATAGGGATTATAGGGAAGAGTTTTTATGTTCTACAAGAAGTTTAGTGAAGAGAAATGAGAGCTTGGGTGAGTTTATATAGGAAAAGAGTGAGATTTCTTTATTATTTTGGTTTTGGACTCTACATAATAAAATATTCAAAACCACAAACCATCCCATGGTTTTTACACATGGTTTTTTCAAAATGGGAGTGGTTTAAATTATTTTATATGTCCAAGGGCCAAAATTATTAAAATATTACCATGGGTGATGTGGAGGTGAGTCACACTCTTAAAAAAGGATTTTAAAATCTTAAAATATATTATTAGTCTTGGAGGATTCATAATGTATTTAAAAAATAAATAAAATATACTTAAAATCACATTATTTTAAAGGGAAAAATTATATTTGGTTCTGTATCCCATTTATATTACTTATTAAATCACTTTGGGTTCATTGTGTTGTCATAAAACACAAAGTATATTTATATAATATTTAATTTTTCCCCATAAATTCAGTTGTCTCAGAAAATTATGAAAAAATCACCATTGAATTATTTTGATGACATGATTCTAAAAATAATATTCATTTTATCTAAATAATTTTCTAGATATTTGAATTTTCACTTTTAAAATAAAAATCGACATTTATTGAAAATGACGGGTTTTTGACAATAACAGTTTTCAAACCCTAATAAAAATTACATTTGACTTCATAAAAATTATATGATAATTTATATTTAATAAGATTTATTTAATAATAATATTTTATTAAAATATTATTTATTTAAAAAATACATTAATTTATAAAATTATACTTTTAATTGAATTTGAATATTAATCAAAAATAATATTTGTGCTTCAAAAATAATTTACAAAGTAATAATAATAGGATGAAAATATATTAGTTATTTTATAAAAAATAATGTACATATTACCATTTCTAGGGTCTTGATACATATCCCTTTAATACACTTGAATATTCCCTAAGAGTAAGGTGTGCGGGGAATTCATGGGGCCGTTCGGTGAACATGGTTTGGGTCATGATCTCTATGAGCTTGAAATTCTCCCGTAAACAGTTTCCATCATGGTTAAGTTGTTGGATCTTAGCTTGGGATTGGGCTAGGGAAAATCCCAGAAATGATATCTCCCTCAGAATCCTTGATAAATGATCTTTATACGGTATGATCCTACTAGTTGAGGCCATCACTTCCTTTGTCTATGTCAATTGGATTTATTAAAATTTTATATTTATACTAATAATGTGATCACTGTTCAACGACTATATTGTCAATGGTAAAGATACTTAATGGTCATTAAAATCAAATTGGATATAATAAAACAAAATAAGTTTGTGTTGTTTCTATAATAAGAAATTTAATTTAATTAAAAGGTGAATTTTATTTATAATAGTCCAGGTCATTATAATCTTCCCCGTTAAAAAATTTCCCCTTGAATTTTTCTCTTCCCACACGAAAATAGATGAGGGTAACTCTGCTTCATCACCTTCTCCGGTTCCCATATTGCTTCTTCAAGCTTTTGGTTTCTCCAAAACACTTTGACAAGGGGCATTATCTTATTTCGTAGAAATGTTTTTCTATAATCTAAGATCTTTAATGAAATCTCTTCATAGGAAAGATTATTATCCAATGGTACCACCTCTAGATTGAGTACATGTGAGGGGTTCGGTATGTACTTTCTCAAGAGGGACACATGGAATATATCATGTACTTGAGATAGGTTTGGTGAGAGTGCTAGTAGATAGGCCACTACTCTGATGCAATCAAGGATCTCAAAAGGGACAATGTACCTTGGAATAAGTTTTTCCTTCATCCAAAATCTCACCACTTTATTACATGGATATATGTAGGGGAATACCATGTCTCCAACATCAAACTCTAGGTCTCATTGATGATTGTCAGTATAGCTCTTTTATCAACTCTGAGCAACCTTGATGTGATGCTTAATAGACTTAACCTTATCCACCATTTCCTCAAACATTTCAGGACCTAGAATTTTTCATCCCCCAACTTCATCCTATCATGCTGGTGTTCTACACCTCTTACCATGAAGGGATTTAATCTTTGTTATCCACAATTTATTTCATAACATATATTCTTATGGGCATTTTTTTATTCCCTTAATAATATCTCGTAATGAGATTATGAATTTACTAAAACATATCCCCCAGGAGTGTCAAACTAGGTGCACAGTAAGGCCTATTATCATGTACTAGATCACCTCAAGTCAGGCGTAGAACATTTTGTTGGAGTTGTTACTCCTAGGTACATCTATTCCAAAACCACGTCTAATTGTAGTAGCCAGACATGGATGTATTTATTTGATAAACCACTTACTCTATACTAACCAAAATTTAGGGATTTTTTCTTATACTTAGTCTAAACCCTAAGGCTTTCATTAGAGTTTTCTAATCCGAATCCCAAAAATAATTAAACTCTTTCTCTGATACCAACTATAAAAACCCTTCTCTTTATTTCACATTAATAAATGTTTTATTACATAAAAGAACACTTAGTACAACCCAAAAGATCGATAAGTATAGTGTATTTGGTAATTAGGTACAAAAAATAACTTATTGAACATGGAATACAACAACATTATAAAAAACTTCCTTAACATGTTTTAGTAAAAACTTCTTTAACATGCTCAAAATACTCCTTTAAACTTAAAACTGTATGGGATATCCTGAGAAAAAACATAAGAAAGGGGTGATATACAAAGAACAGTAAGGGAATAAACAAGGGATAACATGAATTAGATAATACATGTTAGAAAATAGACATATCAATAAAGCATAAAAGGAACATGAACAATAATGCATGATATAGCATGATAATCATAACATGGGAAATGTGTCAATAACTTAAAAGACTGCATCATAAACATAGGTCAATGATAAACCACCAAGACTTCATGGTGGAAAAGTTCTAAAAAGTAATAAGTTACACCCCTATCCCAACATGACATATCATTATACTAAACATTACCCAATACATTAGAGCATTACCTGGGTTCACCCATTATAATCATTTAATTCTCATGCTTAAGTGTGCCACATAGATCAGACAACATGGATTCATTCAACATCATAATTTATTCCATGATCAAGGAATATAGAATACATACATGTAAGTCTCTAATCAATATGTATATGTACATAAATGTGAATACCCTTGATAGAAAAGTGGGTATCATATTCACTAAACAATTATTTTGGCATGGAAAATCACAGTGAAATTTCAGCACCATAACGGTGTTACCTAAAAATACATAAAAATGGTTGATGAGAGCAAAAGGGATATCTCATTATTTAGAAACAAAATGGGTAGTGATATGGGCATGGAAAAACATACCCCAACATTAGAAATTTGAAAATATAAGGTATAAGGTAATGAAGAAACATAAATAGAGAAAAGGATCCTTACGCAATTTAGGCATGGTAATGAGTGTACATAAAGGATCATAGGAGGATTAATGAGAGTTAAAGGAAGCTCTAATTATTTATTCATAAAATGGAAATTAATGATAATATGGAATATCATATCTCATCATAAGAAAATAAAAAGTAAAAGACATAACATAAAAGGAGTGCTTGATAAAAGAGGAGAGTGGGATATTAGGTTCCCATATGGAATTTTGACATAGTAACGGATATACATAAAGGTTCATAGGAAGGATAAATGAGATTTAAAGGGCATATCATCATTTATAAATCAAATGGATAGTAATGGGGATATGGAAGAACATATCCCAATATAAGCAATTGGAAATTAAAATACAGAACATAAAAGGGGTGATTGATTAAAGATCACTACTACAAATACGCCTTTTATCAGCGCTAAAAATGGCATTTATCAGTGCTAAAAAAGCGCTGTTAAATCTGGCGAAGATAAAGAGGGGGTCCCCTTTATCAACGCTAAAAAAAGCGCTGATAAAGACCCCTTTTATCAACGCTAAAAAAAGCGCTGATAAAAGGGGTCTTTTATCAGTGCTAAAAAAAGCGCTGATAAAAGTACCCCTTTATCAGTGCTTCCTTTATCAGCGCTTTTGTTTTAGCGCTGATAAAGGACCCTTTTATCAGTGATTTTAAAAAAGTGATGATAAAAGTTAAAAAAAATAAAAAATTAAAAAAAATTAAAAAAAAATTACAAAAAATTAAAAAAATCCTGCCAATCCGAGGGGGCTTTTATAGCACTTGAGCCCCCCTTTTAACAATGCTTTCCACCCTTTTTAGTGCCCTGCACGCACCCCCTCCACCCTTTATCAGGGCTAGCCCCCCACATCCACCCCCATGCGCGCGCCTCTGCCTCCACCAGGTTTTGAACTCGAGACCTCCCCCCTGCGCGCCTAAGCCCTTACCACTACTCTATTTTGATTTGTTTACCATTTCATGATATATATATAGTTATATTTATTCTTATAGTAATATATATTTATATTAATATATATATAGTAATATTAATATATATATAGTTATATTAATATATATATATTTATATTAATATATATATAGTTATATTAATATATATATATATATATATTTAGTTATATATATTCGTATAGTAATATATATTTATATTAATATATATATAGTTATATTAATATATATCTCTATTTATATATATATATTTAGTCATATTTATTCGTATAGTAATATATATTTATATTAATATATATATATATAGTTATATGAATATATATATTTATAGTGATATTAATATATATATTTATAGTGATATTAATATATATATTTATAGTAATATTAATATATATGTAGTTATATTAATATATATATATATATATATAGCTAGATTTATATATATATATAGTTAGATTAATATATAGGTATATAAATATTCATATATTTGTATTTTAAATCAAATGGATATTAGTTATTATTTAGATAAAGCTAATATATTTTATATGTAAATATATTTTATTATTTATATTTATAATTAATTTTTATGTGTGAATATATAAAAAATATGTATATATTGGTATATATTTGATTATAAATAGCAGTGAATTATAAAAAATGATAAAATTTCAAAGACATAATATCAATATGAATGTAATACCTTGGAATAAATTCAGTCCCCACCAAAAAAAGCCAATAATACCCCCTTAAACGAGGCTGAAAATCCACAAAATGTTAAAAAATCAGGGCACCACGACTAAAAACTCAGTTTTGGAGGCCTTTTGGGACTTTTTTGGCCTTGAAGAATGTGAAAGAGGCTTTTCCTTAATCACCGGTGCATAGATCTCGTCGCAGGCTTCGATTTGATATGCTGTAGAGCTCAAACAGACACCCGGATCAAAAGTTATGGCCATTTGAAGTTTGAGTTCCATTTTCAACTTATTTTAGATCTTTTATTAATTGTTTTGATTTTTTGTGTCTTCAAATTGTTATTAAATGATTTTTAATCGATAATAATTAAAAAATTATTAATTAAAAATATTTTTTTTTAATTTTTTAAGAATCCGTTTTCACTAAATATCTTATATATTAAGTATATTAAGTGTAAATGTACATTTATACTTATCTAAAATATATTTAAAAATTATATATTATATTTATATCAATATAATTATATTTATATATTTACATATTAATATATTATTTTTAATTTTTTTTGAAGTCGACACTTTATCAGCGCTACTAAACAAGTGTTGATAAAGGGGGTACCTTTATCAGGGCTAAAAAAAAGCGCTGATAAAGGGGTACTTTTATCAGCACTTTTTTAGCGCTGATAAAGGTACCCTCCTTTATCAGCACTTTTTTGTTAGCGCTGATAAAAGTGTGGCGCTGGGAAAAACTGTTTTTGTGGGAGTGAAAGATCCCTTACTTGAGTGTATGACTCCAAAATCTTTGGAGGGGCTTATAAAAAGCTTTGGGGAACCTTGGGAGAAATCTAGAGAGTAGAGGGAAGAATTTGGATGTCCTCTAAGGAGTTTGAGTGAATATAAATGGGTTCTTGGGTGGGTTTATATAGGAAAAGAGACAGATTTTTTTATTATTTAGGTTTTGGAATCTACATAATAAAATATTCAAAACCAAAAACCATACCATGGTTTTTTACCATGGTTTATGCCAAATAAGATTGGTTTAAATTATTTTATAATTATAAGGGCCGAACTTATTAAAATATTAACATTAGTGATGTGGAGGTGAGTCACATTCTTAAAGAAATGGTTTTAAAATCTTAAAATATATTATAAGCCTTTGAGGATTTATAATGGCTCTACAAAATAAATCCAATAAATTTAAAATCATATTATTTTAAATGTAAAACATATATTTTTTCATATATCCCATTTATATTACTTATTACATCACTTTTGGGTCATTGTTATGTCATAAAACACAATGTATATTTATATAGTATTTAATTTTTACCCAAAAATTTGATTATCTCAAAAAATTATGAAACATTCACCATTGAATAATTTCAAAGTCCTGATTCCAAAAATAATATTCATTTTATCTAAATAATTTTCTAAATATGTGAATTTTTACTTTTAAAATAAAACATACATTTATTGAAAATGATGAGTTTTTCATAATAATAATTTTTGAACCCTAATAAAAATTACATTCAAATTCATAAAAATTAAATGATAATTTATATTTAAAAAAATTTATTTAATAATAAAATTTTATTAAAATATCATTTAATTCAAAAATCTATTAATTCATAAAAATATATTTCTTAATTGAATTTGAATATTAACCAAAAATACCATTTCTTCTTTAAAAATGATTTACAAAGTAACAATAATAGGATTAAAATATATTTATTATTTTATACAAAATAATGTAAATATTCCTATTTCTAGGGTCTTGATACATATCCTTTTAATACACCATCATACACCATAAGAGTAAAGTGCACGATGGTGGGGCTTTTATGGGGTTTTTCGGAAAACATGGTTTGGGCCATTATCTCAACAAGATTGAACTTATCCCGTATACAGTTTCACTCATTCTTAAGTTGTTAGATCTCAACATGGGATTAGTCTTGTAAAATTACTAGCAATTATATCTCCCTTGGAAGCTCTGATAAATGGGCTTCATAGGGTACAATCCTACTGGTTGAGGTCATCACTTCCTTTGTCCCTGTCAATTAGATTTGTTAAAACCCTATATTTATACTAATCATGTGATCACTGTTCAAAGACTATATTATCAATGATAAAGATACTTAATGGTCATTAAAATTTAATTGGATATAATAAAACAAAATAAGTTCACGTTTTTTCGATAACAAGACATTTAATTGAATAAAAATGGATATTTTATTTATAATAGTTCAGGTCGTTACATTTAATCAGGCGGTGTTTGAACCAGGATGTTGGATCTGGGTGTCACTACGTATCTATTTGGAGTGTGAATCAAGCCATATGTAGTTCTAGGAAACCATTAATTTTAACATCACAGGCAATAATGAATTATGTCTTCTAGTTTTAGGTCATATGACTAGGACCATGAGTATGGAATCTATGAGTGACATAGTGATTATTGGGATAAGAATGTTCTAAAACACTTTGTAAATGAAGGAAGGAATTTTAAACCATGATATAAGGGGTTCATAGATCATTATAAATTTCATGGGACAAGTACGCAAATAATGGATGTAGAAAAAGTTTAAAAATCAATTTCCAGTATGATTCTTTCAGAGATTATGGAGATAGAAGAGGTTTCTCAAGAGGAAGAATGTGCCTCTAGTTTAATGGCCTTTTGAGGGAGACTTATTCATATACAAACTAGGTAATATTATGGATATTCAACACAATAGTTTCATCAAGAATCAAACATTCCATCATCGGTGTCCAATGAAAGCTTATTTAGATTTGAAATTTTCCAGGATAAGGAGTATGATGTGTGGAAGGAATGTGTTTGAGCATAAAGGAAGCATTTGGATCAGAATTTTCTATGGGATGTGAGGTTCCCAGTATAGATCTTTGTTTGTATATAGGAGAGAGGAAATTTTTTTTTTGTAAATTGTGGTTGGTCCAGGATAGATGATTCATGAGTTGATACGCATCCTGTGTGGACAGGAATCATGCCACATGTTGTTCTAGAAAATATTCTCTACACAGATCTGAATCATGTGTAGAGAGAGGTAATTTTTTGAATACAGGCTCACGAAAGAGGCGGTAACCCATACTAGAATCTCCTATGTAGATATGGACCTCACGTAGGAGTGCGAGGGAATTTTTTTAAATTATGACTGAACCAAGATAAGGATCCAAGAATCACTAGATATATTTTAAAATAGAGAATTAAGCCACATATAGTTCTAGAATATAGGTTTGGTGAGAGGTCAACACCAAGGATTGTGATCCGCTCATGCACAAATTGAAATGTTATATAGTTTTACATTGTGTGATATGGATAAGAACTATTCCATTTTATGTCATCTAGTAGGGAAGTTTTCATACCTGCAATCCATTTTTTTCATTTCTAAAAAGTTGGTTTATGGGTTACCGGTAACCATACAAACAATAACCCAACATCATAAGCTGCACTCATGGAACCCGCATACCAGATTACAAATCACAACATTAGTTGGATTCAAAATTCAAAATTTCAAAACCCCATCAACACACCCACATTATGTGTCAGCGGTAGCCTACATCAAACCACCACAATTCAAAAATCAAACTCAAGCCAGGTGCTCCAAATTGCAGCATAGCAGCCCCATTGTTGCTTCAACCACATCGCCAGTGAGCCCTTCCACCAAAGACAATTCAACGATTCCAAAAAACCAAATCAAAAATTTCAACCAGAATCACAACGACGAACACCACATATTCATCCATGAGACAAATCACAACCAGCACCGCAAATTCATCCAAGAACTAGGTCACAACCATCAAAAACCCATCCAGGTAAAATAAGTAGATTCACCCAACACTGGCATCACGTTCATCCAACCGATCACGAACAACATGAAGCCAATAAAACCACAAGTAGATCCAAGAAAAGAGAAATACAGTCACAAGGCATCAAAAGAAATCCCAATACCTAGATCTCATCACCGCCATCCTTCTCAAGCTTGAAACCACTGCAAAACACCAACCGAACTCACCAGAAGCAAGGCATAGAACTAAAGCTATTGGATCTGTAACATCGGTCGCTGAACGGACCGCGCCACAATGAAAACCTAACCAAATTGGGCGAGAAGGCGGGCACGGTGAACCACCGATTCCACAAAGCCACCCGAGCTGAGGAAGCTGCCGGACCTCAACGAGTACGGAGGTGGCCGCCACGGTAACCCTAGAGGAAGGAGGTGGCAACGAGGGAAGCTCCCAAGCGTGTTGTGGTTTTAGGTCATACAACTAGAACCATAGGTTGTGCCTTTTATGGTCTTGCATATAAGACCAAATGTCGTGTATTTTATCATCACGTGACAAGGATTAAGGGTACCCAACATATATAGGGGCCTCAATGGACAAATTCTAGTGAAGACATTATCACTTATAAGTAAGAACATGCATCTGGGTCTGGGATCGAGGTTTCAATCATCGCTCTATATCTCATTGATATGAGAATCAATATACATGTATTTCTTGAAAAAGTTATGCTCATTAATCAGGTTTTGATGTAGGTAAGAGACATTTTTAGCATAGGCTTATGAATGGGAACAAAACCTATGATAGATTTCATCATGCATATCTAGATCATACATGGGGAAGTGAAGGAATTTTTTTGATGATGATGATGACTGGTAATAGGTTAGAGTCTAGATGTCACTATGTATCTCATTGAAGCAAGAATGAATCCACACATAGTTCTTATATGAAATCTCCCTCTGTTAGTTTGACCCATACGTAGGGAGGGGTGAAACATTTTTTTTATATTGTGGATGGACTAGGATATAGGATCTGACTGTCACTACTTATGTCATCAGTTTGAGAATCAATGCTCACATAGTTTTGAAGGATATTAGGTTGGTGTAATGGTGAGAGACCGACACCATGATTGAGGGACTCTCAGGTGAGGACCAAAGTGTTACATAGTTTTACGTCATGTAACAAGGAAATGGACCATGCAATTTTATGTCATGTGGAAAGCACATTAGGCTATGTAGTTTAAAGTATTGCAACTTATACTTTGGTGTCTTTTAGTTTTAGGTTATATGACCAGGACCATAGTTTGTTCCATTTATAGTCTTGCACCCATGACCAAATTTCGTGAAGTTTATCATTATATGACAAGAATGAAAGGTCACTTTATCACATGAACTATTTCTTGAGAATTCTTTCATTGGAAGGGGTGTAGTGGATTCCCCATCCATTATGATTAACGAGTAAGGTCCATTGGGATAAACTCTATGTATGATGTAAGGTCCTTCCCACTTTGGTTCAAGATTTGGGGGTTTCTTCCTAGGTAACATTGTAGTCTTAGAGCCAAAACCAATTCTCCTTAAAGGAATGAGTAGAGAAAAATATTTTTATTGAAGGCTTATGGTATCTGGTTTTGGTATATTTCCAAATGATATAGTGTATATAATCTCTTCTCATTGAGTTAATCTAACTCATCAAAACACTTCTATTATTGTTCATCATCTGATATTTTTCCACAGATAGTTGTTTAGAGTGAGTTCAATTGGACCTCAATCGGTAGTACTGGCTCTATTCCATAAACTAGTGAATACAAGGTTTCATTAGTAGCGGTGTGGGTTTTGGTCTAGTAATCCCAAAAGGAAATAAGGTAATTTTTGAACCAAGATTTAATTTTTTACCCATAATTTTCTAGAGGATGTTTGATATAGTTTTATTTAAAGCCTCTATCTATCCATTTTCCACTTCATGGTAGTTGGAATAATGGTTGGATTCAATGTTGTACTCCTGGTACAACTTCTTTAATTAATAAGAGAAGCAGTTGATTCCATTTTCCATTATTATTGTGTGAGGGACACTAAATATGATGATTATGTTTAACTCCATGAAATTGAAGATACTTTCAGTCCTGATATCCTTAGGTGGTATCACCTCATCCCATTTAGAGAAGAAGTCAGTAGAAATAAGGATATATTTGAACATCTTTATTGTAGCTAGAGGATATAACCCTAAAATATCAATTCCCCATCAGTGAATGACTATGATTATTTAGTTGTATGCAACAAGTTTGGGGTTTTATGGATGAAGTTGGTATATACTTGGAAGGAATAGAATTTTTTTTACAAATTGTGTGCAATTTTGCATCATTGAAGGCCATAATTACCCACTCCTCCTGATTTGATGAGAAATCATGGTTCTTGACTAATGGGAACCACAAGCACCAACATGAAATTCTTCCATAGTGAAAATCATCTCCTCTCCATCAATGAATCTGAGAAAAATTCCATTGATGCTTTACTTATAAAGAAACTTCTTATGACCTGGGATATTATAAAGAGTGAAATTGACTGACCATCATCAAATCAATTTATTTCTAGCTCTGTCTGAAAAAAGGGAAACATTTTGGAGGTATTCCATGATGGGTTCCATCTATCTGTTTGTAGAATTATCTAGTTTTGGGGAAGAACTAATCTTATTGAACTATTCCATGATACTTTGAACAAACGATGATATAGTTCGGTGATGGGAAATTTTGAATACTGTTTCAACCCGATCATTATCTTCCAAGACTATATCAGTATTTTCTAATTCATCCATCAGATTGTTTTGTGAATGTGGGATGTGATTTAGTGTTGGATCATAGGGGAATTTTATCATTAACACTCAAATGTAATTAAGTGGGGGGGGGGGGGTTAAATCTTCTTTCCTGATGGAATAATAACTATTGATTTACATAATTACCAACTCAAAATCGCCTTTTACTCTCAAGTGAGTCACTAGTATCTACAAATCCACTTCCAATCCTGCAATAAGGGCATGGTATTCAGCCTCATTGTTAGTGAAACCTTATGATAGAAGAAATGAGTAAGGTATAAACTGTGTTTGGTTGAGAAATAAGAATGATTCCCAACCCAACTTTGTTGAGTGTGGGCTATTCCATTCTCTTTCCGATTGGTCTTATGGATGCACCATCAAAGTGAATCTCCCATAATTGGGTAGATTCTAGGGCATAGAATATTTCCTCATCCATAAATTTGGTACTCATCAACACATCTTTCACATAGGGATGTTCTTCCAGGAAATTTACTAAGGCCTACCATTTTATTTCCTTATACGGTATGAACCAGATGTCAAATTATTATAGAATTTCTGCCAATCATGCCAAGTGTCCAGTTATCATGGGACAATTGAGGATGTATTTGTGTGGTTAATTTCTAGAAAATAAATGGACCTCATGGTGCTGAAAATAATGCCTTAATTTCTTAATTGAAAAAATCAACACCAAACAGTTCTTCTCGATATTTGAATATTGAGTCTCACTGTCAACCATTGTGTGAATGAGATAATAAAGTCTGTATTCACTACCATCATCATTTTTCTGTGTGAGGAAGGCTCCCAAATACTGTTCTAAGGCCGTTAAATATAGGATGAGTATCTTTCCTTCAACTACTAGCATAAACACTGCTGGGATCAAGAGATATTTATTAAGGCTATTGAATTATTCTGGGCATTTATTAGTCCACCAAAACACTACCTCTTTCTTAATCAACCCGGTGATGGGTAAACACTTTCTTGCGAGGTTTTTTTATGAATAATTGAATGTAGGTGATGTGTCCTTATAGTCCTATAAACTCTCTATGGTTTCAAGGGGGTGGCATACCAAAAATTTCCTTAGAAATTTCAGGATCGAATTCGATTCCACGATGTCATACGATGAAGCTGAAAAATATCCGTGAGGTAACATTGAAAGCACATTTTAGGGGATTCGTCTTCAGACCATATTGGTGCAGTCTATTGAAAACAGTTCCCAAATCCACAAGGTGATTTACTACCAAATCATCAATATAATACTTGATTGACTTTACCAATAAGGTTTTGAAGATGAGATTCATGAAACTTTGATATGTAGCATGAATATTCTGAAGAGCATCACTCTGTAGTAGAATAATCCATGGAGTTAGGTTTCCAGGGCCCGCAGAGGAAGCCGGTGGGCCGGGGATTTAAAAAAAAAATTCGTTGGTGGAACGACGGTACTTGTCATCGCCGAAGATCCGAGCCCCGTAGAGGTCCGAGGATCTCACGTAGATTATTAAGAGCACAAAATTAAAATGAAAATGTACCCGTTTCAAATCTGAAGGCGCGGTCGACTGCCACTAGCCAATGGCGATCGTCACTTGAAGGATCCAAAGAAGGATCCCTCTAGATCGTCCACACACACTCCAAAATTCCATGGGAACGCTGATTGTCGAACTCCGGGTGCTAGCGCGGTGATTCAACGATATCTTCGATATCCCGACGATCACCACATCGTTGATCTTGCGATGCGTGAGGAAGAACTTGATCCGTGCTCTTGGATCATCAGCTTATCTCTCTAGGAAGCGGGAGGAGATAGAGGCTCTCAATTTTTCATTCCATAAATGAATGAATAGTGATATGCACACCAAAGAGAGAGAGCCTCCTCTCTTATTTATAGAGATGTTGATAAATACCCGGTAGGGTTCCCCGACCCCCGTTAATATCAACGTTCTCTAATTAAATAATTTCAACGGACTAAACTGCGCCAATATTATTTAATATTTTATCACATACTTATAATATATATATATATATATAATATTACGTGATAAAACCGAGCCTTTTAACTCGACTCGATGTCCCGCTTAATATTAAACGAACCATGAATATTAAAATAATATTCGTTCGATTAATATTTACTCGTATTTACTGAACTCGTAAATACATTAAATAAATTCAATCCCAAATATTCGTAACTTGAATATTAATGAATTTATTTAATTATTTTAGTGATCAACAACATGGAAAATGCTCGGACCCCATGGCGGGGCCCACTATGTCTATATACCTATTCAACTGAATAGGTGCAGATTCTTGAATATACTATTGTGTGTGACCCTCTAGGCCCTTATCTTGATAGCAGTGAATAAAATCCACAGACCAAGAGTGGAGTCTAGAAACTCATCATGGCCCCTAAAGAGATAAGGATAGTCATTGCAACGACTACCAACCTACGAACACTGACTGTGTACTATAGTCTCTTTGTCATTTGATATCTCATAAAGTAGGATGCGCTCTTGTGTCATCATCATTATCTTAATTTATTATTTGTTGATCTATCTGGATGGATTTGCCTTTCTACTGCTTTGGCCAAAGACTTATGAAGGCGACACCATCCTGATCAACCAGGCCTGAGATATACAACTTCCTAAACTTGGAAGCGACAAATTCTTTCTTGACCATTCAACCAACTTCATACCACCAATGACGCACCCAACACAAACTACCTCGCCACAACATTACTGTCATGGTTTTCGCCTTGAATTAAAGTACGTAATTAAATGATATACATTGGTAATGGTCTCAATTCATAAGACCAATACACATTTTCGTAGATAGGAACAACCAATGACACCCAAAACATGTGGTGTTCCTACTCGAGGTTCTCATTACAGCCTGGGATCTGCTATAACCTCTTGACACGACAATTAACCTTTGGACATTACCATTATTATAGTGGATACAGAAAATTCTACACTATAATGGTAAGATATCATCATGCATATCTAACTATACACATGATACGGTAATCAAAATTACTACATAGTTGGGTCTAGGGTACCCACTATTTCAACACTCCCACTTGCACTAGATCCAACTTGCTAACTAAACTTGTTAGATACTCACATGATAAATACCATGATTCTTCTGAGTAATGGCTTTAACTGCTAGGCCTACCACGTTTTCTCCGTGTGGCATATCTGCTATATGCGACCTCATCAACTTGAGTAAAAATTCTCAAGATAAGATGTTCCCGAGTATATTACTTTTGTCCATTTCATAACTTGACAATTTGTCTAGTAAGAATATCATAATACTTTTCTCACTAGGTGAAAATCCAAGAACTGGAACAAATCGTTGCGATTGATAACTACTTCTTAGCTTCCTTAGAAGCTGCAACGTACTCGGTATTTGTAGGTATGGCTACCACTAGATTTTATGAGCTTGACTCACTCATCTCCTTTGGCTAACTGCTATACTAGATCAAAATTGATCTAAGGACTACTAGTATGTGTCCCACCAAAACTAGTATACCTTCCTCTCCATATTCCAGGTACATATCATTTGTACTTTCCGAAGTATAAGATGATAGTTCTAACTGCATCACTTGCATTGCTCCTGGAAATAATTGATATCTGTCTATAATAAATTATATCCTGGTAGTATCGATTATTGTACATAATATGGCATATGTGATTGATCCATCTCTAAAGCATATGGTATAACTTTTAATCTCTTCCTATGTTCTGAACATATTAACTTGAAGAGATTAAGCCATGTGACATTGGAAACAATCCTGAACTTGAATTGTTTCAACTTGTATTTTTTCAATACAATGTCACTCTATGTACGCTTGACTAAGATCAAGCAACCTTTGGATCTACATGAGTGGATCCTGTTCCCTATAACTTAGGTTTCTACTTGAAGTCAATCATTGGAGAATTTCTTTTAACCTGATCTTATCTAACTGTAAGATCAAAATCTGCTTTCATATGTTTCCGAACATATTTCACTTGGAAAACATTAGCGCCCCCACTAAACTTTGGTAAACACAAGGAAAAGATTCATTTATAATGAATGCTCTAAGATCTTGTTGCTTACTTTAATCCAGAATTAGATTTTAGTAACTTTCAACCCTTATTGGCATCATTTGATGTCATCATCTCTTTCTGGTTGCATCGTATAGACACCTTCCATGAAAAATGATCTTGACATCTAATGACCAATAAAAAGATCTTAGAAGTTTAACTATGACTAGTAAAATTCTAATAGATTTAGGCGTACCTACTTGGTATAACCAATTGAGCCTTATTGGTACCATACTTGTACCGTCCATGTATCATTTCATTTGAATACCCACCACAGTATTCAATTTATAATCCCCTTTTCAATTTGATACATGGAATCCATTATTGAATTTTAGTTGATCTTGTCAATCTTAGCTCGTTTCCATATACTGCTTACTTGTAGGATTTATTATTCTCAATGAATAATATATCACCGACCACGGTGAATATAAAACTATTACCATGGTTTCATTCTTCCTACGCAGTATGTGTCTCTGGAACATTCCTATTCCACACGTACTTGTGGAACTTGTTCCCTATGCCAACCATTTTTGCATCTCGAGCATTGATTAAGTCCAAGTCAATTCAGCTCCCACTATCTCTAATAGAGATGTGCACCCTTGTATAGAAATTCAGTCTAATACTTGACTACATCTTTTCTATCTTAGAGATTTAGGTAATATCATAATCAACTGTTAGGATAATTAACTTATATGCACAACATGTTTAACTTGATGCAGGTTTGTTTAAAACCTAACAAACTCTTTGCATCTAAACACATCATATGACATATTGAATTTTCCATCATACTATGACTCGTATGATATCCATTTTTTATTTTAGTTGGCATATTGGTTATGGGTTTAAGCCGTTATTTGCAAATCACATCATGAAATATAATGGAAGTTTCTAGAGGTTGCAACATTGAAATAACTTACATCATAACTTTGATGTGTAACATATGCGTTTAGGAATTGCTCCATGCTACATGTTTGTTGATCAATGTTAATATGTAAGACTTTATCATCGATCCTCCTTATAAATGTCAACATGGTGATGTAGATAAGGTAACATGCGTTTAGGAATTACTCCACGCTACATTATCATGATCAATGATTTCTTGGTCAAGATATCCTTCGGCCTGCCGATCTGAAGCAACTCATATATTCTGACCAAAATTATACTTCAATATTCCTTAATGACTTAAAGGAATCTTATGAAGTATCTTTACCTCTTGCTTTCTTTGGAATAGTTCACATTGTCTTGTTGAACTAACCTCGGAAAGCTTTGTGGAATACCTTTATTTCTAAAGTTTTCTTTGTCTAAACTAAGGGTGTCAATAATACCATAGGTGTTTAGCTGTTCCGAGCCTAAATACCATACATTGTATATAGTTGACGTCTTCTTTTAGTTTTACTTGACAAAGAATCACATTGCCATAACTGGGTAGGTCTTACATTTTATATTCATCATGTATTTCCATTGATTCAAATAAGAGTGAACTATTTGTTGAGTATGTTACCTCAAACAACATTCATTCCAAAACATGGAATAATGTTTTATCATGTCCAAATGGGCACATGAGATAAATGTTTTTGGTTATACTCCACAACTTGTTAAATTTGAATCAATCACTTGGCAATTAGAATTTATGTGTTTCTCCCCGCTGACTTAGGAATCACCCTTTCTCAGCTGCTTGAAGAAGACACTTTAATTCTTGTAATGTTTCACTACTTACTTGGTTATTGTATTTCAATACATTTATGTGAAAATAATATTGTATTTTAATACCCAAGAAGTATGTTAGAAACATTTAATGAATATAAACTGAACGAGGAGAGGGTACTTGCTTCTTGTATTTCGGTTTTTAAACTTTCATGAATTTATTTCATTATGTAATGAAAATAACCTCCTGTTAAATAACTAACCACTTTTCTTTGAAGGACATGACGAAGGTGCCTCTGGCGTAACTTTCCATAGGCCTCTTCGCCTTGTCATTCAATTTATTTTCCATAAGAATAAAAGATGGTGTTGTCTCCAATATTCTTATTACTTGGAAAATGTTACCTTAGCGGTAATGAAGTGCTTACCCTATACCGTTTGTTTGTATCCTTAAACAAAAATAGAGTAATTGAGTGTAAAAGGTATAAGAAATGGGATGGCATGAAATATTGTGAACTGTCTTTCACTTTACACAATTCGAGTGCAATCATCACATTCAAATCTTGCTTCGCTTTCTCCTCGAAAGGATCTTGGAGATGAGACTACATGTAACATCATCTATGTCATGATGTAGCGACCGCGACTAACATCAGACGTTGATGATAGCATTATGACAGAACCATCATATGCTTTATTCATGAGTCTCCTGTAAGTAGATTTACACCTTCGCTTCCTGAGGTGGCTTAACAGGTTGGGACACAGGCACCTTGAATTTCCATTATGGTAGTAATGTGTGAAAGCGCCTATACTAAATTTAGGAAATTCATGCTTAGTTTAGACATTAACTTTGTCTAATATTTATCGCAGTTTTATTGTTGTATTTCTTTCCATTATCTACAAATATACTTTAGCAGATTGTACTTTTATGTGATTACCTAATCTGACATTACTGATTATTTAATCATTAAATGTCTCCCACTAAATTTTCAAATTCTAGGAACTCTCTGTACTAGAATCAGAATAATCTTGAGTATTCTAGTGGAAAGGATCCCCGAACCTCCCTCATAGTCTAGAAGCTAGGGCTACGCCACTACTCGGAGGGTCCAAGGTAGGCTTTTGACTAGCCAACCACATTAGCTCGTGGTTCCTTGATCTGTTGAGTGAAGTCCCAGCTTCAAAAATCATTTACTGATTTACTCAATGCTTGCCTCTAAAATTACAAAAAACTAGATAAGGCTATATATTTACTGTAATTTTAGTTAAGTCGACCCACCACACAAATAAGAACTCCCCGGTAGTAAGAGGCACCCTCATCTGAGGCATGAACCGGCACCTCGAACACTCGGTTTTGTTCAAACTTGAATGATGGAAGGCTTTTTGTGACTTAATATTTTCTTTGAGGGTTTTTATTGTGTTTTCTCTCTCTCGAAGAATGTGATCCATTTCTATTAAACTTGTTCATTTATGTTGTCAGGCTCATAATTGAACTTTAATAGAAAAACACACACGCCGCTTCTTTATACATTTTATTATCTATTATTTTATGTATTTTTTCGCTGTTCTAAAATGCATAAAATAATAAATAAATGCATAAAGGTAAAACTACTACCTGACTGGACTTGATCATCTAAACGACCTAAGGGGCATCATACCTGTGTCGAAACTTGACACTAGATGCATCTCAACCCGTGCTGTATGTCTGCTTCTCATTTGGAGCATCGCCTCGTTTTGGCGGAGTCCATGTCACATCTTGAAATACCGCCTTGTCTTGGCATGGTCCACATGTTTTATTACATCGTCTTGATCAACGTGCTCCACCTCGTCTTGGCGGGGTCGACGTCGCTCGTCGTCTTCGTTCGAAGTACAAAGATACCTGCACGCAGGTGAGGGGAACTTGGGTATAAATTTACATCAGGTAAATTGGGCGCACAGGCCCTTATACATTTTAACCGAAAACAAAGACGATGCGTAGACCATCATTTAATTAATTACACACATCACACACAGTTTAAAATAATTAATTAAATAAATAATTTAAAAGCAGACATACGAGGCCAATGCTCAAGACCAGTAGTCGGGTACAATATATTGCGCGATAAAAAATAAAATGAATAAATAAGTATGAGGGATATATAATTAAATTAAATGAATTACTAAATTCAAATAATTTAATTAATTAACGGTCCTTTAATCAATTTAATTTTAATACTTAAAATTAAATTAATTTATTAATTTAATTTAATATCTAAATTAAATTAATTATAATCGGGTATTAAAATTTATTTCACTACAATTAATATATTAACTAATTTAACTAATTTAATTAATTAATTAAATTAATTGATTTAATTTAACCTGAGGGGTTACTTTCCCGCTAGGAGGACCGAGCAGCGGCTGGGTAACCTTGGCCAGGGTGCTCCCGGAGAGGAACCGAGGCGGGCGGCCGGTCACGGCTGCGCTGCCTGCGCACACGAAACCGGGACGGCGACCCCGTTTAGAGGTGCTACCTGTGCTTGCGCTAGGTGGGTTCACGCGCGGGTCCAAGGAGGGTCGGTCGGGGCACTGCCGTAGTGCGGCGGGGATCTAGAGAGTACAACAAGAGCGCCCCTGGTGGGAGCAGGCCGTGTAGTGGTGAGGCCGGAGCGGACAGTGCGGCGGCCCTAGACTGGCCGATGGAGGAGGAGGTCGGCTCAGCCTGGTGCACTACGGCAGGTGGAGGAGCTCCACGGAGGACACCAAGAGGTGCGGCGCTCGGAGAGGGCTCCGGCGGTGGGGCTGCTGGAGGTCAGCAGGTCACGGCCAGGGGAAGCCGGCAGAGGCCTTGAGCCGAGGTGGTCCGGGCTGGGGCGGCAACGCCGGAGAAGGGTGGCACCAAGGAGGCGGTCGAGAACTATTAAGCCTGCGTGCCTTCGCTGCGGCTGCTGCGCGGGAAGGTGCTGCGGGGCATTGCCTTGGGTGACTGGGAGGAGGCCGGGTGCAGCGGAGTGCGGCCGCGGCTGGGGCTGCTCGGCCGTGCGCTGCGGGAGCAGGCGGCACCTGCATGGTGGGGCGCCCTCCTGTGCGGCATCCCGAGGTAGAGAGGCATGGCACTGTAGTGCACCGCGCTGGTGCGGTGTCCTGATGGTGCTGCAGTGCGCCGCACAGGAGGAGGGAGGGGTCCACTCGGACCCCTTGGATTTGTTTTTTTGGTTTCCACGGGCCGCTGGAAACTCTCCCCTCCATTTTTTTGTTTGTTTTCTCTTCCACGCGCAAAGACCTTCGCCCCTTTTTTTAAAGTATTCATGTTTTTTTTTGTGTTGAAGACTTGACCGCAAGTCTTCCTCCTTTTTTTAAAAAAACTTTCTAAAGGCTAAGCAACCTTTAGATATAATAATAATAAAATATTATTTTAATATAATAATTTTATTATTATTATAACTTTATTATTATATTTATATTATTATAATTATATCATTATAAGAATAATATAAATTATAATAATTATAATTATATTAATATTTTAATACCCTTGTTCAAAAATGAAAACACGATCCATTCCGAAAAATTTGACTGACCATATCTTAGTCATTCGAAATCGGATTGAATCACGGTTTGAACGGTTGTGACCAATTTTAAACCCTATACTTAAATTTATGAAAATTAATTTTATTTGGATCAAAAAATCTACGTGACTCCCTCTGATATCACTATTAGGTTTCCAGGGCCCGTAGTGAAAGCTGGTGGTCCGGGGATTTTTAAAAAAAAATTCATCGGCGGAACGACGGTACTTGTCGTCGCCGACGATCCGAGCCCCGGAGAGGTCCGAGGATCTCGCGTAGATTATTAAGAGCACAAAATTAAAATTAAAACGTACCCGTTTAAAATCCGAAGGCTCGGTCGACTGTTGCTAGCTGATGGTGATCGTCACTTGAAGGATCCAAAGCAGGATCCCTCCAGATCGTCCACATGCACTCCAAAAATCCGCAGAAACACCGATCGTTGAACTCTGGGTGCTAGAACGGTGATTCAATGATATCTTCGACATCCCAATGATCACTGCATCGTTGATCTTGCGATGCGTGAGGAAGAACTTGATCCGTGCTCTTGGATCATCAGCTTCTCTCTCTAGGAAGCGGGAGGAGAGAGAGGCTCTCAAATTTTCATTCCATAAATGAATGAATAGTGATATGCACACCAAAGAGAGAGAGCCTCCTATCTTATTTATAGAGAGGTTGATAAATACCTGGTAGGGTTCCTCGACCCCTGTTAATATCAATGTTCTCTAATTAAATAATTTCGACGGAATAAACTGAGCCAATATTATTTAATATTTTATCACATACTTGTAATATATATATAATATGTTATGTGATAAAACTGAGCCTTTTAACTCAACTCGATGTCCCAATTAATATTAAAAGAACCTTGAATATTAAAATAATATTCATTCGATTAATATTTACTCGTATTTTCTGAACTCGTAAATACATTAAATAAATTCAATCCAAATTATTCGTAACTTGAATATTAATGAATTTATTTAATTCTTTTGGTGATCGACAATATGGAAAATGCTCGGACCCCATGGTGGGGCCCACTATGTCCATATACCTAATCAACTGAATAGGTGTGGATTCTTGAATACGCTGTTGTGTGTGTCCCTCTAGGTCCTTACCTCAATAGCAGTGAATAAAATACACAGACCAAGAGCAGAGTCTAGCAACTCATCATGGCCCCTAAAGAGATAAGGATAGTCATTGCAATGACTACTGATGAAGCTCACATTTTCATATATTTTATACTGTAAAACATTGTTTATAATCCCACAAAAGTGTTATTGAATGGGTAATTATCATGTTTTTAGATTTTAGTGCTATTTTGAACCCAAATGTGAAAAACGACTAATTCTGGATTTTTGACAGAATTTTACGTCAGGGGTATTTTGGTCATTTCAGGAAAAATAAAATTCCAAATTTTCTGATTAAAATTTTGTTATAATAATTATTTTATTTCCTTCATTTTTTTCTTCTGGACCAGGAGCTGATTCGGTCATCTAAAGGGTCTAAAAAATCATTGAAGATTGGAATTTTTCCGGGCGGACAGCATGGACCCACCCAAAGTAACGGACATCAAACGCGGCCTACACATATCAAAATGATGTGTTTCCACTTGGGATACCTCGAGGACAGATAGGGCCGTCTCTAAAATAAATTTGGAGGATTTTGGAGATCATTAAGGAGGCTATTGAATGACATTATTTTGGAGGAACCTTCCTGGATGCTTCGTCCAGAAACAGAAACCAAGATTGTAAAATTAATAACTCCTACATACGGTTTCCAAATTACCTGAAATTTGGAGAGGATACGACCAAGACATTTATCAACAACATTTATGAAGGGTGGAACGCGTGAATATGTCATTAAAGGGGTCTACAACGCGTCTACATTTGAGGGAAAAATTCTGCCTATAAAAGGAGGCCCTCACCTCCTCCTCAAAGCATCCCATTTTTCCATCCATTCCTTCAAGGCACCAAGGAGGAGATCTCCACCGAGGGAGGCCGGCCGCAAATCTTCCACCTTTCTTTTTATTTTATTTATTTTCTTTATTTTTAGTTTTTTTTATTGTAATTTAGATTTCTAATAAATTCATGCATTGTTTTTATTTTTGTCCACCGATTCACCCTCTTTTTTCCTCTCATCTTACCATCGTGAACTATAATACTCATGATCATGAGTAACTAATCTGAGGAATATCCCGAGGGAGTAATCAGGTTCTTGAACCCAAGACCATGTTTTTAATATTCTTTGAGTTAATTCTAAGGATAATTTATAGTGGGTGTAATCCTCACTATGGTTGTCTAAAGATTAACTTCTTAATCTACAACCATTTTCCCTCGATTGAGGAGGTGGATGGAAGGTGTGCTTGGCGATCGCTAAGTAGACTTTTCGTTCATAACCGGTGTAGAATAATGTGTGCACACATACGATGGAGTGTGTAAACTAAGAATATTTGAAGCTGGCCAATGAAGGTGCTCCCTGAATATTCTCTCGGGAGAACTTCCTTTCTTCCCTAATTACATTCTGTTTAGCATTGCATGGTAATTTAGAATTAAATTTTAGTTTCATATGATTTATGAATTTCATTTATTTTATTAAATTACATTTATTTCATAAAATATTAAACAACAAAAAGAATTAGATTAGGTGGAATAGAAGTAGTGATTTATTAACCACAAAAGCTCCTCAAGAGAACGACCTAGGTCAGCCCCTGTGCTGCACTTAGCTATAAATATTTTTGAGAGCGTGCACGACAACGCTTCGTCAAATTGGCGCCGTTGCCGGGGAGCCAAGTGGTTTTAATTCACTATTTTTATTCACATTGTGTAAATAATTTTCCTTTCATTAAAAAAAACAACAAATAAATCATAAATTTCAAAAATTAAAAAAAATCTTCTTTGTTCATGATGTATTCAAATTATGATTATTATGCATGGACTGATCAATCTCAAATGCAAGAAAATTTTTACAATGAACTAGATGCGCAGTTTCATAGGATTAGTGATAAAGTGAAAAACTTGGAGGGCCAAATAGAATTGATTGCATAATATGTACGCGCATCCCAAGAACAACCTGAACCTGAGCCTGAACCTGAACCAGAACGAGTGGTAGAAGAGATTTCACCGATCAAATTTTATGTTAAAGAACCTGAGGCGGGTGAGAAAGAACTTCTAAAAGAACTTATCACATCATCCCGCACTCAACCATTGCTCAAGGAGGTCCCAGAATTACAAATTCCAACTGATGCACTGATGGGAGAAGATGAAAAAGAAGATGCACCTGCTGAGATGGAGTTTCCAATGTTCATGCCTGAAGAGATCAATTACCAAGTTGAATTACTTGAAAGGGAAGATTTCTTTATTGATTCGTCATGTTTTAATTTTATTCAAACTGAATTGTTTTCTGACTTCTCCTTTCCTGAAATTTCAGATACAACACAAATGGATCAGGACTTGGATTTTGATGATGATACCACCAAAGTGGTGGTAATCGAGGAAGAAGATATGAAGAAGCTGGTGGTGGTGCGACTACCTCCTCAACAGAAATTTGTATACCATATGGAGGAGGACACCGCTGAAGTTAACAGGGAGAATCCTTATCTTTTATTCCCTCCCACTTCGAACCTCAAATTTCTTCTTTATTCTTTCTCGGTGGTTGGGAACATTCTTATCTTATTTGGGGTTCTCTACTTTCAGTGTTTAATCATGGACATCGGGAAAACTCACATGTGGTGGTTCATCTCAAAGAAACCACATCCACCTTCTGATTGGGGATAATCTACTGAAACTGCCTGACTAGGGGCAGTAAAAACCTAGCACCCGCTTGGGGGTCTAAACCAAGCATTATCTCTTTTCTTTTCCTTTTCTCATTCTTTTTATTTATTTTTCTTATTTATTTTCATTACTTTCTTGTAGTTTTAAAGTGGTTGCTTCTAGGAGCTTAACTCAAGGCATCCACCTCTAAAATAATGTCAGGTTGTATCTTTCCTTACCTTTGATTTTCTACCATTATATTTATATTTTGTTGAGTTGAAATAAGGGGTAGTTAAATTTAAGTGTGGGGGAGTGTCAACTTGCTTCATTCTTCTTGTGTCCTTTTCATTTTTTTTTTGGGATTTTTGAGCTTTAATGAATATTCTTATCACTTTTTACACAACAATTTATTTTGAAAGAGTTGAAATGATTTTTGAAATAATGGATTTTAAATGATTGTTGATGTGAAAACATTTTCTTGAATTGGATTATCAATCATTTGTATGAGTTTGACTGATTTTTGAAATCCATGACCATGAAACAACTGACTCAAAATATTTTTTTCCCAATCCTGTGAGGTATTCTAAACCACTTTTACATATTCTTCCTAATACCCACACTTTCTTGAGGGAAACTTGAATTTTGTGTGAGAACCAGAATTTGTGAATATTCTCTTTCGAAGCTTTGGATTTCATGGAATGTATTTAAAATGATTGAGGCATCTCATTGGCTAGCCACATTTTATCCTGAGACCCACCTTTACATTTATCCTTCGTAATCCCTTAGATGCCATGAATTGCCTTATAGGTTTAAGCCACATTACAAGCCAATTTTTCCATACCTACCCGCACTTTTAGTATTTTTGCATGGATATTTCAAGTTTGAGTGTGGGGGAAGGGACTTTCGTGTGCGTGTATCATTTATGGGTGGTGTGAGGTGTGTGTCAATACTTTGGGCAGTGGATAACAAGATAATTGGGCATGTGTCATCATTTCATTGTGCTTTATTTGGTTCATCCATTTCTCCTAAAAAAAAGAAGAAAAAAATGGAGATGAGCGTGAATTCCTCATTATACATTCTTTTATGACTCATGTCCCTCCCAAAAAAAATCAAGGTCATGAATTTTCATTCATTCATTGTATTCAATTTTCAGCTCATCCTCCATAAAAAAAAGAGAAAAAAAAAGAAAATAAAGCTGTGCCTTTCTGGAGCTTTGAAAAAAAAAGAGGAGAACTTAGATGATATCATCACTTATTGGCTCATGTACCATGTCATAAAGATGGGTGGGGTTGTTTTTCACATTTACAAGCAGTATTGAGTGAGGAATTTCCTGTGTTTTCACTTGATTTAATCATGCATTGTACTTAAAAGTTCAACCTCCTCTTTCTAGCTTGGAACATTTTTCAATCATTTTACCACCGACCCTAAGCCACAGAATCATTTGAACCATTAATTAAAGCCCTCATGATTAAATCCATTTTCATGTTTCACGCTGTGGAGAAATGATAATTTTCACAAACCTATGGTGATACATGTGATTTTCAAGTATGAGCATAACTCCAGAATCAATTTCTCTTGAGTGAAGAGTGACATAAAAATCAATGTGAGGTAGGTTGTGATTGGGCCATAGATTGATTTATGAGGTTGAACAAATTTTAATGATTGAAATGAAAATGAGAGAATTATTATTCATAAATGAGACATGATGGAATTCTATTTTGGATAAAATCATTGATATTTTCTCATTTTTGATTGTTGTGTGGATTTTGATTTGGATGTAAGATGATTGCCCAGGAGTGCAATGTTTAAGTGTGGGGGAGTGATGAAGCTCACATTTTCATATATTTTATACTGTAAAACATTGTTTATAATCCCACAAAAGTGTTATTGAATGGGTAATTATCATGTTTTTAGGTTTTAGTGCTATTTTGAACCCAAATGTGAAAAACGACTAATTCTGGATTTTTGACAGAATTTTACGTCAGGGGTATTTTGGTCATTTCAGGAAACATAAAATTCCAAATTTTCTGATTAAAATTTTGTTAGAATCCTTATTTTATTTCCTTCATTTTTGTCTTCTGGACCAGGAGCTGATTCGGTCATCTAAAGGGTCTAAAAAATCATTGAAGATTGGAATTGTTCCGGGCGGACAGCATGGACCCACCCAAAGTAACGGACATCAAACGCGGCCTACACATATCCAAATTATTCGTTTCCACTTGGGATACCTCTAGGACAGATAGGGCCGTCTCTACAATAAATTTGGAGGATGTTGGAGATCATTAAGGAGGCTATTGAATGACATTATTTTGGAGGAACCTTCCTGGATGCTTCGTCCAGAAACAGAAACCGAGATTGTAAAATTAATAACTCCTACATACGGTTTCAAAATTACCTGAAATTTGGAGAGGATACGACCAAGACATTTATCAACAACATTTATGAAGGGTGGAACGCGTGAATATGTCATTAAAGGGGTCTACAACGCGTCGACATTTGAGGGACAAATTATTCCTATAAAAGGAGGCCCTCACCTCCTCCTCAAAGCATCCCAATTTTCCATCCATTCCTTCAAGGCACCAAGGAGGAGATCTCCACCGAGGGAGGCCGGCCGCAAATCTTCCACCTTTCTTTTTATTTTATTTATTTTCTTTATTTTTAGTTTTTTTTTATTGTAATTTAGATTTCTAATAAATTCATGCATTGTTTTTATTTTTGTCCACCGATTCACCCTCTTTTTTTCCTCTCATCTTACCATCGTGAACTATAATACTCATGATCATGAGTAACTAATCTGAGGAATATCCCGAGGGAGTAATCAGGTTCTTGAACCCAAGACCATGTTTTTAATATTCTTTGAGTTAATTCTAAGGATAATTTATAGTGGGTGTAATCCTCACTATGGTTGTCTAAAGATTAACTTCTTAATCTACAACCATTTTCCCTCGATTGAGGAGGTGTATGGAAGGTGTTCTTGGCGATCGCTAAGTAGACTTTTCATTCATAACCGGTGTAGAATAAGGTGTGCACACATACGATGGAGTGTGTAAACTAAGAATATTTGAAGCTGGCCAATGAAGGTGCTCCCTGAATATTCTCTCGGGAGAACTTCCTTTCTTCCCTAATTACATTCTGTTTAGCATTGCATGGTAATTTAGAATTAAATTTTAGTTTCATATGATTTATGAATTTCATTTATTTTATTAAATTACATTTATTTCATAAAATATTAAACAACAAAAAGAATTAGATTAGGTGGAATAGAAGTAGTGATTTATTAACCACAAAAGCTCCTCAAGAGAACGACCTAGGTCAGCCCCTGTGCTGCACTTAGCTATAAATATTTTTGAGAGCGTGCACGACAACGCTTCGTCAACTACCAACCTATGAACACTGACTATGTACTATATTCTCTTTTTCATTTGATATCTCATAAAGCAGGACACACTCTTGTGTCATCATTTTTATCTTGCTTTATTATTTGTTGATCTATCCGGATGGATTCGCCTTTCTATTGCTTTGGCCAAAGATTTATGAAGGCGGCACCATCCTGATCAACCAGGCCTGAGATATAAAACTTCCTAAACTTGGAAGTGAAAAATTATTTCTTGACCATTCAACCAATGTCATACCACCAACGACGCACCCAACACAAACTACCTCACCACGAAATTACTACTATGGTTTTCACCTTGCATTAAAGTACGTAATTAAATGATATACATTGGTAATGGTCTGAAGTCAAAATACCAATTCACATGTCCGTAGATAGGAACAACCAATGACACCCAAAACATGTGGTGTTCCTACTGACGGGTCTGTCCTCATGATCTCACTACTAGAGATCACCAAGTGTGAACTTCATGAGAAGAATTCTCAATGCTTATGAGCCCCCAGCACCTGATAGTCAGACATCTACTGTGTCCAGTCAGTAAGATGTATCTAGACAATAGAACATATATTTAAGATCAATGTCATTGTATCTCGAGGTTCTCATTACAACCTGGGATCTGCTATAACTTCTTGATTCGAAAATTAACCTTTAGGCATTACCATTATTATAGTGGACGCAGAAAAGTCCGCACTGTAATGGTAAGATATCATCATGCATATCTAACTTTACACATGATACGGTAATCAAAAGCACTACATAGTTGGGTCTAGGGCACCCACTATTTCAACACCTAGGGGGACCTAAAGGTGGTGGATTATTCATATTATTGGTCCATTCTAAATTTATTATACCATGAATAGCCATACATGAATGAGAGATCTTGATAGACAAATATTGTATCAATCGAAAGTTCTTTAATTGGAACTGGAAATTCATCTTTCAGATAGTTCCAATTGAGTTATCTAAATTCAATGAAACCCTTAATTTTTCTGTTATGTTTCTTGACGAGGACAATGTTGGAAATCCATTTTGGGTATTGGACTTCATGAATAAAGTTTGATTTAATGAGTTCGTCATTTCCTCTTCAATATTGGAAGCATAAGTCAGTTGTGCAATTCTGTCTCCCTACTTCTATCTATGGTGGTCTCTTAAAAATCCCAAGTGATTGGTAGCCACATTAGGATCAATGATTGGAATAACTTTATAATTCTAATAAAAAATGTCTCGGTTCTGCTTTAGAGAAGAAGCATAAATTTCTTACTCATCAAGGTGTATAACTGTGCTGATCAATATTGGTCGTGGATCCTTCTCTGTAACAATATTTATTTGTTGGAGTTCATTGACAGTAGTGGAGACTCCTTCCACGAATTCCATAGGAGCATCTTTGAAGTATTTTTCTTCCAATTATTCCTTTTCCTTTTATTTTTCCTTTGTTTCCATATTAGTGTGTATGGGAGACAAAAGGGAACCATTGTGGTTAGGGAAAGGGTCAGTGTCCTGATATCTAGCTTACAACAGTGATATCATGACCTTCACATGTTTAGCAGATAATGTGGAGTCTTTCAAGAGTTTTTAGGATAATTTTAGATCATTTCCATTTAGGGTATCACCACCAATGGAGGAATAAAATATTTCTTCAACATCCTCTAGTTCAACTGATGTAGCTGATATCATGAAGACCGGTGAGGACATTTATGACTCTAAGCTGATGTCTTCGACTAAACTAATGGTTAGCACAAATTAATCTCCAAGGTATTTTAATGAGTTATCTAGGATCATTTATAGACCATTTGGAGTGGTAACTCGAGTGACACCATTATTTATGGGTCGCTTCCCTTCTATTTGGTAAAATACTACATCAATATATTGAGATTCAAAATACTTAGATGAATATTTGTCACCATGTAACATCCTGATCTACTCATTGCTACAGTACTTGAGGTATTGATGGTATGATGAAGGGATTTATGTATGCGGATGAAACCAAGGCCTTCCTAATAAGAAATTGAAATATGTATCTTGTTGGATGACCAAGAACTCAGAGTCAAACACTAGATCCCCAAACTAATATCTAATCTTAATGCAATTGAGGGGTTTCTATTTTCTCTTTTCATAATCTTGAAGAGTTAGATTGAAAGGGGATAAATCTACTTCAGTGTATCCTAATCGGTGAAGCATTTTGATAGGAATGAGGTTGAAACATGATCAATTGTTAATGAAATTTCAATTGATGTTAATGTCATCTAATCTTTTGAATACATATAAAGGCCTAATTTTTCCATGTATAACATTATCTCTGTCCTGTTTGGTGAATGAGATAACCACATGACATTCTACCAGAACAACATTTGAACAATACACCTCAGTGGTAGAAACTTCAGATTCAAACTCTTGAGGGAACATTAGATCCACTAAATGTGCTTCTCACAAATCCTATGATATATTAAGGGAATATAGAATTGAATTATTTTCTATAACTATGTCTAATTTCTTCACAATGTCATACTTTTGGGTCAAAGTTATATGTTTCCCTATGAGGAACTTGTATTTGGAAGGAAGTTTTGGAGATGATGTGTTTGGCGTAGATGATTTAGGTGGTAGAGCAGATGTGTTGGTAATTTTTTCTACTATTGGTTTGGGAGACCTTGGCCTTTTTTATTTTCTTGGTATGATAAGTTTGTCTCCTATTAATTAGTAGTTCTTTCAAAATGATCAATTATGTATGATTTTTTAAGTGTGTGGAGGAATATTTCGGTTCTTAATGGGCATGTAGAAGGGTATTACCATAGGTTTTGGTAGTGCAGATAGCTCCCATAGGGATGCAACCAACATATTGTGTTCAGTCGTGGTTGCACATCCCTCTGTTTCCTCATTTATTTCGACCTTGATTCATGTATCCCTAATTTTATGTTGGAAGCTCAGTTTCTTAATAACACTAATCATTGGATAAGGGATCCAATAAATGGATGACATTAATAGATCTGAAGATAAATTCACTATCTGGTGAGGATTCCGTTTGATGGGTTGGTGCCTGTCATACTGTTTAGTGGGGTGGTGCCCGTTGTCTTGGGATAAAATACATGATGTTTGAGCGAGTCAATGATATCTTTGTCCAAGTATCAAGTTCATCTTAGTGTGTTTGTTTACCACCCTTACATCCATGAAATTTATTAGAAGATTGGACTTCTAAGGGTTGTGTGGTCAAAGAAGTTGGTTGTTCCATAACATAAGCAGCTGGGAGCACAATTGGTTGTTTTAACAATGTTTATAGAATAACATGAGTCTAGTTTATTTTATTCCTAGTTATCCAATAATAGAACTTATATGTGTTCTTGATGTAACTTCTTACCATTCACCTTCATCCTTTGGAGCAGAGGTGGAAACACACACTACATATACTGGTGGTTTTCCCAACATTACTTTTCTGGAATCAACCATCTTTTGTAGTAAATATTTGGAAATGAAATAGTCATAGATGGTGTTCCCCAATATTTGGTGAAAGAGACAATAATTTGGGTTATCATCAAGGAAAACTTGTTCATTCCTTTTGGGTTCCATTAGGGTTAACATATTATTTTCCAAGGCTGCTAAAAAGTACCAGGAACCTACTCATCTCGAAAGGAGTAGACTTTATTCTTCTAGTCCCCATATTGAGACTGTTTTATCTATTTCCATTAACCCCAATGAGGATAATGTTACCAAGTCTTCCATTTAGGAGGATGTATCACATGAGGAGGTTTGGGATTTGGATTTGGAGTAAGCATAGAAGATAGTTTCGATGCAACCATTTCAATATCCACTATACTCATCCTCTTCCCCTGATACATCAATATAGGATAATAGTTGTCCATTGTTTGCAAAATAGAGTCCCACATCCTTTTTGTTACTGCAGAAAGATCCAAAAAACCACCTCGACACTTTACTAGGATAAGTGGTTTTCATAGCTCATCACTGATATTTTCAATGAAAATACCTAGAAAATATTCTTGTTAAAGCTACAAGATCATGGAATTAGTCAAACTCATCCACCTAGAAATGAAATCTGACACCCTTTCATTTTTTATTATATTCACTTTGATAGATTGAGTAATTTTGTTTTATGCAACATAGATCTTAATTGATAGTGGATTTATTGATGAAGATTTTCATTCCCTTTATTGATCCAGCTGGTAGACTGGTGTACCAGGTGATGACTAGTCCATTTAAAGTATATACAGAACAACTAATCTCACCCACTTCTTGCTACTCGAGGGTACCAATCATGGGACTACACCTAGACATGAAGTGTCCCTAGTGATGTTCTGGATCTCCTGAACCATTAAATATTAGAAATATAGGATTCCCAAAATTTGGTGGGGAAATGTTGCATCAACCCATTCAGGGTTAAGCTTCCTCTCTAGTCAAAATATCTCACCTCATCCCTCCATAGATCCCAATTGAGATTCTAGTGTTTCAATAGTGTAATTGATCTAGGTAGGAATTAACAAATGGATAAGAGCTTGAGCAAGGGGAAAATCAGGTTGGGCTAGCTATGGAAGTTCTTCTTGCATTCACAGTGGGTAACCTACAGGGGCCGGTCTGTGAGGATGTGTCTGATCCAGCTCTTTTTGTGTACCCAATAGAGGGAACTCTTGATATCTAGATACTATGGGATCAAAATATACTGGTTTTCCTACTCTTACATTGATCATAATTTTTGGATCCACTTTTTCAAGCTTAAAGATCTATTCTTGTCAAGATACATCAGCTGGGGGAGTGAAATGAGGTTCTTTCTGAAGAAAATATCCAGTCAGAATATTACACTTGAATAGTTTGGAATTAATCTTTCTTATTTATCTCATTTCTATCTCATACTAATACAATATTTCCTTGAGTGTGATGGGTTATAAACCCTCCAGAAATAAGTGGTATTGAACTCTAGACTTACCCTTTTCTTTTGCCAATTCTCATTGAGGGTGAGGTAATGGAGCAGTTTAAGGAGTTCACAAATTATGGGCAATCCATTTATGGTATAAAAACCTCCTTCAGTCATTTCACTGTGTACTGTATATAGAATGGTCAAATCATACTCTTATTATTATATATTAGCTTAATATTCTACAACATTAGCAATAGTGGTGTAAATGAAATTAAATAATGCGAACTTCATTGCGATCATTTCATTAGTCTCTGAATAATGGGAGAGAAAGTTATTCAGTGAGTGTGCACTAGAAGAATCGTGAATCCTCTGAGGGTTCCACACTTGAAAATTCTTTTTTAGTGACCATAAAAGGAGGTCATCCTTTCTTTTAAGGGGCCCTTTGAAGCTATTCATTAAAGGATAATATGAAGTTAACCTCCATATAATTTTTTTGTTTGCATCCATAAAGAATAAACAACATCACATGATGTGGTGAACTAGAAAAATTCATTTTTTGGAACTCCCCCCAGCCGATAAAAGACTAAACTTATATGGGGAGGAGATTAAGGTAAAAATTCCCCTAGCCCTGTGAGATGGGGGTGTTTATATTCTACTTTTACTAAATTTATGGATTGATTTGTCGGCCTTGAAGGTTGTGTTAAAAATCCCCCTGCCCTGTGGGCTGGGGCTGATCCTATACTGTTGTGGCTATAGCAGCTGCTGCCTCTCTTCTAATTTTACAAAGCTTCATTCGAACATGGGATGGGCGCATTGTATTATTTACACTAAATCTATCTACTTCCATTGATATTTGGGTTTTATGGTGATTGACTTCTCTTAAGTGGAAGGCATGATCAATATTTTCATATGAATGATGCAAGAGAGTTTTTATGGATATCTCTATTATATCTAGACATAATTTTGAGTGGTTATGATCCTGTTCTTACTGAGAATACTATATGTTTTGATAAGGTACTATTTATCAAAGCCAACTTGATGCTATGTAATTAAATAATGTCACCTTTGGTGGGTTTTGATGATCATGGGGTGAGGATAAATGAAATTTCCCATGCTTTCCCCATCCTCATATATGAGCACTATATAGGTAATCAACGATCAACTAGTGAAACTCTTTTAATGCATTGTGACATGTACATTGAATGGATCCTTACTATTTTCCCAATTTTAGGTGTTTTGCATCTAAGAGGGCCACCAAGTCAATTTTATAGTGTATCCCTTCTATTTCCATGGCGTGGCTTGGATATTTGTTTTAAGGAAATACTTTTTTTATGTGATAAAGAGTGTTCCATATATTTATTTGGATTTCATGCACATAATGTTCTAAAAACGCCTCTAGAATAATGTATTGGGGAGTGGATAAAGGAAAGAACATGATTGGTATATTTTATTTCTCCTATTATCTCCTTATGAGAAATATTTTTTCTTCATCTTTGGTAAAATGTTCCACAACCTAATCCGACCAAATTGGAAATTTCCTTGCTAATTTATTATAAGTAGCAGGACTGGTCGGGATTCCATTTTTCCTGTTGGTAGGCAAGCGATCCAAGGGTGGTTCGGAGAATGACCACTTTTTTGGGTTGTCTTCCAGTTAAGAAAGGATGTTACTTGTCAATGATTATTCCTCATGCATAACTGAACTAATTTGCCCAAGTTCCTTGTGATAGGATGGATTTCTCATAGTTGATTTGTTAAGGGAAGGACCTTCTTGATAAAATGATGTGTTAATGTGGGGAGGTCCTTCATAGTTAATGCCATTATGGGTAGGACTACCATCATGGATTAACATCCGATTGAAAGGATAATCTCTATAGTATTTACCCTAGCAAGGAACTTTAGTTTGGGTGATATCAAGGGGAGGACCTTACTGATATTTGATCTTCTGTCTATGAAGAGGGTTATCACGGTTCTCATCAGGAGATTATATCTTGTGATCAATCAGATTGTGGGCATGAAACACGCCTTCATGATAAGATGTTCAGGGAGGATCTCTGAAACTACTAGTAGCTATGTTGTAGGGAGGACCTTCATAATTTCATTTACTATCTCTATAATTTGGTAATGGGTGAGTATGATCTTGAGATTCCATAGATAAACATTTGAGGGATTCAAGAACACTAGTATTTAGCAGAGCAGGGTCATAGATCGACTCTTCATTTTCCAATCATATTTGGTGAGGATTATTTTTAAATTCCTTTCTACAGGCAATTGGGCCCACCTTCTGTGGGTAGAAACTTTCACATACGAGGGTCAGTTTGATTATCTCTCATGTTGCTACTGGAATTTACTGATAGGTTTCTAAAATTATAGTAGCAATATGTGCCTACCCTGGAGTGGCCACTGGGGTAGACCAATAACCTTTAGTTGTAACGGGTATGTACCGATCCAGTCATCCATTTATCATGGAATTTTGAATGCAACCCTCATGGATGGGAGTAGGAATACACATTTTCTCTGTGGATACACTCCTATTATTCTACAAAGTCACTTCAAATGCATAGGTGGGGTTGTGTTTCTAACTCCTAGTTACTGATAATGCGATCATTTTATTCTTTCAAACATGTAGAATGTTTACATGAATAGATTTTTTTCCCTCCATCATTTCCAAGATTTAATGTGTGAATTTTGTGTCTAGAATGGGATTATATACTCATTTTTTAGTGGGATAAAATATGTATTCCTTCTCCTTTTCACCATTTATTGCTGAGATATACCAACAATAATCCGGTGTGGGGGAAGGGATAGGGGTCTACCCCTTGTTTGTTGTTGGGATCTGGAAACTAGTTTCTCTGAGTGCTGCTAAATTGGGCCAGCAAGCTTGGTAGATGTGGACATGTGTGTGTGCCTTCTCATGGTTTTCCTCCGTATTTGATTGGTGGGATTCTATGGAGGGAATGGAGGTAAGGTCATATTCCCTGTTGAATAGTCGCGAACCCCAATGGGCTATCCTGAGTGACCGAGCCAGAGTGACCTGAGATGGACTCCTGAGGTTAGTACTGTCATCATGCTAAGGGTTTGATGCCACGCGACATTGTCAATAATGGCTACTAGAAGGATCCCTTTGGAGGAACTTGTGGTGCTTGAATGAGGTTTTTGGTGACCTCTTGATTCACCTACCTGAGATAAGGGAGGAATGTGTTTTTGTGCTCCAAGGATAGAATCCTGAAGAAATTTTAAATAGAAAATGGTGCCATCATCTTATGGTCCACTATCCATCACTGAGTAGACAATTTTTGGGGCTTTGTGATATGGAGGGATACTCATGCAACCTCCAGGGTTGGTATAGTACCATTGTGGTGGAACTCCAAAATGAGTGTGTTTGAAAACTAGAGATGAAGACACTAGGTCAGTGACTATGTCATTTGGTTTGATGTGGGATCTACCTATGTAGAAAAATATGTATAAGTTCATACTTGTTTAAAGGATTCCATTTTGGATTGAATTAATCCCTGATGAATGTTCATGCATATAAAAACACAAACAAAAGAAACCTATTAAAGAAACATCTCAATAAACTAACACATGTATAATTAATTCTTTCAGATCCATTTTTATCCCTCTTTCATTTTGTACATGAAAGGTTCCTGAAATGTGGGAAACAAACTCATCTTGGTTAAGGATTCACATTAGGTTTACCATTTTTTTGTTTCTGATGGATTTCATGCCCACACTCATTTTGAGTTACTGTGGACCTTATTTCTAAAGGCATACATGCACTTGGATTTTTCAAATGACATATTAGAAAAGGTGTTGGCTGGGAGGATGGGAGGTTAGGCTCATCACACCCTTTTGGGTTGAATTATTTCTTACTCTAGGATTCTATTATAGATTTAAGACATATTCATGAATCCTTAATTAAATCCTAAATATAAAACATGTCACATTTATATTAAAAATAAATTTGCTAGCATGTACTATATTTAAAATCATCTATATGTATCCAAGGTTCATCATCGATGAAGAAATATATATGTATCTGAGGTTCTCCATCAATGATACCCTTTTATACATAAATTAATGATTATTATGTAGTTTATTATCCCGATACTGGTTTTAAGATACATAGTGGGGATCTCTAGAATTTATCATCATCTATGAATATGGGAGTTGTTTTTTAATAGGATTGGGCCCATGAGATGGGATTCCTACATATCCTTATCAGATAAATCAGATCCCACATAGTTCGGTGATGCTTAACGGGACACATAATACCTTTTAAGGTCATGAAACGAGGACCAAACAATGAAGTTTAACATTGTGTCACAAGGATATCTAGGAGAAATATTCCTAGTCAAGGTTGGTGTGGGACTTATGCCAAAGTGTACTAAGGGGACTTGATGGGATATGGCCTCCCAGTTTGAATATGATCCTACTTGGAATGTGGCCTAAAGAATATTAGGGTGAATTTAGGATGTTGGGTTTGATCCTCAAGGAGGCTACCTATGTATCCCGTTTTGATAGGAAATAATATCCATGCAATTTAGAATAGTTGGGGCTTATACCTATGAAAGAGGTATAATGGGTTGCTTGATTGGGTATATGGCCCTGAGGTGGTGATGACATGGTTGGTGATTACACTAAATTGGAGGCCCAAAGGGATCTTGAGAGGAAGATCTGAAAAGGATTCCCCTCTAGAGACAGGTGATTGATCATGTAGATAACATGATCAACACTAACCCTCTAAATCCCACATGAGTCATACTCAGTTTCAGAAACAAGTGGAATTCTAATATCTAGAAAACCATGAAATCTCATTCATCTAACGGTGGATGAGGCTGGGGCTATGAGAGAGATAAAGGGATTTCATGTTCCATTTTTCTCTATTGTTTTTGCAAACCGGAGTCAGTACTTACAGACCTTTATGGATATGACCCACAAGAAAGACTAGGGGCTTAATATATAAGGGATTCAATTTTCACAGTTTCAGAGAGGATGAGAGGAGGATAAGTCATGATCCCTCATCAAAGGTAAAGGAAATAGGTTCCCTCATTATCTGAAATAGAGAGGTCCCTTTCACTACCACCTAGGTTGGGGCGCTCATTACCATACGAATGTATGATTGGGTAAATTTTTAGGGTCAACCTTGTTATGTAGGTTACCAATATGACCTCATTTACTATGGGAATATATAATTGGGAGTACATGCTTGTTTAATTTATGTTCTTATCATATATATCTAGAGGCTTTTGGGAAGGCCTTGGAGGATGAAATTCTCAGAAAGTTTATGAAGGAGCCCATATAGGGCTTAGTTCTTTGAGGGAGAGGTTGATAGAGAGAGTTGATTAGAAAGTTTGCAGAGGGGATGGGGTCAGGTAAAATTCTATGTGAAATAAGGGTGACAAGATAGAAGGACTCCGTCCCACATACTATTATATATGTGGGATGGTGGTCCGTAGAGAATTCATTCGTATATAGTTTATAGAATAGTGCTCTTCAAAGGATCTTTCTATGTGGATAGCCATTCAAAAAGGGTTTTTGTTTTTTGGATGGGTTCTTATACCCTTTATTACATTGAGATATTTGGTAAATTATTACTTTCTACAATAAATTTCTTCGATTGTTTCATTCTCTGTTTCTCCATGATGTCCCATCCATCCTAGTGTGGGGTTTTTACAGGGGTATAGATGTAAATGTTCTTGGTTTGGACGAAATTAATAATAAAACACCACCCATGATGGAATTTTGTTTTCAAGAGGCATAAATATAACACCTCGCCCCATAAATTAAATTTCATTTTCAATGGGCCAAAAGGTGATGCCTCACCCTGAAAATGAAAATTTGTTTGTGAGGGCGCTAAAGGGGATGCCTTATCCCACAAAGGGATTTTCTTTTGTGGGGGTCTTGGGGAGGACGCCTTGGCCTACAAATGAATTTTTATTTTTGGGGGTCCTATGGAGGATGCCTTTTCCCACAAATGAATTTTCATCTGTGATGGTCCTATGTGGAGCGATGATCCGTGTAACAAGCCAACTAGGCAGAAAAAGACAATTCCTTTGCAGCTCCAAGTCCTTAAACTATTTTAATCATTATGAAATGGTTCACAGGAATTATTCTTGCCATTAAAAATTAATAGAATCATTCTGATATCCCATTTGAACTTTTCAAGACCCAACATACACATAGGACCTTAATAATATAATAAAGCCTTAGATGACCCCATTCAATGTAATAATAATTTTATTATTATATTCTTATGGAATGAACTTACTAACACAATGATAAATATTATTTTAATATCTTTTAAATTAATATTTATCCCTTGACCTCACATTAGCCCTCTCTTCCTCCTCAACATTTATCAAATAACTAAAAATATACATAAATAAATATTTATTCATTTAATGAATAAATATATATTATATATCCCCATAATTAAATAATTACCATGAGGATAAATATTTATTTAAGTTATGTGATCAATAAAACCTAAATAAAATTATCCCTTATATTTGAGAATAATATTTATTCCAACAATTAAATTAAAATATAATTTAACTGAAACCAACAAAAACACTTAGTTTGTGACCCTTTAGGATTCTTCTTTATTAGAAATAGATGGTCTTTATAACATCTATGATTACTTTCTAATAATGGGTTAAGGCACCCAAGAGCAAGAAGTTAATGTCACAACATCAAAAACCACATATGAGTATGAAATATGTAATATAATCTCTTTGTCTCGATATCTCATCAAGTTGGTTTCATAATTGTGTCATCAACCATAATACTAGATATATCATTCTTTGATTATCCAAAATGAACATGTTTATATTACCATGGGAATAGAATTTTTTTCAACTATTACATTCCAACCAAAGCGTCGAGATATTAACTTCCATAAATGAAAGTCACAAATCCTTCCACAAGTTATTCATTAATAACATACCAACCATGAGGTACTCAACATATCCTACCTAGTGTGAATATAGTGTGTCACTTGTTTCATCAATACATCAAAGTACACAAGGAATGATATGCATTAATAAAAAATTTAAAGTCTAAGGACCACTACACACACTCATTTATAGGAATATATGATGACACACAAACATGTATAATTCCTCTTAGAGGGTTTATCCTCATAATCTCGATTCTTAGATATTACCAAGTGTGAAATTCATGAGATGAATCTTCATTACTTTACATGAACTCTCATCTAAAAGTTTACAAACTATGCGCCCCTTCATAATTCATCATTCTAACCATATGACTGATATTTAAGAGATATCATCATAGAATCTCAAGGTTCTCATCAAAGAATGGAACTTCCATGGCATATTTTTTATGTGATAGATACCCTATGAAAATATCACAATATATTCATATATAATAACTATCAATATGTGATAATATATATTTATTACTAAGATATTTTAATATAACTAGAAATATAAAGTACAATTTAGTTGGCTATAGGACACCAATTCCAACATGTACAAGACTTTGTACTGAGCATTTAAGGTCATACATTTATATTGTTTCCATTTTCCTAGGAAAAATCTAAGAATACAATATGCGACATATAGATCTATAATGAGAAATGATATTTTTATATTGATGATGAATCTTGTAACGTACCGGTTCTGGAAGCTGCCCAAGGGCGCCCTGTACCCGGTTGGTCACATGGCCTCAAGTGCATTTCCACAAACACTAGAGGCTGCCGACTAGAAGTGAGGGCCTTGGGTGTGATAGTGGGGAAACTATGCCCTCATTGGCAGAGTAATGTAGTGGATATAAATAGATATAAAATTGCATAAGTAATAATAATACCATCATTTTCGGGTACTATAACAGTACTGTATCAGGTACTGTAGCGGGAACTGTGTAATACTGTAGTAGGGTACTGTAGCGAGAACTATAGCAGGCACTGTTTGGCACTGTAGCAGCCAGAAATATGCCCCCGTTTGGGCCTTCGGGCCACTGATTTGGTCCCTGAGTCCTTTAAGGCCTTCGGGCCACCCAGGCCATCGAGTCAGTAAGGCCTTCGGGCCACCTTAAGGCCTTCATGCCACCTTAAGTGCAGATGCAAACCAGACAACCTACAAGGAATAAGATCTACAAAGAGGATGGGCAAAGAGATTTCACTACAGAAGAAGCTAAAACAGATTGCAAGAATGAGAGGGTATGGCACCTGCCATCAGGACAAGCCTGTGCATGCACGAGAATGCCTAGCCGAATAGCCATGCGAAGGTGGAGAGCCGATTTCACTATGAAGATGCTGGGGAGGAGCAGTTCCAAGTAGTTAGTTTGGGTTGTATGTAATGTTTGAAGCCTACGAGCAATGAATTCCTCTAAGAACTACGGGCCATGTAATACTTACGCCTACGGGCCTTGTAAGGGTTCCACCTCACCCCTTGAAAGGTGGATTATCAAAAATAAATAAAATATAAAGGCCTTCGGGCCATTGGAGGAGGTGGAAGTAATAACAACTGAGCACATATAAATATATATGATGCATGATACATATGTCTAGGAAAGCAGCCAAACAAGTCATAATGATGGAATACAATACTAAACCAAATTACAAAGAAAAGCAAGTAAACAGCTCCACAGCATTGCAAGCCTCATCTTGGTCCCATGCTCCCCAGCTCCATAGCAATCAAGTACCTGAAGTAGAAGGGTGATTTCCGTTATCTAAACCTGCAGCAATATAATCTATCTGGGCCCAAAAACATGACCCAAAACAGGGTGTGAGACTAATCCTAGTAGGCAACCACCCAAAGATCTGTGCATAACAGTCAGTGAATATATATAGAAGGTAATAAGAAAAAGAAGCAGTAAACAAGGAAGTACTCAAAAGTAAACAATACTATAGTTTCAAATGCATTCAATTTCATATATCAAGTAAGAAGATAATCACAAAAAGGTAACCCTCTGGGAAGTACTCACAGCCTAACCCATATGGTTCTACTAAACAACACAAGCAACTCTCTGGGAAGTACACACAGTCTAACCCCTCTGGTTCATCTTTAGCACAGACTCTTTGAGGAATCACTCACCATCAATTCCCCCTATAGTCTCGTATTGGTAACTAATAGACACTCTGAGGAAGCACTCAATATCTAATTCCCCCTATGGCCCGTATCGAGGAACTACATACACTTTGAGGAAGCACTTACGTCCATTCCCCCTATGGTCTCACATCGTAATAGTAGAACATACACTCTAGAGAAGCCCTCAACGTCCATTATCCCTATGGTCTACTACACCAGGTTCCGACATCCTTATGTAAGTAAATCATGACAACGATACACGGAAACCAAAGTAAACCTCAAGAACTACTTGGCTAAACCATCTACAACATATCATAGCATGTCAGATAATAAATCACTCCATCCTACAATACTAGGCATGGAAAGCAAAGCAGCAGCCTAACAGGCAAAGCTAGACCAAACGGTAAAAACAAGAAAACATGGAAAAAACCTCCATAACATAGAAAGATAACCCTATTTACAAACAATTAACCTCTATCCAAACAAACAAGGCATAACAGGCAATTTACAGGGCTAAAACCATAAATACACAATACCCCAAACAAGGGTATTGGGCACTTTTGCACATATAACTCAAATAATATCTACAAAAAGGAACAAACCACCTAACTCGATGTCATGAGATCGATATATGTGAACCTCAGGACTTGAATCACCCTAGAACGCTGTAGATCTACAAAAATGCTAAAAACATTCAACTGAGGATAACTCGTGAAAGAGGAGAAATCAGGAGATGATGTTCAAGAAGAAGAGAGAACTCACCAATGCGATTCTAATGAAATTGATAGAGTTCGATTTGGAGAAAAGATAGTGAGTTGGGGTCTCAGAGAAGATCTGCGGCCGTACGGATGCTTCGGGATGAAACATTTTGAGAAGGAGGACGTTTTGTCCATTAGACATGACCGCAATCCGTTTAATGAAAAAAATAAAGTACACGTCGTGTACTTTATTAGTACACGGTGTGTACTTTCCTTTACCAGGACCCACTTTAGGCGGCCTCCAGGTCACCACACACGGCTGTGTGCTCGGCCGTTACACGGCCAACACACAGCTACGTACGACAACTAAGTACACGGTGTGTACTCCAAAAATTTCCAAAAACTCCTCTTTTTTCTAAAAAACGACCATAAAATATAAACATACCTAAAAAAAGATTTGGTTTCTTACAAACTTCCCCCCTTAAATAAATTCATCCCTAAATTTCTTTATCAAGGCGGCGTAGAAGAAGAATCCTCGAAAAGCTCCGGCCACTGCGATCGTACATCAGTCTCCCTCTCCCAAGTCTTGTCCTGTACTCGCCCGTGCTGCCATAGCACTCGTACCGGAAGAACATACCAGCCATGGAGTGTTAGGACCACTTTGTTTATGAATATTTTATTTGTTGTCAATAATTGTCAATGCTGGTCAAAATAAAGAAGGAAAATAATAAGGACTCCAAAGTTAATGGAGATCTACTGAAGTGAGAATGCTGGGAGAATTGTTATGCAATCATATCATTTAATGTCATCCTTGGGAAATTCTCCATGAATTAAATCAGAGGATTGTTGAACTGATCCTAAGTTCAAAGAACTTGTGTCAAAGGTGACACATTGCTTACAACAATGAAGAATGGGGAGGTATCATACATCTCAGGATGATTGAAGAAGAATGAGGATTTGAATAAGACCATGTAATTCTTCATGATTGCATGAAAACCATGCAAGAGCTTACTTGAATAATAGAATCATATAATTTTCATGAAGTATAGAATGATGGTTGAATAATAAGAGAGAATGTGGAAGAGCTTGACATTCTAAGGTATCCATTCATTTCACATTGTATCAAAATCTGATGATGATTTACTGATATGTATTTTAAAAATATAATAAGTTAGGATAACTTGTGATGAAATCCTTATAAAAGAAAGGGGGAGTAAAGATGCTGCTAGTCAAATTCAGTTTTGATTGGAAGGAAAGATGCAAGTGAAAGACAGGGAAGGTTCAATACCTTTCGTTGAAAATCTGATGATGCTAAAGCAGTTCGATCAAAGGATACATATCACGATAGTGTATTTCATGATGGGATCTGAAGAATGGTTATGGGATGTAGTGAATAGAGCAATGACAATGGAACAGACAATCTGGAGGCGGCACAAAAGAACATTTTAAGGTGGTGCCGTTTTTCAGTGTTTGCCAAATTTTATGGCTTGAAAATTGGGAGATGAAGAAATGTGATTTTGAAAAAGGATGATGCATGTAAGGCATGATTTGAGGTCCAAACATTAAAAAATGGAAAAGTCATGAAGTGCGCTAAAGATTCAAAGAAGTGCGTCATATATGAGGTTGGCGCGAAAGAGGCTTACGCACCCAATGCAACGTCAAATGGGGGTTTTGCACGCAGGGGTCGACAAGGTCTATAAATAAGAGGTAACACCCTCACATTTAAAAAGCTCAACACGTAGAAGAAATTGGAGCTCTGAAGTGCATAATAATTATACACAAAGGTAGTTGCGTGAAATAAGTAAGAGTTGCGTGCAAGAAAGGATAGTTCCGCGCAAGAAGAGAGTTGCATGCAAGTTTGAAGTTGCGCGCAAGTGGTCTTCCGCGACAAAAGTTGAATGTTGAATGCAAGTCATTAATGTTGCGCGCAAGTCACCTAAAAGGGGTGCGTGAAAGATTGGGGTCCCGCAGGCCTTCGACAGGTGCACAACATTCTCAAATCATCTTTGCGAAGAATAAAGAATTGTGAACCATTCGATTTCACAAAGAGAAGTTGAATTGCACTCACACGACCAGTGTTTATCACCCTCATTGTGCTTTGTGAAGTAAAGAAGAACTAGACATGCAATTGAACTCATATCTGTACAAAGAAAGAAGATAGTATACTGATACAATCAGGTGTTGGTATTGAGAAGTGAAGAAATAATAGAAGAAGAAGAACAAAGTGTGCCCAACTGAAGATTGAGAAATATATAGGGCAGTTCGATTGTGATGATGCTAAGATGAACTGGACTTCATTGATCTGATAATCACAAAGGGAGTTTGTGATTCTGGAAAAGAAGAAGAGAAGTGATCTCAGTGTAGTTGGTTTTTCATTGAAGGAGAAAGTGTAAAGGAGAAGGTTTCAGGGCAACTGATTTTTCATTGAATAAGCTAAAGAAGAAGAGTGTGCAGCTTAGAGGTTTTCTACAAAGAAAGAAGAGTCTAGTCACTTTCATGCTTCTAAGTAAGTAACAAGGAAAATAATAAGCTTGTGGAAGATCAAAGTAGCACGATAGCATCCAATAGGTCCCAATAGGTGGGAGATTCTTTTGGTGTTGCAAACTCTTTTAACAGAGAGAAGACTGTCTTCAGAGGCAGTATAAAGAATGAGCTAGAGGCTACAAGAGACTGTCTACATTGGTAGTATAAATAACCAGCAAGTGTAAGGGAATATCCTACTTGTTTCAAGTTGGTAGATGATTATCTCCCTTCCCCCTCCACGTTTATGGATACACACAAACTATAGGATTGTTTTCCTAGTCGATCCACTGTAAAAACACATCACATTATAGTAGAGAATCCATGCACTGGTCATTCCCATGCATGGAAAGGACATAGCTACTCTTATTGAGTGGCGAACCTTGTAAAAATATCATGTGCATATTTTTACTACTTTCTATTATTTCATGTGACAAGGAAAAGAGAATAATAGAATCAAGATCTTAATAGGTCAATAGGTACAAGGATAGAAAGTTGGAATTGGTTTCAAAAGTCCCCAACACTGATTCACCCCCCTCTCAGTGTTAGATATATACCAAACGGGTCCTCTCAATTGGTATTAGAGGGAAAGGTTCACCTCTATTAGATTCTCTATAGTGAATTTATTCTCTTTTTAAGATTTGGGTTTCTTTCCTGAGTTATCAATGAAGTGAAATTTCAATGAAGATTTAGTTATCTCTGAGTAGAAGACTATATCTACCAAGACCATGATAAACAGGAAAAAGAAGGAGAAAAGAAAGTTGAATAATTCTATCGTATCTAAAGATGTGGAAGCATCTGGTTCTCCATATCTGGATGACATTGAAGACACACCAGACTTGAAAAGTTATGAGAAGGTGGCTCAAGTTTCCACCAAGAATATGAATAAACTTCCTACCTCAAATGATAAGGAGGTATTTGTTACTACATTTGGAAATTATTCTCATAATGAAAATGCTGGCACAAGTGGTGATGATCAATCTAAAACATCTCAAGAAATATCAGTTGATAGATTAAGAATGATTCTGCATGGTATTACTGAAGAGAGTACATCCCTGGTTTGTGGAGTATTTCTATGCATACAGGAAAATATCACTCAGCTGGAAGAAGAAACTGATGTTTTGGAGAAAGGCTTACAAGAAAAAGTTGTTGAATGTCTAAAGATCTCTAGACAGGTTGGAGCCTTTGAATAAAAAAAGAGGGAATTTGAAGTAAGTTCTTAAAAGTGGCTCAAAGATGTTGAAGAAAAAGAGGGAGTTAATAAGACTCTAGAAGAGAAGATCCATGTACTTGAATATGAGCTGAAAAAGAGCAATGATGTCAAGGAGTTATATTTGGAAGAAGATTCTAAGAAGATCAAAGAAATCGACTCTTTGTTACAAAAAAAAAGTAAAGATGCATGAAGATGAAGTTGAAATATTAAATAAGGCTTGTGAAGAGAAGATGACTATGATTGAAGACTAGGAAGTCATCCTCAATTTGAGATGTCTAGAATTGGAAGCTGAGTTGACCAATCTTGAGAAGACACATATTGAGTCTCCACAAAATAAGGAAACAATTGCTGCAAGTACTCAATGCTCACTGGAGGATTCTACTATCGAAATAACTCAAACACGTGACAAGAAGATCATGGATTCACTCATTGATCTATCACAAGCAGCTGAGAAAGTAAGGTACCATACATACCAACTTGTACTCATGTTTCTAAAATTGATTCTACAAAAAGTGCAGGTTGGAAGAAAAATTATAAACGAGTATGGATGAAGAAAAGTGAGGATATATCTACCACCATGACTAGGGTGGATAAGAAGAAGAATTTGGAAGATGATTCTCCACATAAAGCATAACATATCAAGAAGAAGATTTAGCAACCTTATAAAGAAGATGGAAAGAAGTCAAGGTTTGTTGGTCAATGCTGGTGCTGTAATAGATTTGGTCATTGTGCACTGGATTGTTGGTAAAATCCCTTAAATGTAAAATCACAAAGAAATACCATTTCAAGGGGGAGAAATCCAGAGAAGAAGAAGAAGAAACATCCACAGATCCAGAAGCATCTGTATACTGCAAACAAATTTTGAATTTTAGACAACATCTGTACTATATGCAATGGGAGTGGTCATATGAATGGTGCATGATCATTACAGGTACCCAAAGCTGATAAGAAAAGAAGACCACAAAAGCTGGGTAATAATGAAGAAGCATCCTTGGGAAGAAATCAGATGAATAATGTGAAAAAAAATCTCCTAAGAAGATTTCAAGAAGGAAAGATGAGAAGTCCTTGGATTCTAAATCCAAGAAGGTGAAGGGCGGTGCATCCAAAAGAACTACTAAGAAGGATGCCACTTAGAAGAATCCATGTAGAAGATCCAATCCTGATGCCTCAATCCCTAATGATATTTTTGTGGTTTGGACAGAAGATTTGGAAATAATGAGAAATATGGAAGATGCACAGGATAAGACTTGTGCTAAAAGAAAAAAGAAGATTCTACATGAAGACAAAGAAGTTCTGTGTGTGAGGTGCAACAAGGCTGGTCATACTGTTAGAAGATGCTTTGAATTTACTCTATCCCAACAAGAATTCCTCAAAAAGATGAATGTTTCCCCAGGAGATTCTAGCACTTTGAAATCCCTTGAATAAATAATATTCACACACAAAGAGATGGAAGAAATAGTGAGGTCCACACAATCACAGTCAACATTGGAGATCAGCTGTGAAAGTGTGCAGAATGGAGCATCTGTGTTGATAAAATCATCTCAACCTTGTTGTTCACATTGATGGAGCAAGAAGAATCCACCTTATTCCCTTAAATATTTGTGTATTATATTGTTTCTTATATTACAGGGAATTGAATGTGAAGCAAGATCTTAGGGGGAGAACCTGAGAGTCAGTGATAAGAAGTATTCCCTTGAGGGGGAGATAGATGAAGATGCCAGAGTTATTATTCTAATTAGTGTCAAACTTCAGTTGATATCAAATTTCAATTACTCTAAAGATCATTTGAAGATCATGTCATTGGAAAAGGTATGCCATTTCTTAATATCTCATACTTGGTTACTCAAAATAAATATTATTATTCAAAAGGGGAGTAACTAAAAATTACTCAGTGACATAAGAATAATGAAAGTGTTCCAAGGATATTTATCCTTCCTATTACACCTAAATGTTTTTGATCCATTTGATGAAGTTAGTGTAGGAGTTTTAGGTTGATTATTTCATATCACACTTACTATCCTAATCTTGGAATGAAAGTGGAAACCCCTTGAAGTAAAGTTCATGAGTTATCATCTCACGATTTAGTGGATAATGGAAAACTCTATTGTCTAAATCAAATACTCTTGTTTTCTACACCGAGCACTACTCATGTAGACTTAGAGTGAAATGATTGATGGAACATTGCTTAAGTATGAAATGATACCCTCTCTACCATGCACTTTTTATTTCTTGTCAATAAGGGGGAGATAAGTGAAATGAAAGTATAGGGGAAAAAATAAGTAAGGGGAGTGAAAATATTCTCATTTTCACATTGACACATTCATTTCAGGATAAGTCCTAAGGCATTGACAACAAAATACAAAGGGGGAGATTGTTGGGACCACTTTGCGTATGAAGATTGTATTTGTTGTCAATAATTGTCAATGCTGGTCAAAATGAAGAAGTAGACGAATAAGGACTCCAAAGTAAATAGAGATTGGATGAAATGAGAACACCTGGAGAATTGTTATGAAATCATAGCATTTAATTTCATCCTTGGGCAATTCTCCATGAATTAAATTAGAGTATTGTTGAACTGATCCTAAGTTCAAAGAACTTGTGTCAAAGATGACACATTATTTACAACAATGAAGAATGGAGAGGTATCATCCATCTCAGGATGATTGAAGAATAACGAGGATTTGAAGAATACCATGCAATTATTCATGATTGCATGAAAACCATGAAAGAGCTTACTTGAATAATAGAGTCATATGATTTGCATAAAGTATAGAATGATGGTTGAAGAAGAAGAAAGAATGTGGAAGAGCTTGGAATTCTGAGGTAGCCATTCATTTCACATTGTATCAAAATCCGACGATGCTTTGATGATATGTATTTAACAAATATCATTAGTTAGGAGAACTTGTGATGCAAGCCATTTGATGGAAAGGGGGAGTAAATATGGTGCCAGTCAAATTTAGTTTTGATTGGAAGGAAAGATGCAAGTGAAAGATAGGGAAGGTTCAGTACCTTCCGTTGAAAATCTGATGATTCTAAAGTAGTTCAATAAAAGGATACATATAAAAACAATGGATTTCGTGATGAAATCTGAATAATGGTTATGGGATGTAGTGAAGAGAGCAATGAAAATGGAACAGACAATCTGGAGGTGGTACAAAAGAACATTTTAAGGTGGCGCCGTTTTTCAGTGTTTGCCAAATATTATGGATTGAAAATCGGGAGATGAAGAAATGTGATTTTGAAAAAGGATGATGCGTGCAAGTTTGAAGAGAGATTAGTATATTGCGCGCAAGTGGATTTCCATGATCCGAACATCAAAATTGACAAAGGAGAGGTTTGCGTGCAAGATTGGTTTTTGCACGCAAGATTGAAGGGAGTTTGGAATCTTGCGCGCAAGGCATGATTTGAGGTCCAAACTTTGAAAAATGGAAAAGGAATGAAGTGCGTGAAAGATTCAAAGAAGTGTGTGAAAGATGAGGTTAGCACGAAAGAGGCTTACACACCCAATGTGACGTCAAATGGGGTTTTTTCGCGTAGGGTTCAAAGAGGTCTATAAATAAGAGGTGGCACCCTCACATTTAAAAAGATCAACACGTAGAATAAATCAGAGCTCTGAAGCACATAAGAAATATACACAAAGACAATTACGTGAAAGAAGTAAGAGTTGTGTGCAAGAAAGGATAGTTGCGCGCAAGAAGAGAGTTGCGTGCAAGTTTAAAGTTGCGCGCAATAGGTCTTCCACGACAAAAGTTGAATGTTGCACGCAAGTCATTAATGTTGTGCGCAAGTCACCTAAAATGGGTGCGCGAAAGATTGGGGTCCCGCAGGCCTTCAACAGGTGCATAGAATTCTCAAAGTAGCTTTGCGAAGAATAAAGAACTGTGAACCATTCAGTTTCACAAAGAGAAGTTGAATCGCACTCACACGACTGGTGTTTATCACCCTCATTGTGCTTTGTGAAGTGAAGAAGAAATAAACATGCAATTGAACTCATATATGCACAAAGGAAGAAGATAGTATACTGATACACTTAGGTGTTGGTATTGAGAAGAGAAGAAATAATAGAAGAAGAAGAACAAATTGTGCCCAACTGAAGATTGAGAAATATACAGGGCAGTTCAATTGTGATGATGCTAAGATGAACTAGAATTCATTGATTTGATAATCACAAAGGGATTTTGTGATTCTGGAAAAGAAGAAGAGAAGTGATCTCAGTGCAGTTGGTTTTTCACTAAAGGAGAAAGTGTGAAGGAGAAGGTTTCAGTGCAGCTGATTTTGCATTGAATAAGCTAAAGAAGAAGAGTGTGTAGCTTAGAGGTTTACTGTAGAGAAAGAAGAGGTTGGTCACTTGCATGCTGATAAGTAAGTAACAAGGAGAAGAAGAAGGGTGTGAGAGATCAAAGTAGCATGGTAGCATCTAATAGTTCCCAATAGGTGGGAGATTCTTTTAGTGTTGCAAACTCTTTTAACAGAGAGAAGAATGTCTTCAAAGGCAGTATAAAGAACGAGCTAGAGGCTACAAGAGACTGTCTACACTGGAAGTATAAAGAACCAAAAAGTGTAAGGGCATATCCTACTTATTGTAAGTTGGTAGAGGATTATCTCCCATCCCCCTACAAGTGTAGGGAGCCACATAGACTAGAGGATTGTTTTCCTAGTCGATCCACTATAACAACACATCACATTATTTTGGAGAAACCATGCACTGGTCATTCCCATGCATGGAAAGGATGTAGCTGCTCTTATTGAGTGGTGAACCTTGTAAAAATATCATGTGCATATTTTTACTGCTTTTTATTATTGCATGCTATAGGGAAAAGAGAATAAGAGAATCAAGATCCTAACAGGTCAAGAGGTACAGGGATAAAAATTTGGAATTGGTTTCAAAAGTCCCCAACACTAATTCACCCCCCTCTCAGTGTTAGATATATCCCAAACTGGTCCTCTCACAGAGAACCTTGGCACTGCGATCAAAAATCCGGATAGGATGCTCCTCGAACGAGGCGTCCACCTCTAACTCAACTTCCTCAGGTTAAAAAACATGAGATGGGTCTGAGAAGTAATGCCATAATTGAGAAACATGGAAGACGTTGTGCATAGCCTGATACCTCTAAGGCAACTTCAACCGATAGATAACTAGCCTGACTCTCTCCAAAACCTCAAACGACCTGACGTATTTTGGTTAAAGCTTACCGTGTCTCCTAATCCTTTTGTTTCCCAACCTCGGTGTGACACGCAGGAAAACCTGGTCTCCGACCTCGAACTCTAGAGGTCATCTCCATCGATCAACATAAGACTTCTATTGAGATTGTGCATTAGCCATCCTCTTCCAAATAAACTCTATCTGCTCTATAGTCTCCTGGACAAGATGATGTCCCAACATAGCTGTCTCTCCAACCTCCATCCAACATAAGGGTGATCGACATGGGCTACCGTACAAAGCCTCATAAGGTGTCATCTAAATAGTTGCTTGAAAACTATTATTGTAAGAAAACTCCACAAGGGGTATATGTTTCTCCCAAGAAACACAAAAATCTAGGATTCATGCTTGAAGCATGTCCTCAAGTACCAGAATCGTACGCTCGGACTGGCCATCTGTCTGGGGATGGCAAGCTATACTCAGTAGTACCTATGTACCCAACGCCCTCTGAAGTCCCTTCCAGAACTGAGAAGTAAAACATGCGTCCCTATCTGAAACAATGGAGTGTGGAACCCCATGTAAATGTAAAATCTCTTGGATATACAACCTTCCCAGATCATCAAAACTAAAGGTCTCCTTGATCAGAAAGAAGTGAGAAACCATCGTGAGTCTATAAATGACAAGCCATACAACATCATTCCCTCGAGGAGACCTCAGAAAACCTATCACGTCGCGATATCATTCCATTTCCACTCAAGAATGGGTAATTGATACAAAATCCCTACTCGTCATTGATGCTCCTCCTTCACCTGCTGACAGATGGAACACCTCATCACGAAACCAGCAACATCTCTCTTCATACCTGGCCACCAATACTGATGGTGTAGATCACGATACATCTTGGTGACACCAGGATGAACTGCCCAAAATGTGGAATGAAAGTCCTGCATCAACTCTTCACGTATGTCTGTAGACACCCATACGTGTCCATGAAAGGGAAAGATATCATCCTTTCCTACGGTCCATCCAGGAATAGGGTCCTCTTCTGAAACACTCTTTCGTAGGACTAGGCCTTCAGGATCTGAAAGTTTCCTCATTCGCAATCGATCAAGAAGAGTATAGGTAACAACTATAGAAGATATAAATGTCTACCCCTTTCTATCATGCACCTCCAAATGTATCTTAGAGAATAGAGCCATAAGCTTCCAATCACAGATGGCCTCCAGAACTACCTGTATCTGATTCCTCCTGATCAGCGCATCAGCCACTACATTGCCTTTCCTAGGCGTATAGGCAAAGTCAAAGTCAAAGGACTGAAGGTACTCAACCCACCTTCTCTATCTCAAATTAAGGTCACACTGAGTGAAGATATACTTGAGACTTTTGTTGTCAGTGAAAACCAAAAAATGCTCTCCCAATAGATAGTGCCTCCAATAGCCTAAAGTATAAACGACTGTCGCCAACTCGAGATCATGCGTTGGGTAATTTCTCTCATGTGGCCTCAAATGCCGAGACTCGTACGCAATGAATCCTTCACCCTGTATAAGCAGTGCTCATAGCCTGATACCTGATGCATCACAATAAACTATATAACTCCCCGACTCTGAAAAAACTAGTATTGGTGCTGAAGTCAACCTCCCTTTCAGCTTCTGAAAGGCTGAACCACAATAATCTGACCAAAAGTACTTCGCACCCTTCTTAGTCAGGCTCGTTAGTGGCACTACTAAGCGTGAGAAGTCCTGTATGAAACATCTGTAGTAACCATCCATCCCTAGAAGACTTTATACCTCAAATACATTCTTCGGCTGCTCCTAGGAAACTACTGCTCTCACTTTCTTTGGATCTACTGATACTCCTATCTTTGAGATAACATAACCCAATAAGTGAATCTGGTCCATCCAAAAGTTTCAATTTGAGATTTTATCATATAACTGATGCTCTCTCAGTGTACTCAAAATGATCTCAAGATGTGTGGCATGGTCGTGTCGAGTGTGAGAGTATACCAAGATATCGTCCATGAAGACTACCATGAAATAATCCAAGTATGGATGGAATACGCGGTTCATCAGTGCCATGAAGACTTCAGGTGCGTTTGTGAGACCGAATGGCATAACCACATACTCGTATAGACCATACCTGCTTCGGAAGGCTGTAAGAGGTATATCAGATGGTATAACATGCAACTGATGGTAACTGGACTTCAAGTAAATCTTCATGAACACCTGGGCTCCTCGAATATGATCATAGTGATCATCAATACTCAGCAAGGGATATCAGTTCTTGACCGTCAACTGGTTCAACTTCTGATAATCCACACAATGTTTGAGGGTACCGTCTACCTTCTTCACAAAAAGGACATGTGAACCCCAAGAAGAAGTACTGGGTCATATGAAACCCTTTGCCTTCAACTCCTACAACTACTTATTGAGCTCCTGTAACTCTGATACAACCATCCTATAAGGAGGAATGGACATCGGTTCCACTCCTGGAACAAGATCAACAGAAAAGTCCACCTCTCGCTCCAGAGGAAAACCTGAAAAGTCCTCTAGAAAGACATCCCTGAAACGATACACCACTAGAGGAAAGTCCTCCTGCGAAGTCCCATGGTCATCTAGATATATACTAGTAATCTGGGATGTAACTCCTCCCAACCCATGATGCTCGGGTCCTGCTCTGCCCGCCTAGACATCCCACTTTCCCTTATAAAGAAATGATCCACCCTCTGGTGATGTGAAACTCACCCTAAGACGATAGCAGTCGACAACAACCTGGAAGGGAACTAACCAGTCCATTATGAGAATGACATCATATCCTGTCATCTTTAGGACATAAAGGTCCCATAAGAAGTGACACCCACCAACCTCAATAGGGCAGTCCTTGTACTGACGTACACTAGCCGTTCCTGTCCCCAACAGAGTGTCTAACATCAAGATATCAGCAGAATAAAAGATACAGAGGCCAAGGCTCTCCGCAACCACAATAGATATAAAGCTACGAGAATCCCCTGTATCTAAAAGAGAAAAAGATAAAACTGAGGCAACTAGGATCATACCTCTAACTGTAGAGGGTTCGGGATCTTGCTCCTGCTGGGTATACTCCACTACAAAAGTCTACCTGCACCATGGCCCTGTGACCCTTCCTGACCACTCTGAGCTGATCCACCCCACTGTCACTTAAAGCCTGGCGACTGACTACCATGACCATGACTTCCACCTCGACCTGAACGGCCAGAATAACTCCAATTCCCAAACTGGTGAGAAAGTGGCAGTGTTTCTCCTGAATGAGGAGTCATAGAAGAACCCCACATCACCAGCTTTTGATGAGAAGATCTAACAGAAATACTGAAGATGACCCATATTGCCGCATGATTAGCACTCTACTAGGTCTCTCGGGTAGTGTGGCCTCATATGACTGCTCTTCCTGCACTGGTAGCACACCACCTGTCTTCTCACCTCCTTGTATCTCTGCACGTAGACTCCCTGTGGCGCTTCCTACTATCAGTAGGAGGAATAACAACTCCTGATGTCGAGCCTCCCTGGATCACAACTCCAAAATCCCTCAGATTGCGCTCTGTGATCAGTGACTGGTTGACTATAGAAGTGATGGAAGTTAACCTGAAGATGTTCACCTAAGATCAGATGTCATGCCTGAGACCATCCTCAAACTTCCTTGCCAAGAATAAATCATCACCTCTTGGGATGGGTGTGAAGTGCTGTATCTCTGTAAAGTGAGAAGAATACTCCATAACAGAAAGAGTACCCTACTCCAAACTCATGAACTCTCTATCTCGATCGTCCATCAAAGTCTCTGGGTAAAAGTAGTCATAGAAGGCATGATGGAACTCATCCCAAGCCATAACCTGCTGGCGTCCCTCCTGTGAGATCACATCCCACCATCTCTTAGCGGAGTCCCGAAGCATGTATGTAGCCAGCTTGAACCTCCTCTCTAGAGGCGTATCTAGATGGTCGAAGATAGAAAGCATGGATTCTAACCATGACTATTCATCCTGAGGTCCTCTATCCCCTGTGAAGGTGGGAGGATGATGTTGCTAGAAAACCCATGTCAACTCTTCCATAGACGGGGCAGGATGCGGTACTCCCTGGAAGGTCTGCATGAACCTCATGAAGCCCTCTTGGAACTGTGTGTCAGCACCTATGTATGGAATGACAGTTGGTGCCAAGACTAGCACAACTGGAGGATCTGCTGGTAGTCCCTGATCATCCATATTCGGTGTCTAATCACCGACTTGCAACTGGCGTACAACCAGAGGAAGTCTCAGTGGCATGACTCTGCAAGGTCAAGTGCACACCTTAGTTCAAGATTATCAAGGACTGAAAACTAGAAGTGTAAGAAGGTAACATGAGAAATAAAGCATTCAAGTTTTTCAAAACATGAATACAAGGTGTGTATAATGACTACACGGCATGTTCCCTTAAGCCTTCACATGGGCGTGTACTCCTGCCAACCCAGGTCATGTAACACCCCAAACACATGGCGTGTTGTCCTTACACACAGTGTGTACTTGAATCCTCTTCCCCTACCTGAGTTCCCTTACATGGCTAATCCAAACGATTACCTTAGATTAAGACAACATGGCATGTTTTTTCTAGAAACAGCATGTACTAGAAGAACTTCACCGACCCGTGTTGTTAGTGACACGACCGGTTACACGGCTAACTCTACACTGCATGCTTGTGCCAGACACGACGTGTACTGGGAATATTTCACCGACCCGTGTTGTTTGTTACACAACTAGATACATGGGTTACACTACATGACATGTTTCATCTTAACACCATGTGTATAAATTAAGTTTTATCCATCCGTGTCATTAGTCGTATGGGTGGACACATGGTCTACACAACACGACATGTATAACCGGTACACGACATGTCCCCCCCAAATATTTCCCACCCCGTGTCTCTACCCACACAGCTAGTGACATGGTTAGAGATGACACGGCGTGTACATACAGTACACGGCGTGTACTTAAGAAAAATATTTCCTTCCCGAATAGAAGGACACACGACATGTATTCATCATTACACGCCATGTATTCTGGGTTTTTCCAGATAGTAAACCTCAAAAACTACTTCGGAAGCCCCAAAACACTGAAACAAACATTAAAGTGACAAATTCTGATCCGCGAGGGCCCATAATCCCTGAAAATAAAATCTTTACATATTATACATTTCATATATAAGGAAAACAAGGAAATGATCCACCAAATTCTGATCCATGAGGGCCCATAACACCTCAAGAACCAAAGTTTGGCATTCATTCAACAAAACATTACACAATGAAATACCCTATCAAAAAGAAGATATTCTATCAAGGCATCTATCACAACAACATGAATAACTAACACAACATCTATCACAACAACATGCAATCACTAATGCACCCTAAATGGCATGGAAAGAATGCATGACATGTGATTTCTAAAAAGTGCCTATATGATGCATGAGATGGCATACCCTCATCTCATCAGGTTGTAATAGAAATGGAACCTCAATAATATCAATGATAACAAGACAATACATGTGAATCACCCAATGGTGAAAATCAAATCAACTGTAAAATAAAAAACCCATAAAAATTGCAATATACGAGGGGGGTTCACTCTGCACCCCTAGGACTTACATGACTAATACCTACCCACCCTTGGGGAAGGGTAGGCATCAATAATTCTATGGCAAGGCGGTGCTGTGGAGTGATCCACTTAGGGGCCCACATTATCATGTCTATGTGAAGAAGCAATAGCCGTTAGCGTGCCTATGCGAAGAAGAATGAGGCTAATCAAAACAATATAAAGAACCACCCAAGGGACATTGAAATCACTTCATACAAACCTGGAAGGTCATATGGGAGAAGGGTTTTCAAAGAAAATGGGTTCACAGGAAGGGACCTTGTGAAGCTCTGGTGCTCCACGTAGTGGAGGAACTTTGCGAAGGGGTACGCTTTGCAAAGTGGAATGGATTTCACAGAGTAGGACTTCACAAAGAAAGGGTACCTTTCAAAGCACAGCACTGTGAATCAATGTGCTTCGTGAAGCATAGTGATCCTGCCTTAGTTGATGGTTCACATGTGTATGGAGGGTACTTCACGAAGCATTAGTGCTTTGCGAAGACCTGAGTCCCCTTGAGGATCTCCTTCCTTTGCGATGGACCATGGGATCTGCAAAGGGCATCCCTACCTGAAGAGTGGTTGTATCTGAGCTAAGGGAAAGGCACTTCGCAATGCTCAAGTACCTTGAAGAGCTCATTTTTCTCAAGGTTTCACAGAGCAGAAGGCGATTCATGATTTGAGAGATGAGAAGGTGAAAGGTTGAAGTATCCATCCATTAGGATCAAGGGGATCCCAATATTTATAGTCTAGGGGCGGCGCGAATCAGGGACATCTCGGTGCGAAGCCATGTAGAATTCCGTGATCAGCCGCAAATTGCGTCAAGTTCGTCGTAACTGTGAAGTCGACCGTCATCACCTCCTCAGCACGAATCTCTCCTGGATTCTCTTTGCAGTGCTTATGAAGGCTTCCATCAAGTTTTAAAATCTCACAGAGTTCGATTTGGCTCCCTCTGCAATGCAGATATTCTGTTCAATTGTGTCATAACCGCGGATCCTCCCGCCTCTTTACTCTGTGAAGACCACAAAGGGGGCTTCAGCTTCATGCTGACCACAGTGCTGTGGGGCTCTGCAAATGTCACGGTGTTAAGGGGATCATCGAATGGGCTTCGCGAGGCAACCTCTTTGGAATTTATTTTCTCTTTACATCCTTTTACTCTGCACACATTTTGGTTCCAACAAATGCCCCCCTCAGATTTGGAGATGAGAAAAAAATGAGGGTCTAAGTCTGAGGGTCAATCACCAAAATTTTTAGGCCAATTTCAAAGAAATATTGTGAAGTAGGGTCATGATGCAGAGAGGCGACATGTGGGTTGAGAGCACCGTGAATCTTTCTGCGGCCAAAAACACCATGAAGCAAAGGGGGTCGTTTCCTATAAATAGTAAAGGAAGACCTCTCTTTTTTCCTTTCTCATCTTCACATTTTTGTTCCTAATATATCAATTTTCAAAGCTCCGTATGCCCTACGATCACTCTTTGAAAATTGAGCCTTTCTGCTCTGTGGTGCACAATGAGTCTTCAGACTTTGCGAGTATGTGCTTCACGGTTTGTGTCTGCAAGGCCTGTGGAAGGGCTCTGTGACCTGTCTATATGATCTAGATTCACGATTGAGTTTCGCGATCTAGCTCTGCGATCAAGGATGCAATTTCAAAAAAAACCTTGAAGACTGAATGAATCATCAGGAAGCTGCCTACGGGTCCTTGCAGATGCTTCTGAGAGGGAAGAAATGGTGAATAACCTATGCATTGGGGAGTATGTGTAGAGCCATTCAGACCGTGATTCCCTGGTGGAGTTGCTAACGAAGAGTCATAAGAGCTACCCTCTGTGCAAGAGGTTTCCTCTATATGGATTTGGTTTGAGGGATGATGTCTTAATTCCTGAAGCAAGCAGGGACGAGATGGATTATTGGTTCAAGAGTACGCCATGCCAGTGCCAGTGGCTCAGGGCGGCCGACAGATATGCTTGGGAGGATTTTACACCCATAAACACTGATTTCTTATACAAACATGTTAACAACATCGATGGGAAGGCGTTTCAACCAGAGGTATCTCCTCTACAGTACCGCACCATTCTAAAGGTAGCCTTGGGGAACTTAGAGAAGGGGTGGACTGATGAGTGGGACCCGCACTAGGGTTGCAATTTCATGGATGACTGGGCATGGGCCTACTGGGTAGGTGCCTCCTGCGAGGATTTTGAGGTGGAGCTGAGGTGAGCGAGCCTATATGAGGCGGCCTGGGCCTCCCAATTTCATATCTACCAGCAGAACCAGCTGATGAAGGAGTTGATGAGTAGGTGGTCTTTGAGGACCAAAACCCTCCATTTGCACGATGGGGAGGTTGGAATCAGCATTTGGGACCTGAAAAAAATCTCAGGGGTCCCGATATTGGGGAAAATTTATAACGAGTTCCTCCCCGCCATGACTAGATGGGAAGACCCAGAGTAGATGTCGCTGCTAGAAAAGGCATTGTTGGACTTGGTACCGGGTGAGGACAAGCAGTCGGTGAGGAATGTCCACTTTAAGCAGTGGTTCAATCAATTCCTGAATTCCCCTATAAATGAAAAGTTTCCCATGAGGCCTCAAACCTTACTGATGGGGGTTCAATGTGGCAAGTAGCACTCTTATTTTTGACTCATGGAGGATATCCATCGGAAGACATGGGGATTTGGTATCAGTACTGAGAAGCAACTGGTGGTTAGGTTGGCTGCGTTAATTTTGGTGCTTATCTGCAGTTGGATTCTTCCATTGAGGGACACAAACATGGACATTCAGCCGAGCACATTTATCATGGTGTCTATATTGGCGATAGGGGAGCGGGTCAACTTGGGGATTCCGATGTTTACTAAGTTGTATAAGGTGTTGCGGAACATCAATGAAGGGAAGAAGACACAGAGGGTATGTGGGTTGTTTCATCTTCTATATGGGCAGATAGAAGCATATATTAGTGGCGTGTATGAATATTTGAACCCTATTTATCCTCCAAGTTTGGACTTTCGACCATCCATTCTAAGCACGATGGGGAGTTTTCCGACCAAGATGACCCTTCCACTGGTGTTGAACCGGGTCTGGAAGGCGGATGAGTTCAACTTCCACCCATTCCCACTACCAATAGGTATGTTCAATAATGATATCCAAGGAACATAGGAGGATAGGTCCTACCTTCTAGCCTTTTAGGGTGGAGTCCTGGTGGCGTGGGTTGACCATGAGCCTCTCTGCGAGATGTACACCTTACACAACTTTGTGAGGTAGTTCAGGTGAATTCAGAGGCTTATCCCAAAGGATAACTTGGGAGTGCACTATGAGGATCACTTGTGTGTGATGAGGAAAATGTGGCTCATATTCAAACATGAGGATGGGAAGATGCGGAATGAGCTGCCTCTGCCCACAACTATATATGGGTTAGTGAAGGAATACACCAAGAGTTGGGAGGCAGCCTACCCAGGGTATATGCTGAAGCAGCAGATCATCTGTGCCAGTTATGGGGTGCCTCCCCAACCTCGAGGTTGGGGTTGGAAGGCGGCAAGGACATCCCATGGAGATGGGGCTACTGTGGTGGAGATACCCGCTCCAATTGAGAGGCAGGTGACAGCAGTAGACTCAGAAGTCCCAGAGCAGCAAAGTTATCCATAGGGGAGGTTGTCCAGGGGGTTCCGTAGGATACCCACCCATGCTCCGGGGAAGAAGCTGCAGCACATAGACATACCTGAGAATGCTGTCTTCCCAGGGTCTTGGGGCATCTAGGATGTCAATAGACAATTCCTCAAACTATTCGAGATGTGGCACCATCTAAACCATGGGTGGATTTTCCGGGGATCGGTCCTATCAGGGCCGGCTTTGCAGTATCCTAGGTGGAGGGGGAGTGGTACATTGCTGATATGGAGAAATTTTTTCACTCTCAGGGTGCTCTGTGTCCAATTAAATATTGAGTGAAGGAGCTTCTTGATTGAATGACCCCTCTGAAGTTGTCGTCCACCTAGTTTAGAAAGCACTTCCCTATATCGGAAGAATCAGATGAGTCCTCTTAGGGGGAGAAGGCCGGTAGAGGGAGCCCTCTGGAGGAGGGTGAGGTCGAAAACTCAAACCCAGAGCTAGAAGAGTTTAAGGAGGCTCTTGAGGTAAAAACCTAAACCACTTCCTCATAGTCTTCATTCGGTTCATTTAGGAATTCCCAACTAACATTTGACCTATCTAGGAGGGCCTCATACGCAAAACCAGCTCCCGTCCAATAGTAGATGCAGCTACGGGAACTTCAGGATCTGAGCATGCAGTTACAATGATCATCCTGCCCAGCAGGCCCACGTACTTGGAAAAGATAACTTTTGATGAAGAAGATAACAAGATCGTTTATCGCTGATCATGGAATCTGATCAAGCGCTTCATCAAGGAGACTCTTCAAGTGCAATGGATAGACCAGATGGGGAGGCTTTGTTCCCTATTGCACGAGCTATGCACTTAGGTAGTGGATGCCCAACATCCTCATTTGATCATCCGAAACATCATGGAAGAAAATATTCGGAATCATGATTATGGCCTTGGTGTGGGTTGGAAACAGAGGAAATTAGTGAGCATCAAGAGGCCCCAGGAGGATGAAAGTGAGATTCAGCGATTCCAGGAATGAGAAAATTAGTATTACACTTTCCTTAAAGCATAATTGGAGCTCGTGTCATGTCTAAAGGCCCAACTGGAAGAGGCTGAAGAACGGATGAAGTGAGCCTCTGAGGAGATGGCTATCATCCGAACTGATGAGGAGTGGGCCCGGATCACGGGTGATGAACTACGCCCCATCGCTGCCGAGGAAGAGAGGGATCTAAACAGACAACAGTGGATCCTGGAATCCACAAGCCAAAGAGTGGTGGAGATGGAACACTCTATTGAAGAGGTCAACCCATCCATGGGAGTGGCTAATACTTGGGTGATGTAATGCGTGTAAAATTTTAAACTTACTTTCATACTTTGATTGTTTATGATGGCTGCATGCACAAGTTCTATTATTTGTTTTAGTTTACTTCATTTCCATCACATTCGTGAAATATCCAGTGATTAATCCCTAAGATCACGTGGGTCATTCCTGATGTGAGAAACAAGGGACGACTACTTCATTATTACATACGAATATGAGAGTGCCAACCAAGCTTCAGGCATCTAGGGTTTGAACAACCAATACAGATTTCTGAGATGAAATAGGGAGGCCTGAATGAAGGATGAAGTTCTCAGAATAGTTGAATTTCCATTTTCCCAATGTGATTTGGTGCATGAGCGGGGTAACGCCCATGGCGTTAGAGTCAATCTGAATAGAGGGGAGTGGAAGGTGTGAATTATGATACCCAAAATTCATAACACTTTAGGGATGACATGAAAATGAAGGATAACTATTGACCATGTTTGAAACACAGTATCCCTATCACGTTAGTCTGAAATGGGGATAACAAATGAGGACCGACCGCTGACCATGTTCGAAATATGGGGCCGGACTTGAAACATCATCCATTAGTCTTTCGAAATGTTGGCCCAGAACAATAGGCGAGCCATAGGATGAGCGTCCGTACTGTTAGGGGGTTTCTTCAGATGTGAAAGGGAATGAGGATCAGGATAAGGGGTACACAAAGCATGGAGGGTGTAGTGATGGGTTGTTTGAATAGAGTTCAAAACACTTAAATTATGCCACTGTGGTGGAAACACATTAGGTGGGTGCATCGGTCTGATCAGGGATCAAACTTACTTTCGAACAAGACCTCTCTGGTAAGGACCTAGAATGATCTATATTTTTACATCATACCAATAAGGATAATAGACACATAGTTTAAATTTCATATGGTGAGGACGATTCACATAGCTTAAATGGCCTGGGGCTGGGCCCAAGGTGAATTTCCTGGGTGTTGATACGTATCCCATTAGGATGGGAATGAATCCAAACATAGTTCTTGAGCACAATGTGGTCATATACCATCATTGGTAGTGGGAATCCTCTTTGGTGAGGAAGTTGATGCATCCCATAATTAACATGGGGCATTTGAACTTGTTCAGGGTAGAACCGTGGTTTAATGATGCACAACTCGATGGAATGTCTGGACACTGGAACCCTGATGCATCTAGGTTTATTCCCCTTATATAGGGATTCTAAAGGGTGCAGAAGCCTGAGGCATCTCGCATAGAGTACAGGGAATTATATGTAATAGGCATGTCTCTGAGATTTTCCTCAGCTTCCCATGTTTAACATAGGGTATTTCGTGAGTTTAACATCTAGCGGAAATGGATCAGACTTATTGGAACACTAAGAAGAGTGGATTAGATGGGTGAAAACCCATGAGGAAACATTGATACTGGGACTAACACGTGGTTAGTTACCTGATTATTTCTAGGAATAGTGAGAAAGTGGGTGAAATGATATTATTGGGATGTGGCGGCCCGGGTAAGAATCAGGATGGATATGGATGGTTGATAGGGGATGGATAATGAAATGGAACTGACGTGGGGATGATGGTGATGTTGGGATTGAGCCTCAAAGAGACTTCCTACATATCCTTTTGGTAGGGAATCAAATTCCACGTAGTTCAATGGGGAGATGGGACACTTGAGGAGGCGGCCTATGAGAATGGATGCATGGATGGTACCTGAAGGAAGTGGAACCCCCGGGTTAGGGTGTGACCTTCCCGAAACACAAAGGCTCAAGGAAGAGACCATCATGGGACATGAGTGATGGGATTGAAACTCATGGAGGCTTCCTACATATCCCCGTGATAGGGAATCATAGTCCACATAGTTTAGGATGGGGCATGGAATCGAGGTTTGTGCAAAAGACAGCGACTCGAAAATATACTGGGGCTTACGAGTGGTTAACATCCCAGGTTGGTCTGATGCCATTGGGACGGACTAGAGATGTGGGTCCCAAAAAAGGGGAAACAAAAGTTTATCAGTGTTTGCAGTTGAACCTCAGGGTGCCTGCCTACATACCTTGCCTAGGAGACAAGGATCAAACCCACATAGTTCATATGACAATAGATTATCATCGATTGGGGAATTCAACAGATTACTGCTGGTTGGGGTGATAATGGCTTACTGTTGGTTGGGATGATAGTGGCTTACCATTGGTTGGGGATCACAATGACTTACCATCGATTGGGGATCACAACAGCTTACCGTTGATTGGGGATCAAAACAGCTTACTGTCAATTGGGGTTGAACCTCTGGGAGGATTCTTATGTACCATGTCTAGGAGACAGAGATCAAAGCCCACATAGTTCAAATGGGTACAGTTCAGTGTCATGTGGAATGAAAAAAGGCATACAGTCTAACGTTATGCAGGACAAGGGTGTACCGACATGGAGTGGTCAGGGCCGATGGGTGTTGGGCTTGAACCTCATAGAGATTTCCTACGTACCTTGCCTAGGATACAAGGATCAAAGTCCACGTAGTTCGAAATTAGGGATACAGTTTAACACCATCCAGGATGAAGGTGAACTGATGTGAAGGGGTTGGGACAAGTAGGTATTCCGCTTGAACCTCAGGGAGGCTTCCTATGTACCTCACCTAGGAGATAAGGATCAATGTCTACATAGTTCAGGATGGTTTGGGGATTACATGCTAAGGCGGACCAGGAAGGGTGCCATGGTCAATACTTACTCTAAGCCCATGTGAGTCATGATCAGTGTGAGAAACAACATGCAGTAAAGACCTGATGATCATGTCGTGAAAGGTGAATCTGCAGAAAGTGTAGTGGGGCTTACATGTTGTTAGCGGCCCAAATAGGAAATAAGGGCTTATGTGTGGTTAGAGGCCTAGGTAGATAGAGATTGGGACTTACTTTGGGATCAAGGCCTAATGGTGAAAAAGCCCAGATGGAGAGGGACAGGGTAAAGAAGGTCCCTATGCCCATATCTCCTCTAGTCTTTGGAATAGAATAAGAGAGGAGAGGTAGGGATGCTACCTTCTGCAATAAAGGCTAGGGGATTACACAAAGATGGTTTCCCTTCCCTGCAGACAGATGTTGTTCCAGCAAAGAGGATCTTATTCCATGTGAGGAAGATTTCACTCCCGTGGGGACTAGTGGGTGTGGAGAATGTTTTATACAAGGTTCCCCATGTGTATTTCATGGGGAGAGGCTATAGTTTAACATCATGTTCTGAGGATGATGACACTTTGTAGTTTAACATCCTGTAGCTTAGACGAGGCAGGTTCACTCTGCACCCCTAGGACTTACATGACTGATACCTACCCACCCTTTGGGAAGGGAAGGCATAAGGAATGCCATGGCGAGGTGGTTTTTTGGAGTGATCTATTGATGGGCCCATGTTAGCATGGTTATGAAATGAAGAAATTTACGTTAGCGTGCCTATGAGAATAAGCATGAGGCTAAGCAACACAATGTAAAGCACCACACAAGGGACCTTGAAATCACTTCATACAAACCTTTAGGGTTTTACGACAGAAGGGTTTGCGAAGAAAATGGGTTCACAGGAAGGGACCTTGAGAAGATCTGGTGCTCCACGCAGTGGAGGAACTTTGCGAAGGGGTACGCTTCATGAAGTGGAATGGATTTCGCGGAGTAGGACTTTGCAAAGAAAGGGAACCTTGCAAAGCATTACACTTCGAAGAAGAGTTCTTTTCTAAGCAAGGTGCTTCACAAAGCACAATGATCCTGCCTTAGCAGATGGTTCACATGTGTATGGAGGGTACTTCACGAATCATTAGTGATTTGCGAAGACCCAAGTCCCCTTGAGGATATCCTTCCTTCGCGATGGCCTGTGGGCTCTACGAAGGGCATCCCTACTTGAAGAGGGGTTGTATCTGAGCTAAGGGAAAGGCACTTCGCAATTCTCAAGTACCTTGAAGAGCTCATTTTTTTCAAGGTTTCATAGAGAAGAAGGTGCTTTGAGATTTGAGAGCTGAGAAGAAAAAAGGTCGGGGTATCCATCCTTTGGGCTCGAGGGGAGCCCAATATTTTTAGGTGAGGGGCGGTGCGAAGTAGGGATAACTCAGTGCGAAGCCACATGGCACTCCACAATCGGTCTCGGATTGTATCGAGTTCATCATAACTGCAGAGTCGACTGTCATACCATCCTCGATGTGGAGCTCTCATGGGTTCTCTTTGTAGTGCTCGTAGAGGCTTACGTCAAGTTCAACAGGATCACAAAGGTTGATTCGGCTCCCTCCACAGCGTAGAGCTTCCGATCAATTATGTCGTAACTGCAATGCCTCCCACTCTTTACTCCGCGGTGACTACAAAGGGGTATTCAACTTCACATTGGCCGCAGTGCTGTGGGGCTCCATGAATTCCACGGTGCTAAGGGGATCCACGAATGGGCTTCACGAGGTAGCCTCTTTGGAATTGGTTTTCTCTTTGCGTCCTTTTCCTCTACACACATTTTGGCACCAAAAAATGGTTTAGTGGATTTAAAGAAGAGATATATAAAAAAATTATTTCATGAATTGTCCTCAACATATCTTAAAAATATCTTTCTACATAGTACCCTTTTTAGACATACCCTAATTAATACCATTATTTAATACTTAGGAGAAAAGGAAACATAATAAATGGTGGAATCGAATGATTAATAAGGGAAACATGGGAAATATCAATTGATTATTATATGTGAATGTAAAATAAGCATAAGGATATGAAAAAATGATCAAAACATACAAAAAATACCCAATAAGTCATAGAACATGGATAATGAATCATGGATTAAGGATTTTTCATTAAAAAATACATATTCCATAAGAGTTTAGAATCATCTATAATCAATCATGATCCATGAGATAATATTTTAATCATAGGAACATGTCATGTGAATGTGTTTCACAATCATAAGCATAGAAAATCATTTCATTAGTCAAGGATCATTATCAACACCATCATCACATAGTGGAAAAAGTCCCCTAATGGATTGGGTTTACTCTCCATCATCATTTCATTTAGGGAATGGGTTCACTCCCCATACTCTTTCATATTATATTATGAGATATCAATCTTTACCAAATGAATTTTAGGGATATATAATTCTTGGACCACCCATAACACAATGAAAAACATCCTTAAAAATAAGCATCATATTCCATCATGAAAAAAAATGTGGATGATTTCATAAGATAATATCCCAATAAGGAATACAAATACATAATGGATGTTTAAATGGATGAAAATACCTTTTATAAAATCATTTAAAATATGATTTGAAAATCAAGTGAAAACATCCATTTACTTTTGATATATTTTTTAAAAAATTCCATGATAAATGGGAATAGAATTTTATTTATAGAACGTTCAAAAATTGTAAAGGGAAATTCATGAAAAGGGATGCGCATTTTGGATGAAAAAACTATTGATGTCGTATACGTTAAAAAGAAAATTTTTTTCACACAATTGTAAAAAGTCAAAAGTGAGTCATCTAAAAAAACTATTCAGAAGATTAATTTTAGTCATTTGTAAATAAACTAATTATTAGTAATAATTAACTTATTAAAACATTTATTTAAATGTAAAAAATTATATAAAATAATTTAAAGAACGTGGATATAAACGAGAAAGATTCCCAACCAAAAGATGAGAAATAAGGATAAATTTTCATTGAAACATCATTTTGATCCATGTTGAGTAAAAAAAGAGTAAAATGGTTCCAATACTTAGAGAAAATAAATATATAGAGGAGAATAAAATTTATTAGGTTTAAAATATAAATATCACATATTTTCCAACATTGTAAATTTAATAGACAATCTTGAAAAGAAATGAGATTGTAACATAAACCCTTACCCTAGGTACTAAATTTATTCAGAAATGCTCTTAATTTTCTTTATAATAAATTTTGATTTATTATAAATATATACCAGAACTATATTAATCTTTATATAACAATATATAATTCAATTATAGTTTCCAATTACATTTTTATTAACAATTATCTATTAAAATAACCATTTGTGTGTTATCTATTTTGTTTTCCATGCATATTTCGGTTCAACGATCCTGGTGATTTCAAAATTTTCACGAGTTAATAATATATATAATATTAATCATGTAATAATTACCATATTTATTCATTATATTCAATTTTATAACCATTCATATAAAGCAGTGATGAAAAATGAACCATTTTTCTTTGTGGAGATGATAGTCCGTATGTACACACAGGTGATGTTTTAATTTTACAATGAATGGAAAGAAAGAATGGAAAATAATAATTTATATTTATAGAATTTTAATCATATAATAAATATCATATTTATTCATTATATTTATCCTTATAAAAATCCATGTTAATAGGAAATGACAAATGAATGACATCGCTTCGTGGAGGCGGTAGTCTATATGTATGCATGAGCGACATTTTAATTTTCCAAAAAGTGGGAGGGTAACAAGTTAAATAATATTTTATATTTAAAGAAACATAATTATTTTATAAAAATTATATATTTACATTAAATTCACCTATATAACCATTCATGAGAGACAGTGATGAAAAACACATCGCTTCATGGAGGTGGTAGTCCACACATGCACATGACCGATGTTTTCATTTCTCATTGGATAGAAAAGGAGATGAAAAGGGGTATAACATAACAATAATAAAATTTATGTATATTTTAGATACATATGTTATTTTACCAACATGATTATGATAGTTTTAAAGTAGGTATAATAAGAAATAAACATGGAAGAACTTGGTCAAGAGTTATACATCTTCTTTTGAAAACTTCCTTTGGCTCAAAATTAAGCCTGATTGGTTAGTGGTTTTTTGAGAAGAGACCTCTAGATCATGGAAAATAAGGTTTTAATTGTATTTGGGAAGATATGTTTCATGATAAAGGGCTCAAGTTTCATGGATAAATGATAATAAGAGGTTCCCTTTTATAAGTGAAAGGAGTGGAACACTCGTAATTATTCTTAACTTTTAAATATTAAATGTGTCTTACTCATAACCAAGTGGCACTAAAATAATTAAATTTATAATATAAGGTTATAAGGGTATTAAAAACCTCATAAAATGGTATTTATTATTATATTTTGTGGCCTTATCACAAATTTTTAACCTTAATTAACCTTTTTACCTATTTACTAAGGTGACAACATATTTACCAAAGTTACTAATCATAATGAAAAAAATGAAATTAAACTTATTAAAAAATTTAAACGTCTTGATTCCAAATATGAAAAATATTTTTCAAGAGTCAAATTTAAAAATTTTCACAAATCAATTTTAATATATGTGCACAAAACACGATGAAGAATAGTTTTTAGATAAATGCAATTTTAAGCATAAAAATGAACTTATACCTAAATAAAATTTAATACTGATTCCTATAGAAATAATTAGATTATTCATAATAAAATTTATATTATTTTATATTAAAACTTAATCCAAAATATAATGGTACTTTTAAATTACTCTATTTAATTAAAATAAATTACAGTTTTTTAAAAATCCACATTTTCACTATTTACCCAAAAATCATTTTTTTCAGAAAAAACCCAAAAATTTAATCTAAGATAGTTTTCACATGACGATTCAAATAATGATGTATATTTTTATATTATAATTTATAAAATTTATATAATATAATTATACTATTCGTTCACATAATACATTAAAATCCATTTTTGAAGAAAATGTATTTTTGAAGCATAAAATGACTTTATTCTCATTTATTAAGTAATAAATATAGTTAAATAAATGTTAACTAATTTGATTATATATACAAATTTTTTTATTATAATTTATAAATAATGATTAATTTAACCTATTATAATAAAAATAAATTGTACACATAAATATAGTTTTTTGAAAAAAATATATCTTTTATCTTCAAAAGATTTTATCTTCATTTCATGGAAAAATATTATATATATATTTCAATAGTATAACATTTTTAATATATGATTGGTTATACCTATGAATAAATTTATCAGGCGCTAAAAATTTAATAAATAGAAAATATATATTCTAAAACATTGGGGAGTTATATTCTACCCCCTCATAAGAATTTCACCATTGAAATTTTGTTACTCTGATACAAAAAAACAAAGAAACTTTCTCCCCATCACGTCCTTAGGTTCCCATGTTTGTTCCTCAAAATTGTGGTTTCTAAACATAAATATAACTAGATGAGTGGTATTATTTAGTAGTATTTTATATCTTTGAGCAAGAATCTACACAATTTTTTCCTTATATGAAATATGATGCTCCAATGGTATAACCTCAAAGTTCAGTACATTTGACAAATTAAGTATTTAATTCATCAAAAGTGATACATGGAACACATCATGAACTTGGGGGATATTTGGTAGGAGTGTTAAGATATAAGAAACCATCCCTATATGACTAATAATTTCAAATGGTCTCATATTTGTAGGGTTAAAATCTCCCTTCTCCCTAAATTTCATAACCTTTTACAAAGGATATATGAATATGAATACCTTGTCACCATCTTCAAAATCTAGATCTCACCATAAATTGTTAGTATAGATCTTCTATTTAATATAATCTACCTTGATGTGCTATATGATTTATCTATCCTTCTTTATCATTTTCTTAGGTAGGTCAGGTCCTAATAACTTTATTTCTATAACTTCATGCCATTATTTTGGATTTTTTTTTTCACTTCATACCATAGAGGGTTTCATAAGGATCCATATAAATAATTGAGTTAGAGAAATTGTTGTAATATAATTTGACTAGGGTAAGGTTTTGATCCCAACCACCATTGAAGTCTATATAATAATCTATCAACATTTTATATAGGGTTTGAATGGTCATATAAGAATGACCATATTTCTAAGGATGATATGAAGGGTTAAAGATGAATCCTTTATTCAATGCCTGATGAAAAATTATTTATAACTTTGAGTTAATCCTTAGATCCTGAGAAGATACAATAGAATTTCATACTTCATGAAACCTTATCTCTTACTCAATGTCTATCTTATAAAGTTGATCAAGTGAAAAAATATTCTTTGACGACAATGAAATGTGATGAATTTATAAGGAAATAAACTACAAAAAATAGAATTATGGCTTTAGTTTCATTGGGGAGTATTAAAATGAAATAAATTGTGATGTTTTCCCATTTCCATTTTAGTATGAGTAATTGTTGTACCATCCCCTATGACTTATGTCTTTCAGCATTAAAGTTTTTACATAATATGAATCTAGATACATACTCTTCAATATCTCTTTTTCCATTGTGCCAGTATAAATTCTTTGAGATCTCTTTAATCTTCATACTTCAAGGATGAATAAAGAATGATTAAATATGAGATTTATCAAATATATCCTTATTTAAGTATGGTATTAATAGACACATACTCAGTTCATTAGCCTTATCATTCTATCTCAATCATGGTTAAACTCATGAATATTTCTCACCATTCTATTCAGTTCCACATCCACTATTTTTGCCTTTTTAATCTTTACATGGATATATGGTTGAGCACTCATATGATAAAGATAGGATATATCCCATTTACTCATGATGTCAAGATCCATATTATGAAAATCCATAAATATTGGATCTCTCTAAATTCTAATCATTGAAAAATTTACATAGCCATTTTGGATCAAAGAATCATCTACCTTTTATGTCTTCCTTGAGTGGTAATGTATTGAGGATTTATAATTTTTAATCAAATCCAACCAGATCATTTAGATCATATTCAAATCTTTCTCTATGAATATATACTTCATGATTTTATGATTAATATATATATCACATATTTCACTATAAAGATAATAACTCCATATTTTCAATATTGGGTCTCTACATTACCATTTGAGATAAATACCCCTTATGAATAGGTACTAAAGTCCATATAATGGAATTAATTTATATTAGAAATTTTTGTTCATCCTTGCACCAATAAATGAACATAGGTTGATTTGAAATATCAAATATGACTTCCCTTCATAAAAAATTGATATAGGATCCATATAAAGAGAACCAATCTATTCTTAATATCATATAAAATTCAACTATAGGGAGAATAAAAAATATTTTCAGGAATCAAATTCTGACAAACTTCTATTAGAGAGGAGTTATAGACTTGATATGCAATCATTATACCATGTGATGTTTTTTATTTATAATTAAAAATATAATCATCAGTGTCGATATTTAATGTTTTTATCAAACATTCTAGGTAAAAATGATTAGGTTGAACAAGAACCAAATATAAAACTCATAGTTCTTGAGTAGAAGATCATTTCATCTTACACCCCTTTATTTTTGGAACCCACTTCAGTAGTTTTGATTGCATTGGATTTCCATTATTCTATTAGTATTGGGATTTACTAATGTATATCATCCTTTTTATCCCTGGTATTAGGTAATTGACATATATAGTTCCCACATTTCCCATATTTATGAAATTAAAATATTAATGGTACCTTAGGATGAACTCTATTTCATAAAACTGCATTAACTGGACTCTTCATTTTTCATCATCAATTTTTTTACTTTATTACCTCCTCTTCCACTCATAAAACATCTTCATGTTCCTTTGTGATATTTCTCTAGGTGCTTATTCCTACATATTTAACATGTAGTAAATTTAATATTATTTCATCCATTGTTTTTATCAGATAAAATTTCCTAAAATTATATTTTTATATTGTTTGTAATTTCAACTAGTTAATGTTCTCAATCAAAATTCAAGACAGTTTATTAGGAACAAACACATGATTTTTCATCCCAACTCCCATTCTATTTGGTTAGTCTTGATAATGGTTGTTTCATTGGTTGTCACACTCTTTGTTCACATGATTTGACATAGTTACAATGATTTAATGAAACCAAAATGGTTTGTGTGAGTATCAATCAACATCATTCAGAGTAAGAATCATATAATAATGAAAATCATTTATAATATGTCCTAAATTATGATACACTCCCATAAACCCATGAATCTTTAGTTTCATCCTATATCACTTAGTTTTATTATTGGGTTTCATGGATTTTATCCTCTCATTAATTATAATGATTCATAAATAGAATTTTAATTAACCAAATAATATCTACTAGGAGTTTCAAAATAGGTGTTCATTTAGGCCTCTTTATCGTTCACCGGGTGAATATCGAGTTAATATCGAACAATCCATTTCATGGTTATCACCCCTAGATTTATCTTTTCCCGAGAACACATCCACATATTTATATCTAGATATGGATTTCATTGTTAAGAAACCAGAAAATCCCAACCTTACCAAAACTTCATGATGTTATCCTATAATTAGTCTCATCCCTAGGTTATTAACCAATGTTTTTCAAATCATAATCTCTAAAAATAACTAAACCTTTCTCTGATACCAATTGAGGTAACCTAAGAATTACATACAAAAATATTACATAATTTTAGATTAATATTCAATACATATCACAACGATACATTCCCCATAACCAGATAATCCTATGCCAATGAGCCCGTACCTGAGTGGTAAGGTCTTCTGCTTGGCATCCAAGAGACCCAGGTTCAAAACCGGGTGGAGGAAAACTTTCAGGGTATTGTAGTAGTACTATAGGAGGCACTGTTTGGTACTGTAGCAGCATGAACTATTCACCTAATTTGGTCGTTCGGGCGACTAGTTTGGGCCTATGGGTCTCAGGGCCTTCGGTTCATCAAAGGCCTTTAGGCCGTAGGGCCTTTAGGTCACAGAGACCATAGAGTAGCCCAGTTCACACAGAGCAGGCCCCAAAAGAGGATCATAGAAAAAAAAGAGTAGTAGTCTCTAGAAGCCGATCTAACTGGATTGGAAGAATGAGAGGGTATGGAAGCCACCATCGGGACCAGGCACTGTGCATCTTTGTACGGGGCAATGCTAGCCGATCATAAATTCAAGGTGGGGAGATAGGTGATCAATGATGCGGAAGTTGGGGAGGAGCAGTTCTAGTGGGTTGGGCCTATGGGTAATGTAATGGGAATAATATTCCTCTCGGACTTCGGGTCATATATTGACCTTCAGGTTGTGTCAGGCCTTGTGCCTTGGGCCTATGAGCCATGTAAGGGTTCCCCTTCAACCCTTAAAAGGGGGATTATCCATAATAAAAATAAAAAATAAGGCCTTTGGGATATTTGGGCAGATATGCCTATTATCTTTGAATACTAAATACATAAACAATATATTTCATGAAATATCTTCAAAATCTCTTAAAAATGTATTCTCATATAGCACCTTTTTATACATTCCCTATTTAATACCTTTCTTCATAACCTGGGGGAAAATGAAACATAATAAAAGGTGAGATCAGATGCTTAGTAAGGGTAAACATGGGAGATACCAATCAATGAACACACGTGAACATAAGATAAGAATAATATAATGATAACATGCTCATTACAAACAAAAACATATCTGAAATGTAATAGACCATAAACCATGACTAATAGATTATGTATTTTTCATAAAAAAATTAATGAGTCATAAGAGTGAAAAATCCTTAGTAATCAATCATGATCAATGAGAGAATATGATAATTATAAGAAAATTCCATGGATGTGTGTGAAATAATCATAAACAAATAAAATCATTTCATTAGTCAAGGATAATTTCTAAGTCCAGCATCATATAGTGCACAATGTCCCATAATAGATTGGGTTCACTCACTAACCACATTTCATTATTAGAATGGGTTCACCACCCATTCTCTTAAATGTTTTCTCACTATATATAAATCATTATCCAATGAATTAGAGGGATCTATAATTCTGGTCCCACCCATCATATAATGAAAACCATATATTAGTGTGCTATAATATAAAAAAAACATTTATCATTTCATCATAGTGTAATTAACCAATGGGAATGAAAAAAAATTCATGAAATCATACTTAAAACATCATCATCATAAGACATAAAGATAAACATAGTGGATTGTACCAAAATATAATTTAACCATTAAATATTAATAATCTATAATGGATGTTGACATAAATGAAAAATAACTTTTATAATAGAATAAAAAATATTCTTTGAAAATAAAGAGAAAACATCCATTTTCTTTTATTATTTTTTAAAAAATAAAATTATAAGAAAAATAGGAATAATATTTTATTTATAATACATTTATAACATGTAAAATAATATTCATGAAGAAGTAAATGATTACAGGAAAACCCATGCATTTCTGATAACTTAAAAGTGAACATTTTTTCATACTTATAGAAATTCAAAAGCAAGACATACTTAAAACCATTCAACAAATTCCTTTAAATATTTTTTAAAGAATTTAAAAGGTATTGAAAAAAACCTTTAAAAAAATTAAGTATAGGTAAAAACATAAAAAAAAATTATGAACATGGATATAGAATAGAAAGAGTCCCAACCAAAATACTAGAAATAAGGTTAGATTTTATTCAGAAGATCATTTCAGTACTATTTGAGTACCAAAGAGAAGAAAATGGTACTAATACTTGAAATAAAAAGAAATAAATAGAGTAGAGTAAATATATACTGTTAAAAGGATAAATATATTATGATTTTCCTCATTTTAAATTTAATATAGACAATCCCGAAAAGAAATGAGATCCTAACATAAACCCTTAGACCAGGTCCTAAATTTTTTCAAACATAACCACAACCTATTTTATAATAAATTTATATTTATTAAAAATCTATAATATAAACATTTTGATACTTATATTTCTATATATCATTCATTTATAGTTTCCAATTACCCATTTATTAATAATTCTTCATTAAAATCAATATTTGGTAATTAACTATTCTCTTTCCCATGATTGTTTTGGTTCAACTGTTCCAGTCCATACATATTCGTCATGGAATCAAAATATCCAAAATTGTAATCTTGTCATAATTATATTATTTATTCATTATATAAACTTTTATAACTATTCTTATAAATTAGTGATGAAAAATGAATTACATCACTTCATAGATATGGTAGTGAATACGTACACACGATTGATGTTTTCAATTTCCAATGAATTGAAATAATTAATGGTTAATAATAATATATATTTATAGAATCATAATAATGTAATAAATATCATATATATTCCTTAATATCATCTTTATTACCATCTATGTTAAGCGGAAATGAAAAATGAATCACATCGCTTCACGGAGGTGGTAGTCCACACGTACACATGGGAAATATTATCATTTTCCTACAAATTGAAGGGTAAGAAGGTAGATGAAATTTAATATTTATAGAATAATAATTATTTTATAAATATCCATTAAATACACATATATAACCATCCATGATATATGTTAATGAAAAATGAAACACGTCGCTTCATGGAGGTGGTTGGATAAACGTACTCACCGATGATATTTTTATTTCTCTTTGGATAGATAAAGAGTTTAAAAGGGGGTATACCATAATCATAATAAAATTTTAATATGTTTTATATATTGATTTTATTATACCAGTATGGTTATGAGAGTTTTGAAGTAGGTAGAATAATAAATAAACATGAAAAGACTCGATTAAGAGTTAAACATCTTATTTGGAAAACCACATCTGGCTTACACTTTAAGACCTCTAAGTTAAATTTTTGGTGATACCAGGACCTATAATTCATCTATAGTATGTTTGGGATGGTATGTTTTTATATATTTTCAAGGCTACCAGGCAATGTGGTATGGAGAAGTGATAAGATGAGGTTCCCTTTTAATGTGAGGGGAGTGTAACACTTGTAATTATTGTTAACTTTAAAATATTATATATGTATTAATAAGATGAAGTGGAAAAAATAAATAAATTTAAAAGAAAAGGTGATAATGTTATAAAATTCCTCATCAAATAAAAATTAAGTTAATTTTTTATTATTTTATCAAAAATTTTAAACATTAATTATCTCATTTTACACTTTTACCGCAGTGACAACATTTTTACGAAGGTTACTATTCATAAAGAAAAAACATGATATTTAAATCATTATTAAATTCCAACCAAATGATTAAAAATATAAAACCCATTTCTAAATATTTAAATTATATATGTTTAAGAAAAATAATTTCAATTTAATTGCAAAAAACACAATGAAAAACAATTTTTAGAAAAATGTGTTTTTAAGCATAAAATAAACTTATACCAAAATAAAATATAATGATGATTAATACATAATAATTTAGATTATTTTTAATTAAATTTATATTGTGTTAATATAAAACCAAATATAAAACAAAATGATATTTTTAAATTTCATGATTTAAAGAAAGGAAAAGGCAGTTTTGCAAAAATCAAAATTTTCACTATTCAATCAAAAAATAAAATATTTTGAAAAATTACCAAAATTCATTTTAATATAATTTTTATATGATTATTTAAAAAATGATGATTTTTTTCAAATGAAATTTAATAATGTTATAGAAATTAATTTTAATATCCACACCCAAACTGAAATAAAAACCATTTTGGAAGAAAATGTGTTTTTGAAACCTAAAATGAATTTATTTTCAGTCCTTGACTAATAAACATAATTAAATTAAATTTAATTAATTTAATTTTATATATAATACCTTAATATTATTTTATTCTTTTATTCGTAATGATTAATTTAATATATTAAAATAAAAATACATTTCACCCATACAAATTTATATATGAAATCATTTCTATTTTACCTCAAAAATATTTTATCTTTTTTTATAAAATATTTATAATAAATTTATAAATTATTATTATTTTTTATAGAAAAATTTTTATATATATTTAAATAGTATAACTTGGTTCATCTGTGAATATTGTTTCCTGAAAATATAGTTATCTAACACAATACATTTACTAAAGTGAAAATAGATATTCTAAAATATAGGGATTTTACACCCATGGTGGTTCCCAGCTAATTCGTAGGTTCATTAACTCAACCCTGATAATTATTAGTAGTGGAAATGGTGTTTTTTTTGTTTATTCATGTGGAACGGATGGTGTCTTCTGCTACAAGTGGTGGAGAGGTCTGTCTAAGCGAGGAGCCGAGGGTGCTGTGTGAAACACTATTATTATGGTAAGTGATGCATCATACCATAGGTTTCTAAATCCCACATCAATTTGGAAACATGGAGTATGCTTCTTAATAATCTAACACATGACTTAGGTGTCTTAGAAGTCCCGTTATGGTACTAACCTATGCTATGGCCCCCCTTCTGCATGCGCCTGCCCACGCATGACCTATGCCTACACATGCTAGGAATTCCACTATATCTCTATGAAATACTTACCATGTACTAACCCACACTAGAACCACTAGCTTCTTATAATGTCTATATGTTATCCTTGATGTCTAGTGTAAGGCCCCCTTTTTCACTTAAAAATAGAAAAGTCTCCTTAAGTACTAATTTCTCCAAAATTCATAAATAAATATGTTTTAAAATTTATTTTAAAATCTTATTACCACGAAATAATTAAAACAATTATTTAGTGGGAAAAAATAATTGGATTATCAATAAAATTTCCCTATTTAAATTTAAAAATTAGAGTGGCTAATTTAAATACATCACCCATGTATTGGTGAATAAAAATTAGAAAATGAAAAAATTTACTGAAGAACATGAATCAAAAAATATATTGGAATTTACATTCATAAAAAAATCCAAATAAATCACTTGTCGAACTTAAACAATGATATAAAAAATAATTTGTAGAATTATAAATGTGGTTTCCAATTTATAGTCAATTTAAATATGTTTCCCAATACGACATTTCATGAAACACAATGTTGTAATTTTATCTTCAATATATATATCCCATGAACCTTGGATCCATCCATACAAATTAATTTTTTTATAAATAGACCATTTTAAGGAGAAATGGAAGACCATTGTTTACCAAAAAGATACCAATACATGTTGAAATATCTCACAAAATGATTAAACACCAGACTAATATTGCTTGAATCATATACTCTATAAAGTTCCCAATGCAACGTACTAACCTGAGTTTCTGGATCCTCTCTAATGTGATCTTCAAATTGAGTTATCATCATTTCCATTGTCTAAATAAATTCCTCTGTGTTGATTTTCTTCTGATTGAATCCCTAGGCCAATATTCAATCTTGTTTGTCTATCCACACTTCTTTTTCCTCATTGGCATCAACTTGAAACCTATTTTCATAATTTTTTTGATCTCCTCCTCTAAGACATTGGGCTTGAGAGTTTTTTCAAGCATTTCTTCCTTAGAGTGCAAGATGAGTATCAAGCTCTCTCTATCCTCTTCTTCACTTTCCCCTTTCTGCACTGCTTTAACTTCCTTATTTCTAACCTTCTTGGCCGATTGGGTTTATATTGGTTTTGGAAAGAATGAGTAGTCCTTCGATCCCTTTGGTTTTTTACCCTGAACCACAATACATTTCCCCAAGTCATGCGTGCCTTTTTTCTCTTTCTTCCTTCTAGGGCTGTGAGGACCTTTCCCTTGAAATCAGTACATGTTATCCATTGAAGGGTGACTGTAACTATCATCATCAGCAAAATCCTCTTCTTGAGGAAGTGTTAGATCTTGGGAGTCTAGGCCATCAAAGCGGTTCCCCAGCATTATTGTCGCTCCTCCATTGAGGGCTATCTACTTACATTGAGAATCCTTACACATTTTATTCTCCAAACCAAACTTCTTCCCCCCTCCCATGCATTACCAAGGCAATTGGAGTTGGATATGAGGGTGTTTGGGTCTAGGGGCCCCAAGATATTCCCTTCTTCCAGCCTTCCCTGTCCGTTTTGAGATTCTGTAGCAGCCATCGGGAAGGATTTCCCCTTCATGTCCAAGGTTGTGGGCTGCTCATATCCTCATCCCATAAACTGGGGTTTCATGTTTATATCCTTCCAGCCCCGATCATGAGAGTCATAGGGCCTTTGAGAATCACTCACTGTCAAACTCACTGCTAAGGGAACATCCTTAGCTGCTTCATTTAGTCCCAAGTCCTGCTTTAAATGGGTGAATACATACATAACCTGTGGCTCAACCTCCTTCTTCTTTACAACCTTCACTGCCACTGGAGGAGACAAGGGAGACCACTGTTGTTGATCCTCCCATGTACTGGACTCCGAACCTAGACTGGCATGATCCAACCCCTCTGGAGAAACCATGAGCCCCTCCATTTTCTCATCCATACCATCAAAAACCCACACATTCTAGTTCACAACAGGATCAAACTGTAGCACATGCCCCTCAGTTGCACTGATCTCAACGTGAAAAACCCTGTGCCCACGACGACAGATTGAGACCGGATGTCCAAATCTGTGACACACTAGGAAGAACACGGGCCATGTTTCAAATAAAACCTGTTTTCTCGAGCTAAACTCTTCTTCGACCAAAATCCATATTCATTCCGTGGGAGCCTTTGAAACATCCTCCTCAACACATACAAAAGGGGAGATTGGGTGAAAGACCACAAGCATCTGGCTATCAGAACACAGGTATATACTGACCATATTTCCTAAAATTCAGATAATTGAAGGGTTCTAGAAAGGGAGAAGAAGATCGGGAAAGCTTACCCAGACCGTGAATGAAGGATCATCACGATTCATGTTGAATTCAAAAGACCATCGTAGAAGAAAGAAGCTGCATTCGTTGATTGCACGTGGGGCTCTGGACTAGGCGGAAATCAGATCGTCCTTTGAGGCGAAACAAATCATCAGGTGACGCTGATCGAGGAGACCCACCACTGCACGTTCTTGCAGATCCCACGAGTCAAAGACGAACCGATCAAAGGTGTAGACAGAGGGACGAAGACCCCTGAATTGGGCTATGAGCATCAACCGGTGAAGATCTGAGGCATCGTTGAACTATTTTTTAGAGATTTCAAGCTGGGGGGAGCCATTATGGTGATCAGGAACCTTAGGGCAGAGCGAGATCGAGGGAAAGGGGGGAAGAAAATCTGGGTTCATGAAAGGTATGAAGGGTCGATCCAACAAGGAGGAAGGAAGGGCATGCCCCCCTTTCCCCACTGGGGAGGAGGGGGCTGGATCTACGGCTATCACCGCTAGGGCATCACTGCCGGGGTTGAGCTCCGCAGGACTCCTCTCCCTTTGCTATCCACTACCATATTATTTACTTTATTGAACCATGGACCAACTTCTCCATTATAACTATATATATATATATATATATATATTTAAAATATATTTTTTTACTGAAAATATTATGATCAAGATATGATTATCTATAATCCTATATTCATTATTTTGAACAAAATATATTTTTTTCTATAAAAATATAATTTTAAAAAATATCTTATCAACCCATTAAAAATATTTCAGTAGTTACAAAATGAAATTTATGTTATATCATTAAAAATTCTTCAACTTTGTTTTACCATCTAGAAAATAGGAAATGTGCCTTAACAAGGTCATGAAATTTATATTTATATCTTTATAAACCATGCTAATTTTATTAAAATTGTAATAACTATCTCCTAATATATTTCTATATAAAAACATAATCTCTTTTGAAAGTAATTTTTGGTAAATTACTATTAAGCTCCATGCTTTGATTTCTATTTGTAGGAGAATGTACTATATTTATTCCATCAGCCTAATGAACACAATGCATTAGAATTAGACATCATGATGTAGTTTTCATTGTATTTAATATAAATTACTCATATATTTTTTAATATATTTAAATATGATTTATTCTATATTCATGTCTATTATGAAACAAAAAAATATTTTGGTAAAAAATAATATTTCAATAAATATCAACAATTATTTAATAAAAATTGAATATAAATATATGTGAACACTTATGATAAAATTATACTTTGTAAGTTATTGAACTCAATCTCCATTGAGACATTTTATAGATACATATGAAATTTATATTATATATATCTGAAAATTTCCTTGAAATCATTTTAACTAGATTAATATTTAATATTTCATTATTAGGGCCTTTAATAGGTTTTATAAATCATATATTTCTTTTGAAAGTTCTATCCACTAATGCACTATTTATCATTTTATTAGATTCAATTTTACTTCAATGATTTGGAAGAAACATCATAGATTGATGAAATCATATCCCATAATTTATATTTTTTCTTTTTCAAAACATCAAATTTGAATATTAGCTATAAAAAATTATTGAATTTAAGAATATATAAATTTTATAAATAAAATTTTATAAATTTATCAAAAAATGGATATAATTGTTATATATATTTTGTAAAAATAATTTATTGAAATATTATAGGCATTCATTAAAAATAATTTGAATAATGATAGTAATTTCCTTCTCAAACTTAAAACTATAATATTTCAATAATGAGAGAATATATTTTAATTAAAACAAGATTCATTTTTTTATTTTATCATAACCAATTAGAAATGTCCATCACTATGAATATAATACCACATTTTAGGCTAATATACGACATACAAGAAGTAAGAGACGAATCAACGTGTACATGAATGTCATATATTAAAATTTTAAAACCATTTTGTAATTATTAAGAATAAATGTGTACTTATAATTTTTTCTGTCAACAAGGAATGAAATTTATTCATAAACATACACAAAAAAATTTCTATTTTTATTAATCACACAATTTTGAATGCAATGATAGCGAGGATAATACCCCAAATTATTATTACATGATCAAAGATACTTAGTGAATTTACATAACAGGCTTAATAACTAAAATAAAAATAAATCACATGCATAACATGAATAAATGATTACAATATATATGTGAATATCAACTATAGAAACTAGAATCAATTGAACACATAAATATGATTAGGATATTAACTAATATATTTAGATCAATGGATTCTATATTATTATTTTGGAATAAATAACACATTCTATGTTCTCTACTCATTTAATTATTCTATTTTTATTTATAATAGGTGTAAGAACCTGGTTTTCTTATGATGTACGAACCCTCTTATTTTCAGTCTAATTACTTTTTTTTGACCTAATATGGATGTCTAGTGAGTATATGTAGGAAAAGAGGGTTTCTAGGGCTAGTTCAGAGCCCAAAACCCCTACCAGTGGAAGAAATAACTAGGCCGCATGGTTAGTAGAAACCATGCTGCCCAGTCCACACATTTTATCCTAACTGTGTGGGGTGTTCTATTGGGTAGAATAGGGTGCACTATTTTCCCTAACCTTGTTCCTAATACTGTACACACATGAAAAAGATCTATAGTTTTTGATAGAGGATAATGGCACGGTTGGTGCACAGTTTCTCAAATCGTGAGGCCAAATAGTGCAGAGCCTCTCTTTGGATAGTGAATGGGGAACAATTGGTACACGGTTTAGCCAACCATGTGGCCAAACCATGAGAACCAATATTTATAGGGGAAATGACCATTTTACCTTTAATTATTTCAAACTTAACCCTCCTCCTATATTCCATATTTCCTCTAGTGGCATCCCCCTTGTCTTCACATTGGAGTTCCCACCTTGGAATAACCTAAATTCTTAGATTTCATTTCCCTATGGACTCAGAATCAATATCCATTCATCTAGTTGGATTACTCTCATTAATCTATATACTCCTTAGGCTCTATTCATTGTTTTTCATTATATCATCTATGCTATTTTTTTGAAAGATCATATGCCTTATTTTTAGGGTGTTCATTTGTTATTCCATTTTATCTCAACATGAGCCAAAATAAGTGCCGATACTAGATGAGGATAGTTCTATAGGTTCTAGGTATATGGTATATGTATTTTCCCTGAATGTCTCACCATTTTATACATTATAACCGTTGTGTACACACCGGTTTCACCGGGCATTTAACTTTAAATTAACATGCCTTTACTAAGGTTGTTAAACATGAATTCTAAATCACGATTCATATTTTTTATCATGCTATTGGAGGTTATAAAATCAATGAAAACCACCCCCAGTTGGATTATTCCTTCTTTATTCCTTGGTAACCCATGTGGGTTTATCTATGGCACCGTTCAGGTGCGCTTATGTATAGCCTTGTTAAGGTAAGTGTTTCAAATTAATTATTAAATCCTTAAATTGTTAAATGGAAAGTATATTTATGGATACCTCTTGGACTAGTTAAATTGAAAATTGAATTTAATCAGTTGTATTTCCATAGAACCCCTTTCCATTCTTAATGAAAGGAGATAGATTGAACCTATTAAATATTTATAATGGAAATGGTAATTGGTTGCAAGTACTTTATGACCCTTGTTGCGTATGTAAAATGGTAATGGAGTGAACTAAATGAATTGAATTTTACATGAGTATTACATGGCCTTTTATTACATAAGACATAAATGGAATGAGTATAAGGTTATTATTTCATATGGAACTTTTTATCTTTATAGGGATGGTAAGACTTGATCAAGCCTTAGATTACCAAGGGAATTCCATGAGCACTCAGAGGAAACAATTATGATTCATTGATCCAATTACCAGGGGAGATTACCACCACTGTGTCTTGTCTTTTACTTAGTATGTGAATTCCTCAGTGTAGTTATGATGATTCACCTAAAATTATTTCTGAATTATTATAATACCTTGGATACACTCCTTAGATTTATCTAGATGTCTTCAGAAATGTGATTCCATGGATTCACCCCATTGGTCCCTGTCATTATTATCCTAATATTACTATGGACGATATCCATAGACTTGATCAGTCATATTTACAGTTTAATTCCTTGGGCATGCCCCTTGTATTACACTCATCCCCCTTTTATCTAGAATACATAAGTGACTACTATGTGTTGGTTGATCCTAAAGGTCACGGATTCATCGGTTTCACCTTGGATCCTCCTTTATCATTATTATGACATTGATTGGTATCATTGATAGTATTTATATATGATCTCCTTATCATTATAAACTGGAACATAATTATTTAAATGATTACATATTTAGGCACCATTTGAGGATGAAGGATGTATGTGATGTTTATTTATAATTCTTTACTTTTACATATACCTTCACACTATTTCAATTTATATTCTTAGGATGGATTGTATATATGCCATTGGTGTTGGATTACTGATATTTATATCACACCCTATCTAGGGAACCATTGACACCCTAGAATATTATATGATCACAGGTGTGGATAAGGAGAAGTTTCCCACTTTGGACACCTAACGTTCATGCATTAGGATAAGAGAGTCGTAACAGATTACAGGGATAGTGCTCGAGACTCTTGGATAGTTTTTTTTATTTTGATTCTATTGTATAACATGTATTGTATTGTCTTACTACTTCCATGTATACATATTTTCCTATTTTGTAGATACATGACATCATCATTTTTTATATGATATAGTTAATAGCTTTTCTGATTATTTACTAGATGGATGATTATGCTTGTTCCACTGCTTATTCATTATTATACTACTTCCACTATTTATACATGTTATATCTCCATTGTTCCCCCCTTTGACATGAGGTAATAGTCTCTCTAAGGACACACCCTAGTACATAATTATTAGTAGAAAGCCTCTGGAGTACGAGTAAATTCAATTAAGGCCATGTTTTGAACTAGGTCCAGGGCACCTTTGAGTGGAACCCGAGTCAAGACATCATAAACTGGTATCAAAGGCTTTTCCTTTTATGTGTTTGGTTCCCACAGCATTCCCCTACATTTTCTGTCTTTTATTGTTTGGTAAATTTAGACAAGAGGTTAAGAATGTATTGGAACATGGTCATAAGCTATTCCTGGGAGTAGCAAACCCACGTTTGAGGTAATACTAAGCTTCTTGGGAATGAACAATTTTGATTCTATATTCCACATATAATGTTAGATACATTTTCACCATTGAGTGATACAATTGGATTGTGGTATTTGTTATGCTTTATCTATTTTTTACATTGTCCCAGTATGGAAAGGAGAATTTTTACATGAATCATTATAGGCACCTAGGATTCACATGCCATGCATATTACATTCCATATAGTTGCATTTTGTGGATTTCATTTCATGTATTTCCTATGATTGTTTAGTGATACATTGTTATATATACCCATGCTAATAATGTATTCTGTAATAAAGGGAAATTGGTTGTTTAAAATGTCAGCATCAACCTAAATGGTGTTTTACCATATAGATTTATGGTGTCATATTAAATATCCAATTTTGATCCATGTATGCTATATAAGCTTGTTTACATGAGCTGAGCTTTGGCTGTAATTATAGGACTAGCAACCCCAATTTATAAAGTGTATGGGCCTTTATAAATTGGTAAGAGTAATTTATCTAATTAATCCATCATATTTTTACTCGTTACATTTTGAAACTGAATGTAAGGGTGGCCAGTTATAATTTCATGGGTATTGATCTGAGTTTATAAAGTGTATGGGCCATTATAAATGGGGGATGGTAATCCTTTTAATTGAGCCACATATTATGTATATAAGCACATAAAAACTTAAACTATAAATTCAAAATTATAAATAAAATTTTCTTCGATAAATGAGAAGGCCTAGTGAAATTTAAAGAGTTTTTCCTTCCTTAAATTACAATTAAACCTCCAAATACTGAAACTATTGTAAATAAAACATGAAAACTTATTAGTACCCTAGAATTCTAAGCAGTTAGTTGGGGTAGTACATTGGGTAGTGAACTCTTTATTTTTTTTGCTAATATTAGCGATTCAATCTTTTTCTGAATTTTTTTCTATGGTGTGTTCTTGGAATTTGTAATTTTTGCCACCATGACATCCTTGAGTCATGTGACAGGAGGTTGGAGACTATCATTCTCTAGAGATGGTGGACCCTGAGCCGTCAATCTTACCTCTAGGAGTGAAACTTGAGGCACCACCTATTTTTTTAGGCTAGGCACTAAAGCTCATTTCTAAGATAGTTTTCAACGTTTGATGTAGTCTATGCAAGGTGATCCATGAACTGCACCTAATATGTTTGATTTGACTCATGAGTTCCTACATTAGCATCCTCCTATCTTCTCTAGGGATGATATTCCTTAGGATGCTACGTCACGGATAGAAGCTATCTTATATATCTTTGAGAATCTAGAGAATCCTCTAGAGAGGAGGGTCAATATTTCCACCTATATTCTATGTGATTCCTCCAAGATCTGGTGGGATGTTATTACCTAGGCTAGTAGTCATTAGGGAATGGTTTGGGTAGACTTTTAGACCGCCTTTTATGATTACTTTTTTCCTTAAACATTGAGAGCTGATAGAGACAGGGAGTCCATGCACCTGGAGGAGGATTCTATGTCCATTATGGACTATTCAGTGTGATTAACCAAGGTTCATCATTTTTCACCAATTCTAGTTGGTGATGAGATAATAAGAGTGGGACACTTCATGTATGGGCTCAGTTATTCCATCCATACATAGTTGAATATCTTCCTCCTATCTATAGTTTTTGAGATTGTGAAACATGATATTACAACGGAATGTAACATAAGGAAAGAAGACTGTTCAGGGTACATAGGGTCAGTGTTGAGATAAAGCAGTAGCTATTCTAGTAGCACAAAGCATATCCTTGTGGTTTCCTATCAGAGTAGTGGTGGCCAGAGTATTTTCACTGGTAATTTTGTTAGAATCCATCATAGTGGTCGATAGGGGTATGTAAAGTCATAGTGTGATAGTGACCCGGTGAAATATTGTGCTTGCGACTGAATGGGTCATCTTCAATGATTTTTCAAGAACTTTCCGTCTGTTTCTAGTGGAATAGGACATGTACTAGCTCCACCTTTGTGAGTAGGATCAGTGACGCCACACCAAGAGGGAAGCTAGAGTAGTACCAACCAAACAGTCCAGGGGGAGACTGTGGTTGAGGTCTCTGGATTTTGGATTTTCAATGTCAGCAGATCGAACCAGCACATGGTAGTCCAGTTGTAGCTCAGGGTTGTTGATCGGGCCAGTTTTAGGTATTATATCATATACCCAAGGTGTAGAGCCCATTATCGTCTACTGTATGAGGTACTATTCTAGTATCCTTTACTATTTCATCTTCCTTATTTGATACAAGTGATTCACATTCATTTATCTCTATGTATAGTGTGGAAAGCCTTGGGCTTGATATTGAGTTTTTTAATGGCATGATGATGCTTGATATGCCTTTGGGTATAAGTTCAGAGAGTATTCAACAGTGAAAGGAATTCCCCTTGAGATAAGTGGAAACCATTTCTTACGATACCTCTTTATCCTTGAGATAATGGGATTTGATGTCATTATTGGGATGGAATTGTTGGTTTTGTATCATGCCTATGTTGATTGTTACCACTGGAGGGTGTCGTTTGCATCACCATAGGATGGTACATATAATCACATGGGTGGGTAGGATTTCTAGGAGGGTATATCTATCCCATAGGATCATGGGATAGGAAGATCGGCAGCCCAAATTTCTAGAATTTATGTGGAGGATTAGGGATTTCATTAGGCTGAGTTCCCTCCTGTAATATCTCATTTTAGGGATGTTTTACCTGACAACATTTATAAACTATTTTCTGAGAGGGAGGTAGAGTTTTCTATCGATATAGTGGCTAGAGATGAACCAATATACATTCCTCGTTATAGGATAGATAATACTAAGTTGTAGGATCTCAGGAGGTAGTTATAGGATTTAGAATATAAGGGTTTTATCCAAATCAGTTCTTCTTTATGGGCTTCATTGTTCCTTTTCACTAAGAATGAGGATGAAAACCTCATGATTTACATGGATTATCATTGGTTGGACCTACTTATAGTTAAGAACTGGTATCTATTTCATCATATAGATGATCTCTTTGACCATCTCAAAGGAGTAAGAGTTTTCTAGAAGAACTATTTGAGGGCAGGTTATCACCAGGAGTGTGTTAGACCTTCAGACACACTATATACAAATTTTGATAGTCGGTATGGGTTATATGAGTATCTAGTTATAATGTTTGGTATTATTAATTCACCTTACATTTTCATGAATTTTATGAATAGGGTTTTCCATCACTATTTAGATTCCTTCATGGTGGTCTTTGTAGATGACATCTTACTATATTATCATAATCAGAGTGACCTTGCCCAAAATCTTGTGATCATTCTGAATACATTTATAGAGCCCCAACTATATGATAAGATCATAAATATTTAACTTCTAGATAGATAAGATTCATTTCTTGGGTCATATTATCTCTGTGATAGGAGTATTTGTTGACCCAGTGAAGGTGGGTGTTGTAGTTACCAAAGAGCATCCCAATAATATGTTTCATATATGTAGTTTCTTAGGGATAAATGGTTATTATGGGTGAATTATAAAGGACTTATTATTCTTAAAAGCAAATATTATAGGCTTGAATATGAAGGGTGTGATTTTTATATAGTCAGAAGCCTATGAGACAACCTTTTAAGAGCTAAAAGAGAGACTGAATTTAGCGTCAATCCTAATTCTTCAAGATCTAGGAAGAATCTATACATTGTATTATAATGAATTAGGTATCAGTATATGAGTAGTTTCTAAGTAGGGGGAGTGGTTAGTTGCATACGTGTCACGATATTTGAGGCATCATGAGTGGAATTACTTGACGCACGATCTCGATTTAGCTTCTATTTTATATGATTTGTGTTGTTGTAGGAATTTTCTAATAGGTGAGCACTTTGTGGTGTCTACAGACCATAAGAGCCTCAAATATATCTTTAAATAGTGTGAATTGAATCTCAGGAAAAAAATATGGGTTGAATACCATCAATATTTCGACACTGAGTTTTCATATACACCTAGTAAGGGAATTTCTATTATCGATGTTCTGAGAAGGAGGGATCAGAAACATGTAGCTCAAGAGGACAATAACAAGTGGAAATTTATGGACTTTTTTTCTAAGATGAACATAGAGGTTTAGGTCCTACATGGAGAGTCTGTACTTACATCGTTATCAGTGACCTCTTCACTTATGGAGAGAGGGAAGATGGGATAATTTTTATATCTTGTAGGCTTGGTCCCATGGGAGGGCATTTCTAGTGAGAACCTGCCTTTGGATTGGTCTATTGATGTTGACAACATCCTATGTATACATTAGAATATCTGGGTTCCTATGGACATCAGAGTGGAGTTGATGTGAGAGTCCCACTCTTCTTAGTGGGTAGTTCATCTATGTATCTCCAATATGTACCATGACATGCACTGATAGTATTGTTATCCAGGGATGAATCATCACATAGAGGGCCTTATCACTAGGTGTTCCACCTGTCAGCAGGTGAAAATTGAGCACCAGTAACCTTTTAGATTGTTACAACCATTACCAGTTCCAGAATGGAAATGGGAAGATCCCATGATGGACTTTATAGTCATCCTATCATGGTATCCTTGAGGTAGAGATGTAGTTTGGGTAGTATTGGATCGAATGACAAAGGTATCCCACTTCCTTTCTATCCAGGAGACATTAATAGTTTATGAAATGGGAAGATTATATGTTTGTGAGATTATTCAAATTCATAGGGTCCCTCGTACTATCATATATGGTAGGGAAGCTCATTTCACAACGAGGTTCTAGTAGGGGTCGCAGAAATCCTTGGGTACACAGGTGATTCTAAGTAAAAAAATTCTCCCTCAGACCGATGGCTAGTTAGAATAGACTATTCAAGTGTTGTAATACATTCTCCAAGCTTGCATCATTGATTTTAGAGGTTCTTTATAGAAATATATACCTCTCTTTGAGTTCACCTATAGTAATATATTTTAGGTGATGATTCAAATGGATCCTTATAAGGCCTTTTATGGTAGGCCATTCAATTCACCTTTGTGTTGGATAGAGGTAGGGGAGGTAGTGCTACTCAGTCCTCTTCTAGTTTAGGAGAATTTAGAGTAGATACAACTTATCAGTAAGTGTATGATGACTGCTCAGTCTAGATAGAAATACTTTGCTGGTCATTATCGATGAGCTCTGGAGTTTGAGGTCGGGGATCATGTCCCCTTATGGGTATCACCCGGAATTTGACATAGATAGATACATAGGAAAGGGAAGTTTCCACCACAATTTGTTGGTCCGTTTGAGATCTTGGATAGAGTTGGAAAGTATATTATCTATTACTATTACCTTATAGGTACTATGCCATTCATGAAATCTTCCATATTTTTTAGCTTCACCATTATCATGATGACCCATCTCATACTTTTGATCCCATGGATGATGAGTTAGATACCGATGCTTCTTTTGAGGAGTATACTATATGCATCACTAACCATAGAACTAAGGATTTCTAAGGAAAGTGTGTCTCTTTAGTATAGGTTCTATGGAAGAAAATCTAGGTACATGTTGAGACTTGGGAGCCGGAGACCGACGTATGCGCTCAGTGGCCAGAGTTATTCTCAGATGATATTTTTCCACCCTTGGAAGAGAACTCGGGGATGAGTTCCTTTAACGGGGGAAGAATATAAGAACCTAATTTTTCTATGAGGTGTGAATCCTTTTAATTTCAATCTAATTTATTAGTTTTAACCAACTTTATATGACCAATGAGCAATGTATGAAACGACAGTGTTCGAGGTTTATTCGGAGTCCAGAACCCTGATCATTGGAAGAAAGAATTGGGTCTCATGGTTAGTAGAAACCATGAATCCCAGTACGTATGGTTCCTCCTAATCGTATGGGGTGTTCCAATGGGTAGAATATAGTACATGGTTTTCCTTAACCGTGTGCCTAGGACTTCATTCCCATGAAAAATATATGTGGTTTTTTATAGAGGATAATGGCACAGTTGGCGCATAGTTTCTCAAACTATACATCCGAACCATGCAGTGTCTCTCATTGGATAATGCATGGTAGACGGTTGCTGCATGATTTGGCCAACCATGCATCCAAATTGTGCGAACCAATATTTAGAGGGAAAATGAAGAATTTTCCCTTAAATTATTTAAAACTTAACCCACCTCCTCTATTCCTTATTCCCTCCAGCGGTAGCCCCCTTCTCTTCACATTAGTGCTCCCACCTTGGCATAACCTAGGGCCTTGGATTTTTTCACCATACAGACTTGGAATCAAGAACCATTCATCTTGTTTGATTCCTATTAGTATGATTTTCACACCTTACGGTCCATTCTTCATTCTCATTTCTATCAGCTACGCTATTTTGGTATGATCTCATATGCCCTATCTCCAGGGCATTCATTTATTCTTCAATTTCTCTCGATACAGGACAATTTGAGGGCTAATACTGGATGAAGATAGTTCTATAGGTTCGAGGTAGGTATTCTACAACTTTTCACTTGATGTCTTTCCATTATATATAATGTCATCGTTATGCACATTCTGGTTTCATCGGGCCTTGCCCTTTAAATTAATATTCATTTCCTATAGTTGTTAAACTTTCTTCTTAAAGCCATATTCATATTAGTTATCGTTCCATTAGAGGTTATGACCTCAATTACAACCACCCCATGTAGGTTGCTTCCTTAGTCATTCCTTGGTAACCAATGTGGGTTTATCTATGACACCGTTCGAGTGTGCTTGTACTTGACCTTGTTAAGGTAAGTGTTTCAAATTAATTTTTAAATCCATAAATTATCAAATGGAAAGTATATTTATAGATATCACATGGACTAGTTAAATTTTAAATTGAATTGAATCAGTTTCATGTCCTTAAAACCCTTTACATTCTTAATGAAAGGAAATGGAATGAACCTATTAAATTTTTATAATGGAATGGTAATTTTTTGTATGTCCTTTATACCACTTGTAACACATGTTGAAAAGGAATGGAATGAACTTAATGAATTGATTTAGTAAGTAGTATTACATTTATTGTTGTTATATATGACATAAATGTAATGAGTATAAGGTTACTATTTCATATGGACCTTTTTATCTTTATAGGGATGATAAAAGTTTAACAATCCTTCATTCTTGTGGGAATTACTTAAGCACTCAAAAGAAACCATTCTGATTCATTGATCTGGTTAGTGTGGGAGATACCCACCATGAAATATAGTTATTATATGTGAATTCCTCGACATAGTTCCAGTGATTGGCCTGACATTATTTCTGGACTATTAGAATACCTTGGATACACTCCTTGGATTCAGTTAGATGTCATTGGAAACATGGTTCCATGTATTCAACCTGTTGGGTCTAGTAATTATTACCCCAAGATTACTATTTATGAGCTCCATAAACTCAATTAGACATTTTTATAGTGGAATACCTTGGGTATTCCCCTTTGATTATACTTAGACCCATTTTATCCAGACTACATGATTTACTACTATGAGTTGGATGACCCATAAGGTCAATGATGCCTCAATTTCTTCTTAGACCCTCTTTTATCATTATTATGACATTGATCAGTATTATTGAAACTATTTTCATATGATATCCTTATTTTTATAAACTAGAACATAATTAATTAAATGATTGCATATTCAGACACTAGCTAAATTTGAAGTAGGTGTGAGATTTTTGCTTGTAATTATTTACTTCTATATATACCCTCTCTCTATTTTAGTTTATATTCATAGACATGATTCTATAGTCATAGATATATGTTTCCTACTAAGACTTATCTCACACCCTATCTGGACTGTCGTTGGTACCTGGGCAGATTATATGATTTCAGGTGTGGATAAGGGGAAGAGTCCCTCTTTGTAAACATGACTTACATGCTTTATAACAGGTGTGTGGTAGTAGATGAATGGGATAGTGATTAGGATTCTTGGATGTTTTTTATCTTTTGATTCTTTTTTATAGCATATATTGTATTGTTTTCCTATTTCCATGTATACCTGTTTTCTTATTTTATATAGACATGAGATCGTTATTTTTTATACGATAAAAGTTCACATATTTTTCTAATTATTTACTGCTTGGATGATTATTTTTTTCCCACTGCTTATTTGTTATTATATGACTTCCTCTATTTATACATGTTATATCTCCGATGTCCTGCACTCTGACATGAGGGGGTAGTATCTCCAAATACACACCTTAGTCCATCACTGCTAGTGGGAAGCCTCTTTCATATGGAGATTTTTTCTTGAGTCCATGAGGCCAACTGGCTCTGGGGCACCTTGAGTGGCATTTAGGTTGGGATGTCACAATAGGATTCATTCTCTCCTATACCTTTAAAAATTCTATGATTTTTTCTAACTCTTTAAAGTTTTAATTATATCCAACAAAAATCAAAACCACATATGTATCATCTGATGCATGGAAGGAGCACACATTTCATTTTCTACTACATAAAATATACTTTCTTTACAATTATAAAATATAGAAATTGGACTAGTATAAATAGTTTTATTAGTTATTTATAGAGTCTATTAATTTTTTCAAAAACATATTTGTTTACTTCTATCCACCATTGTTTCTTGATAATCAATATATCTATGAATTCATTTCTATTTTTTATCATAATTTGAATCATAATTTCAACTCATTCTCTCTCTTTGGTGTTAGAAAAAATAACTTTAAATTGTTTTTTGATTTTTTTGGAAAAGAATTTGGAACCATCCAAAAAATCATGTATTTAATGAAGTTTTTCTACTCATAAGGGTGGATGAAGCTCGAATTGATTTGGTGAAGAAAACCTTCACCACAATATTCAACACGTCATAGTGAAATTTTCTAACCCGTTTTGGATTGGGAAATGGTTGGAATGGAAATAGGAACTTTACATTATGTTTAGAGTTTCATGTGAATCAATTAATTTTATGTAAACTTGGTTCAAAATGGGGGATAAATTCTTGACCATGCCATGGCCAAGAGAATTATAGTTGAGAAGTCATCATGTTAAAACCATCATGCTTTTATGGAATAGAGTAAGTTGTGTTAGCTTCTATGTACATTTGAAAAATTTGAAGGCTTGGTATTATGGAAACAAGGAATTGAATATTGCTACAATAATGAATTTGGAATTTTTTTATATAGTTTGACCAATTTGAAATAAGGAATCCCAACATGGTCATTTTGAAGCCTGTGGTGGTTGTAGTAGTTTCGTAGAAGAAGTCCCCAAATGAAAATGAGGAATGCCACATTGTGTCACATGGAATGTTTATCTGGGAGAATAATTGTTCAAAATGAGGAATCTTAATATGGGTGTAGAGCTTTCTATGGTTTATCTGTAAGTACAATGGTATGTTGAAACTGTAGGAATTTTGAAGTTGGTGGAAAAAATATAGTACCGAGTCACCAACCTATATTGTTGGGAAAGGTGAGCAGTATTTTTAACTTGAAAAAAAAAACTTATGAGGTGTTCATGGTGGTAGCTGTTTCAAAGATAATTTCATCTGGAGGAATATTGACCACACCATAGTGATGGATGACATGCCATGGTGGCGGTGGGTTAATAGTAGGGGTGTCTCACAATGATTTTTGGGATCACATAAAGAAAAGATAAACATCGGTCTATTTATGGTTATTTCCCAATTTTGAAATCCCTAATTCAGTGGTAATTAATTTTAGGTGTGGGAGTATCAACATCAAAAGGGATATAATCCATGAAATTGTGAAACATGTTGAAAAATAGAGTAGGAGGTGAGATATTCCTTGAATTAACTTGAAAAAAGAAGAAGAAGATCCAAGAGACTCTCTCATTGGATGTTGTGTGAGATTATTTAATCCAAAAAAAGTATAGAAAATTTACACACGATTCATGGTGTTTCTATCATATAAATTTATAGAGAAGAAGATAATCTTATGATGAGTAGTGATCACCTATCTTAGGGAAGATAAGTGAGTTCTTAAAAAAATTATTTGGATAGTGTGTTTGAAGGTTCAATGTAGCCGCTCTTTTATGTAAAAACAAACAAAAATAGTATTATTTATTGTCTCGGGTGCATAGGAACATTTCCATTCATGATCCTTGGATTAAAATGTTTAGGATTACCCACTAAAATCATTTAGGTTTTTAGTTCTTTACTCACTTAAGATAAATTGATAGGGAATGAAATAAGTGCTCATCAAATTGAGAGAAAAAGATCATGATCAAGGAAGAATAATTTTAAAACTTATAGTTCCCTAATTCAATACATCTCTTAGGGTATAATCCTTGATAAGAACCAATAATTAGTATTATATTCGTGGTTTTGGGTTGACATTTTCTCTCACAGATTCATGGAACCTATTGTCAACCATAAGGGAATATCTATTATCAATTGTATTAATTTCCAAATATGGAAGCACCAAATGTAGAATTATTTTAGATCATTGGGAAAATAAATATGTATTGAAGCTATGAATGGTGCTTTTACTATTTTTTTAGAATGGGTCCTTATCTGAAAAAGGACATAAAGAATTATATTCTGATTCTAAAGCTATCACGTAGTAATGGAGGCCATAGAGAAACCTATATACAAAAAATTAAAGTCCTTCAAGACTTACTATAAAATGTGGGAAAAGATTTGGATATCTGTTAAAGAGATTTAAAATTTTGGGAGGCCAACATACAGGACTTGTGGAACAAATATAAATAATTGAGGATGAGTCAAAGTGAGAGGGTAAATTTATTCTTTTATTAACTCAATACTCATATAGAAGAATTATGTGGTCTCAATAAAGATATGAAAGATGAAATAACTATTAAAAAATAATGATAATAATTACTCCTCATTTTAATGAATCATTTTCAGCACTAGAAGACAAAGATCATAAAGAGATATTGTAGGATAACTTACACTGTACACTTGTCATATATGAGATGAGGAACGAAGATAATGATTCCTAGAGAAAGGAGAGTTCTCAAGAAGTGGACTTAAAATATTTTATGAATCATATGATGAAGGAAAATTATAAAGATGATGAAGTTGATGGAATGATGTCTTTCATTTCTGTAACATTTAAAGAGGAAAAGTAAAATTCAAAAGTAAAATTCAAAAGTAAACTTCTAATCACTTGATAAAGATACAGAAAGGTTCAAAACCATGTGGATAAGTGTCCAAAGAAATATCAAGGTGATAAGAAAGATAAATTTTCTCTTAAGAAGTCACCAATAGATGAAAATTTTAAGAAAAGACCAAAACCTAGATTCTTCAAGATAAAGAATTTAGTTTTATAAAAAAATTGATAATTCAGATGAGACTAAAGTGGAAGAGGTTACGGATTGTAAATACCTTGACTATGCCAACCCATTAAAGGTGTCTAATGAGATTATTTTATCTGACGATCACATTGATATGTATAAGGAATTATGTAGTTATGTAACAAGTATAACATGACACTAAAAATAATGAAGTCATATGGTCACACTAGTTATATATTGTATAGGATATTTTTATACTATAACTTATGTATGTTTATATATATATATAACAGTTTTAAAGAATATATAAAATGTAACATTTTATACAAAATCTATATCTACATTATCATTACCAAGAAATAAAATGACAATTAACCTCTCAATTTATGACTTTGGTTTTCCATGATCAATGATCACAATGCGATATTAAAAGTTGTGATGACATGGGAATATTATCTCATGTTAGGATTCATATATACATACAAAATTTTCTATTTATGTATAAAAATAATATTCAATACTAGTTGTATAACCATGTATACGACACGGGGTTTCATAAAAATTGATTTTTTATATTATCGGTTAATGATTAATTTGAACCCGCATTACTTGAGGTTGACCAGATACCTTTCATCAGAAATTGTATACTTTGATAACATTATTATGTATACCTAGTGGATGAGCTAATCAGAGGTGGTTTGGTATGTTAATAAACATATAGTAAGTTGAGGTTTGAAAATGATATAAATTTTCTTCTTATAAGATGGGTTTTACATTTAATCTCTCAAGTGAGATAACTGAAGGTATTGTATAGAAATACCTTTATAAGTGACATGTAATATTCTTATCTATTACAATTAGAATAATGTAATACAATTATTCATTTATGAGAATGAATTCAAATGTTTATATATATATGGTAAGTATATACTTAAAAAATAAAGAACATATGGGTTAGTTAAACAGTATTTCCATTATCCAAATATCATGGCCAGTCAGGGACTAAAATTTTTGTTATTTGTTTATTCATCATATATTATATAGTTAGAGGAAATCACGTGTTCCTTTTTTAGTCTATATAATTTTTATTATTTACTAGATGTATCACTTTTCTAATAATTTTAGATAAGATAGTTCATATATTTTTTTCAATGTTGTAATAATCAATGTTGGAAAACATAGTGGTTATGTGAATAATGAAAATTTTTGTTCCAAAGTTTTTTATATGAATTTGAGATTATAAAGATAAAATCTCACAAATGAGTTTTTAAGGATATATAGAAATATATTTGGTTATGCTTTCACATGTTTTTAAATATGATGTGACATATGGTGAAAAATACTTTATGTGTAACACCCCGAGATTTAATGAAAAATATTCTTTTTACTTTCATTAATGTCTTGTGTTGTACGCTACACCAAAAGGAGCTTTCACAACACGCATCCTTGACTTACACGCAATCACGACCTTCCTTGATAGCGTGTGTAGTACGCAATACCGAGTTTCACTAAACAACGATATGCTATTAAAATATTATTAAAAGTAGTCGTTATGAATAGTAATAACCACTTTTTGAAATTTTGTAAATTTTATTTTTCAAAATTGACTTCATTTTAAGATTCGGAATATCGAAATTAGCTTAGGGTGAAATTTTGGTAATTTTCGGATAACTTTCATATTTTGATGAATAGTGGAAATTACTAAATTTTAATTAAAAATAACTTTTTCAATCGAAATAATTAATAGTGATAAATTATTAATTTTAGTGGTTTTAAAGTATATTTAGAATATATTTTTACAATTTAATACAATAATGGTCATTGGATGTAATTTCACATTTAAACCACTTATAAACAAGTTTCAATCTTTTGATAGTTATTATCTCTTAAAAACACGCTATTTGTTTTAACGACGGGGATTAATTTTTAAATTAGTTAATTCAACTAATATGTTTTGAATTTGGTAAAATAAACATCATTTTTGAGTTCATAATATCAAATATAGCTTAGGCCTAATTTTTGGTATTTTTCTGAAAACTTTCAATTTTTGATGAATAGTGAAACCACTAAGTGGTAGGTTAAAACTGAATTTTGCATAAAACTTAATTTTACCGCTTCTATGAATGGAATTTCGAAAATCCGACAGACATGGTTAATATCAAGGACTAAAATGTTGTTCAATGAGATGAAAATAATTTTTGGTGAATAGTAACTTTTTACTTTTTTCTACCACGGTTAATAGTAAATAGGGTAACTAAGGGTAAATATGATATTACTATTACCCTAACACATGTCCTAATTCTATTGGATAAGTGTAATTCGACCAAAAACAACCTTATGAATATAATATGACCATTTAGGTCCACTTGGATTAGATTATGACATTTAATATTATTTTATTTAATGAATAGTTAAAATAGTTAAAATCAAAGTTTAATAACTAAAACATTTTTAATATGGGGTTATACATAAGATAAATTCGACTATAAATATTCATTAGAAAGCTAAAAAGATTTCCTACATAATGATATTTTATTTATAATTTTTATACATTAAATAAATTAATTTATTTATGACACAACGATGATGCAGTAATTACCCTTTTAAGAAAATGTTAAAATAATTGATGTTATAAATGCTCAAATAAATGTAATTTGAGACTTTTTATGAATTCCACTAATTTTATAGGTTACTATGATATATTATTATTGATTTAATAAACTTTTTTAGAACATATAATTCTGTTATGACTTTCACAAAAATCATATATCAAATAGTGTCAAAATTGACACAAAATAGTTTTTAAATAAAATATTATATTATTAATTGTTATTTTATTCCTAAAAATCTAAGGCTCGGCCAAATGACTTAGATAAGGATATATATATTAATAATAAACAACTTGGGGTTCTTTTGGCATGTTATAGTAAGTGTATTAACCATATAGTGTAAGAAAACAAAAAGTCACGGTAAAAGTTAAATTATTTAACTTAGAGTTAAATCTAAATGATAAGGTTAAAATAGGAACCTAAACTTGTCTAAATTCTATTGGATGAGAGTATTTCGACCCATCCCCACCTTAGCCTCGAAATAAATCAATTTTGAGCTATTTAAAACCGAACTTGACTTTATAATAAAATAATATTTTTAGTTATTCCAAAGGTGCCCCTCTCCTCCCTTATAAAAGGGCACCTCCTCCCCCTCCTCCTCCCACCAATTTGAGCACTCAAGCTCGGCCAAACCCTGCCAAAATCTCTTCTCCGCTTCCCTAGAAACATCCTAGAGGTTCTGGTCTTCCTCAAAGACCAATTTTAGTTCCCTAAGAGGATGTCTTAAAGAGGCGCTTCAAAGAAGAGGTAATTACCGTTACCAATTCTTTCATCTTTATTTTTTCTTCCACTTCTTCTTCTTAGGTTGTTTCATTATGAAGTAATAACATCAGTATCCCTCATATACTGATATGTTATTATAAGTATGAAACAACCCTATTTCACCATCTATCCATCCTACGGAAAAAGAAATCACCGCGCGTGCGTACGTACGGAATACCGTCTCCACGCCGTGGTGTAATCTATTTTCCACCAACACCTTACATGGATGGGTATTATGTTGTAAAGAATAACTATAAATAGTTATTATAACATCATATTGATTCTGATATATTGTATAATCCACTCCAATTCAATTCAATAATTACGTAAATGATATCATCGCTCGTGCGTACGTACGGACTACCGTCTCCACGACGCGATGAGATTCATTCTCCATTTTAACCATTTAAGAATGATTATAAAGTATATATAAGAAATAATAATAAAATATATGACATTATAAAGATACTGGATTTATGTATATATATATATGTATGTCATCTACTTACTTCCATTCAAGACAATAATGAAAGGAAAACAACGTTCATGCGTACGTACGGACTACCGTCTCCATGAATGGTGTTTTTCATTTCATTTATCTATCTATTATATATATATATACTGAATATATATGATATATAAATCATATTTTATATTCTGGAAGTAATTAAATCATGATATAATTAATAATAATGTCAAGAACAACAAGTCAAAACACCTATGATAAATGAAACGATTTTACCCAAAACGCTTCTTTAACATGGAATTTACAAAAGAACGGGTAATATAAAGTTATAAGTGAACCATATATGATATCATAACAATGAATATGATTCTTTAATAAGTCAATGACATTATTTAAATCATTATACAGGAGGTTCGGACACATACGAAGCAAATCGGACCTAAGGTAAGGGAAATATCACAATCTCATTTTTATCCGAGATTGTTTATACTTTAGTATTTACTGGGGTGTATTTTGCCATCCAAATCCATGTTTCCTCAATATGTAATATTATTTCCATCCACCTACAATTGTTTAAATCCAATTTTACCCTTCGTTGAGTTTTTAGTAAAGGATATGAAAGGAATCTTTTGTCGTTTTTCATACGAGGTACTTTTTGACTTTTCCGACAAAAGTACGAAAAGAATGTTTTTTTAACTTATACGGCATGTATGGATTTTTAAAACATTATTTCCAAGAATCTTCCTTTACAAGTTTTCATGTTTATTTTAAATCAACTTCTTTTAGTTTAAAATTGTATGACATGTTAATAAAGGAAATGTATTTTTGAAGAAAAAAGGATATTTTCCTCAAGAATGAAGTTCAAGTGTTTTATCAAAATTATTTTCCATCTAAGATAATAAAGGGTTCTGTTTTTATACCTATAATTACATGGATTTGATTATGTTGTGATGGAAATATTTTTATGAAATCCTTTATCTTATATGAATTGTTTTATGATGTCATGATGTTTAAGATTCCCATTTTTACTACATGGGTTATGCAATGATGTATGATCTATGATTTTGTGGCACACATAAGAATGGTATCATTATGAGATGGGTGGGACCTATATCTCCCTCCAATGCATTGGGTAAAGATTTTATATCTCATGAGATAGACATGGCTGGAATGGTAGGTTATACCGGTTCAGTGAAACAGGACTGAAACGAGGGTTACTCGATTAAGAAAGGGACTTTGTCCACTAAGATAGTCTTGACAATGAGTCTTGACTAACAAGAAATGATTCTCTATGATTATGTGTGTATGCCACAAAGTTTCATGTTTTAAGTTATGATTATTGTGATTACATTTCACTGCCATGATTTCTTCCATGTTATGAAATTATGATCTCTTTTGCAGGTTAAGATTTCCAAAATGTTATGTTCTTATGAATATGATGTGATTGATATTTCTTTTGTTTACCCTTACTGAGCATTTGAGCTCACCCTTTTATGTTTTCTTTTCCCCAGGATATAAAGAAAGGTTTTAGGTAAAAAAAAAGGAAGATCTTTATGGGAGATATTAAAGATCTTTCACCACGATTAGAAGATTATATTCCGAGTTTCCAAAGACACTAAACTATTACGGTCCTTGTGTGTGTATTTTTGTTATGTACTAAGTATTCCGCAAATGTAATGTAATGTCAATGTACGTCAAGCTTCGGGTCTCTACATTATGACTATTATTTTTTATTATAAATGGGATATTGACATAAATACACAAAAAAGTAAAACCACTAAATGGATATATCCACAAAGTTATTGTTTGTGACGGAGTAACCATGTCATAGTAATTGTAACTATGTTATTGTTCTTTGGATGTCAGTTTGAGATTTATATATTATTACATGTTAATTAATTTTCTCACCCATTGAAAGTTATTATGGTTTATTTTAACAAAATTAATAAGTTTAAAGTTCCATATTTATTGTTTAAATATTAAACAATAGATGAGAGGTTTAATCATAAGTTTAAAGTTTTCCAATATTTTTATATATTTTTGAAATGATTAAATTATACCTAAATGATCGAGAAACATTTGGGAGTATATGAAGCATCCTTGGAATACTATATAAAATGGCCCAGTCCTTGTGTAATTAATGAATGAAAAATACAATTTAATTTTTTGAGATAGAATACAAGTCATAGCCACAATTGTTACTTTATATTTAATATAAGGTATTAGAGAGTCATCAGGAAGAGTGAATCCATCCAAATCATGAGGAGATTCATACAACCCCTAGATACCATTAGAGGAAGGATTATTTTGATAACTTCTTGGAGATCTCCATTATTATCCTATAGATGATATTGTATGGGTTATCTTCATAATAAAGAGTTGTGTTCTTCATTTCAATTTTTTTTTCAACTCAAATGAATTATTGGATCTTTTAGAAAATAGGTTTCTAGTGGTTACTTTTCACTACATCAAGAATATTATTGTTCCAAAAAAAGCATAAAAATTATATTATTTCACCTATCAATAATCCACTACTATATGGATAACATATTTTCATATATAAATTTATTTAAAAAACTTTTTTATGATAAGGAAACATGAAATAATATGTTTTCACAGATAACTCTATAAGGGTTTGTGTATCAAAGAAGATTCACATATATCATAGCATAATCATGGAATACATAACATGGAATTAATAAGTATTTGAGATAATTTCAACCATGAAAGTATAGTAAATTACATGTTGATAGAGTATAAAATGTTAGATATCATAAACTTATCTTAAGACCTTGTGATAATCCTGCATAATCTAATAATTAAGGTTTCCACAATTACTTCATACTCAATATCTACCAATATATTTTTTGGATGAAAAACTTATTTTACAACAGATGTATTTTATAAACCAAACCAAAAGTATCGCATGAAGAAAATTTTGATAAAAACCTGACCTAATGTTAATGTATCAATAATACTAACTAAAAATTAAAATTTTATTGCTCTTCAGAACAAGTGAAGGGTCATGACAATCATGGAGGTAGAAAATGATGAAGGTCAAGGGAGTTACCTCTTATAATAAGCTTACAATCATCTAGGAGAGAGCCTGTTTCAGTATATAAAACAAGAGCCTCCTCCAGAACTCCCTTTCTATCCAACGCATTAGCAGTAAAGTTTTTTTCATTCCAAATATGACCGACCACCATATATTTCTCAAGAAATAACCTGCACTTTTTAAAAAGATAAGTCAATTCTCATGGGGGATTTTTCTTTCCCTAAAAAACATCCACCAGGGCCTTAGAGTCTGTTTCCAACTCCTTGATATTGATGTTATATAACCTTATAGCATCAGCCCACTGATGAAGGCCCGAACTTCTGCCATTAAGGAATTACAAGTTCCGAAGAAGGCACTAAAGCCCAACCTAACTGAACCATTTCCATTGTGGACCAGACCACCACCCCTCATAGTCCATACCACACAGGATCTATCGACATTAAGCTTAAAACCATTCGATGGGGGAATCCCACAAGACCAATCCCCTTTAGTTAAACTCTCATTGCCCCTACATTCAAAAACACCTGAGGGACCATCATCCTTAGAGACGTCATACCATAGCTACATGGGTGCAGGGCACCAAGTTCGGTAAAAAGAGATTTTATCCAAAACTAAATGAGAGCATGAGAGTATATCTTTCCCTCCCTTGTCATGTTCCTTAGTTCCCAAATACACCAGAAAACAGCCAATAACACCAAGGTCCTCAAGTTGGCTTCCTCTGTATTCAAATTACCACCATGAATCCACATCTCCAGAAACTCCATCACGTTTTCCCCATCACCCAAGAGACCCATACAACTTATAAGGTAGATTCAGATCCCCACCACCCACTCAATTCTGAAAAACAAGTTCCATGTGGATTCTTGACACTAGGAGTTGCAACACTAGCTGTGAGAGACCATCTAGATTCTTTTCATCTGGGTGTTGTCATCCATTAGAAATGCTCTGTTTCGCATCCTCTAGATAAGGAAATTCATCTTCTCGGGTATCATCTTTCACCAAAGTTGATTTTCCCACAAATCATTCCCGTTGGTGTTATGTATCAGCTCGCTGTAAGCCTTTCCATAGAAGCGCCCGAGCTTGAGATAGAGAAAATAAACCTATCAAGAACATCATATATAGACATGATATCAAACAAATCCTTCTGCGATGTATCGACAAGACCATGATTTGATTGGTGACCACCAAAGGAGACCCACTTTAGTGTTTGGTGCCATCCATGAAGAATTGACAGGAGTTGGTGGTTGTCCAGAGAAATTTTGAGCGGCCATCTACATTTTCTCCTCCATTGCTGCTTTAAATATGAGCGTGTCTCTATGATATATGAGAGAAATATGTGTGGGATTTTTTAAACTTTGTATCCCCATTTGAATAAGAACTTTGCTGCCTTCCCTAGGTCATCTGACCGAACCATGTAAATTCAGTGTCCCATTGATGTTTTGATTTCTCATCTTTGTGTGTGAATCTAAGAGGGTGAGCGGTTCTACCCCAAAAAAGTGGTATCAAAGGTCTAAGGTTTAATTACCTGAGAAGAAATCATGCTGCTATCCACGCCTCTGCACCCTCTTTGCTGCTTGTCTAGGCCTCTGAAACCCCTAGATTGTTGTTGTTCGATTCACATGGGAACCCCTATTATTCCTACTTCTTGTTGGAAGCTTCTGTCCACACTCCAATGAATCTTCTCCTGTCCACTTATGAGAATCTGTTGTTTTATGCTTGTGAGTATTTGCATCTGTCCACAACGCATCATCCGCTGTTCGCATGCCTGAACCTGCTGCTATTGGCACTGGCTGGAAGCTTCTTTCCACACTCACGTGAATCCGCTGTTTTCCACAATTCCTCCTCAAAGCTGGTGTATAAAAATCTGTCCGTCTGGTTTCACTTCCCCTAACCCATCTGTTTTTTTGCATCCATGGTGAGGAGGAAGAAGGGAGGAAAGGGTGTTTCATGGGATTAAGAAAAGAAGAAATAAAAAACAATAGAGGGGGAGGGAACAATGGTGCATGGAAGACAAATGAAAAAGGGTTAGGTGGTTTGTTTTGTCTAGATGCATGTGAGGAAAAGAAAAAGGTGAGTGAGAAAAATAATTATCCCTTTTGTTGATGTAAAAGTAAAAAAGGTGGGTGTGTGTGCATGTGAAAAAAGAGAGGAATTTTTTTTCTTTGAGAATAGGCGGTGTGAAGAATTTGTGGGGATTTGGTTTTGATTAAAAATTTGATTTGGTATTTTGATATTTTTTGGAGAAGTAAAAAATTTTGAGTTGGTATTTTTTTTAAACAAAAAAATACTTCAGGAGAAAATTTAGTATTGATTTTGGGATCCTATTGAAGTAAATAAATAGTCGATTTCTGCATTTTCGACTATTCTGGATTCATTGGCACTATCTGTTTTCAGAAATTCTGTTATGTTTTTGTAATGGAGAATCCCAAAACTGAAAATAGTTCAGTACTGCCCTAGGATCCCCATGAGTATGTTCCAGCTACACATTCCAGTACTGCAAATAATTTTGGATATAGAAGTATGGTGTTCAGTACCAAATTTGAGGTGGAGAAATTTGATGGGACGAATAATTTCAGCATGTAGCAGTGTGAGGTTTTGGATATTCTAACTCAACAGGAGTTAGATATCACCTTGTAAGAAAAGCCTATCAACATCTCTGATGGTGATTGGAAGAGACTCAACCGTCAAGCTAGCGGTATGATTCAGCTTTGTTTGGATAAAGATAAAAAATACAGTGTGATGCGGGAAACTTCAACAAAAATTTTGTGGAGTATTTTGGAGAATAAATATATGGTCAAAAGCATTGAAAATCAGTTGTACATGAAAAAGAAATTGTTCATATTTTAGTACAAGAAAGGTATGTCTATGATTAAACACCTTGATTCGTTTAATAAAATCCTAATAGATTTGAAAAGTTTGGAGGTAAAAATCAGAGATGAAGATAAGGCTCTATTGCTGTTGAACTCTTTACTGGAGAGTTATGATCACCTTACTACAACGTTGCTGTACGGTAAAGATGAGGTGAATTTTTTTGATGTTTCAAATGCTTTAGTTAATAATGAGTACATGTGGAAGGAAAAATATAACCATTGAGATTCCGCATCGAAGAGATTGATGTCAATTAGAGGAAGATCGTCTGACAGGAAATCCAGAGGATTCAGAAGGGATGAATCACGATCGACGTCAAAAGGCAAGTCCAGCTTTAGACATTCAGCAAAAGACGTGTCACGACCCTACCCTACCCGAGATCGATCCGCAACTACCCAAAGCCCGCCTCCATAGGCCAGGGGATAGCGACCAGCGCCGAAGGCATGATAACTCGGGGAGGCCTTTGCATAAGTACCTGTACACACACACGCAACACACTCAATGCAATAGTGTAGAGTAAAAGAGAAAAGACAAGTAAAGTAAAAGGGAAACTGCTATATATAAACCAAAATAGTGCATCGACCTCTAAACAGTACAAATCAAGTGTGGGAATTAACTGAAAAAGAAAAGGGGCAAAACACGCGCCCAACCAGAAAAGTGCCACAACCCGGCAACAGGTAAACAAAAAGGAAAATAGCTGGAAGGGTCCCCCACCTGGAACCCGACTCTGACCACCACGCGCGGTCCAAGCTCCCGAACTCCTAATATCCTTTGACGTCACGACCAACATGTTCGTCATCTGCAAGGGCACACCAAGTGCAGGCAAAGCCCAAGCATGGGTGAGTATAAAAATACTTAGTAGGATACCCCGAAGGATTGAGGGAGCAACAAAGGAGGTACCGAAGGGTGAGCAGTAGATCGAACAGGGGAAATTAAAGGAGTACAACTAGGAGTGAAGTAAAGAGTACAGTAAAGAGTCCATCTCAACCCAACAAGAGGAAAGAGGGTATAATCATCCAGACACAAGGAGCTGGAAGCAGTGAGAAGATTAACTTCTCATCGAGTCTTCGCTACCTATATCAGGAGAGTAGACTCGTCCAACCACAAGAAGCTAGACACGAAAAGAACGTAGCATACCCCGTACGTCTTTGCCTCTCTAGGAGGGATAGTAACCAAGCCCAAGAAGTGGGTACTAGAACAAGGTATATACATAATAATATGCTCAAACAAGAAGCCCAAACATGATCGTAAGGGGATCTCCATCCCGTAGCTCAGCCCAAGAAAACAAGTAGCCAACAGTCCTAGAAGTAAACTCCATCGATGCCCAGCATCCTGCACGTCTTCCCCAAACCGCAAGCCAAGGGGCTCAATCACCGCACCTCGACACTATCCGCTTTGGGCGGCACTGACTCGCCTGCACGGTTTTAGATCGCGTCACAAGAACGCATCTCGGTGGGGAAAGTGCCCCTCGTACTCGTCACTGCCCTGCAGTCGAGAGGTCTCCTCAAAGCCAAAGCCATCACAACACTGACCCGTATAACCAAGGGTCCCGCTCCGGTAATCATGGAGGAAAGCCACAGACTATCCTAGTGGAAAGGACTGAGTTTGAAATGCCAGCAGGTGTCCCACTGCCCAGCCCGGCTAGAGGGTAATTCATAACCAGATATCGGGTGACCCACTGCCCAACCCTGCTGGAGGGTAAACCTTAATACATCATCAGGCGACCCACTGCCCAGCCCCACTAGAGGGTAGACCTAGAACTAGACGACGGGCGACCCACTGCCCAGCCCCACTAGAGGGTAGACCCTAAGAGGTTGTCGGGTGACCCACTGCCCAGTCTTTGCTGGAGGGTAGACCCTAAGTGGGTCGGGTGACCCACTGCCCAGTCTCTGCTGGAGGGTAGGCCCTAAAAGGTCGTAAGGTGACCCATTTCCCAGTCTTTGTTGGAGGGTAGACCCTAAAAGTCAGTGAGAAACCCACTGCCCAGCCCTGCTGGAGGGTAAACCTGAAGAAGTCGATGAGTAACCCACTGCCCAGCCCCGCTGGAGGGTAAAACTCAGAACTGCTCTGGCCATCTCTCCTGGAGGGTACAACACTGGCCAACCGAACACGGAGTGGGTATCACGCGACCACCCAACTCCAGAACAACTCACCCAAAAGAGGTTCAGCGCCTGTTCCATCACTGGGTGTCACTAGCACCGCTACCAACTGATCTATCAAGAATGAAACCAGGGGGAGACCACTCAACCCTACTGGTCAAACAAACGAGCACAGAGGGACCCTCTACGTCGCGAGAGGTCAAAGTACGCAAAGAAGAGCTCGGTACACACCTTGGGCCCACTCGACGTGTGGCCCCAAGTTAACCCCAACCAAGTGCACGAACATCTCAGGTACAAACCACACGTACCTCTAAGCGCTCCTGTATACTCCCAGAGTATACCTCACTTTCAGCCCAAGGTCTATCGTGCACCCGACACCCAACGTCAACGCGAAGGCGTGACGTAACATCTCCAACTTTCCGCCTCAACGACTTGGGCACGACCAACCACATCTATTGAAGCATTACTTCACTCACACGGGGGTGCACGCGATCACACGCCAAGGGTCCGCTACAAACACAGTAGAAGAACTGCCACCAGGGCACCTTCACATTTCCATATTTAATAAGATCGTGCAAGAGGATTCTCACAACCAAAAGGATTGTACCATTCTAATCCTTGCGGAAAAAAACGTGAGATAGACTACTTACTCGCCTCAAATGGATATCTGAAGGAAAGGTCGCCAACACCGCCTCACGCCTGAACGACGTCCCGTGATCCTGAGCCTCAGCCTCAAAAACAGTCAGGCGCATCGCACTATTACGATCCCCTTGGGAAAACACGTCAAAATCACTACTCACATGAGTGCAACAGATATCCGGAGAAAAAGGTGCATTCTGGCGCACCGCACATGAGCGGTGCTTCGTGGGACCCACATCCCGGTCCCGAAACACAACGAACGGATCATACCGTTGCAATCCTCTTGAAAAAGTACATAAGTTTGACTAATCACTTGTCCAAAATGGATACCCGGTGATAAAGCTGGAAAATCTCCGTCAACGTCCAAACGACCCACGTGGGGCCCGCACCATCGTGCGGAATTAGAGCGGGTGGATTGCGCCATTTCAATCCCCTCAGAAAAACATCCATAAACGACTGCTCGCACGCCCCGAACGGACGACCGAAGAGGATGTTGCTAGACGCTGCTCGCAGCTCAAAAGACGGGCCATGGGGCCCGCGCCTCAACTTGGGACTCAATGCCTGAAAATACCCTAGAAAGATCCGCCTCGGTGCCAGGGTCCCAATTCCACTGATGGTGCTTAAATCAGACGTCGGATGCATCCGCGCCGTCCAAAACAATTTCCCCCAGAAAAACGACAATTCACTTAAAGATGCGTCGCACCTCCGAGACCCCTCGTTTCGGGAATTAAAAATTCCCAAAACCATTTCAAAAACTTTTTCTTGACACGAGCTCCGCACTGTCACATACATCGCTCAAAACAGACGCCCGTAGCCGGAAATACGGGCATCCAAATATTTTAAAAGGGGGGGGGGGGGGGGAACCCCTTGGGTCGGACTGGCCCGGTCCGGCCGGTCCGCCCCGCTCTGGCCGGTCCGCTCCGGCCGGCCCGCTGGGACCACGACCCAGCCTCCTCCCGCGAGACCCACGCTATGCGTGGGTCGCTCCACCGACCGGCCGACACGGCCGGTCGCGTCCACACGGAGACCCGCATCATGCAGGTCTCGGTCTCCCCGTGGGGTCGTGCGCCTGCGACCCCGACCATCCCCTCTCGCTGGCGCCCGTGGCCGGCGCCCTTAGCCGGTCCGCCTGCACCGTCCTGCATCAGCGAGGTGCCGCCCGGCCGGCCAGATGGCCGGCCATCCTTCCGCCACACTTGCTGTCGTGCCACCGTCCACCATGGGGCCGCCATCCGCCGGACCTCCTTGCTGACCACCGGAATCCGGCCTCGTGGCCAGAAAACTTCAGAGGACCACCGGAAATGATCCGGTGGTCAAAAATTTGATCTGGATAGCATTCCAGAAAGCTCAAGACAGGTTCTACGCAATTATGGTCTTCGTTCGACGATCCAATGGCGTGATTGAGCATAAATGGAAATTAAGCGGGGAAAGGGGTGTAAAAATCAAATCCGCCTACCTGCAGGCAGAACGCCGACGCTTCTATTCTCGATCCAAGCTCCGTCACGGCCAAAACTGCCTCTGATCCATCGTTTCCATCTTGGAGAAGGAGGAAGGAGGAGAGGATCTCGCCAGGGGAGGGGGAAATGGGAGTGAAGAGAGAGGGGGGGTTAGGTTAAGTAAATAACCTAATTAACCTAAACACCCTCCTGCAGCCCCGTATCCGAACTCCCGACGGGGTTGGGATTAAGCCTTCCTTAGGCTGAAAAACACGCTCTGAGCGCAATGGTAGTCTTGGAATTTTAATCTGAGAATCTGTTTGAAAGTTATTAAACTCAACGCCCGAGGCTGCTAAATTATGAAAACGCCCCTCGGGCCATTTTTCACAAACGGCCCGCGCCCGCAAAACTTATACCCCTCCTAGGGTAAACGGCACGTTCCGGACTCAACGGTGCCCTTGGTTTTCCAATCCAAGCCACCGTTTAAGAGATACTTGCGTTAATCCATTAAACGAATTAATTAATTAATTTATTTATCCGTTTAACATTCCATAAGTGGGAGAGGGGTCCAAACGCCCCGCACCGACACACTTTATGTCATTAATAGGGTAAAAACCCCATTCTGGACCCATCCGTACACTCGGATCTCTGATCCAGATAACCTTTTAGGAGTTATCCCATTTATTTGGCGTTTCCAGTGTGAACACACTGAAAATTTAATTCTGTCCACACCAGGGCTCGGAATCGCACGCCGTCTGAAGGTGCTGCTCTGGAATAACAATAAATATTCCAAAGTCTTTAGCGGAAAAAATAGGTTCTTACATCATTCCCTCCTTCAAGATTTTCATCCCCAAAAACCAAAACCAGGGAACAAATCATGGTACTAAGCCCACACCTGGCTCCCCCGTACCCAGAAGAACTCTCGTATAACTCTACGCCACCGCACACAGACCAAAAGATTTGATCTGTTCACGTGAGGTCTTCCCTCACCGCTGAAGTGCACATAAGCATGCACACTTCTTCTCAGGTGAGTCACATGGGAGACGTCATGCACCCAAACCAGACCTTTGGGTTAGGGAAAGGCGGTAGGGAACCTCGCCGTCCCTTTGCACAGTCTCACACGACCCGAAGGCTCTCGGGGGTAGCTCACCTCCCCGATCGAACTTCTGTATCACATGCCGTGATTGGAATCACCGCCCGCACCTGGAACAAGGCCCGATGATTCCCTCCTTCAGAATATCCATATGGTGAAATACCCAAGGATATCTGGTCACACAAGGTTTCACATTCGATGTACCACGACCAAGACCCTCTTACACGCTCCAAAGGTGAAAGAGTCACTACCATCGATGAAAGAGAAAGGTTCCACGCCTCCTAACTTTTCGACACAGGGCCATACCGATGCCCCGCGTCACCCCAGTAACACCTCAAGCAAGGAGTAGGGAGAAAATCATTGCACACCCAGAGTCTAACAATTCTACTGCAAAAAGTAGAAGAGTTGCATTGCGTACCTCTTATCACCCCATGCTCCACGGGATCGTAGACATCCAAAGCTCGCAGCTGTCCGCAGTCCCAACTGTCAGCTCCCGGAGCCTGACGTAGACCGCCTAGTGGTGATGGGAAGACCTTGTAAAGTCGTCCCCCACTACCTGCTCCTCCCTCTCCTCTTCTAGAACCACCTCTATGGCCGCTACTCCAATCACGGCGCTGCCTCCGTCGTGGTGGTGCACCCGCTGCCTGTCCGAAGCTCTCCGCACGCCTAGTCGGGCAGTCCCATGCCAGGTGACATCACCCATCGCAATCATAGAACTGACCCTCTTCAGGCTGAACTGGTGCCCTACGGCGCCATTGTGGTGTAAAACCACGCCCCTGAGCCTAGTTATCATAAATCCACCTGCGTTGAGGTTCTGCTTGCCAACACCCGCTAGCTGCGGCAGACGTCTCGGCTCCGACGTGCCTGCTGCCACCACCAACACTAGAACGTGAAAGGAAGCCCTATGTCACTAGCTCCTCCTCTATCACCCCGACATATGTTGAAATTCCCAAGGGTACTATGACATCACGAATCTCTCAGCAGAGACCCTACTCAAACTTCGGCGCTCGTAAGTTATCATCGTGAGCCAAGTCCGGGTAAAAGCGTGCACGGTCTGAAAAATTATCCACGTACTTGGCCACCGTCATCCCTCCCTTCTGAAACTGCAGGAGCTCCTGAATCCGAACGGAGCATAAGCAGGAGGGGAAAAACTCCTCACGAAACAACAACTGGAAGTCACCCCATGAAAGCGACGACTCGTCAAGAAACTTAGTCACCAGACTCCACCAATGCTGAGATGCTCCACGAAAAATGTTGGCCACCAAAGCCACTCTACGATCTGTCGGCATCTTTACAAGCCTGAAAAGGCGAACCACTGTCACGAGCCAAACCTCTGATGCCTGAGGGTCTGGCTCACCACTGAACCTCAGCGGTCTCTGCCGCTAGAACTCACGGAGCGTGCTCAACCTGCGCTCAAGATTAGCCTGCTCTACTGGAACTATCTACTGCTCACCAGGTGGGGGTGCTGCTTCCAGCCCACCCGAAGAAAGGGGCTTGCATGATGGGTCCTGGACTGAGGCCTCGTAGCTCACATGGTCGTCGTCATGAACCCAAGCTGGTATCCTGGATGGCTGTCTTCGCGGAGACATCCTGAATATTATCAAGGAGTGCCATGGTCATATGAGCATATATGTATATACCAATGGCAACTATGGGGAGCTGACTCAAGAAGGATAGTCAAAGACTCAATCCTATGTGATGCACAAACCAATTTTCCTTGCAACAGGTGTCTCAGCATGCCGAGTCGACAAGTGGGTTATCAAGGTCCTGGTGAATGGATACGTCAGCCGCCGCACCATCACTGGACTCTCTGGATTGAGATCCGCTCTCGAGATACATTAACACAGTTTCCCTAAATCCCAACCAATTCCTTTTATTTTAGGGACGTCCGAAAAGCATCCCAAGGAACGAACCACCTCTGATACCACTTTTTCACGACCTGACCCTACCCAGGCTCGAGCCTCAACTACCCCAAGCCCGCCTCTATAGGCCAGGGGCTAGCGACCAGCGCTGAAGGCACAATAACTCAGGGAGGCCTTTGCCTAAGTACCTTTACACACACACGCAGCACACTAAATGCAAAAGTGTAGAGTAAAAGAGAAAAGGCAAGTAAAGTAAAAGGTCAACTGCTCTATATAAACAACAATAGTGCATCGACCTCTAAACAGTACAAAGCAAGTGCTGAAAGTAACTGAAAAAGAAAAGGGGCAAAACACGCGTCCAACCAGAAAAGTGCCACAACTCGACAATAAGTAAACAAAAAGGAAAATAGCTGGAAGGGTCCCCCACCTAGAACCTGACTCCGACCACCACATGCGGTCCAAGCTCCCGAAATCCTAAGCTCCTCTAACGTCACAACCAACCTATCCGTCGTCTGCAATGGCACACCAAGTGCGGGCAAAGCCCAAGTAGGGGTGAGTATAAAAATACTCAGTAGGATACCTCGAAGGATCGAGGGAGCAACAAAGGAGGTACCGAAGGGTGAGCAGTATATCGAACATGGGAAAGTAAAGGAGTACAACTTGAAGTGTAGTAAAGAGTACAGTAAAGAGTCCCGCTCAACCCAACAAGAGGAAAGAAGGTAGACTCATCCAGACACAAGGAGCTGGAAACGGTGAGAAGATGAACTTCTCATCGAGTATTCGCTACCTATAGCAGAAGAGTAGACTCGTCCAACCACGAGAATCTAGACACAAAAAGAATGTGGCATACCCCGCGCATCTTCACCTCTCCTGGAGGGAGAGTAACCAAGCCCAAGAAGTGGGTACTGGAACAAGGTATATACGTAACCATATGCTCAAACAAGAATCCCGAACAAGATCGTAAGGGGATCTCCATCCCGTAGCTCAGCCCAAGAAAACGAGTAGCCAACAGTCCCAGAAGTAAACTCCATCGATGCCCAGAATCCTGCACGTTTGCCCCGAACTGCAAGCCAAGGGGATAAATCACCGCACCTCGACACTATCCGCTTTGGGCGGCACTGACTCACCCGCACAGTTTTAGATCGCGTCACAAGAACACGTCTCGGTGGGGAAAGTTCCCCTCATACTTGAGAGTTATAGGGAAAGTCAAACCACACCTCATCACTACCCTGCAGTCGAGAGGTCTCTTCAAAGCCAAAGCCGTCACAACACTAAACCGTATAACCAAGGGTCCCGCTCCGGTAATCACGGAGGAAAGCCACAGAACAGCCTAGTGGAATGGACTGAGTCTGAAATGCCAATAGGTGTCCCACTGCCCAGCCCTGCTAGAGGGTAATTCATAACCAGATATCGGGTGACCCATTGCCCAACCCTGCTGGAGGGTAAACCTTAATACATCATCAGGCGACCCGCTGCCCAGCCCCACTGGAGGGTAGACCTGGAACTAGATGATGGGAGACCCACTACCCAACCCTGATGGAGGGTAGACCCTAAGAGGTCGTTGGGTGACCCACTACCCAGTCTCTGCTGGAGGGTAGACCCTAAGTGCGTCGGGTGACCCACTGGCCAGTCTCTGCTGGAGGGTAGACCCTAAAAGGTCGTCGGGTGACCCACTTCCCAGTCTCTACTGGAGGGTAGACCCTAAAAGTCTGTGAGCAACCCAATGCCCAGCCCTGTTGGAGGGTAAACCTGAAGAAGTCGATGAGTAACCCACTGCCCATCCCCACTGGAGGGTAAAACTCAGAACTGCTCTGGCCATCTCTCCTGGAGGGTACAACACTGGCCAACTGAACAAGGAGTGGGTATCGTGCAACCACCCAACTCCAGAACAACTCTCCCAAAAGAGGTTCAGCGCCTGTTCCATCACTGGGTGTCACTAGCACCGCTACCGGCCGATCCATCGAGAATGAAACTAGGGGGAGACCACTCAACCCTGCTGGTCAAACAAACGAGCACAGAGGGACCCTCTACGTCGTGGGAGGTCAAAGTACGCAAAGCAGAGCTCAACAAGCACATGGGTCCCACTCAATGTGTGGCCCCAAGTTAACCCCAACCAAGCACATGAACGTCTCAGGTACAAACCACACATACCTCCAAGCGCTCCCGTATACTCCCAGAGTATACCTCACTTTCAACCCAAGGTCTATCGTGCACCTGGCACCCAACGTCAATGCGAAGGCGTGATGTAACATCTCCAACTTTCCACCTCAACGACTGGGGAATGACCAGCCACATCTATTCAAGAATTACTTCACTCACACAGGGGTGCACGCGATCACATGCCAAGGGTCCGCTACAAACATAGTAGAAGAACCGCCACCGGGGGACCTTCATATTTCCACATTTAATAAGATCATGCAAGAGGCTCCGCACAACCAAACGGATTGTACCATTGTAATCCTCACGAAAAAACACGTGAGATAGACTACTTACTCGCCTCAAAAGGATATCCGACAGAAAGGTCGCCAACACCGCCTCATGCCCGAAGGTCGTCTCGTGATCCCGAGCCTCGGCCCTGAAAACAGTCGGGCTCATCGCACTATTGCGATCCCCTCGGGAAAACACGTCAAAAGCACTACTCACACGAGTGCAACAAATATCTGGAGAAAAAGTTGCATTCCGGTGCAACGGACACGAGCGGTGCTTCGTGGGACCCACATCCCGGTCCCGAAACACAACGAACAGATCACACCATTTCGATCCTCTTAAAAAAGTACACAAGTTCGACTAATCACTTGTCCAAAACGAACACCTGGTGATAAAGCTGGAAAATCACCGCCAATGCCCAAACATCCCTCGTGGGTCCCGCACCATTGTGCGGAATTAGAGCGGGCAGATTGCGCCATTGCAATCCCCTCGAAAAAACATTCAGAACGGACTGCTCGCACGCCCCGAACGGACGACCAAAGAGGAAGTCGTTAAACGCTGCTCGCAGCTCAAAAGACGGCCCGTGGGGCCTACACCTCAACTTTGGCCTCAACGCCTGAAACTACCTTAGAAAGCTCCGCCTTAGTGCCAGGGTCCCAATGCCACTGACATCGCTTAAATCGGATGTCGGGCGCATTCGTGCCGTCCAAACAAGTTCCCCCAAAAAAACGACAATTCACTTAAAGATGCGTTGCGCCTCTGAGGCCCCTCGTTTCGGGAATTAAAAATTCCCAAAACCATCTCAAAAACTTTGTCTTGACACGAGCTCCGCGCTGCCGCAGACGGTGCTCAAAAAGGACGCCCGTAGCCCGAAATATGGGCATCCAAATATTTTAAAAAGGGGGGGGGACCCCCTTGGGTCGGACTGGCTCGGTCCGCCCCGCTCGGGCCGGCCCGCTGGGACCGTGGCCCAGCTGCCTCCCACGAGACCCGCGCTGCGCGCGGGTCGCTCCACCGACTGGCCGACATGGCCAGTTGCGTCCACGCGGAGACCTGCATCATGCGGGTCTCTGTCTCCCCACAGGGTCGCGCGCCTGCGACCCCGACCATCCCCTCTCGCCGGCGCCCGCAGCCGGCAGCCTCAGCCGGTCCGCCAGCGCCGTCCCGCACCGGCGAGGTGCCGCCCGGCCAGCCGGATGGCCGGCCATCCTTCCGCCACGCCGCTGTCCACCATGGGGCCGCCGTCCGCCAGACCTCCTTGCCGACCACCGGAATCCAGCCTCGTGCCCGGAAAACTTCAGAGGACCACCAGAAACGATCCGGTGGTCGAAAATTTGATCCAAATAGCGTTCCGGAAAGCTCAGGACAAGTTCTACGCAATTATGGGCTTCGTTCGATGATCCAATGGCGCAATTGATCATAAATGGAAATTAAGCGGTGAAAGGGGTGTAAAACTCAAATCCGCCTACCTGCGGGCGGAATGCCGATGCTTCTATGCTTGATCCAAGCTCCGCTGCGGCCAAAACTGCCTCTGATCCATCATTGCCATCTTGGAGAAGGAAGAAGGAGGAGAGGAGCTCGCCAGGGGAGCCCCATATCCGAATTCCAGATGGGGTCGGGATTAAGCCTTCCATAGGCTGAAAACCACGCTCTGAGCCCAACGATGGTCTCAGAATTTTAATCCGAGGATCCGTTCGAAAGTTATTAAACTCAACGCTCGAGGCCGCTAAATTACGAAAACACCCCTGGGTCCATTTTTCACAGACGGACCGCACCCGCAAAAATTATACCCCTCTTAGGGTAAACGGCACGTTCCGGACTCAACGGTGCCCTCAGGTTTCCAATCCGAGCCACCGTTTAAGACACTTGCATTAAGCCATTAAATGAATGAATTAATTAATTAATTTATCTGTTTAACGTTCCAGAAGTGGGCGAGGGGTCCAAACGCCCCGCACCGACATGCTTTATGTCGTTCCTAGGGTAAAAACCCCATTTCAGACCCATCCGTACACTCGGATCTCTGATCCGGATCACTGTTTAGGAGTTATCCCATTTATTTGGCATTTCCAGTGTGAACGCACTGAAAATTTAATTTCGGCCACACCGGGGCTCGGAATGACACGCCGTCTGAAGGTGATACTCTGGAATAAGAAGAAATATTCCAAAGTATTTCACAGAAAAAACTAGGTTCTTAAAATACGAGTGTGCCTACTATCATTAAAAGGGGCACTGGAAGAAGTATTGTCCTAAAATTGAGAAACCAAAGACAAATGTTGTACATAGAACCAAGGATGTTGAAGATGTTGAAGATACTATCCTCATTTGCTCGACGGTCAACCATTCAGAAGGTTGGATTCTTAATTCAGGTTGTTCATTCCATATGTATAGGAATCAATATTGGTTTTCAAACCTCAATGAGTCAGATAAAGGTGTGGTGTTTATGGGAAATAACCACCCCTCCCACACGAGAGGTATTGGAACAATACAGTTGAAGATGCATGATGGTACAACTCGATGCCTTAAAGATGTAAGATATGTACCAGAATTGGAGAATAACCTTATATCGCTTGGAGTTTTGGATAAACTTGGTTATCAGATAACTATTGAAGATGGATTCATGAAAATTATCCTCGGTGCACTCCTTGTGATGAAAGATATTTGAAAAGGTACTTTGTATTTTTTGAATGTTGAGACTGTTACATGTGGAGTAGTGATGTCATATAAGAGTATCACCACTGGTAGAACACAAATGATTATACGAAGACCTTCCAGGTTTGGAAAATCGGTTAGCTTTGCTCTTTCTATAGTTGAAGGTGGTGTTTCAGATTTCTATCTAGATGTTTTGGATAACAAATAAATGAACCAGTGGAAGTCTGTTATAGAAGAATATGTGAATTTACTACATCGGAATATTATCTGGGATCTTGTTCCTCCTCCGAAGGACAACAAAGTTGATACAGGGATCAAGTTCCAACATTGTTTGGACTTGATCAATATGACTCAAACTTGAGATGCCTACGTGCATCGAGAAGTCAGCATCAGGGAGAAATATTTGTTTCAGCAGCAACATGAAAATTTGTTTCAATTATATGATGTTTTGTTTGAGTGGAAACATGGTGATATTTTTCATCAAGGTGGAGATTATTGATTTTTTGACAGGAAAAATAACACCATCCAAATTAGTGGGTGGCCAACGGAAGAAAATTACAGGATTTGGTGTCGCCAAAGAAGAGCCTGCTTTGATTGGTGACCACCAAAGGAGACATACTTTAGTGTTTGGTGCTCTCCATGAAGAATTGCTAGGAGTTGGTGGTTGTCCGGAGAAATTTTGAGCGGCCATATGTATTTTCTCCTCCACCGCTGCTTTAAATATGAGTGTGTCTCTATGAGATATGAGAGACATATGTGTGGGATTTTGTAAACTTTTTATCCCCATTTGAATAAGAACTTTTCTTCCTTCCTTGGGTCATCTGACCGAACCATGTAAATTTTGTGTCCCTTTGATGTTTTTATTTCTCAACTTTGTGTGTGAATTTGAGAGGGTGAGCGGTTCCACTCCAACACATGGAACATAACACAATGTTGATAAGAGTGATGTGTTCGCCAAATGAGTGATTTTTTTTTCCAGTTGCAGATGTGCCCCATTATTTTATTCAGCATGCCCCCAAACCAACTCATTTTTATTCTTCTGTTAGAGATGGGAGCACCTAAATACATCAACGTCAGCTGCCTTTGATTCATACCCAGCTACCTTTAAAAGACCCTGCACCAACGAGCTGGGAACCTCCTGGAAACAAAAACACTGCTCTTATCCAAGTTGACCTTCTTCCCAATGAGCTTCCCATAAATCTCCCTCAAACTATTCCAACCTCTGATAGAATGCTGCCTGCCATTAATAAAGAAGATCACATCATCAAAAAAATCAAATGAGATATGAGGCTATCCCCTGATCTATTCCTCTGAGGTCTTATTGAACCTTCCTCCACGTAGTGCCTCATGTTAATTATGAGGGCCTCTTTAGAAATGATAAACATGTTTGGTGAAAGAGGGTGTGATTTCACATTCACGTTTTTTTAATTGTTAATTAAAATTACATTTTTTAATATGTGTTTTCTATTTTGAGGGTTTGTTATGAGGCCCACCACACATTTCAGATCAATCGTCCACGTGCCTTGCCATTTTACTCTTTGGTTTTGTTTTCATTTCATAAAAGAAATAGGGAGAGATCAGATGGGGAATCCCAACCCTTCCAGATGTGAGCACAAGATGAGGCAGGGGGTTCGACCGACCTAAATTGGCAAGTAATTTTAGTGGATCAAAAGGGTGATGGCAGCAACAGACAGACCCCTATCGCCCTGGTTCTAGTGTTCTGGATGTGCACAGGTTCGACTTCGGATCAGCAATGGTCGGTGAAAAGCTTCAACCCCACCTTCTTCATTCGATGGGGAGAGGTGTGGTGACATCTCCTGGAATCACATAGGCTTCAGCTACCTCATGGCGGTGTAGTGCATGACTCAGCCCCATCCACATACGCGACAAGGATTCATGAATACACTTCTTACTTCATGCACTCATCCTTGGTTAGGCGGCTTCGTTTCTCACCAGATTTGGTTAGGGATGACGCTTCTTGGATGGCATTGAGGAACCTGGAAAGCAGGGGTTCATAATCAAGTTCACCGATAGGATGAACCTGGGGAACGATCTTGAGCAGTGGAACAACTGCATGTTTTCTGGGCAGCTGTAGAGTTCTTGCGCAGCAGTTGTGGACCTAGAGTGTTGACGAGGCTTGGATAACAACGGAATCAGATTGTAGCAGGGACGACATCACCACACTTGGACAACGACACAACATTCTGGATAGAAGCGCACTGAAGGTTCTGGGTGTAGCGGAAGCTCATGGGTGGATGTACCCACTTGGATTTTTGTCATTAGAAATGATTTATCCGGGATCAATATGATGATAAATGCCAAACTCCACGGATCGAATCACAAAAATGGACAAAGAAAAAGAATAGTACTGGAACCGCAAATAAGGATCATCACAGGTTGATTATAATTAATATAATTAATTGACAAGAAGTAATTTTTTGGGCATTATTTATTCATTGATATATCTGATCACGTTCTGATGTGATTCATCGTTGTGTCGTAGAAGCCAAGTGTAGACTTCCTATAGCGGTGATCCACATGTCTACCACATATCTCTGGACATCGCCAAAAGATTATCTGGGTGCTAGCATGGAGAAACATTTGCTTTCATTTTCCGCCTTAGATCGCCTTGATCCGATAGAGGAGGATCTCTCTTGGTCTTGAGAGCATTTTTGGAGGAAGGAGTTATTTCAGTCTTGAGAGAATTCTCCAAAATTGTTGTGCACAAATATTGAGGAAAAGTGTTGGGTTGTGAGGATATTTATAATTGGGTTTGATGTTATAGAGTTATGATAATAAATAAATGTGTTACGCGTTTTATTTATTTCATTAACTCTCATTACAAACCCCCATGTCAAATTATTAATTCCTTGAAATGCACCCACGCTGATTATAATAAATATCATTTTATAAAACAATATTATATCCTCAAAATCCAGACTAGAAAAACTACACGACGTGTAATCATTAATACACGACGTGTACTTGTTTGTCATAAAAAACAACACGGTGTGTATTCATTAATACACAACATGTACTTGTTTTCCATTTCCTTTCCAAAATGAAAACCACAGAGCGTGTAATCATTAATACATGGAGTGTACTTGTTTTCATTTTATTCTTCCTCCAACATTAAAATGATTTTCGCTTCCTTGAATAATTATTAAACCACATACGATAATAATCTTTATTCTACTTGATATAGTTGGATACACTTAGTGTGTGACCCTCTAGGCCTATTTCTCGTTGGCATTAGGCGGGCTTGCTTAAATTCCAAGATTACTGTCTAGAAACAGATCAAGGCACCCAAGAGAAATAAGTTGATGCCACATTGACATGTCACCTCATACAAACGCTTACCATGTAATTTAATCCCTTTGTCTCAATATCTCATCAAGGAGGTTTCATAGAAGTTCAGAAACCTATATGCTTGATCCGTCGTTCTTTGACTACCTGAAATACACTTGTCGTTACACCATGGCCATGGAATTTTGTGCGATAGTTCTATTTCAATCAAAGGGACGAGATATCAACTTCCATAATTGGAAGGGACAAATATTTCCTCGACTTATCCATTAATAACATGTCACTCGTGATGCACCCAACGTACCCTACTTCCCGCCAACTATCTGTGTGATGGTTTTCATCAGTAAATCTAAGTGTGCGAGTCATGAATGAGTTAATGATAATATTCTAGTCTAAGGACCATTACACATGCTTATAGATAGAAATGTCTGATGACACCAAAGCATGCAGAATTACTACTGGCGGGTCTGTTCTCATAAACTCCCATCTTGGAGATTACCAAGTGTGAACTCCATGAGAGAGAGTCTCATCTTCTTACGAGTACTCGCACATGACAGTCTGTATACTATGTGTCCCATCATAGTATGTCATCCAACCTTAGAACTTTATTTAAGAATATTGTTATATCATTTCAAGGTTCTCATCATAGCGGGGATCTTACATAAACTTATTAATGCAACAAATATTCCAGGGCATTATTATATTATAGTCATGCATAACAATGAACAATGTATAATAAGTGTACATTCATGTAATCAAAGTACAAATAGTTGGTTCTCAAGACACCAACTCTAACAAACTCCCACTTGTACTAGAGCCAACTGCCTACGACTTTTAGTCCGCTAGACCTCACATGATAATCATGTTTCTACTGAGTCAAGGCTTTAGTCAAGGGGTCTGCCACGTTGTCTTCCATGGAAATACTGCTCACTGCAACTTCACCTCTCTGAGAAAAATCCCTCAAGAGATGATACTTCCAAAGTATGTGCTTTGTCCGCTGATGTGACCTTGGCTCTTTTTCAAGTTCCACCGCTGCAGTATTATCACAATAGAGTGTGATAGGATTTTTACTGCTAGGTACTACATCTAGATCTTGGAAAAATCTTCGCATCCATACTACTTCTTTAGCTGCCTCAGAAACTGCGATATACTCGGACTCTGCTGTAGAATCTACGACTACACCTTGCTTTGAGCTCTTCCAGCTCACTGCACCTCCATTAAAACTGAAGATGTATCCAGTCTGCGAATTCATCTCATCTTGATCAATATGGAAAATAGTATCTACATGTCCTCTGATGACTAGTTACTCATATCCTCCATAAACTAGGAACATATCCTTAGTATGCCTCAGATACTTAAGGATAGTCTTGACTTTCATCCAATGGCGGTCTCCTGGATCAACTTGATATCTGCCTACTGCACTTAATGTTTAAGCAACATCTAGACTTGTACATAGCATAACATACATGACTAAAACAATCGTGGATGTGTAAGGTATCCTTGCCATTTTCTTTATTTCATCATGTGTCTGAGGAAAAATTTTCTTGGAAAGATGAATGCCATGTGACACTGGAAAAAATACCCTCTTGGACAGTTCCATACTGAATCTCTTCAGTATCTTTTCAATGTATATACTTTGACTCAGGCCCATCATTCTCTTGGATCTATCACGATGGATCTTGATCCCAAGAATATATACTGCCTCTCCCAAGTCTTTCATAGAAGAGAATTTATCCAACCATGACTTAACTGACTGTAAGACAGGTACTTCGTTTCCAATTAGTAATATGCCATCAATATATACTATTAGGAAAACGACTGTACTTACACTAAACCTTTTGTATACACAAGGCTCACATTCATTCTTAACAAATCCAAATTCTGTTACAGCTTCATCAAAACGAATGTTCCATGACGTTGATGCTTTCTTTAATCCATAAATGGATTTATGCAATTAACATACCTTGTTGGCATCCTTTGGAGTCACAAACCCTTCAGGTTGTGTCATGTAGACATCTTCCTAGAGGTTCCCATTAAGGAATGCTATTTTGAAATCCATTTTCCAAATTTCATAGTCATGGTAAGCGGTAATGGCCAATAGGATTCTGATGGATACCGGTGAAAAGGTTTCATCATAGTCAATTCCTTGATGTTGTCTAAAACATTTTGCAACCAGTCATGCTTTATAGGTGCTGACTTGTCCCTCCATATCCAGTTTCTTCTTGAATACCCATTTATTACCAATAGTCTTTACATCAACTGGATGATCTAACAAAATATAGACTTAGTTTTGGTACATGGAATCCATTTCAGAATTCATGGCTTCTTTCCACTTGGAAATGTTTGTGTGTTCAACTGGTTCCTTGTAGTTAAGAGGATCATCATTATCAACCAATAACGAGTCACCATCCTTGGTGATAAGAAAACTACATCATTCTGGTTCTCTTACCTCTCTCGTGCTCCTACGTAGTTCTTGCGTCTCTGGAACATATTGTTCTTCCACGGGGCTGTGTGGAATCTGTTCTTGTACCAAATCCTGTGTATCTTGAGCCTCGACTTCATCGAAGTCTATCTTGCTCCCACTATCTCTTTTGGAGATGTGCTCCCTCTCAATGAATATGACGTGTCTTTCCACTGTAACCTTTTTATCTAAGGGGTTATATAGGTAATATCCCCTTGTTTCCTTGGGATATCCTATAAAGGTAAACTTTTTGCCTCAGGGTGCAAGTTTGTTACCTGAAGAGGCCTTAAAAATGCTTCTCTACCCCACGCATATAAATTTGATAACATGGATTTACGTCCACTCCATAACTCGTATGGAATACCATTTATCGATTTAGTTGGTACTTGGTTTATTATGTGTGCTGCTATTTATAATGCATATCCCCAAAAGGATAATGGAATACTCGCATGACTCATCATTTATCTCACCATGTCCAACAGGGTGAGGTTCCTCCTTTCACTTACACCATTCCACTGAGGCGTGTAAGGAGGAGTGAGTTGAGATAGAATCCCAAACTCCCGTAAGAAATCAATGAATTCCTGATTAAGATATTATCCTCCCCTGTCTGAGAGGAGTTTCTTTATCTTCTTACCAAGCTGGTTCTCAACTTCATTCTTGTATTCTTTGATCCGATCAAAATAATCCGACTTATACCTCATTAGGTAAATATATCCATATCTACTAAAATCATCAGTAAAAGTTATTAAGTACAAGAACCCACCCCTTTCTTCAACTGAAAATGGTCCACACACATCTGTGTGAACTAATTCTAGAATCTCTTTAGCCCTTTTACCTTTCCCACTAAATGGGGCTTCGATCATTTTGCCTTGTAGACACGCATGACATACACCAAGTGGTTTTAGTTCGAAAGAATATAAATACCCATCTTGATGTAATTTTGTCAAATGTTTCTCATTGACATGACTTAGCCGGTGATGCCAAAGTTGGGTGTGGTCTGAGTCATGTGAATTAACATTGTCATCGATTGACATTACTTGGTTTGTGTAGCCTAACACATAAAGGTCGTTATATAAATGTGCCCTACCAAAACAAATGCTATCTTTATAAAAGTAGAAACATTCATTTCCAAATTTGAAGATGAATCCATCAGTATCTAATCTGGATACTGAAATAATGTTTTTGGTTATAGAGGGTACATAATAACATCCACTTAATACCATGACCATCCCAGTAGGCAATATGAGGTGGTAGTCTCCGACAGCCACAACAACGAGTCTGGATCCATTGGATGCTCGCAGATCCACCTCACCTCATTCAATCTTTCAGAATCTACTTGGTTCCTATATTTGGATATAGATGTGAGCACCATAAGCAGTATATAATACCCAATTGGTAGAAATAGATAGATTGCATTCAATAACAAACGCACCTGAAGCTTCCCCTTGATTCCTTGGCTGGGCGCAGTTTTTTTCCAGTGGCCCTTCTTGCCACATGTGAAACAAATAGCCTCTTATTCTCTTGCCTCTCCTTTGATCTTCCTTTTCTTGTAAGGACTTGAAGAAGCTTTGGGCTTAAATCTCTTTGACTTCCCTTTCCTTTTATTCACCATAAGGATAGAAGGCTTTTCGCGCTTCATATCATTGTCCACTTGGAGAACGAGGATAATAAGATCAGATAGAGACTTCTCAATGTTTTTCATGTTGAAATTTACAGCAAAGTTATAGAAGCTCTGGGGGAGTGATGCAAGAATGAGATCGGTACCCAGTTCTTCGGGGAGTATAAACCCTAAAAACTCTAAGCTCTAAATGTATCCAATGATCTTAACTACATGAGGCCCAGCTGGGGCACCCTCTCCAAGATTGATCTGAAATAAAGCCTTGGAGATCTCAAACCTTTCCTGTATTTCTCTATCCTGGTATAGACCACAGAGGTGCTCGATCATGCTATAGGAATCCATGTCTTCATGAGACTTCATGAGCTCACTATACACTGATGATAGCATCAGAAATTGAACTTCGAGTGCATCGCTCAAATGTTGATCAAAGACCAGGAAATCTTTATCACTCGCCCCTTGGGTAGGAGAATCAGGAAGTGAGGACTCCAACATATAAAACTTTCATTCATGGCGTAGGATAACCTGAAGGTACCTAAACCATTCTTAAAAGTTACTGCTGGTGAGGATATTGTCTTTAACCAGAATTGATCGCAGAGAAAATGTGGTTGATGAGTTTGTCATATTGATTTTACAAATTAAAAGAGCGGATTTATCAGTACTTTCTTGATTACATTTTATGAGAAATAATAAATTTTATTAAGTCTCCCTCTATTTTATTAAGTCCCAATGGCCCTCACCATTGAAATTGTAATGTCCAGTTACTTTGACATTCTAGTGGCAAGGATCCATATTCCCCTTCTCATAACCCCAAAAAGGGCTGGTCAAGATATTAGAAGGTATTTAGGTAGGCATGTCTTTGCCAACTATGATCTTACAGTTCCTTGATCTGTTGAGTGGACTCCCCAATCCGGAAATCCTGACTTGGATTTCCTCAACACTTGACTCCATTTTACAACAAGTCTAGCAAGGGCTACTACTCTTGATGTAAAATGTTTAAGTCAACCCGAAACTTTCATAAGAGCTTCCTTTATAAAAGTAAGTGTACCAACAAGGATTGGTCACACACATATTTTTATCGATTCTTTCCCTTAATCAAGTAACAGAAGGCTTGGTCTGACTTAATATGGTATTTGAGGGATTTAAATCCTTTATACATAGTTTCTCATTATCACATGCTTTTTAATATTAAGTGATGCTTTCTTAAGTGATTAACCATGTTCTGATAATGTTTACACATAGTTTAGTTTTTATTTTATTCCATATTTACATGCTTGTTTATTTAATTAATTATGTGATCGCGACAAAACATACATAATAAATAAACCATGTAATCAGACAGAAATAAAATAAGATGGCATGATCATGAGATTCTATTGGTTATCTTATCTAGAGGTTTTGATAAGCTAACCATGACCTAGGGGAAAACACCTTGAACCTGATGGTTTGTGTTTTGCAGCTCCCACCTGTCCACCTTTATATCTTCTTGGATTGGTTTCACCTTAGATTCAGATTTTGAACCATCTCCTCTGGCTTGGGAGATCCTCCATTACATGGGGTTTACATTAAAGAAACCATGGGAAGGCAAACCCTACATATTATTGGAAGAAGGCTCACAGACCAAAAAATTTAAATTAAATAAATTTAAATGAAACCATACACACACAAAGGGTCGTTGGTCTAGCTCATGATCATCCATATCATGCAACGCCATTTACACATATTTAGTATTCCAATTCTTTTAATTGTTCTATTATTCAAGATAAGTCGTGATTGAATTCAATTAATTATGATCTTATAATTAATCAATTCTTTATCTTAAATTCCTCTATGAATTTTCTTGAGATTCTTCTCATCCATATTCCTTGTACAATGTATTTGTACTTTTGGAGGAAACCTGGTGAAATTCCATTTCTGGAAAGTACATGATGTGTAGGCTATATTACACAGCGTGTATTTATTTTCACCCTTTATCCAAAGTACATGCCGGGGGATTTGGCATGTTTTCTGTACTTTGGAAATTTTGGAGTAAACGACGTGTACTTCCTTGTTACGTGGTTACCAGCTTGGAAATCCTATGTACGCAGTACGCAACTTCGCCTTGTACACGGTTTTACTTGGGCCGGATCGGACTACAAAACGTGTTGATTCAACATACACACCATGTATTCCGGTTTCCACACTCCGTTCTTTTCTAGTCAACACGGTGTAATAAATACTTAGGTATACTCAATTCACACGACGTGGTTTGGCGTACCAATACCGGTTCGTTGAACCTAAGTACAAGGAATGTAGTTTTCACTACACACCGTGTATTCTTGTGTTGTACAGAAAGAAAGAGCGGCTCCTCCGGATGAGTTCCTCATTTTTATTTTAATCAAAATTTAAATTAAAAGTTCATTTCTATGATGTGAATCGAGAAATGAAGGAGGAAGAATAGATCTCGTTCATTCAGATTTATAGAACGATTTATCTTGAATTGAACCAAATATAAATGTGTAAATTATCAACGAAAATTAAATAACTATAATCAACATTGTAACCTCACTCTGATACCATTTGAAGGTTCCGAGCGCAGCGGAAGCTCGTGGGTGGATGTGCCCACTTGGATTTTTGTCATTAGTAATGATCAATCCAAGATCAATACGACGATAAACGCCATAATCCATGGATCGAATCATAGAAATGGACAAAGAAGAAGAATAGTCCCAGAACCACAAATTAGGATCGTCATAGGTTGATTATAATTAATTTAATTAATTGAAAAGAAGTACCTTTTTGGGCGTTCTTTCTTCGTTGATATTTCTGATCATGTTCTGATGTGATTCGTCGTTGCGTCGCAGAAGCCAAGTGTAGACTTCCTCTAGAGGTGATCCACACATGTACCACGTATCTCTGGGAATCTCCAAAGGATTCTCCAGGTTCTATCATGGAGAAACATTTGATTGCGTTGTCCACCTTAGACCACCTTGATCTAATGGAGGAGGATCTCTCTCGGTCTTGAGAGCATTCTTGGAGGAAGGAGTTTTTTCAGTCTTGATAGAATTCTCCAGAATTTTTGTGCACAACGATTGAGGAAAAGTGTTGGGATTGTGAGGATATTTATAATAGGGTTTGAGGTTATAGAGTTATGATAATAAATAAATGCATTACGCATTTTATTTATTTCATTAACTCTCATTGAAAACCCCCATGTCAAATTATTAATTCCTTAACATGCACCCATGCTGATTATATTAAATATCATTTAATAAAAAAATATTATATCCTCAAAATCCCGACTGGAAAAGCTACACGGCGTGTACTTGTTTTTCATAAAAAAACTACACGGTGTGTAATCATTAATACACGACCTGTACTTGTTTTCCATTTCCTTTCCAAAATGAAAACTACATGGCGTGTAATCATTAATACACGACGTGTACTTGTTTTCAAAAATAAAAACCACACAGTGTGTAATCATTAACACACGACGTGTAATTTTTTTCATTTTATTCTTCCTCCAAAATTAAATCGATTTAGGCTTCATTGAATAATTATTAAACCACATACAAGAATAATCTTTATTCTACTTGAGATACTTGGATACACTTAGTGTGTGACCCTCTAGGCCTCTATCTCATTGGCATTAGGCGAGGTTGCCTAAAGTCCAAAATTACTATCTAGAAACGGGTCAAGGCACCCAAGAGAAAGAAGTTGATGCTACATTGGCGTGTCACCTTATATGAACTCTTACCGTGTAATTTAATCCCTTTGTCTCAATATCTCATCAAGCAGGTTTCATGGCAGTGTCATAAACCTATATGCTTGATCCGTCGTTCTTTGACTACCTGAAATAAACTCATCATTACACCATGACCATGGAATTTCATGTGACGGTTCTTTTTCAATCAAAGGGACGAGATATCAACTTCCATAAATGGAAGAGACAAATCCTTCTTTGACTTATCCATTAATAACATGTCACTCATGACACACCCAACGTACCATACTTCCCGCCAACTGTCTGCGTGATGGTTTTCATCAGTAAATCTAACTGGATGATTCAAGACATGATTTAATGATAATATTTCAGTCTAAGGACCATTACACACGCTCGTATATAGCAATGTCCCATGACACCAAAGCATGCAGAATTACTATTGGCGGGTCTGTTCTCATAATCTCCCATCTTGAAGATTACCAAGTACGAACTCCATGAGAGAGAGTCTCGTATTCTTACGAGTACTTGCACATGACGGTTTGTATACTATGTGTCCCATCATAGTATTTCATCCAACCGTAGAACTTTATTTAAGAATATTTTTATAGAATTTCAAGGTTCTCATCATAGTGGGGATCTTCCATGACCTTATTAATGCAACAAATATTCTAGGAAATTATTATATTATAGTCATACAGAACAACAAAAAATATATAATTAGTGTAGATTCATGTAATCAAAGTAAAAACAGTTGGTTCTCAGGACACCAACTCTAACATGCACAACTTGGAAGATTAACTTGGCAGAGGAGGTGGGTTCGAACCCTGGTAAGGGGGTTCAGTCCAGTTTATTAGCTTAGTTATATTTCGATAATGTTGGTGTTTTCTGGGAGTGCCTGGTGAGTTACTGCCTTATATCGAATCTCTTGTAATCATTTCTTGCAAAATAATAAACCCGTGATGATCCTGCCTCATGCACGTAGGCCATTGGCCAAAGCACGTAAATCCTCTGTGTTCCTTTTACTGCTTTCATTTTCTTTCTGCATTTATTTTGTCGAACTGGTTAATTTCTGAACATTCACTTGCTTATTGATTTAATTAAAAGCAGCTTTGACCATGCTTCTGTTGAATTTTCTGCTACTGGAAAATCATTTCAATTATGGTTTATGGAATTGATTGCGAAATAGTTTATGTTTATTGGTTTATTTGTTATAAGACCAGAATAATAAACATTAGTTTCAAATTTTGTATTTTGGGATTATGCAATCCTAATTTATACGCAATGGATCCTGGCTATTCGGATGGGGGATTGCCTTGCGCAGTGCACCTCCCCCAACAAGTGGTATCAGATCTTAATTGGGTATAACATTGTATCATCCAAATTTGAAATCTAATATTCATTATTTTAAATTATATTTTAGTGGATTTTACATGTGCATCATGATTTTTTGTTTTTGTTTCGTTCATCATTGGTCGTTTACGTTCTTTGGCTATAAAATTGTAATATGTTTTACTGTTGTTTTCCTTGTTACTCCCTTGACTGTTTTCTTGTCGAAACCCTATTGATGTCTCTTCGTAGTTGTTATGTGTTTCTCTTGTTCTGGGGTTAGGAAGGGGTTAGTGAGAGGTTGTCTTGTGTGAGAGTGTCTTGGTTAGAAGTAAAGTCCGTGGAAGGGTCGGTCCGTTTTTTTCGTCTCCTAGTTCTGCCTTTAGCCTTAGGAGAGTGAGCTGGCAATTAGCTCAAGGTTTTTTCCTCTGATGTGTCCTAGTTTTGGGATGGTGTCTCTAGGTGTGACCTGCTATGAGTGGTGATTGGGTCTGGGCAGTGTCAAGAGAGGCAGTGTCATGTGAATAGGTTTGGTGATGATCGAGCTTCATAGAGGTTCTGTCGGGATCTATGTAATGATGTTCGGTGGTTCATAGATGTCATTGAGGCTAGACTATGGTGAGTTTTCTTAGTCTGTAGTGGACTACCCTTAGATCACCGGTGTACTAGTAGGCTTAAAGTTTTCCCTTAGGACTCTTGGGACTGCATGAGATTTGCAGTGGTGCCCGGTTGTTGAGGGACCTCTCTTGTTGGCTTGGTTTAGGCTGTGTTTCTATTTAGTGTGCTTCAATGGGGTAGAGTTGTGAATTCAAATCTGGGTTTTCCTTTGTGTCCTTGGAGGGTCAGTCTTCTCGGGTAACTTGGTATGAGGATAGTAAGGTGTTGGGAAGTGGTTTGACAAGCAGGTTCATGAGGAGATGTCTGGCTAACCACCAGAATTCATGACGGTACTGCTGGTATCTCTTTGTCAGCATCGGATAGGGGTACCTGGGAATTAGGTGCTTGATGTAGTGGGTGGGATAGACTAGGATGGTTTTTCCCTAGGTCGGTAGCGATCTGCCCTTGCTTGCTGGGTTTGTTTCCTCTTGGTTACGAGTTGTCTCTAGGACTTAGGCTGTATGGGTTATACAGTAGTGAGGTTAGGAGGTGTCTTCCCCTATTGCACGGTTCTAGGAAGTGTTTTCTCCTTAGGTGGAGAGTTTTCTGGGTCTGATAGATTTAGGTGGAGACCAGTTTTGCTTTGATATGCTTGATTTTTTAATGTTTATTTTATTACTGCTATTCGAATAACTACACTGGTTTACTGAGTGATTCTTTATGAATTTTTTGAGATGTTTGTTTTTCTATGTCTTGTTTGAGGATTGGTACTGCTGTTTTTCGCTACTTATGTGCAGGTACTTGTTAGAAGTATGAGAATTCCTCAATGACATCATCTCAGAGGTCTGATCAGGTAAGTTTAGGTATGCATTCTATTTATGTTTTGAGTTCTTAAATTATGAGCATGTTTAGAAGTAGTGTAGAATATCATTAATTAGGGTAGCATGTATCACGTTGATGCATGAAGGACGACCATTTTGGGTCGTACCTTGTAGGTGTTTCTAGTTTAGAATGTGATGCCCAAATTACTGATGATAGGTGGTGCAGAATCATCACGTGGTTAGGATTTTATTTTGCAAGGCGGAGTTTGTGTAACATTGTTGCATATTAAATTTTTTCATGAATTTTAATTACCAAGGTGGAGAATTGTGATTTCAATTTCACGTTTTTTTAATTGTTAATTAAAATTACATTTTTTCATATGCGTTTTCTATTTTGAGGGTTTTTTACGAGGACCACCACCCATTTCAGATCAACCGTCCATGTGCCTTGCCGTTTTGCGCCTTGGTTTTGTTTTCATTTCATAAAAGAAATAGGGAGAGATCAGATGGGGAATCACAACCCTTCCAGATGTGAGCGCAAGATGAGGCAGTGGGTTCGGCCGACCTGAATCAGCAGGGAATTCTAGTGGATCATAAGGGAGATGGCATCAACAGACAGACCCCTCTCGCCCTTCGCTGAGCACCTTGGTTCTAGGGTTCTGGCTGTACCGAACTTTGACTTCAGATCAGCAATGGTCGGTGACAAGCTTCAACCCAGCCTTATTTATTTGAAGGGGATAGGTGAGATGACATCTCCTGGCAGCACACGGGCTTTGGATTCCTCACGGTGGTGTAGTGCATGACCCAACCCCATCCACAGACATAACAAATATTCGTGATGGCACTTCTTGCTTCATAAGCTCCTCCTTGGTTTGGCGGCTTCGTCTCACACCAGATCTGGTTGGGGATGATGCTTATTGGACAACATTGAAGAACCTGAAAAGTGGGGGTTCTTGATCTAGGTCGTCGATAGGACGAACTTGGGGAACGATCTTGAGCAGTGGAATAACTGTAGGTTTTCTGGGCACTTCTGGACAGCTGCGGAGTTCTTGTGCAGCAGCTGTGGACCTGGAGTGTTGACGAGGCTTGGGAAACAGCAAAATCAGATTGCAGCAGGGACGAAATCACCAGACTTGGACAGCGGCACAGGGTTCTGGATAGAATCACACAACCTGGAAGATTGACTTGGCAGAGGAGGTGGGTCTGAACCCTGGTAAGGGGGTTCGGTCCAGTTTATTAGCTTTGTTATATTTCGATAATGTTGGTGCTGTTTGGGTGTGTCTAGTGTGTTACTATTTTATATCAAATCTCTTGTAATCCTTTCTTGTATAGTAATAAACCCATGATGATCCTGCCCCGTGCACGTAGGCCATTGGCCGAAGCACGTAAATCCTCTGTGTTCCTTTTACTACTTTTATTTTATTTCTGTATTTATTTTGTTGACTTGGTTAATTGCTGAACATTCGCTTGCTTATTGATTTAATTAGAAGCAGCTTTGACCATGCTACTGTTGAATTTGGTGCTACTGGAAAATCATTTCAATTCTGGTTTATGGAATTGATTGCTAATTAGTTTATGTTTATTGGTTTATTTTTTATAAGACTAGAATAATAAACATTAGTTTCAGATTTCGTATTTTAGGATTATGCGATCCTAATTTATAGCCAATGGATCCTATCTATTTAGATGGGGGACTTCCTTGCGCAGCGCACCTCCCCCAACAGAGGGTCCCCTTGCCTCAAACCCCAAACAGTTTTAATGAAACCAAAGATTCTCCAACTCAATAAAATGGACAGCCAAGGTGATGAATAACACCTAAACAACCATTCTTTGAAACCCATTTTACTAATTAACTTAATAATAAAATACCATTCAAGCATATCGTATGTTTTATCCACGTCAGTTTTGATAATGATATTAGAGACCATGGAATTTTTATTCAGATAATCCACCATCTCTTGAGTAATTCCCACCCCACCCTGAGTATTTATACTGTGTATGAAACCATGTTTCTCCTTTGACACAATTCTCAGGATCATGCCTTTCAGACTCCTGTTCACTAAGTTTTCCAAAATTTTGTATAAAAGCTTCATAGGCAGATCAGACGATATTGATTCAGAGATTCTGGATTTTGAGTTTTCCGAATCAAAGAAACTCTAGAGTCACTCACGACCATAGGAAGTGCCACCCCTTGAAAAAAATCCCAGATAGACTCCTTAACAATATCTTTAATGGTATACTAGGTTTGCCTATAAAACAACCCTGGAAAACCATTTGGTCCTAGAGAACTCTCCACCATCAAACTAAACACTACTTCCTTTATTTCCACCCCATTCGACAACGCCTCTAGAAATTCATTCTACCCATATTCAATCAATCTGGGAATGCTTTTCATGTACCTTGGTTCCTTGCTTACTGCCTCTAAGGACCAATGCAGACCACCCCAGGTCCTGCCAGCTAGTCTTTGAAGTGAACTAGGGCCATGAATCTAGCCACCCCAACTTCATTAATGTAGTACCCATCCTGAAGTTTGATATTAATAACATTTATTTCCTTCTTCTCCTTAAGACAAGCTTGGAAGTAGGTAGTGTTTTTTTCACCCTCCCTTAGACAAGTTTCCCGAGACTTCTCCCTGCTGATTCTCTCCAATTCGAGCAATTTATCCACCAGATGAGACTGCTTGTCATTCAAAACCGCAAAAATTTGATCATCCCAGGATTTTTGAAGTCTTAGATAAAGGCCGTATATTTCCTATTGAATATCCCCCAAACTGTCACCACTATTATGTCTGGCCTCAACCCAGGCCTGAACGTCAGATTTAAGATGCTCCAGCCTCCTGTGGGGGTCACTCCCATTTTGGGAGTCTCCTTTTCACAACAGCTAGGTTTATCCTTTGTCGGCAATGAGTAGGAGAAACCAAGTTGGACAACAGCCTTTGTTGAAGGATCATGCGGCAGGATGAGACTTCTCAGGGGTAGATGAACCTACCCCATCAACCAAAGATGTTTTTGGTTTTTCCTCATCTATTTAAATGGGATCCAATTCCATTGTTTGTAAGGGTGTATGTGTTGTAATCCGCCGACGAGATTCGGAGAAGAGAGAAATATAGTGACACCCTCCCGTTTCTCCCATGGATGTAGGTATACTTCCAAACCAGGTAAAAAATCTGTGTTGATTCGTTTGATTATTGTTTTTGTGTGTTTGGTGTACCACGCACCTCTGCTATGCCCAAACAAGTGGTATCAGAGGTGAGTCAGAGCGAACAGAGGTGAACCAGTGAGGCGACGATGAATTTTCAGGTGACCAAAAAATTGAAAGTGGTCGGAAAATTTTTCCGAGGCCAGATCCATGAAGAGGATGACGAGATGATTCCAACGGCGCAAGAGACGATAAAAATAGAGTTGAAAAGAGCCCGGTAGGCTCGGTCAAAGTTTGGTCAAAATCACAGGTGAAAAGTACCCCGTGCCGGAGAATACGACACTGTTCACGACGCTGAGTACAATTCTGGCAGGAACTCCGACGTACCACGTCAGCACCACGTCAGTGGGCAATTTGGAGCGTTGAACGTGTTTTGACCATATCTCGGTCAATTGGTGTCCGATTTTGGCGATCCAGGAGTCGATTCCGACTATTTTGACCATTCCAGACGCATCCGTATGGTTAGTGTTTCCAAATTCTCACTTCATAGAGTGGTGAAAAAGAGGTGCGACATCGACAGTGGTGATCACGTTTTGCGACAACGACGATGGCTGGTGTCGGAGCACTACCAAGATTGGATATCAAGAAGTTCGATGGTCAAAACAATTTCAGCTTGTGGAAAAGAACGGTGAAAGATATTCTGGTGCAGCAGGGCATGATCAGACCGTTGATCAGAGAAAAGCCTGAGGCAACCAGTAAAGATAATTGAGAAGAGCTTGAGATGCGGGTCATCAACACAATTCGACTGTGTTTGGCGAATGAGGTAAAATACTCAGTGTTGGACGAGATCTTACCGAAGGAGATCTGGAATAAGTTGGAGCAATGGTATATGATGAAGTCACTCAACAAAAAACTATTTCTGAAGAAGAAATTGTACCAGTTGTGGATGGATGAGGGAACGAATTTGTTGGATCACACCAACGAATTCAAAAAAATCCTCACACAGTTATTAGGGCTCGGTGTGAAGGTTGGAGAGGAAGATAAAATGATTTTGCTTTTATCATCCCTACTAAGCTCATTTGATGGGATTGTGACTGTATTGCTCATGGGGAAGGATACATTGAAGCTGGACGATGTGAAGACTTTGCTTCAAGATTCGGAGGTATTTCGAAGACCCACGATGCATTCAGGCGAGAAAATCATGGTGATACGAGATGATTAGCGTGGGAGGAGCCGACATCGGTAGTCAGGAGGTAAAGAATGATGACCAAAATCAAGAGGACGTGATCTAAGTGAAATCACGTGTTTCTGGTGTGAGAAGAAGAGTAACTATAAAAGTGACTGTGGAGAGCACAAATGGTACGTTGATGGGAAAAAAAGTTGAAGAGGAGGATGCAAACATCATAGAATTATCGGCAGATGATGAAGTCTGTGTGACAACGGGAAGTTTGAACTCATATGGGAGAGTTGAATGGGGAGAAGTGCAGTGTCATTACTGCAAATGATTTGGGCACATGAAGTGGGAATGCCGATTTCTAAAGAGGAAGAACGAGCGGGCTCAAAATCCAAAGAAAGACGGATGAGTTCTAGATTCAGGGAGCTCCGCACACATATGTACCACGAGTGGTACATTTGATACTTTTCAGCAGGTGTGAGACTCAGTGCGACTTGGTGATGGGTTAACATGTGAGGTTTGAGGAGTCGGGACAGTGAAATTGAAGACACCCGATGGAGGAGTTCGTAAACTGGCTGATGTGAAATTCATTCTGAGGACGGAACTTGATATCATTAAGTAGACTTGATGCAAAAGGGTTCAAGATTTCCATAGCAGGTGGAGTGTTGGAATTCCTACGTGGGGATGCAGTGATGTTTACTGGGAAGGAGTCTCAAGGGTTGTATCATTTTATGGGGACCGTAGTCAGCCCGAGATTGAGTGAAGATGGTGTAAGTGCCACGTCATCTAGCATGAAGAAGCATGTTCGATTTTCTGATGAAGTTTTCAACACCTACAAGGAGACTCCAGGTCAGGATTCTACCCCAAATTGGTCATGAGGGGGAGATTTTTGGGGGTCACCCCAATTTTGGGAGTCTCCTTTGCATGGCAGCTGGGTTTATCCTTTGTCAGCAAGGAGTAGAAGCATCCAAGTTGGACAACAGCCTTTGTTAAAGGAGCATGCGGCAGGAGGAGACTTCTCAGGGGTAGATGAACCTACCCCCCATCAACCAAAGATGTCTTTGGTTTTTCCTTCTCTATTTAAACAGGATCCAATCCTATTTTTTGTAAGAGTGTATGTGTTGTAATCCTACGACAAGATTCAGAGAAGTGAGAAATATAGTGACGACCTCCCGTTTCTCCCATGGATGTAGCCATACCACCGAACCACGTAAAAAATCTGTGTTGATCTGTTTGATTCCCGTTTTTGTGTGTTTGGTGTACCACGCACCTCCGATGCACCCCAATAACTCCTTCCAATACCTACCCATGCCTGCTCCTCTATCGGCTGGTTCCATGAAGAGTTAATAGTGTGGAAAAAACCATCCTTCCTTGACCAGCCACTGGAATAATAGAAACACGCAACATTCCTCACCTCGCTCTCAATGTTGACCACCAACGATGAATGATCTGACAATGATCTAGTAAGATGCCTAACCGAAGTGCTGGGGAAAGAATCCAGACTCTGCAAGTTACCAAGACATCTATCGAGCCTACTCCAGTTGCGACTTTTACCCCTCCTGTTGTTACACCATGTAAACTTTCTACCCAAATAACCAAGGTTAGATAGCCCATTTGATGCCATGAAACCTCTAAAATATTTCATGGATTAAAACGAATAAGCCACTCCACCCTTCTTCTCTCTGGCATCCAAGATTGTGTTGAAGTCACCCCAAAAAAACCAGGCACGCCTTCTGGGATTGAATCTACTCAAATACCACCACAGTTCCTGCATACCTATGGCATCACAATCACCACAGAAAACAGAAAAACAATCTCTGTTTCATCCATACTTATCGAAGTCGAAATATACTGATAAGATGCACCGATACAGCACATTGAAACACTCCTTTTCCTAAAAACCCAAACAGATTGATTTCATGGAGTGGAATTAAAGGCTATGGGGTCCACTCCCAATGTGGGGAGGAAGTTTGCGGGAGTCTCATTTGGCGGTAACACCAATCTAGGCGGCTGTGGAAGTTTCTCTTTCGGTAAGGAGGAGTCTCCATTGGTGGGCAGCCGATGGCGAGAGGAGTTCACATGGGTAGATGATCTGCCCAAATTCCTCTATAAAATGGGAATTAATCCTCCATTTAGATCTAAGGAGGGAGAGATGTAATGGAGGATTAAAACAAAAAAAATTACACCCATTACATCTCTCCCTCCTCAGATCTAAACAGAGGATTAATTCCCATTTTATAGAGGAAGTTGGGTAGCTCATCTACCCATGTGAACTCCTCCCGCCGCCAACTGCCCACCAAAGGAGACTCCCCCTTGCCGACAGAGAAACTTCCACAACCTCCTGGATTGGTGCTACCTCCAAATGAGACTCCCGCAAACTTCCTCCCCACATTGGGAGTGGCCCCCACAAATCTCCCCCTCACGACCAATTTGGGGTAGAAGCAAGACCTGCAGTCTCCTTGCAGGTGTTAAAAACTTTATCAGCAAACTGAGCATGCTTCTTCTTCGCCCCATCATTCTTCTTGCACACGAAAAGTCAAGGTTGTCACAATCCCTTTGCCGGAAACCCACCACCGAAAGGGGTCATCAGTGAACACCCCACAGTTGATGATGGACGACCGATGACTTTGGCATGTGAGGCGGGATATAGGGCTCGTGGATGTGACCTGGAGAGGATGGCAAGGATGGAGTTCCCTTCGAGGAATAGGAAGGGATGATGATGAATCCATCATCGACTGTGGGTTGTTCGCTGATGACCCCTTTTGGCGGTGGGTTTCCAGCAAAGGGATTGTGACAACCTTGACTTTTTGGGTGCAAGAAGAATTATGGGGCGAAGAAGAAGCATGTTCGGTTTGCTGATAAAGTTTTTAACACCTTCAAGGAGACTACAGGTCTTGATTCTACCCCAAATTGGTCATGAGGGGGAGATTTGTGGGGGCCACTCCCAATCTGGGGAGGAAGTTTGCGGGAGTCTCATTTGGTGGCAACACCAATCCAGGCGGCTACGGAAGTTTCTCTGTCGGCAAGGAGGAGTCTCCTTTAGTGGGAAGCCGACGGTGAGAGGAGTTCACATGGGTAGATGAGCTACCCAACTTCCTCTATAAAATGGGAATTAATCCTCCGTTTAGATCTGAGGAGGGAGAGATGTAATGGGTGTAATTTTTTGTTATTGTAATCCTCCGACGTGTTTCCGGAGAAGAGAGAAATATAGAGAACTGCCCCTCCTCCCATGGATGTTGGCTTTAAGCCGAACCACATTAAAATTTTTGTGTTCCTCAGTTTTCTTCCATGTGTGTGTTTTTCGGTGCTACGTAACCCCGCTGCGCCCCAACAAAGGCTTCATAAAATCCCATACGCTTTGGAAACACCTAGATATGCTCGATGCTCTACTTTGTCTTGAGAATTTCTAGAATAGAAATCTGTGAATGACACACTTTGTTAAAATCATAAGCACATTTGGCCTTCACCCCGAAACCTCTAGCATTCCACAACATTATAGAGATCATTGAATAAGAAGAGAGTAAGCTTTGCAGCCTGAGCAAGTCACCATCTTCACACCCGAAACGAGATGTGCTTCTTTCGACCACGTGCACATAACTATACCGCTATCTGAAGAGGACAAGAAAACCATAATAAAAACTCCTACGGAGGGATGGGGGAATCTAAGACTGCCCTGAGATCCAAATACTATTCAAGCTCAGTGAAATGGTTACCAGAAAATACAGAAGAATTCCGCAAAACACCAGGAGGGCCACCTTGGATCCTATCAGAAGAGGGATACTTCACCCGCATCGACCATGTTGAATTATGACATTTCATGTTTGTATTGAAATCATATGATTTCAATTTGTTATTTTTAATGGTTTTCACGACTTCCACATGGGATTAAGGAGGTGGAATCTGTTTATTGGCCGGACATTTTATTTCTTTTTATCTGGTTTATTTTTATCCTCTATACATGTTTTCCTTACCTGATTAGTGGTGCTTGATATGGACCGTCAATAAGCCGTGATCGAACGGGCCAGGATTGATCTCTGTTTGTTTCTTCATCTCGTATTGATCTTCCGTGATTTTGGTTGTTCCACTCCAGTTATGCCACTTGTCATGTGTGCTGTATTACTTATGGTTTCACGAATCGTCATGACGATATGAGCCTTCCACGCCGCTTCCATCCCGTGTCTCCACCTGACTTGCTTGTTGGTTCCTCTGGCACCCATTGATTGCGTAGCCCGAGGCGATCTTCTCTTTTTGGTGAAGTTTGGTTTTCTCTCTGGTTCGGTGGAGACTCTCGGCAGGCGAAGTGCTGAACCAGCTCCGTGTAGAAGGAAAGATACTATCTAGGATATCTAGGCCATCCACACTCCCCTCTGTCGTAGTATGTGCCACCTCCTGCAACCGGAGTCCTTCTCTGGTGGAGACTCAGTGGGGATCGTCCTGGTTCAGGGTATTCGAACGACTACGCCTCAAGTGGTAAAATTTTTGACGTTCTTTCCGTCGTAACTAAGATCTAGTTTGTAGTTCTTAGCTCTGTAGCAACTTACCTTTTCTTTGTCATGTATGTTGTTGCATCCTGCTTGTGTGTGTGCGTGAGTCCATCCAGGAGTGGACGAGGCTGACTCTACATGACAGGGTTAACCACTACCACCTAGTTCAGCAAGCTTGGCCTCATCAGATAGTTTCTGTGGTCCTTTTAATTTCTGCATTCGAGTCTGTATCTATTCTTTCTTTCTTTTCATTCATATTAATAAAAGTCTTGCCCTGGTGGTGTTCTCGTCGTGCACGTAGATCCCCTTGGGGTCAAAGCACGTTACATCTGTTGTCCTCTTTATCTTCATGCACCAGTTTTTTATCCTGTTCCAATTTCTTGATTGTGATTATCATTCTTGATCCATTTCATATATAATCAATCGGTAAATTGAACTCATCAATATGTTCACCATTAAACGCGACCGTGGATCTTGTCTTATTTAAGGTTTAAGTAATTAGCCCCAACAAGTGTTATCAAAGCCTATTGTTTCATTTCTATGGTTTCAACTAAGATTAATATTGATAAGTTTGATGGTGAGAACGATTTTAATCTCTGGAGAATTAAGATGACATCCTTGTTAGATCATAATGACCTAATTAATGCCCTTTCTGGCTCTAGGAATAAAGTCACCACTACTGCCCCTGATGGGAAGGCTGCTATCTCCTATGTAGATGTCCCTGAGGAGACCCTTAGGAAAGCCCGTAGTTTAATACTTTTATATTTAAGTGGCAAAGTGTTATGAAAAGTTGCATATGAGTCCTTTGCTGCTGGCATATGGTCTAAATTGGAGTCCCTTTACATGACTAAATCTCTTGTTGGTAGACTATATAAGAAAATGATATTATATACATTCAAAATGCGCCTTAGAATGGCAGTCAGGATACACATTAATGAATTTAATAAAATATTTTAAATATATCCAACATTGACATTAAATTGGATGATGAAGACCAATCCATTATATTGTTAATATCATTAGATGATTCATTTAACTCTTTTAAAGACTCTATGATGTACGGTAAAGACAAATTAACTCCTAAAGAAGTAAAATCCTCTTTTCTCTCTAAAGACCTTCAAAGGAAGGGTAGTTTGAAAACTGAGGTTGAGGGTTTAAATGTTTGGGATAGAGGTGATTCTAAAGGCCGAAGTGAGTCAAGGGGTAGGAGAAAAGAGAGGGGTCAGTCTAGGAAATATAGAAGAAAGTCTAAAGTCAAGTTAATCATATTATTTTAATGTAAAAAACCTGTACATATTAAGAGGAACTTTCCTAATAGGAATGGTGACTATAAATATACCAATAATGATCATTCCCTATTAGTTGAACAAGACTTTGACACTGCTGATGTGTTAAATGTTACTGACATAGCCATCTTAGATGAATGGTTCCTAGATCTCGGATGATCATTCCACATGTACCCTAGGAAGGAATTCTTTACTGAGTTAAGGGAAGTCAAGTCTGGTAAGGTATTTCTAGGGAATAACAAGAGTTGACACATTATTGGAATATGCTCAATTTTACTTGATATTTATGATGGGTCTGTTAAATCACTTGAAGAAGTTAGGTGGGTACCCGAGTTGAAACGAAACCTAATATCCCAAGGAATCCTTGACCAGAAATGGTACAACTTCAAATGTGGATCTGGAAGCCTTAGAGTTTCCCGAGGATCCCTCACAATTATGAAAGGAACCCTTCATAATTTCTTGTATGTGTTGTATGGTAAAGTGTATAGAAGTCAGTTGAATACATCTTCTGGTTCAGAAATTGATTCCACTACCTTATGGTATAGGAGACTAGGGCATGTTAGTGACAAAGGTCTTAGTGAGCTTGAGAAGCAGGGCCTTCTAAGTAACATCACTCCTAGAAGTCTCCTATTTTGTGAAGACTATGTATATGAGAAGTTAAGGATAGTCAGTTTCAGTAGGTCCATGTACAAGGCTAAAGAACCTCTTGAATATGTACATTCTAATTTGTGGGGTCCTTCTAGGGTCACCTCCCATGGCAGAGGCTTATACTTTGTGGCTTTTATTGATGAATTCTCTAGGAGAGTATGGATTTATATACTCAAGAACAAGTCTGATACCTTTCAGAATTTTAAGAAATGGAAAGCTGCTATAGAGAGTGAGAGAAACAAGAAACTAAAAGCTTTAAGGACTGATAATGGTTTAGAATATCTATCTACTGAATTCATTGAGTAATGTGAATCTTAAAGAATAAAAATATATCAAACTGTTATGGAAACTCCACAACATAATGGTTTAGCCGAGAGAATGAATAGAATTTTCCTTGAGAGGGTAAGGTGCATGTTGTCCCACTCAAAACTCCCCAGGTCTTTTTGGGACAAGGATGCTTCAACAACTGTTTACCTCATTAACCATTTCCCATCTTCTGCCGACTCCTTTAAGACACCTGAATAAATTTGGAAAGGCACACCCCTGAATCTTTATCACCTTATGATTTTTGGATCCATGGATTATGCGCATTCACATAATGATAAGCTAGCTCCTAGGGCTGTTAAGTGTATATTTGTGGGATATCCAGATGGTGTTAAAGGGTATCATTTATGGGTAGACAAACCAGGTTACTAGAAACACATCGTTATCCACGATGTGGTATTTCATGAATCAGGTGTGTCCAATGATAAAGAACCTGAACCTATTGCAACTTCTGATGAAGCTGCAGGACCCTCAGGGGTCTTAACACCTTTAGGTGTTGAAGTCCCTTTAATATCTGGTGACCAACACCAGTCTAGTGTTGATCCGGCTCCTTTTGATGCACAAGACCAACCAAAATCTGATTCCAGTTCGGAGTCCGAACTTTAGGTCCAGGAATTTGATGACTTGAGCAACTATCAGCTGACATGAGATAGAAAGAGGAGAGTTAATAGACCTCCAACCCACTTCAACCAGGCATACATTGCTGCCTATGCTTTTAATGCAACTCATGACTTGTTTAATGATGGGCCTCAAACCTAAAAGCAAGCCATTAATTCCAAAGTAGCCAGTAGTTGGTTGAGAGAAATGCAAGAGGAGATGAATTCGCTTCTTAAGAACAATACTTGAGTTGTTGTTCCCAAACCTAATAACCAAAAAGTTATAGGTTATAGATGGATTTATAATAAGAAAGAAAACAATGTAGGAAAAACTAAAATCAAATTCAAATCCCACATGGTATCCAAAGGCTTCCTTCAATGTGAAGGTATTGATTATAGTGATATTTTTTTCTCCTATTGTTAAGATTTCATCCATTAGAATTCTGCTTGCATTTGCTTCCAAATTTGATCTGCATGTTGAACAACTTGATTTAAAAACTGTCTTTTTACCTGGTACCCTTGATGAAACAATTTATATGACTCCTCCTAAAGGATTTCCAAAACTGTTTAAACCTAATCATGTTTTCCTTTTACAGATGTCCCTTTATGGGCTTAAGCAGTCTTCCAGACAATGGTATAAAAGGTTTGATTCCTTTTTGATTGAGAATTATTTTTCTAGAAGAATATTTGATGCATGTGTTTATTTTAAGACTGTTAAACATGAGTCAATTTACCTTCTATTGTATATTGATTACATGGTGTTAATCTGCAAAAACATGAGGACTATAAACTCTATAAAGCACCAGTTGAATTGTTCCTTTGAAATGAAAGACTTAGGACATGCAAATCAAATTTTTGGTATGGACATAATTAGGGATAGGAAGGCAAGAACCCTATACTTATCCCAATTTTCTTATGTTAGAAATGTAATAAATAGATAACTATTTGAGCACATCCAACCTATAAACATTCCCTTAGGACAACATTTTAAACTATCCTTGAATAAATCTCCTAGGAATGAAGATGATACTAATTTTATGAATAAGACTTCATATGAAAATGTTGTAGGAAGTCTTATGTATGTCATAGTCTGTTCTAGGCTAGATATAGCCTTTGCTGTTTGTACACTGAGAAGGTTTATGGGGAAAACTGGTAAGGCTCATTGAAATGCTTTAAAATGGTTATTAAGGTATGTTTCTTTGTATGATAAATTGTGCATTTGACAAGTCTTGAATAATAGTTTTAATGATTATATTGTTAGCTTTGTTGATTCTGATTATGCTATAAATATTGACACCCAGAAGTCTATCACTATTTTTGTTTTCATTGCATATAGAGGACAGGTCTCCTAGAAATGCAACATGCAATCATTGGTTTCACTTTCCACTACCGAGGTAGAGTACATTGCCTTGACAGAATCTATTAAGGAAGCCATTTGGCTTAAAGGTTTTCTTTTTGAGTTGTCACTATCTGTTGATAGTATAGTAGTTCACTGTGATAGCCAATCAGCCTTGCATCTATCTAAAAATTATGTATGTCGTGGTAGATCGAAGCACATAGACATTATGTTTCATTTTTTAGGGATATTATAGAATTTAGAAAAGTGAGTGTCACAAAGATACCCACTAATGATAACCCGACTGATAGTTTGACTAAGGCTGTTCCGTTATCTAAATTCATACATTGTCTTAAGCTTATGAATTTAGTCCCAATTCTATAATGTAGGTTGAGAGAACACCATTATTGAATTTATTTGATTGCAAGGTGGAGATTTGTTGAATTATGTCGTTTCATGTTTGTATTACAATCATATGATTTCAATTTTTCATTTTTCATGGTTTTCATGGCTTCTATGTGGGATTTGGGATGTGACATATTTTTATTGGATGACCATTTTATTTCTTTTTATCCAGTTTATTTGTATCCCGTATACAGGTTTTCCTTACCTGATTAGCAATGCTTGATGTGGATCGTCGATAAGCCGTGATTGAATGGGCCATGATTGATCTCTATGTGTTTCTTTGGATAGCGTTGATCTTCCATGCTTTTGGATGTTCCACTCGAGTTGTGCCACTTGTCCTGTGTGTTTTATTACCTATGGTTTCACGAATTGTCGCGATGATTTGAGTCATCCACGCTGCTTCCATCTCATGCCTCTGCTTGACTTGCCTGCTAGTTCCTCTGGTACACATTGATTGTGCTGCATTGAGCGATCTTCTCTTTTCAGTGAATTTTGGTTTTCTCTCTGGTTTGGTGGAGACTCTCGGTGGAAAAAGTGGTGATCCGACTCTGTGTAGAAGGAAAGTGACTATCTAGGAGATCCTGACCACCCACACTCCGCTCTGCCGTAGTACGTGACACCTCCTACAACTGGAGCCCTTCTCTGGTGGAGAATTAGTGGGGATCATCTCGGTTCGGGGTATTCAGACGACTACGCCTCAAGTGGTAACAATTTTGAAATTATTTCCATCGTAACCAATATTTGGTTTGTAGTTCTTAGCTCTGTAGTGACTTACCTTTTCTTCGTCATGTATGCTACTGTATCCTACTTGTGTGTGTGCGTGAGTCTGTCTAGGAGTGGATGAGACCGAATCTACGTGATAGGGTTGACCACTTCCACCCAGTTCAGCAAGCTCGGTCTCCTCAGATAGTTTATGTGCTCCTTTTAATTTCTGAATTCGAGTCTGTATTTGTTTTTACTTTCTTTTCTTACATCTTAATAAAAGTCTCGCCCTGGTGGTGTTCTTTCCATGCACATAGGTCCACTTAGAGTCGAAGCACATTACATCTGTTATCCTCTTTATCTTCATACATCACATGTTTATCCTGTTCCAATTTCTTGATTGTGATTATCATTCTTGATCCAATTCATCTATAATCAATCTGTTAATTGAACTCATCGATCTGTTTACCATTAAACGCGATATTGGATCTTGGATTATTTAATGTTTAAGTAATTAGCCCCAACATACCATTTTCTATTAACACCATCTCCTGATCCCTCTTGAGCCAGAAGGCCTTCCTCCAAAGCCGCCACATCAACAAGCCGCTCCATACCTGGTGAGACGATAGCCAACACCCTTTTCAGTGAACACAAACCGGCACCTGAGCCCTCAAAACCCGACCCCTCCCGAGTCAGCAGGTCTTCCTCCATAGCCAACACACCCACATGATGCTTTAAGCTTGGAGAGACAACAAGCACATGCTTTTCCATCAAACATAAATCAGAACGAGAGCCCTAAAAACTGGCACCAGTCACCGGCAGAGGGTGATCCACAAACTAGCCATTCACAAGGCCAACAACTTTTGACAAAGTCTCAAAAGAAACAGGCGCTTGGAACGATAAATACTGATATGGAATAGGGGAGCATACTTTCTCCATAATAGAAAAATCATTTAAGGCCTGCATATTATTTCCTGTCACGTGCCGTGGATGCTCCAAATTTGAAAATATCAGAACACCAGAAGTAACACCTATGGAAGCTGGAACCTTACTATTATATGTTGATGAGTTCATCACTGGAAAACCCACCTCATGGACAAGAAGAAGGACCTCAACAATACATTGATCCGCCGTGCAAATTATGGAGTCCACCCCCTTAAGGACCCCGCCACTGGAGATTCCACGCCAGGAAACCACGAACTACCCACCTCAAGATTTGATCTAGAAGACCTCCAACATCTTCACTCCTTCACAAAGTGACACTTATAAAAACAATATGTGCAAAATCTAGTGGGCGAATGGTAGAAAACTCTTTTCCACTAGGAGAAACCATTTCCGCCCCTATTGAGAACCTAAGATGGGAATCGGCACAGAAGATCCATCTCAAAACAAACTCTAGGAGAGGCAGTTGAAAGAAGGCAACTATTTTGGGATCGTAAATGATTGTCCCACCAATGCAGCGATAATCAAGAGATAAAATAAAGTGAAAAATGTAGAAAAAAGGGACACCAGATGTAACATGGAAAACCCCCCAAATGGAAGGGGTAAAAAAACATTGGCAAATAGAAGGATCACTATGGGGTAAAAGTGGGTACACACTCCCTCACTTATTACAAGGATAAAACCATCGTAAAACTCTCTTGAATAAGTGGGGAAATAAACCTCACAAAACTGCTCAAATATGGGATCTGTTGTACTGGTGATGAGAACCGATGAAGGATGATTTTTGGAAGAGGGGAGAGCCTCATTTTATAGGCCTCCTCACCCCTTCCCATTGCATTATCCCATTGAATGGATTGGGTGGGGTTTGTCCACCCACCATCTACCCAACCCACCCCCTTTGACAATGAAAGGGGGCGACACCGTCCAAAGATAAATTTGTCAACACATCTCCCACTTGGAGATTTGATTGAGAATCAATCACTTCTCTACACATCCTTTCTATCTACCAAACATGCTGATCAAGTCTCTACGAGGCCACTCGATGATCTGCACTATCTGAACTTATCAGAGTTAATCACCTTTGTTAGGAAATCTACCAGATTTTATTTAGTGTGAATCTTCTGCATATCCAAACTTCCTTCCTCCACCACATCTCAGAAAAAGTGATACTGTACCCCAATGTGCTTTGTCCTCGAATGAAAATATGGATTCCTTGTAATGTGCAAGGCGCTCTGACTGTCACAAAACAATGGAATCCGCTCCTGTATGTGCCTGAGCTCCTCCAACAACTTTCTCATCCAAATTGCCTCTTTACAAGCCTGTGTAGATGCCATATACTCTGCCTCCATTTTGGATAAAGCCAAAACTGACTGTAACTTCGAAATCCAGCTCACAACTCCTCCTGCAAGAGTAAACACATAACCAATAGTGGATTTTCTCTAGTCAGAATCACCTGCAAAATCTGAATCAATATAGCCTCTGATAGTAAAATATGATTCTCCATAACATAATGCAGCATTTGAGGTCTCCTTGATGTATCTATGGATCCTATTCACTGTGCTCCAATGCTCATGTCTTGGATTCTCCATGTACCGACTAACTTCTCCCACTGCATGTGCAATGTCTGGTCTAGTAAAAACCATAACAGACATTAGACTAACCACTGCCGATGCATATGGTACTCGAGACATTTCCATCCTCTCTTCTTCACTGCTAGGACTCATCATGGAGGATAACTTGAAATTAACGGGAAGAGGGGTAGAGATTGGCTTACAGTCTTGCATGTTGAAGCGTTTTAAGACCCTCTGTAAGTAACTCTTCTATGATAGCCAAATCTTCCCATTATTTCTGTCCTGGTAAATATGCATCCCAAGAATCATGTTTTCTAGTCCTAAGTACTTCATATCAAACTCCCTAGCCAACTGTGCCTTCGTCTCCTGGATATGATCTTTGTTGGGGCCTACAACTAACATGTCATCCACATACAACAGAAGAATGATGAAATCATTACCATATAAACCTCTGAAATATGAACAAGGATCTGAATGAAGTATGTTTTATCCAAGGCTCGTGACATAGGAATCAAATCTCTTGTACCAAAACCTCGAGGCCTGTTTGTGACCATACAAAGATTTGGCCAACCTACAAACCAATTTCTCTTTACCTTCTTCTGCAAAACCTTCTGGATGGAGCATATAGATCTATTCATCAAGATCACCATGGAGAAAAGTACTCTTCACATCAAGCTTCTCTAGATGTAAGCTGTGTGTAGCACACATCGCCAGAACTTACCGGACAGTTTTCAGTCTAACAACAAAAGAAAATATTTCATTGAAATAAATACCTTCCTTCTGAGAAAATCCTTTGACCACAAATCTTTCAAGATATCTTTCCACCTGGTATTTTCCATCCTGCTTGATCTTAAAGACCCATTTGTTTCTGATATCCTTCCTTCCATGAGGTAATGGAACATGATCCCAAGTCTTATTCCAGTGCGGGGCTTCAAGTTCCTCCTGCATCGCCCCCATCCATGAGGATACATATGGACTCTGGGTCACCTCCATAAAATAAGATGGCTCACCATCCTCCGTAAATAAGAAATATAAAATATTTCTCTCGGTGACATAGTTTGAGTGACATACGAGTGCTCTTTTCTCCTGGTTTGACGATTGTGGTCCAGACTCAACCAGTACTTGATCATCATGCACTGGTAATGCTTCAGAGGAAACTGATTCTTCCTTGGGTTTTTCCTCTACTTCGACTGTTGCAGTTTCTGTATTCTCCTTCTCCATGTCTTGATCAATTATAATTCGCATCTTATCTTCTACAAAAATGACATCTCTGCTGATGATAAATTTTTGGGCAGTGGGGTCCCACAAACGATACCCCTTCACACCATCAGCGAACCCCAAGAAGATACATTTCCTGGATCTCGAATCCAACTTCGATCTTTCGTGGTCATTAAAAAATGCATATACAGGACTTCCAAAAGTATGTAACTGAGAATAGTCAGTGGGTTTACCAGTCCACATCTCCATCATTTTCTTCAGCTCAATCTCCATTGAAGGAGATCATTTGATCACATAATAGGCGGTATTCACTGCTTATGCCCAAAAAGTTTTGGCAATACCTGCAGTCTTCAGCATCTCCCTTATTCTATTCAACAGGGTTATGTTCATCCGCTCTGCCACTCCATTCTGTTGAGGAGTGTACGCTACCGTGAACTATCTCTTGATCCCTTCCTATTGACAAAAAGTATCAAACTCCTCACTTGTATATTCTCCACCATTTTCAGTCCTTAGACACTTGGTCTTCTTTCTAGATTCAATATCCTTCTGCGCTTTGAATGTTTTTAAGTCTTAAAAAAAATCCACCTTACTCTTGATTGGGTACAACCAACATCTCCTGGAATAATCATAAATAAAGGATACAAAGTACCTTGCTCCTCCCAAAGATATAACCGGTTCTTGTAAAACATAGGAATGAATCAAATCCAAGATCTCCTGAATTCTTGATACTGAAGTCCCAAACTTTAACCTGTGTTGCTTGCTCAAAAAAAAATGCTCAAAAAATGGTAAGGATACCTTTGTCAGCCTAGGAAGAAACTTCTGATCCACAAGAATCTTTAGGCCTCGTTCTGAAATATGGCCAAGTTTCTGATTCTATAACGTCGTCAACGCTTCCATCAAGGTAGTTGATGCAACAACTATCTCCACCTCTTTGTACATTTCACCCATAAGCACGTAAAGGTTCTTCGAGATCTTATCCCCCTTCATTACCACAAGATCACCCTTCAAAATTCTCATCACTCCATTCTCAGGGTGAGTCTTGCATCCGATATCATCAAATTGTCCCAAAGACAATATGTTCTTCTTTAGGCCCTTCACATGACGTACTCCTTGGACGGTTCGAACAATACCATCATGCATCTTCAGTTTGATGGCACCGACTCCAACGATCTTCATGGTGTGATCTTTACCCATGCACACAAGTCCTTCCGGGATGGTTTCATATTGGTCAAATCATTCCCATCAAGATGTCATGTGCCATGTTGCTCCTAAGTCGATAATCCATGCATCGTCGAGATGCTACCTGCTTCCAGCAATCATCGCCGCTTCACTGACTAGTATGTATCATTTTATAGAAGTACTTGCCACATTCCCCTGAGAGTTTTTTTCATTACTCTTCTTGTTCCAACAATCCTTCTTAACATGCCCCTTCATTCCACAATTGAAACATGTGACATTCTTCTTCTTACTCCTTGATTTGGACCTTCCATGATTTTGGATCCCACTGGCACCACGCTCCATCATCCTTCCTCTCTCCATTGACAGAGCCTCTGCTTAGTGTGAAGTTGTCTTTCTGTCCTCTTTGTTCTTACGCCAAATTTCTTCTTCAAGAACCATGGTTGCAACATCATTAAAGTGCAACATATCCGTCAAGATATTCTTGGCGAGGTTGATGATGAGTTGGTCATACAAATCTAGAAAACTCTGGAGTAGAATCTCCGCACATTCAGTATCCACAATTTTATATCCCAACGCTGTGAGCTGAGCGAATAGGGTATTGAGGTTGTAGATGTGGTCAGTCACCAAGGATGAATCAGCCATCCGAAGAGTGTACAATTTTCTATTTAGGAAAATTTTGTTGTGTAGTGACTTGGCCTCGTATAGCTTCATCAGAGTATCCCATATTTCTTTCACTGTCTTTTTCTCTACAATACTCAATAGGACCACGTCTTCCAAAGACAAATAGATGTTGGAAATAGAATTTCCGTCCATATCATTCCATTTATCCTCCATCACACCCGCCAACTTTTCGCCAATTGCCAGTAGGCAATTATACTTCTGCAGCACTACCTGCATCTTCATTTTCCACAATGAAAAATTATTCTCGTTGAATTTTTCAATCATGAATTTCTCCGCCATATGGACACGCCGTCAGTCCAGAACCTCCTCCATTTCACAATGGTGTATTTAATAATCTCAATAATTTTTTTCTGATGTGAAAGATCAACCGGAGTCGCAATCACGGAGCATACTAAAATTTATGAGAATTATTAATACCCGAAAATGTGAACAACACCGATCCAGAACCTTCCACTGATACCACTTGTTGGGACCGTAAATGATTATTCCACCGATGCAACAATAATCACAAGATAAAATAAAGTGAAAAATGCGGAAAAAAGGGACACTAGATGTAACGTGGAAAAACCCCCAAATGGAAGGGTTAAAAAAACATAGGCAAATAGAAGGATCACTATGGGGTAAAAGTGGGTACAAACTCCCTCAATTATTATAAAGAGAAAACCCTTGTAAAACTCTCTTGAATAAGTGTAGAAATAAACCTCACAAAACTGCTCAAATATGGGATCTACTGTACTGGTGATGAGAACTGACGAAGGATGGTTTTTGGAAGAGGGGAGAGCCTCCTTTTATATGCCTCCTCACCCCTTACCATTGAATTATCCCATTTAATGGATTGGGTGGGGTTTGGCCACCCACCATCTACCCATCCCACCCCTTTGACAATGTAAGGGGGTGGCACCGTTCAAAGAAAAATCTACCGACAAACTGGTATCGACATCCGAGAAAAGGAAATCCCCCAAATCATTACCCACCAATTGTAAGACAGTTGGATTCTGAAAAGGGAGGGGAAAACCAGGAAGCCTAATGCACACTGCTACATGAATTGATTCCTTCCCCTAGTGGGTGTCCCACTACCACCGTGTTAGAGAGACCCGACCTTGTCATCTGTCAGTGGAAGAGGAAACGAACCATGCAGCGATAGATCCACTACGGATGAAGGAAACATGCAGGAAGCGAGGAGCGAGTTCACAACAGCAACCATCCTTCACCATTAATGCATTAATAATAAACATATTATATTATAAACCTATATTTTATCAAAGAACTAATGACTAAGATAATTGCATTCAGATCCAATAAAATGGTATGAATACCAATAAGATTTCCCATAAATAAAAAGAATCATATTGCATAAAAATGAATATAAATCAATTTGATTACTCATATAAATAGATATTGTTTTAATGGAATATATTTATGTGATAAAAAAATAGGAATCTCAAAATAAATCCATAAAAAGAAAGGTTATCTATCCCATACATAATTGACATTTTCATATATAGATAACCTTTCTTAGATGTCTCTCAAGTGATCATATTTCACAAAAAATGTCCACTTATGTCAATATATCAAGAGTAATCTAGAATATATTGGAAATAGTTAAAAATGTAATATTTAATACTATAGACCTATACATATCTCTCTATGACATTTTTAATACTTTAAATGTCATTAATATAAGAACATATCCATATTTATTATAAAAAAGGAATTTGAGGTCTATAACTAAAATAAAGAGAAATAATTTAATGAATTTAAATTGACATTCAATAATAATTAAAAGGGATAAATAATAGAAACAGTCAACATGAAATTCCTATGAATATTTCTTTAGAATCAAGCAATCAAATATTTTTAGATTATTTAAGGTTAGATAAAAATAATATATTAGATATAAATAAGTAGAAATCATTGATTTAATATGATGATAAATCGGTCTATAGGTTGGTATTTATAGCTGATATTGACTGGAATTTTCATTGATTTTAGAATAGTAACATCATATGTGGTTTAATAGTAAAAAACAACATGATCAAATATAATAATATTTTGAATAAATGGTATTTTACAAGATTTAATAAATTTATATCTTATATAAGAATATATATTGTATAAATCCATTTCTATTTAATTATATGAAATTATGTTTTATTTTACTACTCATTACCACTTATAATTGTTCATTTAAAATGTCTACATTTTACCTCTTAACTAATTGTGATATCCTTATTTAACATTTTCATTATATTTTATGAAAATAAATTCTTAAATCCTATTAATTTTATTATTAATTTAATATAGTATGTATATAAAAAATAGAATATTAAAAATTTTGATATGATATAACCACGATACACTACTATAGATAGTATTTTTAACAGCCCTTGAAATTTGATGTTAATATTAGCAAAGTTTAGAGGGGTAGGGTACCCTTTAATAGAGGTAAAAAAACACTGATAAAGGGTATCCTTTATCCGTGCTAAAAAAGCGTTCATAAATTCCCCTCTTTATCAGCATTATTTTAGCACAGATAAATGACACTTTTTCTCCACGTTATTTCTAGCACTGATAATGGAGGCCTATATGAGGGCTCAAAATAGCACTGATAAAGGCATAACTTGTTGTGATGTGATGTTTATATAACATCACACCCACCAAAAACACCTATAAATATAAACAACACACCCACTAGCAGCACCTGCACAACACACACACACCACCTACACAAAACATCACCTGCACAGTGCACACAAAAACAAAGTAGCACACACAACGACGCACACAAGAACAAAGCAGCACACACAAGGGTTTGAAAAACAATGATACATACATTTCAAATAATGATTTATATAATTACATTTACAATTATCCAAAAAACAATTAAATTTTTTAATGTTTTATCCTTTTATATCCATGATCCCCTCTAGAAAATGTCTTCATATGGTATTAGTTGCCGAAAAAATCATCCCAACTCAAGTAAAAGGTTCCACCTATATAAGAAAACAAATATTATGTTAGTAATAATATAAAGAAAAAAATTAAATATTAATATGAAAGAATACATTAATAAAATGTCAATTTTTTAATAAAAAAGACACATTTGGAGTTATACATTTCACACCCTGCAACGTATTGAGGTGAGGTTAATTCCCACACGTGACAAATGAGTTATGGATCATTGTCTGAAAATATAAAAACAATATGAATGAGTTTTCTTGGTTTTGAGTATGTCCCTTATTTTTTTACTAAAATTAATATCAAATTTAAATGACATATTTAGATTTATACTAGTCACATCGTTCATCGGATTGTGGTGTGGTTGATTCCTACACGTCAAAAATGAAACATGGATTGTTGTTCTCAAGTATCAAAACAATCAGAATGGGTTTTCTCAATTTTTAGTATAAAAATTGTGTTTTTTTACTAAAATATCATTTCAAATTAAAAACACCCATTTTGAGTCATATCGGTCGCATCGTGTGTCAATTTGAGGCGAGACTACCTCATACACATCACAAAAGACTTATGAATCACTCACCTAAATTATGAAGACAATCAGAGGGTGTTTTCCTATTTTTAGTGAGTGAAACGTTTTGAGCTAAAATGTCAATTTTAAACTGATAACATACACTTTTAGTCATTCTAGTCACACTGTGTGTTGGATTGAGGTGGGGTTGTTTTTTAAACATCCAAAATGACTCATGGAACATTTTATTAAAGTATTAAAACAATCTGAATGAGTTTTCTTGGTTTTCAATATGTCTCTTGTTCTTTTTTACTTAAATTAACGTCAATTTTAAATAAAAACACATTTGGATTTATACCGGTTACATTGTTCGTCGAATTGAGGTGTGGTTGATTATTACACATCACAAATGAATCATGGATAATTTTTATAAGGTATCAAAACAATCCAAATGTGTTTTCTAAATTTTCAGTATGTTAGTTGTGTTTTTTACTAAAATATCATTTCAAATAGGAAACACGCTTTTTGATTCATACCGGTCCCATTATACATCAGTTTTATGTGAGACTACTTCATACACATCATAAAGGACTTAAGAACCACTATCCTAAATTATGAAGAAAATAAAAATTCATTTTCTTGGTTTTTAGTGAGTGGAATATTTTGAGCTAAAATGTAAATTTTAAACTGATAACAGACAATTTTAGTCATACCAGTCACACCGTGTGTTGGTTTGAGGTGAGGTTGATTCTTACACATAAAAAATGACTTATGGATCATTATCATAAAGTATTAAAACAATCCAAATGCATTTTCTTAGTTTTCAGCATGTCAGTTGTTCTTTTTTACTTAAATTAATGTCTATTTTAAATAAAAAGACACATTTTGATTTATACCGGTCACATAGTGAATTTTATTGAGGCTAGGTTGATTCCTACATGTCAAAAATGACTCATAGACCATTTTCCTAAATTATCATAACAATCCGAATGTGTTTTCTAGGTTTTTAGTATGCCAATTCTATTTTTTTTACTAAAATTAATGTCAATTTTAAATAAAAAGAGAGACTTTGAGTCATACCGGTCACACCAAACATAGTATTTAGGTGTGGTTGATTACTACACATAAAAAATGACTTATAGATCATTTTCCTAAAGTATCAGAACAATCCGAATGCATTTTTTTAGTTTTTAGTATGTCAGTTGTGTTTTTTTACTAAAATATCATTTGAAACTGGAAACACACATTTTGAGTCATACTGATCGCATCCTGCGTCAGTTTGACATGAGACTACTTCATATATGTAAAAAAAACTTATGAATCATTCTACTAAATTATGAATACAACCATAGTGATTTTTCTTATTTTTCCGTGAGTGACTCGTTTTGAGCTAAAATGTCAATTTTAAACTGATAACAGACACTTTTAGTTATAGCAATCACATCATTCTTCGGATTGAGATGTGGTTGATTCTTACACATAAAAAATTACTGATAGATTGTTAAAATAAAGTATTAAAATAATCTGAATGCATTTTCTCAGTTTTCAATATGTCACTTGTTCTTTTTGCTAAGTTTATTGTTAATTTAATATAAAAATACACACTTAAAGTCATAAAAGTCACACCATGCACCAGATTTAGGTGTGGTTGATTCATACACATCAAAAATGACTTATATATCGTTTTAATAAATTATCAAATCAATCCTAATGCATTTAATCAGTTTTCAGTATGCCATTTTTTATTTTTACTAAAAATACTGACAATTTTAAATAAAAATAGACACTTTAAGTCATACCAGTCACATCTTTAAACTATTTTTATACATTCTTCCATCATGTATGATTACCATATATTTCTAAAAAAATCTATATCATCTTATGAATAGGAGTATTTTGGAAAATCATGTTAGTACTGAAAAAATATAAATTCAGAAAGCATTAATAAATATTTTAAATGAAATAGTAATTATTTCCAAAAATACCTCTTCAGGGATGCTGGTTTGTTAATGGTATACGATCTCTTTCATAAATTCACAAACATAATAAACACAAGCTTTTCCATTTTTTTGTTTTGGACACTACAGAAACATTTAGAAAAAATATGTAATTTTTTTATATGTGTTTGGATAGTGAAGTTTTATTATATATACCCTATTTTTATCCTATCATAGTACTTGTGATGTTCCTTGTCCTTTTCCTCTGGATTCATTCAATGAAATAGACAATATTCTTACACTGCCCTATCATAACAAAATCCTCATTAAAAGATAATATAAATTATATAACTAGATGTTTAGTTCTAAAATGTAAGATATAGTGTATTAAAAATTGACAAACGCTATCATATGTGGTAGGTTTGCTGGATATCCATGCATTAAATCCCATAAATAAATCATTAGACTATCGAAATTGACTATAATGAGCATCCAATGCTGCCTAAAAACACAAAAAAGAATATTTAATGAATGAAATTAAAATATATTTGATATGATTAAATTGTATATTTTTACCCCTACATCATTTGTATTAAGAAGAGTCTGTCATCCGTAATTTTTCTGTTAAATGATTTGAGCCAGCCTGCCACTATTTCACCCTCTTTCTCAGATTCTATTTATTTTTGTTCTGTAGAGGTGACGAGAGGAATAATGAGTCCAAATTTTTGTTCGTGGGGAAATCCCTTTAAATTTTTTCATATATACGCTTATAAAAAATATGAAATGTATTTAGTCATAATTATCATATTATATCAGCTTTTGGAAAATCAAATCATGAAAACATACCTCATGCATACAATTATAAATGATCCACCTAGCCAATCATACTCTAGGATTTCACTTACATTTTGAACAGTAATGAAATCTGGATCTCCCCCTTTGTACATATTTTTATAAAAAAGAATTGTGTGAACCCCACCATCTTTCAACTTCATATTCACATGATCTTTCAATGATAATAAATACTGATATAGAACGGGTGGGTTTAAGGTTCTTTCAATAGATCGTTTCGATCAGTTATTTGATCCTTGAGATGGTTTTGAGCCGTTCTTTCTTTTCACCCCCTTCCCTATGTCTGTTTGTAATAAAATTCATTGGTTCAGACGTTTTTTAATTAATTTTTAAAGGTTTATGTTGAAAAATAAATTGAAAATGAATACCTCCTTATCGACATGTTTTTTTACAATCTGTGACGACCATGTAATGAATGTTCCAAGATCTTGTTTGACTTTATGAATATCTTCATCATCAATTGGAACAGGTAGATCGGTGCTTGGTTCATGGGCTATGTTAATCAATACTTTGACATGAACTGTTGGAAGTGGTCTATTGTGTAGCATGGTGTTTTTGATATTGAACACTGTATCCCTCTCTACAAGGTGATGGGTGGGTGTTGATAGATATAAATCGAAGTACAATATCAATACAGGAAAGTTATTAGTGTCTATCTGATTCACAATTCATTGAAACAATTATTAGAACTTTTATTACCTCAGTTAAGATAGGTTTTTGAGGGGAATGACTCACCTCAAAGCTAGTGGGGGGTGGGGCGGTATCTTCACACGTGGGTTATTCTTCAGTTGTTTCTTCTCTTTTCCCCGCCCCCATAATATTTTCCATGAAATATCTCTACAATTTCATATGTTCTTCAAGGATAACCATACTTTCTCACATAATTTTGATTTCTTCACTTTGATCCTCTTGTTTTTTCTCAAAAAATGTTCAGGGTGTCAACCTAAACCCCGCACCTATGATGCAGCCATACTTTTATATCTGATTCAAGGTCACCAAAAGTATGTCTACATTAGGTTTGGGTGTTTCTGATTCCTGTGACTATGTCAGATAAAAAAAATAGAAAATTAAGTAATCATTGTTATTTAATATCTATTTAAATAAAAACAAATATTTATTATATCATACTTACACATGTTTTCCACACTTTTTTTTTTGTATTTTCATCTATTAGTATCCCATATTTATTAACACACACCTCCTTCCATAGCACATGGCATAGGATGGAAGTGACTTTGGATTTGGATTCGTCAATCTACATATATACAGAGGAACATAGTTATGGTGTTGTTTTATGTCACATAAAAGTATTATGATATATTTAAAATACGTACCAATTTTTTTTCAATTGAAGCATACCCCATTATTGCTTTATGATAGAGGTACACCGGTTTTGATGATCGTTCCTTATTTTCCGAACATAATTACTATTTGATAAATAAAAAACTGTCAATCAAAGTGATGAATACACGAATCATCAAACACTGTACTACGAAACACAATGTACTTGAAAATACTGCTCCGCACGACGACTAGTAAATGAATCCCATGCTCCATGGGTTATCAGGTGTGCATAAATAAGAGGTGGGTGAGGGTTTATTTTCTCTTCAGCATCATTAAGATAGAATTTTGTTAAAATTGTGCGAAATACTCTATGAATCCTTCCAACAACCCTTAATATATAATCCTTTTGAGATTCATCCACTATAAGTGCACTCTACAAGGGATGATGAAGAGTAATTCAATGTTTCATTATTTTATTTTTTAGTAAATTAAAGAAATGATATCATAATGTTACCATAATATCTCCCCACATCAGTGTCTTAATCCTGGTGACAACATGGTGCCACGACTATACATCATTTGGCACGCGTTGTCAAGTGATGATTCCAATGTGACTACTGAACATGGACTTATTAGGGTTAACATGTTGGCCCTGCTTATTCCATACGACCTCATATTTTATGCCTTTTGTTTTTGACTTATGTATTTTTTCTAACATCGTCAATCTACAGTGCTCATATTTTTTCTAAACCGCTAGTGTTTCATTGCCTACCATTTCCTTAGTTCCAACATCATCAATATGTTCCTCTGGAGCACTAGTATCGTAATGTGCAGATGGTGGTTGTACCTCTGCACTAGGAGAAACAACAACAATAGGTTGAGAAACCTATTGGTCCTTTTCACTACGAGCAGCAACAGGTTGAGAGAATTATTGTGCCTCGAGATTGGGAGCATCATCACAGGAAGAAGTCATTATCTGCAGAATTGGTTTACCATTTAATTTAGATTACATAAAATTAGTAGAGAATAGATAATAATATAAGGAAACACAATGTATATTACCAAAAAAATATAACAAGATTATTGAACTCTTTTTTTAAAGGATGAAGGGATTTCAACCCTCTATCAACTATCCAAACCCCTTCATTGTGGTATCCTCTACATACAAAACACCATCTACATTGGGACCACTGTGAAATGATTCGACATCCAAATGAAAGGTTCATCTTCTGTTGAATTTTCATCTGACCCTTCAGTGGTTTTGGTGGATAACATAACAATTGACCACTTTTGGTTTTCAGGATATGTAACATAAAATACTTATACTTCATGTGATTCCATTATAAATAGTTTGTATTTGTACCCTTATTGAAATCAACTTTCACGAATCCCAACTCGTCAATTTTAAAAACACTCCTATTATTAACCCACTTGCATTGAAAAATCATCACTTGGAATTTTGTATAATCCAACTCCCATATTTGTTTGATGATTCCAAAGTATGACATATTCTCATAAATTGGTTTTTTGTCCTTAGAACTGGAAACATGCATCGCTTCAGCCACAAGTGTAACTCCGCTATTTTGCATGGTATTGTCTTCATCATGTTCATTAGTATAGAATTTATAACTATTAATTATATAATCATTAAAAGATAATACATACAAACTTGGTCCTCTAGCTAGCCATAAAAGTAATTTTGAAATTGAGTCCGTATTTTCATCTAAATCCTTAAATATATGGTCCCAAAACCATTCTATAAACTGTTGGTTATGTGTTTTTGATATCCATTTTTCATCCCTTGATGGATTCAAATGCCTAAGAATTTCTTTATGGGTTTCGACATATGGGTCAACCTCCAAACTGTTATGTAAAAAATAAAGGTTATCCTGCTTCTGATATGTAATATTGATTGTGAAAACCTCTATTACATAAATTACTTCAACCGCAAGCCACCCAGTGTGACGAGATTTTGGTAGACCAATGATTTTTACACCATATAGGTATTCAGTATAGAATTCAATGACTTCCCCAACAATATATCACTCTGCAATAAAACCATCTGGATGACTTTGATTTTTGAAATACCCTTTTAAAATCTTCATATACCGTTCAATGGGGTAAATCCATCTATAGTGTACAAGATCACATAGTCGAATATCTATCACCAAGTGAACCGTAAAATGAACCATCATATCAAAGAATGCTGATAGGAAGAATATTTCCAATTCATATAATATGATGTAAATTTCTCGTTCCATACTCGTCAATTTCGTTGGGTCTATAATGTTTATTCATATGGATTTGAATAAGAAACATAGATTTGTTGATGTATAATGGACATTCTTGAAATAAACGAAATGTAAATCTATAGGAATTAGATTTTGCATCAAAACATGTTGGTTATGTGATTTCAAACCCTTTAACTTTAAATCTTACATTGAAACTATGTTCTTGATATTTGATGAATACCCCTATGGAACCTTTAAATCATTCAAGAAGTTGAAAAACTAATATCTCTCATGCCTGGAAAGAGTGTAAGCAGCTGGAGGAAGAAAAGTTCATTTTTTACCCTTCACTAGCGCAAAATATTCTCGTATTACCATGTCAACCATGTCCAATCTAGCCTTAATTCCATCCTTTGTTTTTCCAGGTGCATTTAGTAACATTTATATGACACTGTCACATACATTATTTTCAACATTAATAACATTAAGAAAGTGTCTTAAGTACAGAAAATTGTAGTATGGTAATTCAAAAAAAAAACTGATCTCCTCTTCCAACTGGTTTTTGTAAGGTTTTTTAAAAACGGTTTACCAAAAACAGTGTTCACATCTTTTACTTTATAAAATAGCTGATCACCTATTAGTAGAGGCAGTGATGTACATTATTTTGAACTTCTATCAAATAATTTCATCTAAGATCAGTACTTATTTCTTTGGGGTAGAAATCTTTGATGTCCTAGAAACACAGTTTCGATGAATGTTTCAACCTAATTTACTGTGTACCATTTTTGCAGATGGGACACCCATGACTTCTTTTAATGCTATATCCTGAAAAATTTTGATAAGAAGGAAAGTCATTTATCGTCCCATACAATATGGATATCAATATGAAATCTTCATTTCTATAAGCACTATACAACGTAACACTTGAATCCCAAAATAATTTTAAATCCTCGATTAATGGAACCAAATAAACATCAATATCATTATCTGGTTATTTCGGTTCGGATATAAGAATAGATAGCATGATGTGTTTTCATTTCATTTATAACCATGGTGACAAGTTATAATTCTCCAACATAATTGGAAATGTACTATGAGTTCTTCTTTGAAAAGAAAAAGGATTCACTCTATTTGTAGATAACGCAAGAAAAAGGTTTCTCAGCTTGTTTCCCAAATCAGGATACTCATGATTGATTCTCTTCCATTGAGGAGAGTTTGTCTAGTGACTTAATTTACCATCTTTATTTCTTCTATCTGCGTGCCACATTAATTTCCCTATGGTCTCCTCACTTTCATATAGGTTCCTAAACTTTGGAATGATTAGAAAGTACCATACAACTTTCGTAGGACTAGATTCATCTTTCTTATATCGAGAAGAACCAAACTTTGGGCATTATCTATGTGATTTTTGGTTCTTGAAAAATAGTATATAGTCATTCAGACAGGAATGTATTCATTCATAAATCATACACATCAAACATAGCATTCATTTGGCGTCGTATGTTCTTCTCAGGAGCTCATTATCTCTTGGGAGCTTGTCACTCAAGAGAGCAATCAATTCTGTAAAACTAGAATCACTCCATCCGTTTCCCTCTTTCAAATTATACAGCTTCAGTATGGCTGACAATGCTGTATATTTAGTGAAACCACCATACAAAGGTGTCTTTGCACATCTCTTTAACTAATCAAACAATTTTGTGAAATCACGAAGTTCATCTTCAACTGTCATTATCATTTCCTCAATACAATCTTCATCATCATTCACATTTGTAATCATGACCTCGATATAATATTCTTCATTGTACACACTTGTAATCATATCAAATGATCCATAAAATACACTTTTATCCCATCCACTAGCTATATTTACATTTCCCTGTATTTATTCTGACATTTATAACTTATATCTATTCCATGACGGATCAAGTGTTCTTCCAACTCCTCTAGACTAACTTTTCTTGAATAACAAGAGTGTAAACATGGAAAAAGGATTTGATAATGGTCATATGCATGTTATTTTGAAAACATGATGAACTCTTTCACTCCATCTTCATACTCTCTTGTTAAATGATTTGAATCCATCCTTTCTTTATTCATATACAACCTATTTGATTCGGTGATATTAGTATTTAACAAAATAAATACACAAAATATTGATATAATGTAATGGTTTTCTAATTCTATAAAAATATAAACTTAAAATATTGTGAAAAAACTAAATTTCAAATGTACTTAGAAAACTATTTAAAAAATCACACTTGAAATCCCATTTAAAAAACCAACCATTTACACAAATTCCTCTTTAAAATAACACACCCTTTTTAAATAAATCAATCAGTTCCAAACACTATTTCAAAAAACCACAATTCCTTTTTTTAAAACATTCAAGTCAGCTTCATTACCCAACAATATTAATCATTTAAAATGAGTGACAAACCTCTAATAAACATTTCAAAAACACTTGAATCCTTTTAAAAGAGTAACTTAGGAATTTTAACAAACACTTGAATCAGCTTCATGACCCAACAATCTTAATAATTTCTTTCACACAAATAATTTCCCTATGTCACTCATCACTAGAAGAAGTAGCTTGTTATTGTTTTACAATCGAATCCTCCTATTGCAGATTGGTCAGTGCGCCCTTACCATGGGTGCAATTAAAACACCTTATGGGTTTTAATTGTATGTGTTTCTTTCACCTGCTACACCCAAATATGACCCCCATATTTCTATTTTAAATTATAGATCTCCCTCCTGGTCTCTAAAGCTCTCCCATCTATCTCCCCTTGATCCATCAACCTTTGACCAATCCAATGGCGTTTGAGAGGTAAGTTATTCTTAGATTCATGCTATTTATCTCTTTTTATTTATTAAATGAGTATAGATATATATTGGATCTATGTTTTCTTTGATGATCTGATCATGAATTTCTCCTTTCTTTATAGATCGGTGGAGAATCAAGCATGTTTTCATAATTTCTTGATCAAATAGGGATCTACCATTAACAACAAGCATTACATGGGTAAGTGTTATTGAATCTTATTACTAGACCTTTTATCATTAGAGTATTGATGATATAACCTTAATCCAATGATGATATAACCTTAATCCATTAATGGGGAGGTTCACATGAGGTATTATGGATCTTTGGATTGAACTCTAGGGTTTGAGTTGAGGCGTTATGGGTAACTGAATCCTTAATATCCAACCAAATCAAGAAAAATCATGAAACTTCCACAATTTATAGAAAATAAATAAAATTTTCTAAACCCCTAACTCAATAGAATAAATTATCAACTATTTTTCAATTATAACGAAATAGATAATCACCAATCCAAGATCATGTAAGAGAATCCTCAACAACCTAGAACCCAAAAATTTCCATCAACCACTCATCCCAATATTCCATGAACCAACCAATTTCATTGCCTCTGCCTTCTCCAGATGATGAACATAGAGGAAACCAAGGATAAAAGAAGAGAAACTTGTTAGGGATCACCATCGATTGATCTCTTAAAACCAATAGATAAATCGAACAAATAGGGGATGAAGGGTATTCGAAGATGAAACACATATCACCAATGGATTGGGGAAAATGAAGGAATAATAAAGGATTCATTTTGGATTTTGAGTTAATACTTGAAATGGAATTTAAAGGAGTCATAATGTGATAATTTAGGGTCATGTCATGAGGAAGCTATCTCAAACATATTTATGAGATCTACATAGTGATCTCCTATATCTCTCCCCATTTAAATCTCATTCAATATTATAATCTAATATGACCCAAGAGGAGTTATTGGGCAATATGTTGCTCTCACCAGGAGAATGTTTAGAAGAATGGTGTTTTTATGGTGTTACATTGTATGTGTTCTTACTTCCATGTATATCAATCATCTTGGAATCTCCACATTAAAGGATAATAGGAGAGTACCATTCTGGGAAGTGTCAGGAAAAGTATAGAGAATATATTGAATGGGGACCCACATTAAGAGTTTATTATGACCTTGTTTTTGGGGGCTGGGCACCATGGTACTAAGATAAAAATATGTGACAAGGTTTAGGCTATGGTGTGTTGGGTTCTTTGGGAGGAAAGAAACAATGTGAGAGAATGAAGGCCTAACTCTCAAACACATATTCATGTTTTCTTGAAATAAATTATGGAAAACCATGGTGCTTTCACCCTAGGAAGGGTGTCATCAGCCTCATTTAAGAGAATACTCTCAAGGATTGAACATAACCCTTAGGGAGGAGGTAAGCCCAACCAAGGGTGATGGGTTAGATGTAGGACACCAGGTATTGGTGTGTAACAGAATGTGGAAGGATCTTCTATGCTTTGAATGATGGTGGTATTCGTGTAGGATGACAGGGGATAGGTGATATTTGGATTCCAATATTACAATGGAAAAGGAATCTCTATTAGTCCTTAGAAAAAGGTGATGTTCAGTTATGTCATATTTTTTAGGATTTACAATATCAAGATTTCTATAGTGGAGTATGAATCCACTGTTCTATTTGGCTTCCATAGAGAGAATTATATAACCCTGTAGGATCTTGCGTAATACATCAAGAAGTGTATGATAATTATTGATTAGTTCATCATGGTTTTTCACACATAGAGGGGGGGGGGGGAAATTTCATGATATACATCTTAGCAATAAAAGGGAGGTTGAGTGAAATTATCCTTCTTTACCAAGATACTAGTTCATTTATATATGATTGTTACCTCATCATAAGTGGTGATCCCCTAGGCCTCCACCACATCCACCCCTAACATCCAATGTTTTTAAATAAAAAATATAATATTGAATGAGTGAATTAATATATGTAAATATAAATTATGATTAATTCCACCATTTTCATAATGGGAAATGTTAAATATTTGTTGAATTTAGTTTCATTGAAAAGTGAGGATTTAAAGAGAAATATTTTATATGATATAAGAAAATTTATTCACTCACTGATAATTGTTTTATATTATTTATAATGGAATTTTAATAATTGTATGATAGTTGTTCCTTTTTGAATGAGTTGAGATTTTCCACTGTGACAAGCAATGTTATAAGCTTGGGGGGATATAATAGCTATAATTCATGCATAAATTTTTTTATATTTCATCCATTGATCACATTATTCAAGAATTTTTTATTGCCTAATTTCTAATGTTTTCTTTGTATTTCATGAAAAGGGAAACTTTGTTGGAAGTCAGAGAAAAATAGATGAAAATATAATGGAGGAATTTGGATAAGTCAAAATTTTGTAAATGAGAAATTCATTCATTTACTAAAAAAATGTTCCAACCCTTATAATAGAATCGTATGAGATTAAAAATTCCTGAGGTATCTAGACAATCAACTGCAGCACCAATAAGGGTTCTGACGAAATAAGAGAGCACTAATACCACAATAAGGGTTAGAAATACTTAGTGGGAGAGATTAAAGATAAACTAGGTTGTTCTGGTCCAGTACTGAGAAAGACAACTGATGTGGGTGGGAACTAGCGTTTCTCATTGGGTGAGTGCATGGAATATCTTGCGTAATAAAGTAAATGACACAAAAAAATTTATTTGGGATCAAGGATATGTGTAACAATTAATTTTTAAAGGAAACCCATGTGTTGACATTATATGATGTCACTCAAATCATTGTTCACATGGGGCTTCTAGGGATTGTATTGACCTCTATTATAGCCCACTTGACTACCCAAAGGACTTCCATAGACATTGGTGTATCTCGAGCTAACTCATCAACATGAAGAAAGCCAACTTCACTATAAATTAGAATATTTTTCCATAGAACCTACATCATATCCCAACACATGGAATCTGGTAACCAAAGTAGAATTGATACCATTTTTTCATGAACCCGAATTGGTTTACCTAACCTATCACCCGATCTAGCATGACACAAAAAATTTAGGAATAAGGACAACCAACATGCAATTAATTTAGTGCTCAAACAAGGACCACCAACAACAAAGATTTTCAGCATGGCGTTTAGCCCTTACAATTCACAACATCACCATAAATATAAAACTGTAATAAAATGAGAAATATATGAGAAAGAGGAGAAAAATCACTGTATATGTGTGATTCATCGCACCGTGGAGGTGCGTTTGCGGCGGAGGAGAGGCACGCGGTGGAGGAGTAATCTGATAGAGGAGAGGCGTGTGACAGAGGAGTCGTCGGTAGAGGAGAGTATCGCGGTAGAGGAGAGGCACACAGTAGAGGGAATCGCTTCAGCGGTGGAGAGGCATGTGGAAGAGGGAATCACGATAGAGGAGAAGAGGTGCACAATGGAGGAGAGGCGCATGGGGAAGGAGGGTTCACAGTGGAGGAGTCGGTGGGAGAGGAGGAAGAGGAGGAGGAGGAGGTAGCGGCAGTGGCGATTGGCTTCCACGAGAGCTTGATGGGTGTGAGGAAGGAGGAGAAAGTTAGGGTTTCTTTATAAAACCTGGTGAACTTTTTATCAACGCTAGCTAAAAAGCGCTCATAAAGGTACGTTTTATGAGCACTTAAATAGAAAGCGCTGATAAAACCTACCTTTATCAGCGCTTTTTTAGCACTGATAAAGATGGATTTTATAAGCGCTAAAAAAGGGCTGATAAAGACAGGACTTTATCAGCACAAAGCACTGATAAAGATATAATGCTAATAATTTATTTATATTATTATATATTTTTATAAAATTATATACAAGATAAATATATATTTATAATTATAAAATTATAATTTAAATAATAATAAATATATAAGGAATATACTTATTATATTTATAATCTTAAAAATATAAAAAATAAATATATTAATTATATAAATTTATAATATTATAGATGTATATAACTATATTTCATCTAATTTTATAATTATTTTTATGAACATACATTTATTTGTAATTATAATTATACATGAATATATATATATATATATATTTAAATAATTATAAAATTATAAAAAATTAATATTTCCAATATTTATAATTTTAATAATATTTATATTTAATATATTTATTATAATTTTATAATTATTTAAAGAGATCTGTATTTATTTATAACTATAAATATAAATATTTTTATTTATTTCTCAATATTTCTATATATTTATTTAATTATATATAACATTATATATGAAAATAATAAATATATTTTTTAGGAATTAATAATTATTTAAATAAATAAATAATTATTTAAATTTATAACTCATAAATAAATATATATTTTTTTGTAATTAAAAATTATAATAAATAAATTATTTATTGATGTAATTATAAATATATATATACATATATTAATAACTATAAAATTATAACAAATATATTTATAATTTGATAAATATATATAATTAATATATTTATTATAATTTTTTAATTATTTAAAAATATCTATATTTATTTAGAATTATATTTATAACTATTTGTATTTATTTATAGATATTTTTATATAAATATATATAATTAATATATTTATTATAATTTTTTAATTATTTAAATTTATCTATATTTATTTAAGAATTATAATTATAAATATTTGTATTTATTTATAAATATTTGTATATATTTATAAATATATTTATTTAATTATATATTTATAACTTTATAAGTAGTATAATAAATACATTTTTAACAATTCTATAATTTTTTACATGTATATATTTATCTATAGTTATAATTAGAACTAAAAATAAATATATTTATAATTTTTTTGTATATATTTATAAATATAAATAAATAAATAAATTTATTTTTTATAAAATTATAATATATGTATTTATTATAATTTTATAATTATTTAGATATATATAGTTATAATTATAATTACAAATAAATATATTTAAAAGGGATTTATATATAATTAAAATTTAATAATTATAAATATAATAAATATATTTATTATTTAAATATATTTAATGTAATTTTATATGTATTGAGAACATAATATAGTATATGGGTAACATGAATTAATCATATACACATAGTAAAATATACATAATAAAAAACGAGCCATCAATGGACAACATGAATAATAATAAGAGTGTAATGTAGAGGCTCCTGCTTGGCATCCAAAAGACCCATGATCAAATCCGGGTAGGGAGGAATTTCTAGGTACTGTAGCAGCACTGTAGTAGTACTTTAGCAGCAGCGATACTATAGCAGTGGTGACAGTGTAGCGGTAGAGGTACTGTAGCAGGAACTGCAGCGGTGGAGGTACTGTAGTAGCCCGGGTACTATAGCAGTACTGTTCACCAAGGGGCTCTTTGGGCCAAAAAAATGAGCTTTCAAGCCTTGTATTCAGGCCACTTGGCCTTGGGCCTTTGGGCTATGTAATGGGTCTCCCTCTACCCAGTCAAAAGAGGTATTTTCTTTAAAATAATAAGAAGGCTTTAGCTCCAACCTTTAAAAAAACATAACATATATCCACACATGATCAATATATTAATTGACCAAATTCATTAGAAACACATATATATTTAATTAAAATCTTATACTTTTTTTTAAACATTATATATATATATATTTTTAAATCATTAAAAATATATATTAATTATAAACATGTGTTTTTTATTTAATATATACAAATAAACATTATTTTTTTAATATAAATATAATAATTATATATAAATTAATATTAAAAACTTTTATCAGCACCAAAAATAGTGCTGATAAATCTATCCTTTATCAATTTCTAAAAAAAAGCACTGATAAAGGGTAGATTTATTAGCGCTTTTAGCTAGCGCTAATAAATGCCCCCCCTTTATCAGCGCTTTCTGTTTGGCGTTGATAAAACGAGGTGCTTCCCTTTCCCCGTTTTGTGATAGTGATATTATCATTTACACATATTAAAATACATAAATACATCCATTATGAATAAATATTTAAAACTATACTATATTCACTATGGTAATATTTACAATAGTGTCACTTCCATGTACTTTATCAACATGTAAGGATCATAAAATGATTTCTATTTTTGTAAACGTGTCATGTAACTGATTATAATGAAATTTTACTTATTAGAGTTTGGATTGGTCTTATTCCATAGAGAAAAATCAACTTACAAACATGATTCACAGAATAATGTTAAGAAATTTTAAGAAACATTTCCACGACTTTATCCCAAGATTTCACTATTGTACAGAAATTGAATAATTATGTTGTTTTTATTTTCACACATCAACTACATTGTTCCCAATGGAAATTAAAAAGTTTACAACTAATTGTTACATATAAGTCCTACATATAATAAAAAACATTATTCACATAACATCTAGACCTAATTATCACAAAACAACATCCTTACCCTTCTCCAATGACTTTATTTTTCATATATATATATTCACAAAATAAATCATCAAGATTAAAATTATAAATCATACAAGTCTCCCTATTTTTTTATTTCTCTATAAAAAATTATTATTATAATATTAATGGATATTTTTATATTTATCATGGTTTTTATTGTCTTTCATCACATTAGATATTTCGTACATTAAAATTTTAAAATCTTATTATTCATGTTTATCTTTATTGTTTCCAAATTTTAGTTATAGTATTTAAGATCATTGTATAAGTATGACATATAACATTTAATTATCAAATAATATCGTAATATATTTTGGATTTTTTATAACATATGTAATTAAAGATACATTATTTATTTATATATTTTTATAGAATCCCCTTTGTAGGGAATTTTTCTGTAACACCCCAGGTAAATAAAGAATATGACATTTCATATTTATCCATATTTGTGAATAAAATATTTAAATAACTTTAAAGGGGACGCTATGCTCGATGGCGTACCCAACACGCAACAACGAGTTTCTTGGGAATCTTACGTTGCACTCTAATAATAAAATAATATTATTTTAAATGTTAGTTAACATGTAGTCGTTGTAATGGCGGGAATGGATAGAAATAACTAAAATATGATTATATATGTTTTTAAATGTTTTTACATTTATCCAATAAAAGATAATGGCTTAAAATACGGAAAGAATTCAATTTTAGGCGTATATGCCCTAGTTTTCACTAAAGGTTCACTTATCACCTTTTGATGGCGAACCGTCATTAAATATAGTTTTGATCACTCTTATACATTCTTTTGGACCAAATAAAACTCTTATTAAGAATCAGGACATCAAAATTTACTTTGTGTAAATTTTTGGTATCTTTCCGATAAAGTTCATTTTTTTAATGAATAGTGTAAAATGTTGTATTTTAATTTAAAACCACTTTTTAATCTAATTTATTTATATGATTAGATTATATTTTGAATTGGTTTTAAAGTGAAATTAGAAAATATTTTTACCATTAAATCCAATAGTGTTCGTTGGAATCAATTTCACTTTGAAATCAGACTTAAACTAGTGTCAATCTTTTGATACGTATTGTTTCATAAAACACGCTATTTGACATGACAGCGGGAATTAATTATTAAATTAATTAATGTGACTTATATGTTTTGAATTTTGTAAAATGGAATTCATTTTTGAATTCAGAATATCAAATATAGCTTAGGGTGAATTTTTGGGATTTTTCTGAAAAACTTCAATTTTTGATGAATAGTGAAACCACTAAGTGGTACTTATAAAAACTGATTTTCCGTTTAAATGAAAATTTACCAACATTGTGTTTTGATTTTCAAAAATCCGACATACATGGTTGTCATTAAGAAGTAAAATGTGGTTCAATGAGATTAAAATAATTTTTTGGTGAATAGTAACTTATTAAGTTTTTAATCGCGATTAGTGGTAATTAGTGTAGTTTAAGGCAAAAATAATGCTTTAATAAAATGAGATGAGCTTGACACATGTCCTACCCTCATTGGTTGTATCATGGCCGACCAAGACAAGCCATGGGTCAACTTGGGGACCCCATGGATCCACTTTGGTTGGGAAATGACATAAATAACATTTTATTTAATGTAAAAGTAAAATTGACACAAACATGATATGTTTTACTAAAACAATTTTTAATTGAGGTTATACAAGTCATCTTTTTGATTATAAATTTTCATTGGAAAGATAAAAAGATTTCCTACATCATAGTATTTTTTTTATAATTTTTAGACATTAAATAAATTAAATTATTTATGACATAATAATGATGCAGTGATGACATGATTATTTGACGATTTAAATAAAATGGAAAGATAATGTAAAATCTATGAACTACACATGTCCATAACTTATTGGATGAGTGTATTTCGAAGCCTTATCACCTTATCCACGAATTATATCAATGTGGTACCTTTTGAAACCGAAACACATTTTTAAATAAAGTAATATTTCTTTACTTTCCAAAAGTGCCCCTCCTCTCCTCTTATAAAAGGCCCCCACCTCTACCTCATTTAACACACTCCTCAAGCCTTTGGCTCGGCCAACCCCTACCCATTTACTCTCTCCACATCCCTCTCCTCATCCTAGAGGATTCCCTTTGGGCAGAATTCTTTCAAAGGAAGCCTTTAGGCTCAAATCAAAAGGAGTTACACTTTTAAAGGTAATTCATTCTCTCATGTTCATTTGTTTTATTTTGCTTCTCCAACCCCCTAAACTCTTTTTATTTACTTCTTTTGTAACAACACCAGTATCTTCAATATACTAGGATGTTGTTATAAGATTTATTCGAGCTACACTCTCACACAACTACATCAAATGGTTAAAGAACATACGGTTTCCGTGGATGGTGAAATTCTACCTCCCGAAACGATGATTGTTCAATACTCATTTAACACCTTCAACGGTGGACATTATGATGTCACTATTTTTATATATGATATATAATATGTTTATGTTTTATTTATGCTTCTGTATTTTTCATTTTTGTCTTACCTTTATGACTTCCATTATGGGTATACGCGATATCTTCATTTAAGGAAGTGCGGACTACCGCCCCCTCAAAGTGATTTGATTCGTTAAATACCATATGTGGGATGTATAAAGGATGGAAATATGATATTATATATGATATTATACTGGAATTATAATATACCTTTATATCATTATTATTCCATTCTATAAAATACGAAATAGAAATGAAAGTAGCGTTCATGCGTACGTACGGCTTACCGTCTCCATGAACGGTGCATTTCATTTATTACCTCTAAATGATTATGTAATGTTATAAATGCATGCATGTACTGGATATATATGACATATATGATATCTACATAATGAATACAATTCTGGATATAATAAACATTTGGCCACACGAACAACATGTAATTGTAAGAAGTCCACTTTCGACTTAAGAACCAAATATCGGCAAAACAAATATTATTAACTTAAATGATTACATAATGTTTATGACATGGTAATAAGTGGTATAAAAGTAATAATGAACTTGAAAAAGGTTCTTAAGGAATTAGAAATTAACTCAAGTTTATTATTCAGGAGATTAATGAACGATCGAGTCAAGTCGGACCCGAGGTAAGGGATCATACTCCTCTCTTTCTTTTTAAGTACACACTTTTATGTCATTCCTTTTAAAGCTCATATTTCTTGTTATTGGGATGATCTTTTATATTACACTTACTGTAATTTTTATGTTCATGTGATGAGAGACCCTATTCTCTCTCATCGGTCCATTTTGGAAGTTTTGAGTGGCGCCGTTAGGCTGCCGAACTTTCGTAAAAGATCTAACCTCTCTCTTTCTTTTTACGTACTCTCCTTTATGTCACTTCTTTTAAGCTCCTCTTTGTAATGTTGGGTGATGTTACTTTATATTCCTCTTGCTGTACATTTTATTGTAATGTGATGAGATACCCCATTTGATCTCATCAATCCATATTCGGAAGTTTTATGTGGCGCCGTTAGGCTGCCGAGTTTTCGTATGAGATTTTCATCTCACTTTTATTCCGGTGAGATTTATGCTACATTTGCCACAAATTCCATTGAGTGGTGTATGTACTGCCCATTATTCTACTCTTTGTGTAATATAATTTCGTTTATGAGTATTTACATCAATGATCTATTGTCCTTCTTTCACGGGGTGTATGTTTTGAAAGATACCCAAGTCGGTAAGGGAACCTTTCACCCTCCTCTTTTTTAAAAGACTTCTTTTGTTGGGTCTTTTAATTTACATATTGTTATGTTGGGATATGTTCTCATATATCCTTATTGATGTAAATTTTATGTCCAAGTGATGAGATACTCTTTTTATCTCTCATCAACTCATTTTGATGTGATGCCGTTAGGCTGTCAAAGGAACTTTTTAACCCAATTTCGATTTCTTTGGGTTTAACATGTAGTCATTGAATATGTCATCCATTGAATATGTGTGAATGACCTTTTATTGTTGTACACTTAATATCCACTTATATTGGGTGTATTTATATTTGTCACACATATTTTTGAGATTGATTTGTCCTTAATTTAAGGATAACTTCTTTATAAGGGATTTCATCACATTTGACTTTTCTATTGAGGGTTCATTGTTTTTATGCACCAATTCACTCTTATATGTTGTATATACTGTCCTTTGAGATTGATTTGTCCTTAATTTAAGGATACCTTCTTTATAAGGGATTTCATCACATTTGACTTTTCTATTGAGGGTTCATTGTTTTTATGCACCAATTCACTCTTATATGTTGTATATACTGTCCTTTGGAGTATTATATCATGAATCCATTTATTCTCATGATATTATAAAGTTCTGACTAAATGTTATTCCTCAATTATTGTATTCAAGTGTCTCTAATTTTGGTAAAACCCCTTTAACCAAAATATAGTTTTAAATGTTTTAATTATTTGTTCTTATTAATATCCATGTTTTCAAAATGGTTTTAAGGATTTATTTATATGGATATTAATGGTTTAAAATTTTAAGCTTCAAGGTGGTATGGGACACTTTGATTCAAAAATCTCTTTATTAAATGTTTTAAATGGTTTTGGAAATGGTTTCTTTTTGAATGGATTCATTATTTCAATATACTAAAATGTTATATTGTGATTGAAATGTGGAAATGTTATGTTTCCTTTGTGCATGTTTTATGTGACACATTTATGTTATGGTTCTTGGGCATTGTTATGAAAACGGGTGGTTCCGTGATAAACTAAGGGCGGGTGAGCCCGATATAGCTCTCCAATGCATTGGGTAACGCGAAGGAGTGAAACGTTAAGGTTTCTCCGAAGAGATTTAGGGAATATACTGTGATGAGTATTCCAAACGTAACCAAGAGGGTTACTCCCCACGTAAGAATGTTATGAATGCCTCAAGTTACCTTTATGTCTTATGTTTTCTATGATTTATTCATGGTTTGATGAGGTATGTTAAAGTGCCTATGTTTTATGGGTAAAGTATGATTTCATTCTTATGTATATATGAACTCATGTTTCCTTTCCATATTTTTATAACCCTTACTGAGCTTTTTATGCTCATCCCAAGTTTTTGAAATGTTTTTCACATGTCAAGGGAAAGGTACATGATGTGATGATAGTGTCAAGGATGTGTCAAGAAAGAATCCGTGTTTTATTTTAAATAGGTTTCTGTTGATGGGAAGAATGAATATTGTCTTTTATGTAACCACTTTGTTTAAATGTGGAATGTAATGCAAGTTTCATGATCTAATTCTCTAAAACTCTAAACCTGAAAAGATCCTCAATGTGTAATCTTGTAATAACTCAAGATTAAGTAAGGTTTAAGGCTGGGGCCTTATAGTTGGTATCAAAGGCCGGTTTAGATAACTTTAGAGGTTAGGGTATTCTTTAATCATAAGTGACATTACCACAATGGTTAGGATTTCAGAAAGAGTCCCAGTTTTAGATAAAGTGAATGAGTAAGTATATCTTAGTGTTTACCTTCCTCGTTAGTACATGATGGTTTTGTTGATATACTCACACTGACCTTTTTGGTTTTAGTAAATGGCTGGATCTAGCAGGCACCAAAGTGACAATGTGTTTGAAGGAAACTGTGGTGGTTCTCTGATTAAGATACTCGATGAGATGGGGGATTCAATGAGGAATCTCATGGTTTTTCTAAACCAACTATCAAGGAGTCATGATCAACCACTTGAACCTTGGTGAGTTCTCTAATGCATCATGTACGAGATGGCCAACTCGATGTGGAAATTCAGGTAATAATTATTAAGGTAACCATTAGGGTTTATATGATCCTTACTTTTGAGGTAATTATGGGTTATTATATGATATGATGGAAAATGAAGGGCATGAGATAAAATTGAGGTTAAAATATGTTATGATTATTCTTGAAGATTTTATCTCATTTTGGGGAATGTTTTAAGAATTATATAGTTTTGGAAAAAGGACAACACGCAGACCGTGTGACATCCCGTCGCGTCGGACAAAGCTGCGGGAATCGAACCCACAACCAAAGTGCGACTGGTATTTATCGCCTACCACTGGACTACGTGAAACCCCTGGTTAGTTTGACTGATTCTTTTTAGTTATATGATTTTATGAATTAAGAGTAAGTTGATTTTGGAGGATATGTGATTAGGATAATTAATTTTCAATGTGAGACTTTAGGAGCAACTGATGTTGTTTGGAGATAAATGTTACGATTTAACTTGGAAGACTATGTGACTAAATCCTTCAAATATTTGAGTTTCAATCTTATATTGGTTTACTTTGAAGAATTTTATGGACAAATTGTTTATCGGATGGTCCTCGTTGAACTTTGGGTTTTGTTGGACAAATTTCTGAGATTAAGAATAGATTTTCTTTTTATAAGGGGTTATCCTTTTCTGGATTATCTGATCTTGTACTAACCTTTTTGGTTTTGGTTTTGGTTAAAGCCTAAAAACATGGGATGTATATAGTTCTATTTTGTGGATTAGGTGATTCTCTAGAAGTTGATTATAGTACTCTTAATGTGAGCAAGTCTTCCTAAATACTCGTCTTTTGGAGAAAATATGAGTTTGTGTAAGGAATCTAATAAAAGTTGAAAGTCAATATGATAAGTGATTATGTTTCCTTATGAATAAATTCCTCAATAAAAAGTAACTTAAAACAAAAATGTTGTCTATTAACTTTTCCTACTGGGGAATCGAATACCGTTTAACCCATCACAAGTTTGTGATTTTCTCGTGGTTAACTTTCTCCTAAACATGTTTTCTATCACTCTCCATCAGAACATGACCCTTTGTTTTTTCCTCCATGTCCATATTTTCATACTTGGAATCCTAGTATGGGTTAACTCGGGTGACCTTTGTACTTATCTCTCTTTATTTTAAAGTGTTTGTTTTACCGACTTTTGTTCCGATGTGGGACTTTCAAGGATGTTTCCAAGCGCAATTTTAAAATTGCGAGGACGCAATTCCCAAAAGGGGGGAAGGATGTAACACCCCAGGTAAATAAAGAATATGAAATTTCATATTTATCCATATTTGTGAATAAAATATTTAAATAACTTTAAAGGGGACGCTATGCTCGATGGCGTACCCAACACGCAACAACGAGTTTCTTGGGAATCTTACGTTGCACTCTAATAATAAAATAATATTATTTTAAATGGTAGTTAACATGTAGCCGTTGTAATGGCGGGAATGGATAGAAATAACTAAAATATGATTGTATATGTTTTTAAATGTTTTTACATTTATCCAATAAAAGATAATGACTTAAAATACAGAAAGAATTCAATTTTAGGCGTATATGCCCTAGTTTTCACTAAAGGTTCACTTATCACCTTTTGATGGCGAACCGTCATTAAATATAGTTTTGATCACTCTTATACATTCTTTTGGACCAAGTAAAACTCTTATTAAGAATCGGGACATCAAAATTTACTTTGTGTAAATTTTTGGTATCTTTCCGATAAAGTTCATTTTTTTAATGAATAGTGTAAAATGTTGTATTTTAATTCAAAACTACTTTTTAATCTAATTTATTTATATGATTAGATTATATTTTTAATTGGGTTTAAAGTGAAATTAGAAAGTATTTTTACCATTAAATCCATTAGTGTTCGTTGGAATCAATTTCACTTTGAAATCAGACTTAAACTAGTGTCAATCTTTTGATACTTATTGTTTCATAAAACACGCTATTTGACATGACAGCGGGAATTAATTATTAAATAAATTAATGTGACTTATATGTTTTGAATTTTGTAAAATGGACTTCATTTTTTAATTCAGAATATCAAATATAGCTTAGGGTGAATTTTTGGGATTTTTCTGAAAAACTTCAATTTTTGATGAATAGTGAAACCACTAAGTGGTACTTATAAAAACCGATTTTCCGTTTAAATGAAATTTTGCCATCATTGTGTTTTGATTTTCAAAAATCCGACATACATGGTTGTCATTAAGAAGTAAAATGTGGTTCAATGAGATTAAAATAATTTTTTGGTGAATAGTAACTTATTAAGTTTTTAATCGCGATTAGTGGTAATTAGTGTAGTTTAAGGCAAAAATAATGCTTTAATAAAATGAGATGAGCTTGACACATGTCCTACCCTCATTGGTTGTATCATGGCCGACCAAGACAAGCCATGGGTCAACTTGGGGACCCCATGGATCCACTTTGGTTGGGAAATGACATAAATAACATTTTATTTAATGTAAAAGTAAAATTGACACAAACATGATATGTTTTACTAAAAAAAATTTTAAGTGAGGTTATACAAGTCATCGTTTTGATTATAAATATTCATTGGAAATCTAAAAAGATTTCCTACATCATAGTATTTTTTTTATAATTTTTAGACATTAAATAAATTAAATTATTTATGACATAATAATGATGCAGCGATGACATCATTATTTGACGATTTAAATAAAATGGAAAGATAATGTAAAATCTATGAACTACACATGTCCAAAACTTATTGGATGAGTGGATTTCGAAGCCTTATCACCTTATCCACGAATTATATCAATGTGGGACCTTTTGAAACCGAAACACATTTTCAAATAAAGTAATATTTCTTTACTTTCCAAAAGTGCCCCTCCTCTCCTCTTATAAAAGGCCCCCACCTCTACCTCATTTAACACACTCCTCAAGCCTTTGGCTCGGCCAACCCCTGCCCATTTACTCTCTCCACATCCCTCTCCTCATCCTAGAGTATTCCCTTTGGGAAGAATCCTTTCAAAGGAAGCCTTTAGGCTCAAATCAAAAGGAGTTACACTTTTAAAGGTAATTCATTCTCTAATGTTCATTTGTTTTATTTTGCTTCTCAAACCCCCTAAACTCTTTTTATTTACTTATTTTGTAACAACACCAGTATCTTCAATATACTAGGGTGTTGTTATAAGATTTATTCGAGCTACACTCTCACACAACTACATAAAATGGTTAAAGAACATACGGTTTCCGTGGATGGTGAAATTCTGCCTCCCGAAACGATGATTGTTCAATACTCATTTAACACCTTCAACGGTGGCCATTATGATGTCACTATTTTTATATATGATATATAATATGTTTATGTTTTATTTATGCTTCTGTATTTTTCATTTTTGTCTTACCTTTATGGCTTCCATTATGGGTATACGCGATATCTTCATTTAAGGAAGTGCGGACTACCGCCCCCTCAAAGTGATTTGATTCGTTAAATACCATATGTGGGATGTATAAAGGATGGAAATATGATATTATATATGATATTATACTGGAATTATAATATACCTTTATATCATTATTATTCCATTCTATAAAATACGAAATAGAAATGAAAGTAGCGTTCATGCGTACGTACGGCTTACCGTCTCCATAAACGGTGCATTTCATTTCTTACCTCTAAATGATTATGTAATGTTATAAATGCATGCATGTACTGGATATATATGACATATATGATATCTACATAATGAATACAATTCTGGATATAATAAACATTTGTCCACACGAACAACATGTAATTGTAAGAAGTCCACTTTCGACTTAAGAACCAAATATCGGCAAAACAAATATTATTAACTTAAATGATTACATAATGTTTATGACATGGTAATAAGTGGTATAAAAGTAATAATGAACTTGAAAAAGGTTCTTAAGGAATTATAAATTAACTCAAGTTTATTATTCAGGAGATTAAAGAACGATCGAGTCAAGTCGGACCCGAGGTAAGGGATCATACTCATCTCTTTCTTTTTAAGTACACACTTTTATGTCATTCCTTTTAAAGCTCATATTTCTTGTTATTGGGATGATCTTTTATATTACACTTACTGTAATTTTTATGTTCATGTGATGAGAGACCCTATTCTCTCTCATCAATCCATTTTGGAAGTTTTGAGTGGCGCCGTTAGGCTGCCGAACTTTCGTAAAAGATCTAACCTCTCTCTTTCTTTTTACGTACTCTCCTTTATGTCACTTCTTTTAAGCTCCTCTTTGTAATGTTGGGGGATTTTCCTTTATATTCCTCTTGCTGTACATTTTATTTTAATGTGATGAGATACCCCATTTGATCTCATCAATCCATATTCGGAAGTTTTATGTGGCGCCGTTAGGCTGCCGAGTTTTCGTATGGGATTTTCATCTCACTTTTATTCCCGTGAGATTTATGCTACATTTGCCACAAATTCCATTGAGTGGTGTATGTACTGCCCATTATTCTACTCTTTGTGTAATATACTTTCGTTTATGAGTATTTACATCAATGATCTATTGTCCTTCTTTCACGGGGTGTATGTTTTGAAAGATACCCAAGTCGGTAAGGGAACCTTTCACCCTCCTATTTTTTAAAAGACTTCTTTTGTTGGGTCTTTTAATTTACATATTGTTATGTTGGGATATGTTCTCATATATCCTTATTGATGTAAATTTTATGTCCAAGTGATGAGATACTCTTTTTATCTCTCATCAACTCATTTTGATGTGATGCCGTTAGGCTGTCAAAGGAACTTTTTAACCCAATTTCGATTTCTTTTGGTTTAACATGTAGTCATTGAATATGTCATCCATTTAATATGTGTGAATGACCTTTTATTGTTGTACACTTAATATCCACTTATATTGGGTGTATTTATATTTGTCACACATATTTTTGAGATTGATTCGTCCTTAATTTAAGGATACCTTCTTTATAAGGGATTTCATCACATTTGACTTTTCTATTGAGGGTTCATTGTTGTTATGCACCAATTCACTCTTATATGGTGTATATACTGTCCTTTGGAGTATTATATCATGAATCCATTTATTCTCATGATATTATAATGTTCTGACTAAATGTTATTCCTCAATTATTGTATTCAAGTGTCTCTAATTTTGGTAAAACCCCTTTAACCAAAATATCGTTTTAAATGTTTTAATTATTTGTTCTTATTAATATCCATGTTTTCAAAATGGTTTTAAGGATTTATTTATATGGATATTAATGGTTTAAAATTTTAAGCTTCAAGGTGGTATGTGACACTTTGATTCAAAAATCTCTTTATTAAATGTTTTAAATGGTTTTGGAAATGGTTTCTTTTTGAATGGATTCATTATTTCAATATACTAAAATGTTATATTGTGATTGAAATGTGGAAATGTTATGTTTCCTTTGTGCATGTTTTATTTGACACATTTATGTTATGGTTCTTGGGCATTGTTATGAAAACGGGTGGTTCCGTGATAAACTAAGGGCGGGTGAGCCCGATATAGCTCTCCAATGCATTGGGTAACGCGAAGGAGTGAAACGTTAAGGTTTCTCCGAAGAGATTTAGGGAATATACTGTGATGGGTATTCCAAACGTAACCAAGAGGGTTACTCCCCACGTAAGAATGTTATGAATGACTCAAGTTACCTTTATGTCTTATGTTTTCTATGATTTATTCATGGTTTGATGAGGTATGTTAAAGTGCCTATGTTTTATGGGTAAAGTATGATTTCATTCTTATGTATATATGAACTCATGTTTCCTTTCCATATTTTTATAACCCTTACTGAGCTTTTTATGCTCATCCCAAGTTTTTGAAATGTTTTTCACATGTCAAGGGAAAGGTACATGATGTGATGATAGTGTCAAGGATGTGTTAAGAAAGAATCCGTGTTTTATTTTAAATAGGTTTCCGTTGATGGGAAGAATGAATATTGTCTTTTATGTAACCACTTTGTTTAAATGTGGAATGTAATGAAAGTTTCATGATCTAATTCTCTAAAACTCTAAACCTGAAAAGATCCTCAATGTGTAATCTTGTAATAACTCAAGATTAAGTAAGGTTTAAGGCTGGGGCCTTATAGTTGGTATCAAAGGCCGGTTTAGATAACTTTAGAGGTTAGGGTATTCTTTAATCATAAGTGACATTACCATAATGGTTAGGATTTCAGAAAGAGTCCTAGTTTTAGATAAAGTGAATGAGTAAGTATATCTTAGTGTTTACCTTCCTCGTTAGTACATGATGGTTTTGTTGATATACTCACACTGACCTTTTTGGTTTTAGTAAATGGCTGGATCTAGCAGGCACCAAAGTGACAATGTGTTTGAAGGAAACTGTGGTGGATCTCTGATTAAGATACTCGATGAGATGGGGGATTCAATGAGGAATCTCATGGTTTTTCTAAACCAACTATCAAGGAGTCATGATCAACCACTTGAACCTTGGTGAGTTCTCTAATGCATCATGTACGAGATGGCCAACTCGATGTGGAAATTCAGGTAATAATTATTAAGGTAACCATTAGGGTTTATATGATCCTTACTTTTGAGGTAATTATGGGTTATTATATGATATGATGGAAAATGAAGGGCATGAGATAAAATTGAGGTTAAAATATGTTATGATTATTCTTTAAGATTTTATCTCATTTTGGGGAATGTTTTAAGAATTATATAGTTTTGGAAAAAGGACAACACGCAGACCGTGTGACATCCCGTCGCGTCGGACAAAGCTGCGGGAATCGAACCCACAACCAAAGTGCGACTGGTATTTATCGCCTACCACTGGACTACGTGAAACCCCTGGTTAGTTTGACTGATTCTTTTTAGTTATATGATTTTATGAATTAAGAGTAAGTTGATTTTGGAGGATATGTGATTAGGATAATTACTTTTCAATGTGAGACTTTAGGAGCAACTGATGTTGTTTGGAGATAAATGTTACGATTTAACTTGGAAGACTATGTGACTAAATCCTTCAAATATTTGAGTTTCAATCTTATATTGGTTTACTTTGAAGAATTTTATGGACAAATTGTTTATCGGATGGTCCTCGTTGAACTTTGGGTTTTGTTGGACAAATTTTGGAGATTAAGAATAGATTTTCTTTTTATAAGGGGTTATCCTTTTCTGGATTATCTGATCTTGTACTAACCTTTTTGGTTTTGGTTTTGGTTAAAGCCTAAAAACATGGGATGTATATAGTTCTATTTTTTGGATTAGGTGATTCTCTAGAAGTTGATTATAGTACTCTTAATGTGAACAAGTCTTCCTAAATACTCGTCTTTTGGAGAAAATATGAGTTTGTGTAAGGAATCTAATAAAAGTTGAAAGTCAATATGATAAGTGATTATGTTTCCTTATGAATAAATTCCTCAATAAAAAGTAACTTAAAACAAAAATGTTGTCTATTAACTTTTCCTACTGGGGAATCGAATACCGTTTAACCCATCACAAGTTTGTGATTTTCTCGTGGTTAACTTTCTCCTAAACATGTTTTCTATCACTCTCCATCAGAACATGACCCTTTGTTTTTTCCTCCATGTCCATATTTTCATACTTGGAATCCTAGTATGGGTTAACTCGGGTGACCTTTGTACTTATCTCTCTTTATTTTAAAGTGTTTGTTTTACCGACTTTTGTTCCGATGTGGGACTTTCAATGATGTTTCCAAGCGCAATTTTAAAATTGCGAGGACGCAATTCCCAAAAGGGGGGAAGGATGTAACACCCCAGGTAAATAAAGAATATGACATTTCATATTTATCCATATTTGTGAATAAAATATTTAAATAACTTTAAAGGGGACGCTATGCTCGATGGCGTACCCAACACGCAACAACGAGTTTCTTGGGAATCTTACGTTGCACTCTAATAATAAAATAATATTATTTTAAATGGTAGTTAACATGTAGCCGTTGTAATGGCGGGAATGGATAGAAATAACTAAAATATGATTATATATGTTTTTAAATGTTTTTACATTTATCCAATAAAAGATAATGACTTAAAATATGGAAAGAATTCAATTTTAGGTGTATATGCCCTAGTTTTCACTAAAGGTTCACTTATCACCTTTTGATGGAGAACCGTCATTAAATATAGTTTTGATCACTCTTATACATTCTTTTGGACCAAATAAAACTCTTATTAAGAATCGGGACATCAAAATTTACTTTGTGTAAATTTTTGGTATCTTTCCGATAAAGTTCATTTTTTTAATGAATAGTGTAAAATGCTGTATTTTAATTCAAAACCACTTTTTAATCTAATTTATTTATATGATTAGATTATATTTTGAATTGGTTTTAAAGTGAAATTAGAAAATATTTTTACCATTAAATCCAATAGTGTTCGTTGGAATCAATTTCACTTTGAAATCAGACTTAAACTAGTGTCAATCTTTTGATACTTATTGTTTCATAAAACACGTTATTTGACATGACAGCGGGAATTAATTATTAAATTAATTAATGTGACTTATATGTTTTGAATTTTGTAAAATGGACTTCATTTTTGAATTCAGAATATCAAACATAGCTTAGGGTGAATTTTTGGGATTTTTCTGAAAAACTTCAATTTTTGATGAATAGTGAAACCACTAAGTGGTACTTATAAAAACTGATTTTCCGTTTAAATGAAATTTTGCCATCATTGTGTTTTGATTTTCAAAAATCCGACATATATGGTTGTCATTAAGAAGTAAAATGTGGTTCAATGAGATTAAAATAATTTTTTGGTGAATAGTAACTTATTAAGTTTTTAATCGCGATTAGTGGTAATTAGTGTAGTTTAAGGCAAAAATAATGCTTTAATAAAATGAGATGAGCTTGACACATGTCCTACCCTCATTGGTTGTATCATGGCCGACCACGACAAGCCATGGGTCAACTTGGGGACCCCATGGATCCACTTTGGTTGGGAAATGACATAAATAACATTTTATTTAATGTAAAAGTAAAATTGACACAAACATGATATGTTTTTCTAAAACAATTTTTAAGTGAGGTTATACAAGTCATCTTTTTGATTATAAATATTAATTGGAAGGATAAAAAGATTTCCTACATCATAGTATTTTTTTTATAATTTTTAGACATTATATAAATTAAATTATTTATGACATAATAATGATGCAGCGATGACATCATTATTTGACGATTTAAATAAAATGGAAAGATAATGTAAAATCTATGAACTACACATGTCCAAAACTTATTGGATGAGTGGATTTCGAAGCCTTATCACCTTATCCACGAATTATATCAATGTGGGACCTTTTGAAACCGAAACACATTTTCAAATAAATTAATATTTCTTTACTTTCCAAAAGTGCCCCTCCTCTCCTCTTATAAAAGGCCCCCACCTCTACCTCATTTAACACACTCCTCAAGCCTTTGGCTCGGCCAACCCCTGCCCATTTACTCTCTCCACATCCCTCTACTCATTCTAGAGGATTCCCTTTGGGCATAATCCTTTCAAAGGAAGCCTTTAGGCTCAAATCAAAAGGAGTTACACTTTTAAAGGTAATTCATTCTCTCATGTTCATTTGTTTTATTTTGCTTCTCCAACCCCCTAAACTCTTTTTATTTACTTCTTTTGTAACAAAACCAGTATCTTCAATATACTAGGATGTTGTTATAAGATTTATTCGAGCTACACTCTCACACAACTAAATCAAATGGTTAAAGAACATATGGTTTCCGTGGATGGTGAAATTCTGCCTCCCGAAACGATGATTGTTCAATACTCATTTAACACCTTCAACGGTGGCCATTATGATGTCACTATTTTTATATATGATATATAATATGTTTATGTTTTATTTATGCTTCTGTATTTTTCATTTTTGTCTTACCTTTATGGCTTCCATTATGGGTATACGCGATATCTTCATTTAAGGAAGTGCGGACTACCGCCCCCTCAAAGTGATTTGATTCGTTAAATACCATATGTGGGATGTATAAAGGATGGAAATATGATATTATATATGATATTATACTGGAATTATAATATACCTTTATATCATTATTATTCCATTCTATAAAATACGAAATAGAAATGAAAGTAGCGTTCATGCGTACGTACGGCTTACCGTCTCCATAAACGGTGCATTTCATTTCTTACCTCTAAATGATTATGTAATGTTATAAATGCATGCATGTACTGGATATATATGACATATATGATATCTACATAATTAATACAATTCTGGATATAATAAACATTTGGCCACACGAACAACATGTAATTGTAAGAAGTCCACTTTCGACTTAAGAACCAAATATCGGCAAAACAAATATTATTAACTTAAATGATTACATAATGTTTATGACATGGTAATAAGTGGTATAAAAGTAATAATGAACTTGAAAAAGGTTCTTAAGGAATTATAAATTAACTCAAGTTTATTATTCAGGAGATTAAAGAACGATCGAGTCAAGTCGGACCCGAGGTAAGGGATCATACTAATCTCTTTCTTTTTAAGTACACACTTTTATGTCATTCCTTTTAAAGCTCATATTTCTTGTTATTGGGATGATCTTTTATATTACACTTACTGTAATTTTTATGTTCATGTGATGAGAGACCCTATTCCTTCTCATCAATCCATTTTGGAAGTTTTGAGTGGCGCCGTTAGGCTGCCGAACTTTCGTAAAAGATCTAACCTCTCTCTTTCTTTTTACGTACTCTCCTTTATGTCACTTATTTTAAGCTCCTCTTTGTAATGTTGGGGGATGTTCCTTTATATTCCTCTTGCTGTAAATTTTATTGTAATGTGATGAGATACCCCATTTGATCTCATCAATCCATATTCGGAAGTTTTATGTGGCGCCGTTAGGCTGCCGAGTTTTCGTATGGGATTTTCATCTCACTTTTATTCCCATGAGATTTATGCTACATTTGCCACAAATTCCATTGAGTGGTGTATGTACTGCCCATTATTCTACTCTTTGTGTAATATACTTTCGTTTATGAGTATTTACATCAATGATCTATTGTCCTTCTTTCACGGGGTGTATGTTTTGAAAGATACCCAATTCGGTAAGGGAACCTTTCACCCTCCTCTTTTTTAAAAGACTTCTTTTGTTGGGTCTTTTAATTTACATATTGTTATGTTGGGATATGTTCTCATATATCCTTATTGATGTAAATTTTATGTCCAAGTGATGAGATACTCTTTTTATCTCTCATCAACTCATTTTGATGTGATGCCGTTAGGCTGTCAAAGGAACTTTTTAACCCAATTTCGATTTCTTTGGGTTTAACATGTAGTCATTGAATATGTCATCCATTGAATATGTGTGAATGAACTTTTATTGTTGTACACTTAATATCCACTTATATTGGGTGTATTTATATTTGTAACACATATTTTTGAGATTGATTTGTCCTTAATTTAAGGATACCTTCTTTATAAGGGATTTCATCACATTTGACTTTTCTATTGAGGGTTCATTGTTGTTATGCACCAATTCACTCTTATATGGTGTATATACTGTCCTTTGGAGTATTATATCATGAATCCATTTATTCTCATGATATTATAAAGTTCTGACTAAATGTTATTCCTCAATTATTGTATTCAAGTGTCTCTAATTTTGGTAAAACCCCTTTAACCAAAATATCATTTTAAATGTTTTAATTATTTGTTCTTATTAATATCCATGTTTTCAAAATGGTTTTAAGGATTTATTTATATGGATATTAATGGTTTAAAATTTTAAGCTTCAAGGTGGTATGTGACACTTTGATTCAAAAATCTCTTTATTAAATGTTTTAAATGGTTTTGGAAATGGTTTCTTTTTGAATGGATTCATTATTTCAATATACTAAAATGTTATATTGTGATTGAAATGTGGAAATGTTATGTTTCCTTTGTGCATGTTTTATGTGACACATTTATGTTATGGTTCTTGGGCATTCTTATGAAAACGGGTGGTTCCGTGATAAACTAAGGGCGGGTGAGCCCGATATAGCTCTCCAATGCATTGGGTAACGCGAAGGAGTGAAACGTTAAGGTTTCTCCGAAGAGATTTAGGGAATATACTGTGATGGGTATTCCAAACGTAACCAAGAGGGTTACTCCCCACGTAAGAATGTTATGAATGCCTCAAGTTACCTTTATGTCTTATGTTTTCTATGATTTATTCATGGTTTGATGAGGTATGTTAAAGTGCCTATGTTTTATGGGTAAAGTATGATTTCATTCTTATGTATATATGAACTCATGTTTCCTTTCCATATTTTTATAACCCTTACTGAGCTTTTTATGCTCATCCCAAGTTTTTGAAATGTTTTTCACATGTCAAGGGAAAGGTACATGATGTGATGATAGTGTCAAGGATGTGTCAAGAAAGAATCCGTGTTTTATTTTAAATAGGTTTCCGTTGATGGGAAGAATGAATATTGTCTTTTATGTAACCACTTTGTTTAAATGTGGAATGTAATGCAAGTTTCATGATCTAATTCTCTAAATCTCTAAACCTGAAAAGATCCTCAATGTGTAATCTTGTAATAACTCAAGATTAAGTAAGGTTTAATGCTGGGGCCTTATAGTTGGTATCAAAGGCCGGTTTAGATAACTTTAGAGGTTAGGGTATTCTTTAATCATAAGTGACATTACCATAATGGTTAGGATTTCAGAAAGAGTCCTAGTTTTAGATAAAGTGAATGAGTAAGTATATCTTAGTGTTTACCTTCCTCGTTAGTACATGATGGTTTTGTTGATATACTCACACTGACCTTTTTGGTTTTAGTAAATGGCTGGATCTAGCAGGCACCAAAGTGACAATGTGTTTGAAGGAAACTGTGGTGGTTCTCTGATTAAGATACTCGATGAGATGGGGGATTCAATGAGGAATCTCATGGTTTTTCTAAACCAACTATCAAGGATTCATGATCAACCACTTGAACTGTAGAGACCCGTATCCTGACGTACATGGACATTACATTACATTTGCGGAATACTTAGTACATAACAAAAACACACACACAAGGATCGTAATAGTTTAGTGTCTTTGGAAACTCGGAATAAAATCTTCTAATCGTGGTGAAAGATCTTCAACATCTCCCATAAAGATCTTCCTTTTTTTTACCTAAAACCTTTCTTTATATCCTGGGGAAAAGAAAACATAAAAGGGTGAGCTCAAATGCTCAGTAAGGGTAAACAAAAGAAATATCAATCACATCGTATTCATAAGAACATAGCTTTTGGAAATCTTAACCTGCAAAAGAGCTCATAATATCATAACATGGGATAAATCATAGAAGTGAAAATGAAATCATAACTTAAAACATTACTCATTGTGGCATACACACATAATCATAGAGAATCATTTCTTGTTAGTCAAGACTCATTTCCAAGACTATCTTAGTGGACAAAGTCCCTTTCTGAATCGAGTAATCCTCGTTTCAGTCCTGTTTCACTGAACCGGTATAACCTACCATTCCAGCCATGTCTATCTCATGAGATATAAAATCTTTACCCAATGCATTGGAGGGAGATATAGGTCCCACCCATCTCTTAATGAATCCTTTATTATGTGTGCCACAAAATCATAAATCATACATCATCGCATAACCCATGTAATAAAAATGGGATTCTTAAACAGCATGACATCATAAAACCATTCATATAAGATAAAGGAATTCATAAACATAATTCCATCACAACATAGTCAAATCAATGTAAAAATATGGATAGAAACAGAACCCTTTATTATCTTAGATGGAAAATAATTTTGATAAAACAATTGAATTGAATTCTTGAGGAAAATATCCTTTCTTCTTCAAAATCAATTTCTTTTCACAAAACATCATGCAATTTTAAAAGAAAAAGATTTTATTTAAAATATTCATGAAATATTTTGGAGGAAGGTTCATGAAAATAAGGCTTTATAAAACCGTAAAAATCTGTTCGTGCCGTATAAGTTAAAAAAAACATTCTTCGTACTTTTGTCGGAAATGTCAAAAAGTACCTCGTATAAAAAAAACGGCAAAAGATTCCTTTCATATCTTTTACTAAAAACTCATAGAAGTGTAAAATTGGATTTAAACAATTGTAGGTGGATGTAAATAATATTATATATTGAGAAAACATGGATGTGGATGATAAAATACACCCCAGTAAATACCAACGTATAAACAATCTCGGATAAAAATGAGATTGTGATATTTCCCTTACCTTAGGTCCAATTTGCTTCGTATGTGTCCTAACCTCCTGTATAATGATTTAAATAATGTAATTGACTTATTACAGAATCATATTCATTGTTATGATATCATATATGGTTCACTTATGACATTATATTACCCGTTCTTTTGTAAATTCCATGTTAAAGAAGCGTTTTGGGTAAAATCGTTTCATTTATCGTAGGTGTTTTGACTTGTTGTTCTTGACATCATTATTACTTATATCATGATTTACTTACTTCCAGAATATAAAATATGATTTATATATCATATATATTCAGTATATATATATATATAATAGGTAGATAAATAAAATGAAAAACACCGTTCATGGAGACGGTAGTCCGTACGTACGCATGAACGCTGTTTTCCTTTCCTTATTGTCTTGAAATGGAAGTAAGTAGATGACATACATATGTATATATATACATAAATCCAGTAGCTTTATAATGTCATATATTTCATTATTATTTCTTATATATACTTTATAATCATTCTTAAATGGTTAACATGGAGAATGAATCTCATCGCGTCATGGAGACGGTAGTCCGTACGTACGCACGAGCGATGATATCATTTCTATAAATATTGAATTGAATTGGAGTGGATTATAAAATATATCAGAATCAATATGATGTTGTAATAACTATGTATAGTTATTCTTTACACCATTATACCCATCCATGTAAGGTGGTGGTGGAAAATAGATTACACCACGGCGTGGAGACGGTATTCCGTACGTACGCACGCGCGGTGATTTCTTTTTCCGTAGGATGGATAGATGGTGAAATAGGGTTGTTTCATACTTATAATAACATATCAGTATATGAGTGATACTGATGTTATTACTTCATAATGAAACAACCTAAGAAGAAGAAGTTGAAGAAGAAATAAAGATGAAAGAATTGGTAACGGTAATTACCTCTTCTTTGAAGCGCCTTTTGGAGACCTCCTCTTAGGGAACTAAAATTGGTCTTTGAGGAAGACCAGAACCTCTAGGATGTTTCTAGGGAAGTGGAGAAGAGATTTTGGCAGGGGTTGGCCGAGCTTGAGTGCTCAAATTGGTGTGAGGAGGAGGGGGAGGAGGTGTCCTTTTATAAGGGAGGAGAGGGGCACCTTAGGAATATCTCAAAATATTATTTTATATTAAAGTCAAAATCGGTTTATAATGGTTCCAAAGGGTCTTATTTAGAAGCTGAAGTGGTGATGGGTCGAAATACTATCAACCAATAGGATTTAGACAAGTTTGGGGTATTATTTTAACCTTATCAATTAGATTTAACTCTAAGTTAATTAATTTAACTTTTACCGTGTCTTTTTGTTTTCTTTCACTATATGGTTAATACACTTACTATAACATGCCAAACGAACCCCAAATTGTTTATTATTAATATAAATATCCTTATCTAAGTCATTTGGCCGAACCTTAGATTTTTAGGAATAAAATAACAATTAATAATATAATATTTGATTTAAAAACTATTTTGTGTCAATTTTGACACTATTTGATATATGGTTTTTGTGAAAGTCATATCAGAATTATATGTTCGAACCAAGTTGATTAAATCAACACTAATATATCATAGTAACCTAGAAAATTAGTGGAATTCATAAAAATTCTCAAATTACATTTATTTTGGTGTTTATAACATCAATTATGTCAATTTTTCATAAATAAGATAATTACTGCACCATCTTTGTGTCATAAATTAATTAAATTATTTAATGTCTAAAAATTACAAATAAAATACCATTATGTAGGAAATCTTTTTATATTTCTAATGAATATTTATAGTCGAATTTATCTTATGTATAACCCCATATTAAAAATGATTTACTTATTAAACTTTGATTTTAACTATTTTAACCCTTCTTTAAATAAATTAATAATAAATGTCCTAATCTAATCCAAGTGGGCCTAAATGGTCATATTTTATTCCTAAGTTTGTTTTTGGTCGAATTACACTTGTCCAATAGAATTAGGACATGTGTTAGGGTAATATTAATATCATATTTACCCTTAGTTACCCTATTTACTATTAACCGTGGTAAAAAAAAGTAAAAAGTTACTATTCACCAAAAAATTATTTTCATCTCATTGAACCACATTTTAGTCCTTGATATTAACCGTGTCTCTCGGATTTTCGAAATTCCATTCACAGAAGCGGTAAAATTAAGTTTTATGCAAAATTCAGTTTTTAACCTACCACTTAGTAGTTTCACTATTCATCAAAAATTGATGTTTTTCAGGACAATGCCAAAATTTCATCCCAAGCTATATTTCATATTCCGAATTCAAAAATGAAGTCTATTTTACCAAATTCATAACATAAAAGATGCATTAATTAATTTTATAATTAAATCCCGCTGTTAAAATAAATAGCGTGTTTTTAAGAAACAATATCTATCAAAAGATTGACACTTGTTTATGTCTAGTTTAAATGTGAAATTACATCCAATGACCAACATTGTATTAAATTGTAAAAATATATTCTAAATATACTTTAAAACTACTAAAATTAATAATTTATCACTATTAATTATTTCGATTGAAAAAGTTGTTTTTAATTAAAATTTAGTAATTTTCACTATTCATCAGAATATGAAAGTTATCCGAAAAGTACCAAAATTTCACCTTAGGCTAAATTCGATACTCCTAATCAAAAAATGAAGTTCATTTTGAAAAATAAGATTTACAGAGTTTTAAAAAGTGGTTATTACTATTCATAACGGCTAGTTTTAATAATATTTTAATAGCATATCGTTGTTTAGTGAAACTCGGTATTGCGTATTACACACGCTATCGAGGAAGGTCGCGATTGCGTGTAATGCAAGGCAAGTCAAGGATGCGTGTTGTGAAAGCTCCTTTTGGTGTAGCGTACAACACAAAACATTAATAAAATTAAAAAGAATATTTCTTTATAAAATCTTGGGCTGTTACATTCTACCCCCCTTAAAATGAATTTCGCCCTCGAAATTTGTCGGGGTTATAAATGGTTTACTATTCAAAAGTTTCTTTAATAGAAACCCACATCGTAAAAAGGAATATCAAAACCAATCTTTAAAAACAAAAGTATGAAACGTAACGGTTACCCAAATAAACTAATCACTGGGTTTCCACATAGGTGAAAATATGGATATGGAAGAGAAATCTAACCATCATGTTCTGATGGAGAGTGGTAGAGAACATGGCTATGGAAAAGCCAGTAATCACAAATCCATAGATTTGTGATGATATAAGGTACCATCTGATTCATCAGGTATAAGAGAACTAAGACAACATTTTTGGTTTTCAAGATCATTTCCCTAAAGTTAAAGAATTTGAATTAGAATAAATACTTACTTTATTTTGGTACAATCTCACTGTTGTTCGTGCCTTTAACAATTTCCACTTCATCTCTTAAATAAATGAAGTTGAATTTGTTATTCGTGAAGTGTTAGCAGATCATGTGATAGAATGACGGGTCATTCCATCTGTCTCAAAAGGTTAGAAAAATTTATATACATAAGTCGATCTATAGTGGGATTAATCATATATGGTTCCTAAAATGGACTTATACTTCATATATCATACTGCTTAATATAATAAAACTAGTTTCTACTAAACAGGGACTTCCTGTAGGTTAGTGGTAGGCGATAAAGGCCAGTCGCACTTCGGTTGTGGGTTCGATTCCTACAGCCTTGTCCGAAACGATGGGCTGTCGCCCGTCCTGCAGGTTGTCCCTTTTTCTAAAACTACGTTACTATAACATCCCTTCAATAATATCGAAAATCTTCTATCCTTAAACAATACTAACTTATGTCCAACATAATCCAGTCTAATCTTTAGGCTTATAATACTGCAGTCCACTCTCATAATATAGTGACAACGATTACCAGAGATTTAATACTGTCGTTGATCCCCACATATCATAAGATATATCTTGTTGGTCACATTCCAAAAAATTTAAAGGCCTTAATCTTGTACTCTCTTGAATACCCATTGAACCTTAGTGAAAACTTGAATGCAGTTAAAAGTTAACACTTTTCACATACCGAAATCCTCAAAATTCTATATACTCAAACCATGATATCACTTAGTCCTTATATCAATCATGAGCTCATGAATACTATTAAACATTTAATTTTCTCCTTATCCCTTCATTATGCGCATATCATCTACATTCCAAAAATATCTGAATAACCTTTCATGGATACTGGTAACATTAATCATATACTTTCAAAACACAAGGAAAGACAACAGTGTAACAATCCATAGATGTCTCTTTATTCCAAAATTACACATGATAAACATGTAATCATGCCACTACATTCTCAAACCATTGACCGAGCTTCAAAAATTCTTTCATATATCATTTGTAGTCTCTTCATCATCATCCACATAAATACTACCCATATGACCATACTGATTCTCTTCATGAGTCTTTCCCTTAGAGCATTTGTTTGCATAATGCCCATACATTCCACATTTAAAACACTTAACCATTTTTGATGTCTTAGCAATACCATTATCCTCATCCATGGTGTTAACCGACCCTTTTCCTTTGCACTTACTTGCTTTGTGTCCTTCTTTTCCACACCCAAAGCATCTTCCAGTTCCCTTGAAACATTCTCCTTGATGCCTCTTCCCACATGATTTACATAGGGGAAATTGAACTTTCTTTCCTCTATGATCATCATGAAACTCCATCTTTCTCTTATTAGCCGAGTCAGGAAACTTACCAAAGTTTACTTTATTGATCATATTATGAGATTTCTGATTCGGCATAATAATGATGTTTGGACTTCCAAATCCCATTTCATTTGGTTGCTCATAAAGAATATCATTCCATTGTCCATCATATCCTCCATTATTGTGAATCATCTTGTTTCCAGCCATTTTCTAAAACCCAAACAGAATAGTGTTAGATGCAAAAATCGAAATAAAGGGGGAGTAACTTAAATATCTATCATCTTTGGTTTAATCTAATATCGTTACCATAGTTCTAGGACTATATCCTATACGTATACTAATCCTTAGGGGCATCCCTAGACATACCTTAGAAATATCTCTAGGGATCTCACTAATGTTTTCGCGTCCTAGTTTCCAAAGGTTGACTAAACCTTTCCTCTGATACCAACTGTAGAGACCCGTATCCTGACGTACATGGACATTACATTACATTTGCGGAATACTTAGTACATAACAAAAACACACACACAAGGATCGTAATAGTTTAGTGTCTTTGGAAACTCGGAATAAAATCTTCTAATCGTGGTGAAAGATCTTCAACATCTCCCATAAAGATCTTCCTTTTTTTTTACCTAAAACCTTTCTTTATATCCTGGGGAAAAGAAAACATAAAAGGGTGAGCTCAAATGCTCAGTAAGGGTAAACAAAAGAAATATCAATCACATCGTATTCATAAGAACATAGCTTTTTGAAATCTTAACCTGCAAAAGAGCTCATAATATCATAACATGGGATAAATCATAGAAGTGAAAATGAAATCATAACTTAAAACATTACTCATTGTGGCATACACACATAATCATAGAGAATCATTTCTTGTTAGTCAAGACTCATTGCCAAGACTATCTTAGTGGACAAAGTCCCTTTCTGAATCGAGTAATCCTCGTTTCAGTCCTGTTTCACTGAACCGGTATAACCTACCATTCCAGCCATGTCTATCTCATGAGATATAAAATCTTTACCCAATGCATTGGAGGGAGATATAGGTCCCACCCATCTCTTAATGAATCCTTTCTTATGTGTGCCACAAAATCATAAATCATACATCATCGCATAACCCATGTAATAAAAATGGGATTCTTAAACAGCATGACATCATAAAACCATTAATATAAGATAAAGGAATTCATAAACATAATTACATCACAACATAGTCAAATCAATGTAAAAATATGGATAGAAACAGAACCCTTTATTATCTTAGATGGAAAATAATTTTTATAAAACAATTGAATTGAATTCTTGAGGAAAATATCCTTTCTTCTTCAAAATCAATTTCTTTTCACAAAACATCATGCAATTTTAAAAGAAAAAGATTTTATTTAAAATATTCATGAAATATTTTGGAGGAAGGTTCATGAAAATAAGGCTTTATAAAACCGTAAAAATCTGTTCGTGCCGTATAAGTTAAAAAAAACATTCTTCGTACTTTTGTCGGAAAAGTCAAAAAGTACCTCGTATAAAAAAAACGGCAAAAGATTCCTTTCATATCTTTTACTAAAAACTCATAGAAGGGTAAAATTGGATTTAAACAATTGTTGGTGGATGTAAATAATATTATATATTGAGAAAACATGGATGTGGATGATAAAATACACCCCAGTAAATACCAACGTATAAACAATCTCGGATAAAAATGAGATTGTGATATTTCCCTTACCTTAGGTCCAATTTGCTTCGTATGTGTCCGAACCTCCTGTATAATGATTTAAATAATGTAATTGACTTATTACAGAATCATATTCATTGTTATGATATCATATATGGTTCACTTATGACATTATATTACCCGTTCTTTTGTAAATTCCATGTTAAAGAAGCGTTTTGGGTAAAATCGTTTCATTTATCGTAGGTGTTTTGACTTGTTGTTCTTGACATCATTATTACTTATATCATGATTTACTTACTTCCAGAATATAAAATATGATTTATATATCATATATATTCAGTATATATATATATATATAATAGGTAGATAAATAAAATGAAAAACACCGTTCATGGAGACGGTAGTCCGTACGTACGCATGAACGCTGTTTTCCTTTCCTTATTGTCTTGAAATGGAAGTAAGTAGATGACATAAATATGTATATATATACATAAATCCAGTAGCTTTATAATGTCATATATTTCATTATTATTTCTTATATATACTTTATAATCATTCTTAAATGGTTAACATGGAGAATGAATCTCATCGCGTCGTGGAGACGGTTGTCCGTACGTACGCACGAGCGATGATATCATTTCTATAAATATTGAATTGAATTGGAGTGGATTATACAATATATCAGAATCAATATGATGTTGTAATAACTATGTATAGTTATTCTTTACACCATTATACCCATCCATGTAAGGTGGTGGTGGAAAATAGATTACACCACGGCGTGGAGACGGTATTCCGTACGTACGCACGCGCGGTGATTTCTTTTTCCGTAGGATGGATAGATGGTGAAATAGGGTTGTTTCATACTTATAATAACATATCAGTATATGAGTGATACTGATGTTATTACTTCATAATGAAACAACCTAAGAAGAAGAAGTGGAAGAAGAAATAAAGATGAAAGAATTGGTAACGGTAATTACCTCTTCTTTGAAGCGCCTTTTGGAGACCTCCTCTTAGGGAACTAAAATTGGTCTTTGAGGAAGACCAGAACCTCTAGGATGTTGCTAGGGAAGTGGAGAAGAGATTTTGGCAGGGGTTGGCCGAGCTTGAGTGCTCCAATTGGTGTGAGGAGGAGGGGGAGGAGGTGTCCTTTTATAAGGGAGGAGAGGGGCACCTTAGGAATATCTCAAAATATTATTTTATATTAAAGTCAAAATCGGTTTATAATGGTTCCAAAGGGTCTTATTTCGAAGCTGAAGTGGTGATGGGTCGAAATCCTATCAACCAATAGGAGTTAGACAAGTTTGGGGTATTATTTTAACCTTATCAATTAGATTTAACTCTAAGTTAATTAATTTAACTTTTACCGTGTCTTTTTGTTTTCTTTCACTATATGGTTAATACACTTACTATAACATGCCAAACGAACCCCAAATTGTTTATTATTAATATAAATATCCTTATCTAAGTCATTTGGCCGAACCTTAGATTTTTAGGAATAAAATAACAATTAATAATATAATATTTGATTTAAAAACTATTTTGTGTCAATTTTGACACTATTTGATATATGATTTTTGTGAAAGTCATATCAGAATTATATGTTCGAACCAAGTTGATTAAATCAACACTAATATATCATAGTAACCTAGAAAATTAGTGTAATTCATAAAAATTCTCAAATTACATTTATTTTGGTGTTTATAACATCAATTATGTCAATTTTTCATAAATAAGATAATTACTGCATCATCTTTGTGTCATAAATTAATTAAATTATTTAATGTCTAAAAATTACAAATAAAATACCATTATGTAGGAAATCTTTTTAGCTTCCTAATGAATATCTATAGTCGAATTTATCTTATGTATAACCCCATATTAAAAATTATTTACTTATTAAACGTTGATTTTAACTATTTTAACCCTTCTTTAAATAAATTAATAATAAATGTCCTAATCTAATCCAAGTGGGCCTAAATGGTCATATTTTATTCCTAAGTTTGTTTTTGGTCGAATTACACTTGTCCAATAGAATTAGGACATGTGTTAGGGTAATATTAATATCATATTTACCCTTAGTTACCCTATTTACTATTAACCGTGGTAAAAAAAAGTAAAAAGTTACTATTCACCAAAAAATTATTTTCATCTCATTGAACCACATTTTAGTCCTTGATATTAACCGTGTCTCTCGGATTTTCGAAATTCCATTCACAGAAGCGGTAAAATTAAGTTTTATGCAAAATTCAGTTTTTAACCTACCACTTAGTAGTTTCACTATTCATCAAAAATTGATGTTTTTCCGAACAATGCCAAAATTTCATCCCAAGCTATATTTCATATTCCGAATTCAAAAATGAAGTCTATTTTACCAAATTCATAACATAAAAGTTGCATTAATTAATTTTATAATTAAATCCCGCTGTTAAAACAAATAGCGTCTTTTTAAGAAACAATATCTATCAAAAGATTGACACTTGTTTATGTCTAGTTTAAATGTGAAATTACATCCAATGACCAACATTGTATTAAATTGTAAAAATATATTCTAAATATACTTTAAAACTACTAAAATTAATAATTTATCACTATTAATTATTTCGATTGAAAAAGTTGTTTTTAATTAAAATTTAGTAATTTTCACTATTCATCAGAATATGAAAGTTATCCGAAAAGTACCAAAATTTCACCTTAGGCTAAATTCGATACTCCTAATCAAAAAATGAAGTTCATTTTGAAAAATAAGATTTACAGAGTTTTAAAAAGTGGTTATTACTATTCATAACGGCTAGTTTTAATAATATTTTAATAGCATATCGTTGTTTAGTGAAACTCGGTATTGCGTATTACACACGCTATCGAGGAAGGTCGCGATTGCGTGTAATGCAAGGCAAGTCAAGGATGCATGTTGTGAAAGCTCCTTTTGGTGTAGCGTACAACACAAAACATTAATAAAAATAAAAAAAATATTTCTTTATAAAATCTTGGGCTGTTACATGAACCTTGGTGAGTTCTCTAATGCATCATGTACGAGATGGCCAACTCGATGTGGAAATTCAGGTAATAATTATTAAGGTAACCATTAGGGTTTATATGATCCTTACTTTTGAGGTAATTATGGGTTATTATATGATATGATGGAAAATGAAGGGCATGAGATAAAATTGAGGTTAAAATATGTTATGATTATTCTTGAAGATTTTATCTCATTTTGGGGAATGTTTTAAGAATTATATAGTTTTGGAAAAAGGACAACACGCAGACCGTGTGACATCCCGTCGCGTCGGACAAAGCTGCGGGAATCGAACCCACAACCAAAGTGCAACTGGTATTTATCGCCTACCACGGGACTACGTGAAACCCCTGGTTAGTTTGACTGATTATTTTTAGTTATATGATTTTATGAATTAAGAGTAAGTTGATTTTGGAGGATATGTGATTAGGATAATTACTTTTCAATGTGAGACTTTAGGAGCAACTGATGTTGTTTGGAGATAAATGTTACGATTTAACTTGGAAGACTATGTGACTAAATCCTTCAAATATTTGAGTTTCAATCTTATATTGGTTTACTTTGACGAATTTTATGGACAAATTGTTTATCGGATGGTCCTCGTTGAACTTTGGGTTTTGTTGGACAAATTTTGGAGATTAAGAATAGATTTTCTTTTTATAAGGGGTTATCCTTTTCTGGATTATCTGATCTTGTACTAACCTTTTTGGTTTTGGTTTTGGTTAAAGCCTAAAAACATGGGATGTATATAGTTCTATTTTGTGGATTAGGTGATTCTCTAGAAGTTGATTATAGTACTCTTAATGTGAACAAGTCTTCCTAAATACTCGTCTTTTGGAGAAAATATGAGTTTGTGTAAGGAATCTAATAAAAGTTGAAAGTCAATATGATAAGTGATTATGTTTCCTTATGAATAAATTCCTCAATAAAAAGTAACTTAAAACAAAAATGTTGTCTATTAACTTTTCCTACTGGGGAATCGAATACCGTTTAACCCATCACAAGTTTGTGATTTTCTCGTGGTTAACTTTCTCCTAAACATGTTTTCTATCACTCTCCATCAGAACATGACCCTTTGTTTTTTCCTCCATGTCCATATTTTCATACTTGGAATCCTAGTATGGGTTAACTCGGGTGACCTTTGTACTTATCTCTCTTTATTTTAAAGTGTTTGTTTTACCGACTTTTGTTCCGATGTGGGACTTTCAAGGATGTTTCCAAGCGCAATTTTAAAATTGCGAGGACGCAATTCCCAAAAGGGGGGAAGGATGTAACACCCCAGGTAAATAAAGAATATGACATTTCATATTTATCCATATTTGTGAATAAAATATTTAAATAACTTTAAAGGGGACGCTATGCTCGATGGCGTACCCAACACGCAACAACGAGTTTCTTGGGAATCTTACGTTGCACTCTAATAATAAAATAATATTATTTTAAATGGTAGTTAACATGTAGCCGTTGTAATGGCGAGAATGGATAGAAATAACTAAAATATGATTATATATGTTTTTAAATGTTTTTACATTTATCCAATAAAAGATAATGACTTAAAATACGGAAAGAATTCAATTTTAGGCGTATATGCCCTAGTTTTCACTAAAGGTTCACTTATCACCTTTTGATGGCGAACCGTCATTAAATATAGTTTTGATCACTCTTATACATTCTTTTGGACCAAATAAAACTCTTATTAAGAATCGGGACATCAAAATTTACTTTGTGTAAATTTTTGGTATCTTTCCGATAAAGTTCATTTTTTTAATGAATAGTGTAAAATGTTGTATTTTAATTCAAAACCACTTTTTAATCTAATTTATTTATATGATTAGATTATATTTTGAATTGGTTTTAATGTGAAATTAGAAAATATTTTTACCATTAAATCCAATAGTGTTCGTTGGAATCAATTTCACTTTGAAATCAGACTTAAACTAGTGTCAATCTTTTGATACATATTGTTTCATAAAACACGCTATTTGACATGACAGCGGGAATTAATTATTAAATTAATTAATGTGACATATATGTTTTGAATTTTGTAAAATGGACTTCATTTTTGAATTCAGAATATCAAATATAGCTTAGGGTGAATTTTTGGGATTTTTCTGAAAAACTTCAATTTTTGATGAATAGTGAAACCACTAAGTGGTACTTATAAAAACTGATTTTCCTTTTAAATGAAATTTTGCCATCATTGTGTTTTGATTTTCAAAAATCCGACATAAATGGTTGTCATTAAGAAGTAAAATGTGGTTCAATGAGATTAAAATAATTTTTTGGTGAATAGTAACTTATTAAGTTTTTAATCGCGATTAGTGGTAATTAGTGTAGTTTAAGGCAAAAATAATGCTTTAATAAAATGAGATGAGCTTGACACATGTCCTACCCTCATTGGTTGTATCATGGCCGACCAAGACAAGCCATGGGTCAACTTGGGGACCCCATGGATCCACTTTGGTTGGGAAATGACATAAATAACATTTTATTTAATGTAAAAGTAAAATTGACACAAACATGATATGTTTTACTAAAACAATTTTTAAGTGAGGTTATACAAGTCATCTTTTTGATTATAAATATTCATTGGAAAGCTAAAAAGATTTCCTACATCATAGTATTTTTTTTATAATTTTTAGACATTAAATAAATTTAATTATTTATGACATAATAATGATGCAGCGATGACATCATTATTTGACGATTTAAATAAAATGGAAAGATAATGTAAAATCTATGAACTACACATGTCCAAAACTTATTGGATGAGTGGATTTCGAAGCCTTATCACCTTATCCACGAATTATATCAATGTGGGACCTTTTGAAACCGAAACACATTTTCAAATAAAGTAATATTTCTTTACTTTCCAAAAGTGCCCCTCCTCTCCTCTTATAAAAGGCCCCCACCTCTACCTCATTTAACACACTCCTCAAGCCTTTGGCTCGGCCAACCCCTGCCCATTTACTCTCTCCACATCCCTCTCCTCATCCTAGAGGATTCCCTTTGGGCAGAATCCTTTTAAAGGAAGCCTTTAGGCTCAAATCAAAAGGAGTTACACTTTTAAAGGTAATTCATTCTCTCATGTTCATTTGTTTTATTTTGCTTCTCCAACCCCCTAAACTCTTTTTATTTACTTCTTTTGTAACAACACCAGTATCTTCAATATACTAGGATGTTGTTATAAGATTTATTCGAGCTACACTCTCACACAACTACATCAAATGGTTAAAGAACATACGGTTTCCGTGGATGGTGAAATTCTGCCTCCCGAAACGATGATTGTTCAATACTCATTTAACACCTTCAACGGTGGCCATTATGATGTCACTATTTTTATATATGATATATAATATGTTTATGTTTTATTTATGCTTCAGTATTTTTCATTTTTGTCTTACCTTTATGGCTTCCATTATGGGTATACGCGATATCTTCATTTAATGAAGTGCGGACTACCGCCCCCTCAAAGTGATTTGATTCGTTAAATACCATATGTGGGATGTATAAAGGATGGAAATATGATATTATATATGATATTATACTGGAATTATAATATACATTTATATCATTATTATTCCATTCTATAAAATACGAAATAGAAATGAAAGTAGCGTTCATGCGTACGTACGGCATACCGTCTCCATGAACGGTGCATTTCATTTCTTACCTCTAAATGATTATGTAATGTTATAAATGCATGCATGTACTGGATATATATGAAATATATGATATCTACATAATTAATACAATTCTGGATATAATAAACATTTGGCCACACGAACAACATGTAATTGTAAGAAGTCCACTTTCGACTTAAGAACCAAATATCGACAAAACAAATATTATTAACATAAATGATTACATAATGTTTATGACATGGTAATAAGTGGTATAAAAGTAATAATGAACTTGAAAAAGGTTCTTAAGGAATTATAAATTAACTCAAGTTTATTATTCAGGTGATTAAAGAACGATCGAGTCAAGTCGGACCCGAAGTAAGGGATCATACTCCTCTCTTTCTTTTTAAGTACACACTTTTATGTCATTCCTTTTAAAGCTCATATTTCTTGTTATTGGGATGATCTTTTATATTACACTTACTGTAATTTTTATGTTCATGTGATGAGAGACCCTATTCTCTCTCATCAATCCATTTTGGAAGTTTTGAGTGGCGCCGTTAGGCTGCCGAACTTTCGTAAAAGATCTAACCTCTCTCTTTCTTTTTACGTACTCTCCTTTATGTCACTTCTTTTAAGCTCCTCTTTGTAATGTTGGGGGATGTTCCTTTATATTCCTCTTTCTGTAAATTTTATTGTAATGTGATGAGATACCCCATTTGATCTCATCAATCCATATTCAGAAGTTTTATGTGGCGCCATTAGGCTGCCGAGTTTTCGTATGGGATTTTCATCTCACTTTTATTCCCGTGAGATTTATGCTACATTTGCCACAAATTCCATTGAGTGGTGTATGTACTGCCCATTATTCTACTCTTTGTGTAATATAATTTCGTTTATGAGTATTTACATCAATGATCTATTGTCCTTCTTTCACGGGGTGTATGTTTTGAAAGATACCCAAGTCGGTAAGGGAACCTTTCACCCTCCTCTTTTTTAAAAGACTTCTTTTGTTGGGTATTTTAATTTACATATTGTTATGTTGGGATATGTTCTCATATATCCTTATTGATGTAAATTTTATGTCCAAGTGATGAGATACTCTTTTTATCTCTCATCAACTCATTTTGATGTGATGCCGTTAGGCTGTCAAAGGAACTTTTTAACCCAATTTCGATTTCTTTGGGTTTAACATGTAGTCATTGAATATGTCATCCATTGAATATGTGTGAATGACCTTTTATTGTTGTACACTTAATATCCACTTATATTGGGTGTATTTATATTTGTCACACATATTTTTGAGATTGATTTGTCCTTAATTTAAGGATACCTTCTTTATAAGGGATTTCATCACATTTGACTTTTCTATTGAGGGTTCATTGTTGTTATGCACCAATTCACTCTTATATGGTGTATATACTGTCCTTTGGAGTATTATATCATGAATCCATTTATTCTCATGATATTATAAAGTTCTGACTAAATGTTATTCCTCAATTATTGTATTCAAGTGTCTCTAATTTTGGTAAAAGCCCTTTAACCAAAATATCGTTTTAAATGTTTTAATTATTTGTTCTTATTAATATCCATGTTTTCAAAATGGTTTTAAGGATTTATTTATATGGATATTAATGGTTTAAAATTTTAAGCTTCAAGGTGGTATGGGACACTTTGATTCAAAAATCTCTTTATTAAATGTTTTAAATGGTTTTGGAAATGGTTTCTTTTTGAATGGATTCATTATTTCAATATACTAAAATGTTATATTGTGATTGAAATGTGGAAATGTTATGTTTCCTTTGTGCATGTTTTATGTGACACATTTATGTTATGGTTCTTGGGCATTGTTATGAAAACGGGTGGTTCCGTGATAAACTAAGGGCGGGTGAGCCCGATATAGCTCTCCAATGCATTGGGTAACGCGAAGGAGTGAAACTTTAAGGTTTCTCCGAAGAGATTTAGGGAATATACTGTGATGGGTATTCCAAACGTAACCAAGAGGGTTACTCCCCACGTAAGAATGTTATGAATGCCTCAAGTTACCTTTATGTCTTATGTTTTCTATGATTTATTCATGGTTTGATGAGGTATGTTAAAGTGCCTATGTTTTATGGGTAAAGTATGATTTCATTCTTATGTATATATGAACTCATGTTTCCTTTCCATATTTTTATAACCCTTACTGAGCTTTTTATGCTCATCCCAAGTTTTTGAAATGTTTTTCACATGTCAAGGGAAAGGTACATGATGTGATGATAGTGTCAAGGATGTGTCAAGAAAGAATCCGTGTTTTATTTTAAATAGGTTTCCGTTGATGGGAAGAATGAATATTGTCTTTTATGTAACCACTTTGTTTAAATGTGGAATGTAATGCAAGTTTCATGATCTAATTCTCTAAAACTCTAAACCTGAAAAGATCCTCAATGTGTAATCTTGTAATAACTCAAGATTAAGTAAGGTTTAAGGCTGGGGCCTTATATTTTCTCAGTTCATAATGTCTACCCTATATAAAAAAATCATTGAAAAATTATAAATTATATGTCATGTAATGAATAAGTCCCAAAATTATTCCTTAATCACACGCAATAGTTCCCATTTAAATACTATGAATTTAATATTCCTTAATATCACCTTCATTGGAAATTTTGTTCAATTTAACAATACATGTTACCTTTAGTTAAGGATTTAATTAATTTTTATTTATATAATTACTCAAGCTCTAATTTTAGTCCTCATAGCCATAGGTGAAAGATATAAAATGACAAAGACGTGGGATGTGTATCAGTGGTCATAAAAAAAATCAAACCCGTAATATAATTACCAGTAAGAACATATGATGAATTAATGAAACCAATCAGTAAAAATGAGAGAAAAGGAGTAAGAAAGAATTCAAATGGTAAAAATTATTTACTAGATTTAAAAATTATTTCTATCAAGTGGAAAATATTTTTCGTTCAATGGTTATAATATTATTGACTAAATCCATAGGTTATTATAAACTAATAACAAAGGTAATGAAATAAGAATATCATGAAGAATACCTCATGCATGATTGATCAAAATGAGTGCCAACAAGCTGAGAATTCCTCAAGAATCATCTTAAAGTTCCTTCATATTATGGATCATGTGTGCACATTTTTCCATCTCCTCAAGCTAAGAATAGATTATCATAAAATAAAACATGGATTGTTTTTATAGTTATATAATTTTATTCAAATTTATATGAGAATATCTAATTTTTAATTTCATAAATAATCATTAAATGAAACCATCCATTAATGTTTAGTATAGTGGTTAACCTCAGATATGATGACTAATGATCAAATATAATTTAAAACTCCTTTACATCATCTTTGAGATCTAAAACATTTGCATCTTCATTGAAAGTTAAATTGGTTTAAAAGTATAATTAGTTCAATAATACATAAATTAATAAATTTGAGGTCATTGTAATCAATTTCACATTGAAATTGGATATAAAATCATTTCATCCTTTTCAATATTTTCACATTAAAAACTCACTTTCTCATCACGTCTATGGGATTAATTCATAATACAATTTTGAGAATTATATGAATTAAATTTGGAGAAATGGATTCCATATTTGATATCAAAAAATTTTATAATTTTTAATAAGTTAAACTTAATTTTAGACCAAAATGAATAGTGAGAATAGTAAAAATTATTTACCGCAGTTAACATAAAAACGGGTTTACCAAGGAGTTAAACTTAAAAGATAATGTAAAACATCACCCATAAAATTGTGTAATTTTTTTTGGCTTTATTTAGACCATCAAACCACTTAGTTTTGATAATGGTTCAGTTTGGACCCTTTTAAATGAAAAAAACTTGGGTGAAATTCTCTCTTTGAAAACTTTCCATGTTTTCCACTCACATCACTTATAAAAGGCCCCCCCATTCTCCTTTCTTCCTTAAACCTCTCAAGCCTTTTTTCTCAACAAAAAACTACCAAAATAACTTCAAAACTTCCCTCCCCTCATCCTATAAACCTTACTCTTGTCATAATTCCATCCAAGGAAGGATTTTAGTGCAAACCTAAGGAAGATACCTAAAGGAGAGGTAACGTTCATCTAGGATCACTTTTATTTATTTCTTTATCCACGCCACTAATTCCATTTTTTATAAAGATTATATAATAAAATTATTATATTACATATAATGTTATTTTTTATGTTATGTTTATGATCTAAAAACACACACTTCTATAAAATGTTTTATAAAACCATCGTTCCTGTCTAGAGCAGACCATCGCCTCGCGAACCGATGCCATTTGTTTTTCCATTACCACCTTTCAAGGTAGATAATAATGATGTGAATAATTATTATATATAAAATATATAATTTTTATGGTGTTATTATGATTATGTAATTTTTATATCACACATACCTTCATTATTTCAATTTTGTGGGAATACGTTCACGTCATTCGTGTGTAAAATGGATTACCGCCTTACGAAACAATGTTATTTTTTTCATTCTTTACACAAGATGTATTAAGAATGAGTTTGATAAAAATATGTGATATATATGAAATAATAATTATAATATAATGATAATATATATTTATATATAATTTACTTTTATTTCGTTCAATACGATAAGAAAATGAAAACTATATTCATGCATACGTACGACCTACCGTCTCCATGAACAATGTATTTCATTTCATATTTATATCTATTATATATTATATATATATATATATATAATAATTATATATGATATTTATATCATATTTATAATTTCTGAGATAATGAAATTGTGATTAAAGTAACAGGATAAAAATTATAACCAATCAAACCATATAAGAAAAACAAAACTGTTATTACCTAAAACATAGCTTTAACATGAAATCATTAATAAATGAGTAATAAAAGGTCATAATAAAATAATATATAGTATTATATAAGTGAATATGGTTCTTAAATATATATATAATAAAATTATATTTATTATACATGGATATTGAATGAGTACGACAGAAGTAAAGACTTTAGGTAAGGGGATTTCTAGTCTCACTTTTATTTATGAGAGGCTTATGCCATACTCACCACACATTTATTTTATGTGGTGTATATACCACCCCTATGAAAACATATATCAAGATTATACCTGATTTTATGATAATTAATTTTTCTATTTACGTTACTCTTTCATGCGACTTGTGATTCAAAAGTTACTCAAATAGTAAGGGACTTCTGTCTCAATTTAATTTTTTTGTGAGACACAAGCCATGTTCAAAACCTAATTATTTTACTTGGAATATATAATGAACATGGATGTATTTTATTATTATTATAGTAATAATTATTTGGATTTACATATCGATTTTGGGATATCTTTTTCATATTCTTTACAGTTAAAGTGTTACCCTAGAGGTAATGCATTTTTGCCTCAATTTTCCTTCTTTAAGACGCACGATATGTTATGCACTAATATTACTTTTTATGTTTATATTTATCTACTATTACATTTAATACCAGAATTTATTCATATTCAATATATTTTAAGTTTAATTTTATTTTATTCCTTCACGAGGCTTAGGATTCAATGTTACCAAAGTGGTAAAACTTTTATATTACAATCTCACCATTTATCAAGATTGTTTATGATTAAGACTAAAATGTTAAAATACCATGATATACCTCTCATGAATTATCATGAATTTTATTATCCTAATTTTATTCATGATATCATCATGTAATGGTACCATTTTCTACTCTTTGGTACTTAATGTTATTAAGAAAATGTTTTTAATAAAAGCCGATGTTATTTCTCTATTCGATTATAAATATGTTTTCTTTCAAAACCATGTTTTCTAAAAATGTTTTATTTCACTCTTATGATTTTTAAATTAAATTTATACTAATATTTGACTTAATAATTTTTTAAAGGAATATTCATGTCATTTTCCAAACAATTTCCATTTATGTTTTATTGAAAATATAAAAGGAATCTTTGTTTTTATGTGTACGACATGTAGAGAATTTTATAGCATCAGGACAAATAATTGATTTGAAAATTAATTTATATGTTTTCAAGGATATTTTCATAGAAAATGGTTTTAAAAATGTTTAATGTTTTAAAAATAATTTTTTCTAATCAGAAATGATAATTTTCATCAGAAATGCTTTAAATAATTGATCAAAATTATTTTTTATCTAAGATGACATACATTGATGTAACTTATGCTTTAATAGGGATATGACCCAATGACACCATTCTTATTATTTCTCTAAATGGTTTATGTTTTTATGGAATTATGCCTATAAAACCAGGTTCTATTCCACATGTTATATAATGATAAAATTTTTATGAAACCCACTTCTTTTTATAGTTTACGCTATGATGAAATGATTATGAATCCTATCTATTTCCCACAGGTTATAATACAATGAAGTGTTTATGATACCCATTTCATTTCATGGGTTATGATACGATTAATATTTATGATTTTGTGTCACATATAAATACGATTTTCATTTTGTGATGGGTGTGACCTATATCTCCCTCAAATGTATTGGGTAATGATAAATGTTATATGAGCTCAAAGGTTACATGGGTTATTATCCCCATCCAAAATATGAGGGTACATGGGTGATTTTCACAATCCCAAAGATGAGTTACACAAGTTCTTAGCAAAATCCCAAAGATGATGGTATACAGGTGGTCAACGCAAGATCAAAAAGGATTGTATATGGGTGGACAACCAGAGAAATAAAAGGAGGGTACATGGTTAGTCAGCCCATGCATTAAAAGAAGGGTACATGGGTGGTCATCCCAAGCCCGATGTGGGTACACGGGTGGTCATCCTAAGAATATAATGTTATGAGTGTCTTGGTGGCTAACCTTAACACAATATTTTATATGCGTATGTGTAAGAAAAAAATCCATGTTCTATTCCAATGTTATTATCTCATGGATCATGTTCTTTGATTATCTTATGATTCATGTCTTATGAAATGCTAACATTTATGACATGAATCATGATTATGATCTTTGACATGTATGCTATGGTTTTCAAATGTTATGATTATGTTCTCATACACTTATGTTCATGTTATCCTTACATATCTTCTTTATTTACCCTTATTGAGCATCTAAGCTAACCCTTTCTTATGTTTCCTTTACTAAGGTTATGAAGAATGGTTTTTAAGTAGGAGTAATAAAATTTGATGATATTTATAAGAGACATTAATGATATTCTATGAATTAAGAAGAATGTGTTCCTTGTTTCCAAAGACACTAAAATATTATGGTACATAGGTGTGTGTTTCTGTAATATAATGAATATTCATCTAAAAAGTTGTAATATTCATGTATGAGAAGCCTGGGTCACTATAGTTGATATTAGAGGTCAATTTAGTTAACCTTTGGGAACTAGGATGAGAAATCATTAGTGATATCCCTACAGATATCAATAAGGATGTGTATATGGATTTATCTAAGGGAAAGTATAAGGATTAGTCATTGTTTAGGAAAATTTCCTAGAATATTTGTAAAGTATTGATTGAGTGGTTTCCATAAAATTACATTCCTATCTGTATACTACAAGTGGATGTGGGTCTAGAACATATATACATAGGGGAAACAACCATGAAAAACCGTATTGATATAGAATCAATTTGGAACTAGTTTATAACAATAGGACTTGTGGCACTCCTATTTTGACACTCTTGGTGGATATGATTTGGAAATTCAAAAAATCTTCACAAACCATCATGAGGATTTAAATATTTAATGACTATGAATAACCTAGGATAAACCTAAGGTGTCATAAATTAAATAATTTTTCATGGTTTATAAATCCTATAAGCGATTTTTCATAATTACTTGGTTTCTAATTATGATTATCATTGCTCATGCTATTTTTTTTGTTTTAGTCAATGGTGGGAACCTAAAAAAAACTGGGTTAAGATTGAATGTGACATTAAATTATCTTATGAGAATCCACATGATATGATGACTTGTGTTTATGCCTAATCAATTTTCATAGAACATGATTAACAACATGTAACTTAACCAACTCTCAGACTCACCAAAGAAGAGAAGAAAATATTTCACTAAGAGTTTATGTAGTGGAGATCATATATGAAATAAGGTTAATTTTATTATATATTGAGAATGTGGGAAGAAACACCCTAGTGGATGTCATAGAGAAACATAAAGATGGTTTGACTAAGGAAAATAAGGAGACAAATAATATAAATAAAAAGGGAAAATAAAAAGTTAAGTAAATTAAATGGGTGATAATATTGGTCTCCATAATATATCATCGACTATTGAATGCTTTAAATGTGTAAATTATGTTCATTATGCAAATCGATGTCCTAGGGGGAAATCTCATGAAGAGAATCATCAAGATGGTACAAGTAATGGTTATACCACTGATTATGAATAGACTATAAATAAATTATGAAAGAAAATAGTAATTACAAAATAAGATTATGAAGCTTAGTTAATGGATTAAGGATGAGGTGAAATAATTGAAGTATTAGTGTACTTGAATTCAAGGATTATGACCATGAAATATATAAGGATTGTTCAGTGTATATTTTTCGATAAGGATTTGAAAAAATATGTAAAATGGAACTAATGGAATAGAAAAGTAATTTAATGAAATTGTGAAATTTTTTAATATGGTAAGGTACAAATTAATATTTTTTGTATGTTGATAAAAAGGATTTTTATTTTTGAAAAATATAAGACTGATATAGATAAAGTAATTTTGATAGTATTGATGACCCAGAAAAGATAAAGGATTTATTGATAGAGTGGTTTATTTAATCATTGATAGAGTTTACAACATTATCAGATCTAAGGAATATATTCAATAATATGTTATTTTATTAAATAAATAAGGAATCATGGATATTTTAATTGAGTTTTTATGGCAATTCAGGTTATTACCATATTTCAAGATAATACATGATGAAGGTGTTTACATGTTTGGTATGTGAAAAATAAAGAGCCAAATTATGATATATGGGGGATTAATGTTAAGTTGATTTTGATAATTTTAGTGACCTTCATTATAACATTTTACTTTTTTTGTAAGGGTTATGCGTTTAACCATTTATGAAATGGTTTAAGTTAAAATTTGGATGAGGTTTTAAAGATTAATGTATTACTTCATCAAATGAAGTTTTATAAATTTTGGATAACCTGTTACAAACATTTTTTTTGTGATTATAACTAAAGATAGATGGAATGAATTATCATTTTATAGATCTAATTATTTTTTATTTATTCAATTATAACAAATCCCCCTTCATTTCTTGTAGTGAGTGATGTAGTGGAATTTGATCAAGGCCCAACAAAAGGGTGATATAGTGCTTATGAAATAGAATGAAATCAAGTAAGTATATATTCTCATGAAAATTATTAATTTTTTTGAAGAGGATCTTGAAATAAAATATTGTCTAGTTATCATCATTTCTGATGATATCATTGACCTCTTTCACGCCTCTTTGTTTTATGTTTTTTTGGTTGTTAACTTTATCTAGATCAATCCCTTTCTTGTGATCAGTGATAATTATCACTCTATATGATTATTTATGCTCTTTTTCCATGTAATTGTTTTCACTTACCAACTATTATCTCTTATGTAGAAACCTAGTTATGAGTTACATTGGTTAACCTTTATATTTAAAACTTTCTATTTTTAAAGTATGTTTTATTATTGAAATGTGTGATGTGGGTTTCTATGAAGGAATATTAAAATGTTAAACCTTTGATGGTCGAGCCAACTTTTTAGGGAAAAATTAATTTTCTAGGTGTAGAATGTACCAACTTGAGATTTTGTGAAATATATTTTTTAAATTAATTTAATAATCTTGATATTTTGTGTTACACATAACACTATTTCTAGCTTGTGTTACATGTAAGCAACGAATTTCTTTGTTAGTATGCATTAAAAACGACATCAAGTTTAGCTTGCGATACATGAAACACCGTGATAATGTTGACCTACAAAAAAAATTTAGTTTAGATTACATTACGCACAATAAAAAGTTTTGATTGTGATACACACAATACCATGTTTATCTTGTGTTACACGCAACACCAAACTTAAATGAAACATGACTTACTATTAAAATATTATTGTTTAATATGATAACCAAGCCATTGGAATGGTGGTTATGAGTAGGATTAACTAAATAATGAAAATATGGTTTATATAGGTATATATAATGAATTATTTTGTGCCCAATTAATTTAAAATAAAATTAAAAATTATTTAAAAATATAGGAAATCTTTCTCTAAAAAACCACTTTAATGAAAAAAATGTTGTACCTTAATAAATCTATTAAACCATTTTTTTGTGAATTATTTTAATTAAGTATATATATTATATATCCAATAAACTACTTAAAATAAATCCATTGTGTTTTTTAGATAATAAATAAGAATAAATCATTTTTTATGCTTAAAAATATTAATTTTTTCCTAAAAACGATTTTGTCACCTTTTTTTGGCGCCCAAATTTTAAAAATAATATTTGAAAATTTTAGAAAAATCATTTTATAAATTAAAATTAATTTTTTAATTCATATTTTAAAAATTATTTATGGTTTCTGTTTTTGGATTTTTCAAAAAAATTTCTTTTTTAAAGAATAGTGAAAAATTATAAGAAATCATTGAAAACTGCCTTTTTGTTTAATTAAATTATCTAGATAAACTATATTTTAATTTTTTTTTAAAAGTTAAATTAGTAAAATTATACATAAATTAATCCAAATTATGTTTTTGTAATCAATTTCACATTGAAATTAGATATAAAAACATTTCACACTTTGGAACATTTTTACTTTAAAACCCTGCTTTCTCAGCATGCCTGTACGATTAATTTTAAATAAATTTTTTCCAATTATGTGAATTGTATTTGGAAAAATTAATTAAATATTTTTAATATTAAAAATTTATAATGTATAATATGTTCTAATTAATTTTTTTATTAAAATTAATATTGAAAACAACAAAATATATTTATTGCGATTAAGGTAAATATTGGTTTACGGGGGGTTAAACTAAAAATATTAGGGCAACAATCACCCATTAAATTGTATAAATACCAATGGATGGAATTATTTAGACTATAAAACCTATTAGATTTGATAATGGTCCATTTTTTTTCTTGTTTAATGAAAGAAATGTGGGTGAAATTCTCCCTTTAAAAAATATATAAGTTCTTCACTCACGTCACTTATAAATAGCCTCCCCTATCCTATCTTCCTCACACATATCAAGACCTTTGGATCAAAAAATATCTAACCAAATAACTTCCTAAATTATTTTTCCTCATCCAAGAACCTTTATTTTTTAAGGAAATTAATCCAAGTAATGCTTTTAGTAAAACCTAATGATGACACCCGATAGACAGGTAATGATCATCAATAGATGCTTTTATCTTATTTAGTTCTCCACAAACATAATTAATTTTAATATGATGATTATATAGTAAAATAATTATCTCACATATAATTTAATGTTATTTTGGTATGTTTAAGACCTAAAACCACACACACTTCCATAAAATGGGTTATGAAATCATTATTTGTCTGTATGGCGAACTATCGCCCCACGAACCGATGTCGTTTGTTTTTCCATTACCACATTTCATGGTTTGGAATAATGATTGAAATAATATTTATATAATATATATATTATTTTTATGATGTTATTATGATTCAATAATTTTTATATCACACATACCTTCATGCTTTCCATTTTGTGGGAATATGATAATGTTGTTCGTGTGTACGGTGGACTACCGCCTCACGAAGTGATGTGATTTGTTCATGATTTACATGAAATGTATTAAGGATGAGTTTAATAAACATATGTGATATATATGAAATAAAAATTCTACTAGAATGATAATATATATATATATATATATATCATTTAATTTCCTTTTGTTCTATATGACAAGAAAATGGATACAATGTTAATGCTTACGTATGACCTACCGTATCCATAAAAGTTGTATTTAATTTCATATTTCAATATCATATAGATTATTATAAATACATATATACTGATTTTATATAATATTTATATCAGGGATATAATTTTTTATTTAATGAAATCATGATTAAAGTAAGAGTACAAAAATTATTACAAATCAAAACATATATGAAAAGCAAAGTGGTTATTACCCGAAATGTAACTTTAACATGAAATATTTAATAAATGAGTAATAAGTAGTAAAAATAAAATCATAAATGGTATGATATATATTAACATGGTTATATAATATATTTATAATAAACTAATATTTATTATACATGAGGAATGAATGAGTATGATAGAATTCAAGACTTATAGTAAGGGGATTTCTAGTCTCCCTTTTATTTCTAAGAGACTTATGACATACTCACCACTAATTTCATTTGTGTGGTGTATATACCACAACTATGAAAAGATATATCATTAACATACCTCATTTTATGATAATTAATTTTTATATTTATATTACTCTTTCATGGGTCTTATGAGTTCAAAGTTACTCAAACAGTAAGGTATTTCCATCTCACTTTTATTTTCTGTGAGACACAAACCATGTTCACCCAAATTTTGTTTTATGTGGTGTGTATAATTCCCATGAATATATTTTATTATTATTTTAATAATAATTATTGGGATTTAAATATTCATTTGAGGATTTCTTATTCATAGGGTTTATTATTAAAATTTTACCCATATGGTAAGGGATATTTTTCTAAATTTTTCTTCTATGAGAGGTACGATATGTTATGAACCCAAATTACTTTATGAGGTGTATAAATAACTAATTTTAAATTTAATATCATGAATTTATTCAACCTCATGATATTTTAATTTTAATTTTATGTTATTCCTCCATGGGGATTATGATTCAATGTTACCAAAGTGGTAAAACTTTTATGTTACAATCTCATCATTTATCGGGGTTGTTTATCATTAAGACAAAAATGTTAAAATAACAAGATATACCTCTCAATAATGATGATGAATTTTTTTATCCTCTATTTATCCATGATATCTTCATGTAATGGTACCATTTTTCTACTCTTTGGTATTTGATGTTATTGAGAAAATGTTCTTAAGAAAACATCACATTATTTATCTCTACGGTTGGAAATCTAAATTCCTCCAATTTTTTTTTTCTAAAAATGTTTTAAAAAATGTTTTGTTAGTATATAATTATTTTTAAAATACATTTATACCAATTTTTTACTTTTTAAAAAGTGTTAATAAAGTAATATTCATGTCTTTTTCTAAACAATTCATGTTTGAATTTTACAGAATATGATAAAGGAATATTTGTTTTTACATGTATGAAATGAACATAATTTTCAAAATTAATGACAAATAGTTACTTAAAATATACCTTTATAATTTTTCAATCTATTCTTAAATAATTTTTTTTATGTTTTAAAAATAATTTTCAATGAGTAAAGGATATTTTCCACACTAAATTTTTTCAATAATTGATCAAAATTATTTTCCATCTAAGATGAAATCCTTTGATGTAACTTTTGAATTACTGGGGATATTATCCATGGATACCATTATTATTATTTCTCTTAAGGGTTTATTTTTTGTTGGAATGATTTCTATAAAATCCATTTCAATTCCATGGGTTATACCATGATAAAATGCTTATGAAACCTGCTTATTTTCACGGGTTATGCTATGATGAAATGATTATAAAACCTATCTCATTTCCATAGTTTATTATTTTTTGAAATGTTTGTAATGCACATTTAATTTCATGGATTATGATATGATGAATTTTTATGATATTTTGGCACACATAAATATAGTTTTCATTATTTGATGGGTTGGATCTTTCTCTCTCTCCAACACATTGGGTAATGATAAATCTTATATGAGCACAAAGGGTACACAAGTGTTTAGCTCAACCCTAAAGATGTGCGTATAAATGTGATTATCCAAATCCCAAATACGAGGGTACATGGGTTCTTAGACCAAGCCCAAAGATGAGGGTACACAAGTTCTTAGCCCAATCCCAAAGATGATGGTACACATGTTCTTAGCCCAAGCCCAATGAAGAGGGTACATGGGTGCTTAGCCCAAGACCATTGATGAGGATGTATGGGTGGTCACCCAAACCTAAAAAGGAGGGTACATGGGTGGAAAACCCAAGACTTAAAAGGAGGGTATGTGGGTGGTCATCCCAGGCCCTAGTAGGATGGTACGTGGGCAGTAAGCCCAATCTCGATGTAGGTACATGGGTGATCAACCTAAGACTAACATGTTATGCATTTCTTAGTGGTTATCCTTGACATGAGATTTTATATACATGTCTATATTCCATAAATCCATGTATTATTCAAATTTTATTCACTAATGGCTCATGTTATTTGATTATCTTACACTTAATGTCTTATGAACTTCCAATATTTATACCATGAATCGTGATTATTATATTTGATATGCAAGGTATAGTTTTAAAATGTTATGTTCATGTTCTTATACCCTTATTTTATTTTTATGCTTAAATATCTCCTTTATTTACCCTTACTAAGAATTTGAGATCTCCCTTTATTATGTTTCATTTCTCCAGGTTATAAATAATGTTTTTAAGTAGTATTACTAAAAGTTTAAGATCTTTATGGGATACATTAATGATATTCCCTGAATTAAGAAGAATTTATTCCATCTATTACAGTCCTCAAGAGTGTATTTTTGTAATTTAATGAATATTCATGTATAAAGATGTAGTATACATATATGAGAAGCCTGGGTAACTATAAAATTTATATGAAGTGATCTTTTATTGAATCATAGTGCACTGGAGACTCAACTTCATTGATAAGTCATGGTTTTTCTCTATCCTTAGATCTTATAATTTTTCTTCACACTCAGATTATGAGGTCCCATTCACCATGGATAGATATATATTCCTTGTTAATGAAATTGATGATATATTGTTAGATATTTTGAAGATAAGTTCACGTGACACTGAATCTATATGATCTTAGTGTCGTTCTTCATTTTCACCAGTCATTCAGAGGTAGGTGTATTATCTCTCAACTGTACTTTTTCTAGAAATTAGAGTAATATGTTGTTAAATTTTATTTTTTGGATTATCAAGATATGTGTTGTGAAATCATTGAAGGAAACAATTATTTTTCAAACCTTTGGAAATTTGGAAAAAATAGATGGATTTTGGAAAACCCTCATTGTGTATAATTTTAAATTTATGGTTTTAAAATTATGAAATGAATATAATTAATTCAAGATGTTTAATGAAATATTTCAATGAAAGATTTGTATTATATTAATTAGTATGTTATAGAATTTGGCATAATTTGGTTTCTGTGAGTTATTGGGTAAGGATTATGGTCGTGAAGCATCATTGTCAAAAGTGGGACAAATCAGGGTCATGAATTACCATTATCAAATTGAATCACCAATATTGAGTGTGTGTTGTGTTTATATGTGTGTGGACATGTAAATGATTATTCCAAATTTTAGATAAGTGTGTTTATACTTGTTTCAATTTTATCTCACTTGGTTTCCATTTTATGGATTGTATAAACTATTTATTTGTCTTTAGTTATTTTTTATAAAATGTGTTAATTAGTTCTTATCCTAATTACATGTGTTGGGAATTAATTGGGGAAATAATATTTATTTTAAACTTAACTCCCTACTTGGGAACTTCATTGAAATTTTAGATTCATCTATATAGAAATAGGAAAAGGAAAGGAATCATACTTCTTAAGTGATATACCTTGATACCATGAGAAGGGAAGGAGGTGTTGGAGCTTGGATCCATTTTTGGAATTTTCTTATGAGGACACCACATGAGTCCCTTTATTCCTCTTTTCATTAATTAATTTTCATAAGTTATCTTTATCTCCATTGAAACTTTGATATTTATTTTTGTTAGTTTTGACTTTGGGTCTCATTACTTTACTCGTGCATCATATTGGGGGATTGAATATTTTTTGTTCAGTGTTGATAGTTTATTTTATCTTTTAAGGTAAAATATCCCCCCAAAATGTTCCTAAGACCTTGGAATTTATTACCATCCTTTAATGTATTGGGGATTTCACCTAAGGACGGTAGATAGCCATCACATATCAAGACAATGAGGAGGTTTGATATGTTATAAATGTACCAGTTTTGGTTGGTATTTCGGTTGTCTTGGGATGGTAGGAAGAAGATAACATCTTCAGAACTTGGAAAGTGTAGAATAAAACGGACATAGCTAATATTTTTATTCATAATATCTAGTTACCAATGTGGTTTGGGTAAGAAAGTATTTTATGACACTTTGAGGTATGTTTTCACCTCATTAGTGTTAGTTTAGTTGATGAGTGTAGCATATTATGCATTTTTATTGAGACTTCCCACTATGATTAGATTGTTCAATTGGTATTTGATGATTTATGGAAAATGGTTCACATGGTAATAATGGTTGTATTTTGAAAAGGAAACTTGCAATTTTTTCTTATATTGTTTTGAAATTGTCTAAGCCTTCAGCTACTAGTGAGTGTTGACTAAGTGATCATTTTTTATGGTTATAGAAATGGAACCTAGTAGAAATTGTAGAAACCAACAAGAGGAGTCCATGGAAAATGTGGTTAGACCTGAGACATAGATTAATGGAGAGTTTGTCCAAAGCATCATTCAGGATTTTCATGTCATGGATAGAGGAAACTAGAATGATGAACCTCAATAGTTGGACCACTTAGTACAGTTTCAAAAGAAAAATATGCCCATATTTTTGGGGATTCTAAGCCCGAGAAGTTAAGGCGTGGCTGAAGAGGATGAATCAAATCTTAAATTTTCTAATAACACCATATAAGATGAAAGTTAAGTTATAAATATACATTCTTGGGGATCTAGAATGATAAAATTGAGATTTAGAAGTTTAGGATAACACTAACCAAGGAATTATATATGAAGATTTTAAAGAATTTTTCAATAAAAAATTATATCCTCACACTATTAAAATCACTAGAATAATATATTTATTCATATTAAATTAATGGAATCTCATAATGATAGTGTACACAACTAATTTTAGAAAAATAGTTCATTTTTACCAGAAGTTGGTGAAAGTCTATCCTTGAAGGCATGCATTATTGAGTTGGGGCTATGACCATGAATTTTCTCAAATTTTCATTTCCTTTTTATTATAGACTATAAGGAACTATTAATTGGAGAAATGATGGAGGAATGGTATATTTATTGGAATCCAACTAGAGTAAGTATATTTATCACCATAGAAACATGTGGTAACTCAAATATTGGGAATAAGAGAAAGAGGGACACCTAATTACAAAGTAGTGGAGGGTATTGGAATTAGATCACATGGTCATTTAATATTTCTCCATGAACTAATAGTAATATTAGGTCTTTTAAAAGTGTTTCACTTGAGCATATCAAGATGGATTTTATGACACCACCTAGAGAATGTCACAAACATAACCAGATGAGAGATCTCTAGAATTATTATTATAGTACTCCAAGGCTTATTGTTTGAAATATATAACATGTTTATTAGACATGATATGCTTCAATGGGAAAATCTTATCACAATAACTCCCTTTCAAAGAACCAATCGAGTTAAGGTGATTCTAGGAAAACCAAGAATCCTTAGAAAATGCAAGCTAGATAGGGAAAGAAATATCAACGGACAATGAGTAAGAAACTGTATAATGTAGAGTAGGTGATCATAGATGGTCAATATAGTCCTTAAATAGTGTGAGGTATGATTCTTGGGAATCATAAACTTATTCAAGCCTTATTTGATATGGGTGAATACTAATATTTTATTTCATCTCATGTTTTTTATCTTATGGGTTTGAATATTGAGATGATTCTTTCTGTTTTGAGATTGAAAACTCCTCCAAGACAATGGGATTATTGATATTTTAAGTGTTTTTTGAGTATGATGACTATCAATGGGGTATAATTGGTGTGGTATTTATCTTTCCTTGATAATAAAATTTATGATTTATTTTTTGGAATGGATTTTTTGAAAAAAACCAAATATCATATCTTCTGTGATGCTTGAAAATTCAGCTTCACATATTTTGAAGGAGTTAATAATATATTAAAAGGATATTGGTCAGTGTATTAAAGTAGATAAGGACCTTTGGTATTGTTGGTTAGAACCATTTATTACTAGTTGGAGTGGTTAATTTGGAATCGAGGGATGAAATCATAAATAGATATTTTTCAACCATAGTTGACCAATTTCTGGATGTTTTCATTGATAATTACTCTAGGCTTCGACCTAAAAGAGAAGTTGAATTTATGAATTATATACTACTAGGGAATAGTCCTATTTCACATCCCTCTTACGATATGAAACCAATGGAAATAATGAAATTTCATTTTCAGTTATAATATTTGGAAACTAGAGGATTCATTCAACCGAGCACCTCCCAATGGGAAGCATCATTTCTTTTTGTAAAGAAGGCAGATGGAGCTCTCTAGCTATGTGTGGATTATCATAAGAAAAATCATGTTATGATTATGAATTGGTATCATATTCCAAAAATTTATGATATATTTGATAAATTGATGGATTCCACATACTTCTAGAAAATTTAATTATGATTGGGGTATCATCAACTTCTAGTTTGGAAGGAGGATATTTCTAAAATAGATTTATGGAGTCTCTACTACCATTATGAGTATGTGTTTATGAATTTTGGTCTTATTATTGAACCACCAAAATTTATGTAATTAATGAATCAAATATTTTAGAGGGTTCTTGATTCCCTTTTAGTGGTGTTTGTTGATGTAATTCTCGTATATTCTTTGACTAAATAAGATCATGAGGAACACTTGGTTATAGTGATACACATCTTTCAAGAACATCACATTGATTCCAAACTTTCAATGTGTGATTTTAGATACCAGAGGTATGTTTCCTTGGTCACGTATTCTCTAAAAAATGTGTTTATATCGATCCAAAAAAATAGATACTAATATCTAATGGACACCACATAATAATTTTTTTGAGATATGTAGTTTCCATTACCTAGCTAGGTGCTAGAAATGCATTGTTTTTGATTTTTCATGACTTGAATCACTGATGAAAGCTTTGATGAGGAAAGGCGTTCCTTTCCAATAGAGTAGTGATTTCCAAAAATCATTCCAATAACTCAAGGTTAATCTCACAGTAGAACATATCCTTCTGTTTCCTAATTCAACACAAGGCTACATGGTCTATAGTGATTCACCAGGGTTTGGGTTGGAATGCGTTATCATGGTGGGTGATCATGCTATCACTTATGGATCATAAAATTTATGAGTGCATGAGAAAAAATACCCAACATATAATTTGGAACTAGTTTTTATAGTTCATTATTTGAATACTTGGAGTTATTATTTTTTTGGTGAGTAAGTTAAAGTGTTTATGGATCAAAATCTATTTAAATAAAGTTTCTCACAAAGATTTGTAAACTTAAAAAAATGAACATGGATAGAATATCATCCAATGTTTGACTTTTACATGATGTATACACACTATAAGGGAAATTCCATGGTAGATCCATTGTGTAATAATACATATAATTAGTTTGATGAAGAATCATTAGATTAATGTAAGATAATTTCATTAATAGTTGACATGAATCTGAATTATATAGATAAAGTAACTATATGGTTTTCTTTCTATTCTATTTTGTTCCAAATTTGGATGTGTAGGTAGGGGTGTTCAGAAATATGATCTATAATATCTTTACATGATTTAAAAAATCAATGGAGGAGATATAATTAAGGGATGGATGCAAGATTAAAGATATATGTTTTTTATTTAGAGATCAGATTATGGTTCCTCTAAGTTATAAAGAATAACTTCTAAATACCTAACACTATTTGAAATGGTATGTTCATCTTGGAATCCAAAAACATGAACAAGGTGTTGAAAACATAATTTTGGTTGGTTGTCATGAATAGAGAAGTGACAGAGACAATCTTGAGATTCCTCACTTATTAGTAGGTTAAGGAAGAGAACCAATGAACATCTGGTGTGTTTTATTCATCACTAATTCCCATGTGGAAATGAGAGAAAATGGCTATGGATTTTGTGACAACTCTATCTAATAAGGTTTGAAAACAAGATTCCATATGGGTGATTGTGGATCAACTCATGAAGTCAGCCCACTTCATCCCTATTCATGAATACAATATGGTGGGATATTTTTTGAAACTATAAATTTTGGAAATTTTAATGTTTCATGGGGTTCTATTTTTGATAGTTACTGATTGGGATCCCAGATTTACATCTTGGTATTGGAAATTATTTCATCAAGACCTTGGAACTCAACTAAAAATGAGCACAACTTATCATCATAAGAGATATGGATAATCATAGAGGATGATCCAAACACTGGAATACATTCTTATGTATTGTGTGGTAAAATTTTTAGGTTCATGGGAAGATCACATATTGTGATTGGAGATCTCATACAAAAAAATTATCAGGCCTCAATATATATGGACCATTTCAAATCATTGTATAGTTATCCTTGACATTATCCATTTTTTGGGTAGAAACTGGTGAAAAATAACTTATTGGGTATAGTATTTTGAAATAGAAAAAGAGAATATTCAAATTATCAGAAAGGGAATGGAAATGACTCAGATTCGGTATAAATTGTTTTAGGATCCCTGTTGTCGACTTTTATTGTTTGTGCTGAGTGACCATGTTTTATTGAACTCTCTCAAAGGCTTGGACATCATCATTTTGGTAAGTAATTAAAGTTGTATACTTAGTAAATTTTCCCTTTTGAGATAATTGAATTAGTTTGAGGTGTTTCATATTGGTTGGATGTAACACCCCAAGCTTCAACAATATGCTTCCTTTTTAAATAATTCAATAACGTGCGATGTACGCAACACCGAGTTTAAACATACCACGACCTATCAAAATAGCTGTTTAAAAAGAAGTTATGAATATTATTAACCAAATATTTAATTTTATATATCCCATATAATTTTAACATTCATCTTTTGTGACATAATATAAGGACATATTCAATTTTTCAGATAAAAGAAGTATTTTTAAAAAAATGTAGTTTTTCCGCCATTTAATGGCGAACCGTTTTTAAATCCAATATTTGAAACTTTTATATATTCAATTTTATGAAATTAAATTATTATTTAGAATCATGACATAAAAATTTTGTTTGGATAAATTTTGGTACTTTTCTGATAACTTTCATATTTTGATGAATAGTGGAAATACTAAATTTTAATTAAAAATGACTTTTTTAATCAAATTAATTTATAGTGTTAAATTATAAATTTGAGTGGTTTTAAAGTATAATTATATTCTATTTTTATCATTTAATATAATCTAGGTCATTGGAATTAATTTCACATTTAAATTGGACATAAACACATGTCAATCTTTCGATAGTTTTTACTTATTAAAAACACGCTTTTTGATTTGACAATAGGAATTAATTTTAAATTAATTACTTCAAATTCTATGTTTTTAATTTTGAAAAATGGATTCCATATTAGGAATAAGGAGGTACAAAGTTTTTAAAAAGGTACCTTTTATTTTTAGATATTATGAATAGTAACTTCAGTAAATATTTTATTTACCATGGTTAAAGGTTAAATCTGGTAAATAAGGGTAAATAATAATATTATAATAATATAAAAATACCCTAACACATGTAATAACCATATTTTATGACATATTTCCTACCATGGTCATATTTGAGTCGATTTTTGGACCCCATGGATCCACTTGTGTGTGAAAATGACATTTAATTACATTAAATTTAAAGTTAAGGAAAATATACCCCAAACATGTATCTTTTACTAAAACAATTTTTATTTGAGGTTATATAATTTATCTCTTAGACTATAAATAATAATTAGAAATATAGAAATATTTCCTACATCATGATATTTTATTTATAATTTTTAGACATAAAATAAATATATTTATTTATGACATAATAATGATGCAGTATTTTCCTTATTAATGAAAGAATCAAATAAATGATATTATAAATGTTAAAATAAATATACATTTAATGTTTTGATTCCATACACTAATTTTATAGGTGAATATGACATGTTATGGTTTATTAAATGTATTTTTTCGAAGTAATCAAGTTGTTATGACTTTTATAAAAACCAAATACCAAATAGTGTCAAAATTGACATAAATGAGTTCTTAAAACAAATACTATTTTTTTAAATAATATAATATTCCTAAAAATATAATATTCATCCAATGGACTTAAATAATTTTAGATATATAATTAATGAACCACTTTAGGTTCTCTTGGAATTTTATAGTAGGTTTATTAACCATATAGTGTAATAATACAAGAAGACATGGTAAAAGTTAAACTATTTAACTAAGAGTTAAATATAAAAGATAATGTGATCTAAACTTGTCTAAAAGCTATTTTTTGAGAGGATTTATACCCATCCACACATTATACTTGATATAAATCCATTTGGAGATATTATAAATCGAAAATTATTTTATAATAAATTAACATTTCAAGCTCTTCATAAAGTGCCCCTCACCTCTCTTATAAAAGGGTACTTCCCATTCTCTTAAATTCGCACATACAAAGCCATTTTTCTCATAAAAACCCTACTAAAATATCCTAAATTTATCCTATAGGCCTTACTTTGATCATAAATCCAATCTAAGGATACCTTTTGTTCAAATCAAAAGGAAGCACCCAAAGAAGAGGTAATTATTTGATCACCTTTTTCAAAGTTCTTTTCTTCTTCTACTTCCTCTTTATTTGTTGTTTCAATAATAAAATAGCAACTATAGTATCTTATACATACTGAGATGTTATTATAAATATGGTACAACCATATTACTTATTCTATTTATCTTATTAATAACAACGTCACCATGCGTGCGTATGTACGGCTTACCGTCTCCATGCCGTGGTGTAATTTGTTATTCAACTTTATGTTATTTGTATGGATATAATGATGAGTATTATGTATATAAATAATAAACATAAAATGATAATATTTTTTTATACTTATTATACCATCCAATTCCATACCAATTTATCATTAAAGAAATGATATTGTCGATCGTGCGTACGTACAAATCACCGTCTCCACGACGCGATGAGATTCATTTCCACATTCAACATTTCAATGATTATTATAAAAATATATATTATTAATAAGTATGTAATATATGAGATAATAATTATAATGGAAACATATATATGTATATATATATATTTATGTATCTACAAATATCTCATTCACTTACTATGAAAACAGAAACAACGTTTATGCGTACGTACGGCCTACCATTTCCATAAACGGTGTATTCCATTTCATATATATATATATATATATATTATAAATATTTTTATTATGAATATTTATGATATATAAATAATTTTCTATATTCTGCAAGTAATTAAATCATTATATAAGTGATACGATCAAGAATAACATGTTAAAACACGTATGATAAAGAAAACGATTATTACCCGAAATATTACTTTAACATGGAAATTATTATTAAATGGGTAGTATAAAGTCATAAATGATTCATATATGACATCATAAATATGAATATGGTTATTGTATAATTTAAGAACATACTATTTTCATTATAAATGAGGTTAAACATACCCTCTACCAAAGGAAAGTACAAGATAAGGGTTAATTCCTCAATCTCATTATTATCTGAGATTGTTTATGTGTAAGTATTCACTGGGACATATTTATCATCCATGTCCATGTTTCATAAAAATGGTTTCAAAAGGAGTATTTTAAGGTTTTATGGAATGGAATCTTTAAATGGATCATTATTTTAATTGTTTTAAAGATTAGTTATTCTAAATATTTTTAATTAATGTCCATGTTTTCAAAATAATTTTAAGTATTTATTTATATGGAAATGATTATTTTAAAATGTTTATTTAATTAAAAAATTTCAAATTGGTATGGGACACTTTGATTCAAAAATCTCTTTTAAATTAATTCCTTTATAAATTGTGTGACTTTTAAATGATTTCATGAAAAAGGGATATTCCTCTCAAAGAGTTTTACTGATCATTTTCAACTATGTCAACATCCTTTACTAGATATTATTCTTGATTGAGGTTGATTTATTATAATATAATCTTCCATATTGTATTGAATGAGTTATGACATGTTTGACTATGGATGTGCTATTATTATACCCTTCATGGTTTATGGTTAAAGTATTGACATTTTGTATACTAGTTTTAATATGAATGTTTATGTTATGTTTTACCCTTTTAATATGAGGAATGCATTGAACTTAGTATGTGATGGGCAGGGCTCAATATAGCCCCTCGATGCATCACTAGGTGTCATGAGACAAACTTGTGTCTTGGAACAAGGCCTCAACAAAATATTTGTGAATGGTCTTGGAAAAAGGCCTTGACGTAGTAGTTATTATGTCCAGCAATATACATTACCTCATTATGAAATTAGTTATTACATGTGATTATTAGACTTTTAGAATATTAATGTTCATGTTTATATGATAATGTTTGATTTATTTTTTCTATATTATGTTCAATTTTATGTTTAAAAGGTTTTTGTTTTTATTATACATCTTTCTTTAAATGTTTACAGATTCCGCTAAATAATTTACCCTTACTGAGCATCTGAGCTCACCCCTTTCTTATGTTTTATTTTCTCAGGATGCCAAGAAGTGTATTATGATTGATATTACTGGTTAATCCAGGGGAATAGTGGCGTTATCAAAGGATTATCTATACAGTATTTTATGTTAGAAATTGTAATGTAAAGTTCATGTATGTAATCTATTTTCCAAGATTTCTAAACAGATCTGTCCTTCAGGACTTGATTCCTTATAATCATGCCAATGTATTAAAATAATTCACCAGATCTAGGCTAACTGGGGTCAGGGCGTGACATTGGATCTACCACCAAGGTTCAGTTCGATGCATAATGTATTTCATGTATCTCAATTAAAGAAGTATCAGCATAATCATGAACATGTGATTCGACGAGAAAATATTAATCATGAACCATATACATTGATGATTCATGTGATGATATTGATTTTGAATAGGTAAGATAATATATTTTATAGGAAAAACATTGTTTTGGTAAATTTTTTTGGTAGAATGTTTATGTTCAGGAAGAGACATGGGGTCATGAAAAAGAAATGTTATAGAAATGGTCTGAACTATTCCAAATCACTACAAAGCTCATTCTTTCTGAGTATGGAAAGACTTGCGGTGGGGATAACGTACCACCACTATTTTTAGGTATGTTATAGTTTTATTATGAAATTTAAGCTTATATAATTATTAGGTTATGTTTTAGGAATTTAGGTAGGTTTTGGAATGTTTTGGAGGTGTTTATGGAGGTGAAAAGTTTGCGAATGGTTAGTAGAAACTATGAACTACCTCTTGGAAAGTGTGAAACATATTTTGGGTGTCACTGGTGAGGTACATAGTTTGCACACATTTTGGCCAAATCATGCAAGTCACTAGGGGAAACCATGTGAACTCAAATAGAGGGAAAATCTAGGCTGGTGTATGGTTTGTATAACTGTGTTATCCAACTGACCGAGGGGATAGCTTAATGAAATATCACTTCATTATTTGCAAATAGTTTTCAATACCATACTTCATAACCATTAAATGGGAATTAATAAGTCTGAAAAATTAATTTTAACCATATTTAAGGCCCTATAACCCTCATTCTTACCCTATTCTCCTAGGGTCTCAAACTCCCCTACATTCCATGCTTCCTTTGGATATTTCCTTTGATTCAGGGTCATATTTTTTTGAATCAATATGTACTATAGATTTGGATTCATAGGTAAGTCATGGTTTCTCTCACTCCTTAGATCCTCTCATTTTCTCTCACCCAAATTATGAGATCAAGTTCAACATGGATAGATCTATATTCCCTGTTGAATATCATGATGAGATACTGTTGAATATTTTAATGGGATGATGTGTGATATTTAATCTAAGAGATCTTATTGATGTTATTCATTTTAACTAATCATTAAGAGGTTGGTGACTTCTATCTCATATCCACTTTTGTTGGAACCTAAAGGCTTAAGTTGTTAATTTTTTTATTTCAAAAGGAAATATTTTGAAATTTGTGAAGGAAACCCTTTTTTTCATTACTTTGGAAATTTTGGGAAAATTGGATTTCTTTTAGAATACCCTCATTGTGTATAATCATAAAATAATGGTTTTAAAATTATGAATTGGTTTTAACACATACAAGATGTTTGATTAAATGTTTCAAAGAAAGAGTTTTTTATATTAATTGTTTTGGTATCGAGTTTGGAATAATTGGGTTATTATGAGTTATTGGGGATGGATTTTGGTCATAAAGAACCACTATCAAAAGTGGAACAAAGCATGTCTATGAAGTACCACCATCAAAGTGAAGCACCATGCTTGAGTGTTTGTTGTAGTTGTGAATATGTGGATATATAAATTATTATGATAGATTTCATAGAGGTGTATTTATGATTGTTTATATTTTACCTAACATGGTTTCCATTTTATGTATTTTATAAACTGTATATTTATCTTCAACTATTTTATATAAAATTTGTTAACCAGTTCTTATCCTAGTGACATTTGTTGGGAAGTATTTGGAAAAATCCTACAGGGTTTATACTCACCCCATATTTTAGAACTTCAGTGTGATTTTATATGTCATATATCAGGACAGAGTAAAGGGAAAAGTATTATACTTCATGGGTGACACATGTTGATACTATGGGCAGGGAAGGTAGTGTTGGACCATGGAGATATTTTTGGATTTTATTGTATGTATACCAAATGGGTGTCTTTGGGTTTTTTTTGTGTTTTATTACTTATCATATATTTTATTATTTCCATTATCACTATGATATTATTCTTTTTTTTGGTTTTTTCTTTGGGTCACATTTCTTTATAAATGAATCATATTGGAAGATTGATTTTTTATTTTTTAGTTTTGATAGGTAATTTTTTATTTTAAGGTAAAATAGTCCCCTAATATGTTTCTAAGACCTTGGTATTTATTACCAACCTTTGGTGTCTTGGGGATGTCAACTAATTCTATTCGAACCCTTTCAATTCTGAAGATAATGAAGAGGGGTAGGATGTTACATTGCTGTTGACATGTTTATCGATAGGGATGTTAGAAAGATTTTAAGGAGTTGGCAAGGTCATGATAAATGGTGGTAAATTGTAGAAAAAATATAGAGGAGTGTCAGTGGATAGAGTACACCATAAAATTGGGAACTAATCTATATATGTTGAGAAATGGGAAAGAGTTTTACAATATCTTGTGGAAAATTCTATTTTTTTACATCAAAGATATGGTGAAAAATGGGGAATCTCAACTTGAGCATTGTGGAAGCTATGATCAAGGTTGAAGGCATTGAGTGAAATTTGAAAAAGAAATCAAAGTAAGGGTTATATTAAATGATTATGTTTGAAATATCCTATGAGAAGAAACCACAATATGGAAGACCCCATGTTGTGCAATACACCATGGTTTGTTTTCAAATTAATTATGGGAAATAGAGAGGCTCACTGTGATAATTTTGGTCATTATTGTAGACTCATGTAGAGAGGTCTTGTTAAGGTGCCAAAAAACTATAAAACATGGACTAAGTCATGTTGAGTAAAGTTTTTTTTGGAGATAAGAGGTGAAACATGTAGAGTAACTATGGTACTAGTAATTTTGGAAGCATTTTTCACGGTGAAAGACAATTCTATGGTAGTCACTATGTTATGCCATGGTGAATAGATGATAGGAACATTATATAGAAATATACAAGAAAATTTTTATATCTTTGAATGGAGGATATAGGATATTTTTCATGGAGGAAATCATAGAGTCTAGAGCTATTCCTTGGTGGAAGTGACCATATCATTGTGGAATATATTCAGTAATTTGACATATACATATTTTATATATTTTATGGGGAATATTCATGATTTAATTGGGTGATATAGACTTGAAATCACATTAGGTATTTCTAATAAATTACATATTAGATAAAGGTGGATTTATTAACTTTTTATAGGGAAACATTATGGTTCTTTGAAAATAAAAAAGATACATTTCTCTTAAAAATTTAAAGTAATAATTTTTGAGAGAAAAATTAGGAGAAATAAGAATTATCAAGATTTTTTTGGAATGTATGGATTGGAAACCAGGTGGTATTGTCACTGGATGTTCATGGTTTTCATTAGTGGATGATTTTGGAATATAATCTACACACCATTATAGTTTAAACTTAATCATTGTTCTTATATCAGTACAACAAAACTCATGGAGGCAATGATCTATTCAAATGTTAGAGAGCAGTGATTTTTTTAAAGGTTGGGGCCGAAGCCTCAATTTATTATTAAAGCAAAGAACTCTTTAGACTGGGTAGAGGGTGACCCATTACATAGCCCGAAGGCCCAAGAACATGTGGCCTGAATACAAGGCTAGAAATCCCATTTTTTGGCCCAAAGGACCCCTTGGTGAGTAGTACTGCTATAATACCCATGCTGCTACAATACCTGCTACAGTACCACCACCGCTATAGTACCTACTACAGTCCCTCCACCGCTACAGTACCGCCGCTGCTATATTCCACTTCTGCTACAGTACTGCTACAGTGCTGCTACAATGCCCCTTCTATAGTACCCCACCGAGAATTCTCCCCTGCCCAGATTTGATCCTGGGTCTTTTGGATGCCAAGCAGGAGCCTGAACCATTAGGGTAGAGGCTTGTTGGCTGTGAGTTCTTTATTCATATGTGGGTTATAAACCAGGAGGGTTTTTATAGCCACACTAAATTATAACCAACAATCTTTGAACTTATTGTATTAGGTTCATGACATATCATTGTTTCATAATCCGTTGATTATCCTAGTTTTGGTGAACCAATGAAAAATTTATGGGGTCCCTCTACTATTTTACTTTATCAATTCTTATTAGTAGTTAGAGTGATGAGTATTTTTGATAATTACCAAAAAAGATGGTTGGTGAGGGGTTATTTTTTAAAAATTGGCATACCCTATTTCAGCCCAATAATTGAGTATTTTTCTCACTTAGGAATAAAAAAAGGTATACAAGCTAATGATTCTAGGTAGAATATACTGCCTCTAAGGTGATGGTAATTGTTTCCAACCACATAAGGATTCTAATCTTCATTGATAATAATTTTCAGTTATGGAAGAATTAGATAAAACACTATTTATGATCATGTGAAATGGAAATGTATAGGACTACCATACAAGGGTTTTGACAAGTATAGAGACCAGATCATTATTGGATAAAAAAATAAATATAATTAAGGTCATGGGGCACAATGAATGTGGGTTGGTACCATTCCAATCAATGGGTTTTCATTTTCTTCTTTGAATACATATTTAAAACAAAATGAAAGAAAACTTAATAGATTCAAGGGAGGATATTTTAACATATAATTTGTAAAAATAATAATTACCTTTTATTTTAATTATTTCTTCATTCTAAAATCATTTGACCAATCTTTTTATATCATCATTATGTGAAAGGATCTATTTGTAGAATCCCTCTTATAAGATCCACACATTCGCCATAAACCACAGAACATCATCGTAGAGTCTCTAGGTGATAACGTGAACAATCATTACAACTTTTTATTATTATTCATTGATTGTAATAAGAATCCATTTTGTTCGTTAAATTTTTTATCTATTTCTCTTATATACTTGAGAGAGATGAGGAGAATGATTAATCTCCATTATTTGAAGCATTTTTAAGAAATTATCTGTAGGGATTGATAAAATTCTATATAGAATTAATTGTGAACAAAATTTTAAATATCCTCTAAAATTATATAACAAGATTTATATAATTAGGATATAGAATTAGTTATTACATAAATGCACTTAACCCAACTGTTTATTCTAAGTAGACCCAATGATGAATAATAAAATAATAATATTATTATTTCCTTGATGTGTTCTAAAATCAAATATTATTTTAATATCATTTCATAAATAAATAAATAAATATTAATTTAAATAAAATTAAAAAATATATAATTTTCCTTGAAAGCTTATCTGTTACCTTCAATCCTCCATAACATTGATCAATCCATGAAAAATTACTATTTATTTTGATAATTAAATATCATGGAATTATTTTTTCAATAAAATAATAAATAATATATTTATAAATATAGAAAATAAATATTTATTAAATATTTATCTCATATATATATATATTATCTTTCAAAAAATTAGTGATTAAATTTATATAGTCAATATAACCTTAATAAATATTTTTTCTCGGATCTTTAGAATAATTTTTTTTATAATATTAAATTTAAACAAAATATAATTAAGGATATGAATACACTTAGTGTGTGAACTTCTATGCCCCTTTATCAATGAAATCCTGATAATTAGCATAAATTCCAAGATTCTCATCTAGAAACAGATCGACCCACCCATAGAGAATGGTGTTAATTTCAAAATGGCAACAAACTTCTACATATTCCAACCATTTAATATATCTCCTTGGTCTCAATATCTCATAAAGAAATTTTCATTAATTTTATCATTAATCTATATAATTGATATATATTTCTTTGTATTTTTTTGAAATAAACTCACCGACAAACCCCCATTGACATTGAATTAATTAGGCAGTTCAATTATAATAAAATGGATAAATATATCTACTTTCATTTACTTGAAAGGGATAAATCCTTTCTTGATTATTCATTAATTTCATATCACTTGTCACACACTTGGATCATACATCACTGTTAACATATCCCGTCATCATTTTCATAAATACATCCAAGTACACAACTCATGAAATACATTAATTATAATATCTAGTCTAAGGACCAATACACAAATTTGTATATAGGAATATCCAATGACATATAACACGAGGAATTCATATGGGTGGAAATGTTCTCATAGCCTTGTCTTTTGGCGATTACTAATGAGAACATCATGAGAAGAAATATCAATATCTTATGACCCACCCTCACCAGATGTCCTACACCATCTCTGTCTAGGTAGATAAATTCCATCCGGCCATAAAACATCTATTTAAAAAAGTTTTCGTTTCACTTCAAGGTTCTCATCAACATAGTAAGATGATTTAACATTTTGGTATAATAAATACTATAAAGACATTACCACATTAACATTAGGAAGAAGAACAATCATCATGGGATAAGATATTTATTAACATTTAGGACTTTGAATATATTGGTTATTTAAAGTAAAAAGTAATTGGTTGTAGGAAAAAACTCTAATAGAATCACACTCACACTAGATCCAATTTTTAATGACTTTCAATCAATTAGATCTCACATAATGATCATGCATATGTTGAGATAATGATTTAGTCAATGTGTATACCATGTTCAACTCTATTGAAAATATGCAAACTTTTAACTCACCCTTTTAAGAACAATACCTCTATAGGGGATACTTCCAAATAATATGATTCCTATGTTAATATATTAAAAACCACCTTTGATGTTAGTTTTTTCCCTTTAAATATTAGTTAAAAAGAAACATTAATAAAGGTGACATAGAAAGTTATAATTTTAATGTTGGTTTTTATAAGATGAAGTTGAAATCCATTATAAAAAAAGAAATATAGAAGGATTTCCACTACAGTTTTACTAAAAACTAATACTAAAGACATTTATACCATTATTTACACATTTGATTTTTTAAAAAAGTGGAAAGACCATTAAACATTAATTTTTCCTAAAACTGATCTTGAGAACCCTACTGAAAAGGCTTTCACTATTGGGTTTTCCTAAAACTGACATTTGAAGATGATAATTTTTATTTAAAAATATATTGTAAAATTAGTAATTCTAGACTTGTAAGCACAAATTGAAACACTAAATAGCATAAAAATAAAATAAAAATAGAACAAGATACAAAAAAACTCATTAAAAAATTTAACAACTTGTTTTATACATATATATCTTAATGAAACTAAATCTCAAAATTATTCAAACATAAAAAATAGCCTTAAAATTAAATTTGAAGTGTTTTAATCCATTTGATGTATACGGAGAAACATAATCACAATATTACAACATGATGTGTTATTAATTTTAAAACATAATTTTTTTAAATTATAAGTATTATAATGAAACTATAAGTTTCAAATTTTTTTATTGCCCTGGTCATGATTATCTAATAAATGAATCATAAAACATAAAATCTACATTCAACATTCCATATTTGAAGATTTAACTACATTTATGAACTATATTTTTAAAATTGGAAAACTAGATATATAAGAAAAAATGAATTCAATGATATAAATGTTATCTACCTAAACTTTCACATATCTAATTTCCTTCTACTTTCAATACCGAAAAGTGATTTGTCTAAACTTAATCTATGTATTGTTAAAATTTCAAATATTAAATATAAAAACACATATAAAATAAAAATATTATTATTAAATAACTAAAAGAATATAAAGAGGATTACTTCTTTAACAACCTATTAAATCTTCTTCTTATTTCTCTCAATAATGAGAATAACCATTATTCTTTACATTCATTTGTGAAAACATATGCATAATATCCAATGTACAATAAAATATTAAAATTTTAGCATTAATAATAGTACAATGAATAGTGTTTAATAATTATATATGTGTTATTACAAGTCGTGGAAGGTAAAAAACCAACATACAATCTTTGTGGGTTTTAATCCTTTAGATATGTATTCAATTATAACATTTTTGTTTAAGTATTATAAAACTATTAAAATGCATTTTTATCTATAAAACTATTAACATGAGTGAAATAGTATTTTATAAAAAGAGTTCAGGGATAACTAATTAGAAAAGAAATTAATTATATCAATATAAAATATGTTTACATAAATAAATTAAATTAATAATTGAAATGTACTTACTTTGAAGACACATGAAAGAAGGGTATAATGAGTTCCTCACACATTATAATATCGATGGTGTTGGTTTTAAATATATTTAACGTATAATCACTTTCACATATATCCGAACTTATAAAAAAATTATAATAATTATCCACTATTGAAAAAACTTGTGTTAACATTGTTAACACATCAACATCATGAAGATTATATGAAGGTGATAGTTTTATAAATTTTCTTTATTTTACTGTGATTCTTTTGATTTTATATACTTCTATATAAGGTAAGTATAAGAAAATATTATAATAAATCCAAAATTTATAGATAAATAAAAAATAAAAAATAATTAATACATCATTTATCCATTGATGAAAATGATTAGTTTTCTAAAGTAAAAAATGCCCAATTCTCTATCCAATTATAGACTCCTCTTTAGTTGGCAGCTGACCCTGTGCATTTGAATCAATAATATGATTTACCAATACTCTTACATGACCCGACTACATAATATGATGATATAAATTTCCCCTAGATGATGGACAATTCTATATGCAGCATTATGTCCATTGGGATTCCCAGTATCCAAATCATAGTATATGGTCGGGCATGAAAGAGGTGGTATAAGATTTAGGTTGGAAGGCTGAGAAAACTGTTTCCATTGAATCTCTTTTATAACCATAAACATTATAGATGATTTAATTATATCATCTATTGACTCATTAAATTGGGTAAACTTAGCCATAAAGATGTTATTTCACCCTTATATTCTTCCAACATTGATTCCACAATAGGTGAACGAATAAAAAAATTTCTAAAAAGGATACCCTTCTTACACCCTCTAATGCAGCCTATGTTTTCTATCTTTTTTAAAGTAGTTTTAAAAATATATATCCTACCATTATGGATAAATTTACCCTCTATAATTATCTCCTCATTGGAATCTAGAAATAATGAACCTATTTATAGCTTCTACTTAACTTGGATGATAATTCATTAAAGCTTGTAGCAATAATTTGCTCCTCAAATAAAGGATACCCTCTTCATAACAATGTATAAAGATATAAATTCTTAGACTGTATCTTTTGGTGAGTTTTCCTATAGTAATATAACAAAATAAAAAATTAATAATTTATCATGTAATTAAAATTAATTGAACATTTTTTTTTCAAAAAACAAAAATATAATATAAAGGCTTCCTTCTACCAAATGGAGATAAATGTCTTCCATATCTCTGTATCTATAAACTCATAGTTAAGGTATGGATCATGATTTTTTTACTCCAAAAAATATAAAACGAATTCAACCTTGACTTAAAATCTCTCCACCACTTTTCCTCAAAGGATATACACATTTTATTAATTTCTTTTATCTCTTGAATGTTAAATTCCATTTTTAATTGAATAGATTAAATATTAGTCATATAAAATTTATAATATTTAAACCATTGAAAAAATAAATTCACAATTCTTTAAATTTTACCATTATGGACCCTGATAATAGTTCTTTTAATGACTCCCTTATGCTCCTCCAATGAAGGAATAAAATGCTTACACTACAATGAAAATGTATAATGAGGTAATTAAAAAACCACGTGGAATATTGGAATATTGGGAGGTCTTTATCATAAAATTTTATTATCAACCTCTTTTGTCCATTAGAAAGTGAAATTTTTGGTAAACTTGTAATCCTAATCCTACCATATGTAGGTACCTTCTTTTATGGAGAAGAATAAGAGATGCATAAAATTTTAATAAATATAATTTTAATTGCACTAAATAATTTATTTATTATAGATATATTTTTATGAAAAAACGTACATACCTCGGTTCCCCTCCCACTATATCTATCATTTAGAAATATGTGTAATAATTCAAAAAAATTACATGTACCAATATTTCATTAAAATTAAATAATTGTAATAAATAAAAAATTTATGGTTCATTATAGAAAACAAAACATAAAATGTTATACTTTCCAACAAAAAAAGTGTTACTAAAACTAATGTTTATAAAAAAATAACAATAGAAAAGTGATACAAATGATTATCATCTAAAAATGTGTAATTTTATATTATTGTATTTAATTATAAATATATAAATTTCACAAGTAAAAATGTGATTTTTCATAATAGTAATATGATTATAAATATTTTATTGAATAAAAGTGTATACCTAAAAATGAAGAATATAAATAAAATAGTCACGCAAAAATAATGAGGGAGAACTTTTGAAACTAAAAATTGGACATATAAATCTAATTAATATAAAAAATTTAAAAAATCCATGAATTATGTGAATATATATATATATATATATCAAATTTAAAATATAAAATTTTTAACTATTCCAAATTCACAAAAAATAGATATTTACTTTATTAATTAGGAGAGTAACATAATGTTTCCTTATATCCCTTCTATATGATCATTTTTCATTTTGTGGAAAATTTATATATACCAGTCATTTTTATCCTAAGGTAATCATGTAATAGATTAATAAATTTCAGATAAGTCATCAACATTATGGCATCCCGCCTTTTTATTACATAACTTTTCATTACATTTTACAAACAGAGTATCTTTAAAGTCTAGTGTCTTGGAATCAGCAACACAATACATGAAAAAAATTAAAAAAATATTCTAATCCACTTGTATGGATTCATCATAAGTTCATCCTAAGTATAATTACTGCATCTCATATCCTGGAGACATACATTTAAAGGAAAGGGTGAGTAGAAGGCCCAGTAAGGGTAAACAAGGGAATCAGTTTACTTGTGACATCAATAAAAACTTGAATAAAAACATAAGGACATGAAAAATGGAAGTATAACAATATCATAATGAAAAAAATTTGGAAAATAACTTGAATATGTGGCTTCAACATTTCATTTAGACGTTCATAAACATATCACCAAGGTTTATCCCTAAGGTATCATAAAAATTACCAAGGTTATTCAACAAGGTAACGTGAAACTTATCATCTCTAGAGATTAATTATTTACCCAATGCATTGGAGTGCTATCAGGGCACACCCTTAATATGTATTTAATTTCATGTGATCCACATAGATCATAATCAAATATTTTATAAATAACCCATGGAGAATAAAAGAAATGGGTTTCATTTCAATATCGTGATGTTTTTAAAAGTTCTTAAAAATAAGATCGTTATTTCATTTATAACCCATGGAAAGGGAGTGAGGGTTATATGTATGTCAATTCCAGAATCAAATAAATCATCTTTATATATTTATGAACACCCAAATAAACTAAATATGTCTTGGTATTTAAAAAATAATTTCTGGAGAGAAAGAGATAGAAATTTTGAAGCGAAATTTCTGCAGCATAACGACTATATAACATGGTTTTAGAAAAATTTGAAAAGAGAGGGTACAAGAGTAACTTGATCATATATAACTTATAATATAGTATAAATACAGAATAACATGGATATAAGAACATGGTATGGAAATTTTAATGACATACCACAAGAAAATGAAACATGAAAGAAAAGAGAAGACACAATTCCTTTTACGAAAAATTCGGCAGCCTAACAGCGTCACATAAAAATTCATAAAACAAATTAATGAGAGTGGAAAGGGTATATCAACAATTAGACATGAAATTTATAGTACTTATAACATATATGAATATATAATCAACAAAAAGATATGGAAAGTAGAAGACACAATATAAAGGAAGCCGTGTCTTAAAGAGGAGGGTGAAAGGATCCCTTACCTTGAAGAGTAACTTTGAAAGATTGAATGTCGGGACCTTGGGAGGCTTGAGGGAACATTGGGAGGACTCCTTGAGAGGTAAGGAGACCAGAACTTTGTTGAGGATGATTTTGGAAGGAAATGAATGAGGGAAATGGCTTGGTATTTATAAGGAAAGTGAGTGAATAAATTATTAATTTCCAAGGGACACCTCATCGGTGGTATTTACAAAACTATGGTCTATCCAATTGTATTTCATAATGGTATTGGCCACATGGGACACCTAATACCTTATCGTACTATTCATAAGTCGACCAGAATGATTTCATAATTATTACATCATTAATGATGTCATTAAACACCCGAAACTCAAAACTGCATTTTTACTATTCACTGAAAATACAACTGTTTCAGAAAAAACACAAAAATTCACCCTTAACTAATATCTATAATCTGAATTTAAAATGGAAGTCCATTTTATGAAAATAAATTTCTAAATATTTTTAATTTAATTTTTAAATAAAATCATTATTTATTCCAAAAATACTACTTTAAAACTATAAGTCATTTTGTAACACCTTAAAAAAGTAATCAAGGTCCCATAAAATTATCGTATAACTATAAGACAGTAAAGTAAAAATTTATGATTAAATTTTATTAAAATAAATTCCCATTTTAAATTATTAAATTATTTTAAAAAAAGTAAATAAAATATTTATGGCGTATGAAAATACCAAAACCTAAACTATGATCATTTTTTCACTTTTAAGATGTCTAAAATGTATTTATACATTCATGGGTGAAGTTTCTATTTTTTTGGTCAAATTACTATTCATTACTATTCATATGGGTATGTTACTATTCCTACTTTACTATTCACTAAAAACCAAGTTGATCTTATTAGACTCTAAATTTCTCACTGATCACAACTGTAGAAGACCATTTTTTGAAAATCATTTCACATTATTAACTATTTAATGAATAAAAAAATATTTTAAAATGCCCTATTTTCCTAAATTCATCAATAAAACACATCCTATATTTATTTGAATAATTAAAATTCACAAACTTTTCCATAAGAAGAAATAACAATTTTATTTATATAAAAGGATTACTCAAAGAAGCTAAGGTCTCATTACATAGCCCCTTATTACACCAGCATATGACCTAAGTGTTAGGTGTGCTATGGTGATTGAATCTTGGGGTGGCTCAGACAATATTTCCTGAGTGGTGATTTCTATCATCTTGAACTTCTCCCTTAGTCGATTCCGTTCAAGTTTCATACATTGAAGTTAGGCTTGGGCTTGGTCCAGAGAAAATGCCAATGATGGTACCTCCTTCCCAAGCTCTAATAGATGGGCTTCATATGGCTCGAGTCTACTGGATGAGGCCATTCAATCTTTTTTCTATATTAATTAACCAAGATAACCATTTTTATAAAAACACAACGTTATGATTATAGTTTCCAACAGTCATATTTACCAACGGTCATATAACAGTCGAAACCCAACAGTCTCATTTTAATTATACCCACTTCATTAATTAAATGATTTAGTTTTGTTGAGTATAAAATAACACACAAAATTAGGTAACAAATATAATTAAAAAGTTCGGGTCGTTACATTCTTCCCCCCTTAAGAAATTTCGTCCCTGAAATTTCATATCGTACCCTCTGATGGGAAAAGGTGTGGGTACTTCTGTCTCATGGACTCCTCCGGTTCCCACATGTATTCTTCATATTTGTTGTTCCTCCACAACACCTTAAAAATGTGGGTAGTCTTGTTACGTAGAACCTTGTCTCTATGATCCAAGATCTCCACTGACTGCTCCTTATAAGAGAGGTCATGTTCTAGTTGTACCACCTATGGATTTAGTACATGTGATGGGTTAGGTATGTACTTCCTCAAGAGAGATATGTGGAAGACATCATGAACTTGGGCTAGATTTGGAGGAAGTTCAAGCCGATAGGCCACTGCTCCCACGCGATCAAGGAATTCATAGGGGCCAATGTACCTAGGGCCGAGATTCCCTTTCTTCCCAAACCTCATGAATCTCTTCCAAGGTTATATTCGAAGAAATACATTGTCACCAACATCAAACTCCAAGTCCCTTTGATGGTTGTCGTCATAGCTCTTTTTCTGACTCTGAGCAGCCTTAATGTGTTGTTGGATGGCATGGAATTTTTCTGTCATCTCTTGCACAAGATCAGGCCCAAGATGATTTCTCTCACCAGCATCATAACAACAAGTAGGAGTTCTACATTACTTCCCATAAAGGGCTTCATAGGGTTCCATTTGAATGCTCGAGTGGAAGTTTTTGTTGTAAGAGAACTCAACTAAAGAGAGATGTTGATCCCATCCACCTTTGAATTCCATTGAGCAAGTTCTCAGCATGTCCTCGAGTGTTTGGATAGTCTTTTCAGATTGTCCATTAGTTTGGGGGTGATAGGTCGTACTAAAATTCAATCCAGTGCTCAGAGTTTGTTGAAGACTTCTACAGAATTTTGATGTGAACCTTGGATCACGATCAAATACGATAGAAAGTGGAACTCCATGCAGCCTTACCACTTCCTTCGTGTAAATATTGGCAAGTTAATCAAGAGATAAATCTTCTCGAATGGAGATAAAATGGGAAGTCTTGGTGAGACGGTCCACAATAACCCATATCGCATTATTTCCTTTGGAAGTTCTCAAGAGACCAGTGACAAAGTCCAAAGTAATATTGTCCCACTTCCATGCTGGTATGGGCAGTGGTTTCAATACCCCTTTAAGAAGTTGTCATTCTTCCTTCACTTTCTGACATACTAGGAACCTTGAAGTATAGTCAACAATCTCCCTTTTCATATTATCCCACCAAAAATGATCATGAAGGCCCCTATACATTTTTGTGCTTCCCGGATGTATAGAGAATGTAGAGCTTTGAGCTTCATCCATCATCTCCTTCTTTATTTTCAGAATAGATGGAACGCATATTCTTGTACAAAATTTTAGTACACCTTCTTGATCAAAATTGAACTTAGGAAACTTTCCAACCTTTACAGCCTCAAACATCTCGTGTAACAAAGGATCTTCTTTCTGATCTTTCTCGATCTTATCTAGTAATGAAGGTTGAGAACTCATTTGGGTTAGGTTTGATGATGTCCCTTCCTTTATAATTCCCATGTCTAGCTTTACTAGGTCATTGAACAAAGTATCTTTTTGAATCCTCATCATGGAAAGAACAACTGGGTATTTCCTGCTTAATGCATCAGCGTCTTTGTTTGCTCTTCCGGGATGATAATGAATTGAACAATCATAGTCTTTGAGAAGTTCCAACCATCTCTTTTGTCTCATTTTCAATTACTTTTATGTGAAAATATACTTCAAAATTTGATGGTCTGTGTATATATCACATTTCTCCCCATAAAGATAGTGCCTCCATAACTACAAAGCAAAAAAAACTATAGCTAGCTACAGACCATGCGTAGGATAATTCTGCTTATGAGTCTTGAACTGTTAAGATGCATAAGCAATGACCTTTTCATTTTGCATGAGGACACACCCAAGCCCTTTCATATATGCATCGCTAAAAATAATGAATCCTTCTCCACTTGAGGGAAGAGTTAGTATAGGTGTAGTAACCAATCTCTTCTTAAGCTCTTGGAAACTTTCCTCACACTCCTTTTTCCAGATTAACTTGACCCCTTTTTGAGGTAACTTGGTTAATGGATTAGAAAGTCATGAAAAGTTTTTCACAAACCTCCTATAATATCCCACTAATCCAAGGAAACTAAGAATATTAGTTATTGTTGTAGGCTGAGGCCACTCCTCTACAACTTTTTTCTTTGTAGGGTCAACTGTGATTCCTTCATTGGTAACAATGTGCCCCAAGAAAGCAACTTGTTGTAACCAAAATTCACATTTACTGAACTTTCCAAAAAGTCTCTCCTTCCATAGAGTTTTCAAAATAACCCTTATATGATCCTCATTCTCCTCATGACTTTTGAAATATATCAGAATATCATCAATAAACACTACCACAAAGTTATCAAGGTAGTCTTTAAAGACTCTATTCATCAAATCCATAAAAATATCAGGAGAATTAGTTAGTCCAAAAGTCATAACAACAAACTCATAATGCCCATATCTTGATCGGAAGGCAGTTTTTGGAATATCCTCTTTCTTCACCCTCAATTGATGATAACCAGATTGAAGATCAATCTTAGAGAAGAATTGAGCCCCACGAAGTTGGTCAAATAAGTCATCAATTCTTGGAAGAGGGTATTTGTTCTTTACTGTGATTCTATTCAGTTCTCTACAATCAATGCATAGCCGCATCGATCCATCCTTCTTGTTCACAAAGAGAGCAGGTGCTCCCCAAGGAGAAACACTCGGTCAGATAAACCCCTTCTCCAAAATATCTTGGAGTTGTTTCTTTAATTCCTAAAGCTCCACATTTTCCATCCTATATGGGGTCTTTTATATTGTATGAGATCCAGGTACGATTTTGATAGATAACTCTACCTCTCTTTCTGGGGGAGGTCCAGGAAACTCCTCAGGAAATACTACAATGTATTCCTGAACGATGGGTATATTTTCTATCCTAAAACTCTCATTTCCTTCTTCTTCTTCACCGATCAATTCCATAAAGAAGGATATAGGAGGTTCTTCTAGACAAAGATCAAGTTGAGATATCTCTCCTTGGAAGATAACCGTAGGTTTTCTATTCAAGACCACTGGGATTTCTTTACTTCTGCATTTGATCTTAGCACTATACTTTGAGAGCCAGTCCATCCATAATATAATGTCGGATTCCATCATGGGAATGACTACTATATTTGCGATAAGATTGTGCTCACCAAAGTAAATACTAGAGTTTCTAAACACTGATGATGCTTGGATAATCCCACCAGGAGTCTTGACTGATAACTCTACTTTTAGCAAGTCGGGTATTGATTCTAAATTCTTTGCAAACTTGGAGGAAATAACAGAATGTGTAGAACTAGAATCAAACAAAGTACTTGCTAGCTTTGAGATAAAAACAAGAGAACTTACAACCATATCATTTGAAGATTCAACTTCAGCTGTCGTGGTAGCAAAAGCATGACCTTGCTCCCTTGGCCTTTGCTGAGGCTAAAGGTGGTTCCCCTCCACTTCCCTCAGATTTGGACAGTGATTGGAAATTTGCCCAAGTTGTCCACACTTAAAGCACTATATATCAGGTAGGGCCTGCACCATCTTCCCCTTGTTGTTAGTGTTTGGAAGTTGAGGTTTCACGTCACTACGACAATTCCTTGCAATATGGCCATCTCTTCCACACTTGTAGCATTTCCCGCTCCCGAGCAGGCAGTTCCCCGAATGCTTCTTCCAACATTTATTACACTTGGGACGTTGCAGTTTCATACCTCCCCTTCCTTGATCAAAGATCATCCCTAATCTTGGCTCCATTGATCTCTTTTTATCATTGGATTCGTGAGACCACTGCGTCTCACCAAACTCCAGTTCGACTTTCATCGCACTTCGTACGATCTCCTCATAGCTGTCATAGTCTCGGTTGGCTAGATTCTTCTGAAGATGAGGTCTCAGTCCACCGAAGAATCTATCAACCTTACCATTTGGATCCATGAAAAATCTAGAGGTATATCATGAAATTCGGTGAAGTTTATCTCATAGCTTCCGACAAATTCGTTCTCCTTCTGCTTCAGCTCGAGAAACTCCTTCTCCATTCTTGTTCTCATGGAATGAGGGAAATAATTACTGAAAAAGATCCCTCTAAACTCTTCCGACTCCGTAGCTTCAACTTCCAATCTTTTCCTTGTGTTTTTGATCAGTTACTAACACTGATCATCTTCCCCTTCTAAGCGATAGACAGCCAGGGTAACCTTTTCTTGCTCTGAATAGCGGAGCACAGAAAAGATCTTTTCGATGGAGCTGATACACTGCTACGAAATCAATGGGTCAGTTGATCCACTAAAGGATGGTGGTCATTGATGCATAAAGGACTCAACAAAATGTTGTTACCTTCATGGTGAGATCGGTCTCTCAGCTTAATTCAAGTTATTTCCCATAACATGAGTCAGTTGGTTCATCATTCGTATGAATGTTTCCATTCCAGCTTCCATCGGAGGGCCGTCAGTGCATGGCCCATTGTGGTCACCATTTGCACGGTTCCTCCAATTTCCCACCATTTCTAAAAGAATAAAAACATAATGAGAAAATTATTTCATTTATGAATCTTTTAACTATAAAGGATTTATGTCTTAAACAATTACATTTCTCTATAAATCCTTCATAATGATTCATAAAATGCTTATGATTAACCAAACATATCCCCCGGGAGTGTCGTAATCAAGAGTGCAGAAAGGCCCATTGTCAGGTACCAGGATACCCCAGGTTAAGCCTGAAACTCCTTGCCGAAGTTTTCACTCCTAGGTACCTCTGTGCCAGAGCCGCCTCTACCTGCTTGTATCCAGACATGGATGTATTTTCTTGATAAACGACTTACTTAATACTCACCAAAATATCAGGAAGTTTTCCTATATTTAAACTTTTCTATAGGGTTCTTCATAAAGTTTTCAAATCATAATTCCCATAAATAACTAAACTATCCTTTGATACCAACTTTGTTATCCTTCCTTTTAATTACATAATTTTTCATTACATTTTACAAAGAGAGGATCTTTAAAGTCTAGTGTCTTGGAAATCAGGAACAGAATACATGAAAAAAAACATAAAACATTCTTCTAATCCACTTGTATGGCTTCATCATAAGTTCATCCTAAATATAATTACTACATCTCATAACCTGGATACATACATTTAAAGGAAAGGGTGAGCAGAAGGCCCAGTAAGGGTAAACAAGGGAATCAGTTTACTTGTGACATCAATAAGAACTTGAATAAAAACATAATGACATGAGAAATGGAAGTATAATCATATCATAATGAAAATAACTTGGAAAATAACTTGAATATGCGGCTACAACATTTCATTTAGACATTTATGAACATATCACCAAGGTTTATCCCTGAGGTATCATAAAAATTACCAAGGTTATTCACCAAGGTATTGTGAAACTTGTCATATCTAGAGATTAATTCTTTAACCAATGCATTGGAGAACTATCAAGGATCACCCTTAATATGTATTTAATTTCATGTGATCCACAAAGATCATAATCAAACATTTCATAAATAACCCATGGAGAATAAAAGAAATGGGTTTAATTTCAAGATCGTGATGTTTTTAAAAGTTCTTAAAAATAATATCGTTATTTCATTTATAACCAATGGAAAGGGAGTGAGGGTTATATGTATGTAAATACCAGAATCAAATACATCATATTTATATATTTATTAACACCCAAAGAAACTAAATAGGTCTGGGTATTCACAAAATAATTTCCGGATAGAAAGAGAAAGAAATTTTGAAATGAAATTTCTGCAGCATAACGACTATATAACATGGTTTTAGAAAACATTGAAAAGAGAGGTTACAAGAGTAACCCACTCATAAATAACTTATAATACAGTATAATTACAAAATAACATGGATATAAGAACATTGTATGGAAATTTTAATGACATACCACAAGAAGAGGAAACATGAAAGAAAAGAGAAGACACGATTCCTTTTACGAAAAATTCGGCAGCCTAACAACGTCACATAAAAATTCATAAAACAAATTAATGAGAGTGGAAAGGGTATATAAAAAATTATACATGAAAAGGAAATTACTTAGAAAATATATGAACATACCCTCAACAAAATGATATGGAAAGTAGAAGACACAACATAAAGGAAGTCATGGCTTAAAGAGGAGGGTCAATGGATCCCTTACCTTGAAGAGTAAATTCGAAAGCTTGAAGGTCGGGACCCTGGGAGGCATGAGGGCACCTTGGGAGGAATCCTTGGTAGGTAAGGAGACTATAAATTCGTTGAATATTATTTTGGAATTAAATTAATGAGGGAAATGGCTTGGTATTTATAGGGAAAGTGAGTGAATAAATTATTAATTTCCAAGGGACACCTCATCGGTGGTATTTGCAAAACTATGGGCTATCCAATGGTATTTCCTCATGGTATTGGATACGTGGGACACCTAATACCTTATATTACTATTAATAAGTCGACCAGAATTATTTCATAATTATTACATCATTAATGATGTCATTAAACACCCGAAACTCAAAACTGTATTTTTACTATTCATTGAAAATTTAACTGTTTCAGAAAAAACCCAAAAAATTCAGCCTAACCTAATATCGATGCTCGGAATTCAAAATTGAAGTCAATTTTATGAAAATAATTTTCTAAATATTTTTAATTTAATTTTTAAATAAAATCATTATTTATTCAAAAAATACAACTTTAAAACTATAAGTCATTTTGTAACACCTTAAAAAAGTAATAAAGGTCCCATAAAATTATGGTATAACCATAAGACAATAAAGTAAAAATATATGATTAAATTTTTTGAAAATAAATCCCCATTTTAAATTATTAAATTAATTTAAAAAAAGTAAATAAAATATTTATGGCGTACGAAAATACCAAAATTTAAACTATAATCCTTTTTTAACTTTTAAGATGTCTAAAATGTATTTATACAATCATGGGTGAAGTTTCTATTTTTTTGGTCAAATTACTATTCATTACTATTCATATGGGTATGTTACTATTCCTACTTTACTATTCAGTAAAAACCAAGTTGATCTTATTAGACTCTAAATTTCTCACTGATCACAACTATAGAAGACCATTTTTTGAAAATCATTTCACATTATTAACTATTTAATGAATAAAAAAATATTTTAAAATGCCCTATTTTCCAAAATTCATCAATAAAACACATCCTATATTTATCCGGATATTTGAAATTCACAAACATTACCATAAGAAGAAATAAAATTTTTATTTATATAAAAGGATTACTCAAAGAATCTAAGGTCTCGTTACATAGCCCCTTATTACACCAGTATAAGACCTAAGTGTTAGGTGTGCTATGGTGATAGAATCTTGGGGTGGCTCAGACAACATTTCCCGAGTGGTGATTTCTATTAGCTTGAACTTCTCTCTTAAGTGATTCTATTCATTCTTCATACATTGAAGTTCAGCTTCGGCTTGGTCTAGAGCAAATCCTAGTGATGCTACCTCCTTCCCAAGCTCCGATAGATGGGCTTCATATGGATCGAGTCTACTGGATGGGGCCATTCAATCTTCTTTCTGTATTAATTAACCAAGATAACCATTTTTATAAAAACACAACGTTATGATTATAGTTTCCAACAGTCATATTGACCAATGGTCATATCACAGTCGAAACCCAACAATCTCATTTTAATTATACCTGCTTCATTAATTAAAGGATATCGTTTTGTTGAGTATAAAATAACACACAAAATTAGGTAACAAATATAATTAAAAATTTCGGGTCGTTACAAACATCATCAATATTTTCCTTATCCAAATGATGGTTCCCATGAAAAATAACAAACCATTAATCATTTGATGTGTCAAGAACATAAAATATTTTTTTACATTAAACTCAATGATAAATAATTTATCCTTACAACTAAATATTTTCAAATCAAGAAGTGTAAATCCATACTAATATTGTTTCACACAACTGTTACTGTCAGTTCAGTTACACTTAAATAATAGTACCCAATAGTTATTATAATCAATCTCCCATATATATTCAGTGTCTTCAAAATTTTATGTTGATATAGAAACTAAGTATTTTCTATGGAACTTGAAAATTTTAGTGCTTCGATGATGACCATTACTCTACTACTTTGAACTGTACTCTTTTTATCCTAGTTTTTTGTGTGTAAAATGTGTAACCATTTATATTAAATCTAGACCATGTTATCTCATTAATAGTTGATCCCCTACAAACCATTTTGATGTTTTTAGGGATAAATTAGTATTTATTTTCGTATTAAAACATGATACAAATGTTGTTTTTATGTTCATTCATAAAACACTTCTCATTTTTCTTGGATACCATACCTTCAATCCAGCAATATGTGATGATATATATAGTTGAACCTCACCTATATTATATAAAATGAATAAATGTTCATGCATCACTTCATCACATGGAATTAACATTACCATTAATCCACATATGCCATTACCTACACTATTGACCTCCAAACAACGAGATATAGGGAGACCAATGTGCCTCACTTCAAACAAAGAATCATTATTGAACTCAATTGCCTCTTTGAACACATAATTTTAAAAATAAAAACCTCAGGTCGATCTATATTCATAAAATATTCTTTAAATTTCTTATATATATTTTAAAAGGATATATCAAACATCAAAAAACCTTAGCACATATTTTTATCTCTCTCACCAAATGAATCAATGTTGAACTATAATATCAAAAAAATTGTTAAAAATACTTTTCTAATCGATAATGTAAAATGAAAACATTTTTCTCAAACAAATATAATAAATATAGATCTTTTAATTTACTAAAAAAAGAATTTTAAAAGTAACACAAACTAATAATAGACTTTCTCATAGGTATCAAAAATATTCCACACAATTAAACTGGTAAAAACTATTGCATCAGTACATAAAAAACATGATATTTCATACTTATTAACTTTAAAGCCTTCAATGACACTAAAATTTTCACATTTGAATAAAACTAACCAGGTACATTAATATCGTAAAGACATTTATTTTTTTATATTCTAACACTTGTGTTATGCATGAAAATCAAGAGGCAAATATGTTATATTTCCTTTCACCATGGGAACTAACTTTAAACATATTCCCATAGTTATTAAGTCTAGTATTACTTTCTATCCATCATTTCTATTTCCCTTTTTTTTAATAAAGTTATAAATCAATTCTTACAAATGTTGTTTATTGAAATGCATAATTTAAATGTTATGTTTTATTTCAATTAATATCTAATATATAATCTCGAATAAAATGGATCATTTTTTCCATGTATTTTTTGGATTCCCAAAACATTTATTCATTCTAAATGTGACATCGATTAATTTCACCTTGTAACAATATTATTTAGAATATAATGGTTTTGGGAAAAAATCATACTCTTGTAAAGCATTAACTACATTTTTTATTAATTTCAATAATGTTGATATATTCACAAAAATATCTATTTTCTCATGTACACTGTTTTTCTTCCATTCTTTAATTAATGATATAAAGTCACCTCTTTTCAAATTGGATAGGCTTTATATCATTTAACATTGTATCCAGATAAGTCTCCATATGCATGAAATTCATTTAGAGTGAATATTATCATGTCACACAAAAGAGAATAATATTTATTGTATATATCAAATATTGCAACACCTATATTTCATATCAATTTAAAATCATCAATCAATAGTGATTGATAGACATCAATATAATTTCCAGGATATTTTGGTCAAAAAATTATCAAGCTCATCATCATATATTTTCTCTTAATATGTATATATAGGTTGAAATTTTTTATACAAAAAATATAATAGGACAGAAAATATATTAACTATTGTGCCTCTGATATGGATTCAATCCAGATGTCAAAAGACCCATTCTAATATTTTTAACTTCATTTTTAAAACTAGATTTTTTTGGTCAGATCTTTTCCATTATAGTGAATCAGTCGGGTGAGATAGGGTTCTGTTAGAGATTTACTCATCAATATTCCATCTTAACCACTTTTCATCTTTTAAAATTTCAAATAGATACTTCAAATAATAAATTATAATAAGTTAATAGATTGCTTTAGAAGGATGATTGGTTCTCATTCTTCAGAGTGAATCACAGTTGGATTTTTCATCCATTTTATATCAAGATGTCCCATATTTAAGTCATTATTATAAACATTAATATTCCTTTTTATATAATAAAAATTAATTGGGTAAATGATGTATCTTTTCAAACTCCAATCCCATTGGAATTAATATTTTTTTTCCTTCTCTATTGGAATCTGGAAGCCCGATTCCTTATATAAGTACCCCTTTTAAAAGTTAAAGCAATTTAGTGAAACTTTTAATGCTCCTACCTTTATTTAATTTCAAGTTAATAAATCTCAGTGCTTCCAATAACACTATAAATTTAGTGCAAGTTGAGTATAGTGGTTTCTCAATATCTCCATGCAATCATTAAACACTTGTTATTTTTTCAATAGTCTCAACACAAAAATCATAAATTAATTCTTGAAGGTGATCCTCAATATCATGTTAAACATATTCTTCAGCATTAGATCTTGAATTTTTTGTTATTTCACCATATCATATTCAACGTGTATTATAATGAATAAACAAAATATCAAATTTGATGGTATTTGATTTCTAGATACATTAATTTACTTATATAAAAAGACTTCATGCATGGACATAAAATTAGATGATTGTTTTTAAAACTTCATATAAAAAATTACATGAAATTTTCAACCCATTTATCATATTCATTATTATTTCTTTATTAATTTATCCAATTATGATCCATTAATTACCTAATGTCATACTATAATAGATGAATATATTAATACATATAAAAATTTAAACATATATAAAATTTAATAATATTAAAACATATAATAATATAAATATATAAAAATTCATAATTTTTTAATAAATAGTTTATATCTAAAAAATAGTTTAAAAATGAAAAAAAAATTATAACCAGAAAGTAATTTTTAATGAAATGTAGTTATAATGAAAAAAATAATAATTGAATCAAATTTAAGGGAAAAAACATTTTAACAGTAGTCAAATGATAATGATAAAAATTTTAATATAAAAAATTATAAATAAAAATAGGTATAAAAAACAAAGTAGCATAAAAAACACTTTAAAATCACAAAAAATTTATAGCATTAAATTAATCTTAATAAATAAAATTATAATTGATAATTATATTCATACAAATAAAATAATGGATAAATACAATTTATAACTATAAAATAATTAACTAAACTCTGAAAAAATAATATACAAAATACAGAGGCTGAAAATGGAAATTAGTTATTTAATTTTGATGATTTCACATGAGGGTGGTGGAAATAAGTTGGTCGATGTAAGATTGAAGAGAAATTTTTGGAACAATGATATAAAAAAATCAAATAAACAAAATCCTTGGAGTATGTTGAAGGGTCAAGCGTATTAGGTTTTCTATAAACTGAATAATGTCATTGGTGATAGAAGGATGATAAACAATGTAAGATTTTGTAGAAACAATGTAAAAGAAGTTAAATATAAAATCAAAGTAGAAGATTGAGTGTGGGTCAAGTGTCATCATGAGTCGATAGGATTAGGGTTTTAGAAACATAACATCTGAAAAATGAGGTGAAGTATATGGGAATTAGATCCTTTAAATTTTTTTAATGTTCAATTTATAAAAAAATTACTTTAAATGATTCCCATAAAAAATTTAATGTCATTTATGAAAACACCTATGTTAAAACTCTGATGCTAAATAGTCTTTTTCTACTAGTGTATCTATATGACATTATCTCCTTAGTGAGACCCACCACTATAGTATTATCACAATATAATTAGATTCAATTTTTACTATTAGGAACCACATGAATCTCTTAAATGAAGTTGTGTATCCAAAAATACTTATTTATTTGTATTAGAAGTCACAATTTACTAAGAATCTGTGGTATAATTGGAGACCACCGTCTACTTTAATGTCTTCCAATTCATATATTATTTGTGAATACAAAACAAATATCCTTATAGTGATTTTAGATCATTCTACACTCCACATCTCATCTATAAAGTATTATCACATCCTTAGTATACCTTATATACTTTAATATTGTCCTCAAAGTATACCAATTCCGGTCTATTGGGTCTTATTTATATCTCCCTAATATACTCAAGATATAGGAAATATAAACCCTAGAACATTATATTTCATTAAAGACAGAACTAATCACAAAAGTTTATGGGATTATATTATCATTGTAATGACCTAGAATTTCATCAATGGAATTTCCCTTCTTATAATTTTTTCATGTAGTATAAAGAACATACATCACATAGAGAAACCAAAAAAACCTTACTTTCATAAATGAAGAATGATACATTAGTCAGAAACCAAAACCAATAATAATTACATATATTATATTAGGATAATAAATAGAAAATAAGAGAATAAGAATAGGATAATTTGGATCTACTCGATCCACCAGAATGACCACAGTCATTAACAGAGATATAAAAATAAAACATAATGTTAATAATACAATATTCATTTTCATGATGAATGTATATGTAAACATGTGATAATTGAATTAATAATGAATGGAGTAATAGGTATTTATAGGATGTAGGGAACCTATATTATCATTATAAATCCAACTATTGTAATAAAAATCTAACCATTGGAATAGTAACTTGGCCGATGGAATAGTAATTTGACCATTAAGAATAGTAATTTCACCATTATAATAGTAACCACACTTATAGAAATGTAAAATAATATTTAGGTATCTTATAAAATAAAAATATGATATATTTAAATCACGGTACAAATAATTTTTTTTAAAATGATCAATTAAGTGTTGATATTTTTATAAAACATAAATGTTTTATTTTTAATTTTATAACAAATATAATTGTTTAAAATGATTTTTTATAAAATTTATTGATAAATTAATATTAAGTTGCACTATAATTAAAAGATAATTTTATTAGACCATAATTAATTTTCCAAAGTGTTATAAAATCAATTATATATTAAATTAGTATTTTTAGAATAAATGATGATTTTATTTAAAAATTAAATTTCTCATATTTAGAAAATTTTCTTCATAAGATGGATTCCATTTTTGAAATATATACATTGAAAAATGGTTAGGGTTATTTTTTTATCTTTCTAAAATAGTTTAATTTATTGTGAATATTAAAATAGAGTAATTTACGGTATTTAACATGGCAAGCCAAATACATGAATGTTTTAGCCATGGATGATATATTCACCCATTTGTTCTAAATAACATGAAATTGTTACTATATATAGTCAAAATAATCAATAATAATGATATTCTTGAGAGAAAATAATAAACTAATGGATATAATAATAAAAAATACACCTCTCCTCCCCTTCTAAATACCATCCCTTACCACTCCTTCTATTCACACATTCTAAGGCTTGAAGCTTGAAAAATATCTACTAATGAATCTTATCCACAATATCCCTACTTCCAATTTATTTTGACCTCACCAAAATACCAATTACAATTTCATTAGGGGGTCCATTAAGGAGGTGATATTCAAAAGGTAACATTCTAAATCTACCTCTTTTAATTTCTTTTATTCTTCAACCTTCACTTCGCCTCCTTCATCCAAAAAAGAATTATAAATCTAGTATCATATATATACTGAAATATTATATTTATAATATAATATCTTTTATCCATTCATTTTTTCATCACCACTTATTGAAAGAAACGAAACCATTTTCCAAATTGTGGTGGGTTATCGTCTTTGTGGACAATGAGTTTTCATTTTTCCTTACTGCCTTCAAGAATGGTTATAATACTATTATTATGGTTAAATAATATTTTAATAAGTATATTATAAAATATTTCATTTTATTGTACTAATATATATATATATATAATATTAAATAAAATGAAACTAATTCATGAAGGTTGGTAAAACTGGGAAAATGAACCGACCACATAATGATAGTATTTCTACTCAAAGAATCATCCCCATGTAAGAAAAAAGTTGTATATGAGGCCATTTAAACTTATGAAAATTCATGAATACCATTTAATTTAACTTTAATTTTTTTATTTCCATTATATAATAACATCCATAAATATAGACAAGTGAAACGACTATGAAACCATGAAATGAACACTCCCAAAATAATGAAATTTAACTTTATAACTCATCACAATGGCCGTAAATGAACTTAATAAAATTATAAAAAATAAAATATATGTTTAATAGGTTCCAATTTATGTAATTAATGAATATAATTTTATTATACAGTATATTAAGTGAAATTTTGGAGAACATTCAGACATAAGTTAAGGGATCTCACTGAACCTCCATTTTTCCCTTTAAGTTACACATTCTCTATCTTTGCCTCAATTTATCTCTTAATTATTATTATTTAAATATTAAATATTATATTTATATGATCCAAACATATTTATCTATATTAATTTATATTTATTTGATGGTGAAGTACTTGTTTTAAAATGTTCCCTTCTCCGTTCCCCTTGATAAGAAAACCCGATTAAAGGGGACTCTTTGTTTCTTACCCATTTCCATGTACACTCCATAAAATATTTAAATACACAAATATTTTATAAAATAACTCATTTTATCATGAAAAAATTATTTTGGTTCATTTTTGGTTATATAAAAACAATAAGACCTTTATCCTCATTAAATACTCTATTTTTTCCCTAAAACCCTTTTAAAGTGGTACATTTCCAAAATTACCGAACCATTATTTCTCATGTTTTCACTATAGTTGGACATTATTATTCATGATATATTCTAAATTTTCTTTTATTAATGTCCAATAATGATTTAATATCTTATTTCATTTATACCATTATGACATTCCCTTTGGTTATGCCATATGACATGATTATGAAACCCATTTTTTTCCATGGGTAACTTTTATGTTTATTCCTTAGGTTCGAATCTTTAGGTGGGACACAAATTAATGGAAATTTTATAAGTGGTACACCTATATAGTTCTCTAATTCATTAGGTAATTTTTTTTGTTTCCTGGAATTTCATGTATGAGATTAGGGAGTAAGCCTAATCCATTATGGGGCTCTATCCACCATGTGATATAGTCTTGGAAGCTTGCCTTGACTCATGTTTATGTAATGTTATATGTCTCTACCAATTACCTATGTTTTTATGATCATATGATTCCATGTTATATATATTTTTCCTCCATATGTTTATTCTTTATCCATTCCTTTTATATAATCATGTTATTCTTTCTAACTCATGTTTTATGCTTCATTCACATGTTTATTACCTTACTGAGTTCTTTAGATCATCCCTTTTGTCAATATATTTCCCCAGTATATCCTATGAAATTATAGGATATGAAAATAATTTAGAAGATCATTTTGAATATTAATAAGTATATGTTTTATTCTAGTTCTAGGTTTTCTAATTAAGTACCTATACTTCCAAAGACACTAAGATTTTCAATCCTTGGTTTTTATTTTAGGAATAATTATGCTTAAAATCATATAATAATATATGAAAAAGGATTGGGTCACTATAGTTGGTATTAAATAATTTTCTAGTTATATTTGGGTATTAATACTAGAAAACATTAATACATACCCTACGGACATGTTTATGTATAGGAAAAAATTCCTTAGATAGCCTAGATTTAAACTTAGTGAATCATAAGTTTGGATACACTTTTTATTTATAATTTATTCCTTATGTATTCATAGTTTATTTTTTATATTATCATTATCTAAGTATTAAATCCCCCTTAATTTTATTTTTTTCCTTTTTTAGTTAATAGATAGAAATAAGCAAACATACACTAACAACCAATGTGATAGACAATATGATGATTTCTTTAATGAGATTAAAAATATAATGGGGATGGGAGATCATAACCTCATGATAGTACTAGCTCAAATAATTTATGTTATTAATAATAAAATGAATCATGTGGAAATAACTCCTTCTCCTAAGAAAGACCAAGTTGCGATCAAATCCTTTATGTGATAAAGGACATCTTTATTTAGTGGACCATCTGATCCCCTCATTGTGGAAAATGGATTAACTCTATTGAGAAGATATTATCTTCCCTCTAATGCTCAGAAGAAGAGAAATTTATGCTGGTGATTTATCATTTTGATGGGGAAGTTGATCAGTGGTGGGAAATGATAAAAACATGAAGTCTAAAGATGAATTTTTTTCCATGGAATGGGAAGGAATTAAGAAAATATTTTTCAATAAATATTTTCCCTAAACTCTTCATATTAAGATGGAGAGGGTGTTCCTTTGACTAAAGAAATATGAATATGAGTCTATCAGTGTGTACGAGACAAAAAATACAAGTATTTCACAATATTCATATGGATTTTTCATAAAAACTAAAATAAATTTGTATCACTTAATTAGTGGATTGAAGTCGAGTTTATAAAAACCCTTGGTGATTCGAGACCTTTAAATATGTGAGTAGATTATCTGTTGTTCCTATAAGGATGAGATAATGATCAGTTACTCTCAATGGAATAAAGTTCTTGGAGATAAAAATAAAAAAATGGAGTTTATTATAGGTGTATCTATAGAAAAATCTCATTAAGGAAAGAGAACTCAATAAATAACATGTAAAAAGTATGGGAAGAAGTATCTTGGGAACTATCTAAAGGGAACTAAGTGATGTTTTATATGTAGAAAGGAGGGAAATTGAAGCATGAATGATTGTTTCCTATAAACCATTCAAAGGTCTGGTGTTCTTCTAATGTGTATAAAAACACTCAGGTGGAATCCTTTCTATGGTACTATTTTTTATAGTTGATTACTTTTGATTGATTCTTATTTTGATTAGGGGGTGTTTCAGATGATAATTAATTTGATTGATGGTTGATTTTTGATTTAATAATTTGATAAATATTGGTGTGAGTTCATTATTGGGGACCTAAGCTTATGATATCCTTGAACTTTTCTTTATATTGTATTAAATTAACACCTACTTCCCAAGGTGATTTTGATCAAAGTTCTCAAGTGTTATAATAAATTCATTAACATAACTAGGAATCTAATCTCAATCAGTAATTGTTTATGTTAGTGTATTTATGGTTCTAATAATCCATGGAATATATATGTTAAACAAAACATTTCATTAATCCATGACATTTTATGTTCAACATCCATAATGTTAACCTAAAGAATATTCCACGAGAAAAACCCCTCAATCGCTTAATATCCCCAATATATGAATCACCCCAATGGAATATTTAATCAACCATTATGTTGTTTAGTAATCTATTTGATTATTATTATGGAAATGAGTTATAAATATAATAAAAATAATGGGATAAGAAAAGAGTTGTCCCCCAAACACATACACACGAACAATGAAGAGAGTTAAAATGCACATTTGATTGAATGAGAAAGAAAAATATGTGAATTATTTTCAAATTAATTTAATTTTTTTATAAAAATTAATATTAACCATCACAGGGTGGATGATAATTAGAGACTATAATGAATAAATATGAATTAATATTTAATTTAAATGAAAACAAACTTACATGATTACAATTAAAAACAAACACAAATGAACATGAAATGAAAAGTGGAGGAGATGTATCTCTTGTTGAAGCAATATCAAGGAAATTTAACCTAATACCTTATAAAGGCTATATTAATTCCAAATCTCCTCCTTAAGTTCTGAAATTCCAACCCTGTTCAAGGAGAAGAGGGTGATATATTTATATCCCAAGGTGGTGTATGGTTTTAATTTCAAAACTACCCCTCCACTTGGGCCACCAACTTGAAGGATTGGAAATCAAAACCTCGAGAAATAATATTCTTAAATGTTTTATATATGGAGGTGTAAAGTACACTCTCCAAATTTTTCATCTAATGATAATTTGTAGAAAATTTTATGGTTGTTTTAATATATTATTTGATGATTTACATTTTCATCAAGAAATTTTCAAATGTCATAATGTGAATGGATTTTTGGACATGAATATGCCCTAAAAATGAACCATTCATTCAAAAAAAGGAACCTATGTCTTTTATTTCAAACAAAAAAATATCAATTGAAGTGGAAGTATATATTGGGAGAAAAGTCAAGCATTGTGTGTGGATTTTAATTCTTGGATAGAATTACGGGATGGGCTTCAAAGACATAGTTGGCCCCCTATTTGTGGAATTGGGACTTGAAAGTTTTATCCAAGATGTTTCTGTATTTACCAGAAAATATTTTGTAGTTTAATAAAATTTCTGTTTCTTTATTTGGCCCAAAAATTCTATCTTCATGGATGGTCCAATTTTCATCACAAATTTGGTGGGACTTCTTGTGTGGTTGATATGAACCTTTATATTGTAGAATTGGACCAAGATCATGTTCAATGATTTTTATTAAATTTAATTAGGAACCCTTAAAAACAATAATCACACACTTTGTATAAGTAGGGTGATATTTATAATTAAAATAGTAAAATAAATTGAGTCTTTATTAATTCATATAATAATCAAAAATTATATTTATTATTAAAAAATGGGTATTTTACAACAATTATGCACTTTTAATTTAAAATAACTAAAGGTATTAGAAAAAAATTATTAATAAATGAATAAAATCAAATCCACTATAGTTATTCTTGTGCATGTCCTCATTTACAACATAAAAAATCATTTCCACTCACCAAAAAATATTAAAAATTTGTTTTTACTAATCAGGGGGGTGTATAATAGTTCACTCATCCATAAATAATTCCACCACAATTTTTTACACTAATAATGATTAAAAAAATAAGTTTTCATGTTCAAAATTTGAATTGGAAAATTTGGGCACTCAGAACCCACTCCTCTCAAGATGATAAAAATTTATTTATGGATGTTCACTCATTCACTAACCAAAAGTGAAAATATTAGAGTTTGTAAGAGTTCTAAGCTTATATTACCTATTCTAAAGTACACAATAAACAAGAGTAATTTTAGGGGGTTTTCAATGGCTATGGGAGGGCAGGAACATAGTGTCCAAAATAGTAAAAAATAGGGTGTAAAACCCCAACATGGAAAAATCAATGAACATTTTTTTTTGAAATGTGATATGAAAGGAAATGGAAACAGATATATAAAAGGGAATTAATGTGTGGGGGAAGACAATAGAATAATAAAATTGGAAGGGTATTAAAAGATGAAATATGTATATAACACAACACTTATCCCAGTAACACAAGAATATATAATTCATGTGTTCATTTTTTACTATTTTCTTATTTTTATCTTTTTTTTACGAAAGTTGAACTTGAAATAAATCTCAAACTCATCTCCAAACCCATGATTTATCTCATCGTGACCCTAATTTTATTAGTTATAACAATATCAAAGGTTGAGGAAGAGTGATTTTTTACCCGCCCAATTCACAATTAATTGTTGTTTTCAATTTTTTTTTCTTTTTTTCGATTTTTTGAACACTTTTCAATATAATTTGTACATGATTTCATAAAAATATATAAATTTATAAAAATAATTGAATGAAAACCTCTCTACCACACTAAAATGGATTATTTCACCCAATAATATGATAACACACTAAAAATCAATAAAAGGACACCCAAAATTAAATACATTCCCACCACATAAATTCCAATAAATTATGTAATGAAAATACATGTAGATGTTGGGTGGGAAAACGTATCAGTCTTGTAATGTGGATATCAAAAAAAAATATTCATAGGATCAAAGGGGATTTCACAAGGATGATTAATGAAAGGGTAATGAGAGGATATTTTGATATTGTGATTATCATGTGGTTTAGAAAATGATTCTATCATATGAAAGAATCCTAATGTAGGGAATTCAGATCGAAGGTCCACAAAATAATCACAATATGTTTTTAAAAATTAATTATATGAAAATATGGGCATAGGTGTCTGAGGAATGAAATCTAATCATTTTCCAAATCATAACTTGAGCATTATTTTTTTTTTGAAAAAAAATTCTTTATCCAAATTTATGGTTAAAATAAAAGATTTTTGAGATGAAAACTAGTATTTTGAATCCGCAAAAAGTTTGTATAAAATTTTAATTTTGAAGTAATTATGAATTCTATTTTTTTATGTTTTTTTATTCTTTTTAAATACAAACCCACACAAAAGATAAAGAGGTGGGGAAAATGGTTTGATAAATAAAGTGGGAAAAATGATAATGAGAGAGAAAGAAGAAAGAGAGAGAGATAAAGAGAGATAAAGAGAGTGATATATATATATATATATATATATATATAAAGGGAAAGAGGTGACCCCTAGTTTATATTTGGTGGGTTTTCGTCTCTATCCAGTGTTGGGTCAGTGGAAGTAGATGTGGTTCCTAGGGAATGTTTCCTCTTTAGTGATGCTTTGTAAAATTTCAATTACCTAAAATATAATCAAAACAAAAAACATTATTCAATTAATGAAAAACTAAAAATAAATTAAGACTTCATAAAATTAAAGGAAAAATTGGGTTACCTCCTAAGAAGCGCTACATTTATTTTTTCTACAGCTGGATAGTTGTAGTGGACTACCCATAAACTGATGGTGGACATCATTTTTTCTTAACTCTAGTTTGATTACAGAGAAAATTCTCCTTTGGGAGGCCCCATTTTTCATTGGATAATTTCTTCCCTTCATTTTTGTTGTGATTTTAATTCACTGAGGGTGAAAAAAGAATTTGGGTATCCTCCCTTTGGTCTTAAACTTGAGGAATGATGCTCTCCACAAAGTGCTGGTTTTCTATATTGGGAAATTAAACAATTTATTTCAATTCTGATGGTAAATTTATGTAAGGTTCAAATAACACGAAATCAGAGTATGAGATCCCATTAATTTTTAACTCATTTTTTTCATTTCTTTTCATGTTGCAGTAATGAGGATAAAAGGGGACATGAGACTGAATAGATTTTTACACATCATTAATATCAACGTTTCTTTTCCAAAGAATGGTAAATTCCCACATCACTAGTGATAACTTTATTAATGTGGGAAAAAATATCACAGACTTCAATTCTATTGAGAAATGATAATCATATTGGTTTAGGGTTTACTTTACTTATAAGAGAATTTTCAGAATCATGGATGAGAAATGATAAGTGTTGGATAATCTGATTTAAATCAACAAATGAAAATTCTTTTCAATTTTCCTCATTACCATCCATGTTGGAGTAGTGAATATCATAAGTTATATGGGATTCCAAATAGTTTTTAAGTTCCTTTAGATCTATGGAGTTTACATGTGAAATGTCAACATCAACTTCTCCATTTATGACTTGGTTAATGAAAATTCAAAATTACAATCTCCTTTATCATTAGAACCTGAAGAACATGATGAATCAGGGTTCAAAATAATTTCAGAGAGAATTTCAAAAGCATGGATATAGAATAAAAATTGATTTTCTGATGGTTATTGCATGGCTTGAAAAATATTAAACTTGACCAGTTGGTCACCAAATTCCAAGGATAAGATGCCATCATTGAAATCAATTTTGGTTCTAGGTGTCATAAGGAATGTTCTTCCTAGAATTAGAGGAGATTGAAAAGAATTTGTCTCACCTTCCATGTCAAGGTAATAGAAATCAGCAGGTAAGATAAGACCATTGACCCAGACAAGTACATCCTCGATGTTTCCCTCAGGACTGGAAGTTCTTCGGTTGGCTAACTGGATGATAACACCCATTGGGTGCAAGGGAACTAGACAAAGGATAGAGAATGTGGATTTAGGAATGGAAATTATTAAGGCTCACATGTGTCTATGAGTGCATTATCAAAGTTGGAAATCCCTATTTTGAATGGAACTATAAATTTCTCTGGATCTTTTCACTTCTTAAGAATAAACTGTTGGTTAAAACATTTTCAATGGTTCTAAGTTTCCTCTTATGGGTGCACAACTCCTTAAGAATATTGGAATACATATGAATCTTCTTAATGGAATCTAAGAGGGGAATATTGAAATCAGCACATATTAACATGTCAATATTTTCATACTCATGCTCAAGGGGATTATTTGGATTAGGTACAGATTGATGAAAAGTAATTGGTTTCCATAGAGGAATTGAAGGAGTTAAGGGAGTGGATTTGAGTTCTTTTTCTAGTTTCTTTCTCTATTATTTTTTCATCTCCATATTTAAAGGGGATTTAGAGTATTCACTATGAGACCTAGAAATTTTATCTCTATATCTAAGTGAAATTTCACTTACATTTCCCTTGGGGTTGGGAAATGATTGAGATGGGAGTTGGGAAGAATTAGATTATTGCTATTGGTTGAGGTAGGATACAAGTTGATCAATTTTATTTTCAATGTTTTTGAGGATAGAATGGGTGAATGAGGTAAGATCATACACAAAACATTTCCATGGTTTCTTGTAAGAAGTGGCATGTCTCGCATTGGGATTTTTTTGAATTTGGTTCTTGGGATAGTGATTGTATTGGGTTGGGAATTGAGAAGGATCCCTAGGATGGTGGAAAATAGGAGAAGTAGTAGGAGTATTTCTTCTATGATGTTGAAGAACAAAAGGGTATGGTTTTTAAAAGTTTATAAAACCTTGAACATATTCGAATTGGTTTGTATTTTGAGGATGGAACTAATGGGCATGAGATATGGGATTACCATACCTCAGTCTAGGGTTATAGTTAAAAGAGAGGGGATTAGAGTGGGGTTGGGTGGAGTTCCTAATGAACCAACCTAATTGTTAAGGGATGGTGTTCTTATAAAAATATTATGCATTTAGCTCCATTAGACTAGAAGAATTTGATGGATTATCAAGAAGATGTGGGTATGTATTGTTTTGATGAGCAGGTGAGTTTCATATTCCACAATTTTTGATAGGTCCAGGGAAAAGAGATTGCGGAGAATATGAGGTTGAGGATTTGGTAGCTATAGCTAGATGTTGCACAATAACTATAATTACACCCATACACTCATTAATCTTGTTAAGATCTATTGATTAATTCTCTTGTACTTGTTGAACTTGAGAATGTGCTCAAGTATGAAATTGTTGTGTGTTTTCAGCCATGTTTCTTATGAGATCTCATGAAGATGTATGAGTTTTTTCAACAAGAGCACCACCACTTGTAACATCAATGAGAGTTCTATCCATATCCAATAATCCCTCATATAAGTATTGTATCAATAGTTGTTCTGGTATTTGATGGTGTAGGAAATTTTCCACAATATTTTTGAGCCTCTCCTAGTACTCATGGAGTGATTAATTAAGGGATTAATATATACCACTTATTTCATTTCAGATAGAAGCAGTTATTAAAGTAGGAAATAATTTTTCTAAGAATATTTTCTTCATGTCATTCCACATGGTTATGGAACTATGAGGGAGGTAGTAGAGCCATGAATTGGTGGAGTCAGCTAGGGAAAAAGAAAATGTTTCATTTGTTCTTTAGAGACCCCTTAAGGATTCATGGTAGATCAAAACACTTGGAACTCTTTTAGGTGAACATGTGGATCCTCACTAGCTAGCCCATGGAAATGAGGTAGAAGATGAATCAACCCCTATTTTAGTTCAAGATATGGCTCAATATCTGGATATTGAATGCCAAGGGGTTGGTACTTCTTGTTAGGGGTAGTGTGTTCGTTAAGGGTTTGTTCCCTAGAATTGGACATATCTAGTTCATTTGGTTGTAAAATGAATGGTTACTGAGTGATTTTATTATCTCTAATGTTCCACCTAAGTCGGAAAATAGTTTTCTCAATTTTTGGGTCAAACAAATTGGATGGAATTCTTTATAGGCTATGGGGAAATCAAATAAATTTAAAAATGATGAGGAAGGAGGGTTTTTCATTGTGTTTTATTTTCAATTTTTGATTTTAATGGGAATGAGAGGTTTTATTTATGTTATTTCTTCATTTTTTTGGATTATTGGATTTTTTTTGTTTTTTACAAAGATAAAAAACTAATGACTTCTATTTGTGCCATCTACGACAATGAAACCATTTGAAGTGTGGTCAATTGTCTCCTATCGACTGTTCAAAGTCCAGGTCCTCTACTAATATGTATAGCAGCACTCAGGTTGAATCCTCGGTGATGGTATTATTTTTTATCCTAAAATTTCATTTTTTTATTGTCACAATAACGCTTTATGGGCGAGGATTAACCAATACATGTGAAGAATACAAACCAAAATAATTTAGAAATGAAATTCAAAATTCAAAAAAGGTATTTTTTACAGCTGATTGCTTTTGATTGATTTTTCTTTTGAGGGGTGGAGTTTCTTTGAAAAGATTAATTAAATTGACTGATAGATTATTTTTTATTTAATATGTTTATAAATATTTGGGTGAGTTAATTATTGGGAATTTAAGTTTATGACATTCTTCATATTTACTTTATATTTCATTAAATGAACACCCACATCCCAATACGATTTTGATCAGAATTCCCAAGCGTAGATGCTTTAATCCAAGGCTTAACATAACTAGGGTTCTAATATAAATCATTACTTGTTTATGGTAGTGTATTTATGATTCTAATAATCCATGGAATCCCCACATTAAACAAAATATTTTATTAATCCATGACATTTTAATTTCAACCTACACAATGTTAACCTAAAAAATATTCAATGAAAAAATGCACTCAATCACATAATATCCACAATTTGTGACTCAAACCAATGGAATATTTACTTAACCATTGGGATGTTTATTTATATGTTTGATGATTATTATGGTATTGAGTTATAATTATATGAAAATGAATGGGATATGAAAACATTTGTGCACCAAACAAACACACGAATGATGAAGAGAGTTAAAACACACATTCGATTGAATGAGAAAGAAAATTAAGGGAATGGTTTTCAAATTGATTTAATTTTTTTAATAAAATTAATATTACACAATATAGTGTGGATTAGAATTAGAGAATATGATGAAGAAACACACATTAATCATTAATTTAAATGAAAACAAACTTACACGATTACAATTAAAAACAAATGCAAATGAACATGAAAAGAAAAGTGGAGGAGAGGTATCTCTTATTGAAACAAGATCAAGGAAAGTCCTAATAGGACCTTGTAAAGTCTATTTTAATTCCAAATCTTCTTATTAAATTCTGAAATTTCATCCCATTTCAAGTATAAGAGGGGGATATAGTTATAGCCCAATGTGATGGATTGTTTGCAATCCAAAACTGCCCCTCCAATTGGCTCACCAATTTGAACATTTAGACAGTCGAATATAAGGAAATAATATTATTAAAAGTTTTATGTTTGTATGCGGAAAGTACACCCACCAAATTTGGATCCCATTGGACTTTTTTCCAATGTAATGGTTGTTTTACTAAATAATGTGTTGCTTTCCATTTTTATCCATACATTTTCAAAGGTCACATTGTGAATGGATTTTTGGACATGGATATACCATAAAATATAAAAAAATTATTCAAATAAATTTGGAGTATATATCTTGGATTTCACACCCCAAAATACCAGCTCAATTTGATATCTATATTAGGATAAATGTCAAGGATTGTGTGATTCTTTTAATTACAGGACAGAATTGTGGGATGTACATCAAAGCATTAGTTGGGCCCCTTATTTGTGGTGTTAGGACTCGAAATTTTTATTAAATATATATCTAAATGTACTAAAACATATTGTAGAGTTTAATTAAATTTGGTATTATGTATCAATCCCATAAATTCTATCTTCATGGATAGTCTAGTTTTCATCACAAATTTGGTGGGCCTTCTTATGTGATCTATATAACCCTTTAGATGGAAGAATTGGACCAGTATCAAGTTGAATGATTTGTAGGAAATTTAAATAGGAACCCTTAAAAAGATAAAACACATAGGTTAGAAAATTTGGTTGATATTTATAATTAACATTGTAAACTAACTCAAGTCTTGATTAATTCAAATATAGATCAAAAATTTTATTTAGTATTAAAACATGTGGATTTCACAAAAATTATGCACTTTTACTTGAAAATAACTAAAGGGAGTAGAAAAAAAGTTATGAATATGTGAATAACATTAGGAATTACACTAATAATTAATAAAGAGATATGAATAATCCCACTATTGTGGAAGAAATGAAGGTCCTGATCAACACACAACCTATAATATAATGTTTCAATAATAAGGAACATGGGTATTATGTGATCCAATTACCTAAGATAGGTTTTGTTGAAGACAATCAATAAAAACAACTTCCAAGGAATTTAAGAAGTTCATATTTTATCACTAATGTTGGGGTGGATCCCGATAATGATTCAGTGAAAGGTATATTAGTTATTCATTCAAGAATAGATAATTTACTACTTGATTATGGTTCTATGAATTCTCTCATATATTTCAAGTTTAGTAGAACTATTATAACACCACCTCAAAATATGTAGGCTAGGTTATCCATGAGAACAATGAATGGGGAAATTATTGCATCTAAATTTTATAACTACTCCAAAGTTAATGTTTAGGAACCAAACCTCCCAAAAAATATCACATTAGTTTCTTTAGTGGAGCTTGGAACTATTTAGGCCATCAATTAGATATCTTTATATAAATAAAACATAAATAGTTAGGAAAGGGAGATAACTCTTCACATAATTATGAATCCTCCAATTTTATACAAATAGAAGGAGGAATATGATTATCCTTAGAAATATAATTCTCAATCAGAGAGACTATTTCTTTCTGAGAAAGCATATATAGCTCAAATTATTGAGACAAAGGAGAGGATCATTCTGGAATACATGCCTATTGTGAGGGGATACACCAATGTATTCCCTAAAAAATTAGGACGTCTTCCACCTAACTGAGAGGTTGATTTATCAATTGAACTTATACCTGGATCTCTGGTCATATCAGAGACTACTTATAGGATGGCCTCCATTGTGTTGGAATAATTGAAGAAGTAGTTAAAGAAGAATTTAGAAAGCGGTTTTATATGACTAATTGATTCACCATGGGGTGTATCGTTCCACTTTGATCAAAATATGGATAGATTGATGAACCTATGCATCAATTAATTCGAGATAAAAAATCATGATAAAGAACAAGTATCCACTATCACAAATAGATGAATTGTTTGATCAACTATGTGGGGACAATTATTTCTATAAGGTGGACCTTTGGTCATGATATCACTGATTAAAGGTGAAGAAGGAAGATATTCCCAATACTTAATTTCAAATTAGGTATAAACACTATGAGTTTATAGTGTTTCACTTTAGACTTAGTAATAATCCATTAATATTCATGGACTTAATGGATATAGTCTTTAGAGATTACTTAAAACAATTTCTGGTAGTATTGATATATGATATTATGATATACTCAACGATCAAGGAAGATCATGAGAAGCATCTGAATACTATGATAAAGAATTTATGAAGGGAGAAACTATATGTAAAGTATAATAAATATGAGTCATGAATAGAGGAAGTATTATTCTTTGGGAATGTTATCACTAAAAAAGGGATATCATTGGACCATTATAATACAAATTAAATTGAAGACTGGCCCAGAACAACATATGAGATAGATATTCATAGTTTCTTTAGTTTTTCTGGGTATTAACGATGATTTATGAGGAACTTATATCAATTTTAAATCCCCACTCACCAAGATGATTTGGATGGGAGTAAAGTTTTTATAGACCAGTGAATATGAGTATTTATTCAAAGTTTTGAAAAGAGGCTTTTGACTACACCAGTATTTGTAGTACCCATAAGTGGATAAATCTTCATAGTATACAACGATGCATAAAGGAAGGGATTAAGTTTTTTATTGATAAAAAATGATAAATTAATAGCCTATGCCTCAAGGAAACTAAAAGTTCATGAGAAAAACTATTCCACACATGATCTGAATTTAGAATCTATGATATTTTCAATGAAAATCAGAAAGTATTATCTTTTTGGGGAGAAATTTGAGATATATACTGATCATAAGATCCTCAAGTATATATTCACATAGAATAATATTAATGGGAGAAAGTGATGAAAATTAGTGATAATCAAGGATTATGATTTCTCAATCCACTATCATCCTAGTAAAGAAAATAAAGTGAAAGATTCTCTAAGTAGAGAAGATCCCGCAACCTTATCAATTAATTGAATTTAGAAGAATCCAATAATCTTAGACTTATAGTTGATTGAAATGGGAATTAAAAAGGAAGTAAAATCATCATTCCTCTATCAAATGATTTCTCACCATCCCTTTTAGATAAGATAAAGGATTCTTAAATAGTTGATGTATAAATTTTAAAGAAGGTGGAATCTATTAGAAATGGAAAATCCCTAGAGTTAAGAATTAATGAATAAGGATTCATAAGATTTGGGTCATGACTATGTGTACCATCAAGTCCTGATATAAAAAAGGAGATTTTAATTATGCACATAGATTAATCTTCTCCATCCACCCAGTGAGCATAAATATTTATTGAGATCTCCAAGATAACTATTGATGGGACAATAAGAATAAGGATATTTCTGAATATGCATCAAAGTGCCTAGTATGTCAAGAAGTAATGCCTGAAAGGAAAAATTATAACGGGATGATTGAACCATTACCTAGACCTACATGGAAATGGGAAAACATCACCTTGGATTTTATCATTATACTTCTGGAGATTTCTAGAGGAAATAAGGCTATATGGGTTATTGTGGATCATCTTAAAAATAATTCTCACATTATTGAAATTTGAGAGGACTTCTCACTTGGTAAACCTACACAGAAAACATTAGATAAATGTTGTGGATGTACGGAGTACCACAATCAATTGTATCTGATCAAGATCTAAGTTTTAGCTCTATAATCTGGAAAAGTCTCAAACATTTTCCAAACATAGAGATAAACATTATTAAAACATATCACCCTCAAACTGATGGCCAGTCTGAGTAGAATATTCAATCACTGGAAGAAATGTTGTGATACTGCTCGATGGAGTTCAAAGGAGGATGTGACCAACATCTTCAACTGGTCAATTTATCTTACAAAAAATAGTTTCCACTAAATCATAAAAATGGTTCCATATGAAGTTATTTATGGAATAAATTTAGAAAACTGGAATGTTAGGATGAATTCTATGAATGTATGATGCTGGGACTGGAAAATGGTTGAAGAAATTATAGAAATGGTGAAGACTATTTAGTAGCACATTAGGGAATCCCAAAGTCGATAGAAGAGCTATAAAAAAAGTCTTCACTGAGACTTAGAGTTTGAGTTTGGATATAAGGTATTAATATACATATCTCCATTAAAGAGAGTCATTATATTTGAGAATAAGGGAAATCTATGTCCCAAGTATATTATCCCCTTTTAGATTCTTTATCACATAAAAGTTATGGCATATCGAATAGCACTTCCAAAAATCATATCTCAATTTCCAGATATATTCCATGTATCCCTATTGAATAAGTATATACCATATCCCTCACATATATTGAATTCAATGGTGGTATAGTTGAAAAAAAGATCTTTCTTATGCATAGAATTCAATGAATATCCTAGACCGTAGAGATAAAATTTTACGCAACAAGACAAATCACCTTACTTTGGTGAAACCATAAGTATGAGGATATTACATGGGAAATAGATGAAGCTATCAAGGAGAAGTAACCTCACATGTCATCACCTTAGTCTTTGAAAAGAAAAATTTTAAAGCCCCGACCATATAATCCCAGAGTCGGTGCCTTATTCTATTACATTGGCACGATTATAAGGAATATAATACCAAGGGACTGATTAGTTTATCAGTATTGGAAAATCAGATTATATAAATGATGCCCATATTACACTAGTAAATGGAAAATAAAACATGGAACATAATAAAATTAGATGAACAACCTCCTCTAAATATTATTCAAATATTTCTTCTTCATAACCCAGGAAAGGGAAAAAAATAATGGTGAGATAAAATTATCAATAAGGGTAAGAGTACAGAGAAATTAATCATGAATCAATAAGAATAATAAACATGGAATGGTAGATAATTAAATACACTTTCCATTTAAACAACTAAATAAAGTATAATCAATATAGCAAGGTAAATAACTGAAATACATGCCATTTAAAAAATAAACTGAGAATGAAATGCATCCATCGATATATAAAAGAAAAAATATTATGGATAAATAATTAATAGTTATTAATGAGGGAAATTAATAATTATTGGATTCCATGTTTCCAAGGTACATGGTACCTTTACCGTCAAGACCATTTACAAGAGGGTTTATAACATGTTTGGTAAAACCCATCTGAATGACAAAATGATTCATCTCATCAGAATATCGATGCATCAAGGGGATATCTATAACTAGGCCCCACCCATGTCACACCTATCCAAATAATTCCTCATATTTATACTAATCAATTTAATTTAGGAAGATTGTTCCTAATCAAATATTCTTTTTTAGTAAAAGATACAAATTTATCAGTATTTCCCTAGTTAATCGAATAACTATCAAGTACACATTATATTTAAAAATGGTATATGGTTTAAGAAATAGTTATAATCATCACAAAATAGTATGGATATAAAAAATAAATATTATTTATAGTGATAAATTTTCATATGGAAGTGATGTTTTCAATAGAAAGTTAATAATCACAAATAAAGTGATATTGTATGGATAACTTTTCCCACTTGGTGATTTTCAATTCAAAACCGTTGGATGAGATAATTAAAAGTAAAACATTAATTACCATTAAGATAAAATTATTAATGAGATAATATATCAATATGATTATTATATAAACCACAAAAAAGAAGTAAGTGGTGAATATAACATTTATCTTACAGATGTAAAAAGTGAGATAGAAATCCCTTACCTTGCATTTCCTTTTATGTGAACAAACTTTAACCTCCTATATAATGGTTTTATGAATGTTAATAACTTATTATAGAACTATATTAATATTTATTAGATCATATATGATATTCTTATAATATCTTATTAACCTTTTGTTAGTAATATTTCATTATTTTCACTATTTTAAGTGTTAATTTCTTAGTTTCTCGGGTATGTTTTGACATATTATTTGTTGTTCCTATTACTTAGATAATTATTTCATCATCTACGAAATTTAAAAAATTATTTAATTATAATATATGTGACATATATATGTATTTATAGTAATCAATAATATTTGGAGTTAGGAAATGAAATGCATCGTTCATGGAGACGCTAGGTCATACATACACATGAACACTACTTCAATTTTTTATGTATTTAAAAGAATGAGAGGTAAATGATTTATATGTATATAATAATTAAAATATAATATTTAAATCATATATGTCACATACTTTTATTAAAAACATTCTTAATACATTCCATGTAAAGTGTGAACGTATCACATCGCTTTGAGAAGGGGGTAGTCCACACATCCATAAACGATGTTATCGTATTTACACACAATGGAAATAATGAAGGTATGTGTTATATAAAAATTATATAAGTATTAAGAAAAAACTAAATATCATAAATATCATATATAAACTATAAATATATCATTATTTCTAACCTTTAAAGGTTGTAAATGGAAGAACAAATGACATCAGTTCGTGAGGCGGTAGTTCACCGTACACACAAACAATGACTGTGTATCCCATTTGATGGATGTGTGTTAAAGTGTAGTTATAATAATTATAATAAATAAATATAAGTATATTTGATATACTAAGGTTATTATATAGTAAATATATAATAATTAATAGAGGGGTGGATGAAAAATTAAATGAAAAGTGATCATTAGAGAATATTACATCTTTTTCTTGTAAATTATTTGTTTTATTGAAAACATAATTTAATGGACAGATTTATGACCAAGGTGAGGGCTCTACTATTATAGGAGGTGAGTTGGGAGAATATTTGGGAAGGGTTTGGATTAACCAAATTGTATTTAGAGGTGTGAGGAAGGGGAAGTGCGAATGCCTTTTTATGGTAGAGGAGGAGTGACATTCTTATAAATACCAAAGGGTAAAACATATTGGGAGGTCTACCTTACCTAATTTAATTAAAAAATATAAAAATAGTGGATAAAATAGTAATCTAGGTCTATAAAAATTCACAATAAAAAAAATTAAATCATTTTTATCATTTTGTTCCTTAGTGTTTAATTTTTTTTATTTTTTCCATTTCAGTTTTTATTAAGTAACTAGTATTATATCCTATGTAAATTAACCATTAAGACTTAATTAAAGTTAGATTTATTATAAAATATAAACCAAATTAATTATAAGTATTATATATAATTTAAAAAATAAAAATTTCATGTGTTGTTTTAATTAATTTTAAAACAAGCGCATGTAAGGCATAAAAACAGTGCTTTAACCTGAACCCTCCTAATAGTGTTTTTACTATATATGGGTCAATATGTTAATAATAAAATATTTAATTGTAAATTAATTGAAAATATTTTAATATTATTAACACTTAAAAATAACTTGGTAGAATATAATAATTTTATTAATTTTAGATCATTTAATAAAATATAATTTATAGTAAAATAAAATTAATGTCAATTTTGACATTATTTGTTTAATTTTAATTTAAAAATATAAAATCAATATTGGAATTAAAATATATTAAGTTCATATCTATGTTACATGATATATTCATCTAAAAATAATAATTTAACACAATAATTCAATCAATTTTATTAACCTTTAATATTTTTAGTATCATTTATTATGTTTAACCATTAACTAAATAATCACCACGTTGGTGTTTCTTAAGAGTTTTATATAACTATATCATCTCTAAAAATTATAGGTAATTTATAATGATAAAAAAAATAATTTACCTTTCAAAATAGTGTTTATAATCGAAACTATGTAGCTTCTTCTATACTCCAAATCTTTATAGGAATTTAAAAGAAAGGAAGGTTCATTTTTTGTCTTTTTCTTTAATTAAATTATTATATGGGTCCCTTTCATGAACATGTGTCAAAATAACTCATAAAATTAGAGAACAGAGGGGATATGGTCGAACTATTGGAAGCCGATGGTTTTTTGACAAGTGTCTAGGTCATTTTGGCCCTTAAGTATAAGGTTTAGTCCAATGTTAAGATTAATTTTACCTTAATCATTGTAGTTAATTTTAATAACTTTCACTAATATCTTTTGGTCAAAAACTAAGTTGATATTATTAGACTATAAATTTTATACTAATTACAACCATGTATATCCATTTTTTAAAATTTAATTCGCAGAAGTGGAAAACATAAATTTATAGCTAATCATGTAGATGTGGAGAGAAAGCTGGGTTTTAAAGTAAAAATGTTAATAACTTAATTACATTTTTATATCTAAATTAAATATAAAATTATTACCAATGACCAAAATTATATTAATAGATGTATAATTGATCTATTTTTATTTTAAAAACAATTTTAAATACAATTTAACATAATTATTTAAATGAATATCCAGTTTTTAACTAAAATGTAGTATTTTTTAACTCTTCATAAAAAGATGAAAATTATGAGAAAAATACAAACAATTCACCTTAAGATAATTTGGAAATTCGAATTTCAAAAATAAAGTTTTTTTGAAAAATAAAATTTATAAAATTTTAAATATTAAATTTTAAAATAGTTACTTTATTAAATGGTGGTAAAACTCGGTATTGCATATAACATATACTAACACAGTGTTGTGCATAACATAAGCTTAACATGGTGTTGTGTAAAAATAAGGTTAACCAAAAAAATTAAATTTAATCTAAAAATAAAATATTTTAAATTCTTGGGGTGTTGCATTCTCCCCCACCTTAATTAAATTTTTTCCTCACAATTTAATCTTCATATCAATAATCAAGGGTTTGATATTTGAAATTAATCAATTGTTGAAAAAATCGCATCATTAATAGGGTTAATAAAACATCTTATTAATAATATTTAATGGAAAATGAGAATTTCACTAAAAAACTAAGCTTTCTAATTAGAGAAAATTATTGAAAACTTGGACATGGAAGAGATCTTTTATTATCAAGTTGTGAGGGAGGGTGATAGAGAACATATTCAGATGAAAGTTGTTGACCACAAAATCAAACACATGTGGTGTAAAAAATGGTCGTTGATATCATAAAAGATGATGTTAATAAGAATTTTTTTTTGTTTCAAGACCATTTTCCTTAGAGTTGAGGAATTATTTCTTTATCTAAGAATATAAGTAAGTAAAATTACTTGATATATTTTTATAAGAAAAATATTGTCCTTTGGTCATTACTTGAACTATTTCTACCTCTTTTCTAAGACCAAGTTCCAACATATGGTGAATTAATTCAATAATCTCTATAAACTCATCCAAAATTCACGTTAAACAATTTCATTAATGGTAAACCTTATGAATCTTCCAAGTATTATTATCTAAAATATTATAATCAATTCCAAGGTAGTCTATAATATCCATTTTACTTTATACATATCAATAATCTCTTTATATGAGAATCATTATCTCAACACCAGGAACATATTACGGCTTATCTTTCCCTTAACCTTGTATTTCCCAAAAATATTAATTTTCCACCAAATCAATTTTCTTGGCACCATTCAGCATATGATCTAAAATATTTAATGAAAAAGTACTAAAGTACAATCCTTATATATATTTAATCATTCATATAACTTGTACATCATTGATAAAATACTAAAATAAAATAATTTATAAATCCAAATACCAACACATTAATTATTTAACTTCAGTTGTATCAATACAAAAAGCTTGAATTTGATCTCATAACTTATTCAGAGGTAGATTCCCTTTATTCTTGGGGAATTTATTTGCGTAGTGCCCCATCTCCTTGCAATTGTAACACTAAATAACAACATTTTCCTTATTCCCTTATCATTATTTTCCCTAGTGACCTTTTTTTATCACTTATAACAAACTCCCAATCCTTTCAAGCATTTCCTAGGGTAATTCTATCCATAGTTACACATGTAGGAAAATAATTCCTTCCCTTCTTCCATTTATCTTTTATTTTCTCTTCTGTCCTCTTATTCTCTTGCTTTACTTTGAATCCAGAAGACTTGGATAATTCTTTCTCTTTCTTGATATCATATAAAACAATTTCATCATTTGAATAAAATGATTGAGACACCAATGCCCTTCTGAGACTTGGCTTAATACATTCAAATATGTTGTCAATCTTATACTCTGTGTTGTGTATGAAATCCATAATATACCTTGATAACCCTATAAAGGTAGTTTCATACTCTATAACACTTTATTCCTATTTTTTATTTAAACTAACTTAATTTATCTTCATCTTATATTTTTTCTCATTAGGGAAATATTTGTCAATGAATGTATCCATAAAAACATTCTATTCCATGAGTTTTATTTCCTATTCCTTTCTAGTATTCTAGATCAAAAACCACTATTGATCCAAATCTCCATTAATACAATACACTACAAGTGTAAAATTTTACTTTTCACCAAATACCAATGACATAAATATATTCTCCAAAGATTTTATCCATTGATTAGATGCCATTGGATCAGTAGTATCACTAAATGATGCATTCCTCTATCACGTAAAGTGGTTCAACGTCGGATAATATCACTGTGGAAAAGGTTTATCTATTAGAGAAAGGATATGTGTCATAACTTCATTAATATTCCTTAATATATCAAAATATTGACCAGTTTAAATACTAACAACATTACCACTCTTAGTAGGGAAACCTCTACATTGGCTATGAGTATTGATACACTTCTTTCTTCTAGGTTCTATTTCTAGACAATGAAATATACTATATTATCACATAAAATTATCAACTTTTTATAATTATAAATATGTCATAATACTTAGCATAAATTGAAAAGTGTATGAATAAGTAATATCATAGTCATAAATATGGGTTCTTTCGGTATATCTTTAAATTAAAATACTTCATATTATTTTGTAAATAAATTGTGAATTATCCTTGGAATATCCTCTAAGAGTGTAAAACTAGGTGCATAAAAAGACTCACTATCATGTACTAGGTTACAATCAAGTTAGGACCGACACATCTTTTCAGAATTGTTACACCTAGGTATATATATTCTAGAAGCACATCTACTTGTATTATCTAAAAAGGGACTCAATTCTATGAAGACCCACATAATATAATCCTTAACAAAATACTAGTATATTCTTATTTACTTATCATAAAAGTATTCATTAGGGTTATATTCTCTAATCTATGTTTTCTAAATCTAGTTTCCAAGGTTACTACTAAACTTGGATTGATAACAACTGTAATACCCCAACCCTAGAAGTCCAGATTCGGTGCCTTACTTTTTACATTGGTATGATTACAAGGAATCAAATCATGAAGAACCAATTAGTTAATCATTTTTGGAAAACTAGATTACATAAACAATTCTTGTATTATATTGGGAAATGGAAAATAAAACACGATACATGATAAAATGAGATGAAAAGACACCTTGAAAGCTTATTCAAAGATTTATTCATCACAACCGATGGAAGGAAAAAAATAAGGTTGATCTCAAATGCAGAGTAAGGGTAAGAATACATCAAAATTAATCATGAATCAATGATCATAATTGATATGTAAATATAAATAACTAATCACACTTTCCATTTAAACAATTGGATAAGGCATAATCAATATGGTAGGTAAATGACTGAAACACATGCCATTTAAGCAATGAAATGAAAATGAAACGCATCCATAGAAATTTAAAAGAAAAAATATCATGGATAAATAATAACTGAATTTTAATGAGGGATATTATTAATTATTGGATTCTATGTTTCCTAAGTACATGGTATCGTTACTGTCAAGACTGTTCACAAGTCAGTTTATAACATGTCGAGTAAAATCCCATCTAATTCGCCAAAACGATTCATATCATGAGACTACCAATGCATCAATGGGATATCTATAATCAGGAAACAATCGCGTCATACCATTAAAAATCATTTCTCATATATCAACAAATTAATTTTATTCCTGAACAATGTGCCTGATCAAATATCCATATTGAGTAAAAGATACGTATTTATCAATATTTACCAGATTAATCAAATAACTATCAAGTACACACTGTATGTAAAAATGATATAACGTTTATAAAATAAATATACCCATCACATAAGAATATGTATATATAAAATAAATGATATTTCCAATGGAAAATTTTCATAAGGAAGTTATTGTTTCATAAGAATGTTAACAATCACAAAAAAAGTGATATTGCAAGTATAGTATTTACCACTTAGTAATTTTCAAGTCAAAACACTTTGGATGAGATAATTCAAAGTAAAAAATTAAATACCATGAAGATAAAAGGATTAATGATATATTATATCAATGTAGGAAGTAGATAGACCACACAAAACAAGTAAGTGTTGAATATGACATTTATCTCATAGATGTAACTAGTGAGATGAAAATCCATTAACCTTCATTTCATATTGTGTGAAGGGACATTAACCTCCTCTATAATGTTTTTGAGAATTTAAAAAACTTATTAAAGAACCATATTAACATTTATTATATCATAAATGATCTTTTTATAATTTATTATTACCCTTTTGTTAGTAATCTTTCATTATTTTCACTATTTCAGGTGTTAATTTCCTAGTTTCTAGAGTAAGTGTTGACTTGTTATTTGTTGGTCATATTACTTAGATCATGATTTAATCATATAAATAATTTAAAAAATTATTTAATTTTCATATATATATATATATATATTCAAGAAATATATATTTAGAATAATCCATAATATTTGGATATAGGAAATGAAATACATCGTTTAAGGAGATGGTATGCCATACATATGCATGATCGCTACTTCCATTACATTATCATATTTAAAAGAATGAAAATTAAATTATATATATATGTATATTATAATTATATTATCATATTTATTTCATACATGTCACATATGTTTATTAAAACCATCCTTAATACATTCCATGTAAAGTGTGAATGTATCACATCGCTTTTATTATGCGGTAGTCCACACATCTACAACCAATGATAGCGTATTTATAAAAAATGGAATGAATGAAGGTATGTGTTATGTAAAAGTTTAAGAAGAATTAAGAGAACATAAATTTCATATATATCATATATAAACTATAAATACATGATTATTTCCAACATTTAAAGGTGGTAAATGGAAGAACAAACGACATCGGTTCACGATGCGGTAGTATGCAGTACACACAAATAATGATTGCATATCCCATTTGATGGAAGTGTGTGACTATGTAGTTAGAAATGTTATCAAAAAATATCTCAGTATAGTGAATATACTAATGTTATTATATAGGAAAAATATATGAAGAAATGGAGGGTGGATAAAGAAATGAAACGAAAAGTGATTGTGGGAGAATGTTACCTCTTTTTTGGGTAAACTCTTTTAGTTTATACCAAAATACTTTCTTTGTTGGATTTATTCCCAAGTTTCTGAATCTTGGATAAGGGTAGTTTTGTTTGGAGATTATTTTGGCAGGGTTTGGATGATCCAATTTGGCTTCATAGGTGCGATGAAAGGGGAGAGTGAATGCCTTTTTATATCGGAGGAGGAATTACATTCTTGAAAATACCAAAGGGTAAAAACTATTGGGTGGTCTCCCTTACCTAATGGGATTAAAAAATATAAATTAATGGATTAAATGGTAGGTATGGTTAATACACACTCACAAAACAAAAAAAATAGAATCATTTTTATCATTTTGTTCCTTAGTCATTAAGTTTCCTTATTTTTTCATTTTAGTTTTTATTAAAGTAAATAGTTTTCTATCCTAAGTAATTTAACCATTAAGAATAAATTAAAGTGAGATTTATTAGAAAATATAGTCCCACATAATTCTAAAAATTATAACTAATTTACAAAATAAAAATCCCATGTGTGTTGTTAATTAATTTTAAAATAAGGGTATATAACACACAAAAACACTAATTTAACCTAAACTATCCCTACGAGAAAAATGTGTATTTTTGACGGGTCATTTGCGATGGGATCCCATCACAAAAGGTTATTTACGACGGGACCCCATCGAAAATGACCCGTTGTAGAAAACGATATCGCAAATACTTTTTTTTATGATGACCGATCGCAAAAAAGTAGTATTTGCGACTGGATATTCTCCCGTCACAAATACTTTTATCGAGTTTTTTAAATAACTCATTTGCAACGGGCCCGTCGCAGAAGCTTATTTGCGATGGGTCCGTCGCAAATGGTTATTTACGATGAGAAAATATTCCTGTCGCAAAAAAAAAATTCATAAATACTATTTACGATGGGAAAACATACCCGTCACAAAAAACATAAAAAAAATTAATATTAAGAAAATTAAAAAAATATTTATAAAATAACATAAATAAAATAATAATAATAATAATAATAATAATAATAACAAAATAATATTAAGAAAATAAGAAAAATAAAAATAATATTTATATAATAATAATAATAATAAAATAATATTAATATACTAATAATAATATTTTTAATATTAATAAAAATGAATAATAATAATAAAATAATAGAAACCTTAATATTCATAAAAATGTAAAAATAACATTAATAATAATAAATAATTTTAACAAAATAATAAAATAATAAAAAACACAATATTCAAAACAATATAAAAAACACACTAAACCATGAGTTAGATATCACATGTACTTCATCATATGCTGGTGTTATTGCTCCAGTAAACGACATATCTTCTATTCTTACTACTACTGCTGTCATCGACACATCACATTCTGTTTTCCCTGGTATATATCGATCACAACGTGTGTCAGATTAAAGTGTGGTTGATTCGTACACATCTCAAATTTTCAAAACAATCCTAACTACGAATGTAACCATGTTTCCATTTTCATTCTATGTCGAACTACTGACACTACATATTAACTCAAATTTCATAGCCAATTTTTTTTCCTATTGTTGTAAGTCAATAGAGGAGAATAAGCTCATGTGCCCATTATATCCTGAGAAGTCACCACAACGGGCCCATGAGCTTTCTTTACTCTCCTGTCCTTCAAAAATGAGAATGGTTTTTCAATTAACAACATCGAATAAATATGCAGTGCTGACAGTTCGACAAAGAAAGATGATGAATATGGAAAACGTGATTACATTGGCAGAAAGAATCATTTTATCTCTTTTATGGCATGTTGCAGATAGTTGAAAACAAAACTTGACTTCCCAAAAGATCTATTAACAAAATAATTAATTATTAGATAAAATTGATAAGGAAATTAACTTACAAATAGTAGATAAAATGATGACAAAATTAATTAAGAAATTAGTAAGAATTCACCTTTTCTTGATTTTTATATTCATTATTGAAGTATTATCTAATTACCATAATTTATTAATAATTATTACTTCTTATTACTATTTATTACTAATTTTTACTAATTGTTACCATTTATTACTAATTATTACTAATTAATCATAATTAATCATAATTATAATTAATTATTACTATTTATTTTTAATTATTACTAATTATTTCTTTTTTACTTTTAATTATTATTAATTATTACTATTTATTACTAATTATTACAATTTATTACAATGTATTACTATTTATTAATAATCATTACTAAATATTACTATTTATAAATATTTTTTACAATTTATTAATATTTACTACTAATTATTACTATTTATTACTAATTAATAATAATTATTACTAATTATTACTAATTAATCCTAATTAATCCTAATAAATAGTAATTATTACTAATTATTATTATTTTCTTTTAATTATTACTAATTATTAATATTTATTACTAATTATTACTATTTATTAGTATTTGTTACTAATTATTACTAATTATTACTATTTATTACTATTTATTACTAATTATTACTATTTATTACTATTTATTACTATTTATTACTATTTATTACTAAATATTAATATTTATTACTAATTATTACTAATAAATCTTAATAAATCCTGATTATTATTAAGGATTACTAATCAATCCTAATTATTAATAATTATTATTAATTATTACTAATTATTGCTAATTATTCCTATTTATTAATATTTATTACTAATTATTATTAGTTATTACTATTTATTAATATTCATTTCTAATTAATCCTAATTAATACTATTTATTACTAATTATTACTAATTATTCCTAATTATTCCTAATTACTACAAATTACAGCTACCAATTATTAATTATTGCTAATTATTTATATCCATTACTAATTATTACAATTTATTACAATTTATTACTATTTATTAATAATTATTACTAATTATTACTAATTGTTACTATTTATTAATATTTATTACAAATTATTACTATTTAATTCTAATTATTAATATTTTTTACTAATTATTACTAATTAATCCTAATTAAACCTAATTAATCCTAATTATTAGTAATTATTACTAATTATTACCATATACTTTTAATTATTACTAATTATTATTATTTATTAATATTTATTACTACTTATTAGTATTTTTTTACTATTTATTACTAATTATTACTAATTATTACTAATTATTAATATTTATTATTAATTATTATTAATTATTACTAATTATTAATAAATATTACTAATTATTGCTACTTATTTTTAATTATTACCAATTATTACTATTTATTACTATTTATAACTAATTATTACTATTTATTATTATTTATTACTATTTATTACTAATTATTACTATTTATTAACATTTATTACTATTTATTACTAATTATTAATATTTATTAACATTTATTACTAATCATTACTATTTATTAATAATTATTAATATTTATTAATAATTATTACTAATAAATCTTAATTAATCCTGATTATTATTAGGTATTGCAAATTATTTCTAATTACTGCTATGTACTTTTAATTATTACTAATTATTACTATTTTTTGCTAATTATTAATATTTATTACTAATTATTACTAGTTAATCCTAATTAATCCTAATTATTATTAATTATTTCTAATTAATCATAATTAATGCTAATTATTATTATTTATTACTATTTATTTCTATTTAGTGCTATTTATTCCTATTTATTGCTATTTATTGCTATTTATTTCTATTTATTGCTAATTATTACTATTTATTAATAATTATGACTAATTATTACTAATTAATCATAATTATTACTAATTATTACTAATTATTACTAATTATTACTAATTATTCCTAATTAATCATAATTACTACTAATTAATCCTAATTATTATTAATTATTATTAATTATTACTAATTATTCCTATTTATTAATATTTATTACTAATTATTATTAGTTAATTATATTTATTAATATTTATTACTAATTAATCCTAATTATTACAATTTATTACTAATTATTACTAATTATTCCAAATTATTCCTAATTAATGCAAATTACCGCTACTAATTACTAATTACCGCTAATTATTTATATTCATTACTAATTATCGTTAATAATATCTAATTACCACTAATTATTAATAGTTAGCACTAATAATTTCAATTTATTATTACAAATAAATTCTGATAACCAAACAATCTAAATCTAATTTAATTACAACTAATTAAAAATAATTAAAATTAATATAAAAAAATGAAATAAATATTAAATTCAATTTAACATAAATACCTTTAAACGAGATCTCTTTTAGGTGTAGACGATATCAAAACCTGTTCGTAAAAAAAATTAACTCAGAGAAATTTTAACTCTAAAATTAGAGTTTAGAGAAAGAGAGAGAGAGAAAGCAGGATTAGAGAGGAAGCATGGAAAAACAGATGGGGGTATATATAGGTTAGATTATTTGCGACAGGTCTATTTGCGACAAGACTCCCATCGCAAATAGTATTATTTGCGAAGGGTCCCGTCGCAAATACCTTCAGCTGCATTAATTACTATCGGCGGTTAAAAGAGTATTTGCGACGGGTCTCGTCGCAAATAGTGTCCTGTCAACACACTATTTACGACGAGGATATGCCACCGTCGTAAATAGTATTATTTGTGACGAGTCCCGTCGCAAATACCTTCAGTCGCATTAATTGCTTTCGGCGGTTAAAAGAGTATTTGCGACGGGTCCCGTCGCAAATAGTGACTTGCCGACACACTATTTGCAACGGGGATATGCCCCCGTCGCAAATAGTATTTACCGCTGCCAGGTATTTGCGATGGGAAGGCACCCCCTGTCGCAAATACTCTTCCCGCGGTTTGGCGTGCAAACCGCGACAAACCTTTTGCGACTGGACCCCATATCCCGTCGCAAATAACCTTTTCGACGGACTATTTGCGACAAGATATACTCCCGTCGTAAATAACCCGTCGCAAAAGACCATTTTTCCTGTAGTGCATGCTAACAATATTTTTACTATCCATGGGTAAATATGTTAATTATAAAAGATCAATTGGTCTATGTATTGAAGATATTTGATGATTATTAACACTTAAAAATCAATTTTCAAAATAAATGTTTTTTATTAATTTTAAAACATTTAATAAAATATAATTTTTTTTAAAATAACTTTAAGGTCAATTTTGAAATTATTTATTTAATTTTAATTTAAAAATATCCAAAAAATATCTAAATTCAAATATATTAAATTGAAAGTTTTGTAACATTATATATTCATCTAAAAAAATAATGTAACACAATAATTGATTCAATTTTCTTCACCTTTAATATTTTTAGTATCATTTATTTTATTTAATCATTTACTAAATAATCAATGTGTTGGTGTTTTTTAAGTATTTAATGTAATTATATATGCTCTAAAAATTATAGTTCAAATATAATGATAAAAAAAATCATTTACCTTTAAAACTCATGTTAATAACTGAAACTATGTAGCATCCTTCATACCCCAAAGCTTTATAAGAATTTAAAATAAAGGAAAGTATATTTTTTTGTCTTTTTCTTTACTTATTACATGGGTCACTTGCGTGAAAATGTGTCCCAATAACTCATAAACATAGAACCAATAGTGGATATGGTCTGAATATTGGTAGAAAATGGATTTTGGACAAGTTTCTATGTCATTCTCCCCTTAAGTTTAAGGTTTAGTCTCATGTTAAGCTTAATTTTACCTTAATCATTCTAATTAATTTTAATTACTTTCACTAATATTTTTTGTAAAATTATATGTTGATCTTATTAGAATATAAATATCATACTAATTATATCTATATATATCCATTATTCCAAATTCAATTCACATAAGTGGAAAACATAAATTTAAAGCTAATCCCATAGATGTGGCGAGAAAGTGGGTTTTTAAAGTAAAAATGTTAAAAAGGTAATTAACGTTTTATATCTAAATTAAATATAAAAAATTATCCCAATGACATAAATTAGATTAATAGATGTATAATTTATCTGTTGTGACTTTAAAAACAATTTAAAATTTAATTTAATATAATTATTCAAATAAAATGGTATTTTTCGACTAAAATGCAGTATTTTTCACTATTTATCAAAGAATGAAACTAATTAGAAAAATACAAAAAATTCACCCAAATATAATTTTGAAATTATGTATTAAAAAATTTATTTTATTTTGACATTTAAAATTTACAAAATTTACAAAATTTAGTTTTAAAATTGGTTCGCCATTAAAAGACGGTAAAACTCGGTCTTGTGTGTAATGCAAGCTAACTCAGTGTTGTGTTTAGCATAAAATTAACATGGTGTTACATATAAAGAAAGATATAAATATAAATAAATTTATTATAAAAGGAAAATATTATAATATCTAGGGGTGTTACAAATTTTGAGGGTGAAATTTCTTAAGGGGGTTGAATGTAACAACATAGAATTTTATCAATAGAATTGCCCTTCTTATAATTATGTCATGTAGTATAAAGCACATACATCACATCGAGAAACTGATAAAAAATTATTATCATAAATGAATAATGATACAATATTCAGAAACTAAACAAATAATAATGCCAAATATTATATTAGGATAATAAATAGAAAAGAAAGAGAGTAAGAATAGGATAATTTAGACATGCCCGATCGACTAGAATGACCGCAGTCACGAACAATGTTATAAAAATAAATCATAATGTTAATAATAAAATATTCATTTTGAAGTTGAAAGTATATATATACATGAGATAATTTAACCAATAATGAATAGGATAAGTTATATTTATAATAATTAGGGAAAACATATGACCATTATAAATCTAACCATTAGAGTAGCAATCTGGCCGTTAAAATAGTAACCTTACCTTTGGAACAGTAATCTAATTTTTAGGAATAGTTATATGACCATTAGAATAGTAACCTCACATATGAGAATGTAAAATAATATTTAAGTATCTTATAAAATGAAAATATGATATATTTATTCATGGTGTAAGTACATAAATGTTTTAAAAATGATAAATTAAGTGTTGGTATTTTTGCAAAACAAAAATGTTTTATTTAAAACTTTATAACGAATATAATGTTTTAAAAGAAAATTTAATTTCATAAAATGGATTAATAAATTAATATTATGTTTAATTATAATTATAAAATAATTTTATGGGGCCCTAAGTAATTTTTCAAAGGGTTATAAAATCAATTATAATATTAAAGCCAATATTTTTTGAATAAATGATGATTTTATTTAAAAATTAAATTTATAATATTTTTTTTAATAAAATGGATTCCATTTTTTAATTATACACATTGAAAAATGGTTTGGGACAATTTTCTATATTTTTCAAAAATAGGTGAATTTTTGACAAAAATAGTGAATTACATTAATTTACAGTATTTAACTTTATAAGAAAAATACATGTATTCCTGAGTCATAGATGATGTAATCACCCATTAGTTAGAAATTAAATGAACTATGTACTACATGAAGTCACAATAATCAATACTATTGATATTTTGGATCCAAAATAATAAACTAATGAATATAATAATAAAAAACACCCTTCTCCTCCCCTTATAAATACCACCCTCACCACCCCTTCTCCTCACACCTTATAAGCCTTGAAGCTTTCAAAATCACTTCCAAAAACTCTACTCCCCACTCTCTCTATGACTATGTTTTACTTTTCTCACCAATATACCAACTCTAGTTCCTTAAGGGGTCCTTCAAGGATGTGATTTTAAGAGGTAACATTCTCAAACTACCTCTTTTAATTAATTTTCTTCTTCTACGTTCTCCTAACCCCCTCACCCACAATATAATAATAAGTTGATTATAATTTATGTAAAATAATGTTACATTTCTAAATTAATATATTCTATCCTCCCCTTCTCTACTCCTCTTAATCAAAGACACAAAAACATTTTCCAAATTATAGAAGTTAACCGTCTCCATGGATAATGAGTTATCATTTTCTATTACAACCTTCAAGGATGGTCATAAAACAATTATTATGGTTAAATAATAATTTTATAGGTATATTATAACTTATTTAAATTTCTAGAACTAATATATAGAAAAAATAATAAATAAAATGAAACTAGTTTGTGATGGTCTGTAAAACTGCCAAAATGAAGTAACCACATAACGATAGCGTTTTTAATCAAAGAATCATCTCCATGTCAGAAAAAATTATATATGGGACCATTTAAAAATTTAAAGTGCATTAATACCATTTCATTTAACTTATGGATATTTATTTACATTTTATAAGAACATCTATAAATATACAAAAGTGAACCGACCATGAAATCACGAAATGAATGTTCCCAGAATGACGAAACCATACATTATAAATCATAAAAAATATACATAAATGAACTTAATAAAATTTTAATAAATAATATATATGTGTAATAGGTTATTAATTATGTAATTAATGAATATAGCTTTATTATCTAGGGCATTAAGTTCTAGTGAATAACACATTCAGACATATGGTAAGAGATATCACCAATCCTCTGTTTTTCCTCTGGGATACACATTCTCACTCCTTGACTTAATTTATCTCTTAATTATTATTATTTAATTATCTTATATACTTTTTATGTGTTCCAAAATTATATATCTATCTCAATTTATATCTATTGGATGGGTAAGTACATGTTTTAAAAATTTCCCTTCTTAATTCATCTCTATAAGAAAACCTGATTATAGGGAATGTCTCTATTTCTTACCCATTTTCATGTACACTCCAAAAAAATCTATTAACAAAACATATTTTATAAAATAAATCATTTTTCATGAAGAAAACTATTGTATATCATTTTTTGTTTTATGAAACCAAATTTTCATTTATCCTTTTTAAAGGATCCTTATTCTTTTCCCTAAAACTCGCATTAAAGTGACACATTTATAAAGTTACCTAACCATTATTTTTCATGTGTTAAATTAATTTGGACATAATTATTAATGATATATTCTTATTTTTTCCTTTATTAATTTCCAAGAATTATTTAATCTCTTGTTTCATTGATACAATTAGGATTCACCCTTTGGTTATTCCTTATTACATGATTACGAAACCCATTTATTTCAGTGGGAAACCCTTATGTTTATTTATTATGTTTCATTATTTATGTGGAAAAACATATTCATGAACATGTCATGATGTGTGATAACAAATAGTTATCCAATTAATTGGGAAAATTTTTAGTCTCATATGTTGTTTCATATGGGATTTGGGTGTAAACCTAATCTATTATGGGACTATATCCACCATGTGATATAGTCATGGAAGTTATCCTTGAGTCTTATTTATTTCATGTTATATTTTTTTGCGACTTCCCTATGATTCCCTGATCATATGATCCCATTTTCTATATGTTATTACTCCATATGTTTATTCATGATCTGTGCCTTTTGTGCTATCAAGTTATAACTTCTAACTCATGTGTTATACTTTATTCCCATGTTTATTCCTTTACTGGAATTTTTAGCTCATCCCTTTTTTCTATATATTTACCTAGGTTATCTTATTCAGTTATAAGAGCTAAAAGGGAGTTAAGAGTTCATTATGAAGACTAATAATAAAAATTATTAAAGTTTCATGTTTCCTAATTATGTACCTACTCTTCTAAAGATATTAGGATTTTTGATCCTTTGTTTGTATTTTATGGATAATTATGCTTAAAATCACATAATAATAGGTGAAAATGATAGGCTCTCTATAATAATATCTCTATCCTATGGTGTATATGGACTCATTTTCATAGATTTATTTTGGCCTTGTGACTCTAAAAACAATCCAATCTTGGAATGTTCTATTGTGAATCTATTCAATATCTGAAAAATTTATATTCATTGAATTATTCCATGTTACCTCTTAGATAAATCATAAATGATATTGATCCCTACAATGTAAGGTCCTTCACCCAAGTATTTAATTGGGAATCACTTGTTAAAGTATTTATTCACTAACTGTAATATTACTATATCATTTCTAATTAGTAATATTTCATTATCATATACTACTATGAAAATAATTTCACTCACATTAAACCACTCATAGGAATATAGCCCACATTCATTATTTAGGATACCAAATTCCGTTATGGATTTATCCAAGTAAATGTTATATGATTTTTATTCATTATTGAATCCATAAATAAATCTATGAAACTTGAATATCATTTTGGAATCATGTGGCATAAAAAACCCTTCTAGATTTGTCATATAAACATCTTACAAAAGGTTCTCATTAAGGAAAGATATATTGTAATCCATACTCTATATCTCATATTCATATAAGTATTCTATGAAAAGTATAATTTTAATTCATTTTACAATAGGTACTAGATAAAAGTTTTAGTCAAAGTATATTACTAGATGTTTCTTAAACCCTTTAAAAACCATTTTTAATTTATATTTATTAACTTCACCTTCTAGGTATAGTTTTTTCTCGAATTCCCATATTCACCCAACTAGTTTTACATATACAAATGAATTAACCAAAAGCTAAACCTGGTTATGATACATAGAATCTATCTCAAGATTCATGAATTATTGAAAACATGTATCTTTAGAGCTATTTACGACCTTCTTATATGATAAAATCTCATCATTATCAACTAATAATGAGTAAAAATCCTTGATAAATATAAAAACACATATGTTTGTTTCTATAACCTCAATTGTTCTCTTACACAATAATCATGGCTTTGGAATAACCTCTTCCATGATGAGTTGTATAATTTGTTCCTATTCTAACTCCTATGTATCCTGAACGTAAACTTTATTGAAGACAATATTGGTCCCACTATCTCTTTTAAATATGTGATCCCTTTCAAGGAACAAGAAGTGTATGGTCACAATTAACATTTGATCTAAGAGGTTATATAGTTAATATTCTATTTTTACATGGGATATCTTATAAAGATATACATTGAGAATCATATTTCTAGTTTTCTACTATAAATGGCCTAAATTCCTGCTTTGAAACCCCACACATGTAAGTTAGGAAACACATATTTCCTCCAATACATTAACAGATATAAAATTATATTTTACAATTTAGTTGGAACCTGGTGTAGTATATTTTCTACAGTCTATAATCACATCCCTAAAAAAATAGAAGATTTTCATAAATCATCATTGACTTCACCATGTCCCACAATGAATAATTACTCCTTTCATTAACACCATCTCACTGTTGTGTATAAATAGGAGTGAGATGATATAGAATCCAAAACACCATTAGATAGTTGATGAACTCTAATGTAAGATATTTTTGACCTCAAAATGATAAAATAGTCTTTATCTTTATACCAATATTATTCTCCAATTCATTATTCAACTTCATAAATTTCTAAAATGATTCAAACTTATACCACATGAAGTATAAATATATGTATCTACTCAATTAAACAGTAAAAGTTATGATGTAATAATACCTAAGTAACATCCCGACACGAGATCCACTAAACCCATACCCAGATATGGTGGGTCACATGGCCCCAAGAGCACCCCCCATATGCCAAAGGCTGCTGAATAGCAGTGAAGTTGTAAAGGTGGTATGGTGGGGAGACTATACCTTTATATTAAAGTGGCATAGTGGAAAAAATTAGATTAAATAAATTGATAAAGCGTAATATAAACAGATAGAATCAATGAACTGTGGAATCGTAAACATATAACTTAATAAGTAAACAATAGAAGATAATAAACTAAACAACTGATAATAATATAAATATCCTCTACTATAGTGTCTGATACATGGATGCATGGTATGCTGTAATATTGAAAAGAAACAGGAAGATACAAGCATGCTATACAATAATAAAAAAAAGACAAAAAGAAAAAAAAAACTCTCCATAATCATCCCAAACCTATGTCTGGTCATATGCTACTAATCACCAACTATAAGAAGCATAATGAACAACCTATAGAATGAAAATTTCCCTTATCAATAACTTCAGACATATATCTTCCTAGGTACCATAGGCATCCCAAGTAAGGTGTGAGATAAAAGTCTTAGTAGGCCACCACTAATGGCATCTACATGTAATCTAAGCAGTTCTTCTAACTAAACCATGTGAAGGTATAATAGAATAAGTAAATAAATGATGAAATAAATAACTAGGCCACTCAGGTTCCTAAGGGATACCAAATTTCTCTACTTTATTTATCTCATTTCCAAAAGGAATGTCTGAATAATCACTATATATATAGTAGTAACATATATAGTATAATTATATATATATATATTTCATCCACCTATATGAACCAAGTATGTACGGACGTAAGTGGTCATATACTTGGAATACTAGTGTTGTTTGGACCAGGTCATAACTTAGAAATCCATTACCTGTCTAAAAATCCAACAAGCTCAGGCAATAGGTTATATTCCCTACATCCCAATAGAGGGAGAGATGTCACGCAACAACACTTGGGATGGCGAGTGAGCTGTCATGGAAATACTCTTATCATGGAATGTGGTGCGTAAGACCAATGCTTATATAGTATCAATGGTGTGATGTATCATGACCAAAACTTGATGTAAGGGAGCATGATACAATCATTCTCAACTAGTCCCTTAACATCATATCACAACATCAATAAGGCATATAATGAATATAACTATCATGGGACATTACCTACCACCCATCTCTTTTACCAGCCCTTATATGTAAATAAGGCATATTAACATTTATAATATATCCATGATCCAAGTTCATTTAATCCATTTATTACATAAAACTAATCAAAGTATGGCTATTTAAAGTTATAAGACTCATGGAGGCACTTTGGGGGGAGGGGGTGCAAACATTGATGGGAAATTACCTACAAGGAAAATTCCATTTATAAAGAATTCCAAAAAGCATAATATATTACATATAATTAATCCATTTGATTTAATTTAATAATAAAAACCTATCACGTGTTAACCATTTCATTTAATTATTTAATCCAATTTACCAAGATATGGAAATAGAATTTATAAGCTCAAAGTGTCAATTGGTGGGTGTCATGGCCATGTGGAAAAATACTACATGTGAAATTACCTTAACAGGCTAGCCCAAACACCTAATAGGTGCTTGAAATCATTTAACACATATATACATGGAGGAAAAACCATCTAAAGGCCAATCCGAAAGCTAAATGGGCATTCCAGACATTTTAGAATTTAACCATTTTAGTGAAATTGAGCTTGGCACACCCAAGGGGTGTCCATAAGTGTGGAAACCAACCTCTAAACCACAAAATAAGATTCAATAAACATGTATCTAAATTCTAGGGTCAATTAGACATTAAGAAATCAATATAAAAATGATTATTGGAATAATATGGCATGCGAAAAAATGGATAATCTATGAGATGACACAAATTGAAGGGAAAACAAAGTGACCACCTATGAAAAGGACATAAATGAATCCTCACTCGATATCAACCCAGATTCAATGTAGTTTGGAAGAGATATGAGAAACGATCCAATGCCCTGAAAATAGGGCATACGAGCCTATGGATAAATAGTGAAATGGATTTGAAGATTATGATTGATAGGATTTGATATACTAGGGGAACTTACCGAGACATATCCAATGCTTCCGAAGGATTGAAGAATAGAAAATTGATGGAGAATTTGTTCAATGACTAGTTTAGGGTGTTCTTGAGCTCAAATTGAGAAGAAGAGGGGTGTTCGACCTTTTGAGGAGGAAGGTAAATAGGAAATAGGGTTTTAAGTTAAATTAAGGGTAAAATGTAATTTCACCCCAATATATCAAGGTGTATGGTTTAGCCGCACAATTTGGAAAAACCGTGCACAAACCGTGCTCATTTCACTACACTACTGGAAATATAATATTTCCCAATGGTTCACAACCGTTGGAAAATCCCCTCTAACTGTTGGTATATGATATAACAACGGTTGTGATAACCGTAGGGAAGTAAGCCGTTGGGAAAAGGTTTTCCCAACGGTTTACTGGAAACCGTTGGTATAGGCTCACAAAAGCCACCCTATCCCAACGGTTCTGCCAAACGGTTGGGATAGTTTTTCCCAACAGTTTGGGAGAACCGTTGGGAAATATCAATATCCCAAACTCTTTCCCAATGGTTTAGAACCGTTGGGAAAAGAGATATTTACCAACGGTTCAATGAACCGTTGGTGAAAACTTCTTTAGGATTATATGCCAATGGTTTTAAACCGTTGGCATACCCTATGCTGCAAATTGCAGCACCCTGCAATTTGCACAGCCCCTATCCATCCGGCCCCTCTCCGTCAGGCCTCATTTTGACCTCATTTTCAATCCAATTATTGTACCTGCAATAAAATAAAAGATACATATACAATTACGAACTAATTCATACACATTTAACATATAATGGATCCTGAAACTATACAGATCCATAATTAAATTAGAATTCATAACGTAATTATAAACGTACATAATTCATATAGAATTCAATTTAAAATTTAGATGACAATTATATGTGGAATCTGAAATTCAATTCATAATTTGATCGGTTTTTTCTATACCATATATTTTTACCTCAAATGATGTCCATTTTAAACAAAATACATACACCTGAAGTGATACCGGCCACACCGCACCCCAGATTGAGGCGGGGTTGACTCGGACACGTCACATTTGACCCATGGATCGTTGTGCTAAAGTATCGACACAATCCGAATGCGTTTGGTCGGTTTTCCATATGCCAGTTGATGTTTTTCACTTAAAATGACGTCCTTTTGAAACAAAAGACGGACACTATGAGTGGTGCCGACCACACCGCGTCTTTAATTGAGGTGGGGTTGATTCGTACACGTCAAATATTACCCATGGATCATTCTCCTAAAGTTTAAATGGAAACCGAATGCGTTTGGTCGGTTTTCCGTATGTACTTAAAATGTTGTCCATTTTAAACAAAATAGTGACACTTAGACTAATCCTGACAACACCGCGACTCAGATTCATCCCGGTTTGGCTCGTACATTTCACATATGACCCATGGATCGTTGTGATAAATTATCAAAAGATTCTGAATGCGTTTGGTCAGTTTTGCGTATGCCAGTTGTTCTTTTCATTTATAATCATGCCCATTTTAAACAAAAGAGACAGAGTTAGAGTGGTGTCGGCCACACCGCGTCTCGGATTAAGATGGGGTTGACTTTTACACGTCACATATGACCCATGGATCGTTGTGCTAAAGTATCGATAGAATCTGAATGCGTTTGGTCGTTCTTCCGTATGTCAGTAGATGCCTTTCACTTAAAATGACATCCTTTTGAAACAAAAGACGGACACTTTGAGTGGTGTCAGCCACACCGCATGTCGGATTGAGGCGGGGATGATTCGTACACGTCACATAGGACCCATGGATCGTTCTCCTAAAGTTACAATGGAAACCGAATGTGTTTGTTCGGTTTTCCGTATGTACTTAAAATGGTATCTATTTTAAACAAAAGAGAGCCATTTAGACTGATCCCGGCCACAACGCGGCTCGGATTGACCCGGGTTGGCCCGTACACATCACATATGACCCTTGCAACATTCTAATTATTATTCGTGACGTGTACGCGCAGACAGCACGTCAATCGGACGTGCGGTTTGCGCGGTATGACTCAATATTCGTGTTTTAAGTGATGCACGCGCTTCGTAAACGCGCGTGAGGGTGGTCCAAACGGGCCGAACGATTTCGGAATGGCCTGAAATCATACGAAAAATACGGGTGAGTGATTTATGAAGTGGTCGAGTAGACGACATGTCAATCGGATGTGCCGTGTGCCCGCGGCGACCGACAACGCAGTTCTGGTGTCATAAACGGCCAAAACGGGCGTCAAACGGTCCAATTCATAGAGGATGACCTTGGATTGAGCTGAAACCACCGTGTAACATTCTAATTATTATTCGTGATGTGTACGCGCAGACGGCATGTCAATCAGACGTGCGGTTTGCGCGGTACGACTCAATATTCGTGTTTTAAGTGATGCGCGCGCTTCGTAAACGCGCGTGAGGGGGGTCCAAACGGGCCGAACGAAGTCGGAATGGCCTAAAATCAGACGAAAAATATAGGAGAATGATTTCTGAAGTGGTAGAGCAGACAGCATGCCAATCGGACATGCCGTGTGCCCGCGGTGACCGACAACGCAGTTCTGGTGTCATAAACGGCCAAAACGGGCGTCCAACGGTCAAATTCATAGAGGACGACCTCAGATTGAGCTGAAACCACCGTGCAACATTCTAATTATTATTCATGACGTGTAAGAGTAGACGGCACGTCAATCGGATGTGCGGTTTGCGCGGTACGGCTCAATATTCGTGTTTTAAGTGATGCGCGCGCTTCGTAAACGCGCGTGAGGGTGGTCCAAACGGGCCGAACGATTTTGGAATGGCCTGAAATCAGACGAAAAATACGGGTGAGTGATTTATGAAGTGGTCGAGCAGATGACACGTCAATCGGACGTGCCGTGTGCCCGCGGTGACCGACAACACAGTTCTGGTGTCATAAACGGCCAACACAATTGGAACATGGGCAGTGTATGCGACCACTATCTGAAGCATTGTGAAATGCAAAATCTATAAAGCTCTTAAAATTGTTTTGAAAATCGCTTGAGATACGATCGGTTTCATACATCCAACTTCTGTCCATTCTGTAAAAAGAATTCATATAAGTCATTTTATCATAAACAATTCAATAGGATTGAACTTTAATAGAAAATACATTTAAGTAAACGATAAAGGAAGAAAATAATCATGGTATCAACTACACATGTGAAAAAAACATACTAATGTGTTATTGAAAAAATGTAAAACCAACAAGAACTTAATGTGTTATCACATCAGAGCATGCCTCATCCCATAACCATATTAGTAGGGTATCCTCATATGCGATTTACCTTTTTGAATTAATATGCACTTCCTCACCAGGTACCTGAGTAGATTTCATAGATATAATCATCTCACATCCTGTAAGGCTTCCATTATGTATGATCTGCAGAATAATTTGAGTGATCATGAACCATGCATGGGATCTTCCCATGATCACTATAGATTATGAGAAGGAATTATGATAGGTCACGTGAGGAACATCAAACACATATTTTAGATAATTTGAGACATAATATAATAAAATAATGTATAAATCTATGGAATTTGCGATAAAAGGTGGGTTGTCCACGGGGGTTAATGATGTTCGGATGGGGGGTTCGCGAGAGCACGGCCACCCCCTATGGCCAGCCCACCCACCCCCCCTGGACATCCCGCCCACCCCTCCTTGACAGCCCGGCCACCCCCGTGGACAGCCCGTCCACCCTTGTGGACAGCCCGCCCACCCCCGTACCCCCCTGGACACCCCGTACCCCCCTGAGATAGCCCCGACCACCCTCCCAAACAGCCCACACCCCCCTCCCCTGCAACCCCACCACCACCACCTAGGCATACCAACCCCCCTGGACACCCCACACACCCCTCCCCCACCAGGACACCCCACCCAGACCCCCAGGACAGCCCACACCCCCTGGACAGCCCCGCCCACCCCCGTGGACAGCCTTTCCCACCCTCGTGGACAGCCCCGCCCACCCCCGTGGACAACCCACCCACCCCCGTGGACACCCCCTACCCCCTAGACACCCCAACCACCCCCGTGGACAGCCCACCCACCCCCCTCGACACCCCTTCTCCCTATGGACAGCCCCCCACCCCCTTGGATAGCCCGCCCACCCCCTGGACACCCCTACCCCCTGTGGCCAGCCCACCCACCCCCCCTGGATAGCCCGCCCACCCCTCCTTGACAGCCCGCCCACCCCCGTGGACAGCCCGTCCACCCTTGTGGACAACCCGCCCACCCCCGTACCCCCCTGGACACCCCGTACCCCCCCGGGATAGCCCCGCCCACCCTCCCAAACAGCCCACATCCCCTCCCCTGCAACCCCACCACCACCACCTAGACATACCAACCCCCTGGATATCCCACACACCCCTCCCCCACAAGGACACCCCACCCAGACCCCCAGGACAGCCCACACCCCCTGGACAGCCCCGCCCACCCCCGTGGATAGCCTTTCCCACCCCCGTGGACAGCCCCGCCCACCCCCGTGGACAACCCACCCACCCCCGTGGACGCCTCCTACCCCCTAGACAGCCCAACCACCCCCGTGGACAGCCCACCCACCCCCCTCGACACGCCTTCTCCCTATGGACAGCCCCCACCCCCTTGGATAGCCCGCCCACCCCCCTGGACACCCCTACCCCCTGTGGCCAGCCCACCCGCCCCCCTGGATAGCCCGCCCACCCCTCCTTGACAGCCCGACCACCCCCGTGGACAGCCCGTCCACCCTTGTGGACAGCCCGCCCACCCCCGTACCCCCTGGACACGCCGTACCCCCCTGGATAGCCCCACCCACCCTCCCAAACAGCCCACAACCCCCTTCCCTGCAACCCCACCACCACCACCTAGACATACCACCCCACTTGGACACCCCACACACCCCTCCCCCACCAGGACACCCCACCCAGACCCCCAGGACAGCCCACACCCCCTGGACAGCCCCGCCCACCCCCGTGGACACCCCCTACCCCCTAGACAGCCCAACCACCCCCGTGGACACCCCCTACCCCCTAGACAGCCCAACCACCCCCCTAGACAGCCCAACCTACCCCCTAGACAGCCCAACCAGACCCCCAGGATAGCCCACACCCCCTAGACAGCCCCGCCCACCCCCGTGGACAGCCTTTCCCACCCCCGTGGACACCCTCGCCCACCCCCGTGGACAACCCACCCACCCCCGTGGACACCCCCTACCCCCACAATCCATTATCCAAAACATATCAAATTGGTTTGTACACAATCCATAATTCCCACAATCCATTATCCAAAACATGTAAACGTTCACGATAGCCTCCCCCAACTCTGATTTATATGTTTTGAACACTCTCCTTCCAAACATAGAATACAAAAACATTAAAGAAGTCTTCACAAACACAAACAATATCCTATTTAGATATTAATTTCAATAATCAATTAAACCACCAACACCTGGAAAAAATATATTCATTAAAACAACTACAACAATATGGTTGAGATCAAATTTTACCTATTCGTATGGGGGTGTACCTGTTGGGATGGGGGTTGCTGGTGTTCGTATTCGCGAGAGCAGTGGAGTCGGATGGGGTTCGGGAGAGCAGCGGAGCGAATAGATTAGGGCTTTGTCCAAATGGGGAGAGGAGATCGCGATCTGGAATTTGGGGGAAACCTTTGCCAATGGTTCCAGTGAACCGTTGGGAAATGTGTGAGTTTAGCACCCCTTTCCCAATGGTTCCAGTGAACCGTTGGGAAAGGGTCCACCGAAATTCCCTTTGCCAACGGTTTTGTTAAACCGTTGGCAAAGGCTCACTATACCAACGGTTTAAGTAAACCGTTGGTATACTACCGTTGGGAAAAGACTAAATTCCAGTAGTGCTACTACATGGGGAACACCGCATGAATAGGCGCATGGTTTAACTAACTGTGTAGACCGTACAAAATGGATCTATCCCATATCTACAATGGGATACATGAAAATGCTCCTTGGGTCACATGTTTGTAGAAAAACCATACAACCCAGTCTATTTTTCCCTTTTAGAGATCTGGGATACGAACGAGAGCCAAACGCTCCCGTGACCTACTTGTCTTGATTAAGACTCAAAATTATGGCTGTTTAAAGTATTGAAATTGAAAAACTAATTATTATTACCTTCAATGAAAATATGGGTTGTTACAACCTCTCCTCCTTAAAGCAACTCGTCCCTGAGTTGGACTTATTTGGGTAAAGAGGTATCACCATAAAATATTTCCATCCACGAAGAGCATATATCATCTTCCCCATCCCATGTCTCATCCTATACATATCCATGCATCTATAGAAACTGTACCAGTGGAACTGACTTACCTAGGAGTTTCTTCATGCTCCAATAAACAAAATGCACTAGATACTCCTTGAAGTAAGGATCTACATCCAATTCAATCTCATCAGGATGAATGATGTGTGACAACCCTGGATAATATTAGAGAAGCTAAGTTACATAAAAGACATCATGCATAGAAAAATATCTTTGAGGAAGTTCCAACTGGTGACCCACTGATCCGATCTGTTTCCCAACCTCAAAGGGTCAAATGAACCTCAATGAGAGCTTACCCTACATTTGAATATGTCTATGGCCCATCCTGGGAGACACTGACAAGAAAAACTGGTCTCTGACATTGAATTCAAGAGACTTCCAATGATTTTGGGAATATTACTATTGTCTAGAATGAGCTTTCAACATGCACATCTTGATTAATTAGACCTTCCCTATAATCACCTACACAAGATGTGGTCTAAGAATAGTTTCTTCCCCTACCTATATCTAACACAGAGGTGAGCAGAAAAGCCTTCTATATAGGATTCATAAGGATCCATCTCGATAGTATCCTAAAAGTTTTTATTATAATAGAACTTAATAAGGGGAATGTGTTTTTTCCAAGAACCTCCAAAATCAAGAAAAAATGCATGGAGCATGTCCTATAGAACCTGAATCATACTCTCCTTCTATTCATTGGTCTGTGGGTTATATGACATGGTCAGAAGTACCTATGTACCCAAGGCCTTATGCAAACCCTTCTAGAACAGTGAGGTGAAACATGAATCTATGTTAGAAACAATAGAACATGGATCTCCATGGTGATATCCAACCTATCTGATGTAAAAAATTTCTAGATCATCTACTGTGAAGGTCTCTCACATAGGTAAGAAGTGTGAAACCTTTGTCAAATAATAAATGACAACCCACACTATATTATTTCCCCAAGGTGATCAGGGTATACCAGTCAATAAATCCATTGAAACATCATCCCATTTTCAATTGGAAATGGACAATGGATGAAAAATCCCTGTTGGTCATTGTTGTTTTTCCTTTACCTAATGACATGTGGAACACCTATTGATGAAGTTGGAAATCTCATATTTTATACTAGGACACCAATACTGTCGCCATAGATCCTGATACATTTTGGTAACACATGGGTGAATTGCCAATGATGAGGTGTAAAATTCCCACATAATATACTTTCTGATGTTTTTTTGGGACCCATAAACGCCCAAGAAACAATAATGAATCATCCCCATCCATGGTCCAACCTAAAGATGTTTCATTATCTGAAAAGTTTTCCCTCAGGGAAAGGCATTCAGGATCAGATAACTGTCTCATTCTAACTCGTTCCAGAAGAGTACCAGTAACTAATGAGGATGTGAGGATAGTTTGACCATGGTCCTCTCTAACCTCAACATGTGTCTCTGATAATAAGGCCATAAGCATCCATTCACCACTAGATTCGTGAAATACATACGTCTAAGTCTTTTATCTTAGATAATTAGCTACCGAATTTCCTTTTCCAAGCATATAGGAGAGATCAAAATCAAATAACTATAGGAACTCAACCCACCTGCGCTACTTGATATTGAGATCCCACTATGTGAATATGTATTTGAGGCTTTTTTGATCAGTTAATACCACAAAATTCTCTCCCAGTATTTAGTGCCTCCAAAAATATGTGGAATGAATCACAACACCGTGAGAAAGGTTATGCGTTGGGTAATGTTATTCATGAGGCCTCAACTAAAGAGACTCGCATGAAAAAACTCACTAATACTACATCAGAAAAATTCCAAGAAAGATACATGATATCTCAAAATATATAATATATCTCATGCCTGGCTCTGGCAGAATCAGAATCGGTACTAAAGTCTAATGGCACTTAAAGTCCTGAAAGGCTACTTCATAAGATTCTGATCGTACAAATTTCACACCCTTCTATTTCAAGACCGTAAGTGATGTTTCAAGGTTTGAGAAATCTTGGATGAATCATATGTAATATCTAACAAGACCTTAGGAACTTCGGATGTCAAATACATTCTTGGGCTACTCCCAAAAAACTATAGATCTCACTTTTATTGGGTTTATTAAAATTGCTTACTCTGAGATGATGAGACATAATAAGTGAAATTTATCAATCCAGAAGTAGAATTTAGTGAGCCTAGCATAGAGATGGTTCTCTCTCAGTGTATTTAGTATGATCTTAGGATGGGTTTCATGTTCGTGTATTGAGTATGAATACACTAAGATATCATCAACATAGGAAACCACAAATGAATCTAGATATAGGTGGATGACCTGGTTCAAAAGAACCATGAAAATTGAAGGTGCGTTTGTGAGTATGAATGACATAACCTAGTACTCATAAAGACTGTACCTTCACTTGAAAGCTATGTAAAGTATGTCTAAAGTCCTGACATGCACCTGATGATATGCCAACATCAGATCTATTTTTGAAAACACTTCCACTCCTCAAAGATGATCAAAGAGTTCATCTATTCTAGGAAGTGGATACCAGTTCTTAATAGTGAGTTGATTCAACCGACGATAATACACAAAGAGCCTAAGGGTACCATAAACCTTCTTTTCAAAAATGACTAGTGAAACCCAAGGAGAAGTTTTGGGTCTTATAAAATGTTTAACCTCAAGATCCTCCAATTGCTTATTGAGCTTTAGAATATCCTTAGGTGCCATACTATATGGAGGAATGGTCACTGGTGCTTCTCCTAGTGTAAGTTCAATAATAGACTCCACCCGTAACCCTGGAGGTAGACTAGAGAAGTCATCAAGAAATTCATCTCTAAAATGCTCCACTATATGAGAAAAATAGCAGGTTATAACCCCTGGTCATCAAGGAAAATACAGGAGATCTAAGCTTTCAAACTACATAGCCTCGACTACTTAGACCCTTCTCGTGTTGTACTGACACCACATTCTCCATTATGCACGTTCCCAATTCCATTCTCTAATGTAAACAGCACCCTACAATTATAACATTCAATATTGTCTCTATAGTTAAGTAACCAGTCCACCATGATGATTATGTCAAACCCTATCATGTCAAGGATGAAGATATTCCATAAAAAAAGATATCTTCCGATCTCAAGTGGATAGTCCCTATAATGGTGAACACCCTTTGAGTAGATACCTAACAATGTGTCTAGTTACATAACTCCATGAATGTTCTCAATCTTGAGGCCCATAATTCCATTGATTTCCTCATACATAAATTACTGAGACATGCCTATATCAAATAATGAAGACACTAAAGTTTGGTTACTAGAATAGTAACTTATACAATAGAAGATTAGGTGATTTGAACCTCTAGTATAGGGTGGACTACTTCTAACTGGATTTTATTACGGCACTAAGTCACTGCATGACTACCTTGAGCAAGCCCGCTCTGCTCGCACTGAGAATCATATGTCCAGTTGTCTCTACCTTGACCACCACCTCAGCCTGATTGACCAGTGGTATTCTAGCTGCCTTCTAGACATGATCCTACTAGTCTAGCTCCTGACCAAGGATTAAGTTCATATCCTTGCTTAATAGGCACTGGAGGGAAAGGCCTATGGAAGTGATCTATAATCCCCATCCTATCGCATCCTCTACACTCAACTGGATCGCATGGGCACTATGGTTTTGTATTCCATGGCTTCCACCACTATTGATAGATAAGAAATAAATATCTATGAAGATACTAAATATTAATACCTCTACAAGGAGCCTCATTGAACATATTTTCCCAAAAGATAAATCAGTGATAGATTTAGGTTCTGAACCACCCTAATTCGCAGCATCAGCTTCCCTCCAAGTTCCACTATGTAATAAAAGACTAGTTGATGATTTCAAAATCGTCGTTAACCTAAACACCTTGAACTGTGATTGTATGGAATATACCAACCCATCCTTGAATCTCATGGTGGTCATAAGATCATCAGAAACTAGAAAAGTAGAAAACTACTACAGCTCAGTGAAACGAGAAGAACACTCTTTGACAGACATGCTCTCATACTACAGGTTCATGAATTCTCAAGATTTGTTATCCCTCAGAGTTTGGGTAAAGAAGTAGTCATAGAAGATGGTATGTAAATCCACCCAGACCATGTCACAATGCCGATCTACCTGGGAGATGACATCCCACCACTACATGGATGAATCTTGTAGCATATAAGATTCTATCATGAACCTATTCTCAAGAGTAATCTCTAGATGCTCAAATATAGATAGGAACACCTCGAACCAAGACTCCATAGCATGTGGTCCACCATACCTTGAGAGGTGGGGGATGTTGTTGCTGAAAATTGCGAGCCAACTCATCCATGATCGGTGTAGGTTGAACTACACATTCCATCAATTGAAACAAAAATAGGAAACCCTCTCAGAACTGGGAATCATTCCCATATCTATAACCGAAAGAGGTTCCAAAGGTCGAACTACTAGAGGAATCACTGGCGGTTTAGGTCCCTCTGCCTTAGGATCATGGTCTTCACCACCATCCGAGTGTATGACAGGAGGATGTCACAGTGACATGACAATGCAATTCCAAATGCATGACTTATAATATATTTAATAAACTTAAAATATTTCACTTAATAAACTAAGACAAGTATAAAGTCTTCCTATAGAAATAATCATTCTTCTCTTCTTTCTTCAAAATCTAGGTCTAGACAATAGAAGATACCATAAAATTCTATAAGAATGTACAAGATACCCACTAACCACTAATAAGGCTGGACATGGGTTTAAGTCTCTATGTATGAAATATAGAGGATATATGTTTTCAAGTTAAAAGTAATTTTCCTTTGAATTTTTATGTTATTTAAACATTTAAATCACATAGAATGGTTGAATCAGATAGTATACCATTTTATAATCCATACGGGTCTATACTCCTTATGAATCAAAACATGGAATCCACATGAACCACACCATAACACGTCCCAGATCACAGGACCAATGACCCATAGCTCCACATTCCATAATTGACTGCTTAAGGTATATGCTTTAATTTACTCAGGAAAAAATTGGTAGGATAAGGAAAGAACTTTAAGTATCAATTATTTTTTCTAATACCTCTAAGAAATTTCATCATAATTAAATATAATTAAGGTATTAATAATATGTGATAGAAAAATTCACACAAAAAATAAACGTGACATGGAAAGATTCATTATATATTAGTCTTATTGTGACTATTAATGAGCATGTCACAATTCTCCTTACCCTCATATCATTGGGACAAGGATGAAATAAATTCTGAATTAGAATAATAATAATAACCACAAAAAAACATGTGAATCACACAATGGTGAAATGATATAAAAAATTATTGGAAAAAAATAGAACAACAACTATAATTTAGGAAACTCATCCTTTACCCTAAACAAGGGTTCGTAACACCCAAGAATGGATTATGACCAAGTTAAAAGCATTCCCAATTTCAAATCTATTAACTCCAAATAGTAAGGAAATAAGATATCCACTCTGATACAACTTTGTAATGTCCTGAACTAGGATCTACTTAACCTGTGCCCCGAGCCAGTGAGTCACCTGGCCTCATGCACACCTCCCTGTATGATAGAGGCTGCCAACTTGAAGATAGGGTGTAAAGGTGGTATGGTGGGGAGAATATACCCTGATATCAGAGTGGAACATCAGATACAATCAGATAAAATCATCATCAGAAGCATAATATAAAGAGACAAAATCATTTAACTGCGGAAGTGTAAACAAATAACCAAATAAGTAAGCAGTAGAAGATAATAAACTGAAAAACTAATAATAATATCAAAATCCTCTAGGACATTTTATGATACATAGATGCATGATGTGCAGTAATACAGAAAAGAAAGAGTTAGATGTAAGCATTCTATACAATAATACAAAAAATAAAAAAATGATACAAACTGCTTCATAAGCATCTTGATCCTATGCTCGATACTCTTCTTATAATCCCATCTATAAGTAGTATAATAAACAACATGTAAAAGGGTGATTTACATTGTCAATACATATAGATGGATAATATTCTGAGGCACCAAAGGCAGTCTGAGTGGGGTGTGAGGTAAAAATCTTAGTAGGCCACCACCAATAGTGTCTACTTATAATCCAAGAAGTTTTCATAACTAAATAGTTTACAGGTATAAAATAATAATTAGAGAAATGATGAAATAATTAACTAGGCCTCTTAGGCTTCTATGGGACACTTGATGACTCTACCTATTTTTGGCTCATTACCGAAAGGAATTTCTGAACAGTCACCATATATATATTAGTAACATATATAAATATATATATATATTAGTAATATATATATATATAGTATAATTATATATATTTCTTTCACCTATATGAACCAAGTATGTGTGTAATTAAGTGGTTATAAACCTGAAATACTAGTACTGGATGGACCAGAGAATAAATCAGACATCCATTACTAGTATAATGAGCTCATAAACTTAAGAAATAGGGTACATTCCCTACATCCCAAAATAGTGAGATATATCATGAAAAACACCTAGTATGGTGAGTGAGACGTCACAGAAACACTATTATCTTAGAACGTGGAACGTAATCCCAACGACCATATATTATAACTGGCGTGAGACATCATTATCAACACCCGATGTAAGGGAGCGTGATACTACCATGCTCAACTAGTCCCTTACCTTTTTATCACAACTTCTATAAAGGCATATAATGAATATAAATATCATGTTATATTAATTTCCACCCAAATATTTTATCATACCTTATTTGTAAATAAGGAATATTAATATTTATAATATAGTCACGAGGCATTACCTCCCATTGAAATCATTAGCCAAGATAATTTAATCCATTTATTCCATACATCTAATAAAATTATGGCAATTTAAAGTTATATGACTCATGGAGGCACTGAGTGTGGGTGCCAACATTGATGGGAAATTACTTACAAGGCCAATTACCTTTATAAATAAAGACAATAAGAATAATATATTACATTTAATCAATCCCTTTAATTCATTTGAAGAAAGGTAACCCATCATGCATTAACCATTTCATTTAATTCAATCATCCAATATACCATGACATTTCAATAACATTTATAATCTCAAAGTGTCAGTATCATATCTAAGTGGAAAAAGCATAAATGGAAAATTCCCTTAAAAATATAGGGAAAAAACCTAAGAGGTGCTTGAAATCATATAACACTTACATACATGGAGGCAAAACCATCTAACATTCAAGTCGAAACCTAAATGGGCATTCTAGACAATTGAGAATTTTTCCATGTTAGTGAAATTTAGATTATCACACCCAAGGGGTGTCCATAAGTGTGGAAACCAACCTCTAAACCACTAAACAAGATTAGACAAACAAGTATCTAGGTGAAAGGGTCAATTAGACATGAAGAAATAAAGAAAAAAGGGATGCTCAGAAAAATCCAGCATAAGGTAGAACATCATAGATATAAGATAAAAAACTCAAAGGGAAAATTCTGTGACCACCTAACTCATGGACATAGATGACTCCTCATTCGATATCGGCCTTAGATTTGAAGTAGAATGAAAGAGATCTGAGAAAAAATCCAATTCCCTAAAAACAGGGCATATGAGTCTACGACTAAATAGTGGAATGGATTACATGATTAACTTTGAGAGGAATTGACATACTAGGGGTTCTTACCAAGACAAGTCCAATGATTTCAATGGATCAAAGAAATAACATCGGATGGATAAGTTTCCTGAATTCAACATTGATAATGATTGCGTTTTGAGATTTGGGAAGAGATTGTGTGTGCCTTGTGATTCACAGTTGAAGAGAGAGTTGTTATGTGAAGCTCATAGTTCTCCGTTTTCAGTTCATCCTGGCAGTACTAAGATGTACATAGATCTGTGGGAGTATTACTGGTGGGATGGAATGAAAAGAGATATTGCTGATTTTACTGTGAAGTGTTTGACTTATCAACAGGCTAAAGCAGAGCGACAGTTACCGAAAGGGATGCTTCATCCTTTACCAGTGCCAGAGTGGAAATGGGAGAATATATCCATGGACTTTGTTGTGGGATTACCGAAGACATCTCGAGGTAATAGTAAAATCTTGGTTATTGTTGATCACTTGACTAAATCTGCTCATTTCCTTGCTATACGAGATACTTTTTCCTTAGATCAACTTTCCCATTTGTATCTTAAAGAGATAGTCAGGTTACATGGAGTTCCTATCTCCATTGTATATGACCGCGATCCTAGGTTCACTTCTAACTTTTGGAAAGGCCTTCAGAAGTCGTTGGGTACTGAATTAAATTTTAGTACAACATTTCATCCTCAATCAGATGGGCAGTCAGAATGAACAATTCAGACCTTGGAGGATATGCTTTGAGCTTGTTCGATGGATTTTCAGGGAAGTCAGGACCAACATCTTTCTTTGGTTGAATTTTCATATAATAACAGTTTTCATTCCAGTATACAGATGGCACCATTTCGGGCATTATATGGGAAGCAGTGTCAAACTCCAGCTTTTTGGGATGAAGTGGGTGAAAGAAAGCTGATGGGACCAAAATTGGTAGATGAGATGGCAGAAAAAGTTCAGCTGATTCAGAAACACATGAGAATAGCTCAGAGCAGGCAGAAGAGTTATGCGGACAACAGGAGGAAGGATCTATCTTTTGAGGTAGGTGATCATGTTTTTCTCAAGGTTTCCCCATGGAAAAGTGTGATGCGATTTGGTAAGAAAGGAAAGCTGAGTCCAAGGTTCATTGGACCATATGAAATTCTGGAGAGAGTTGGATCCGTTGCATACCGGGTGGCTTTACCTCCGAGTTTATCTCAGGTACACAATTTTTTTCATGTTTCGATGTTGAGAAAGTATATGCCAGATCCATCTCATGTTTTGAGTCCAGAGGTAGTTCAGATGGAAGAGAACCTATCTTATGAGGAAAAACCGGTCCAGATTCTAGACCACAGGGAGAAAGTATTATGAAATAAGGTGATTAATCAGGTAAAGGTTTTGTGGAAAAACCACATGATGGAAGAGGCAACATGGGAATCTGAAAATGCAATGAGGGATAAGTACCCCCATTTATTTGATAAGTAAATAAATTGCGGGGACGAAATTTTCTAAAGGGGGGAAGGATGTAACATCCCAAGTAATTAATGAATAATATATATTTTTATCTATGTCTATTAATGATTAAGATAGTGTTTTAGAGGATTAAAATGAAAATAAATACAATCTTATGCATGGAATACACTAATATTCTTAAAAGATTGTTTTACTGCCTTTTGATGGCAAACCCTTTTTAAATAAAACTTTTGACAATGTTATAATCTATATTTGTCAAAATAAACATATTCTTTATTATAGGGACATTGAAATTTACATTGGATAAATTTTTGGTATTTTCTGACAATGTTCATTTTTTTAATGAATAGTGAAAAATAGTGCATTTTACATCAAAACTGCTTTTTCATTTAATTTAATTATATGGTTAGATTATATTTTTAATTGGTCTTAAAGTGTAATCTGAATATATTTTTACCATTTAATCCAATGGTGGTCATTGGAATCAATTTCACTTTGAAATTGGACTTAAACTGGTGTTAATCTTTTGATACTTATTGTTTCATAAAAACACGCTTTTTGTCATGACAACGGGAATTAATTATTAAATTAATTAATGTGACTTATATGATTTTAATTTTGTAAAATATACATCATTTTTGAATTCAGAATATCAAATATATCTTAGGGTGAAGTTTCAGTTTTTTCCTGAAAAACTTCAATTTTTGATGAATAGTGAAACCACTAAGTGGTAGTTAAAGAAACTGATTTTTTCATTTAAATGAAACTTTGTCACTTCTGTGATTTGATTTTAAAAAATCCCACATACATGGTTGTCATTAATAAGTAAAATGTGGTTCAATGAGATTAAAATAATTTTTTGGTGAATAGTAACTTTTAAGTTCTTAATCGCGATTAGAGGTAATAGTGTAGTTTAAGGTAAAAAATAATGTTATGATAATATGAGATGAGATTGAAACATGTCCTACCCTTATTGGATGTGTAATGGCCGACCAAGACAATCCATGGGTCAACTTGGGGACCCCATGGAGCCACTTTGGTTGGGAAATGACATAAATATCTTTTTATTTAATGATAAAGTAAAAATGACACAAACATGATATGTTTTACTAAAACAATTTTTAAATGGGGTTATACAAGTCAGATTTTTGATTATAAATAGTCATTGGAAAGATAAAACGATTTCCTACATCATATTATTTTTTTATAATTTTTATACTTTAAATAAATTAAATTATTTATGACATCATAATGATGCAGCGGTGGCCTCATTATTTGACGATTTAAATAAAATGGAAAGATAATGTAAAATCTAAGACCTACACATGTCCAAAACCTATCGGGTGGGTATATTTAGAACCCTTAACACCTTAGCCTCGAATTATATCAATGTGGGACCTTTAAAATCCGAAACCCATTTGAAAATAAAGTAACATTTCTTTATTTCCTAGAGTGCCCCTCCTCTCCTCTTATAAAAGGCCCCCACCTCTACCTCCTTACCCACACTTCCAAAGCCTTTTGCTCGGCCAAAACCTGACCATTTTGTCTCTACACATCCCTCTCTTACTCCTTGAAGCCTCACTTTGGGCATAAGTCTTCCCAGCGAAGCCTTTGAGCTCAAACCAAAGGGAGTTACCCGATTTTAAGGTAATGTCTTCATTTGAGTCCTTTTGTTTTATTTTGCTTCTCCAACCCCCTAAACTATTTTTATTCATTTCTTTTGTAACACCTCCAGTATCTTCAATATACTAGGATGTTTTTATAAAAATTATTCGAGCTACACTTACACACACCTACATATAATGGTTAAAGGACATACTGTTTCTGTGGATGGTGAATTTATGCCTCCCGAAACGATGATTGTTCACCATTCATTTAACACCTTCAAAGGTGGCCATTAAGATGTCACTATATTTATATATGATATATAATATGTTTATGTTTTCCTTAAGATTCTTTATTTTTCATTTTGGGCATACCTTTATGGTTTCCATTATGGGTAAACGCGATATCTTCATTTAAGGAAGTACGGACTACCACCCCCTCAAAGTGATTTGATTCGTTAAATACCATATATGGGATGTATAAAGGATGGAGTTATGATATTATATATGGTATTACACGAGAATTATAATATACCTTTATATCATTATGATTCCATTCTATAAAATGCAAAATAGAAATGAAAGTAGCGTTCATGCATACGTACGACTTACCGTCTCAATGAATGGTGCATTTCATTTCTTACCTCTAAATGATTATGTAATATTATAAATGCATGCATGTAATGGATATATATGACATATATGATATCTACAGCATGAATACAATTCTGGATATAATGGATACATTAACAACTTGTAATTATAAAGGGATTATTTTTTACTCAAGTACCAATGATCGTTAAAACGACCGTTATTAACTTAAATAATTACATAGTGTTCATTACATGGAAATAAGTGATATAAAAGGAATAATGAACTTGAAAAAGGTTATTAAACAAGTAGAAATTAACTCAAGTTTATTATTCAGGAGATTAAAGAACGACCGAGTCAAGTCGGACCCGAGGTATGGGACTTCGTCTCAATCTCCTTTCATTGAGGCATATTTTGTTTTATACACAACCTTCTTTTATATGGTGTATAAACACCTTTGACTTTTACGTTTATTCAAAAGGAATATTTTTTATATGAAGTGTTTACTAAACGACAAAAGGTAATGTTTTTGTCGTACGTATGTGGCGACAATGACTTCTCCACCGCCGTGACCATTATTTGAGTTTCGGCTTCCTCTACAAGCCATGCCTTTTTTAAAAGAAAAATAAATACCATGTTTTACTTTTATTTTATTTTGGTATTGAAAATGGTCTTCAGAATGTTTTTATATCAATGTGTTGTATTGATATCTTGTGATTGAAAGGTGGAAATGTTATGTTTCCTTTATGCATGTTTTATGTGATACGGTTATGTTGAGGTTCTTGGGAATTATTATGAAGACGAGTGGTTCCGTGATAAACTAAGGGTGGGTGAGCCCGATATAGCTCTCCAATGCATTGGGTAACGTTAAGGAGTGAAACGTTAAGGTTTCTCTGAAGAGATTTAGGGAATATACTGTGATGGGTATTCCAAACGTAACCAAGAGGGTTACTCCCTACGTAAGAATGTTATGAATGCCTCAAGTTTCCTTTATGTCTTATGATTTCTATGATTTATTCATGATTTGATGAGGTATGTTAAAGTGCTTATGTTTTATGGGTAAAGTATGATTTCATTCTTATGTATATATGTACCCATGTTTCCTTTCCATATTTTTATATCCCTTACTGAGCTTTTTATGCTCATCCCAAGTTTTTTGAAATGTTTTTCACAGGTCAAGGGAAAGGTACATGATATGATGATAGTGTCAAGGAAGTGCCAAGAAAGAATCCATGTTTCATTTTAAATATGTTTCCATTGATGGGAAAAATGAATACTATCTTTATGTAACCACTTTGTTTTTATGTGGAATGTAATGAAAGTTTTATGATCTAATTCTCTAAAACTCTAAACCCGAAAAGATCCTCAATGTGTAATCTTGTAATAACTCAAGATGAAGTAAGGTTTAAGGCTGGGGCCTTATACAGAATTCCCCTTCACGGGGTTGGCACAATCCATAATGTGCTTGTGTGGGCTCATCCCAACCCACACAGGCCCTTCTCGGGTTTTCGAGGCTCGATTAATTTTTATATAATAAAAAATTAATTGAATTAAATAATTTAATTTTGGTTGTAAATTAAATTAATTAAATATTAATTTTTAGTATAAAATTTTAATTTTAATCTTTAGGTTAAATTAATATAAATTTGGTGTTAAAATAAATAAATAATTAATTAGTTTAATTTTTTTTAAATCAGATTAATTAATGGGGATCGAACAATGAAAAATACTAAATTAAAATAAGTATGAATTTTAATTCAATAAAAATTTTCTTAGAAAAATAAATAACTCACGTTTAATTTTTAATTTATGTATTTATTTTAATATGAAAGTATAAAGCATATTAGAATGATCACAAGCCCTTGGACTAACCAATGATTTCCTAGTGCATATTTTATTCCAATTTTTTAATTATTGCATGGTTTATAATAATTAGTTAAATAAAAGGTGATTTTTGTATTGTATAAGTGTCATTGTATGTGTATGGGTCTGCGTGTCCACTTCAGAGTTTTATTTTATACTCCCCAGACCCCCTCTCATGTGAGTTAGTATTGTTTTATAATGCTCAGATGAGCATTAACGTACTTCACGCTAAGTTATGGTGACACACCAGACCAGAGTTTTATGTATTAGATTGGATGGCGCTGCAATTCGAGTCACAAGAGATGATACACAAGGTATAACCCCTAAGGTCTAAGTTGAACCATTATTCACTCAATGGATCAACCACTAGTATTGGATCATGATCAGGTCATCATTTTATTTTCCAAGGTGTGTTTTTTTTTTGAATGTGTAGTTTACACACATTCCCATATATAATAAATAAGCATGCATAGATAAAATGAACATATGACGCGATATATATATTTTTATTTTTTGTATAGTCATTTGTGAGTGTGATGAAATAGCACATGCTAATATGATAGAAAATGATTTCTTTCGTTACATAAAAATACAAAAACCCTCAATGTAATATTAAGTCATTACCTTCTTCCATCATTCAAATTTGAACAAAATCAAGTGTTTGGGGTGCTCATCATGCCATACCAGAGGGTGCCTCTTACTACTGGGGATTACCTATAAGAGTGGTAGGTTTAATTAACTGAAGTGGTGGTAAGGTATTTCTATATCTAACTTTCTATAAATTTATAAGAAATCATTTAGAAAATCAATTTATGATTTTAGAAGCTGGGACATCACTCAACAGGTCCCGAAACCGCTAGTTAAAGTGGTTGGATAACCAAACACCTACCTTGAACCCTTAGAGTAGTGACATATCCATAACATGTAGACTATAAGGGGAGGTTTAGGGATCCTTGCCACCAAAATACTCAGGCGACTGAGTATTATAATTCTAGCATAGAGGGTTCCTAGAATTTGAAAAAAATAGTGGGAGACATTTAATGGTTTAATTATTTAATCAAAATGTCTAAAACAGTAATAATGATAAAAATTACTCATCTAATACATTTGTTTTGTATAAAATTAAAAGTTGTACCACAAGAAATGCTGTGATAAATAATGGAAGAAGTAAATGTCCAAACTAACATAAGTATCCAATAGTAGTTCATGCGCTTGTGCAAAATAATATGATATTGGATATTCAAGGTGCTAGTGTTCCCAATACGTGTTAATCTACCTCACGAAGAGAGGGTGAGAAATATTCTTACAGGAGAATCATGTATATAGCATATTATGGTTAATTCATAATACTATCATTATCATCTGATGCTAGTAGTGGTTTCTACATCAAGAAAAGGATGAAATGACATGTTTTCTCAATCTCCAGGAAGTCTGTGAGGAGAAAGTGAAGAAAAATATGAGTAAGGCGATGGTTACAACATTATGTGTAAATTGAAAGATGAATCATGATCTTTCAATGAATCCCCTTCTCATACAATTTTCAGTTTTTATCAATTTTAATTTAAGGTTAAAAATGAACTTTTATTGAGTAATCTCTTCATTACCAATTTAGGTATTTTCCTCTAAGAACATAAGAATAGAAAAGAAAGATTCATCTTTAACTCTTATGGTGAATAGATTGAAAGAAATGGTTAAAAATGCCAATGTAAAGACACACCAATTGAACATTTTCAACATTATTCAATGAAAGAGGTATTAAAATAGGTTATTTTCTTTTTCATATTATAAAATAAAACAATGTAAGTTTAAATGAAATTAACTAAATTGAAGAAGCAAGTTACCACTTCTTCTTGAAGTTTATTCATTAAAGTAAAATATAACATTTCAGTTTTACACATTGGGTATTTAAGACTATATGCCTATCACATATGTGTATTTAAATATAGTAACCTAGAAAGTATAGAAACATTATAAGAATTAGGTGTTTTCTCCGAGCGGCTGAGAAAGGATGATTCCTAATTCAATGGTGAGAAGTACATGACTTCTATATTTCCATGTGAATTATTCTTTTATAAATTTTACAAAGTATAACCAACACATTTATATCATGTTTCCTTTAGACATGAGGAGAAATTATTCCCATTTCAATAATGAATATTGTTTTTGGTGTTTAATACATAACCTATAGTTTAGTAATACTTGAATCATATTCCATATCTGGTGAATATAAAATTTAAGACTCATTTACCCAGTTGTGGAATGATAAATCTTTGTCAAGAAAAACTCAGGTGGGCATCAAGGATATACCCAGGATGGTATTTAGACTCATCCTAGCTAAGAAATTTTTTAATTATCGATGTATATACATATTTTTGGACAAAGGAACCTTTAAAAATAAATTTAATCTATACGGATTTTGGAATTATTATAACAAGTGAGTGTGAACTATTCCAAGGGTAAGCTCGTGGTAGATACACTTCATTAGATTCCTGTAAGTAATTAAGAAATGGTAAAGTGAAGTATACTATTTTCATGGTCAGAAGATATAAGTTACTCCAAGCCAGCATTCCGAAGAATATCTTGACCAGGCAATCATCGACCAATATAATGTAGCATAGTGTAATTCCCAAACACACATTACGTTATCCTCATCAAAGAATTTATTCTAATAAGGAGGATCTGTGATAATGTCATACATGTTAACATTGATCAAAAAAAATTTATCAAGATGAAATTCCTAAATGCATATTTTAAACTTCTAGGTTATGGTGTACAAAGTATCAATGTTATAACATGCATAAAATTTCTCTTATAGTTCATGATGTTCTTCAAAAATAATGGCGATAACCCATAGCCATATTCAAACTATAATGGAAAATGGTTATCATATTAGTCAATGTATGATGGAAATAAATTATTTTATAAGGACATATTTTGATGCAATGATCTTGTTAGGACATAAATAAACTTGAATCAGGAATAGAAACATTGTTCATCTATAGTAATTATCCTAAAAGTTTCTTAAGATATTACATAAATCCCTAAGATAGAAAAGATATAATCAAGTTATAGACTATATTTATATATAAGGGTGTACATCTCCTTATATATAGAAGGATACAAATTGACTTGGGTTTAGTCAATGACAGAGATTCAGATAGAGTTGTCACATTAACTAGTTACACTTGTGCATGTGGAACTTGAATGTTACAGATACACATACTACATAAGAGGATTAAAACCATGATGATGGTTTGTGTATTAACCATGGACGGTGATACATTATTCATTGCTAATAATATTTCCTACAAGTAGTATATTTCAATTAAGTAAGATTGAAAAAATAAATTAAAATTCAATAATGGATTCCATGAATCAAAGTAACAATGGGATTATAAATTTTTAATTCATCAGTGGGTATTAAAATGAGATTATACATGGATGGTACAAGAATAATGCCAATAAGTCTTGATTGGTTATACTAATTCATTATGCCTAAATACATTATAATTTTACTTGTCATAGATAATTTCTATGATCATTATATTAAGTATTCATTGTCATAACCACAAATTGTTGATGGTATCTATACAATGCAAACATATAGGCATGGTCAGATCAAAAAATGCTATTAAATGTTGCAAGTTACTGAAATCCAGTTTAGGATTGAAGTAAGAAACATGATCATAGAGTATTCATTTGAAATGAATTTTTTCCATGTGTCTACAACAGGTAAGTGGGAGCACCAATTTTTTTGCAAGTAAAATATGTTTAGCAACATATGGAAGATTGATTGGTCTTATAGTTACGGGTGAAACAATCTATTCTTCAGTGATATCCTTAAAGTAGCAACCTAAGTTATAGGGAACATGATCTACATATGTAGATCTAAAGGTTTCTTGTACCTAGTTTATCGTACATATAGTGACATGGTATTGAAAAATATACGTTAGAATAATTAAAGATAAGAATTTTCGCTAGTGTCACATGGAATATAACTCTATAGGTAGACATGTCTGGGACATGTGTGGAAATTAATGTGGTATGTTGGATACCATACGCTTTAGCGATGGATCAATCATGTATTCTATGATATATGAACAAACTGATAATTTAAAGATATAATTTATAGTAGGAAAATATATGTGATATCTAGGAGAACTTCAAGGGAATAAGTTAGAACTATTTTATTATACTCCAACATATACAAAATATATGTACCTGGCATGTGTAGAAGAAGTGGTATTAGTTTTGAAGGGATACAAACTAGAATTCCTTAGATCTATGAGATCTTATATCATAGTTAGGATAAGGTGTTGAGTAAGAAATGATCATATAATCTAGTGGTATCCTACCTATAAATACTGATTATGTTGCAGCTTCTGAGGTAGCTAAGAAGCAGTTATATGCAATGATTTGTTCCAGTTCTTGGAATCACACCTAGTAAGTAAAGAATATCATAATTGTGATATTCTTACTTGAAAGTATGCCATGTTATTATAGTGAAAAAAGGATATACTCAGGGATACCATCTATTGAGAATATTTACTCATGGATATGAGGTTGCATATAGCATAATTTCCACGTGGTGGAATAGTGGAAAACCTAGCATATAAAGCTGTAACTCAGCAGAAACATGATTTTAATCATGTGAGGTCTAACAGATTTGGTTAGAAAGTAAGATCTAGTACAAGTGGGAGTGTTTAAATAGTGGGTTCCCAATACCTAACTATATAGCGATTTTGATTACCTTATCATGTACACATGTTAGATATACATGATTAATACGAATCATTATAGTGTAGATATTTCTATGCCCACTATTTAATAGTAACATCCATAGATTAAATGTTGTATCAAATGGTTATAGAAAATCCTAGGCTATAATGAGAACCTTGATATACAATGAAATTAATCATAAACATATATATTATGGTCTATATATATCTTACTGAATGGAAGTAGTAGATGTTTGTCTATGAGGTGTTTGGGGATCATAAGCATTGAGACTTCTTCTCATGAAGTTCACAATTGGTGACTATAGAAGTGAGATCATGAGGATCGACCTGCCAATAGGAACCCCACATGTTTTGGGTGTCATTGGATGATCCTATCAACATACACGTGTAATGGTCTCTTGACTTGAGATCATTTACAATGTATTGCATTTGATCACATAATTTGATGCAAGGAGAAAACCATGATAATAAAATCATGGGGAGGTAGTTTGTGTTGGGTGCGTCATTGGTTATATGAAATTGGTTGAATGGTCAAGAAAAGATTTGTTACTTCTAGGTTAAGAAAGTAATATATCTCAGTCAATGTTGATCAATATGGCAGTACCTTCATAATACCATGTCAATGTCAGTCGAGGGTAAATCCATCCAGTTTGATCAAAAAATAATAAAGACAATGTAAATGACATGGGTGTGAGTCCTACTTTATGAGATATTAAATAAAAAGAGATTATATTACACAGTGCATGTTCGTAGGTTGGTTGTCTCTACGGTGACTATATTTATATATTTAGGGTCTATGATGGGTTACTAGATCCCACTCTTGGTCTATGAATAATATTCACCACTATTGATATAAGATTCTAGATGGTCATAGACAATAATGTATTTAATTATTTTCCCTATTAAATTGTATAGGATTTTTGGACATGGTGGGACCCACCACTGGGGTCCAGAAAATTTACAAGGATAAATGATCACCAAAGGAATAAATAAATTAATTTTATTCAAATTAAGAATAATTGGCATTGAATTTATTTATTAAATTTAATTACAAGTTTTGAAGTAAATACTTGAAAATATTAATTAAACGAATATGATTTTAAAGTATTCAAGGTTCATTTAATATTTGATGGAATGATGAGTCAAGTTAATGGATAGGGTGTAATCAAATAATATATTTATTATGTTATAGTAAAGTGGTAATAATCTTTATGACTCGGTACAATAGTCATAATATGTCGTTTATAGCGATTTAATTATTTGGGGGGTCGGAGAGGCAATACCGAATAATCGTCTAACACCCTATAAATAGAGAAGGAGAGGTACTTTCCCTATACTATTCATTGTCTCTCTCTCATATTCTCTCTACCACACTCTAGAGAGAGAGACTTTGGATCAATGAGTTCATATCGAGCTCCCTCTCATGCATCACAAGAAATGTGGTGCAGTGATCGTCAGAGAGTTGAAGCCATTATTGGATCTTTGCACTAGCACCTGAAATTTGATGATCGACGCTGCCAGAGAATTTTGAAGCATGTACGAATTTGGTAGGTTAGGATTTCTAAAACATGGATTCTACTCAATACAGACTTCCCCTATTAAATAAGCATTTAAAAAGTAGATTTAACATCCATTTTATATAATTTAAAATTCATATAAGACGCATTGGATAAAAGTATCCTAATTAGTTCTATTCTAGCAATCAGGCTAAATATTTCATCATAATATATTAATTATTTGTAGTTATATCCTTTAATAAATACTCTAGATTTGTTTCAAGTAATTAAACCTTGGTATTCTTTCTTATTTCAGAATACACATTTGGTTTCTATTACTGGATGATTCAAGGGCCTATCAGCTAATTCCAAAAGTTTATTTTTATTAAACTTGTTCGGCTCTTCCCATAAGGACATTTTCAATGTTTTAACTACTATGGTTTCTTCTATAGAATTATATTATAACTGGGATAGGAAGGTAGATAATTCATCTAGGTTTCCTATATTCCTAATAGTACTAACTCCTATATCTAGGTCTCTTATAACAATCTCTAAATAATGGTATTTTAAGGTTCTACTATGTCTAGGTAATGAAATTATAGGTTCATTAGTTTCACATTCTCTTAAACAGTATCAAATATTTTCATATTCTAATTAAAAAAAACATATTCAAAGTATTAAAGTCTCAATTTCATATAGAATTAGTAAGTTCATATTTTTTTTTAATTTTATTATGATCAAAAGGACAACTTTCATCAAACTTCACATGAAATGATTCTTCAACTATCCTTGATTTTTTGTTAAATACTCTATAATATTTAGATGTAGAATAATATATTGGAATGATTCCTTCATCATCCTTTTTATAAAACTTTCCAAAGTTTGAGGGGACCAATTTGGGATATGCCTAAAACTGATAGGTGGGGTGAATCAGTGTTTTAGAATTTTTAAATCAATTATAACTTTTTATCTCTATACCTCTTAGACCTGTTATGATCTTTATTATATTATTATATTTTCCATGTTGCATGAATATATATTAAAGTAGTAAAGATAACACATGACATTTTTTCATGTTTCACTACTCAAAAAGAGTTTTTAGTCCTTAGCATGGTCTGAATATAATCATTACCACACAACCACTAGAAAAACTCATTTGAATGCGGTTAAACGAGTAGGATATTCCCTTAAACTCATGAATAACTATAAAAAAATATCCAATAGTGCATATTTTACTTCACATGGATGGATATTTATACAACCTATCAAGAAAGTCTTCTACTTATTGATAAGTGTGTGTAACGCCAAGAAATTATTCTACCTGTTAAGTCATGTTTGATTTCATAGTTCATTTTTTTATTTCATAACCTTCTTCTTCACTTTTTTACTTACACATCAACATGTAAGAAACTCCTCTTTTCTCTTCCTAGTAGAAAACTTGATAGATGCACTCTCTTATTATTTCAGTCACAATTATATAAATTTAGTAGACTAATGAATTGAATTATCCCTGACCCAAATGATAATCAATTAACTTCAATTATGCTAGTCACTTCCTCTTCTTACTTTGATTTGTGACAGAAAAATACATGCTATAGTGTATAGAAATTTCATGATATATATTTCTTCTTGAGTGAGCAACCAATTCCACTGAGATCATTTCTTCTTAATATTTTCTAAATCACAAACTTCCTATACTATTAATAAATCAATAAAGATCATCTCAACTTAGAATCATTACAATTAATCTTCCATGAATAATAATCAATCATTATGTGGGAATATTCTATTATTCTTGGATGCATAGTAATGTGCAATTTTCTAATAGTGTATTATTGTATTTATTCAACACTCAATACTAGTACATGGATTTATTTTTCTTACTTTCATTATTCCTTTTGAAAATACAAACTTAGGTGCACATCTGATTCCACTTTACAAAAACAAAATATGTGTGTTTTCTCCTCTCTGTCCATTGTGTACCAACCAAGTACACACATGATTTTAATTTTCAAAATATAATGGGGGTATTATACCCAAGAACTGGTATATAAAGTTATTCTTCAGAATAAATACAAGAATGTGACCACCTTTAATTACATAGAAACCATTTAATTATGAAGACCACCTTTCCTTCTGCTTATTATTTCTACTTTCCATATTACTGATGCCTCCGCAAACCACTAATGCTTCAAAGTCCGCTATTTCTTTGCAGTCCTTCTTCCTTTGTGAGAACCCAAGCTCTAAAAAATACTTCTATGATCTAACTTGACAAACTTTCTCCTTCCACATAACATCTCTACTTCACAGTCCCTCTTTAGTTTGTGAAATACCACAATACACAAAATCCTTTCTTGGAATATTCCTTTGAACAAATTCACTCTTTCATAGAATCCTCTCTCACAAACTCTTCTCTTTTATGGAATCCTATCTCGCAAACTACTTCGGACTTCCCCGAATTCCTTCAGCATCAAATATATTCTCCAATAAAATTCTCCCTATATAATGATCTTATTAGGGGTCCTTATATAGGAAAATAGATTCGAAAAACTAGCTAATTTTATTTACCTAAAACATCGATGTCGTACAACCATCACCGCGTACTGTGATATGCGGTCCACATAATTCCTTTCTTATTTGTGACATCTGATGACTTCTACAAAAAAACCCTTTATAGCAGCCAAAATCCCCACATATCAATCACAAATGACAAGCCTATCATGAATGGTTAGCCTCCCATGAACTAAAGCCTCCCGTGTAACGCCCCGACCCTAGCTACCCAGAGTCGGTGCATTAATTCGTAACATTGGCATGATCACAAAAGATCAAGTCTCGAAAGAACGATTAGTTTAGTAGCCTTGGAAACACTAGATACATTCATAAATGTTACATTACATCACAAAGTGAAAAACTATAATAACATAGTCTCCATAGTCCACACTTCTATCCTCTTCGGACTATCCCTGCAGGTTATTCATAAAATACTTCTTCACATCCTGGAAAATATTAAAACATTGAAAGGGGTGAGCTCAGATGCTCAGTAAGGATAACAGTAATGCGGAAGCTTTCATAAATAAACATAAAAATTTAAGGCAATGTATAACTAAAACAAAAGCCTTTTAAACATGAACATCAACATAATATGGCAAAAGTAAAATGAGACAATGCCATTCACTTCCTCACATGGATATTCTACTGGTCGAATAATCACATGCAATATCAATAACCACTTTCATAATGATGGAATGCATAATGCCAGACTATCATAACCACGTAGCCAAGGCCTCGTGCCAAGACCACAAATAAGATTTTGTCAAGGCCTCGTGCCAAGACACTAGTTTGTCTCATGAGACCTGCCGATGCATCGAGGAGCTATAGCGGGCTCCACCCGTCACTTATTAAGTCCAATGCATTTCTCATATGAATAGGTTTAAACATATCATAAACCATAACATAATCGTATCACATAAAACATGCATAAAAGAAACATAACATTTCCACATTTCAATCACAAGATATAAATACAACACATTGATATAATAAAAATGCTTTCAAAACCATTTTCAATACCAAAATAAAAGAAAGTTAAAACTTTGTATTTATTTTTCATTAAAAAAATGATGGCTTGTAGAGGAAGCCGAATCTCAAATAATGGTCACGACGGCGGAGAAGTCGTTGTCGCCGCATAAGTACGGAAAGAAAAACATTCCCTTTTGTTGTTTAGTAAAACGCTTCATATAAAAAAGATTCCTTTTGAATAAACGTAAAAGTCAAAGGGGTTTATACATCGTATAAAAGAAAGTTGTGTATAAAACCAAATATGCCTCAATGAAAGGGGATTGAGACGAAGTCCTTAAAAAGATCATTTTTTTTAAATAAAGTACATATATAATGTGTATTCACTATAAGTACACATAAATAATGTACAAATACAATATAGGACATAATAATATCATGACATAATTTGAAAGTAGGAGATTAACCCAAAGAATGGAAGTTGGGTTAAGAAGTTCCCTTACCTCGTGTCTGACTTGACTCAACCGTTCTTTAACCTCCTGAATAATAAACTAGAGTTAATATATACCTTATTAAGAACCATTTTCAATTTCATTATCCTTATTATATCACTTATTATAATGATATGAACATTATGTAATTATTTAAGTTAATAACGGTCGTTTTGTCGATCTTTGGTACTTGAGTCAACAATAAACTTCTTATAATTACAAGTTGTTTATGTGGTAGAATATCCATTATCTCCAGAATTATATTCATGATTTAGATGTCATATATATCTTATATATCCAGTATATACATTCATTTATAATATTACGTAACATTTAGAGGTAAGAAATGAAATGCACCGTTCATGGAGACGGTAAGCCATACGTACGCATGAACGCTACTTTCATTTCAATTTCATATTTAATGGAACTAAATCATAATGATATAAATGTATAATATAATTCCAGTATAATATAGTGTATAATACCATTTACTCTATCCTTTATACATCCCACATATGGCATTAACGATTCAAATCACTTTGAGGGGGCGGTAGTCCGCACTTCCTAAAATGAAATTATCGCGTTTTACCCATAATGGAAATCATAAAGTATGCCATAAATGAGAAATACATAAGCATAAGTAAAACATAAACATATTATATATCATATATAAAAATAGTGACATCTTAATGGCCACCTTTGAAGGTGTTATATGAGTGTTGAACAATCATCGTTTCGTGAGGCAGAAATTCGCCATCCACAGAAACCGTATGTTCTTTAACCATTAGATGTAGGTGTGTGTAAGTGTAGCTCGAATAATTCTTATAAAAACATCCTAGTATATTGAGGATATTGTTGTTGTTACAAAAGAAATGAATAAAAAGAGTTTATGGGGTTGGATAAGAAAAATAAAACAAAACAACATTAGAGAAGACATTACCTCAAAATCGGGTAACTCTTTTTTATTTGAGCCAAAGGCTTCCTTGAGAAGCGTTCTGACCAAAGTGAGGCTTCTAGAAGTAATAGGGGGATGTTGGGAGAGTATTTGGGCAGAGTTTGGCCGAGCCAAATGGCTTGAAGGTGTGAATAAGGTGGGATAGGTGGGGGCCTTTTATAAGAGGAGAGGAGAGGCTCTTTTGGAAAGATTGAAATGTTACATTATTATACAATGATTTTCGGATTCTAAAGGTCCCACACTTATATAATTCGTGGATAAGGTGATAAGGGTTCGAAATCTCCTCATCCAATAGGCTTTGGACAAGTGTAAGCCTTGTATTTTGCATTATCTTCTCATTTTATTTAAATCGTTTAAATAATGAGTTCATCGCTACATCATAATGATGTCATAAATAATTTAATTTATTTAATGTATAAAAATTATAAAAAAAATACTATGATGTAGGAAATCTTTTTATCTTTCTAATGAATATTTATAGTCAAAATTTGGACTTGTGTAACCCCACTTAAAAACTGTTTTAGTAAAACAACTCATGTTTGTGTCAATTTAATTTTAACATTAAATAAATATATATTAATGTCATTTTCCAACCAAAGTGGCTCTATGGGGTCCCCAAGTTGACCCATGGGTTGTCTTGGTCGGCCATGACTCATCCAATAGGAGTAGGACAAGTGACAAGCTCATATCATATTATTAAAACATTGTTTTTACCTTAAACTACACTAATTACCACTAATCGCTTTTAAGAACTTAAAAGTTACTATTCACCAAAAAATTATTTTAATCTCATTGAACCACATTTTACTTCTTAATGACAACCATGTATGTCGGATTTTTGAAAATAAAATCACAGAAGTGGTAATATTTTATTTAAACGAAAAATCAGTTATTTAACTACCACTTAGTGGTTTCACTATTCATCAAAAATTGAAGTTTTTCAGAACAATGCCAAAATTTCACCCTAAGCTATAATTGATATTCCGAATTCAAAAATGATGTCTATTTTACAAAATTCCAAACATATAAGTTGCATTAATTAATTTTATAATCAATTCCCGCTGTCACAACAAATAGCGTGTTTTTAAGAAACAATTTATATCAAAAGATTGACAATTGTTTATGTCCAATTTCAACGTTAAATTAATTCTAATGACCACCATTGGATAAAATGGTAAAAATATATTCTAATTATACTTTAAAACCACTAAATAGTATAATTTATCACAATAAATTATTTTGATTAAAAAAGTTGTTTTAAGTATTTATCACTATTCATAAAAAATTGGAAGTTCTCAGAAAATTACAAAAAATTCAACTTAGGATAATTTCGATATTACGAATACAAAAATTAAGTCCATTTCGAAATATAAAATTTCTATAATTTTAAAAAGTGGTTATTACTATTCATAACGACTACTTTGATTAGTCACGGTGTTTTAGAACTCGAAGTTGCGTACAATGCAAGCTATTGCATTATTGAATGAGAAGCGTATCGTGGAAGCTCGGGGTGTTACATCCCGTGAACTATTTACCCTATTCAGTCCTCATAGTGCACTTCAAATTCCACATAGCACTACTATGTGGAAATTCTTCCTTTGCTGATTATCCTTCACCGTTTAGTGTACCTCCATTGAGGTCTGGGAACTATGAACTCCTTTATGGAAAACCTCACTTTTCCAAAAACAAAATCCTTATTTTTAGGCTTAAAAATTTGGAAAACATGGGGAAATGGAACAACCTTAAAGATCTACTTCAAAAACACCATTATTTCCAATTAAACCTGAATACTATTGGTCGCACCTCTTTTGTTCCAACCAAATGCTCAATAAAATTGTCTTAACTTCTTCTCCCCTTTCTTTTATCAATCTAGCATCAATTTTATTCCAAAAAAATATGATATTTGTGAAATAAAAACTAGAAAATCATTGTCAAATTTAACTAAGAGAATTATTCAACTATGAAATCCAATGTCATCAAAGGAATCCATAATAAATATCCAAGAATCACCTTGAAACTCAAAGTCTTCAACAGGTTTTAACTGAATTAACAAGACTTGAGGACATTATCCAAGATCTATTAACTTCATAACTACTTCATCACATTGACCACAATGAGATATTATTATATCATTGATCTCTATTAAAAACTAATGAAAACCAGTTGATAATAAATACAATCCATACACAAAGTGACCTCTTCATGGTTTTCCTTAGTATTCAATATATACACCTCGAACCCAAAAAAATTAATGTATCAAACTTTCATTTTCTATTATTCCTAAATTCATAGGGCGTCTTTTTAAGAAATGTAATTATTAGAACTTTATTCATGGTATGAAAATCAATGAAAATAACTTTTATCTAGAAATAGGTAGAGAGACTATATTTATTTAACATAGTTCTTATAATTTATTAAATAGTACTATTTCAATATTCTATAATTCCATTTAGTTGAGGTGTTCTTAGAGTAGAAATAGTATGTTTAATATGAATTTTTGATAAAATAGAATTAAATTATTGATTCCCAAACTTTCCACCGTGATGACTCATTAATGAAATTATTTTAAAATCATTCTCATTTTGAACAATTTTTTAAAAAACATACAAAAATAAAAATGCATCACTTTTAAAATTTAAGAAATAAACATAGGAAAATATAGAAAAATCAATAATTAAGACAAAGAAAAAATGTATTCCAGCCATTTTTTCAACTCTTAATGTTCTAAGAAAATCAATGGTGATATATTTTAAAGGTTTATATATAGAGACCTTGTTAATTGATGTAAAATATGACTTATACTATTTGTCTATATTTCATGCATTAAAAGTCATTTATTATCAAATTTAACATTGGGAAATTCATATTATAAATATTTATTAGATAAATCTAAAGCATAAATTATATTACAATGTCCAAGTATCCTATTCCAAATACAGGATTCATTTTTCTTAGTGGTTAAAAAATTCAATTTTTGATCAGACATGGAGCTAAGGTCAAATGTATAAACATTTTTTGTTCTTAGTTATCTAAACACAAGTAGTTTATCTTTTAATATAGAGAAGACACTGTTAGAGAAATAAATATAAAAACCATTATTACAATGTTTAGAGATACTTAGGAGATTATGCCTCACCCCTTGTACATATAAAAAATTTCTAATTTGAATTTCATTTGGATATACCACAAATTAATATCCGATAATATTTCAATTATAATTATCTCCAAATGTGACCAGTCCTATATCTTCTTTTGACATTTTATAGATTTTTGAAAAGTCTCCACCCATAAGCCTTGAGCATCCAACATCTCTATACCATATTCCACATATGTACCTATATATTTTTACGTATAAAAAAACATGCACAAATCTTTTTTCACCCAAACATTCTTGGGTCATGCTATGTCAGCAAGTAAGCATCTATGCAACTATATCAGTTTCAATTTTATACAAGTCTTATAATATTTATATAAGCTTATATAGATACTAGATTCCTTTAAAGTAATAATCAGAGGGTTCCTCATGGAAAAAATAATTTCTTAGTTAACATTAATTCCACAATAGAAACAATTAATTCTATACATGATTTATTTCTTAGAACTGGGATTAAAATAAATTTTATATAGTTTTGGCTTGTCACAATTTCTCTATATTCCATATTTTTATTTTCTTATTAAAATTTCAATAAGAATTTAATTTAAATATTATTCTCTTTTATTAACTATATAAATAACACATTATACATTAGTTAGTAACTATTTAATTATATCTTCATGCATAGTAAAATTTTAGGTAGATTTTCTATATTTTTCCTTTAATTGTTAAAGATATTTTAACATAGCATGTTTTTCACTTATAAATACAATAATAATATTCTTTAATGATTTATGTTTTTTAATAGGTATTAATATATTTCCAAAATTATAGAGTATTATGTAGCTAATTTACTATTTTGGAAACTTTTATAATTAGTTACAAAAGATTAATAGGATTGTGTGTCTACTTCCTTAGTCATAAAGCATATGTTATCTTTTACATTTGAGGTCTCTTTATCTAAATTAGATTTAGAATAGATACCAGAGTCTTAAAGGACACTCTATTTAGCCTTTATATATTTACTTCATTTACATTCATAATTGGCTTCCATTTATTACTTTATTTATTTATTCTCCATTTCTCATTTCTATTCTTTCAATTGTGAAAAATCAGGTTTGATATTTCACATATACTTGCATTCATAAAATCTAACTTATTTGAATCCATGATTTTTTTCTCAAAATCATTGAAATACTTCTTGAATTATTTCTTCTTATTTTAAAACTTACTGAATTTTCTTGACGAAGCATCCATTTCTATTCTAGAATCTAAAAATTTAGAATAATTTTATAATACCACATACTCCTTATATTTCACTTCATTTTTTTTATAGTAGTAACATTAAGAGGAATTATTGAACCTTTTTATCATTATATTATATTGTATATTAGCTTTCATTTAATATTAATACACCATTAGAGTTTAAATAATTTCCTCTATTAACAGTTTTTTTAAAGGAGTGGATTGAAATATTGTAGCAGATATTACATTCCATTTTTAGGATTAAACTTTAATAACTTTTAAATCCTGATCTAGTTTTGGAATTTATTATCCTAAGGAATAAACACCATTAATTGTTTTAGTCAATATTTTATTAATTTGAGTGATTTCTTCACCATCATGTGTCTTAAAAGTTTTAAACTCCATCTTACTAGTGTTATATCTTAATTTCCTAACATTAACGATTCATTTATATAAAACTATGAGTGTTTTCCATATCTCTGAGATAGTAGAACATTTTTACCCATAATTGAATTCATACAGAACAAGACCACAAAAAAATATAATTCATGGTTCTTGAATTAAAATCATATTTATCTTCTTTTATAGCATCAAAATTATTCGATTTTGAAGTAATTTAATAACGTTTTATAATATTTATATAGTCATTAAAACCAAAATTCTTTAAATAGATAATCATTATTTCTTTCCAACAACCATAATTTTCTGTATTGGAATATGGAACTCTGATAATTTACATTCCATATTTAAGTTCATCCATAAAAATATTTCTTCATATAGACTTTTCACTAATTATTTCTAGATCTTAACAAAATTATTTAAAGGGAATATCACTAATATAAATTAATAGGTCAAAATAATACGAAGACAAAAGAGGGGGTGAGTTGTGTACTTTTTAAAATCCTAAAAAATAGAAATTTAATCCATATTTACTTTTTTTAATGATTTGAAGGATTCTTTTATTTAGAAAAATTATGTATAAAAAAAGAGACGATGAATAAAACAATTTTTATATTGGTTCAGGTCCTAAAGATCCCCTAGTCCACTCCACAAACTCTCTCTCAATAAGTTTTATGATTTCACTAAATAAATTCTCTTATTGGGAGACCTCTACAACTTAGTGAAAATATTTTACACCATACAAAAATTTATTTCATTATACATAGAACCTTGATAACCAATTATTAGTGTGATAGGATGACACTCCACCATGAATAAGTACAAGCAGTCAATACATTAAGAAAACAAGATTGATTTTTTTGATGAGAAACAAATTTGGACCAAATTTGTAGCAATAACTGATAGATGATGGATCTTCTTCATTAGTGAATAAAGTATTTAAAAAATAATAACTATTATGTGAGCCTATTTGTAGTTTATTTTCAAATAAATACAACAATAGAATAAAAACCTTTCAATAGTAGTAGTGATCATAGTAAGCAGATCATAAAAATGTATGTTACTAAAGTGTAGCTCTGATAGTCACTTCAAAAAACTGAAAAAGAATATTAATAGTGGATATTGAGGTATTTAAATAATGATCAAAATAAAATAGATCCAAATATGAATTTCTAAATTTTTTATCTCTTTTGAGAACAAGAGACGTCATTACATAAAAGTATAAGTAACCCTCAGTATTTTATAAGAGGCTTGATTTACTTTAGGTAAAATATAATAAAAAATTATATCTGATTAAATGTGATCATTTGAATTAAAAAATTACTAGGGAAAATAATAACTTATCTTAAAAATAGAAATTATTTAATATGTTTATTAATGGTCATTGGATCGGTGTTTAAAGAGTTCTAAATAGATATAAATACTCTGAGAAAACCTTTACATATATCATTGAAATAATCTGTAATTAAAATATCATATAAAACTAAGTTAATCATAAGGAAGTACTATATAAGGATAATATTTACAATTATGGTTAAAAATGTATGGTTGATTCCAAAAGTTGGTTTGATGAACCATACAATATCTATATAAATGTATGGTAGCTGATAAAAGTATTGTTCCCAATCCTAATTTTTTTTAAAACATTAGGTTCCAAAAGTGGTGATCATTAAAAAAATTATGGTTCTTGAAACTAACATTCATTTCAGACATGGGGTTATGAGTAGTTATTATAGAAAACTTCAATTTTTCTAGAATACTTAAGAAAATTAAACTTTAGATGAATTAAAATGATATTAATATAAACCTGAAATTCACTTAAAGTAAAATCATTTGTAAAACAATGTTGGTGTTTATGAGAATCAAAATCAATTATAAATTAATAAATTTTTGGATCAACATAAGACCAAAAAATAAGACTTCAACATATAACATAAAATTTACTACACATGAAAATTTGAAAAATACAATTCATTTTACACAATTCTTCCAAACCTAGGGAAATGGAAAACACATGAAGGGTGAGATTAAATTATTTGAAAGGGTAAATATCCCCAGTAATAATTGAATGGAATCAATGAACATAATATGAGAATAAGGGTATGACAAACATTCATCATGTTTAAAAGGATCTATTAAAAAAATAGAAAGAATTTAAATACTGTATAGATATCTGGGAACATCAAACATTCATCATGTATTCATCTAACAAATAATTCCTATATCTATTAGGGGTAACATATAACCGATAAACTCTATCTTCTCTTAGGATTAACATATAATTAGTTATTTTTTTCACTATACAAAATACATTTGGGGGATATAACAGACCCACCCATCATTGGTAAATAATGTAACCACAGATCCTTAGTTTATAACATAAATAACCATAAATATATTATAACAAAAACACCCATAAAAAATCCATTTATAAATCCAAGTACCATATAATGGACAAAAAATTGAAAATCCTACACATTTCTACACAACACCCTTGAAATTAACCATCATTATTTATTAGTTTTTTTAACACATGTAAAAAACAGGTTCAATAAAAATATCCTTAAAATAATCATAAACTATCCAAATAATGAATAAGAATGGTATCATTGGATCATATCTTCATTGGATCATAAGAAAACAATAAAGTATATTTTCATTGAAGAAAAATACATTTAAAATAACATTTACGAGTTTTATTTGAAAACATAAAAATATAATTTTATTTTGATAATGTTTTTAAAAAAATACACAACACTGAAAAAATGTATTCCTTGAAAATAGAAATGGAAAGTTTTAAAGGAAACTTCACAAAAAGGAATAGTTATGATGTTATAAAAAACAATTCATTTGGTAAATGTTAAAACAATGATCTCTTTCACGCTTTCGGTAAAAACCAAAAATACCCAGTTTGAAAAAATGACAAAATTATTAATTTTAAACCTTTTTAAATTATTTCAAACATAGTTGAATATAAATTTAAAAAATGATTTATTCTTATAAAATAACATTCTATAAAGAATGTTAAAGATCATAGATATGACAAAGAAGAGATTCCCAATCAGAAATATATAATTTCTTTGATTTTCTATAAAAATATATTTTGGATCTTTTTATGTACCAAATTGAGGAAACTGAAAGGAAATCATTTAAAAATTATAACTAATAATAGATGAAAAATATATATGTGGATCCTAAAATTAATATCATACAGTCTTCCCTAAATGAAATCTTGAACATAAAAAAATCCTCAAAAAATGAGATTGTAACAAAAAACATATACTTAATTGGTATATTTCGAATCAAATGTCATTGAAAGTATGACTATGATATGGATATATAAATTCCGCAAATTATATTAAGTAATATGTAAAAATTAATTCATGGGGAAGTAATTACACCATAAAAAGAAATCATGGTTCACAACATGAAACATGCCTCAATAAAATGAGATTGGGACCAAAAACCCTTACAAGGATCAAAACCCTTAATGTGATAATTAATCCATGAGGTGATTATGTGTATATTTTTAAATCCATATAATAAAATTATAAATAAATCATAAAATAATTTAGATATCAATTCACACATAATATTTTCACAACAACATCAATAAATAAGTGTTATAACAAAATGAAAGGATATTGAGTTAGGAAACCCCTTACCTCTTATTAAGACTTCCTATCTATGTACTTTATATCCTGTTTAATAAAATTTTATTAATTATTTACATGTTTAATAACCTTTTCATGGTTTATTAATTTATCATTAAACCATTTATTTCAATAACATATTAAAATACTTATCCAATTAAGTCCACATCAGCTGTTTTGAGGGTATTTGGTTTTGGAATTAAAAAATGAATTTGATAGGTTTATCATAGTCAAAAGGGGTCATTATTAAACCACATATAAAAAATGATCATGAAATAATTTTTATTTTTATACATCATAAACATTTTTATAGTAATCCATGAAAATTTGTTATGAAAAACAAAATACATTATCCTGAGTGGTGGTAGTATGCACGTAAAAAAGAACACTATTTTTATTTTTCAATAGATGAAAAATAATGTAATAATATAAGGTATTATATTTAAAAAATAATTATAATTTCAATAAAATCAAATAGCTTCATTAATTCCATCCACATGTCTTTTTATGAGAGGAAATATTGAAAAATGAAGTAAATCGTTATGTGGAGACAATAGTCCGTACATACGTATGTGCGATGAATATATTTTTAGCAATTAGAATGTTATGAATATAAGTGATATATTAAAATTAATGGATCATAATTATTTAATTAATATGATATATATTCTTCAAATACATCATAATAATCATCCATTAATGGTGATGATGAGAAACGAAAATCATCAGTTTGTGAGGCGGTAGTCCGCACATACGTGTGAATGGCGTTTGGGTTTCCCATTTGATTGAAAAAGGAGAACAGTAAGGTTATTAAAGTAAAATAATAAAAATATAATTATAAGGCATATAATAATGTTCTTATATTTAAATTTTAATTTTATAATTTAAGGATTTAGAAGAAGATGTCAAATGATAAACTTGATTATGACAGTTAACTCATCTTTTTAGAAAATCCTTTGGGTCTCTCCTAAAGGAACCTAGAGACAGTATTTTAAAAGGATTTTAGCCTATATATTGTATATAAGGAAGTATATAAAATTTCTTTGGTATGATTTTATGGAGATAAGTTACTCAAGAAGTTTTAGTAAGGGAGGTTAGGTGGTGTCATTTTATAATTAATGAGAGACGCACCCTTTGAAATACCTAAAGTATTAAGTTAATATAAATTATTTTTCATGTTCATGTGTATTAGAATTGAAATATTTTAAATATAGGATGGAGATAATTTTAATTAATATCATATAATAAAATTTATATAAGCTTATGTAAGATTTTAACCCATTTATCCTAGTTTTAACCCTTGTTAATCCTATTTTATGATTATCTCGATTAAATGATTTTAAATTTTTAGGGTTCAAGAAAGTTAATATATATGGAAAAGTGACCCGTACACGGATAGTGGTTAATATTCTCAAAACTATTCCACTAACATGTCTAATGATATGATTTATGAATTTTAAATCATTTAATAAGATAATATTTAACATAAAATACCATAAAAGTCATTTTTGAGATAATTCACATAATGCGACTTTAAAAAAATATCAAGGTAGTAATATAATTTGAAAAAAATACTAAAAAAATAAATAACACAATATATTTATCTAAAAAATTCTTGGAACACCATAACAAGTTAATAAAAATTACTATTAGAGTTTTTAGAAATTTTTACTTGATTTTTATTCTGGATGCATAAACACTGCATCGACATTGCATAAAAATTTAATGTAATTATTTAATCACTAAAAATTAAAGATAAATTACCATAATTAATTAAATTTTTTACCTTTAAATTAATATTATATAAACTTCCATAACTAGTTTTTATCATTATCATAAAATATTATAAGTATTAAAATAAAGAAATAGACATTTTGGTATTTTTCTTTACTTAAAAATATTTTAAATGTATTTATCAAATAAAAAAATAAAATATTTTAAAATATATCAATTTTATGGTTTACTTAAACTCATAATATTAAATATATTTAAGTGTATGTAGGATTTTTAAGCATTATTTCATAGCTTTTACCTTATTCTACCAGTTTTACCCTTACCGTGGTGACAACATTTTTAGCAAGGTTACTATTAATTATGACCAAAAATAAGGTTTTACTACTTACCCAAAATTTTAAATTATGATTACAAATATGGAATCCAATTTATAAACATAAATACCAATATGCAGTAGAAATTAATTTTAAAATAAACCTTCAAAATGTGATGAAAAATAGTTTAAAAAAAAACATTTTTAAGTACAAAAATGTTTTTATACCAAAATTAAGAATAATATTGATTCCAAAGAAATTAATTGGATTATGTTAAACAAAAGGATACTAATTAAATTTTAAAATAAATTCAAAACAAAATGGGACTTTTTAAATACTTGAATGGAAAAGGCAGTTTTCTATAAATTCGTTTTTTCACTATTCCCGAAAAAATTAATATTTTACGAAAAATACTAAAATTTCATTTTAATATAATTTTGATCTTAATTTTTTTAAAAATATATAATTTTTATAAAATAATATTTCAAAAATTTTAATTAAATAATTTTGATATTTTCTCAGAAAATGAAATAAAAATAACTTTTGAAGGAAAATTATTTTTGAAGCATAAAATGACTTTACTAAAAATTGGGAGCTTATATAATAAGAATTTTTAGTACATTTGTATTGATTAGGAATATTATACATATATTTCATAATGAATTTAATCCTATTTATACATGATAATTCAATGACTAGGTTATAACTATCCTATTTAAAATAAAATAATTTCATTTTTTAAGTTCGGTGTTGCATGTCGTATATACCAACAAACATAGTCTTACTTTAAAATATTTGGGTATTACAACCTTAATAAATATATTTATTTTAGGAACATTATTTATTTAATTTTAATAGTATTATTATTATTTTTTTCCTTTAAGTTCTTTAAACTCATAGATTATTTAAATATCATTTATTAGATAAATAATTTAACATTTATTTAAATAGAATTTAACAAATATCAAAAATTTCCCTTATCCCAAACATAGATTGTCAATACCCCTTGTAATATATCAAACTCTAAATAATTAATATTTATTTAAATAAATTAATTTCAGTTAATTATTCATTCAATAAATAAATAACTATTATATTTATTAAAAAAGAGAGTAAATATTAATTTAATATTAAACTTAAATATATATTCTTATGAATAATTGGTGATTAAATTTTTATGATAAAGATAACCTAAATTAATATTATTTCTCAGAACATGAGAATTATATTCTATTATAATATTAAATTTAAGTAAAATTTAACTAAACTTCTAGATATACATACTGTGTGACCCTTTAGAACCATTGGTCATTAGTATTAGGCTAATTAGCCAAAATTCCATGATTAGTATATAGAAATGAACCAATTACCCATAAATAAATGAATTACTATCTCAATAAAAATGACCTCTAATAGTCACTCACTGTGGTATAATCCCTTTGTCATGATATGTCATTAAGCATGTTGTGTTACTTGTTTCATTAATCTATGGGTTGATATATTTTATATGACATTACTAAAATAAACTAATTGATAAATTTACATGGATATATACTTGTTTAGATAGTTTCATTCCAATAAAAGGTCTAGATATATATACTTATATATACTTATAAGGTTAAAATATTTTATTAACATATTTATTAATGTCATATCACTTGTGATGAAGCCCATGTATCCTACCTCACCACAAGAATATTCCATAATTGGTTTTATTAATAAATCTAAATATTTTTCTAGTTATATAAATTAATAATAATATCTTGTATAAGGACTAATACACATGTTTGTAGATATGAATATATAATGACACATATAACATGTGGAATTCCTAATAGTGAGAATTTTCTCAAAACCTACTCTCTCTGGGATTAACAAGTGGAAAATTCTTGTGAAGAATTAATGGTGTATTATGATCTACTTACACCCAATATCCTACATTATCCATGTCCAATTATATATTTTTAATCTAGGAATATGACATATATTTAAGAATATTATCACTGCACTTAAAAGTTTTCATCATAGTAATGAATTTCTCTTCCCTTTTGATGTGATAAATACATTAATGAAATTACCACATTAATGATATATAAAATAATAGTAATCATGTGATAAGAAATACATTAATATTAGAAACTTTGATTATATAGGTAATCAAAATAAAAAAATTAGCTAGTTTTAGGTCACTGAATCTATTTGAGAACTTGATATTGGGGCCAATGGATTAAACATTATAAGAGAATTATAAAATACTTTATATATGATTGTGGAGTCACATAAATCCTCATAATCCTTGAATTAAAAACTTTTCAACTTATATAAAGGTTAAACTAATTTATGTGAGGCTAAATTATAGGTCTTATGGAATAAGTATGATGATCTACTAATGCACCTGAAGAGGATCAGGAAATATTACCACTTCATTTTAATTTTATGGTCAGAGTTCTTGAAGAAATGATCTAAAGGAGGAAACAATGGATATTATTCATATCACTCTCATTTTATATGAGTTTATGAAAAATGAAAATAATCCATTGAAAAAAGATAATTCTTATGAAGTTTCATTATTGTTGATATAGAAAATTTTATTAGAAAATGATCTGAAAAAATGGGGAAATTGATGAGGTGATGTGTTTATCTTCTTGAAAAATAAAATGGGGAAAAGGAACACTAAAAAATAATCTATAACTTGATGTATAAAATTTTATAATATTAGGAATATCATAACAGGTTATCTAAAGAATTAAAAAGATAATTATGAAGCTAAAGAAACTATGAAGAATTCAACAAAAGGTAAGGAAGGAAAATGAAAATCATAGAATTAATTTCTCAAAAGGAATATCATTTTTTCCTAAGAAGATGATATCTTATTAGTGAAAATGTTCTTAATATCAATGGAAGAAGGGGATGTGTTGTGAAAAAACCTAGGCAGTTAAGAAAAAAGTCCTTGGAAGATTTTGTAAAGGATTAAATATCTTTTGACATCTGTAAATATTCATGTGTTCTCACTCACACATGTAATTATTTTTAAAATAGGATAATAATTTGGAAGAATTATATGTATAAGGAAATTAATTCAATGATATTTATTGAATTAGTATGCGTTGATGTGTGTAGAACAATATCACCCAAGTATATAGATGACAAAAGGTTACTTTTTCTATTTATCAATGGTTATAGTAGCATGAAATGGAGGGTGGTTATCTCTTACAAGTTTAAAATATTCAGGTTCATTACATGTTACATGATATTGGTTGAGAATATTCTTGGGCTGAAAATTTAGAATTTCGAAACAAAAAATAGTATGTTGTTTACTTAAAATAATTTGAACAAATATCTCTAGAATCCTAAGATAGACATGACATATTATTGATGAGGAATCTTCCACAAAATAGATATGTTTAGAGGAAGAATCAAATTATTAATAATATGGATTAGAAAATGATCATTAAATAGGATCTAGTATAGTAACATTAGAATGAAGTACTTATTACTTCATTTTACATATCCAATGTAGCTTGGATATGTCTAAATAATATAAATACACCCTACAATATGTGGTAATGAAATAATACAACATTAAAGTATGTTTAAATATTTATAAAAAATATTTGTTCTCAATAAGGATAGGAATCAATGGTTTTAATCTCATGGAGGTAAAGTTTTTTTCATTGTTTTTTACTATAAAATGAATTTGTATAATTTTTTAGATAAAAGTCTTGGAATTTTTTTTGGAAGCAAAGATGTGATGGTTGTTAATAACAAGAATAATTTTTAATTTGGTGGCTAGCTTTCATAACATAATAGTAGTGAACAATGAGAGGAGAGTGATACTAAAATGAGAAACATAGGAAGAGTACATGGGTCTAAAGGATATTTAGAATAAGTCAATGATGATGAAGAAAATAGAGTAGGTTTAGTAACTATGTACAAATATATGATAAGAGATGAAATAAATAATAGGAATATTTTTTTTTGATAAGAAAAATTCAATGAAAACATAGGGAATTAAGACTATACAAAAAAAAATTTATTTCCTATAGTAAATACTAAATTCTATGAATAATATTTTAGAGATTTAAAATTGGTAAAACTTATTCTTGAGGGACTTGAATAAATTGAGAAGAATTCGACTTAGAATATTTTTCCAAAGATGAAAGATAAGAAACATTTTAGAACCAAGTTGGTGTTCCTAAACAAAATCAATGAAGATAAAAAAATCTATAGAAAAAAGATTCACTAAAATCGAAATAATATTCCAAAATTAATGGAACTGATATTTATGAAACATTTTCATTCATAGATTGGTTGGAATCCATTCAAGATTTCTTAGATATATCAGTGCATAGAGGGTTGAAGATGTTTCAAATGAATTTCAAATTAGCATTCCTCATTATAATTATTTAGTAAGAGGCTTACATTGAGTAAGAAGATAAATTTATTATATATGGATATGATAGAAAAGTTTTTCTATTAAATAAATATTTTAATGGATTTAATAAGGAATCAAGATTTTGGTATTGTAAGAATGCTCAATATTTGAGAAATCTTTGATTCCATTGAGAATGAGTTGATCATAATCACATTATTTAGAAGGAAAATGATCAAAGGATGGTGGGACTAATTTATATAGATGAAATAATATTTTGTGTCTTTAATGATTCACAACATATGTATTTTTAGAATATATGTGTTGGAAGTTTGAAATGTCCAAGTTTGGGGAGTTTACATTTTTTTGGGTTTTCATGAAACTCAATGAGGTCATCTGACATTTACTTTTAAAAAAGAATTTCAACAAAACTTTCGATAGATTTGGGATGGGTAACTCTATGTTGAAGACACCACCAATAGCCAAATGAGTGAAGTTATTAATAGGTGATTGTGGAAAGGAGGTCAAAGTAATAGAATATATGAAATCCACTATATGTCTACTATAACTAAAAATGACATGACCCAACATTTTGTATTCCATATGTTAATATGTAAGGTATCAAGGTTTTCCTAAGGATAGACATGTTATATTAGTGAAAATAAATCTTTTCTACATCAATAACATATTCTATTTTGGGTTTTTTTTTTCAAAAAATTTCATAACAGTAGATATTAGGATATAAAGATATCGATTGGTAGTGTTCACTAGATAATTTAAAGTCAATATTGGTTGGTTATTTTGTTATTGGAGATTTATATATTTCCTGGATTTGTAAGAAAAAGGTATACATCACTCTTAGTACTATATAGGATTATTATATTGTGGATACTCAAGAATGTAATCAAGAAATATGGATGAATAAATATCATGATTGGTACAAAGTTTATATGTAATATCATATTTTAAATCAGTTTTAAAACTTGAGTGATATTAATTTTACAAAAAAACTTATACATAATTAAAGGATGAATAAAATTGAGATAAAGAAACATTTTATTGAGGAGAAGGTTGGAGAAGGGATGGTTCTACTGGAGTATTATTCAACATAGGATTAGATCATATATTTCATTGTGAAGGAATTACCTAAATCTATGCTTCAAAAACACTAGTTACATTTAGTACTCCAACTATCTCCATCACACTAGATGGTTTGGAGAAGGGATCCCCACTCCACCTTAGGATCATCTCTTTTTCTAAAACTATGGTAAATATTTATTGAATTAAATTTTTATATTTTTCCCTATTTATTGAAATTTTAAATAATTTCACTTATGATTCATTGAAAAAGAATATTAAGGCATCTATAAGACATATGGGAGAAATGAAGATTCCTAGGAAGTACTTTTTAAAATCTATCAGGGAGTGTTCTTTCCTAATGACCAAGGGGGAAAAAAATCCTATGATGATTTTTTTAGAATTGGTGTAGAATTCGTAAATTTTTATTCATGGTGTTAAATATTTTAATGATTACTAGAAGTGTTTTCAGGATGATATTTTATTCAACTCTCATTTATCATGGAAATATTGGCTCATGTGTGTGTATTTTTAATCAATAATAAATCATTAATGAATTATATAATCGTATAAGATTTCAAATCATGGAGTGTTTTTGTTTAAAATTTTTATAATATGAGTATAGAGAATTATCTTTTGCGATTTGGATGAATTTTCAACAAAACCAATTGGGTATATTGTCAGAAAAAATCCATTGAAGTATTTTTGGGGATATATTTGTTGATAAGCCTAATGAAAAGAATATTGATAAGGATGTTTAAAGGATTCTAATTATATTTTATGGTCATTAGAAATTACATTGAAGTGTTTCATGTAGCTAGATGATTGATATAAAATTTACCATACTGTAGAATAGGGAACTAGTACATGTAGGTTAAAAATGGAGAATTGTTTTTCACCATTCCATGACACGATTTATTTTTAGATTTTAGAGTACTTATACAACATGGGAAATTATAATCTGGGTGTTGTGGAATCATTTATCATTATTGAAGTCATGGAAGAAATTTTTACAATGTACTTATGATCAGGGTCATATGTGTAATTATATCTCACAGTCTCAAATAATTTTAGAATTAAAAAACATAAAACCAAAAATAAATAAAACTACTAATGTGTAGTATAAGAAATAAATGTCTCAAGGTCAAACCCATAGTGAAATGGAAGTTAAAATTCAAAACCCATACTTTTCATGAATTCTAAACTAAATAAATTATCTATACTAACTAATCGATATAAAAATGATTTAGACTAAAATAAAAGGGAGGAAAACGAGAGGTAAATTGAATCCAATGATGGTTTATCATATATAATAAATGACTCAATTTTACAAGTGAAATAAATCATATAACTATCCATAAGGCCTATTTAATTGACTAATTTTTTCTTTTATCCTAAACTAGGACTACCTATACCCATTGATCCCTCTCTTAAGGTAATATATAACCAAAATAGATACATTAAAATTAATCTCAAAATGAAAGGAAAAGTTAAGCCAACTCTTCCACCACACTCCCCTCTATCATAATTAGGTTTATACCCTAGTTCCATAACTCTTTTCAGAAAACTAAGGAATGTGATTTAGATTAATTTCAATGTTATAGTAATTAATAATATAATATTACAAGATGAAAATAATTAAAACAATGAGTACACATCCTCTTCATCAACTCCACCCCCCATAAAACCTTGCCACTCGTATATTGTTTGGTCAAACATAAAATAACTAAGAATCATAAAAGCTAGATAGAAAAAATATATCAATAAAATGGTTAAAAAATTCATTATTTAATGTTCAAAACCATTATAGGAATTCAACCATTATGAAATGAAAAATTGAGAAAATGAAATTCACAAAGTATGAAATACATTGGGGATGGTCCTGTCTCACTTCTTAAACCTTCGTGTTGCTAAAGAAACTCCCCTCTGGAATGTAGAATCTAAATATTTGAACAATAGATTCTTAATTTATTTATAGTAACACTAATTATTTGATATATTTCTTATAAATCATTTTGAATCTTTACCTTTCATATATTTAGAAATCTTCCATATACTCCCATATCTCAAATTATTATTGGCAACAACCTCATCTTTTAAATGTGAATCCCATGTGTTTCACTACCAGAAGTATTCACCAAAATATATCTTTCACTATATGAGAGAAATATATGAAACTATGTATCCTTATATATCCATGTGATATATTTATTATATTTATATATATTCAATATCTCCATATCTCTTGAATATATCTCCAGCATATTGTATCATCATTAAACCCTATGTATACCCATGCATGGTCGCCAGTGAAAAACACTTCAATCATCCCCAGTGTAATCCCTAAAAGGAACATTCATGGGAATTTATTAATTAATGCTCATATATATAGATAAATAATCAATGATATAGACAAAAATTTTTTTATGGTGAATCATTTTAATCACCAACTAAAATTATATTTGTATGGAGTACCTGGCTTTTACAAACATCATGAACCATGTCATAAAGAAACCTCCATGAAATAAAAATCTTCTTTCATTAATCATGAACTCCACATGTATACTGTAACATATATTTTTGGATTTATATTTTAGTATAATATTATTCTTACCACAAAACTGATCCCCTACCACAGTCAAACCATCCATGGAACAACAACTAACAATGCCACAACATCTTTACATGAAATTTTTCTACTTCCATATCGATGTGTTAATATAAGTATGACAAAAAAATCCCTATTATGTATGTTTATCAATATTTTCTTCATTCTTTACTCCATGGAATAAGAATATGTTAATATTGTAGTCTATATCTTCATATCTAACTCTCTAAGATCTCATAGTGCAACCCCATCCATATGGTGTGTTCATGATTGTAAACCTAATGATATTTAAGCTCAATATTGATATCAATGGTGGTTATATAATATGAAGTGACTATATATGGTGTAGATTCTTTGTATAAAAAATATGATTCATGATTAAATGAACAGTAATGTTTCAGTAAGTGAGAAACAATGCCCAATATTTTTTGTAACCCACACTAGAAGCTTAGTCAAAGTGGCTCTTATTAATAAATCATTTCAGCTAATGCATCACTAAAATAAAATATGGTAAATCCCTATTCCATTAATTCCTTCATCTTGTGATTCACACACCCACATAAGAAATATTTCATACCCGGATTTATACAAACATTCTCTCCCTTGTAAAGCTATACACTGATCACATATATGGCCCATGCATACTTCTGCTCTCCCATGTCCAAAAGCTGGATTGAGATGATTCGTTGGTCTTTATAGGCGTTACTGATCTTTTGGATGGATGGTTTGTCATGTTTTTTTATCACATTTAACAAAAAAACTTACCTTAAGTAAAATCATCATCAAATTTATATTTTTTATTTCATTTTGTAAAATTTATTTCAAAATTTTAAGTACACACAAATGAATAAAAAATTAAACTATGGACATAAGAACTAAATAATTAATGAAATTAATAAATTAAAATTCAATAAAAGATACAAAAATGTAGTCATCACCATAGTTTAAGGGTTCTATTTGAGGAAGATGATTGAAAAATTCAACTGGAGAATACCACACCATAGTGGACACCATTACAAGTTTTTGGATTACCTATGAGATATATTAAAGATCACTATGGGAATTCCAGTCATCATGGTAGACTTATATAGAGTAGTTTGGTTAAGGTGATATATATCCCTATTTCATTTCCTCTGGAATGTTGAGTATTATGACTTTAGTGATAAGGAGTGAAACTAGAAGAGTGACTGTGGTACTAGGCATTTCAACATGAATGTTTTCTAGTTAAAGACTATAGTGTAGTGGTCCTTACCCTATGTCTTGGGGTATTTATTGAAGAGTTATTCCAAATTAATTTACATTAAATTTTCTATGTTCTTGAGTAAAGGATATCAATTAGATTTATTAGAGGTACCCCTAGAGGAAAGAACCATGTAGTGGTGGAAGTGATCCCACAATGGTGTCATCAAGTCAATATTTTCATAGATATAAATTCAATGAGGAATATTAAATATTTAATTGGGTGATATAGTTTTCAAATAAAAAAGGTTATTTTTATTCTTTTCCACATCAGATAAATGTGAATTTAAAATCCACCATGATGGAAATATAGTGATTATATGAAGATACATGAGATATATTTCTTTGAAGAATATGGAGGAAGAATCATGGAGAACATATTGAGGAAAAATAAGAGTGTTTTATATTTTTTTATAGAAACTAAAAAAGGATATACATGACTAATTATCACTAGAGGTTCATAGTTTTTTCAGGGGATGAAAGTGGAGAAGAATCGATACTCTATTCTGGTGTAAACTCACTCAACATTCATTGATCAACACAATGACACTCATTGTAGTTGTGATATATTAAATTGTGTGAGACTAGCATGTTATTTTATCATAATAGAGTTTTAAACCTAGATGATCAATGTGATATCTATGAATTGAAACAAACAAGAAGTGATCTTAGTATTTTTAGTACATAACATATCATCATTTCATAACCCATTTAATATCCTAGTTTGGGTGAACCAAGTAAAAATTATTGGTGTCCCTATGCTTTTTTACATTATCACTTAAATATTATTTATGTGGGATAATTTTTTTTTAAAAAAAATGAAAAAATATCTTTGGAAATATGTTTCTTGTGAAATATCAATATAACCAGATTCACGCCCCTCTCTTGGTTTTTTCCTCACTTAGGAACAACACTTATATAACTCCATTAACTTGAAAAAAACATGTTCTATTATTACAGAATGATATATTTAAAATTTTAATACTAAAGTACCTCAATACATCATCATGTAATGATCTATGTGCATTATAATGTGATTTTTATGTATGTGAAATACACCTTCTACCTTCATCATATTATGGTATAATAAACACTACATTATGACATGATTTTTAAAACGTTAGAAAAACAAAATTCTTTTTTGAAAAGACAAACTCCAATTACCCCCATCCAATTCATGTGAATTTTGAAAATAAATACAAAATTAACCTATCATAAATAATCATAAATTAATCATGTTAAAAAATCATTCTTAGATTTTTCAAAATATATGAGCTATCAAAACACCATAATAATGGATTTACTTATTTTTTTAGAGTTAAATAGATCTCTATTTATAGATAATACTATAATGACCATTTTCTAGTGGAGGTAATATAATACACCGCTTTTTTCAAATAATATCATAAGTAATCATCAATATTAATGATTTCATCAATTATCCTCTATTTAAATAATGGAAACATGTTAAACACATTAAAATTTGAAGAAACATTAACCACAAACATCTCATGTCTCCCATTTCTGGAAATAATTTCTCCCCATTTTACATTTACCAAAATAATAATAATATCTCCCACTTTTTTGAACAATATCCCAACATATTCTCCCCTTTTATTATCAAATGAAAATTACTAAAAGTGGAATTATAATTCAATAAACTCATTGTGTATTTGGAAGAGAATTAACTCCTTAAATCCTATTATGTGATATAATTCATCATTAGACAGGGTGGAAATCAATATATCTTATTCATTCTCCTTTACTAAAACTTATTCCATGTTATGTTATCAAAATTACACCTTCTTAGTTATGAAGTGGTATTTCACACCAATTGTATTTTTCCTAGAATGTTTCACCATTTTCATTAAACATTTTACCACACTTTTATTATCATAAAGAATGATTAATGTTCATGACACATTCACCAAAAGGTCTTAGATTAAATAATTCATCCACATCATTTGATTTATCGGTTTTTATTTAAAATATTTTTAACTCCTCCTATGATAAATGTGTCTGGATTTTATTTCATAGAGTTCCATGTAATGAATCTTCCTCCACTAAATAATGAACCTCTATAATTTTACTTTCGATCTCTTGCATTACCTTCCCAATTGTCATTTAAAAAACCATAAAAATGTAATGATTTATCTATATCCAATATCAAAACATTATTTAGAGTTTATTTTAAATTGACCATGGTATTTTTTCTACTATAGGATGCGACTCCACGTGATTTTTATAGAATGATTCTTATAATGTAATTCAAAACACAATATCTAGTATAGATATAGTCAAGTAGAGTGTCTTATTTATTATCGATCCAAAATAATTTTTATCTATATTTATTCTATATTTATCAAATGAAAACTTATTCCCAAGTAGTATATGAGTTGTAACCTCACTCAATTCATCCATTACAAACCCCTTAAATAACACACATGTTTATATCCATTATCAGAGAAAGATATAATATTTTATATTTATGAAATAACGAACACAAAATTATATCATTTGACTAATCATTGAACTTTTAAAATGTATTTTCATTTATAAATATGGTCCATCACAAGTATTCTCTTTATTTCTAGAAAAAAAAATATCATTGTCTTATGTGGTGATAATGAGTGAGTTTGTGTTGTCTAACTTAACATAAAATATTCTCTCTAACATTATTTTAATAAAATTCATCCAATTATTGCTACTATATATCTTGGAATAACATTATAAATTAAATATTTTAATCCCCCAAATTTATTTCTTTAGAATATAAATTGGAGAACCATTACTATCAAGGAAAGATCCTTTTTGTTACCAATCACAAACCTCCTCCCCGATTTCATCATTCTAAAACTCTAAATTCAAAGATATTTATAAAACTTTTTCGGTAATTTGAGTGAATATTGTATGAGAATTATTAATATTTTAATTCATTGTGATTGGATAAAAAGTATCATTAATGTATACATCCTCGATTTGGGATTATCATTTACATTTATGATAATATTTATTCTATGTTATTTATCCCCTCTCATTAGGTTTGTTGAAAAAATATGATTTGAATTGATAAAAATTTCATCATTAGGTTATATATTTAACATCCATATTTCATTCTTCTCAATACAATTTAGCTTTTCCTTTAATTGCATGATGAAATTCTTATGGTGAAGTTCTTCATCGACACACTTCAGTTCAACATGTGAATGCCAGCTAGTATGGATAGAATTTATAAGAAAACATTTTTTTGATACCCTTTATATTTTTTATAAGAAAAATTTTAATGTCTAGGTTCATTTAGAGTATTGATAAAAAAATTTCATCTTTATATGAGCCATCATAATAACTGGAAATTTTATAATCGAAATGGGAATTTTGAACATTTTCTACGTAAAATTAAAATATTTGATTTTTTCCATCACAAAATCCTTGAGATTCCTTAATATCATCATAAAATAGAAATTATGTTCATAATTTATCTTGCTCGTCTAAAAAATAAAATTTATGAAATTAATTATTTTCTCTAGATTCTAGTTATAACATTGGTAAATCTTTCCACCAGGATTATATTTTAAATATATCTGTTGATCATATTCCTTACTAAATTTTACCAAATGTATTCAATTGAGTTTGATATAAAATCTTTGAAAGGGTACGGAACATGGGATAACAAATACTTTAAATCTCATCAAGATATTATTTTTCTCAAACACTATATTTGAGGGGGTATTGAAAGAATTTGATCAAAGTAATCTCTGATTATAAAAATAGATAACTACTCTTTTAGCATTGCTCCAGTTGAATTTAAATGTTCCATACTATGATAACAAGGTAATCCCCATTTCTAAAAATATATGGTTCTTCCATTCACACAATACATTTTATAGATGTGTGTATGAAGTGTTATATTAATAATTTTTTATATTCTTCTAAATATATATTTCAAAGTATTAATTCTACAGTTCTTCATTTCACACAATTAATTCAAGTATTTTTCACATTGAAAATCAAAAATAGTTTACCATGAGTTTGATATACTGTCATGATAATAGTTCCATCATTAATCATATAGATTAAAAATACTTTCTTTTATAATATCACCACTTTCCCATTTCCACAATGTTGAGAAATAATCATTTGATTGTACCTCAATACTTTGAAAAAGATAACGTTATTTGTTTCAAAATTATTTTCCATAAATTTTTTTCTTCAAAATTATTTTTTATTAACTGGTCCTTAATTTCCAAAAGTCACATATTCTCCATCATAAATTTATATATCCATAAAGAGTGGTTTATTATCGGGCATATATTATGAGTGGACTATATTTAAGTCCAATATATTTTATAATTTATTAAATTTATAATACACCTATACCATAATAACTTTATCTAAATAACTCACCCCTTTGATAGAGTTGAAGTTTACATTTAATTGTACCTTCTTTTTTTATTGTACGGAACTTATGGGTAGTATGTTTAGATTCATCACACATTCCATGATTTTCATTAAGAGTATCAAAATAATATTTCAGTTTATATTTCACATTTAGATAATATCTCAATTGGGATCTCTTACCCTTAGTTTTAATCCACCTCTATTAAATCATTATATTTAATTAATGGTGTTACATGTTATAAAAGATCAGAAATTATTTTGGGGTATACACCCCAGAATATGTAAATCGTAGTTAAAAAATATTATTATTGGAAAAATTATTTATTAAAAAATCCTCATTGATTTTTCATCACATTTTAGACTTATTTAATTTTAACAAATTTATCATTATTTTGAATATACTTCTTCACCTTGAGTTTTATCTTATGATAAGCTTAATAACTTTTCATCTATTGCAACTAATATTTTTCAAGATTTTCTATAGTAACAATTGGAGTTTCTCTATTCTCTTGTAGTGTGATAACCTTTCCCATTTTTTTCTACTAAAACTTATTATTTTGAAATATTGGGTGACCAACACTATTTTTCAGGTAACCATATGAAAATTTAGAACCTATTTTTTTTTGGAATAAACCATATTCACTTTTTATTTGGAAGATTTCCTAATGTCACGAACCAAATCTAGTCACCACTAGTACCAGCACCAAATCCAGCACATGACAAGGCCCAAAGGGCGTTACCTATCCCCACAAGCTGGCACAAGTGCTCGGGTATTATTAATTTATGTTTGGGAATGATTTACCCGAGTATGAAAGTATAAAACATTAAAAACATTCAATAATAAGAATATGAAATTTCCATGCCAAACAAGACATAAGAAAAAACCATAAATGAATACATGGTTTTAAGTAGGGAACAAGAGTTCCAAATATAAATACAAATAGCATCATTTCATCCAAAATGACTCCACACGACAAGGGGCTATCCCCCCTGAGCCGTCTCCACAACACCGCACCATAGGAGAGGACTAACAACCTAAACCGCCTTCACCTGAGGCCTTACCTTTACCTGAGTCAAACATAATGAAGTCTAATTACACCCAAGGGGTGTAAGTAGTGTGTGATACTAATACCAATATAATACCACCCAAGTATTCCAAATATTATTCCATACAAGGTGATAAAGCAAGCAATTTTTATATGTAAAGAAAAAGCAGTGATAAATTCCGAGAAACAGAACTTTCAATTAAAAATAGTTTTCAAACTAAAACTTTCAGAATGTTAACAAATTTTAATATTAAATTTTAGATATAGTAAATTACAGAAAAAAACACCATAATAAAAGTGTAAATATCACAAATCCAATGACCACCAAAACCGGGAACACCCATAGGCAACTAGATAGTCTCAGGCCCTATGCACGTTGCACCTCGATGTAAAGTATCCAAGTCACAATCCTTTCCCATGAACGATCCAATAGTAGGGAACCTAAACATAACCTAGTGTTCCCCAAACATCTTCTACATAGTTTATTTAGATTTTTTGTTATCCATTTTCTCAGTGAAATAGGGACACAACCCATCCGGTTCACTAGTTGTACTAGTACATATCCACCCACCTAGGTACCTGTGATTCCCCCTTTGTGATAAAAAAATTTAGGAAAGAAACACACAACCCTTTTAATAGAGAAACACTAATACTATTCATATACATACAATACAATAGCTACTCAAACTTTATACCACTTAAAACTCACAAAAAAACAATTTGATTTTCAATAAAACAGCTTCTCAAAATCCCACATTATTTTGCACCAAAAAATCCTTAAAATCCCCACTTTTCACACCATGTGCACACCCACAGGTCACCAAAATCGAAATTATAGCCCAATACCTTTCTATGAAACCAACAAATCAGTTTTTGGGAAGCCACATATTAACCATAAAGTGTTATCTTTATAAAACATCCGTTTTCACACAAACATGGCACATAAAAATACATGTGTTTCACAAACACCATTAAAAAAGATTTTTTAAAAAACAAACAAAGAAGATAAAAATTTAAAATAGTATTTTAATCCTTAATAAACTTCAATAAAATAAACTAAGTGATTCTAGGGTATCCCCAAATGAACCAACAAGAGTTTTCTTTGAAAAAACTCCCAATTTCACATAAAAATGGCACTTAAAATTCATTTTATCTTTATATTCCACTAAAACCATTTTTTACAGAAATTTTCAAAAGCAATAAAAATTAAAATACGATAAAAATAGCATTATAAGTCACAAAAACGTCATACATAATGGAATCACCTACTAAAATAATGAAAACCCTTTAATCTTTGTGCGAAAATCAAATCGCACCACCGCCACACCAAGAGGGACCTAGATCAGGAATAAAACCAAAATAATATACAAAGAAAACCAGAATGAAACCCTAGGTTCGAATCCCAACTTTATGGACATTAGAAAAATCAAGAATAATTGGAATAAACCCTAAAAAAGGAAATAAAACCCTAAGAAAATGGGAGGAAGAATAAAGGAGACCCACTTACTTGAGGGATCGTGATGAAATCTCCCCAAATACACCAGTAGATGAATTTCCAAATAGAAAAAAAATGTAATTGAGGTTCAAATAAGTCTGAGAAGGTTATGTGAGAACTGAAATGGGGTAAAAGAGTAATAATTGAAAGAGTTATAAAGGAAATAAATTACCCCTTCAAATCTGGTTGATTTGAGAAACCCTATAAAGTTATGCCCTAATTCGCAATGCATACGAGCTCCAAAGAGGAGGAAAAGGTAATGTGGGAGTGTATGGATTCAGTGGGCATGGGTGAGACTTGTAATCACCAAAATATCATTAATATTTAATAAACAATGTTTTTTAAAACTGGAAATGGTCTTTCGGGATGACCCAGTTCCTCAAATAAAACCCCAAATACAACATTATTATGGATTCCTAAAGGTTCCAAATTACAATGGTGGTGATAATAGGTCATGGGAGGAAATTTTGGAAGTGTAATGGGTCCAAAATATTGAAAAAATAAATAGTTTTAAAAGAAACAAAATTGGTTTTTAAATCTGGAAATGGGCTCATGGTTTGACCAAAATCATGAAAACTCACACTTTCCTCCAAAAATGCGTGGGAAACCCCCAAAACAAAGCATGAATGGAAATTAATTTCAATTTAACTTTAAAATATGTCATGTATTTGACACTTAATCTCCTTGATTGAAATTTGAAAATCAAATTGTGATATGAAAATTAAATTTTCAACTTCAATAAATTTTGACTCAAGGTCATTCATCGCCTCATTCTTAGAAAAATATTTCTTTAATGGCCTTGACAATATTATCAATCACTTCGGTAATTTTATTTATTTCTCAAAATTTTCATGTGAATAATTTTTTCAATCTTAGAAATCTCATTGATATTTGAATAATAATGAGATTTTTAGACAATTATTTTCCTTTTCCAAAGAATATTTATCCTTCTCATGTATTAAATTTTTATTGAAATTAATATTAATATCCATTCTCAAATAAAACTCCTTTGGTTTCTCCTTATCTTCACCACTTTCCTCATAACTAATACATTCTTCTTTGCTATAGGATTTATTGATTGGTTTTATTTTTCTATAAAATCTTAATGTCCTTAAAAATAAAAATACCATTCTACTTAATTATTTTCCTCGTTAGAATATTACATATCATGGTTTGAAATATTGTTTCCGACGCATTCACCGGGGCGCGCGCATCCGTCTGTGGGGAGGACACGCTGCTTGTTGCCCTGCATTCCCACTTTCCAAAGGCCAGCATCATCCATTCCTTGTTCAGGGACGTCTGATCCTTGATCGAAACCGGGATGATGGGATGTCGGTTCTTCCTTCCATGGATTCCTCCTTAGAACTCATCACCTAGTCCGGGTCTCCCTCATAGATTTAAGACGGGTTCGTGAAGCTCGTTCCCGACGCCATATCTACATAGACGCCAGTTAATTACACTTCTTCTGTCGAGAAACTCCAAGGGGTCTTGTCAGGGTAGCAGCCTTCGGTGAGGAGAATGGTCACGTTGGGGTGTTGTTGGCATGTATTGATGCTGGTGATCAACATGTCTGTCTTCTGTCCCTTATCACAGGGCTTCTTGGGGGCACGGAAGCCTGAGGCATCCCACATCGAACGCGGGGATTGTGTACCATCAGAGGTTTTCCTCAGATTCCCATGTTTAACACGGGGTATTCCACGAGTTTAATGTCTTGCAGAGACGTATCGGGCTGAAGGCGCCCCTAGGGGGAACACCGATGTTGGGGCCAGCACGTGGGCAGCATCCCAGATACCATAGAGTGAGATGGGGTGGCATGATCTCATCGGGATGTGGTGGCCCGGGTAAGCATCAGGATGGATGGTGGAGTGACGGACTTGAACATCGTGGAGGCTTCCTACGTATCCCCATGGAAGGGAATCAAAGTCCGCGTAGTTCGGTGGTACGGTGGGACACCTGAAGAGACGACCCGTGAGAATGAACGCATGGACTGGATCCTAGGGGAATTAAGATCTCCGGGCTAGGGCATGAGATTCACAAGGCACATGGGCTCATGGGGGAAGTCAGGATGAGACGTGGGTGTGAGACATGGGGCTTAGGCTCTGAGGCGGCCCAAGGGGAGGGAATACAGTTTAACGTCATGTGGGATGAGATACAGTTTAACGTCATGCGGGACGAGGGCATACAGTTTAACATCATGCGTGACGAGGGATTTGGGGCTTACGCTCTGAGGTGGCCCAAAGTGGGTATGGGGCTTACTTTCTGAGGTGGACCATGGTGGTCGGGGAACCGACGTGGAGAGGTCGGAATGACCAGGTGGTGGCTTGAACCTCGTGGAGGCTTCCAACGTACCATGCGTTAGCACGTATCAAAGTCCACGTAGTTTGCTGGGATGGGGCTAAAGCTCTGGGGTGGCCCATGAGGATGTCAGGGTCGATGTGCGCTCTAAGCCCTCATAAGTCATGCTCGGTGTGAGAAACAAGAGGAAGTAGGGACCAGAAGATCACGTCGCAAAGGGTGCGTCCGTGAGAAGTGGAATGGGGCTTACGCGTTGAGCGGCCCAAAGAGGAAGCAGGGGCTTACGAATGGTTAGCGGCCCTTGGTGCCAGGGCTTACTCCAGGGTGGAGGCCCATGGTGCGACAAAGTGCAATGGGAAAAGGACTCCACTGGCCTTGGCAGGGGGAAGTACGGAGATGCACGGGTGAAACCTTCCGCAAGAGAGGCTAGGGGCTTACGCTCTGAGGCAGCCCTTCCCCCCACGGACAAACGCCACTCCGACAAGGAGGATCTCATTCCATGCGAGGAAGAGTCCATTCCCGTGGAGATGACTGGGCGTAAAGAATGCTCGAGCTGGGGGGACCCCGCGTGCGAAGCACGGGGTCAGACCACAGTTTAACGTCATGTGTTAAATACGCGGTGCTTAGTAGTTAAACGTCCTACAGCTTGGACGAGGTGGGTTCGCTCCACACCCCAAGGGCTTACATGCCCAATGCCCTCTACCCCTTGTGGGAGGGAAGGCATCGGCAAGGCCGTAGTAAAGGGGGGCTGCAGGGCGAACCATCGAGGGGTCCATGTTAGCGTGGCTATGCGAAGAAGCAATAGCCGTTAGCATGCCTATGTGGAGAAGCATAAGGCGAAGCAACACAACGGGAAACACCGCCCAAGGAAACTTGAGGTTACTTCATACGAGCCTTGAAGGCCTTACGGGAAAACAACACATGGCGCGCATGCCCGGCAGGGGAGACATCAGGTGCCGGCGCAGAGAGGCAGCCAAGGGGAATCAAGGTGAAGGGTCCTGGGTTTTGTGTGCAAAGAGAAGGTTTGCGTGCAAAACACTAGGATGGCCTGCAATTGGAGCCAGAGGATTGCGCGCGGATAGGTAATTGTGCGCAAGTTATTGCGTGCATGGAAGGGGATTGTGCGCATGGGACATGGATTGTGCACAAATAAGGAACCCGGAGGAGGGGGAAAATTCACTTAAGCTAGTGGAGTTGCGCGCAAAGGCGAACCCCGGGGCAAGGTTGCATGAAAAGGGGAATTACCTGGAAGTCATATTGCGCGTGGGGGGAGTCAAATTGCGCGCACGAGAGCCAATCCGAATTCCGCAACCCCCAAACCGTTTGGGGTCGCCTTCTATTTATAGGCCTCGGGAGGTGCGGAATCTAGGCGGCGCACGAAATATTCTGCACCGGGAGCCGTCGGCGTGCAAAACCTCACCGCGAGGAATCGGGGCATGAAAAAATTGCACACCTCACTAGCTCGATTGCGCGCATCCTGGGGATATTTCGCGCAAATGATTTTATTTCGCGCAAGCCTTCCTTTATTTCACGCACCACTTCCCGGGCCTCTGGACCGGGCCTCTGATTCCGAATTTGACTTCTCTTTGCCATTTCGAAACTTCCTCTAGGAGTTATGGACTTTTTTGGTGTCTACAAATGCCCCCCTCAGAATTGGATCAGCGAGAGGTCGCAACGATCGGATTCCGAGGGAAACGCCGAAACGCCGAAGTGCTGGGTCTCTTGGGCACTTTGCGCGCAAAATTCCAACGGGGCGCGCAAAATGACGGACTCACGAGGAATTATCTTTCCGCACGACACAGAACCCTAGCCTCACCTATAAAAAAGGGGTGATGGGTCCCAAATCTGTACTTCAGCTTTTTCCGCGTGATAGGCTTATCGCTCTCATGCGCGAAATTTCTCCCGCGGCTGCGCGTAAAAACACTCTGGTAGCACGGAATTCCTTCCGAATTTCGGACGTCTTTGCACGCCTGCTCGGGACATTCCGAGATTAGCATGCCGATTGCACACCCATCTCCTGGATTTCGTGCTGCCATTTCAAATTTTTCGCGACACTCTCCGATTCCGCACACTGCATCAGGATTTCGTGCAACTCCCGAGATATTTGAGTTGGCCGCAAACCGAGTTGATGAGGGGGAAGCCGCCGCTCGTAGAAAAGAAATGGCGGCGAAAGAAGAGGTTTATGGTGCCAAGGTTATCATCTCTAACAACCTGACCTTGTTCAATCTGCTGTCTCCGGCCCAGAAGACGTATCCTCTATCTGAAAACCTCCCGCTCTGGAACTTTGGAATCCTGGAGGAGGTGCCTTTTCCGGGCTTCGAGGTGGACAAGCCGTGGTCATGGGTGACCCGGGAGGACGATATTCCTCGCTACAACATCAGCAACAATGGCCATCCTGCCAGGGAAACCAGACATATGGATGTATATGTCCTGAACCCGAGGACTAGGACCATTACCGGGGATGAGCCCGTCGTAGAGAATTCTTCGGCCCTCTACACGAGTACGTTCCATTAGAGAGTCACAGATGAAACGAAGGGCTGGCAGAAGGATTGGGACCTGCGGTCCGGGGGCAACTTCACCAGCAAGTGGGCCTGGGCATTCTGGGTTCGTCGTACCTGCGACCAGTTCGGGGATGAACTGTGGTATATCGGCCTGTTTGAGGCGATATGGACATCGTAGTTCCACTAACACCGTCAACCTGAGATCGGGCCAGAGCTATTCAAACGATGGTCTCCTGACACAAATACATTCCACCTTCATCATGGGGAAGTTGGCATCAGTCTCTGGGACATTCACTACATCGGAGGTATCCCACTGGAGGTCTACCAATTCAACGAGTTCGTTCCTCCAAAGAACACCTGGGAAGACAGGTCACAGACGCCTATGCTGACGTGACACCTTCTAGAGCTGGCCAAAGAGAGGCTGGAGGTCAATGACTTCTTGAAGGACATTGCCTTCAAGGGCTGGTTCAGCCAATTCCTTGAGAAGGATCCGTCCGTCAAGATGCCGGGACGGGGTAAACGATGTCCAACCGAGGCTCAGAGGAGCAGGGATGGGTCATACTAGAGGACCCTGGAGGTGGGGCAATACCAATCATGGGGTTATCGCATCATCGAGTCCCAGGACCCGAATGTTCGGTATGCCGGGTTCCTTACCGCCTTCCTGAGCGGGTGGCTCCTGCCGGTGCGGGACGCGAGGATGGGCGTCCGTCCAACAGCACTGGTGATGGCGGGTACCATGGCCACCAACAAACGGTTCAACTTGGGCATCCCCGTACTGGCCAAGATGTATGCCATCCTGGGATGCATATCACGTGGGGGTCGCCTCGGAGAGTATGTGGCCCCTTCTAGATCTTCCATGGCTGGGTGGCGGCTCATCTCGGCGGGTACACTTTGCCAAATGCCATTCTTCCTCCGGGCAATGGTCCGCGACCATCCTTGCTGAACATTGTAGGGGTGGCTCCGATGATGCTCAATAAGGAGGGTGTGATAATCTGCATTGGAAACCACAACAACTTCCACTTCAGCCCATTCCCCACCCCAGTCAGCCAGATGGTGGACAATGGGCGAGGCTCTCTGGAAGAGCAAGAGTATTTCCAGAGCATTTGGGGCGGGGTGCTCGTGGCTCGGATCGACGGGAAGATGATCTGCAAGCCTTTCATGCCATCCTGATTCGCCAGGCAGTTAAAGTGCCTCCAACGAATACCGAAGAAGGTATTCACGGCTGTCTGGAAGGATAAGAATCCCTATGTACTGCGCCAGATGTGGTTGATGTTTACCACCTCCGGCTCTGGCGATGTCATTACTCTTCCTCCCACCAGGGTTGATGCTGGCCTAGCAGCCGAGTATGCCAAACACTGGACCATTGCGTACCCTGAGGGGCTTTTACGCAAGAGAGTCCGATAACTAGAGGTTACTTGCGTGGAAACTGGGCAACGGGAAAGAAGGCAAGGTGCTTCCGGAAGGGGGGAACCAAGGGTGCGTCAGGAAGCGAGGCCTGCGCAGGCCGGGACTTCAGCAGCGGGAACATCACATAGCACCGCCGCGACCTTGTTACCCATGGAAGGGTCACATGAGGCGGCAAGGGAACTGCCCGATAAGCAGATAAGATACCTGCCCGAACCTTCCCAAGATGCAATTTTCCCGGCACTGTGGTCGTCCTAGATGACCCTGTGGCAATCACTGAGCGTTGAAGCCATCTGGCAGAAGATAATGCAAAACAGGATCCAGCTGCCAGAGGTCGGGGTCGTTCGAATTACCGACTGAGTAAACTTCCATCGACGACATACTTATCTAACGACCATGGACACATACGCACGCCATAGGGGTCGGCGTGCGGAGCCACCTTTCCTAGTGAAAGTGATGCTCGGCCAGAAGCATGATCTGGAAGTGATGCCGCCGGGAGAAGGCGACAATAACGAGGAGTTGGAGGGGGAGGAGGAGACTAGAGAAGACGAAGGTGAAGGAGAAGATGAAGAAGGAGAAACCGAAGATGAGGGGTCACAAGGGGTGACCTACCAAGGGAGTCTCCGAGAGAGCAGCGAGATTTTCGGATCTGATCTTGACATAACTAAGATACTCAAGGTCTTTCTCTATCTTCATTCATTTTCCTTCTTCATCCATTTTCCTTTCCAATTTCCCAACCATCACTCTGCCTCACTCAGGAGTGGCTGAGTGTTGGACGGGCGTCCCCACTAGAGGAGGGAGTAGAGGAATCGGTAGGACATGATGGGGATCCGACACCCATCATTGAATTAACAAGCGCAGAGGGGTCTCCCATTACGGCGGCTCCTGCAGCAGCCAAAACGCTGGAGACCGATGCTCTGGATTCCTGTAAGTCTCACGCTTCACTAGTGGCACTTGGTATCAAAAGATCCCAAATAACCAGCGTACGCATTGCGTAGTGATATCAACATTGGAGGCTCATCAGGCTGCAGAGCTCGGGCCATCAATGAGTGGACCAGTGGTGGACATACCACCTCATTCAGAACATGCTCCCTACACTGAGTCGGGCCCGACAATTGGTGAGTAGGGAGCGGTGGACATCAGTGGTGTTGTTCTTAAGGCGAGGTCGGAAGCTGATGGGGGCATCGTCACTACTGGGGCGAGAGAGGAAGGTCACCCGGACGTCGAGGATCCTATTCCTCACAAAGGCGTCCCTGGGGCGGATCCTGCTGCCGATCTGCTGGCTGCCTTCCCTATATACCGACCCGCTGACCCTGAGGAGATAGATGACTCAGACTCAGAGGCAGCCGAGGAGAGCCAGATGACACAGCGCAAAGGGTGGAAGTGTATCCAGCGCTTTCTCAGACAGCCCCAGTCAGATTGGCTGAGGCAGATGGGATCACTCCAGACCTGGCTGCGCTTCTTGTGCGCCGGAGGGGATGACGCTCATCGCCTTCATCTGACAGTCTGTGATTACATGGCCTAGAAGATACGAGAGAGCAGCCGGCGCACCGACGTTGTCCAGTGTTGGGGTAGATCGGCGAGCGCCCAAGCGTTGCTGAGGGTGGAGCGGGAAGTCCGGCACCTCGAAGGGCAAGCGGCAGATAAGGAGGCCTTTCTACAACATGCTCTAAGCTTGTGGATCAACTGATGGCCCAGCTAGCTGACGCGCAGGAACAACTGATGGAGGTGAATCACCAGATGACCGTACTTAGAACCGAGCAAGCGTAGGCACAAGCTGGGGTTGGTTAGCCGCGCTCTGCGGTGGCTGATGAGGAGAGAGTCTTCAAGGAGCGAGAAGCGGTCCTGGAGGCTACCAGCCAAAGGGTAGCAGTGCTGGAAAGATCAATTCAGCATGCTGATCCCTAAGGGCTTTGTTTTGGCCATCTCATGAACTTCTTGGTTGTACTGCTCATCATATCAATCCAATACATGGCCAAATCCATTCATTTTTACCCTTGGTTTAATATTCTCAACCATAATTCTGAAACGAATAACAACTCATCCCCAAGATCCTGTGGGTCACACCCAACGCGAGAAGCAAAGGATACTCGTGCTATCATTTCATCCAACTGTGGGGCATTGACCAAGCTTCAGGCATCCGAAATTGTGCCTGGATTTTTCAGGAGACCTCAGACCAATTGATATATCTTCTTCTCAATGTGCTCTGACACATGAGTGGGGTAATTCCAGGGGCATTGAAATCCATCCGAACATAGGGAGATGGAGAGGAAAGGTAAATCACGCTGCCCAAATTTGGAACACTATGGGGCATGACGATGGAGGATAACTGTCAACCGTGGCGGAAACACAACATCCATATCATGTTGGCCTGGAATGGGGACAATAAATGAGGGCTGATCGCTGACCATGTTCGCAACACGGGGCCTAAATCAAATATCGTCGGTCAGTTTTCCGGAACGTTGGCCCAGGACAGTAGGCGGACCATAGGTCTATCATCCATATTGCTAAAATAGGCGGACCAAAGGTCTATCATCCATATTGTGGAAGCAGGCAGACCAAAGTCTATCATCCATACTATTAGGGGGTCCTATCAAACATGACCAGTCCTCCAAAACATTGTCCTAGGACAGTAGGCGTACCATTGGTCTATCATCCATATTGCTACAATAGGCGGACCAAAGGTCTATCATCCATATTGTGGCAGCAGGCGGACCAAAGTCTATCATCCATACTGTTAGGGGGTCTCGTCAAACATGAAAGGAAATGAGGATCCGAATAAAGGGGCACGCAAAGCATGGAAGGTGGAGTGGTGGTTCGTTCGAACAGAGTCCAACACTCCCGAAATTGCACCACCGTGGTAGAGACGCATTAGGCGGATGTACCGACCTGATCACGGGTCATCCCAACTTTCATGCAGGACCTATTTGGTGAGAGAACTATCGCTTCCCATTTTTACCATGGGGCATCCCGAACTTATTCAGGGTAGATGTCTCGATTACACCACTTCCCAAGAAGTCAGACCAAGAGGCCGACAATAAGGAGGGACGGGGTTTGGTAATCCCTGGGGCTGGACCCAAAATCAAATGTCCGGGCATTCCTAAGTATCTAATTAGGATGATAATCAAGCCACACGTAGTTCTCGAAGCACATTTTAACGTCATGTTGGATGAAATATAGTTTAACGTCATACGGGACGAGGGGCACATCTCATCTGGGGATAGGCACAACACTGCGAGTAACCTGATGTGAATGAGGACATAATCCTGCACCACACCGTACAATCCCACAAGAGAGAGTGAGTCGTAGAAAGCCGAAGAAAGGATCTTAGTTTTAGGTCTTAGAACTCGGACCAAAGGAGAAGGGGAATGGGAGACATATGGTAAAGCGATTGAAAAACCCAACGTGAATGGGGAAAATCCCTGCTTACTATGTGCTCCCAGGGATGCGTTTAGGCCGAGAGACCAAGCGTGAAAAGTTAGGCTGGGCTTGTGGGGAAGTTCCCAAGTGCTCCTACGTATCTCATAAGAATGAGAATCAAGCCATACGTAGTTCTTGAAGGGAAGCACGGCGTGATGTGGCACCTGCGCAAAGGACGAAGGAGTCGTGCGGGTCTATCCCTCGCACCAAAAGAAGCGGCAGTTGATATATCTTGTTTGTTCTTGAAGGTAAATGGTTTTTCTTTTGTGGGGTGACTGGACTAGGGTAGAAATTCTTGGCGTCTACACAATAATCAAGCCATAACAGACGTTGAAAAGCGGCATGGTAATCGAACAATACCTGGCATGAGGTCCCCCATGGGGAGGTCATCACAATGCAGTGCCATTTTTCATCGTGCGGCCAGGACGATATCATCACAGTTTAAGATCCCATGGTAGGAACAACATCACAGTTTAAGGTCATATGGTTTGGACCAACATCACAATTTAAGGTCGTATGGCTTGGACCGACAACACAGTTTAAGGTCGTATGGCTTGGACCGACACCACAGTTTAAGGTCGTATGGCTTGGACCAACAACACAGTTTAAGGTCGTATGGCTTGGACCGACAACACAGTTTAAGGTCGTATGGCTTGGACCGACAGCACAATTTAAGGTTTAATGGCATGGACCGGGGGGAACACGCACGATGTGATACCATCACTGCGTGCGATTCCGAGAGAGGAGCCTCGGGCCAAGGGGCCGGTGAGGGTCCAACCATCAGGAGGGGGACAGGAGATGCTAGCTCCCAACTGTGCTAGGCCCGAAACGCAATGTTCGGGCGACTCCTCGTTTCCCATGGGGATGAGGGTCAAGCTACATGCAACCTGTAAAGAAGAAACCCAAGCACATACTCTAGAGCTCAAATTGCAGGAGCCTCGAGAGACACCGTTACGCATCTTGGTCTGTCTGACGTGTGGGGGTGTACCGAGGGTTAGTACAAAGAGTGTCGAGATTCCACCTTGACACGGTGGGGCAGAACATAATGTGAATCATGCAACAAACATTCAGGGCCCGAGGAAGCCGACGTGACGACTGAGGATTACTGCTGACCACGTTCGCAACACAGTATCCTGTCGTGTTAGCCATGGGGACAAACAAATGAGCATCAACTACTGACCACATTCGCAATGCGGGATTTGTATCAATCTGTTGTCTGAAACCCTCGGGGGCGTTTCCCCGTGACGGTAGGAGAGACCTTGGGCGTTGTATCCAGGCCGTTCTTGGGGGTCCCTCCGGGTGTGAAGGATGATGGGGGCCCGAATGAAGGGGAAAAAGAAGCTTGGAAAGTGGATGGAACTTTCCTAAGTCGAATCTAACACTCTAGGTCCTAGACCAGAGTACTCTGAACACATTAGCAGACCACTGGAAAGGGTCAAAGGGCTTAGTCTGAGAGCGGAAAAAAGATGGAGGATCCCCGGGAAAAGGGGGGCGTAATGCCAAACACCCTGGAAACCGAGAGATCGTGGGATCTCCTAAGAGATGGCTCTAGACCTGACATCTAGGTGTTCAGGAAGTCCTATGTATCCCATAAGGATGGGAATCAAGAAGCACGTAGTTCTATACGACACCTTTTAATGTCATGGGGAACATGACATAGGAGGGATAATCCTGAGGACAGGGTGCACGTGGTGCAGCTATTGCAAACCCGACGTGAATGAGGACATAATCCAATACCACGCCACGCGATCCTGTGGTCAAGGTCCCAAAGGTGAGACAGACACGATAGCGGACCTCAAGCTGGACCCAAAGACGAAAGGTCTGGGCATTCCTACGTATCCCATTAAGATGGGAATCAATCTAGACATAGTTCTAGAAACACAATTTAACGTCATTTAGAACGAAATACGGATCTTAGTTTTAGGTCTTAGAACTCGGACCAAGGTGCAGTTTAGGGTCGTGCAGGACTGTACAGTTTAAGGTCATACAGGACCAAACAGCAGGCTTAGGCAAAGTACTGCTTGAGGAACCTGGCGTTGGTGGGAGGAGTTATGCGCTCACCATCCATAGTTACCAAGGAATACGTGCCATTGGGATAGACCTTATGGAAAATAAAATGCCCCTCCCACTTGGGCTCCAACTTGGGTGGTTTCCTGCCAGGAATCATTAGCGCTCTGAGAGCCAGCACCAGGTCACCTTGCAGGAAGGAGCGGAGGCAAACCTTCTTATTGAAAGCTCGAGCCATCCTGCTCTGATTCCTTTCCAAGTTATGTAAAGCGCAAAGCCTACTTCCGTCCAGCGCTTCCAATTCGGCTAGACGGATTTAGGAAACTCTATCTGGCGCTTGCTGGTAGTAGACCTCCGTGCGCAATGAGGGCAACTGGATCTCGATGGGCAGGACGACCTCAGCTTCGTATACCAGGGAATACGGAGTCACCTAGGTGGAGTTACGAGTCGTCACCCTATAATCCTAGAGGGCATTGGGGAGTTTGTCCGGAAAACTTTTCTTGTTCTGAACAACCATCTTTTGCAGAATGTTAGAGGGAGTTTTGTTAAACGCCTCAATCTGTCCATTCGCCTATGCATGGTAGCGGGAGGTGTGGTTAGAGCGAATGTTGTACTTAGCATACAATTTCTTCATCTCGGCCACTCGGAAGTTGGTTCCATTATCTATGAGGATAGCGTGAGGTACTCCAAATCGATAGATGATATTAGATCTCATGAAGTCAGCGATAGAACATGCCTTGACTTCCCTGAGCGGGATTGCCTCTGCCCACTTTGAGAAGAAATCCGTAGCGGTTAAGATGAACCGACACTGGAGGGCCATCGCCGGCAGGTAAGGCCCTAGGACATCAAACCCCCAGACTACAAAGGGAAAAAAATGCTTGGTAGTATGGAGAGGCTCCGGTGGTCGATGTACAAAGTTATCATGAATTTGGCATGCATGACACCTCTTGGCATACTCGATGCAGTCGTAGATCATGGAGGGCCAGAAGTATCCCAGCCTCCGAATCTGGTGAGACAGCTATGATCCGGCCTGGTGGGAGCCATAGGAACCAGCGTGCACTTCTTGCATGACCTGTGGAATATAGACTCCTTGAAGACAACAGAGGAGGACACCATCAAACCCGTGCCTGCAAAGGAGCTGCTTAAGGCTGTGACCACATTGAAAGGTGAACTGCACCGCGCGGTGTCGGATTTTTTCTCACTCGGCTCGGTCCAGCGGAAGATTGCTGTTCTGGAGATATTCAACCAAGGGCATCCTCCAGTCAGGAACTATCTCAATCACCACGCCTGAAGCCCCTGAGGATCCTGACGTAGGGGCGCCAGTTGTGAGATGGTTCACTCGCAGGCCACAATCGCCCTCTGGAATAACATGAGAAATGAATCTCCGGTGTGCTACGTGGACGATTAGATCATCTTGTTCTGGCTCCGCAAGTGATGCGGCCAGGCTGGCCAAAGCATCTGCTCGACTGTTCTGCGACCGGGGAATGTGAATGACATCTGGCCGGGAGGGGAACTTAGCCATTAGACGGAGGGTGAACTCCATCAACGACATGAGTTCTAGCTTTATGACAGCATAGTCACCATTGACCTACTTGATGACTAGCTCAGAGTCCCCTTTTACATACAGATGGGGTACGCCAACCTCGAGAGCCAACTCGAGGCCAGTTATGAGGGAATGATATTCTGCCTCATTGTTGGTGCAACATTCTGACAACAGAAATGAATATGGCAGAACGGTTTGCTCCGGGGTGATGAAGACGATACCCAAGCCCACTCTGTTAAGCCTAGGATCATTGAGCTTTCTACCAGTGGGGCTCCGGGAGGCACCGTCAAAGTGCATCTGCCAGCATGGGATGGCATGATCGACTGAGAGGATTGACTCATCAAGAAAGCCTAGATCCAGTGGATGGTCCGTGGAGGTTGGGTGGGCAGCTAAGAAGTCTTCCAACGCCTGTCCTTTGACGGCCTTATGAGGTACAAACCTGATGTCAAACTGCTGGAGGATCACTGCCCAGCGTGCCAATCGGCTGGTCAACATAGGTTGGTTCAGGATGTATTTCAACGAGTCTACCTGATAGACCAGCTGTACCTCGTGGTGCTGCAAGTAGTGCCGCAATTTCTACACGACAAATATGAGCGCCAGGAAGCTCTTATTTATGGGAGAATATCTAATTTCCGCATCTAGGAGCATGCTGCAGAGGTAGTAGAGGCTATTCTCTGTTCCCTCGTTGTTCTTCTGGGCGAGAAGTGCGCCGAGGGATCACTCCAGGGAGGCCACATAAAGGACCAGTGGCTTTCCGGGAACGAGTGGCATCAGGATCGGAGGTTGAAGCAGATACTAATTTATTTCCTCAAAAGAGATCTGACACTCTTCATCCCATTCATAGGCAACGCCTTTCTTCATGATCCGAGAAAAGGGCTTACACTTGCCGGCCAGATTCACAATGAATCAGCGTATATAGGCTAAGTGGACTTGGAGGCTTCGAAGCTCCTGAATAATATTCGGGGGAGGCATCTGAATGATGGCCTTGATCTTCTTTGGGCCGATCTCGATGCCTCGATACCTAACAATGAAGTTAGGAAACTTTCTGGAGGTGACCCCGAAGGCACAATTCAACGGGTTCATCTTCAAGTGGTGAGAACGGAGAAAGCCGAACACTTTCTCAAGGTCTTTGAGATGGTCTTGGCACAGATGGGATTTAACCACCAGGTCATCTACATAGCACTCCACCAGTGTCCCGAGGATTGGCTTTAATATGCGGTGCATAGCCCGTTGATAGGTGGAACCCACATTCTTCAGGCCGAAGGGCATAACCTGGTAGCAGAAAGTTCCCTGGGGGGCCCTGAAGGCAGTGAACTCTTCATCCTCGGGGGCCATCCGGATCTGGTTGTACCCGGAGTACCCATCCATGAAGGAGAGGGCTTGGAAGCCGGTCGTGGCATTGATCAACAACTCTATCACGGGAAGGGGAAAATCATCCTTCGGACAGTGGAGATTGAGATCGTGGAAGTCGATGTAGACCCTGATCTGCCCGTTCTCCTTCCTGATTGGCACAATGTTGGCTAGCCACCTGGGGTACTGGAATTCCTTGACGAAGTTGGACTTGATGATCTTATAAACTTCGGCCTCAACCATGGAACCATGAGAGGGGTGCATCTTTCTGGGAGGCTTCTTGAACCTGCGATGGTTCGCTGGAAGGCCAAGGCGGTGGACGGCTACCTGGGGATCTAGTCCCGGCATCTCGTCATAACTCCAGGAAAACACATCACAGTGCTGTCTGAGGAAGTCTATATACCGTTGTCATTCCTCGGGGGGCATATCGGCGCTGACCAATGTGGGTCTCAGGTCCGCCTCTCTACCGAGGTTCAGCTCCACTAACTCGTCGACCGTGGTGGAGACGCCCTCCTCAAAGACAGGAGGAGCATCTTCCATGTCCTCCTCTCCACTTGTGGAAGGATCATCCACGGGGGGAGCCATTTCGGGGCTGCCAGACCCTGATGGGAAGCTGGTGCCGTCTTGGGAAGCAGAAATCATCACGTCAGGAGAATCAGGCACTACGGAGACCATGGCGACGAAGGCGGTTGATTCAATCCCATCTGGCCTTCAGCCCAAGGGGCCACGCTTTACGACATCAAAGCAGTAGTGGCGCGTTGGATTGAGCCAGTCGATTCCGGCCCGACGAAATAGACACGTATGATGTACTGCTATTGCCATGAGCCCAATGTCCCGATATCGTACATGGGTAGGAGGTTCGAGGATCACCTGAGCCTGGTTGGTGTAAGAGTACGAGGTGATTTCCCACCGTCTCTTAGACCCAGAAATATGCCTTCCTCTGGTACCCGAGACAACAAAGCACTGCCCCATGTCGGGGGTCGTGGCCTCCAACCGATGGATTGGGAAGACATATGCATCATCTAAACCTGCCCAGGGATCACTCGTGACAGTGGCAGGCTCGACCTCACCTTCTAGGATCTGCTTCTCCTTGCTCTTCTAAAAGTCGGCATCCTGGTAACGGGCTTTACAAGAGGCAAACAGAGATTCATCTCTTTGGAGCATGCCCACTCGACCCTTAAGGGATTATTTGAGGCATTGGTGATATGATGAGGGGACCGCTGCGTGAAGGTGGAGCCACGACTTTCCCATCAACGCGTTGTAGGCGGTGTCCTGAGAGACAACCAAGAATTCGGTATTGGAAATTAGGCCACCGAACTGGGTCTTTAGACAAATCTTGCCGAGTGGAGTTTGCTCGGTCCTATCATACCCCTGGATCCTGAGGTCGGAGGGAGTTAAATCATCCTCAGACAACCCTAGTTCCCGTAGTGTCCGAGTTGGGATTAGGTTAATCCCGAAACCCGTGTCGACAAGACAACGGCAGACTTCCACGCCATTGAACTGGCCTGTGATGTACAGTGGGTGAATGTGCCCCTGTATGGGAAGGTATTCATCTTCACCAGAAAAAGAGATAACCACCTAAAATTCGGTGTCCTCAATCACCTCGGTGTGGAAGGCTTCTACGGCCACTACCTCCGTTTCAAACTGGAGGGGGATTCTTAAAGCCTCGGCGAGCACCTCACGCATTTCAGACGATAGGCGAAGGGCCTCAAGGATAGAAAGCCTTTCCGGAATTCCAGCCAGGTGCTTCATAACATCATACTTTCGAGCCAAACGTGAGCTTCTGCTTACAGGAGGCCGCTCTGGGATTGGAGGCATGACGGGCCCTGCTGGCGGAACCAGTGACTGACTGGTTCTAGGCACATCCCGCTGTTCACTAGCCGAAGCCCAGGAGTTGGCTGCCGTGCTAGGACCAGAAGGCTGTAGTAGGCCGGTGGTAGGGCAGAGCTGGTTGCGACATAGACGAGGAGGTTCCGCCTGATCCAGCAACACAAACGGTGGTGGAGGCGAACCTGTTGACACCGGGTGAGGGCGCCGCGTGTGCTGCTCTCTGTACCAGGCCTGCTGCCTGGTCTCAGTAGCGTGCATGGCATGACTGGAGGTGACGAATGTCGTACCCTGGCGATTCACTTAGCCATGGCTCCGCCGACGTTGGCGACGACTGGGGACATTGGGGAGGCCCACCTGGCATTCCTCATTGTCGGGATTCAAAAAGGGATTTACCAACTCTATGGTGTTAACCGCAGCGTACCCCAGGCTTTTGCTCGAGGAGTCATCCACTACCAGACAGAGTCTCGGAGGGATCCCCATCTCTGGGGGCATAAAATCGACAAGCGTACGGGAAGATGACGACACTGGAAGGGCACATTCTTTCTTCTTACGCCACCGCTTGCTCTTCTGGGAAGAGGTAGGCTGGGACGAAGATGCCAAAGCGGCGCTCGCAGACTTTGAGGGATCTGGATGACTCAGGTGGGCACAGATGATGCCATGGGCACGAGCGACTGTCCTACGGGACATCCAGTCATTATACTTCCGGGACCCACGGTCGAAAACCTGTTCCCACTCATCCCTGTTGTCACTCTTCCATCTGATCTCACGAAGGCACCTGCCACCTGTGCCAGGGCTGGGCCGAGCCAGACTATGTTGTTGTCAATCTGGTCTTGGAGCCAGTCCTTGAACACACAACATCGATGTATGGTGTGTCCCAGGATCCGGTGATAAGGGTAGTAGTTAGGGTGGTCAGTGAGACACGCCTCTTATGGCTTCCGACACTCAGGAAGCCGCACGATCCTCTGCTCCAAGGCGCTACGGAAATAACCGGGGACCTGGGCCTCGCCAAACGAGTAAGTCCGATTCCTTCTGTCCAGAAAGGGGGCTCTTGGAGGCTAACCATGACCAGGGGCCGGAGGAGCAGACTGAGGAGGCGGAGCCAGATTATCTCACCTAGGTGGTGGCGGTGTGTTGCGCGGATGGACTTGCCGGTTTTTAGGCAGTCACTGCTGGGCCGAAGGCTGTGCCCGTGGGGGTGGACCCCTATGAGGCTGATGAGATGGCCTTACTGGTAGCAACTCTAACTGTCTGGTGGCCTCTATCTGGGTTACAGCAGCGGGCTCGGCTCTGGCGGCTCTCCTTGTAGAGATTACAGGAGGCAGCGGGCGTTCCTGACTGGCCTGTTGCAGGGATTCTTCGAGGCGCTGAGCCTTGTCTGAGAAGTCCCGGAACCCTCTAGGGTAATTATGAGTGATCAAGGAAGGAACCAAATCTACCTTGATGTTCCCTACACACATTGTCAATAATTTATCATGAGTTAGTGGCATGTCAAGGGAGTACGTGAGCCCCTTCTACCGGGCGACGAAGTCCGCGACTCGCTCATCGGGTCTTTGTGTGCACCTGAAGAGGTCTACGATGTTCATATTCCGAGTTGTGGAACTGAACTGGTAGACGAATTTCCGGTGAAGGTCCTCCCAACTAGTCACAGATCCAAAAGGGGGCTGGTTATACCAGACGAATGCTGGCCCTTCCAGTGTCTGAACGAAGCAACGGATCTTGGCAGCCTCCTGCTGCGCCGGAGTCCCTAACATAGGCCCGCACCTCGAGTTGATGTGGGCTAGGTGTTGTGGCGGGTCTCCGGTTACGTTAAAGGGGGAGAAAGTGGGGTTCCCAAATCCTGGCGGGGGTGGCATATCATCCACCCGTGCTGGGTATGGCTTGCCGTCTGGTGGGATTGCCACCTGCCGAGTTTCCAGGGCCTCCAAGCGGGAGATGAGTACTTCCATCAGATTTTCCGGATGCGGATTCCTGTCCTGACGGGGATCTCTAACCACAAGCACTTTTCCAAGCTCTTTGATACGGTAGTCAAGCTCAGCAGCTCGTGGGGCGGCTGGCGGAGCAACTCTCGGGGCAGCGGGAGGAAACCGAGCAGGGTCCCCCAGGTGATCCCGCCGCTCGGGAGGGTTGGGCGAAACATATCGCGCCATCTTACCATGGGCTCCAACCTCTCCCCTATCGGCGAACACAACATGGTCACGGTTGCCTGGGGGAATCTCGGCAAGGAGTGGGTTCTCCTACCCCTACTATCCTGGTCTAAGGTTACCGTAGTCAGGTCGCCGCTCTACAATGCATTCGGCGAAGAGCTCATCAACCAGCCTCTTTTGCTCAGCAATCTGTTGTCTTAGCGTGGCCTTCTTGGGATCTTCCTCTGGCTTCTGCACTGAGGCAGATGGGTCGGCGAGTTTGACAGACCCGACGGGCTCTTTACCCTTGTCGATGTTTCGGCTTAGTGTTAGTGCCTCTGTGGGTACAGGGAGACCTAGGAGGCTCCTCTGTTGGCGAGTAATCCTCCAAGATGGGTCCAGTAGTGGCTTTTCCTCAGGGGGTGAGTCCCCGTCGAGGGGATCCACACCGTTTCCATCATCTAAAAGGTCAGCCATGATGACTTCCACTGCCCTTCTTGACGTTCCCTCAGGGACGCCCAGTGAATCGGGATGTCGGCGGATCGCACAGAAAAGAAGGGCAGCGTACTGCCCCCATCCGCAGACGTGCGCGTGGAGGGGGGGGGGGGGGGGGTGGATTCCTCAATAACATTGTGGAGCACTTGAAAACTCTGGAGGCATTGTTGCTGGAGGGCCCCGTGGTGGCCTAATGACTCGGGGTGCCGAACCGCAGGGAGCACTGCCAGGTCGACCGGACCACACTGCTCACCGATATCCTCGAGATGTGCTTGGCTCCCGGGATAAGGTGATAGACGAGGGAGAAGACGGGAGTGAGTCACCAGAAGAGTCTGGCGGAATCATTCGAACTCTCCCAGGATGAGTGACTCTGGCATATCAAAATCCAATCTTGTGACCGGCCAAAACTTCTCGGGAAAGTGGCCCGCTGTAAGGACGGTCCAGAAGCTCCATGACTCCGGTTCGGGGTCCAGACCTTGATGCCCCTGGTCTTCAATCAAGAATAGTTAGGGAATTGGAAAAGGCGCCGAGGCAGGCCACCAGACTGGTGGGCTGGTTGGCAGGGAATATGGCGAACATGCGGATTGGTCGCCGATCCCTGAGTCGTCCTCCAGGGGTTGCAGTGTCCTGGCTGCCATGTCGCGATAGGATATGCTGACGAATGGGCCTCCTGTCATAGCGTCGGTGCTTGCTAAGGTTGTGTCACCTCGCGACTCTTCCGTCGGTCCCTAGAAAAGTTCCCCACCCTCCCTGACAGAGGCGGAAGGTGCTTCCGGGGAGGCCAGTGGCAACTGCGGGTTTGACCCCTGGGGGTACGCTGAGTCCTCGTCCTCCTAGATATACCTTTGGAGGGAGGAGGGAATCATACAGATCTTGCATTCAGGGAGTACGAGACTGACGTGCCGCTTCCCCATCCCTACCCTCAACTCGAAGGGTTGGGGTGAAGGTTCCATCGTCGAGTCGTACTCCGCCTCAAAATCCGAGAAATGGACTGGTCTAATTTCTATCCGGACTCCCCTGAAATTCCTCTTACGGCGATGACGCCTGGCTTTCCTGCCCCTGGGTGGCTCCTCAGGGTAAGCATGATTTCCGTCAAGGAGTCCCCTGGCCGCAATAGAGCTGGAGAAGAAGGGAATGAAGGCCGGGGTGTGGGAAGCACTGGGACAGATGTCGAAAGGGACATGGGGAGGACCTCCATGTGAGTGAGCGACTGGATACGCAATGGCTCCATACTCACGGCCATCAGTAGGAGGAGTGACCTCATACCCAGTGCAGTGGGCCCTGGAAAGAGTCATACCCGGAGCGTAGCCATCATGAAACATCATTCGGATTTCCAGATTAGTGGCACAAAATGAGCCTTCATGGTGGGTGGAACTACCGCGGATTGGTCCACGGTGGCCATTGCCTGTTCCCACGACCGAGAGATTCGAACCAACTTGCCTGCGGGGCGGTCGGTGTTTCGATCCCAGTCGGGCACGTGGCTGCCCCTGCTCAACGTGTGCGGGGGTCTGGTAACAGGAGTCAATAGTGTCTCGGGCCACAGTGGTTGCTGATGTTGGTGGCCCGGGACATGCATTCTCTTCTGCTCGCGCCCGACACTGGCGTCGGGTCAGATGGGTCGGAGCCAGTGGTGCGGGCATGAAGATTGCCTGATCCTTGGCCTAGGGAGTCGGGCGACGGTGTTGACGCAGCCTGGTGGGGGTTCTTTCCGTTAACCTCTAGGACGGGTCTCCGATCGGGCGGACCCGGACATCCCCCACCTCATTGGCATAGGGGAGGGATGTGTCAAGGCGCTCCGGGGATAGACTCCTGAAGTGGTTGAACGTCGAAGTGGGGAGCGGCGGCTCCCTGCGCGGCCCTCGGGGGCAGTGATGGTGGTGAGGCGCAACCCCCTCTAGATCCAAATGGGCCATGCCCCTGGTGGGGATGATCCCTTCCTCATCGTACCTATGAACCAAGTCGTTGATCACCCTTCGCTGGATGATTTCTGACGGGGAGAGGGGGCATGAGCGCCCGACAGCTACAGCGGTCGAATTCGAAGCGACTGTGGAAAAGGCGGAACCACACGGGGTGGCCGCGTCGGTACTGCCCCTGCCTCTGTGCCGGTGGGCAGGTTCCGATCGAGCTCCAGATGCAGTGATTCGATTCCTGGAAGCAGGGAGATAAACTCACTAGTACTAACAGGAAAAGGAATCAACAACCAATAGCCCAGTGTCATTCCCTCTTCTGTGGTCGGCAAGAGGGATCCACGGTGACGATGTCGTATAACGGAGTGGTCAACGTCCTGACGGCCTTGACCCCTGGCGGGTTTCATGTCCCGATGGTGGGTACCCGGACCTGGTGACATGCTAATCTTCCGACACCCCGACCGCTACCATTCTCCCTATTGAAGAGAAGAGATTCACGCCGGGTTCACCATTTTCTATTTCCGACACTTTTGCCGGGGCGCGCGCATCCGTCTGTGGGGAGGACATGCTGCTTGTTGCCCCGCAATCCCGCTTTCCAAAGGCGGGCGACATCCGTTCCTTGTTCAGGGATGTCTGCTCCTTGATCGAAACCGGGATGATGGGATGTCAGTTCTTCCTTCTGTGGATTCCTCCTCAGATTTCGTCACCTAGTCCGGGTCTCCCTCATAGAATTAAGATGGGTTCGTGAAGCTCGTTCCCGGCGCCATATCTACATTGACGCCAGTTAATTACGCTGCTTCTGTCGAGACGCTCCAAGGGGTCTTGTCGGGGCAGCAACCTTCGGTGAGGAGAATGGTCACGTTGGGGTGTCATTGTCATGTCTTGACACTAGGGATCAACATGTCTGTCTTCTTTCCCTTATCACAGGGCTTCTCGAGGGCGCGGAAGCCCGAGGCATCCCACATCGAACGCGGGTATTGTGTACCATCTGAGGTTTTCCTCAGTTTCCCATGTTTAACACGGGGTATGCCATGAGTTTAACATCTTGCGGAGACGGATCGGGCTGAAGGCCCCCCTAGGGGGAACACCGATGTTGGGGCCAGCACGTGGGAGGCTTCCCAGATACCATGGAGTGGGATGGGGTGGCATGATCTCACTGGGATATGGCGGCCCGGGTAAGGATCAGGATGGATGGTGGAGTGACGGAATTGAACCTCGGGGAGGCTTCCTACGTATCCCCATGGAAGGGAATCAAAGTCCGTGTATTTCAGTGGTACGGTGGGACACCTGAAGAGACGGCCCGTGAGAATGAACGCATGGACTGGAGCCTGGGGGAAGTAAGATCTCCGGGCTAGGGCATGAGCTTCCCAAGACACGTGGGCTCAAGGGGGAAGTCAAGATGAGACGTGGGTATGAGACATGGGGTTTACGCTCTGAGGCAGCCCAAGGGGGGAAATATAGTTTAACGTCATGCGGGAGGAGATATAGTTTAACGTCATGCGGGACGAGGGCATACCGTTTAACGTCATGCGGGACGAGCGATTTGGGGATTACGCTCAGAGGCGGCCCAAAGTGGGTATGGGGCTTATGCTCTAATGTGGACCATGGTGGTCGGGGAACTGACGTGGAGAGGTCGGAACGACCGGGTGGTGGGCTTGAACCTCGTGGAGGCTTTGTACGTACCATGTGTTAGCACGGATCAAAGTTCACGTAGTTCGCTGGGATGGGGCTTATGCTCTGGGGCGGCCCATGAGGATGTCATGGTCGATGCGCACTCTAAGCCCACATGAGTCATGCTCGGTGTGAGAAACAAGAGTCAGCAGGGACCAGACGATCACGTCGCAAAGGGTGCGTCCGTGAGAAGCGGAATGAGGCTTACACGTTGAGCGACCCAAAGAGGAAACATGAGATTATGCGTGGTTAGCGGCCCTTGGTGTCGGGGCTTACTCCAGGGTGGAGGCCCGTGGTGCGACAAAGCGCAGTGGGAAAAGGACTCCACTAGCCTTGGTAGGGGGAAGTACAAAGATTCACAGGTGCAACCTTCCGCAAGAGAGGCTAGGGGCTTACGCTCTGAGGCAGCCCTTCCCCCACGGACAAACGCCACTCCGACAAGGAGGATCTCATTCAATGCGAGGAAGAGTCCATTCCCGTGGAGACGAGTAGGCATAAAGAATGCCCAAGATAGAAGGACCCTGTGTGCGAAGCACGGGGTCAGACCACAGTTTAACGTCATGTGTTAAGGACGAGGTGCTTAGAAGTTTAATGTCCTGCAGCTTGGATGAGGTGGGTTCGCTCCACACCCCTAGGGCTTACATTCCCAACGCCCTCTACCCCTTGTGGGAGGGAAGACATCAGTAAGGTCGTAGTGAAGGGGGGCCACAGGGAGAACCATCGAGGGGTCCACGTTAGCGTGGCTATGTGAAGAAGCAATAGCCTTTAGCGTGCCTATGTGGAGAAGCATAAGGCAAAGCAGCACAACAGGAAACACCGCCCAAGGAACCTTGAGGTTACTTCGTATGATCCTGGAAGGCTGTACGAGAAAACAATGCATGGAGCGCATGCCCGGCAGGGGAGACATTAAGTGCCGGCGTAGAGAGGTAGCCAAGGGGCGTCAAGGTGAAGGGTCCTTGGTTTTGCGTGCAAAGAGAAGGTTTGCGCGCAAAACATCAGGATGGTGCAAAATTGGAGCCAGAGGATTGCGCGCGGATAGGGAATTGCGCGCAAGGTATTGCGCACATGGAAGGGGATTGCGCGCATGGGACATGGATTGCGCGCAAGGAAGGAACCCGGAGGAGGGGGGAAATTCACTTAAGCCAGTGGAGTTGCACGCAAAGGTGAACCCCGGGGCAAGGTTGCGCGAAAAGGGAAATTACCTGGAAGTAATATTGCTCGCGGGGGGAGTCGAATTGTGCACACGAGAGCCGATCCGAATTCCAAAACCCCCAAACCGTTTGGGGTCGCCTTCTATTTATAGGCCTCGGGAGGTCCGGAATCTAGGAGGCGCATGAAAATTGCGTGCCTCACCGGCTCAATTGCGCGTATCCCGGGGATACTTCACGCGAACTATTTTATTCCGCGCAAGCCTTCCTTTATTTCACGCACCACTTCCCAGGCCTCCGGACTGGGCCTCTGATTCCGAATATGACTTCGCTTTTCCATTTCAAAACTTCCTCTAGGAGTTACGGACTTTTTCGACATCTACAAATATAATTCAGTTTTATTTAATAATTAGAATGAATATTTCATTTAGTTAATATTCCTAGATTACAATTACGTTCAATATTTTTTTATTGATGTTTTTTTGGGTTTATTACCCACTTTATTTCATTTTTACTTATTAAGGTTTTAATATACGTGCCTAGTAATTAAATAATTAAAGAACATAAAAGTTATTTTACTCTATATAAAGAATTACCTAATTTAATTCCTTTATAAAATATTATATTAAATGGTTAAAATATATAGGATCATCATCATTTTGATTTTAATTAATTTTATATATACCTTTTAGATATACAGTTTGTTAAATCTTAAAAGGATTTTAAAGCCATATCCTTTTCAAATTTCCCCTATCCAACCTCGTCATTTCATAGGCTGTCATGATATAGTTGATATTATCAATTTTATGTTCTTTTATGTTTTATTCCTATTACATAGATATTTTTTCATAAAATTTACTTAGTATAGTTATCATATATTTATTAACCATGGAAGTATTTTTAATAATTTCATTGTAACTCCATGTCAATTTTAAAATTATTTCTCCTTGATAAACCATCCACCAATTCATCTTATGCTATCAGAATACCCTAAAATTTTGAATGAAATGTTTTTAATTGATCCTCTATAAATTTATTATATTATTAATTATTTTTATGAAGTTTTCTCAAATTTATATTTTTTTGAATCACATGACCTATTTTATTTATTTATTTGAGATAGATGAGGGTAATGTATTATGAACTTACCCATCATCTTAAAAATTATTCTTGTCCAATAATATATTTGTTTTCACAAATTTTGGAATATATATACAATTTTTAGTGATTTCAAAATCCATGTGATAAAATAAACTAAACCTTTGTATCTCTCTTTAGATAAAATCTTTTTCCATTGGATATGGGAAAAACCTTGTTTAAATTATCTAAATTTTCCATAGAAAATATAATTAAAAATATGTTATGATTATGAGAAACTCAAATCACTGAGAATTCCTAGAACCATTTCTATGAAGATACACTATAATATCTTTATTTTAGTAATAATTTCAAAGGTTTAACCCACCCTAATACCAAATTATAAAACCAAGTAAAATATATACAACTGTTGAGAGGGAGAGAATCAGTGATCACTAAAAAGACTATTTTATATAATTATTATTATGTTTTTTAAATCATATGATTAATGAGGTAAACCAGATAGAAATTAAAATAGGTAGATAGATAAGGAAAACACTTGATATAATAGTTTTTCAATGTTCGCGAACTATATTCATTAGAAAGAAATCCCTCGTGTTCAGCGATTTTGATATAGTTTCCCAAATCCTTATAATATTATTAACATCGTTGGGTTGTAATAAAGTAAAAATATAGTGATGAACTCCCAATATAAGAAGGATTAAATTTATACAAAATAAGTTTATAAGTCATTAATTATCCCAATAAAGTGCCTCTGAATAATGGATCAAGTGTGAACCTTTATTCTTCTCCCCAAACCTAGCTAGTATGGTCAAAAAATTATCTATTGGTTTATACTACTATATATATGTTTCTATATAATTGAAAATATAAATATACACTTTTAAGAAACCCAAATAAATCATTGTGCGAGACTATTTTTTATATTTTAATCGGAGGGTTAGCCTCAGATATGAATATTAAGGACCAAATATATTTTATGACTCCATCATATATGAACCAAGATATAAAAAATCAAACTTTTTTTAGTTTTATTATGGAATGGAGACAATCATCATGATGCATCATTTTGGCCTTTATTTTTACAGAAATATCCATATTGAATGATATAGTCTGGGAAAAAATAAATTAGTTTTAAACTCATGCATTCAATTATATTCTCAATCATTTATTTCTAAGATTAAGGAATTGAAATGCTAAATCAACTATTAGAATATAGTCTTCTAAATAATGTGACCTATCATGACCCACTAGAACCCCACCTTGGCTATATGTAAGTGGGTTTGCCTTCCCATGTCTACCTCAAATAGGAAAGGGTTTGGTGAAAATCTCCAAGAACACATAACACTCATATGGGAGGTCATTTTACCCAAATACCCAAAACACCCTAAGAGAGGGGGATAAGGGTGATCAATTATTATTTTGTTTTACTATATATTATTATTGTGTTAGAAAAAATAGATCAAATAGATCATCCTTCAAGTGAACATAAAATCCAAATAAAAAAATAAAATATAGGTATATGGATATTTTACTTGCTTCACTATGAAGGGTTAATACAATGTGATTTCCACAATAGTGTGTCAATGTACTAAGGAATAACAATACTTAATGTATGTGTTAAAATAGTTTTAGATGGTTTCACTATCAATCCTTGGGGAAATCCATATTCTTATATTTTTGTGTACTACTTTTAGAAAATGAATACAATATGTTTTTATATGATAATCACTTTCACTGATTCTCCAAAATCATAAAACATTAATTTAACAAGGGTGTCTGGTGTGTAATTTTATTCCTTATTCATGTCTTGTTCATCAATAGACTTATTCTAAAAAAATTATCCCCTTATCTAATCTTCTAGATATATCCATTTCATTCTCCTCCTCCATTCTCATTCTTATCCTTTTGAACCTTCTCTATATTATGTATTCATATCTATAAAAACGTTTTCATAAGTTTTCCACCTATAAAATACTTAATTTGTCTTAAAACCTCCCACTAACCTCCCATTTTTTCAACCAACTCCCTAAATTTTGAGATAAAATTGAACTGATAAAATTTATAATATTTTTCACCTTCACAAAAAGAGCTCCATTCTACTAGAACATACCTTATTAGAAACTCAGTCATCAGAGAGTGATTTCTTACACCATGGTTGGATATCAATCAACCAATTATATCAAAATTTATTTCCCAAATAACTTATTTCAAATATAAGACTTTTACTAGATAACCACCATAAGAATATCAATATATAAACCATTCACAATATGATATTCTACACCACAACATGGACTATAAATCCTATTCTAAATATCCAAGAATGTAACTTTTATAACCTAGATTCATTATAAATGGTTTAAAAAACATATAATTATACCTTAAAAACTTATCTAGACTTGAACTTTTTATGAAATGGATATCCTTATAGGGATGTGACCTCCCACTTTATAAAAGATCATTCCTCTCATCATTCATCCTATTATTCTCTTCAAACGATGTGTATAATTTTTTATTTTTTGATTATTATATTCTCTTGCCTAGTTTTAGTGTGATCATAATCCCTAGTATGGGAATATATAAATATTTATTACCACCAAAATTTTCTTTTATCTCTTCATGGTGTGTCTATTCATCTTTAAACATGAAAATAATACTTCCAATATTCATAACTTAAGAATACTTATGTTTAACACTATCTATTCAGCTAATTTAATTTATTATAGAGGTGATCATGAAATATCATAGTATTTTTAACACTTTTAAACATTTCAGTGTTGTATCTCATTGTAATGGTCAATATTACCATGACATAACTAATTCTTCACTGATATATCGAAAAGGATAACTCATTACATTAGGATATAAATATTTATATATACAAGGTGGTTCAAAAATTTATCATTTTCCCTTCATCTTGAATCACAAATGAAATATGTAATCATGACATGACTTATTCCTACAATTACTAGAATCTCTAAAGGATATTACTAGTTATGACTCTAGACTTTTTTATACTTTTAATAAATATTTCATTGTTAGAAAATAAAACCATTATAACATGCGGTTGAAACAATCTCCCCATTTGGATTTTGTTTTAAATCTTATATATTAATCCTCTAAATAAGACTCCAATGTTTCCCCATACTTATTCATATTCATTTCCTAAAATCCTCCATTCTCTCTATATATAAATTTTCACCCTTGGAAAAACATGAGAGGCCTATAAAAAATACGATAACATATCAATCTCTACTATGACGTATGTAATCCCTGATCTAACCTTTTTTCATTTTTCTTTAACCATTAATTAGGTCTCCCCCAATCATCTTATACCATTAAAAAAAATAAAATCCTATAAAAAATATATCTTCCAATTAAAAAATTATTTATAATAGTTATAGGGTAAATTTTGAACCTCCTTAAGAAGAGGGAGGTGGTTAAACATCAAGGTTCAACTGATGCTCCACAAATATTAGTGTATCTAATGGTTTTGTGAATATCAATACAACTTGTTTATTATTAATAAAATGTTCCATGTTTAATGTGGAATGATCAACTCTTTCCGGATGAAATTGCATCGTAGCTCAATATATTTTCTTCATTAATTCAATACCATATTTTTTGTTATCACAATCAAACTTTGGTTTCCATAATGATCTAGCCTAGGAAGCATCACTTATTCTTGAAGATACTCTAGTTTATATTTTATCATTTAGAGTTATATAAAATATTTTATTATTGAAATGTATTAAAATTTAGTTTTACTATGATAAGTTCTATCTTACTTGTTACTCAGCCATCAATTACACTTTTGTCCAATGAAAAAGGCTCCTAAAATCATTGATTTTATTTCAACAACATCTCTATCCCAATCCATATCTTAATAGGCATAAAATTATTTATCATTGCCTATAAAATATTATAAACTATAATAGTTAGTATTACTACAAGGGGTTTCTTTGAGAGTGGGAGACATGTATATAATAATGAAAATATATGTTCTTATATCACGTAGATATAACAAGCATCTAAATTTCTTAAAATAATGTTTTGTGTCAACCAAACATCCTTCTTCATCAATTATATGTTTAGTTCCAACTATAATTTTTATTGAAACAAGTTTTTAATCGTGTTTTTGAAAATTAATCAACAACTCCATAAAATATTTATCCTAGGAAACAAACATGCACCCCCCATGTTGACTAACTTATAGATTGAGGAAGAATGTGAGTTCTTTTATAGTTGACATTTCAAACTCTATGATAATCAAAAATGAAATTTACTTAATTAAAATTTTCTTACTACCACTGAATATGCTTTATTAATCATATAAAATCAATATAAACTTCTCTTACATCATCAATTTCATATAATTATTGAGATTAACTCCACATATTCTAAATTAAAAATTCTTAAAGAAGTTCTCTAATATAGAATACTAGAACCAAGGTTTTTGTTTGCATCCATATGGGGATTTCTTTAACATGCAAAACTTTGACGCATCATTATAAGTTAGAAAGCCAATAATTTGTTGATATTTAATTCCACTTTGATAATTCCATTTAGAAATACTATTTTGACTTCCATTTTGTTGGTTATGAATTTACTGTAAATAGAAACATATAGATGCAGTCTCATTGACCGAATCCTTATCATTAGTGTGAATTTTTCTTCCAAATCAATTCCTTCTTTTTATATATATCCCATACAAAAAAACCATTATTTTTATAGATTAAATTTACATTCAATTCATATTTTTTTAACACTTTCCAAATTCTTATGATCTTATGATCTCTTGGACTCTTTACAAGATCCTATGATTGATTTTTCTCAATTTGATCTAATTTCACATTCATAAGCTTGACCCTTGAGTCATATTTAATTACTTTTCTCAATGAGATCAATTATACATAAGACAATAATATAATGTGAATTATATTTTTCATCCTATGAGTCAATGTTGGTAAAATTTATCACTGATAATGATTAACTCATCCACCTTAGATCATCTATATTTTTTGTTAAGTCAATAGGTGACTAATTTTAACAGCTTCATCTTCAACCGATCCAACCATTGAATATTAATCATATGTGGGATTGTGTAATACATTTATTTTCATATCAATTTGTTATTATTCATCACTAACCTCAATCAAATCTATAATTTTAGATCTATTCATAGATTTATCTTTAAAAAAATTAACATAATTACTGCCCAAAATGTTATGCATTTTTTTGAGATACTTATAAGCCTTTATTTTGAATGACTAGTTTAGAAACATCCTACCATGCATTTCATATCCATATTTAATTTTTTTTCTTTATAAATTATTAATATAACACTATCTATAGAACACCATAAAGTTATTTATAATTGGATTTATTCTTTACCACATATCGTATGGAGTCAACTTTTCCCCATGGATCAATAAAACATTATTTTATATGTACACTACAACTATATTTTCATCATTATAATTGTGATGAGTGATGTAAATTTTTATGGGAACCATATTAACCATATTTTTTACCATTTTATTTAACCTTTTCACCATAATATGTTTTATGGTGTTCGCACTGATGAAAATTCTTGTTTAATTCCATACTTCTCCAAGTAATTTTCTACTTCAGGAGAAGGGTACTCCCTTACATTTTTATATTTGAGTATTTTAATCATTCTCCCAATTTCATTCTAAAGTCTTAATTGAATATTTATGGTACACCCAAACACTTCTATCTTTTCCTCTAGTAATATAATACAGCCAATTCTATAATAATCATCAATGAATAGGATATTGCATTTTTATTATTGTATATACTAGAAGCACTGATGGATTCACACACATCAGTGTGAATCAAATCAAGTAAACTTGAGGTCAACATCTTCTTCAACTGGTAGAGGTTTCTCACAAATTTCCCTCTTACATGGAAATCATAGGATTTTTTTGTTTACATATTTGATATGAAATTTAAGTGTGAATTTTAGCTTCGATATATTTTCTATTTTTTTGGTTAATATTCAAAATCCTTCAAAACCAAAGTTTTTCTTCTTCTTTCATTATAAGGGGATACTTTTTTCCTTAAAATAAACTTTTTATATGTTATTTTTTAGCTATTACTTTGAGAAGAAAGCCCTTCTAACTGAATTTTTAATTAATTATAGAGTAACAAAACTGATTAATCATCAATAGGTAATGTTAAGGGCATTCCAAATAAAGGAATTATTCATTATTTAGTTAATTAATAGTGATATTATTCTTTCATATTACATTGATATTTAGAGCTACATTATTACCGAATTTGAAAATACCATCAACATGGCCCTTAACTTTCTTCAAGAGGTTCTTGTTTCTCACCACGTGGGAAGAATACTCACTACCATGACTTTATGTGTTTTGTTTTTACTTGAATCAAGGGAATTTGTTTCTAATATTTCCTTCTCATTCTTCCTACTATCCTTATATGAGATGTACCATTGAGTTGAGACAAAATTTGGTCCCTCATTATTTTCCTCAGAATAAGCTATGATTTTATCCTTAATTTCCTTAAAAAGATAAAGGTTATTTATTTATATTTTTTTATCCACTATATATTAGATTCCATTAGAGTAACTTTTAATCCTCTATTTTCTAAAATTTATAGATTTAAAGGGAGTGTTATATATTCTATAATAGAATCCATAAAAAGAGTTTCTTATTTTTGTTGATAAATATGTTATTATCCTGTATAGTTGACTCCCAAGAGATTTATCCTCCAAGTATCTCTTTATATCGATAAAACAGATCATTCCATGACCAATATAACCAAAAAAAATTCATTTCATTAGAGTGAAAAAATTATTATTTCTTCTTCCAAACACTTTTATTTCCTTTGAGTAGATTTTTGAATGTTTATGAGACCTTGGAGTTTTATAGTTGTCATCAATATTTTGATTTACTATATCCATCATAATAAATACTACTACCTTGGATGTTTCAACATCAAAACTAAGATAATACCTTCCCGTAGGCCTAGGAGTATACTAATTTATGATCTTATAAAAAATTCTTGTACCCCTTCTCGTCTATTCTATAAGATATTTATCAAACAAATTCTTAAATATAGCTTCATTTTAACACTATAAACATTTATTCTTGCCTGAAGATTACTTCACAAAGTAAAAAGAAAATCTGCTTTTAGTTATTTAAATATTTGAATTATCTATTTTATATGTGTATTAAGATCATAATTTTGTTTTTGTTTCTCTTTGATCTCTAAATTGAAATAAAGAACTTATTTAGATCTATAAACTTCTTTCTGTTTCTATTTGATATCTATATTCAAAACAATTATAATACCCCCTATTATCATGTTGAGTAATTTATTAAGGGTATAAATACATTTCAATCCTATGCATTTCTTTAGGATAGTTGGATCATAGAGAATATTGATAGTGTTTTCACTATTGGAATTACTCATATATTTTTGGATCTACCTTTCCTTTGAGGTTTCAATTTATTTTCTCATATTTTTCTCCATGGTGTTTAATAAAGGTCTATTTTTTGTAATAAACCAATGATTTATAAATTATATTACCATCAAAATGAATGAAATCCTTATCAAGTAATAAAGATATAGAAAAGACATGCAGTTAATTAGTTATTTTAGACCGCTATAAGTTATATATTGTTAGATTTAAAGGACCGTTAATCATAATAACCCTTGATAATATAGAACTTTTATAGTGACCATAATGATTAGTTTATATTAAGTGTTATGGTAAAATCCAATTGAAATATATAGAAGAAGTAGTGGGATCGGGTAGTTGGATTGTACCCTAAGAATACAGTTTTTCAGAGCTTCTACATGAGATGACATCATTGGGCTTTTCCCTTAACCAATCCCAAGTTGAGATATAACCAATGAATCATGAATTAAATAGTTTATAGGAGAATTTAAATGCTATCTATATCATAACCCAAACCATGTTCACAAAATAACCATAAGAAACTATGAACATCATACACTATAACCTTAGGGAGACAAATGGTGTAATAAGGGGTTATGAATGTTGACCCTAGTAATATGAATTTTATATTTTCCCTTTTTAATAAAATTATTATTTTGGTAATCACTTTTTATAATCACTTTATCAATGATTATAAAATGAGTTTGATAAAAAAAATTATACGAAGACACAAAAATATATATTTTGGAAATATATATGGTTTTAATTATTTTTTTTGAAAAATTCAAGAATTTTGGATAGAAGGTTATTTTATATAATAATATAATAATATAATATTTATTTACATATAAATGATAATATAAATTAGTGAATTCCGATATAATCTTTATTAGGGTCCTAAAATTATTATTGTCATAAAAACTAGTATTTTTTATTAAATGAGGATCATTATTTTAATGTAAAATATTATCTTATTTAGTGAATTATTTTGACAAAAGAAATATTATTTTGGATTCTATAATGTAAAAATTATCCAATGGTGAATTTTTAATAATTTTATAAGATAATGACTTTTTGGGTAAAAATGAAATACAATAACTATAAATTATGTATTACGACATCATGATAAACCAAATGTGATGTAATAAATATAATAAAGGGAATAAAAATCAATAAATATGTCTACCCATTAAAATAATGTGTTTTTAAAGTTATATTATTGAATTTATAAACCCTTATGGAAACTTCCAAAACCTATATTAAATTTTATGGTTTTAAAATTAATTCTTTATGAACATGACTCACTTCCACATCACCAAGGGTGTTATTTTAAATAGTTTAGTTATTTTACAAATAATTTTTTTAAACACTCAAATTTGGAAGAAACTATGGGAGAAACCATGGTATGGTTTTTGGTTTTGATTATTATATCATATGGAGTCAAGAACCTATGTTTAAAAATTAATAAGGAATTCCAAACTCATTTACTATAAATACAAAACTAAGCTCCCAATACTCATCACTAAAACCCCATTTATAAATATGTTAATCTCATTAAAACTCTATAAATACCACTAAAGGTGTTCCTAGTTTCTTAATAATCTTCATACAAGCTTTTAGAATCTCCCTCTCAAGGTAAGGGAGTCTCTCCTCTTCTTTTTATTTCAAGTACTTTCTTTGTGTTGAGACAATTTAATTTTTAATTTTCCATGTTGTAATGTATTTTTACACATCCCTTTACTGAAAATATGATTTACGTATAATGGGACACCACATTTTAGTCTCATTAACTTCTTCCATTATCTTTTATGTACACCTATTATACTGCTGAAATTATCATGTGCTTTTCAATGCCAAACACTTGTGTAGTGAATTCCTATAACCACTTCCACTCAATGGTATTCATATAGTTTTATGTATCATTAATTTTTTAGGTAATTCAAAGTATCTAAATATCACTCCTTAATTATGTGTTTAAAAGTTATGAATTTTATTCTTATATTGTGTGATATATGTTTTGCTGAAATACATGTACATGATATGAATATAATTGGTGGTACTAGAATTATATAGCCCTATAATGCATTGGGTAATGTTTTTATCTCATGAGATTCAATGTATGGTTCATCGGAGTTTATCATAAGAATACTACATTATTCTTTCTAGGTTATTAGCCTTGGATTATGCTTATGCGGTCATGTTTTATGTTGTTTTAACATTCCTATGTTACCTTGTTGTTTTCATCTTATACCATGCTTTGATGATCATGTTTATGATTCGCACACCATTTATGCATCCTTTATAATATTATATGACTAAAATATATTACATTAATCATGTTATTATTTTTTTATTACCTTACTAGGCTTTATATCTCACCATTTTTTATGTATGTCCCCATGTTATCCCATGAAGTCTAAGTAGATCGAGGAAATATAAGGGTATATTTTAGAGTTTTTAAGTAATTTTATTTTACCCATGTTTCATGTTAATGTTCTATGTACCCAATTTACCAAAGACAAAAGGTCTCAAGATATTATAGGATTGTATTTTGTGTATCTTTATATAATAAATACTGAATTAAGGTGTATTAAAGACATGGGTTTTCAAAGTTAGTATTAAAGAAATGTCTAGTAATTTTTGGGAATTGGGATCAGATAACAATAGTAAAATCCTTGGGAAATATACTAAAAATTTCAAAACATCACTCAATTTTATTAAAGCATAGAGTATGTGTTTTCAAAGAAAAAAATCCATGTCTTGAAACTAAAAGTGGATGTTTCTATTTCATAGTTGTACCTATGAGTAATAACCATGAAAATCGTGCATTGGGATTTGAATCAATCTTCACTTAGTAGACAAAAAATGGGTCTTTCTACACACCAGGTTTTGATACCCTCAAGGGATATTATTTGGTAAATTTAAAAGATCTATATGAACCATTAGAAATGGAAAAAGAATTCATATAAAATTTTATGTTACAAAATATACTAGTGATAACTAATACTAAAACTTTTAAATTCATATGATAAGAGATTTATGCCATTTATGAGTTATCCCTTAAATGTTATAGTTCCCCTTTTATGAATTTAGTAAATTCAAAATTCTCATCCATAATTTTCCATTTATTTTATTTAATGGTTAATAATATGAGGAACTGAGTTAACAATCAATGGGATGAGAAATGTAATGGTTCCCAAATGATATTCCCAACCCATTGGGTGTAGGAGTCAATAACTTCATGGAAATACTTTCTTAATTTATTCATGTTATAAATTAAAATCTAAAACATAGTGACACCCCACACCCCCTTAAGAAATAGAAAGTTATAATTGTTATTTTAATTTAAAAACACCTGTAACTCTTAGTGGACATTTTGATCCCTTAATCATATAAAAATGGATTAATTACATTGAAAATATTTTTTTGATCCTTTAATGATACAAGAAATAGAAGGTCATTCTGACTTTATATCATATGGAAGTAGAAGATGATTAGTAGTTGATTTTGATCAATAATATAAATACCAAGTATGATATAGAATCATTAGAGTGGAATGAGTTTTAGAAAATGTTATTAGATAAATATTTTCCTCACGCTTTCTGATGAAAAATAGAGAGGGATTTCCTTAGTTTTAAGAAAAATGGTAATCAATCCATCAGAGTGTATGAGGTGAAATTCACATTAATTTAGTGACACTCCTCAATATTTTTCATTTATTATATAATTAATGTTGACCTCTTATTTTTTTGGGAAAAATCAGAGTCGATTATAATCTTTAGTAATTCAAGAATTTCAGAGCTATGATGAAATTTTCTGATGTTCCCACAATATAAAAATAAAGATTGGTGAATCTCATGTGTATCATTGGTGTGGTGAAAGGATGTAAAGAATGGATTTTAATTATAGTGTTATCTGGGAAATAAATTCCAACTCCTGAATTGTCAAATGTCAGGGAAGAAGCATCTTGGAAATTTCTTGAAAGGGATAAGAAAGTACATTCAGTGTGGGAAGGAGGGGCACTTAGCTAACGAATGTTAATGGGAAAACCCACCACTATGAAAAAAGAAATAAATGCTCCAGTAAACTCTCAACCAATGGTCCATTTTTTAACAACAAGAAATAAGGACACTATGTGAATAAATTCACTAAACCAAGGGTTTTCAAAAATAACCAAATAAAATACCCTCCAAGGCTTAGAGAGTAAGTGTGAGCTTATGCCATCTCAACTGTTGAGGTGGATCCTGACAATGAAGTGGGGAAATGTATGTTATTTATTCATTAAAGAACAAAAAATGTAAATTTTGATCATTTTTCTATAAATTATTTTATGTAATTCAAGTTTAGTAGATGTATTCAAAAAATATCTCAAAACATGGAAGTCAAGTTATTGACGAAGAAAAAAAAGTGTCAATCATTAAATCCCAAGCATATAACTCATCCCCTATAAAAAATTTTTATTTGAATTTCCCAAATAACCGTGTGATTATACCTTTAGTGGAATTAGAATATATTATTGGCATGGTTTTCTTTCCATGTACATATCCAAAATAAATTTATGAGGGTAGGAAATCACCCTTTGTATCAAAAATATCCCTCTAATTCTATTCATGCTCAAGGAGGAGGATAAATATCCTTTAGTATCATTATATAAAGTATGGATATTATTTATTTATGGCTATGTATATCTAGATCAAATTATTCAGACTATGGAATGGATCATCCTTGATGAAATTTCCATTGTATAGGAATTCACTAAAGTGTTTCTTGAATAATTTATGGTCTTCCACCCAACTGAGAGTTTCAGTTCTCAATCAAAATAATAACCAAATATTTTCCAATATACAAGACTCCATATAGAATAGATACAATTGATATTGAATAAATTAATATTAAAAAATATTATTATTTGGATAAATGGTTTATACTCCCAAGTTCTATACCATGTGGTTCACTGGTCCTTTTCATTAAGAATAAGGATAGGTTAATGAGCCTCTGCATTGATTATCATGTTATAATCTAGATCATGATAAAGAATATGTAACCCCTTCTATTTATTAAATAATTTTGAGATTAGATATTTTTATTCCAATACTTATTTAAGGTTGAAATTAGGTTATGATATTATCAACTAAAGGATATGAAGGAGGATATCCCGAAGACAAATTTTCAAAGATGTTATGGGAACTATGAGTTCATAGTAATAATATTTGGAATCTCTAATTCTCCAACTATCTTCATGTAATTAATTAATAGAGTATATATGTATTACCTCATTAAATTAATGGTAGTCCTTGTAGATTATTTTCTTATCTACTATAATATAAAGGAGGAACTTTATGATTATTTGAACACTATACTAAATACCATGTGAAAAGAAAAGTTATATGAAAATTATAGTAAATGAGAGTTCAAGTTAGAGAAAGTAACATTCAGAGAGAGTGTTATCACCATAAAAGGGATATCTATATATCCTCAAAAATATAGTCAATGAAAGGATGGATCACAACAGTTTATATGATATAAATCCATAGTTTCCGTAGATTATTTGGGTACTATTATCAATTTCTATGAAAATTATCCCAATTGAAAAACCCACTAACTGAGATAAATTAAAGTGATTCAAGTTTTTCTATATTGACTAATATATGGGGAAATTTAAAGAGTTTAAGAATAGGCTAATCCCATCACTTGTACTCATATCCCCTACTAGCGGGGAAAGATTTTTGACTTATAGTGATGCATCTAAAAAGTTATTGGATTGTATAATCATGTTAGATGAAAAATTGATAGCCTATGCCTCCCTTAAATTAAAGATCCATAAGAATAATTACATAATGCATGATCTAGAATTGTATAAAATGATATTTTCAGTAATGATTCAGGGAAATTATCTCCAAAGGAAGATGTGTGACATATATTTGAATCATAAAATCCTCAAGTACATATTAACACAAAATGATTTTAATATGAGCCAATAAAAGTGGTTATATATGATCAAGGATTATGATTGGTCAATCCATTACTATCTTTAGAACATGAATGATGTTGCAGATTCTTTGAGTAGAAAGGATTCTATAACGCTATCCATAATGAGGATTTCAAGGGATCCAATCTTCTTGGAAATTCTAAGGATATACATGATAATAATAGCAGGATCTTCATCTAACCATGATCAAATAAATATTCAACCATATATTCTTGAGAGTATCAAGGAATCCCAACAAGATAATGTAGTGATACAAAAAAAGGTACTGAATATTGATGATTTCAACTTTAATAAAGATAGAGTTGTATGGTTTGAATCATGGATATGTGTCCCATCCAAACCAAAAATAAATAGTTAATTTCTGGATGACGCACATAACTATCACTCTATATTCATAAAATAATAACGAGGATATATGGAGATCTAAAAAAAATTATGGTGGAATAAAATGAACATGGATATTATAGAATTTGTTTCTCAAGGCTTGGTATGACAACAATTTAAGGATAAATGATATAATTCTAAGTGTGTAATGAATCCATTTGCCATACCAATATGGAAATTGGAAAAAATAACCCTATATTTTCTTATAGGACTCCCTAGAACATCTAAAGAAAATAATTCCATCTGACTGGTATTTGATCTCCTTACAAGGTTAACACATTTCATTTCTATCAAAGAAGATATCTCTCTCGAACAACTCACCAAGATATAAATAAAGGAAGTGATAAGACTACATGGATTTCCAGTATTAATTATGTATGTTCAAGACCAGAGGTTTACCTCAAGGTTCTGGAGAAGCCTTTAGTATAATTGGATACATTTCTAGGTTTTAATATTATTCACCAGCCTTTGAAATATAGTCAATCTAAAAGAACCATTAAAACCATAGAGGATATATTGATATATTTTTTAATGGATTTCCAATGATGTTGGGACTATCACCTTCCCTTAGTAGAGTTTTCATATAACATCATTATATATTCTATCATTCAAATGGTGCCTTATGATGCTCTGTATTGGAAGAGGTGCTAGAATATGACATTCTAGGATGAATTTGGAGAGAAGAAGCTAATGTGACATGATCTTATACAAGGGATGATAGAGGAGGTTCCAACCATTTAATTTCATATAATATCTTTGAAAATTCAATAGAGAATATATATAGAAATTCATCAATGAGACCAGGAATTTGAGTTTAGAGATAAGGTGTTCCTTCATATATCTCTATGGAAGAATTTAATGTGGTTTGGGATGAAGGAAATATTAGTTATAGAAACATTAGCCTCTTTGAGATCCTTGATGACATTGGAATCATGGATTATTGATTAGAACTCCCATCTATCATTCATAAAGTACATGATGTGTTCTATATATCCCTCTTAAGGAAGTAAATACCATAACACTCAAATGTACCGAATCTAGAGGTGGCCCTATTGGATAATGATCATTCATACGAGGAGAAGGCATTTAAGATATTAGATCATAGAGAAAAGGTTTTATTAAATGATACAACTCACCAGGTCAAAGTGTTGTGGGAGAACCACATGATTGATGTAGAAAATATGGAATCAAAAGAGGCAAATAAAGAAATGTACCCACTTCAGCTTTAGTGTATGAAATTAAATTTCAAAGGTAAAATTTCTAATATTGGTAAGAATATAATTTCATGAAGTTTTATTAATTAAATTATAATTTCAAATGAATAAATTCCTTATCAAGTAATGAAGTTATAGAAAAACATGCAGTAATTTTCTTATTTTGGACAATTATAAGTTATATCTAGTTGGATTTAAAAGAAAATTCAGGATCATAGTCATTGATAATATATCCATTATACATTGATCATTGTTATTTGGATATATTAATGGTTGGGATAAAATCTTGTTGATGCAGACACAAGAAGTGATGACCGTGACTTGTAGGATCATACCCTATGAAGCCTATATATCAGAGCTTATGAAGAAGCTATCATCACTAGGGTTTGTGCTTGGTCAATCCCTAATTTATATCCAACAACTAAAATATATTAGAACCATTTATAGGATAATTTCAAGCTTATTTAGATCACAACCCAAACCATATCCACCGAACCACCCCAAGAAAGTTTCACCATCACACACCTTACCCACAGTATGTATAATGGTGTAGAAAAGGGATATGTATCTATAACATAGAAATATTAATTTTGTATATTTATTATTTTTAATAAAATAATAATTATATTTTTATCTTTTTATCATTACTTTATCAATAATTATACAATGAGTTTGAAAAATGTTATATTTTTATATAAAGAAACCAAAATGACATTTTTTGAAAATATATGGCTTTAATTAAAACACATTTTTAGATTAATTCAATAATTTTTAAATAAATTTTATTTTATATAATAACAATATTAATTAGTATATATTTATATTAAAATGATAATAAAATTTAAGGAAGCCCAATATAATCTTTATAAGGGTCGGAAAGCTTTTATTGTTGTAAAAAAAGTATTTTTCAAAAACGTTTTCCATGTTGTAATATGTTTTACAAATCCATTTACTATCCTTATGGTTCACATTTAATGAGATACCACATTTACATATTATTAATTCATTCTATAAAACATTATGTCTACCTGTTATGATTCCAAAATTATCCGTTGATTCGTCATGCCAAATATTTGTATAGTGAATGTTTGTCCCCATTACCACTTAAGGGTATTCATAAAGTTTTACCTATCCTATATTTTCTGGGAATGTCCTTGTCTGTAACCCACACTCCTTAATTATGGTGTTAATAATGATGAAATGTGTTCTTATGTTGTATGTTCTATGTCGAGATCAAATTCATGTATATGATATGAATGTGATGTTTGGGACCAGAATTATATAGTCCTCCAATGAATTGGGGACTATTTTTTTCACATGAAATTCCTTGTATGGGGAACATGAGCTTATACTAAGAACAATATGTTATGTTTTCTTTGTGGTTATCCTTGACTTATGCTTAATAATTTATGTTTTATAGTTTTTTAGATTTCCATGTTGCTTTGTTGTTATTATATTATATCATGGTTTTATGATCATATTTATGATTCTTATATATTTTATGTCCCCTTGATATGCCTCTATAACTAACATGTATTCAATTTATCATATTATCATCTAATAATTTTTTTCGGATTTATAGATCACCCTTTTCTTATACACATCCCCAGGATATCCTGTGTATTATTAGAAGATTGATGGAATATATTGCCAGTTTTAGAGGTTTAAAATAATATTGATGTTCCCATGATTCATGTTATTGTTCTATGTACATAATTTTCTAGATACACTTGGTCCCATGATCTTTTAGGATTGTATTATGTGTATCTTTACATAATAAATCATTAATTAAGGTGTACAAAAGATATGGTTTATCATAATTTATTAGGTTGAAGGGATGTGTTCCAGATGGAAGTCCTCCTTGTATTAAACCACCTTAGTGAATCTTTAAATAGCGGGGAGAACTTTTCAAGGTTACTAGTTCTTATATATGAATTTCTATACTCTTGGTGTTGTTGGAGTATTGTTTAGATACATATGATGCTATTTTTTATTCATATTAAATTTTTATTTTTGGGTGATTCTCCATCTGTTTTGTGGACAATCCACCTCAATATTTGAGTGTGGTAGTTATTTTTATCTCATCATTTTCTATGTTTTAGAATAGAATCATACTATATATATAAAGTGATTATGGTTGGGATAACTGTAACATATTTAATTTTTTTCATAGTTAGAAAACTCTTAGAACACTCTCGAATTTTTTTAGGTGGATAAAGGGGTTGGAGGTTGACCATATCTATTATGGAAAGTATGGACTTGAACCTGCAACTAGTGAAGCTGTTGGTTCTCCATTGGATATCCGGTGAGGGAAACTATCCATCAAGTGGGATTTAAGTATATATAAAACCACTTCTATAGTCACCATCTAGTTGGTGGGTATCCATCGACTAGCTGGTGGGATGGACAGGGTTTACAATAGACTACTATAATAATCAACTAGCCGGTGGTGCCTCTGGATGTAGGTTAGTGTCCTGATAGTGTTTTAAATTCACACAGAAACTCATGTTTTATTTATTACCTCTTTTCTAACAGAACTAATTCTACCCACAAAATATGGGATATATTTTGGGTGATTTTGGCTCTACAAACTTATCTCTTGGGAGATTGAAGGGCATTTGAATGTGGGGATCCTCTTCCAATAAGTCTTTCTAATCTTGGTGTTTAATCTCTCTTCATCTCTAGGATTGTTATTACATGATTCAATGAAATCCTTTGGATTTGTTGGTCTTTAATTGGTTGATGTGTAATTTCTGTTCTAGGATCTATTTTTTCTTATCTCGATATCCCTCATCCTTTATTTGGTGTTTGATATAAGAGGAGACTCATCTTGGATTTATGGAAGTAGGATTATGGATATTCTATATAGGTATTTCTATACCAGTTCTTCTTCTTACAATTCATGTGTTTCTTGAAATAATTTTTATTCAATTTAAAATTTCTAAAGAATGGTTTTATCCTTATAATGCATAAATTGAACCTTTTTTATAATGGTATTTGGAATAGTTGGTTTCATGTTATGAGTTGAACCTTTGATTTTAAATAAAATTGTCTTGATGATGATTATGGTAGTTTTGATTTGTGAAATTTAATGTCTCATTTTAATGAAAATATGATGATTATTTATGATTGTCCCAAATGTTTTTAAATTCTTGATTCCCTATGAAATGTATTTTTGAATAATTTAATGAAAATATTAAATGTTTTGTTTTTTAAAATGATTCTTGGAAATATATTTCAATACAATATAGGGATCACTTGTATTTTCTTGTCCATTACTTGATGGCTCGTTTGGCACCTTGAATTTTGTTTTGTAAGGAATTTTGAATGTGTGACCTTTTGAATGATTAATAAAAATTGAGGTTTGATTTAATTGATAAAGGTTTGTTTTATCAATTTTTATTAACTTGAAATGCCCATTTCTAACTTTGTGGAGTCAATTCTCTTGTAGTGAAAATTCATGAGAATTCAATATGTTTATTGTTCATTTTTTCTTGGTTCTTGAATCACTTGATGACGGGTTTTGATAATGGTGTTGTACACTTTTGGGGAACTGGGGTTGATGGTGAGACATAAACCTTGAATGGGTTGGAATATTGGAACTTCACATTGATTCTATGATGGAAATACCTTTTGATCTGAGATGCTTGATACCTAACTAACCTCTTTAAATAGTCACGGGAAACCATTGTTTCTAGAAAAAATGACATTATATTTATTCCATATTTTTTTAGACTCACACAATGAGTAGAATAACCCCATAGAATCTAGATTCAAGATGGATACATTCATTGATTTAATGGGTGTGCATTAACTTAGTAATCTTGTGTTTGTGATATATTAAAAATTTTTATGTAGTTAGTAATGGAGGATTTTCCTGTATTGTGTAGAGTCACTAATGTATCTAATAATTTCCCATAACATATGTCCTAAACACCTTAAATTGATACATGATATATATCTTTGATCATTTGATCATTTTTTGGCATCAGTGTTTCCACATTTGACTTCCTTTGTTATATCTACTTGATTTTTATGAGGTGCAATCTATATCCATATATTTTTCCATAGCATGTTTCTTGATCCATGATACATCTTACTTTCTCATTATTCATGATGGATTTTATTATTTTATTATAAAGATACAATTCAAGGATTTTATAAAAAGGGTATCTTTTTAATTTATGAAAAAGGATATATTTTATTACAAAAGTGTTTTGGATATATTTTCCTCAAGAGTATTCATAAGGATTTTGAAATAGAAATATTGATGGTTTATGGATTACAACATCCCCTACTAAAATGTGGCATGTTTTAAATTTTGAATTTATAATAGAAAAATATAAATATATTATTTTTATTTCCATAGTATCTTATCTAAATTAATTTGGTAGAAAAATTGCATAGGGGTTTGTTAACTCACACCCTGCTTGTGCTATTTGGTGTTTAACCCTTATTTCTCCAATGCAGGTTCTCATATTGTCATTATCTTCTTTTTGTGAGTTCATAATTGGTTAGAAAAGTGAAGGTATCTTGGGAAATGTTGGGTTTTCATGGACTACCATGAGACTAGTTTTGGTAGTTTTTTTCCTGCTTTCAGTTTTTTCTTATATTTTTATTGTCACCCTATGACCTGATATGTTTTTTTAATTATTTATATGATGTTGTTTATGTAGTATTATTTGATATTTAATCTATCTTTTATTTGGGGAAATATTTCCCAAAGGTTATTTCTGTATTCTCAAGCAGTTGTCGCTAGCCTATGGGGATCAAGGACACCCTTCGGGTAATGGAAATCAATTCTGATATCGATTCATATGGGAATATTGGCTAGATAATTAAAATTCCTATATTCAAATAAATTACCAGATCATAATTTATTTAGGAAATACCTTTTTTGGATCTTAGTGATCCTCAAAATGTGTTTAAAATTATAGAGATATTGTTATTTACATGATGTAAAACACATAAATGTCATACATATAAAATCATAAAAAAATCATGAAATTATTAGCACCATTTGTTTACTAAAATCACACTAGAAAACACACATATGAGTACTCTAACTCAAGAGGTTTAATTGATTTTATTTCCACTAACATGTGATACATGTTAACTATTTTTACATTTTAACATGTAACACATTCATTGATTCTATCAGATTTTAGGTTTGGTAGATTTCCCATAGAATCCTAGTAGATAAGCTTAATGAAATTTTTCTTACCTAAATGGATAAGTCTACTATGCCAAATATTTTTAACCTCCTTCATTACCATGAAACATGAATTTTAATCATCATAAATTTAGAACATGTTTCCATTTTTCTGGTACATCTATATCATAATTGCAGTTCCTAGGTTTAATATTATCATTAAGAGGGGGTGGGTGTGGAATAGTGATAATCTACTTATAATTTTTTTCCAAAATCAACCACTTGAATGATCAGTGTATGAACCTCCCTTTCAATAGTATCTCACCCTTTCCTGAATACAAAAATATAAAATAATAGAAAGAACATGAGGATTCTTAAGGTTTCATCCTAATGTTAGTACCAGTAACACCCATAGAATTTAGTATGTAATTTATTTTAAATATACTTGAATAGTTTGATTCACATGTATCTCCAACATAAAACAAAACCTTATACACTATATAAGTATTAAATATAACCATTATAATATAGCCATTGATATATTGGGTTCAAATGAAAGTAGTTTCATTATGAAATCTATATAAATGGAATCAAATAGTAATAATCATCCTCAGAAGGAACATTTATCCATCCTTGGAAAATAGATATCATTAATAGGGTTTCCCTAGAACAAGCCCAAGATACATATAATCAATTATGTACTGGATGTAGTCACTCATAGGAGATGTTCAAGCTCATGTAATTCAATACAAGATCCACATTCACTGAACCACCAGCCATGAGTTCAAGAGGTACATATTTTTCCCTCATATCCTATGAAAAGGTCATGGGGGGGGGGGTTATAATTATAAACAAGGATAATATAAAATTTTAATTAATAACATAAAAATTCCTTTATAATGGGTATATTTACACATTATGAATTTACGAAGAATATGAATTTATAATAAAGTTATTACTCTTGGGGAATGATATCAATAAAATGTACTGATAAATATTCATGTAATGATTATTAAAATAATTTAAGGACATACATGAAATTATTATGTAAGTACAAGGAATAAAAATCTAATAATTATTCACTAAATAGAAATATTTTACTTAAGAACTTTTTTTTATGTTTTTATTTAAAAGATAAATTTCTATTATTTGTATTATCAAATTTATTTTAAATTTATTTCTATTTGAGTAATATAGAAGATTACATAAGATATAACCAAACACAACACTATAGTAAAATCTAGCTAGGTACTTGACCTTGCGATGCGCACCCCCACCCCCACCCCCACCCCTGCCCACCAAAACCACCCCGTCGATAATATAGGATCATAAGTGTATATAGATTAATAAAAATGGTAGGGTGAATTGTAGTTTATAAAATAAAACATACATGTTTTAATAACCTATTATAATAAATTATTTTGTAAAAATTATTTTACAAACACTTTTTAAACAATATAAGATTGTATTTATAACAAACTATATAATACTCTCTGAAAAAATTCACAACAGAACTTAAAGAACTATTACAAACAAGTTATAATAATATTATACAAAGTGAGTAATAAAACACTTATATAAAACTTTATAATAAGATCCACACTTTAACCCTCAGTTTTAAGGAAGTCAATAACCTTGAGTTAAGGTATCCCCATTTTTAACCAAACTGTAATGATCTATCTTCATTAACAAAGTAATCCATTGATACTAAGATCAAAAAATATTTTGTCACCCTAGACTTAGGAACCATCAATATGAATAATCAGAACAACCCCTATCTTTGTAATCCTAGGAATACCAAAATTACACTAGATCAGCCATAGTGATTATAAAACAATGTTCTTAAGGATTATAAAATAATCCACAAACAGATTTCTTGAGAACAATACTCACTAGAAGATTACAGTATAGTGCTATCAAAGTAACAAGATACTAATAATACTTCAAATAAACCTTTGATTATCAGTAGTGAAAAATAATCCTCCTCCTTGAATACAAATTCTATTTTTAAACAAGTTCCCAATAGTTATATTCTTTATATATGAGAGTTGGTTGTAATGGAATTAGAGAAAATATTATTCACTTTAAATTGTTATGTACATATTCTTTTTCCAATTATAGATTTTGATGAAGCCCCATTACAATTATCAAAAGTTTCCATAGAATAGAATAAAGTTTCAATCTCTAATATACTAAAGTATATTTATATGATAAAATGAAACTTCTTCATCTAATAGATTTTATATATATTCATCCAGAAATCATGTCTGCCTCCAATTAATAAAGTTCATTTGGTATTCTTATTAAAATTTATCCAATGATACTTTATTATATTATCAATTATGGATTTTATAAATATACATCAGATGAAATGTATATTTTTTCATCCGTTTTACAATGTACATTATATGTATGAATAATGAATAACTCCATCTGATGTAAAAATAACTCTATATCTAGTAAAATAAGTATTTTCTATAAAATAGTTTACAAAACATGGTAAGTTTTAAAGTTCGTAAAGTATATAATTTTATATAATTAATTTGAGATATTCAAAAAAATATTTGAATCTATTGAAATAAAAATTTCAACTCAACAATATCCCCATTTTTGGAAAGCAAAAATTGCAACTTCAAAAATAGAAAAAACTAATGTTAATTTTTCTTGAAATATACTTAATCTACTATCTTACATATTAATAGAGTTTATTTTTTTATGAAAAGTTAAAACATTATTATCTTCCCTCTATTTTTCTGTATGATCATTTTCTCCAACATGGTTAGATCATTATTCTAAAACCACTCTACTTTATTTCAAATTAAATATAGATAGTTTTTCCTTTCTCTTTAAATGTTTTAATAATTTCTCCCCATTTTTGATTTTCATAAATAACTCATGCATAATAGAATGTGCACCTAAATTATCAAAATAATATATAATAAAAAATTATAAAAATCAAGAAAAAAAAAATCCAACACGATATATAAGAAATACTTCCATCCAGAGTTATAAGAGTGATATTTATTCAATGAAATTTAGTATAACATCAATCCAAACATTTCAGGAAGAACATCGATAAAAATTTTCATTTTGATTATTATAATATTCCAAGATTTCATAGAAAAGGAATCAATATTTATTCGAATGATTTTTAATAATGACTTTATTTTTTGAGAATTATTATTTGTATTTCTCTGACTCAGCAACAACTAACTTCCTTCTTGCAATTTCTTCTTATAGAAATTTCAATTTCTTAATGTCATTATGACTTTTTTATAACATAGATACTGTTCTCTTTAACATTGAAACTCCTTCTTCCAAAACATTGATATTTTTTCCTTTATTTAAGATTTCATAATATTGATTCACTATATGAAACCTTATATTATCAAAATCCCTTTTAGTCTCTCATACTTTAGAATTGATGGATCTTTCAAATTCTAAATATGAATTTGTAGGAGCTCTAATTTTATAAATTCATTTTTCATAATATTTTATATCTCCCTTAGTGTGACAAACCCACTATATAACTTATTTTATCTTCCCTAAATCTAATCTGGATTTACTATTAAAATATTTTAACTTGACCGCATTTTTTGATAAATAACTCTATAAATTGTTTCAAAGAACATTAATTTTCCAATAGGAAATGTTTACCTTGTATGTATTTGCATCACTCTTGGATACTTGGAAAAGTATCCTTAATTCCTTCAAGACTATTGATTTTCTTGTTGAAATAATTCATTTTAAATTCTTTATGCTTGATATTTTTTTGGGTTAGTATTTATAGAATCTGAAGAAACCTTAGGAACTATTGGATCATCTGGTCACAATGGTTGTGGGTCATCTCTAATTTCATCAGCCTACTTTTTAGAAACATCCATAACTTCAGAATCTTAATCCTTTTATTCTTATTATTGATTACCATTTTTCTAATTCCATTGTGAATGATGATATTTTTATTTTGATTATTTATCATTATGTTTAACGATTAAAGAAACATCTCTCTCAGATCGATTAGATAAGGAGGTTGAGGAAGCAGTTGATATTTATTCAATATCTATATACATTTTAATTCTATATAAGTATCAAATTATTTCATCTTCTTATTTTTATCTTATTTTTCATTAACTTTATAAAATTTAGCTTTTTTATTTTCATATTGATTTTTCTAAATAAGAACTTATTTTTCTTTGTCTAGTAGAACATATGAAGGTTTTGATGACATTTTGTCTGGTTGATGTTCTGTCTGAATAAGTGAAGACAGAACATACTGAGTGGGAACAAACTAGGGAACTAATATAGTGGAAGATTAAAAATTTTATTGAATCTTCTTGATTTTATAATGAATATTTGATGCTATTTTTTTTCTATATTTATCTACTTTAATTTTCATTCTTTACTATTCTCTAAGGCTTTATTAAGCTTTATCCATTATATCCAAAGCATTGTCCTTATCCAAATCAAAACATGGATCACTACTTTATTTTATTATTTTTACTTCATTAAGACACTAAAAGCCTCATCTAATATGGTCTTCTATTTCTTCCTCATCATTGTAATAGATTTATCAATAAAATTTAATTTTTCTATATTTTCATTGAGTTGTTCAACATCCACAACTGAATCAGATTTGTTTGATTTTTCACAAAACATTTTCCAGTTTTAGAATATAACCAAGTCCTATCTTGCTCATTATCCCCCCAATAAGAATCCATTTCTATCACTGTGTTTGAATCATTTTTTATTTTTTAAAATTCCATAATTTTCACTAAAAAACATCTAAGAAACTTGGATTACGTAAAGTCATCAAATTTAATGATCCATGTTTTATTAATTTAATACAAATTTAAATGAAATTCACCAAGTTAAATTTTCTCATGTTACGTAAGAAATAATAATATATATACATATATTGGAATTTCCAAGTATCTATATCTCCCTTATTTGGAATGAGGATGTTTTCACTTAAAGAGGATTAATACAAGAATCTAGAGATATATGGAGAACTTTCCTCAGTTTATCACATGAATAAAAAGGGGTGTTTTAGCCTATTAATGTTAAAAAATCTCATTTTTTGGGAATTAATGAGTTAATAATCTCATTTCACTTACTAAATATATGATCACCAAGTCAGCTACTTCTTGGATGTTCAACTTATATGATTTTCCAAAGATAGTAAAGGTTATAGACTTTAAAAACCAACTTTACTAAAGTCAATAGACTAATAAAAATATCTAACTATACCTGGATAATGATAATGAAAATTATCATTGAAAGCAGCGAAATATTCCCATCCTTGAAAAACTATGAATAGATATAGAAACAAAAATCACACCATTTATTTTAAATCAGATTTTTACTAACAACCAATCTATTGGAGAAGTCACTTGATGATGCCATTCTTTGAAATTAGATGATCCTTGAAATTAACATACAAACTTGAAGATGATCAAATGAGTGAAAAAAGGTGGTGAGAGCAGTCCACTAAAAACAAATAGAGGTAAAGGGGTTGTGACAAACATATCCTTTATATAGGATTAAACAAAGAGAAATTGTTCATTTATGATAGATGCAATGGATCTAAATGAAACCCTCATTTAGACCAATAATTGATTCCATTTATTAACTGATGATAAAATATTTTAACTCTTGAAGTTTTATTATTATAAGGCTTATCAAAAAAAATTATTCTAGTGAAAAATAAATTTTTTTAAATTTTTTTAATTAAAGATATAAATAGAAGAAAACATATTATAACAAAATATAGTTTGTTATATAAAAACATATTTATAAATTACATTTTAGAGAAAAAAATTTGAACATTATTATGAATTTTATTTCAATCAAGTGTTCTTATTTGTATTCTAAATTAATGAATTTTTGATTAAAAAAATATTAAGAATTTTTTTAAAAAAAATTAATGCAAAGCTTTTATAAAAAGATTTAAGGAATACTTCTTTTGATAAATTTTTAAGGAAAATTTGTTAGAAATTTTTTTAATAAAACATTTGTTCAAAAACATTTAAGGAAACATTGTATAGAAATTTTTTAAGAAAACTATTTCTAAAATTTTCTTATGGAAAACTTTGTCCAAAAAATTCTTCTATAAAAGTTTTTCTGAAATGTTTTTATGGAAAAGGTTTGATAAATTTAATAGAACTAATTTTTTAAAAACATATTAAAAATACACTCCAAATTTTTTTAGGATTTCTGTAATGTAAAGTGGTGGATTAGTAAAAGTTATAAAATGACTATTTAATATTTACCATCTCATGATTTTACTTTATATGTTAAAATTTATTAGAAATTTAGGGTTTTGTAAAGATATTAGTATGTTTTTCTTCTGATCTGTTGAATTATAAAGCAATATCTCCTTTTTTATTTGTGATATTGAAGGAAATTGTGTCTTATATATATTTTTATAACTCATGAGTGATGCTCATGGTTTCTTGTAAAGGATGAAGTACTTTTGTTACACAAAAAATAAGAGTTTTTTTAAACCTCATGCCAAAGTTAGTGAATTTTTGTTTCTTCCACAACACATGTGTACAATAACTTTTAGCTGCTACATATTAAACTTCAGCAGTATAAAGTGTTATTGAGTATTATTTCTCACAAGAACAAGACACAAAAACCTCACCCATGAAATGAAAAGTTCTATATGTACTTTATATTCCCATTTTAAATCCTCTGAGGTCAACATCTGAAAAAAAAAATTACAAAATCATTTACAGAAGAATATAATAATCCAAGATCCATAGTTCCCTTAAGGCAATGATAACTTATTTTTACATTAATCTCACAAAAAGAATATAAAAATATAAAATCTTTTTAACTAGTAATCAGTTATCTTAAACTACCAATTACTTCTCTAATGTACTTTTAATTGACCAATTTCTCATATTCATCAAGATATAATTATTTTGATATGATAGGAGCACTTTTTTATATTTTTATAACTAAATTTGTTAAGTAAATATTTTATATACTTTTTTTGAGATATAAAATTTCTTTCTAGTTTTTGATAAATTTTAAAACCAAGGATAAATGTTATTTCATCTATTAAGCTCATCTGAAAATTAGATTTCATAAGATTAACAAAGGAATCTGAATGTTTTTTCTGAGTTGGGTCAAATAAATTTTCATCAACATAAATTTGAATGATAATGGTTTATTTAAAAATAATTTAATAAAAAAAATTTGGATCTAAAAATCCATTAATTGTTTTGTAACAAAAAATACAACCTGTATATCATACTAGGACCTTGGGACTTATTTATGTCTATAGAGTGCCTTAGTACGACTAAAAAATATCTGAATATTTTGTGTCATCAAAACCAGGGGTTTTTCGACATAAACTTCCACCTAAAAATACCTATTAATAAAATAAGAATTCACATACAATTTATAAATAGTGAAATTTAAATATGTCTCATAGGTTAGAAGAATAGTAATAGATTAATGCCTAGATACTTGGTCAGAAAAATTTCATAGTTTATTCCGTCTTGGATTATAACCCTTTATAAAAAATCCTAGCTTTATTTATAACAATTATTCAATTTTCATCAGGTTTGTTTTGAGAAACCCAATTTACTCCAATTATAGTAAAATATTTAAGATGTTTAACTAGATTTGAAATTTGATTTCTTTCAAACTCATTGAGTTAATCCTATATTTTTTAATCTATTCTTCATCACCTAAAGCCTCACCAGGAGTTTTAAGTTTGAATTGTGATAAAAATGAACAATATGTGCATTCGTTTCTTAAGGAACGTCATGTTTTAATAGGTAGACCTGAATCACCAATGATATTATTAAATGGATGATTAATAAGGATTTTATTATTCATCTGGTTTGTAAAATTTTGTTCTTCAATAAACTATTGAGTTACTTCTAGAGGTAAAACATCAGAAATAGTTTATTGTAACACCCAAAGACTTGACAATATTTTCCTTTCAGAATAAATTTAATTTTGTTCCTAGTTTTATTTACAAGAAACCTCAAGTCATGATAATGTTAAATGAAACATAAATTTTAGATTTATCTACATGGAAAAATGATTTTATCTTGGGTTACATGCAAGAATGAATGTCTTCGATGACTTTCGTAACACACAAGACCGAGTTTTATCAAACAATAATATATTATTAAAATATTATTAATTAATATAATAAGATATATCCTAGACATTAAATTAGAGGATATGAATAGTATTAAATAAATTATGAAAATATATGGTTTACAAAAATATAAAATGAGTTCATTTTTTACCGATTAATTAGAAATGAATATAAAAACCAATTGAATATAAAGAAAATGTTCTACGCTCACAAAGGTGTTTTATCAGAATAAATGAAATTAATTAATTTTAGTGGATTATTTTAATGATATTTATATATTATATATTAAATAAAACATTTTTTACATTTATCAAATAGATTTTATAGTCATAAGATAAGAAAAAACCTAATATTACATATAAAAAGATATATTTTTATAAAGACACTTTTACCCCATTTTAATGGTGAACCTATTTTAAATAAATTTTTTTCAACAATAAAAAAATTTATATGGAAATATAAACATAATTTTTTAATTTTAAACATAAAAATTATCATAGATTTTTTGGTATTTTTCTAAAATGTTTCATTTTTTTGATGAATAGTGAAACATACTGAATTTTAATTGAAAGCTGCTTTTTGGTCTAATTTATTTATAAGAATAAATTAAATTTTTGATTTGTTTTAATTATTAATTATATCAAATTTATATCAAATAATCCAATTTAGGTAATTTTAATAAATTTCACATTGATATTGGATATAAAAACATTTTAATGTTTTGATCATTTTTTACTTTAAAAATCTTATTTGTTATCCCGTCTGCAGGATAAAATTTAAATTAATTTGGGCCATTTTTTTAATTTAATTTGGAAAAATATATTCCATATTTATAATAATCATAATTGATAATATATAATAAGGTCAAATTTTTTTTACCAAATATATTATCGAAAATAATTAAAAATAATTACAATGATAAAGGTAATATTAAGCTTAACAAGGGACTAAACCTTAAACTTAATGGAAAAAATGAACAAGAAACTTGTAAAAAATACATTGGATTGAAATATTTTGACCATATAATACCTTTTATATAATTTTTAACAATATTAGTGACACTTGACTTTAGAAAAATGTGGGTGGAATTCTCTATTTCAACAACATACAAGAATGCCACTCCTCCTCCACTATAAAAAGGTAATCACCCCTTCTATTTCATAAAACCTTTATACATTTGGATAATCCAAACTCATAAAAAATATCTCCCCAAAATCCATCCCCTAATTTTATAAGCCTCTAATTGTGCATAAATATAACCAACAAAGTCTTTTGGCATAAACCAGAAGGAGTTACCCGAAAAAGAGGCAACATTATTCAATGATAATTTCCATTTTTTTCTTTATAAAACCATTAAAATGTTATTATTACTTTATTATATAATAAAATAAGTATCATAAATATATTGATATGTTCTTATTTTAAGGGTTATTACTACACCTATACACCCTTCCACAAAATGTATAACAAAAATATCGTTCGTGTGTATAGTGGACTACCTCCTCATGAAACACCACCGTTCATTTTTCTTTTAACACCTCTCATGGTTGGGAATTATAATAGAAACACTATTTTTATATGATATATAAGATATTTATATTGTATTTATAATTTTTCAATTCTTATGTAGTAGATACCTTCAGGATTTCCATTTTGTCTAAATATGATAACATCATTTGTGGAAGTGTGGACTATGGCCTCCTCAAAGTGATGTGATACGTTCACACATTACATATAAGGTATTTAGGTTGGGTACAATTAAAAATATGTGAAATAAATGATATATATATATAATATGAAATAATTATCTTTATATATATATATATAATATAATTTTATTTATTACCCATTTCACACACTAAAAAATGATAACGTCATTCATGGATGTGTGGACTACCACCTCTTTGACGCGATGTGATTCATTTTTCACCACAAGAATTATATATATAAGTATATATAATTAAATAAAATTTTATTTATTATATAACGATAATTTTAGAAAGATAAAAGGTTACTTACCTTCTTTCCATAACAATCAATGAAAAATGGGAATGTTACTCATGTGTACGTATGGCCTACCGTCTCCATGATTGTAACAATGGCTTATTTTTCATAACCATATTTCATGATTGGATTTAAAATTATAATTTATATCTATATATGATAGTTATTTCATGATTATTATTCTTGATATTTTTATATAATTACCCCTTTGACCAAGACGACCTACCAAAGTCATTTTTGACACATGAACTAAATTTGGTCAAAACACCTTATGTAAAATTAATTGTTTAAGTAGTTGTAGAAAAAAAACATAATAAGGGAAATAAAAATAAAAATAAACTTTAAAATTTTTATTAAGAAATTAAATAATTAACAATAGTTTATCATTCTTGAAGATCAAGACACACCTGACAAGTTAGACTCAAGGTATGGGATTTTGTCTCAATTTACATTCCATTGAGAGTTATTTGTTATTATTCACCAATTCAATTAAATGTGATTTATATACCACCCAATTTCAATTTAATATCAGAATTACCTCATAAATTAGGGCATTTTATGTTCCAATTTGAATTATCTCATGTAAATGGATTTTTACTAGAAAATTACCAAGTGGTAAAAGTTATCTTAGCAATCTCACTTTCTTTTGTGATTGTTCACTTTATCTTGAAACAATCACTTCCTTACGACCATTTTACTTTTGAAATTAAATTTATCTTAAATATCCATACTCTTATGTGATTATTATAATGATTTCTTAAACTGTATGCCATTTTTAAATTTGATGTCTAGTTTGAATGTTATTAACTAGGGAAACAATGATAATATGCATCTTTTATTCAATATAAATATTTGATGATAAGGCACATTGTTTATTTATTTAATAAATTATTAGATATGTGAGGAATTATTTTTACTAGAATGAAATGGGTTGGGTACTATTTAAATTAATCCCATTGATGCATCAGTATTATCCTGAGGTGAATTAGTTGGCTAAATCAGATAGGTTTCTACCCGATATGATAAACCATTTTGTAAAGGTTATGACAATAGTGGTACCATGTACAAAGGAAATATATAATAGAATAATTATGAATTTAATTTATTGATAATTTAGTTATTATTATTATCCATGATATTATTTCATTGACATTATCTATGGATGCATTTAATTCTTAGTTTATTGATTAAAAAGATGGTCTTCCAGTTATTTACCTTGTCATATTGATTATGTATTATCTAGTTATTTGAGTGAAATGTGTTCTTGGTTATTTACCCTTCCATGTTAATTATTCTTATTGAATCATGATGGATTATATTTTACTTAACTTTTCTGACTATTTGAGATCACCCTATTTTATGTTTCCTTTCCCCAGGTTATGAAGAGGAATCATTTGAATGAGTTTCAAGGATGATCAACTTTTATTTTTTCTATGTTTTATTTTATATTTACCAATGTAATATTGGTATCAGGTATGTAATATAGTTTTACAAAACTATTAAAATGTTCATTCCTCTGGGATTTTAAGCTTGTATCCATGCTACTGTAATAAAGTAAGGCACCAGCTTCGGGCTTCGGGGGTTGGGGCGTTATAATTGGTATCAAAGTAGGTTCAGTAGAAACCTTAGAAACTATATTTAGGAAAACATAGATTTGAGAACATAATCCTATGATATAATTTGAGGATATTTATAGTATAACATCCCAAAGAAATCATGTTTATTATTATGCGATTAGATACACAAAAAATTTTCAATTTTTGATAAGTATTTCTTAATTTTGGGATTATACATTATGTTTCATAATGAAATGACCAAAAATAGTATATGTCATCATTTATAAATGGATCCTAATAAAACGAATGTGAACCTCACTGATTCAGAACGTCCGTTTGACGAACCGTCGGCGGCGTCGGTGATCTCGTTGAGAAACGGTCCCTATGAGTATACCCTATGAGAGTTCGGGGTACAGTTGAGATACGGCCGGATATGGTTCGCTCACGAAACCAACCGGGCCCCTGGGACGAAAAGAATAGTAACTCACAGACCGGGCGTCCGATTGACGCGCCGTCTGTTGCGTTGAGACCCCTATGAAGAGGCGGTCCTTTGAGATACTTCTTTGTGGGACTTTGAGATACTTGGTGTATCGACCTGTAGCTCGTGGAGCGGACCCTCCCAGCGACGAGTGTGCGGAGTACGAAGACCGTGTAGCTAGCTGAGACCTGACGACTGCTTGACCGACTCGACTTGGAGTGAGTCGATTAGCCCAGTGGACGGAGCACTACTTTCTGAGGTGCAGACCCATGGCGGACAGAGCACTACCTGCGTGACAGTGCAGACCCGCGGTGCTCTTCCGGAGAGTACCTGCGTAGGCTACTAGGGGGTTTGCACTACTGTGTTTGGGTGACATACCTCGGCGGGAAGCACTACTGTGTCTGGGAGGCTGACCCGCAGTACTCGACAGGAGGAGTACTTCAGCAGTCTTAGGTTATTGAGCAGTACCTCGGAGTCGTGACAGGACCACTGTACACTCCAGAGACGGAGCTCTTCAGCAGTTACAGTTTCGATAATGAAAATCCTGGTTTGAGCTGAGACTTTTGACCTTTGTGTTTACCTCATGATTGAGATGGGCCACTTCTTAACTTAGGTATATGTATGGGCATATACCTGGGTAGTGGTTATCCGTTGATTTCACAATCCTTGTGTTTCCTCATGATTGAGATGGGTTACTTGATAACTTAGGTATATGTATGGGCATATACCTAAATAGAGGTTATCTGTTGAGATCTTCTTTGTGGTTATCCTTGTTTGTTTAGTGAGACCTTGAGGGTCTCGGGGGACCTACTGAGTATCGTTATACTCACCCCTGCACGAGCTATGCCTGCACCTCGTTGTGTTGTTTGCAGACGACGGGCAGTGCTGACAGAGGCCGAGTGTTCGAGGACTGGACGGTACCCGGAGGTGGACTACATGACGAGTCTATACCCGGAGGTGGACTACACGACGTGACGTCTCACAGAGGAGGTTGACGGATGAGAGTGTGGAGGAAGCTATATATACCTACCCTTCAGGTAGGATCCGTGGTGGACGACCAGGAGCTGCGCTATCTGTACCTACCCTTCAGGTAGGATCCGAGGAGGACGACCCAGGAGCTGCTTCCTTCTTCCAGCTGTTTGTCTTTTTTCTGTTGTACCTTGTTCAGTTGTAGTTGTACTTTCTTTTGGGTTTGTATTCTGGCCCATTTACTTTTCAGCTTTTCTTTTGTACTTAGTGTTTTGCTTCCGCTTGTACTCTGTGGTGCTTGTTTTCTTTTATGAAGGCAATGCCTTCCCAGTTATCGGGATTTTATGCCTTTGGTGATAGTCACCAGCCCCTGGCCTATGGAAGGCGGGCTTGGGGTAGTCACGGCACGGGCCCCGAGGACGGGTCGTGACAAATTGGTATCAGAGGATTTCGGTTCTACCATAGAACTTATGACTCTGACTTTTTCTTTCTGTGAAGAAATATTGTTAAGAGTACCGAGTGTGGATTTTAGTTCAGGGAGTCCAGTGTTGGTGCGGGCGGCCGACGTATCCATACAACAGGACCCTGACAACTAATTTCCGACTTTGAGCACGAAAACACTGATTGTGTGTGTGTTTTCAAAGGTTTTCCCTTAAAACAGCTCAAACCATGTCAGCTCACCAGGTATAAACGTTTTACCGTGTCACAATGTTTCTTTCAGGATGCCTTTTCACGGACGACCAGCTAGATCCCAGAGGGATGTGCGTGCTGACAGCCTGTCGAGCGACAAGGCTTCGGTGCAGGGCCCTCTTGCAGTTGAGGCACCAGCGGAGGCACCAGCGGTGCTACCATACGTTGGGCCACCGATGCCACCAGCCCCAGCAGTAGGCGATGCACGACGCTTGAGCGCACTGCACGAGTTCTAGCGCTAGAGGCCACCCAGGTTCTGGGGAGAGACGGACCCGCAGGCGGCTGAGGTTTGGCTGGAGGCTGTGGTGAGAGTCTTCAGGCTAGTGGGGATGCCGGCAGACTTCATGGTGATCTTTGCTGCTAGCCTCCTTCAGGCAGCAGCAGGCAGGTGGTGGAGCCACTTGTTTCAGTTTTGCGACGAGATGACCTTCGCATGGGAAGACTTCGAGACCTTCTTCAGGGTGGAGTTTGTGCCAGTAGCTCTACACCCCGAGCGTGTACAGGAGCTTCTGCATTTTCCGCGTGTTTTTAGATCAGTAGCCGAGTCATCTGTGGGCAGTAGACAGATGATGCAGAGGTCCAGGAGGACCAGACTAGCAGTTGGACGATCTCGGGTTTTAGGACCGGTGGTGCGGGGCACCCGAGGTGGGGAAAGATCTAGGCATGCCAGAAGCAGGTTGTGTTACTCATGCGGCGGAAAGGGTCACCTGGAACGTGACTGTCCGACTCCTCATACAGTTGATCCGCAGGCTTTGGAGGAGCCACCGAGGCAGAAGCAGCAGCGAGTGCTTGAGAAATAGCCGAGCAGTGGACAAGGCAGTAGAGCTCCGGGAGTAGGTGTACAAGAGTGGAACTAGTGGATACGTCCCTTGTACTTCTAGTTCCATGTTGCTGTTGTATTCGTGTCTTTGTACTATGAGCTGCAATAATAAAAAGACACTTATCTTTTTTTTCTTTCCTGTCCTTTTGTTTGGTTGATACTGAGTGGTCCCGGTTAAAACTATTGACTTGACCCTCACTTTCAAGATTTATACTGGAGGAGACCTAGTGACCTCACACTGATGCCGACAGTGTGACTCGACCCTTGGAGGTGAGAGTGACAGTTGGATCTCTTAGTAGTTACGTCGAGGCCTTACGACGTCATCCATGGCATGAATGCATCATTCATGTCAGGATTGACTGTATTAGGCAATGGGCGTGGTTCATCCGGGGGATGAGACCGAGTTTCTCTTATCGGCAAAGAAGAAATCATAGCTTCTCTTGTGAGACTAAAGGAGGTCCAGGACATCCAAGAGAGGATGAAGACTGCACAGTGCAGTAAGAAACAGGAAACCGGTGCCAGTCTTAGAGACTCGGGCGTGTTAAAGAAGAGGAAGCTTAAAGGAGAGATGAGTCTACGAAGCAGCAGACGTGGAGACAGAGCTAGGAGAGCAGCATAAGGTGGTGTACATCCTAACATTGTACAACCACCCGCCTTAGTTATTCCTGCCAGGCTCAGGGAGCTGGAGGGTGGAGGAAGAGTGCGGCTGCATGCGGTCAAGGAGTGCGACCCAATGGCTCTAGAAATGATTCAAGGGACAGTCTGTGTCCACTACTAGCTGTTGTAGTAACGGACGTCGATGTGAATCATTTCTTGCTTTCACAAATCTTGTTCCAGACCTAGAGTTTCCGGTAAGCCGTGGACTTGACCCTCACGTCTGGAGATACCTTGGTAGGAGACTCGATAATCACACTTACGCCGATGGTGTGGTCAGACCCTCGAGGCGAGATTTTCGGTTGGAATCTCTTGGTGACAGCGTCGAGGCCTTACGACGTTAGTTTGAGTATGGAATGGGCAATAACTGTTCATACTCAAATTGATGGTTTTAGGCAAACGTCGGGATGGGTTTTCCTTGGTCGGCGAAAAGGAAACCCCAGGCAGCACGGGATAAACTCTTTCACGGGAGGGTGCGACCGATCACTCTTGAATCGGCCAACCTTACCCTCGTGGCAACAGTCGTTTGAGTTCCAGTTCTAACAGGAATTGGAAACCTCTGGAGTTTGAGGATAGCGACCACGTTCTTATACGGGTCTCACCTTGACGAGGTTTACGGAGATGTGGCCAAGGCGGCAAGTTATCTCCAAGGTTCAGCGGACCTTCTTAGGTCCCCAGCTGGGTAGGCGGGGTGGTTTACCATTTGACCCATTCACCGCAGTTGCACCAGGTGCACGACGACTTCCACGTATCTCAACTGAGGAGATACGTGCTCGACCCTTCGCATACCATCGACCATGAGGAGCTGGACGATGGCGATGGGGTGTCTTTCACGGAGGTTCCAGTGGGGATCGAGGATCGACAGGAGCAGATCCTATGAGGACGATCGATTCCTCGGGTGCACTTTCTTTGGCAGTACGGAACCTCCAGGTAAGCACATGGGAGCAGAAGGCTCAGATGCGTGCTCTGTACCGCTTTTGTGACCCTAGTTTGTGTTGAAGCTTTATGGGGACATAAAGCCCTGAGGTGGGAGTAATGTAAAGACCCGGAAATTTCAAGGAAATATTTTTCTTATTTTTCTTTGGAATTTTACAAGAACGCAGTTTCTAACAGCGCCTGATTCCAAGGCCCAGTGTGCCCAGAATTAATTTCCGAAGTTTGGCTCGGGTACGTTCAGTGAACGAGCGAGCGGGAATTTCTATCTTTTGAACCGGTGCTCGGAATTGAAATATGATTGCACCGATGAACTCGCAACTCCGGTAATCGCTTAAGAGAACCTTTATCGTAGTTGCATTTGTGTGGGAGGAGAAGTTAATTTTTTGGGTTTAATTAAAAAAAAGTGAATAAAATTGTTAAATCAAATTTTAACAATGTTAAGTGGTTAACTTCTCCCATGGGAAGTTGGTGGTGGGCCCACATCCATCCAACTTCCCATGTGTGGATATTTGAAAGGGTGGGGCCCACACGAACCCCCCCACCTTTTCAAATTCCTTAAACTCCCTAACCCTCTTAACCCCTCACATTCCAACTCCCCATTAACTCAAATTCTTTAATATTTGACAACTTGATTAATTAATGAGGTGAGTTAAGTATGGTTTATTTGAATTTCAATCTTTTGAAATTCTTGCCAACACTTTGCAATTAATTAATTAAACCAACTTAATTAATTATTTTGAGTGTTTGAATTCTTTTGAATTCATTTTGCCAACATTAAAAAGAGAGATTATATTCTTCTTTTTGGGTTGGCATAAACCTTGTGGGGAGAACTAAGGAGAGGAGAAGAACTCTTGGAAGATCACCAACCTCTCGAGGAAGAACATTCCACGTTTCCGAAGAACGTGAAGCAACACCTCCGACCATCTTCAACCGGAGTAAGGAAGGGAAGCACCGCCGCCTACAAAGTATACAGAGGGTGACGTCTCGGCTGGACTTCACCGAGCTCTTCTCCCACCAACCTAGACGGAACGACGCCCGACCTCTGCGACGCTTGTCTTCCGCGGGTCGTTGAAGAACTATGTTCTTAAAGCCGAGGTAGGGGAATTTATTTTGGAATTCTCTTATCTTTTGAGAAAAAAACGACGAGCGCGGACCAACCAATACCGGGTTGATCCGCAGATCGTCCAATCAAGCGGTTGATGATTGAGGGTTTTTATTTATTTAATTGTTCGTGAATACAAACATGGTGATGATCATGGATTAAAACCCTTTTTGTTATCGAATAACGCGAGGGGGTCGGACCGCACAAACACGGCCGACCCTCCTCCTTTGTTTTTCGTGATGGTTTCTTGAGGATGATACAAGAAAATGTGGTGCCGTCGCACCACGCGTTTTATTGCGGAAGATACGCGCGGCGCCATCGCGCCGCGACGTGGAAAGAAATCCAAGAACGTGATGCCGTCGCGTCGCGTCGAAGAAAGTCAAAGGCGCCGTGGCCGGAGTGGAGCCGCGGCGGAGGGAAGCGATGTCATCGCATCGCGCCGAATGACATAGGCCGCGGCCGGTTCTGGGCCGCGGCAGAGCAAGATGACCGGCGGCCGGCACCGGGCCGCTGGTGTCGGCGAAGGAAGGACCGGTCGTCGCCGGTCCTTGCTGGCGAAACCGGCCAGCCAGTGCGGGCCGGCCGGGCAGTGGAGACCGGGGGAATTAATTTCCCCCGGCCGGGTCTCAAAAGCGGCCCCAATTAAGGGGTCGCGGTTCTCAAAGGGGGGGGGGGGCTTTGCCCCCCGCGCGCGGCACCCGAACGGCGCCCAGGCCGCGCCGCCGTGCCGGTCCGCGCCGCCGCGCCGGACCGCGCCGCCGCGCCACCGGCCGGGCTGGGATTTTCCAAGCCATGCCGGGTCGCCGCCCGGGCCAGGTCAACCCGGTTCGGCCGACCCAGGGGGGGGTCGGGCCGGGTCGGTCCGGGCCCAGACCCCCAGTTTCGGACCACTTTTGGTCAAATGCCCGTATCTTGGGCTACGGGCCTCCAAACGACTCGCCGTCAGTGGCAATGCGATCCTTGGATCGAGACGGTCGTTTCAGTATACTATACTCAAGGTTCACCTTCCTTTTCGGGAGCCTACGTGGTTAAAACTCCATAGTTAAGCGTGATTGGCCTAGAACAGTGATTAGGATGGGTGACCTCCTGGGAAGTTTCCCAGGGTGGGTGTGAGACGGAAAATCCAATAACTCTCAGACCGGGCATCCGATTGACGCGCCGTCTGTTGTGTTGAGTTCCTGTTGACGATACATAACTTTTGGCATTCTCCTCCCGAGATTTGGATGCATATGGATAGTGGCCAGGTTGGATCGCACAGAAATCCAACCGGGCCCCAGGAACGGAAAAACTGATACCTTTCTGACAGAACGTCCGTTTGACGAACCGTCAGCAGCGTTGGTGATCTTGTTGAGAAACGGTCCCTATGAGTATACCCTATGAGATTTAGGGGTACAGTTGAGATACGGCCGGATATGGTTCGCTCACGAAACCAACCGCGCCCCTCGGACGAAAATACTAGTAACTCACAGACCGGGCGTATGATTGACGCGCCGTCTGTTGCGTTGAGACCCCTATGACGAGGCGGTCCTTTGAGATACTTCTTCGTGGGACTTTGAGATACTTGGAGTATCGACCTGTAGCTCGTGGAGCGGACCCTCCCAGTGACGAGCGTGCAGAGTACGAAGACCGTGTAGCTGGCTGAGACCTGACGACTGCTTGACCGACTCGACTTGGAGTGAGTCGATTAGCCCAGTGGATGGAGCACTACTTTCTGAGGTGCAGACCCATGGCGGAAGGAGCACTACCTGTGTGACAGTGCAGACCCGCGGTGCTCGTCCGGAGAGTACCTCAGCAGGCTACTAGGGGGTGTGCACTACTGTGTTTGGGTGACATACCTCGGCGGGAAGCACTACTGTGTCTGGGTGGCTGACCCGCAGTACTCGACAGGAGGAGTACTTCAGCAGTCTTAGGTTAGTGAGCAGTACCTCGGAGTCGTGACAGGACCACTGTACACTCCAGAGACGGAGCTCTTCAGCAGTTACGGTTTCGATAATGAAAATCCTGGTTTGAGCTGAGACTTTTGACCTTTGTGTTTACCTCATGATTGAGATGGGTCACTTCCTAACTTAGGTATATGTATGGGCATATACCTGGGTAGTGGTTATCCGTTGATTTCACAATCCTTGTGCTTCCTCATGATTGAGATGGGTTACTTGATAACTTAGGTATATGTATGGTCATATACCTAAATAGAGGTTATCTGTTGAGATCTTATTTGTGGTTATCCTTGTTGGTTTAGTGGGACCTTGAGGGTCTCGGGGGCCCTACTGAGTATCGTTATACTCACCCCTGCACGGGCTATGCCCGCACCTTATTGTGTTGGTTGCAGACGACGGGCAGTGCTGACGGAGGCCGAGTGTTCGAGGACTGGACGGTACCCGGAGGTGGACTACATGACGAGTCAGTACCCGGAGGTGGACTACACAACGTGATGACTCACAGAGGAGGTTGACAGACGAGAGCGTGGAGGAAGCTATCTGTACATACCCTTCAGGTAGGATCCGTGGTGGACGACCAGGAGCTGCGCTATCTGTACCTACCCTTCAGGTAGGATCCGAGGAGGACGACCCCAGAGCTGCTTCCTTCTTCCAACTGTTTGTCTTTTTTCTGTTGTACCTTGTTCAGTTGTAGTTGTACTTTATTTTGGGTTTTTATTCTGGCCCATTTACTTTTCATCTTTTCTTTTGTACTTAGTGTTTTGCTTCCGCTTGTACTCTGTGGTGCTTGTTTTCTTTTATAAAGGCAATGCCTTCCCAATTATCGGGATTTTATGCCTTTGGTGCTAGTCGCCAGCCCCTGGCCTATGGAAGGCGGGCTTGGGGTAGTCACGGCATGGGCCACGAGGATGGGTCGTGACAGATTCACATAGATAAATAAATGATTTTTGGATAAATAAATGATTGATTTGGATAAAATAAATTGGATAAGTGTTGACTACCTTGGATTTGGTTAATAATTTTTTAGCAATGTGACTTATGATGGAGTTTAAAACACTTTTAAATTTATTCCATATATCCAATAACATGTGTTTTACTTAAGGAATGAAGAAGAATTCATGTTTCCAATAATATTTTCTGGTAATTCCAGTTATTACTATGTTTCAAAAGAGTACATGATGAAGGTGTTCACATGTTCAATATGGGATGATTAAAGAGATACTGTATATTGATTGAAGTTTAATGATAAGTTCATTTTTTAAATTTAGTGACCTTCCTTCTAAAGTTTTGGATCACAATATTTAGGAAAAGTTAACAATTTAGGAAATTGTTTAAGTTGATAATTGGATAAGGTTTTAGTGGTTAATATGTTACTTCACTATATGATGATACTTGTGCTAATAAATGAAGTATAAATAGTTCAATACATGACTGAAGGATAATATTTTTATTATAGATATGTATCATGTAATTTTATTTAATTATATTCTTAGACAATGAAATAATTCCACAACTCTAAGAAAAATGGTATTGAAAAAAAATGTTTTCCTATTATCATAATTTTTTATGATATAAATGACCTTTATTCACACCATTGGTTTATGTTTTTGTGGTAAAAAAATTTCTAATAAACAAGTAATCCATCAATCTCCATTATAACATGATTGTTAGATTTCTCTTCCATGTCTAGGTTTTCACTAATGTTCTCATATTAAAAATCCTAGTTTTGTGGGGACCTTCACATTTCCATTTCTATATTAGTAAGAAGATGTTTAATTAAAAATACATAAGATGTGGGATTTTCGACAATAGAATTTTAAAATATCAAACCCTCAATTACTGAAATCATGTTTAAATTACGAGGATGTAATTTAATTAAGGTGGGCAGAATGTAGCACCCCATGACATTACAATATTTTCCTTTTAGAATAAATTTAATTTTGTTCCTAGGTTGAGTTATATGAAAAACCAAGTTAATATTATATTAAAAAAATGTAAATTTTATATTTATATACACAAAACAATGAGGTTAACATTATTTACATGAAATAATTACTTTATTCAATGAATTTCATCACACACAATACCATGTTTTTTTGGACAACAATATATTACTAAAATATTATAATTTAAAATAATAAGATGTAACCTAGTCATTAAGTTAGTGGTTATGAATAGTATTAAAAAACTTATGAAAATATATGGTTTACAGAAATATAAAATTAATTTATTGGTTACCAATTAATTAGAAATTAATATAAAAACCCATTGAATATAAATGAAATGTTTTTAGGCTCATAAATGTGTTTTACCATAATAAATTAAATTAATTACTATTAGTGGATGATTTTAATGATATCTATATATTATATATTCATATTGTTTTTACATTCATCCAATATATTCAATAGTAAAGAGATAAGAACAAACCAAATATTATGCGTAAAAAGCAATATTTTTATAAAGGTAATTTTTGCAGCCTTTTAATTGGAAAATATTCTAAATCTAAATGTTGGAACTTTTATAAATTTTATAATAAAAAATAAAATTCCTTTTTCAATGAGAAATATAAAAACCATCTTATGGTGAATTTTTTGTATTTTTAAAAAATATTTCATTTTTTGATGAATAATGAAAATAATGAATTTTGATTGAAAACTGATTTTTCCTATAATTTATTTTTAGTGTTAAATTAAATTTCTTATTTTTTTAAATATTAACAAGATAATTTTTATATAAATTAATCCAATATATGTTACTATAATAAATTCACATTGATATTGGATATAAAAAAATTTGAAACTGTTGAACAATTTACTTTAAAAAACTCACTTTGTCATCCCGTCTGTTGGAATAATTTTTAATTAATTTATGCCAATTATGTGATTTGAATTTGGAAAAATGGATTGAATATTTTTAATCAGAAAAATTTATATTTTAAAATAATATCAACTTAGTGTTTGACCAAAAATATTAGGGAAAGTAATTAATATTAATTACAGTGATTAAGGTAAACTTAAGATTAACAAGGGACTAAATATTAAACTTAAGGGCCAAAATGACCCAGAAACATTTATAAAATAAATTTTATAGAAATATATAGACCCTATGATCATTTTTATAGAATTTATACCATTATTGGATCCACTTGATATGCGAAAAATTAGGTGGAATTCCCTCTTTAAAAAATTTCCAAGAATGACACTCCTTCTCCACTATAAAAATGCACTAAACCGTCCCAAATTTTCAGACACTTAAAGCCATTTTTATCTTAAAAAATAGGCATAAATGTGAACCTAAAAACCCTAACATAATAATAGAAAACTCACCCTATGCATAAAAACATCCTAGGATGTCTTTTGATATAAACCAAAAGTAATTACCTGAAAAAGAGGCAACGTTCTTCTACAATCATTTTCGTTTTATCTCTTTATCAAAACATTAAATTATTATTATAAAATAACTATATGGAAACATAATTTTATTCAATATTATGACTTGTTGTTATGTTAAGGTTTCTACCTATACCTACAAACACTTCCATCCAATGGGTAACTAAAGTACAATTGGTGATTACGGTGGACTACCACCTCACAAAACGATATAATTCATTTTTTTCTTTACCATCTCTCATGGTTGGAAATTATGATGTAAACATGTTTTTTATATTATATATAATATATTTATGTTTTATTAATACTTTATTAATTATTATATGACACATACCTTCATGATTTCCATTTTTTTAATTAAGATAACATCGTTTGTGGACGTGTGGACTACCGCCTCTTTAAAGTGATGTGATACGATCCCACATTACATAAAAGGGATTATGGGTAGGTTTATTTAAAAATATGTGACATAAATGAAATATATATTATATTTATGAAATAATTTACTTTATTGAAATATAATATATCATTTTATTTATTACCCTTTTCACACACAAAAAAATGATAACGTTGTTCTTGGATGTGTGGACTACCGCCTCCTCAACACGATATGATTATTTTTACATAGAAAGAATTATATATATAAGTATATATGATTAAGTACAATGGTATTTATGATATAATAATAAAATTTTAAATAAAAAAATATTACTTACCATATATCCATAATGATCATTGAAAAATAGGAATGGTACTAATGCGTACGTACGACCTACCATCTCTATGATTGTAACATTAGATCATTTTTCATTAACATATTTCATGAGTATATTATAAAGTATATTTAATGTATAAATATGATAATTATTTAGTTATTATTATTCTTTATATGTTTATATAATGACCCCTTTGACTATATTCAATGTACCAAAGTCGTTTTTAACAGATGAACCAAATTTGGTCAAAACACTCGACACAAACATAATTGTTTAAGTAGTTGTATAAAACATTATAATAAGTGAAATAAAAGTAATAATAAACTTTAAATAGTTCATATATCAAGTAAATAATTAAAAAAAATATTATTAAAGAGGATAAATACACACATGACAAGTTAGACTCAAGGTAAGGGGTCTCGTCTCAATTTACATTTTATTGAGCCTTATTTGTTATTATGCACCCATTCATTTCAATGTGGGGTATATACTATGAATTTTTCATTTAATAAAATTATTCACTCATAAATCATGTTATATTATGTATCATATTGAAAATCTTGTTCAAATGGTTATTTGACTTGAAATTTACAACGTGGTAAAATTTATCTTTGCAATCTAACATTATATTGTGATTGATAACTTTCCCTTGAAACAATCACTTCCTTATAGCCATTTTTCTTTGAAAATTAAATTTATTTAGATATACATACTATTATGTGATGGGTATAATTATTTTCTAAACCATATACCATTTTTACATACTGTGTTTACTTTGATGGTTATTAATTGGGGAAATATTAATAAATCAGAATCTTTTATTCAGTACAGATAGTTAGTGATAAGGCAAATTGTTTATTATTTAAATATATTACTTGATATATGAGGGATTATTTGTAATGGTATGACATAGGTTGGGGACTAATTAAATTAATCCCTTTGATGCATCATTAGTCTCATGAGATGAATCAGTTGGCCAAATTAGATGGGTTTCTACACCATATGCTAAACCATCTTGTGAATGTTCTTGATGGTAAATGTAACATGTACATGGTGTCTAATAAATAGAAATTTACTTTATTAATAATTCAGTAATTATTATTATTATTCATGAGATTATTTCTATGAAATTATATTTGGATTCATTTCATTATCAATTTATTGATTAAATGGAAGGTGTTCTAGTTATTAACCTTTATATATTTATTATGCTTTAACTAGTTATTTGAGTGGAATTTGTTATCCGTTATTTACCATGACATGTTAATTGTTCTTATTTAATCATTATTTCTTCTGCTGTACTTACCCATACTGAGAATTTGAGCTCACCCCCTTTTATGTTCCCTTTCCCAAGAATATGAAGAGGAATCCTCTGAATATGTTTCAAGGACGATGAGATTTTACTTTCGTTATGTTTTATTTTCTATTTCCCAATGTAACATGGGTATTATGTAGAAAATATATTTTTCCAGAAATGCTAAACTATTCGATGATTTGGGATTTGAAACTTATATCTATGATAATTTAATAAAGGAAGGCACCAGCTCTAGGATTATGGGGACATGGTGTTACATTTATTCAGTAATTTTTTCATGTGATTAATTTTACAACATGATTTGAAAATAATTTTTAGTAGAAACATCTTAATATTTGGTTTTGGGTTTCTTGAAAATATAAGGTCTAGTTTCATCAAATTTAAATTGTACTGTTTCCTAAAAAACACTAGTACTTTTTTTAAAAATCGATTATCCTTACTAGTTGTATAATATAAATAGGATATTCATTCATCAAATCTAAATAAAATTTATATAAATTTTATTTATCATTAAAAATGATTTATTGTCATATGAAAACACTGAAGTATGATTTTTATGGCTTTTTAATTGTCCATAACTCATATGGGGTTTTATTAATAAAAGTTATAATTAAAATATGATTTATATTATAGTAGTCAGCACTAACTAATTTAGCCAAAAAATGTTTAGCAATTGATTATTCGGTGAACACTATTCTAGTAATATCCTGAGGAACTCTATTTCTTATTTCAACTACACCATTTTTATGAGGTGTTATAGGAGATGAGAAGTTATTTATTATACCTATTTTACAATAAAAAATATTCAAAATTAGAATTTTAAAATTCTACACCATTAATAATAGGAATAGTAACTAAAGGCGAACTTCTTTATTTTTAATAGGGGATAAAATGTTTTAAAAATAAAAAAAAAGGATTCCAAAATTTCCACTAAAAAATAGACCCACATATATCTACTTTTCCATCAACTAAAACATATACATATAATTTTCCACCAATAATTCTTGTTTCTAATGGATCATATAATTCCTTGTACATGAACTGTAAAGCATCATAAGCTGAAACTTCACTAATAGATTTAAAACATGACTTATGTTTCCTTCAAATTTGATAAGGATCATAGAAATTAAAATAATTAAACCCAATCTCAAGTAAATATATAGAAATTCCTATTTTAGAAATTTTGACTAAAGTTGTAACATTATAGTGCTTAAACATACTACACCATAACCAATATTGATCTTTTTTTACACAAAGGCATGGTAGATCTTGGATTCTATGGTTTTTTATCTTAAGTGTGTATATATTCTCATACTTATCTATAAAAAGAATAAATTTACCTTATGAAATTTTAAATATTCATTTAATATTTATAAAGTTCACAAGGTAACTTTATTCACATAATTAACTTATTCTAACGATGTTATGAATAATGAAAACAAAAAATTAATAACATGTGTTTAAAGGTTTTCCAAGAAGAACAAAATCAAATATTCAATAAATCTCCCATTGATCGTTTTCAAAAAAAGAGACTTTACCACTTTTCATTTTGATAATATTATGAAAGGATTGTTTGTTACTATTCATATACCAAGAACATTGACTATCCATGAGCCAAATATTATTTTTATTTTAGATTTTCTTATTTCCCAAAATGAGTAATAACAAACATAGGATTTTATTAACTCAACCATTCATGGGTATAACATTGTTTTAAACAAATCACTTTTGTGGTCGAGTCACTTCTGGGCATAGAGAAATTTTTTTGGGGAAAATTTCCTAATTTTTAAGGATGGGTGTTTGTTTAAATTAATGGATTCCATGTATAAACATGTCAAGGGATTATGAGGGATTATCCTTAGATTGGATGGATTCATATGAGTTTTAGGATTTTCCTATGCAACTGGCATGTAAGACGTATACGGTAGAATTTAATGTCATGAATATATTCCACAATGTGAAGCTATTTCTAGGAAGATTCCATGTAATCATTCAGTGCATGAAATATCTATACACCATTAAATGTCTTCATGAAGTAAAATGGTTGGTCATGGTTATTTTTACTCGAGGCGAAGCATTTTTTCAACATATATCATAAATAAATAAATTCAGATCATGGAAGTGTTTAATGTCATGAATTTCATAGGATTAGTGGTTTTAAACCACACATATAATATTTTTTTTGTTTCATTTGAGGTTAAACTATCTCCCTCAGACCCTAGGGAGATTAAATGTGATTTTAGAGTGATTTATTACTTTCTGGACATTTTGGATTAAGCATTTGATCCTTGATGAGTTCTTTTGATTTTTTTTTCACCTTTATTCCATTGGTTCTCCATTATAACTGTGGAATCTATTCACTGTGGTTGATTTGGGTTTTGATCTTGATGTTTGTGTGATCTAGGTTCTTCATGTGATCACTATCGCCTTCATTCTTATTGGTGTTTCCCATATAAGGCATTGATTTGATCACCAGATAAAGGTATGTGTTCTAAAACAAAACCCTATGGTATTTTTATAACTGTTTTAGTATGTGTAATATTGTTTGATTGTGCCTACATAATGTTCACATTAAAAAACAGAATAACGAGTGATAAAAAATCATGGATTTTTACTACCCTTGGATCCCCATGGATCTAACAGGGCCGTGAAATAACTTTTGGCTACCTATAGGTTGAGCCTTACCTTAAATGATAATGGCATGGATAATGGATTAAAAAATATGGTCATCATAACATGGGACCTTGGATGAATTGACCATTGTGTCCTATGATGACATGTTATTGAATTTATTACATTATCACTCATGTTTTGGTGATGCCTAAGTTCTTATATAAAGGTTTTTTTCGAGTGATAATTAAATAATTATATAAATGGTTTTTTCTGATGACACTAAAATGATTATATAAAGGGTTTGGTTTGGTTATGCTGAAATTCATAGAGGACTTGACTCAATTATGATGAAATTATTATATAAAGGGATTTACCAAATTCTTCTATAATGATTATAGGTATAAACCCGTGTATGTGAATATGCCATGGATTTTTGGTTACGGTTGGCATAGTTACACAATATGAACATAGATATTCTAGCATGGTGCTGAAGAAGGTTTTTTGATATATTGTATTAACTGACTAATTCATACACCTTCTTATCGCTTTATTGTATGTACTTATTTTCTGAATTGTTTGTTGATATATGGTGGTGTTAACCTACAATGTTTTACTAATAGACTATTTGGTATTCCACTTGGTACCCAATAAGATTAATGTATGAAGGTTTAGAAAAGGTAAAATTTTGTTATTATTGACTGTTTCTTATTAAATGGATTAGATATTGGAGATGAGGCTGATGTGGGTTTCGGGATGGGGGCTGTTGACTTTAATTATATCATCTTAGTCTTTTATCAATATGAATTGTAGCAGGACATTTATTTTCAATCTATAATATTGTTATATTATTACCATTTTATTATTTGATTGTTCAATTGACATCTATTATTTGGTTTATTGGTTCTTCTGTTATCTTATAGTTGTATATAGTACTATTTTTTCTATTTCTACTACTCTCCCCAATTTAAAATATTTATTTTTAAAAATAATTTTGAGGGAAAGTGAGAAACCAAAAAATATAACAAGGAATAAAAGTTCAATCCTCAATAAAAATTACCAAACTATTCTAAAAAAGCTTTAAAGAGTTTGAAATACTAACCCTATGTATGCTCTATGAGAGAGATATTATCATCATGTTGGGATTGTCTTTGATGAGGTCCTCAAAATGAGAGGCCAACCTATCCTAGGAATGAATTTATTCTTCCAAAGTTATTTCCACTATTCATTCAATGATCCAAAATCTGGTCTTTCTTGTTAATCAAATAAACTTCCACATCATTAAGATAAAATTGAATTGTTATCTTATACACTATATAAACCTCCATCTTTGAAACCATAATATAAAAATATTCATTAAATATATCTTCCTCATAATGTAGTAGAAGATTTATCTTAGCACCCTTCCTTTCCTCCTCCTGGACACCATCAGATTCCATCCAATCAATCAACCGGTTAGGATCTTCAATCCTTTCACCTTTAGTCTCGTCATCCTTGTCACTAGAAACCTCCATCTAACTAGGATCTATAGCTGGTAGTTCATGAGATTTAAAGGAAGACTTCAGAGGCTCCCTAATACCCTTTCTAGCTAATCAAGTAGTCATAGGTTTTTAGAGGTATAAATAATCTTTTTGAGCCTTGTTTTTTCTCCAAAAATTCACCAGATAGTATCTAACATTAATGATATTTAGGTTCCATTTTTACAATATTTTTTTGAGAAACAATTGAGTTTCTCATCCTCCTCATACTCCTAAGGTGATTATGGGGTCTCAACTAGTGCCTCCCTTTATGAAGATTTATCTACAAGGGATGAAACCATCTTCTTGGTCTTCCTGTATCTCACTATTTTCCATAAACCTTGTTCCACTGTCTTATCTAATATATGTTCAAAATTAGAAAAAATGTTCTGTTTGGAGGAACAGTTGGATATTTGGTGGGGTGGGAAGAATATTCTATGTATTTGACCCAGAAGATCCATTTATATGTCTCGTTGAGTGAACCTAAGGGACTGATCTGGGGTTCTAACAACCTTAAGTAGTCCCTAGAATTCCCATCTCCCCTTTAGCTGATGAAATAAGGGTGTCACCTGTATCGGCATCAGAAGAGCCCATCCTATCCCTTGAGGTTATAGAGGCCACTACCATGTAAGACCTAATCCTATCTCTACCTGCATGCTTAATATCATGAACCAAGTTTTGGGGTATTGAGCCACACTTGCAGACTTGTGGGAGGTGAGCTAGATGACAACAATAGGAGAAAAAATCTATCCCATACTCAAAACAGACCTCCTATTTTAATTGGTATTCACGTTCAATCTGAATCCATAAAAATTTATTTGAAGGTTTAAAAAAATCTATTTCTATACATATGTAAGGATAAATCATATGGAAAAGGGTTTGAGATCTATTATCAAAGAACAAAAATCTACCTACCTTGTTTCCAAACATCGAAAGAATTGCAAGGTTCTAAAAAGGAAATGGAAGGATTAGGAAAAAGACCCAAATTGGAACTATCGAAGGGTCCCGTCATTGGTGGAAGTAGAAATACTAGAGGAATAAGAATAAAAAAACATCATTGAAGAATATTTGACCTCAAAACCTGGAGAAATAAGGTCATCCTCCATCTTGAAGTGAATGAGAACATGGCAGGGATCCAAGATCCCTATTATAACATGGTGATGCAGATCCCATGAACAGAAATAAAACGGTAAAATGCATCAAATAATGGTCAATTATGACCAAAGAAAGACGCTCGAGAGAGATGATGGAGTTCTGAAGCCTCTATGAATTCCCGTACACAAATCAGAAGCTTGGTAAAACCCTGATCAAAAGATGGAACCTTGGGGTTGAGCGTGATGGTATGGAATGGGGGGAGATCAGAAGGGACTATAAGAGGGGAAAAGGGAGGATGGTGATCCAAAACCATGCATCCCCTCCCCATTATAGGAGGGATATGGATGATATCATAGGCCATGGCTATCAGGCTATGGAAGACCTAATCAGGAGGAGAAATTTCTCGCTCAGTCAAGCCCTTCGCTTACTCTTATATTTGTTTTTTCACTATATTATGACTATGTACCAGGGTGGATAGTATCTCCACTATGATCTTTACACCACCATTTCTAGTCAGTAGCCTTGGAAATATGGGGAGGAATTATTGAGGTCTAGTAACTTTCCTGATTTGTACATGTGAGAGATTTCTAGATTGAGGGACCTTACAATGTAGTATCAGAGGTATCAGGATAATATTTTCTTCTATTTTACTAATTGGGAATCGTATTAAGGGGACTATGAATATATCGGGACTTTATAATGATATTGTACCTGGGATTAGCTAAGATATGTACATGGGAAAATTCTAGTACCCAAATATGGGATTTTTTATCATGATGTTCACTTATTAAAGTTGATATTATTTCATATTGGGTGACACAAATATTGTGTGACATCATTATTTCTTGAAATTTCTACTCATGGCCTAGTATGGAGTGATATGAGTATACATGAATAATGATAGTCACTTATGGTTATATCTTGAAAGTCATTATTCAGGATAGGGACATATTTATTACATGTTATATATTTGATTTTATGAACTACAAAATGAGAAACATTGAAATACTTTCTAAAAAAAGTGGAAGAAACTATTCTATCACGCTAAATTCACTTGTTAAGCCTTGTTAGAGAGAAAATGAGCAAATGGTTATCTATTGTTATCACCTATTGAGGTTGACCTTATTTTTATATTGTTTTCTAAAGAGTGAGTTTTTATTGTAGTGAAAATGAATCATCATCATCAATAAATTGAGGGTTATGAGAGTAGGAATCAGCAAGATCCTAATGCAGATGAACTGGAGATTCATGTAGCTCATAAGGATTAGATAGATGTTCAACTTCATGAAATATTCTTGAGTGTCATGCAATCCATAGAAAGGGATAATATTTTCACCATTACTTCAATTTTTGAGCTGATGAGTGAGTTACAACTACAACATCTTCCTACGTTCACTAGGGAGGGAGGACCCTAGGAAGCCGAGTTCTTGATTGAGTCAGTCTAGATGATATTAAAGCAACTCGATAAAACAACTAATATGAGGCTGAAGTTCCCTACATAAATGCTTCATGTAATAGAAAAGCATTGGTGGGACACTTTAGAGAAATATGGGAAGATAGAGTAGTTATCCTAAAAGGGATTTTAGGTCATGTTTTTGAGCCACTTCTATCCTAAAACATTGATGGATGTGAAGTCTCATTAGAAAATGAACTAGATGTATGATGTTATGTTAGCGATGGATTAAGATAGATGTTTTGTTGACTTTTAGTTATTTTTTCCATATTTTGTAGCTGGTTTGATTTCCAGAGTGTGTCATTTCTAGGATGATATTTTATATTAGACCAGGTCATATGAGAACAATTTTCTTTTGAGTAGATTTTTAGATGTGATGAATTAATATCTCATCAAATAATGGATTCTAAGAGAGTCCCCAATCAGTGGATAGTATGTTTTAAGAAGGAAAACTTGGATCTCTTCTTTTGGAAGAAAGAAGTGGCTCTATAACAGTTATCATTAGGTAAATAGTGGGTAGATCAATCTGGGTAGTGGGAATCCATCTCAAGATTGTTTTCTGTTGTAGTAGTATCAGTGTGGAATACTTTTCCACAAGAGGCCTCAGTTTTGGTATGATTCTATGGAGTATTATGCTTGTGGTATGTAGTGTCACCTGTGGAGGTTTTGGAGGGGAATGTAGTAGTTTAGTAGTGGTGGGGGATTAAAAAAGGTATGAGAGTCTAGGAAGGACATAATGACCCTTTAGTAGACTTTTGGTTAGATTTCCATTGGATGTTCAGGTCGAGGTAGGGGGCATGATACCCAGTGCAAGAGTATTAGTAAAATCTAGAGGGATAAGACTAGGGTGGTCAAAATGGATCCTAGGGGAGAGGGGAAATCCAGCTGCATGAAATGAAGTCTACTATAGATAGTTTAGATGTAGGTCCTTCTACTATCAGAGGTACAATTCTTGTATTATCCACCCTTTCATTTCTTTTGTTTAACACAAGAGAATCCAATTACTTTATATATTCTATTTTTAAAGGGTTTGGGATTGTTTTTACAAATTGTTTATGGTGTTTTGACAATCAATACACTATTGGAAGTACAATCAGGAAAAATATCAAATGTTGTAAGGAATATTCCCTAGAAATTGGTGGTTTTCATTTCTTTTGGGAACCTTTTATGCTATTAATGATAGTTTTCCATTTGATTATGGGTATGGATTGGTACATTCTATACCAAGATCATATCAACTTTAATTGGAGGTGATTTACCTTCCTATCTCCAGAAGGAGGTAGCTACTTTCACTAGGCTAAGTGGGGCCTTCAAGCTAGTCATACAAGACCAATTCAGTGATGATTGTATTGTATCATAGATCAAACAGAAAGTATTTATTTGATGATGGTGGAATGTATTAGGATATTTTTCATCCCATGGTAGAACATTTTTAGGATGTATTTCATGACTAGTTCTATAGCTTACCACTTGATCAGGATATCGAGTTCATGATCAATTTGGTGTTGGGAGGAGACCCAATTTCTATCCCACATGAAAGTATGGAACTATTAGAGCATCATGAGTTGAAATTTCTATTCAAATATCCAGAAGATGAGGGTTTTATATGGATTTGTACATCACCTTGGGGTTCTCTAATGCTTTTTTCAAAGAAGGTTGATGAGACTTTGTGCTTGTATGTTGACTATTAGATATTGAACCAGATGATGGTAAAGAATCACTATCCCCTTGCTTGCAATGAAAATATTTTTGATCAACTAAGAGGATCCTAGATTTTATATATGAATGACTTGAGACCATGGTATCATCAGTTGAGAGTGAGACCAATTGACATACCTCAAACTAATTTAGGAGATGGTATGGCTTATATTAGAGAATGGTGATGTTCTCTGGTATGACAAATGAAACATAAATATTAATGTCCTTGATGAATCAAATATTTAATCCTTTTCTAGATTAGTCTTTAGTGGTTTTATTTAATGAAATCTTAGTGTAATCCCACTCTGTGGAAAATCATTCCCAACATATTGATATTGTCTTGAGTACACTGAGATAGAATCAACTTTACACCAAGCTAACCAAATTTAGTTTATAGATTGATAAGGTGTACTTATTCATCCATTTAGTCTTAGAGTAAACAATTTTAGTGCACCCAGAGAAGGTTACAGATGTGGTATCTTGGTAGTGACCCAAGAATGTTTTCAAGATTCAGAGTTTTTGGGGATTAACAGGTTATTATCTAAATTTCATTTAGGACTTCTTATATATATTAGCACCGATGTCTAGGTTAACCAAGAAAGGGGTTAAGTTTGATCGGTTATATTCTTATGATAAAGATTATAATGAGATGAATAAGAGCCTAACCTTAGCGGTGTACATAAACCATAAGCGCTTAACGTATATCTTTTCTCACCAGGACCTGTACCTTCGTAAGAGGAGGTGGGTCATGTATCTACTATCTTTCAACTTTGTGATGTATTATCCACTAGGAAAGGGAAACTTAATTTCTAATTACTTGATTCGAAATACATAGATAGAGGCAGAATGGGAGTCTTTCAATGAATGGTGGATGATGGAACTTTTTTCAAACATGAATATTGAGGTCCAGGAGTCCTAGTGATGAGTAAATATGACTTTGAAATCAGTTATAATAGTTCATTGGGACTAGATCAAGACTGGGAATTTATCTAATATGAAGTACTTATATCTATGAGATTGCTTATATAGTGGGGATCCATTATCAGGATGGTATCTTGGTAGGGAAAATTATCTTCTTTTCTGTGGTCGAGAATGGGTCCCTACATACTTTCATGAGGTGCCGATGAGAGAGTTTCATTCTTTTAAATGGTTGATACATATTGGTTTGCCAAATATGTTTTGTAATCTATGTAGAATTTATTGGTGGACATTAATGAAGAAGGTGGTGGTGGGATTCACAGAGATATGTTTCACCTCCCAGTAGGTGAATGCTGAGAATCAACGTCATACTAGGATATTATAGCCTCTGGCCATACCAAAATTGAAATGGGATGATGCCACTATGGATTTTGAGAATGGATTAACCAGTGAACCTCACAAGAATGATGCAATATGGGTTATCATAGATCATTTAATTAAGTTATCCCACTTCTTTCCTATCAGGGAGACCATCAATATTGATGATCTAGGTGGTCTTCAGGTGAAATAGATAACTTAATTGTACTATTTTCTGAGGAGAATCATTTCTGATAGATACCCTCGTTTCACATAATGGTTCTTTTTGGGTCTTCATAAGTCTCCAAAATCATAGGTTTATCTTAAAATATCCTATTATCCATAGAATAATGACCAATCTAAAGAGATGATTTTGGTTTTGGAGGAAATGTTATGAGCATGCGTTTTGGATTTTGGTGGTTTATGGGAGCAACATTTAGAATTCATGGAATTATCTTATAATAATAAATTCCTGGAATCAATACAAATGGAATATTTTGAGACTTTGTAGGGGAGGTTATTCTATTCTAATTTTTTTTTTCAAGAGGAAGGTGATTCAGTTCTTGTGGGATGTATTCTTCTGTGGGAGATGTTTGAGAAGGTTCAGTTTATCAGTTGGTGGTTGGTGACTATGCAGAGTAAGAAGAAATCCTACAATGATCAATAGATATGACCTCTAAAGTTTTATGTGGGTTATCATGTCTTCATTTGAGTGTCTTATTGATTGGGGAAATTCTATATCAGGATGAAATGTAATATAACACCTATGTTTGTCGATCCATTCATGATTATGGAAAGTGTCGGTCCAGCAGCATACTGATTATCCATTCCCCAGTGCTATAGTGCCATGCACAATATGATTTGAATGTCCCAGATTTAGAGATATCATCCTGACCCGTATCATCTAGTATACATTGATGATGTAGAGATTACTATAGATACATCCATTGTGGATAATATGATACAAATTATGGAAAATACTGAGAAGTATCTCTCGGGTAAGACAACACATCTAGTTCAAGTGTATTTGCATCATAGGTTTGTTCAAGATGATACATGGGAGAGGGAGTTCGATATGAAAGCATAGTGTAAGGAATTTTTTTCAATTCTTAGTGTAGCTTCGGGATGAGCTATTATATATTGGGAAGGTTGTTAGATCCTGTTTTTTTTAAGGTACATAACTCTTTGAGTTCTGGTTGAACCTCCTTTGTTTTGGGATCTTTTCTTATTTTAAAAACTTTTTGGTCGAGCCTCTAGTGAGGATGAATATCATTTTATAGGTAAAAGGAACTAACATTAGAGGATATATGTTTTTTTTGAATTAATGTATTATGGGTATAAACATGTCAAGGGATTATGATGGATTATCCATGATTTGGAAGGATTTGGAAGAGTTTTGTGATTTTTTGAGAGAACTGGGCTGAAATTTTTCTACTAGACACATTCATGTCATGAATATATTACACAACATGAAGTAATTTCTAGATAGATTTCATGAACTGGTTTAGGTCATGGAATGGTTATAGTCCATGAAATAGTTTCACAACATGAAATGGTAGATTATAGTTATTTAAACCTGAAGAAATGTGTTTTTCAATGTGTCTTGTAATCAGGAACTTCATATCATGAAAGGGATTCATGTCATGAATTTATTAATATTAGAGGTTTGAAACCACACATAACATATTATTTTATTTCATTCATAGTGTATCTCTCTCCCTTAGACCCTTAGTTGATTCCTGAAAATTTTAGAGATATTTCTTCCTTTCCAAATGTCTCAATTAAGCATTTCATCCTCAGTGAGTTATTTTTCTTTGGAATTACCCACTATTATTATTATTATTATCTATTTTAGTAGTTTAATATTTTGACAAAGGTTTGTTTGGGATTTTATCTTGAGGTTTTTGTGATATAGGTTCTTCATATGATCACTGTCTCATTCATTCTTGTTTTCATTACATATAGAAAGATATACTTTGATCTCTATGCAAAGGTATATGGTCTAAAGAAACACCATATGATCAATTTATAATTTTTTAAGTATGTAAAATATTGTGAAATTTTTACGATGCAATGTTCATGTTAAAAAATAGAATAATGGGTGATTAAAATCATGTGTTCGGACTACCCTTTTATCCCCACAGATCTAATGGGGCTGTGAGCTTAAATGTGGCTTCCCATAAGTTGATCCAATCATTGAATTATAATGAAATGAATAAAATCTTAAAAATTATGATTAAAATGAAATGGGACCTCATGAGATATCTTCATATAGATTCACATTGGAAAATGGATTACATGATTATTGAAATGACTGGTGATAATTTTTTATGAAATAGGTGTGTACAGTTGTAGGATATTGACTTAATATAATTTTATAAATGAAAGGGGTACTTGAAAGAAAATTTTTAATTATATGAAATTACTATTATGGCTTGTGATATTAGATTTTTGTATTTTTACCATTATGACTTGTGTTGTGGTGATACTGAAATGCCTATAAAAAGTGATTTTCCTTATGATGTTGAAATTATTATATAAAGAGATTTTCCCAGTGACGCTAAAATGATTATAAAAAGGGATTGGCCTAGTTCTACTTGAATACTTATAAGGCATGACCTAATTATAACGAAATTCTTATATAAAGGTCTTTTACCAATTAAAATACAATACTTATAGGTAATGACCTAGGTATGTGAACATTCCATGGTTTATTTGTTATGGTTGGAATGGATATTCCACATGATTAGAGATATTCTAGAATGGTTACAAAGTAGGTTGTTTTATGTATTATTTAATTGATTAATTAACACACCTACTTATCACTTTATTGTATGAACTTATTATCATACTAGTATGTTTAGACATGGTGGTGTCGACCTACTGAGTTTTACTCACAACCTATTCAGGTTTCCGCTTGGTACCCAGACATATTACTTGGATGTACGTTTAGGTAAGAGAAAAGGACCTTGTTATTAATAGTTTCTTTCTAGATGGATTGGATCTTGGAGATGGGACTGATGTGGGGTTCTAGATAGGGTCCTTTTGAGTTTATTTGTGTTATCATGGTCTTTTATCTATATGATTTGTAGAATTAAATTTAGTTACATTACAGTCTATCATTAATTTTTAATCATTTTACCATTTTATTTTTTAGTTGACATTTATTATTTTTATTATTGGTTCTTCCTTTATCTTTCATTTGTATGTTTTATTCTTTCCACTATTTTAATTTCTTTGATATTTGGTTATTTACGTTGTATTGTAATTCTGGAATAGGGGCCATAGTTTCCCCAATATTCTCTTTACACACCCACTACTAGTTAATAGCCTCTAGCATATTGGGTGAAATGATTTAGGTCTAGTAACCAACCTAATTTGGCCACATGATAGATTTCTGGATTGGGGGATGTTACAGTTTCAAAACTAACTGTATATTACCAATAGATGAGATAAAACAATATTTCTTATCTAATTATTTAGTAGGATTTTAAATCTCAAGGGTAATTTTTGAAATTATATAATTTGTCTTGGGAAGTTATTACTTAGCATTTTTTTAGTTTATGGAAAATTTATTATTTTTGTTTTTGAAGTAACATTACATATCCAGAAACATCCTCATAAATTGAAAAACTATCAACTTCTTCAAATAATGCTGATTTTATTCTTTAAGATATATAGAACTATTTTCATCATCCAAATCAAAATAATTATAATTTAAATACAAATTGGTTAACGATTTAGTAGAGACCTTAAAAATCATGCATTGAATTGTCTTTGTAATTTTAGTATATAGACCCATCCATTACTGAATATAATTTCTAACATATGAATAATGTTTTTAAGTGTTATCTACACCACTAGCACTAAATGTTTCTTCAATATTTATAACCTAATTTTCATTATACAAGTAGTGTTAATTACAATTTCTATCTTTATTGTCCATCTTTTTAAATCTACGAAATTTGATTCTGATGTGGCTAGGATTCATATATTAACAACATATCATCTCAGAAGCATCTTTCTTATAAATTATTTCCTTACAACTTTTCTTCTATATCTATATAAAATTTTTATTTCCAAAATTTTTGTTCATTCTTTTTGTATGATTTTCAAGAACATTCACACTTTTATCCAAAGAAATACTTTATAATTAACTTTTTTCTTTTTTCTTCAAAGAATATTTAGATTCATTCTTAGTAGATTTATTTTTTATTAACATTTTTTGATGTAGAAGAAAAATCTACACCATTTTCCCTTTTTTTATTTCTCATCATCCCTTTTAATCTACTTTGATAATGCATGAGAGTTTTATTCAAATCATACAAACTAAGTTTATTTTAGTTCTTAGTATCATCAAGAGATATCCTAATTATTTCATAATCATTGGTCATAATATATTGGATCTTTTGAACCATATTTCATCAATAAAATCCCTATCCATTAATTTTTGATTATTATTCACAATTTTCATGAATCTCAAAATCATCTTAGAAATAGATTCTCCTGGTATAAAAGCAAAAGTCTATAATCTTCCTGATGATTTTCTCTTCCTGTTTCAATTACACTAGTTTCCCCAAAAAAAATTGAACACAATATTCTTCTAAATACTATTAGCTGCTTCAAAATATTAAATCTATAAAAAGACATTTCATTTCATACAATAAAAAAAGTATTTTTGATGTTGTAATCTTGTTTATATTCAATTTTTTATCTTTTTTAAGTGTAAATATATATTTCTACAGAATTACTTAGTTACCTCCATGAAATGCATAATTTATACTCTAGTTTTTATTAAAAAAAGTCTTTATTTTGTCTCTCTATTACTCATAGTTACCAGCATAATATATTTGTGGTCTTCTTGGATTTTGATTCTATAATGCACCAATGGAAGAAACTTCAATATTATAGAAAAATATACAACTTTATACTATTAAGTTAGTTTAATAGATTTTTAAAAAAAATTATCTTAATAAGTAGTAGAACCTCGGTTAGAAAATGTAGTAATGTAAGGGTATACAGATGACTATGAGTAGGGGTAGGGTAAATTGATGATTATAAAATAAAACATTAAATTTTTACTAACCTATTATGAGAAAGTATTTTGGAATGAATTTTGTATCTAACACTTTATAATGAAAGTAATTAAGTATTTATAAAATACTATATAAAAAATTCTTAAAAAATGCACAATGGAATTTAATGAACCTAAAAAAATTTATAATAATTTTATACAAATTAAGTAAGAAAACACTTATAGAGTAATTTATAAGAATATCCAAACATTGAACCTTAGGGATAAATATTTCAATAACCGTGACTTAAGTTATACACAGTATCAACCAAACTGTTACAATATATCTTCCTTAAGCAAGGAATCATTTGATTTTATGATTATACAATCTTCTTTTTCTCTAGACTTGGGAACCCTTGATCAACAAGATCATAAAAACCTCTATATTCATAAACCTTATAATTCCTCAATCACACCAGATAAGACACAACAATAAAAAGTATTCTTAAGGAATTTATAATAATCTTTAAAATGGATTCTATAAGAAAAATACTGAAAAAATAATTACAATGAAGTGATATCAGAGTAATAAGATGTTACTAAAACTTCAATGAAACTTTAGATTTTTAGGGTTGTAAAATCTTTCTCTCCCTTGAATTAAGAATCGATTTATAACCAAATTCACAATGTTAATATTTATCATATTTCGTAGTTAGTTGAAATGACATCAAGAAAACTCTTCATCACTTGAAATGCTTCAGTGCATCTTCCTCATCTAGTGATAGATTTTGATGAAGCACTATTACAATTCTTGAAAGGTTCCATCTGATTGAATAAAGATACTCTATTTGATAGACAAACATTTAATTGTCTATAAATATGGAATTTAACTATCGAGCATATTTTTTAGAAGTTAAACCATAAATAATTCCTACTATTAAACAATAAAATTATTACTATATTCTTTTAAAACGTATTCTTGTGGGAATTTATTATACTAATACTTTTAGAATTTATCAATCTATATCTAATAAAATGTTAATTTTTTCATCCAATTTACAAAGTAAATTGAACATGTGAATGATGAAACACTCAATATGATAATAAACTATTTCTATGTTTGATATATTATACCTTTTCTAAAAAATAGAATAAAAAACATGGGAAGTTTGAATGTTATTAAAGTATAGGATTTTAAAGAAGTGGTTTGTGATTTTCAAAAATGAGGTTAAAAAGTATTGAAGGAAAACTTTTGACTAAAAAAAGTGTGGAGAAAATTATTATTTATTCATTTAAAAAAATGACTAATAATTACTATATTGATTATAAATTGGTTAGAAATGAAGGTAAAACCATATGATGGGAAAAGGATACATATCTCTTGAAAATATTTTTTTATGAAAGGTAAATTTAGCATAATAAATTGAATTAATCACTGTTAATGGATTATATTAATAAAATTATTCAAAATATATTAAATAAAATAAATTTATAGTAATATAATGTTTTACACCATGAAATTAATAAGAATAAATTCATTTCATTCTTCAAAAATTCATTTTTTCTAAAAATTCTTTTTATGTGTATTGCTTATAGATTTTAGAATTAGTTTCTACCTACCACCTAAAAAAATTAAATAAGATAAAATGGTTTCAATATTCAATATAATCTTATCAATTTTTTTTTTTATAATTTCAATTTTATTTTATTTCATAATGAATATTTACCATGTTAAAAGCTAGTCACCTCAATAAAAAAAATATTGGGGTAAAAGTGTTAAATATGGGGATATATTAAGAAATAAGATACATAAAAACATATATTTATAAGATTTTATTAGTGGTTTATTTACTAATAATCTCTTATAATTGAAATTGGAATTAATTGGTTCCACTTGACACGAGTATAAAATTTATTATATAATAAGAAATAAATATTTACAAGAGTTTAACTAACTTCACTTAAAAAAGTATACGTTCACTTCTCCACTTCCCCACACAATTTAAGAACCTAATCTAAACAAAACTATTCCAAAACCCTCCCCAACTAACCTTTCTTTGATTAAGAAATTTTCTATCTCCCAAAAAGTCCAATATAAGAAGGCATAATGTGTTACCTAAGGGCAGATATCCATAGAAGGGGTAATCATCTTAACCGAGTTCATTTAAGTTTCTTTATTATTCCTCCCCTACAAATATTTTGTGACCATCCAAATATAATATAATAATTATCATCATTATATTAAAATATTATTATTATTATAGAAAACCCATCATCTACTTCTTATCCATACAATGGAAAGTGAAAACATTTCTTATGTGTATGTGCAGAGTACTGCATCCACGAAGTGATGTATTTCATTTATCAGGAACACCTAACACGTCTGTCAATAAATATGGATTTAATTCATAAATATTATATTATGAAATAATTTTTATTTAGGAAATATTAATTGTTATCAACTTTCTGCAATGACCTGACTCTGTGAGGCTAGGCTAACCAGCAGGAGGCTGAGCCATCACAACCCCAAGCTCACCACCAATAGGACAATGGATGGAAACATGTGTTGATAAGGCATAATGTAAATAGAAGGACATTTACTAATGTACTTGTAACAAATCACACAACCATCTCCATGCAAGGTGCATAGGAATAATAAAGAAGATATATCATAAGTGTCAACATGCATGAAATAAACTCTAGGAAAATAAATCAAAGAACAACAAAATACAACCCATTTATAAAGGGGGAAAGATACATGACCAACCCAAAATTAAGTCCTAACCTAACAATAATTGGAATAAATAAAATCTGAGAGATCTTGGTTCCGGATCTCCAAGACCAACCACTATACACCTTCCATTCACCCAGGAACCACTACGCTCCACCATAATAACCACCTATATATTCGTCATCTAAAAAAGACACAACACATATGGAAAAACCCCATTAAGGTGTGAGTATATACATACATATAAGGACCAACAAAAAAAAAGGGTGTAGTTGAGAGATAAAACAAAAGTTCAGATCAACCCAAATTAAGATGGAATTGAAACCCAATAAATATATATATTCTCAAAAATAAACCAAGATGATAGAGAATGGGGACTTACATCTCACAAACCATCCAAATTTTATGAGTAATCCTACATCTCCAAAAACCCATCACTGATGGCCAGTATCAAATGAAACCTCCCTAGAATATGTCTTTATAGGATCGCTCCTCACAACTGTGCTCTATAGCCTATAAGGCAACAAATCCTATGGAGGACCCACATTTTGACATAGCTTGAAGATAGGGGAGTAAATCCCCATACATCCAGGTCATGTTACAAGTGTAGGGGAGTGTCATCTCTATCTGTATAAAGTTTATGGGGAACTCTCATATTAATGTGATAGGGGAGTACTGACTTCGATATCTCTTTGATGACCCTATCAAAATAACTTCCATCATAGATCATCACCTAAATAAGTATCACACTTAGAACATCTCAAATCTTATCTTGTATGCCACACAAAATCCACCATTTCATTCTACACATAAAACAAAACTGGATAGGCTACTCGTGTCCCACAATCTAAGTACAAATGAAATTGATATGAGAGGATGAAGTCAAAGGAGAGAATACATGGAATGTATACTAGTACACATGACATGTGTCCTCATCTAATCACCTAGCCATGTTATCCTATGGAAATTTCATGGAAGACTTGCTATTGAAAATGGAATGTACAGGCGGTACACAGTGTGTCTCAGCTTCTTAAAGCCTTCCTGTGTATAGTTGGGTGTTCCCATGTACTTCAGGTCATACTTGGGTACCTAGCCATGTACTTGGTTATGCCAGCTTGTGCATGTGTAATCTTGTAGTACATGGGGTGTACGACTGCATAGGGTCCTAGGCATGTGCTAGATAGAACACAAATTATCCACCTTGTGAGGGCCACACAAAGTGTGGGACTAGCCACATATAATGTGATCCTTAAAATGGATGAAAATCCTATCCTCCATGAAATATGAAGAAAACAATGTGTTTTCTTCAAAACTATATAGATTGTAGTCTATTTTTTTAAGGAATCATAAAATTCTTCATGCATCATCCAGATCCATACCTGGTACCATTATTTATTCCATTTTACCACTCAGAATCAATGGAAAACACCTATGTCCATCGATCCCAATCATCTGATGGTCAGAAATCAGAATATAATGATTCAATAAAAGCTGTTGCACATCCCGTGCACATCTCATATCCCATAATTGTTTGTGGACCATGGATCCATGATGTATCACCCAAAATCCATGATAATCCACCCAAAAAACCCTTTTTTCATCTCTTTTCAAACCACCATGAATCCTGGGGTTTAATAATGCATGAACCTACTCCAAAAATGTTGAATTATAACCCCATGGGCCAATGGAAAATAATTTTATGAACAGATGGGGTAAAGGCACAAGAAAAAATGTGAAAATGTTTTTCGATAATTTTTCTAGGATAATGATCATAAATCAAGTATATATAGGGTTTGATCTATGTAAAGATAGAATAAAATGAATTAAAAATAACAATATGTATATCAAGATCCTGAAAAGGATGTGCAATCACCAAAAAAATCTATACTTAAATAATTTAATAAGGAGGGAGAAAATAAAAATTGATGAGTCATACCTTAATTTGGATTGATGGTTGGTGAAGGAAATGTTCTCAAATTAGGAATAAGTCTTACTACATTTTCTGCCTCTCGATCCACCTCTTTTTGACCACTCGTCATCCTCCAATCATGATCCGCTATTGAAGAATGCTCATATATCCTCTCAATTCTCCTAAGGTCTATATATCTAAACCAAGAAAATTTAAAAAAAGGTATTTATAGAGGTAAAAATTTCATGTTAATTTAAAATAAAATATCTCAATACAATTATTTATTTTTATTAAACACACCACTAATGGCTCCTTCAACCTAATGTCTAACATCAACCAACCTTAGGTCACTCCTAGGGTAAACCCTGCATTTAAGAATGAATCACGGTCTCATATTTCTAATACGAGACTCTATTTGGAATTTTTTACACTATTTTTGGAAAACTACATGTAATATATTTAATATTATTTTATAACATCAATTTTGGTCTCACAGGGCCTCAGAATCACATGTTTTCTCAATGTCAGGATCGAAAAATATTTCTTAATATATTCCAAATTCAAAAATGGAAAAAATATGGTCACTAAAGTTTCCCCTCCTTTAAGGATTGTTTTCTCAAAAATGATATGATATAAAATTTGGGGATACTAAGATCACATCTAGATATATCACTCCAAGGATCTCTCATATATGCTCTCATGATACCACAACACACAAACTAGAGGAATAATCCATCCTCATAGAATCCTCTCATGCTAATCTATGATCACCCCTAGGTAATCCATGATGGTTGCTACATCCTCAATATCAAACACTCCATAGACAATAACGTGTGAGGATCATGCACATAAATCTATAGCTACAGCCCTAGAAAGACTTAATGAACAGACAGCAACTATGGGGGTGAATCTAGGCAGTATGAAACCTCATCAACCCACTGTAGGATCTTGAACGAACCAGTGAACCTTAGGGATAACATGACTCCAAAGACAAAACTCCATAATCCTCATAATGGGGAGACACTCAAGAAAACATAGCCTCTCTGGTATATGTACAAGGTCATACGATATCGATCTATATAATATCTTGGTTGTCTCTAGGTTTTCCTCATCTAATTTTTTTCACTTGAACCTTCTCTATCGTCACCTATACCATATGAACCAACTAGAGATGTCTCTCTAATATCATTATATCATAATAGTGATCTGCAGGGTCACCCATATAGGGCCTTGAAAGGTGACATGATGATGTTATAATTATAGATGTTATTATATGTAAACTATATCAGTATAAAGTTATCCTCCCAACTCCGGTTGAAGACTAACACACAAGGCCTCAACATATCCTCCGACACTTAGATTGTTTACTCGGTCTGCCCATCCATCTAGTTGTAATATGATGTATTCATTCTAAAATTGGTCTTGAATAACTCCTATAAAAATATCTACAACTGTGTCTTAAACTATACATCACGATTAGAGTCAATTATCGATGGTACCACAAGGAGTCAGATTATTTCCCACACATACAACAACCCAAAAATCTCTAATAAACTCTTCTCCCTTATGAAAAGGATGTGAACCAACTTGGTAAGTCAATAAACTATCACCTAGATGGAATCATTTCCTCTTAATATCCATGGAATCCCCATTATAAATTTTGTGGATAAGCTATCCATTTCCTCTCTAGGATCTTAAGAGGAAGTGTCAAACCTGTCAGAAACTTATGCTCAGCCTTTACCTCACAACTAGAAAACAGGGATCCACTAATGGTTCAAAAACATTGGTATAGGATGGAAAACCATTGGCTATAATTTTATGGGTATTGGACTATAAAAATGTATTACTTGGAAGCCTTTGTATTGGACTCCTTGGTATAAATTTTACAAATGATTTTATGAAAACCGTTGGTTTAGATCTATTACAATGGTTTAAAAAACCATTGTTCTTGATCAATACCCATGGTTTTGAAAACTATTATAATAACCTTACCTCACCAAAAACTATACCAATATTTTTGTGAAACCATTGGTATAGGTCTATACCAATTCTTTTGGAAACCATTGGTTTATAATTTCCTTACCTTAACAGTTAGTAGCACCCCCACCTTGGCCTCCAATCATCATTAGACACTTGAATCCCTTCACCATGTCCCAAAACATGAAAACATCATAAAACACTTGAACCTATAAAAACCAAAAACCCAAAACACTTCTAGCCAATATAAAAAATTCAAGAAACTAAAAAATACATTCAATTAGTGATAACACAAATTTAAAATATTTCACATATTTATTCACATCCAATCATCACCCATCAAGCATCATAAATATTAGTAAAAAATGTAAAAGATAAATCTCTATCTCATCATGAACAATATCATCACCATCAACATCATCATCTTTATCATCATCATTATCAGCCTCACCATCATCCTTACCATCATCCTCACCATCACAATAACCATTTCCATCACAAGAAATTCTATCATCCCAACCATGACTAGGACCATCTCGTGGTGCACCATATAACATATTCAATGTCAAAATATATGTATTGTAATACTTGGTGGTATCTAGTAGATGGGATGGACATAAGCCTTCCATAAATTCTATAAATTCATCATTGGGATTTTGGTTCTATTCATGCTCTAGGATTACCATTTTTTGGAATCTTCGACCTTTATATGAGCCTTTGATATATCTACAAAAGTTGTTTCAAACTTTTTTTAGAACTGAAAGCTAAAGTGGGCCAATATCTAGTGGGGAAAATAATATTTTATAGTCAACAATGTACTATCCAATGATGTTCATCTATTAATACATGATTTAAATGATTATTTGTACCAGATTATTCAGCTCCCTAGTCATATAGGGCCTCCAAAGCACAATATTACAAATATAAATGAACTATTTAGTTACAAAATAGATATTATGTTTTGAAATTAACAATGTATACCTTAAATTTTATTGTTGTGTATGTTTATTTACCGCGCTTCCATATTTATTATTTATACTTGCGCAAAACAATTTTTCCCAAGGCACAATCCTTCAATATTCAATATTTCTCCTTATAATGGCATTGAATGTTGAAAACCATAATTTAATAATATATTATTTTTCCAAAAATTTATGTCATTGTAAAAAATATTTAATTGATAATTAATAAAAAATCCAATTGAATTAAATTTCATATAAATGTATTATATTATCCCTAACTATGTGAAACTGCAATCAATAAAACTGAAATGAAGAGGGTTTTGATATAAGAATACATACCCCTAATGAATTTTATATGAAAGGAGAAAATAATTAAATGAAATAAATGGAAAATAGGAACATTTAATTTTATTTAAAAAGGATTACTAGGTAGAATTCACAATAAATAGATACATTCCTTTTAATAAATTTTTGTTAAAAGTGGTCATTTTTTGTAACACCCTGAGATTATATGTAAAAAACATGTATTCAATAACGTGTATCACATGCAACACCATGTGTGTAAGGAAATATAACAACGAAATACATTACAATATAATTAATATTTTAAATAAATTCAAACTATCATATTGCTTTCAATCTACATAAACACTATGTTATATGTTCTTACATGCCAAAACTAATTTGATTGATATCTTGCGTTACATGCAAGACAATGTTTTACTAAACAAAAATATATTATCAAAATATTATTATTTATTATAATAAGACTTAAACTAGCCGTTAAATTAGCAGTTATGAAAATTATTTACTAACTTATTAAAATATATGGGTTACAAAAATATAAAATGAATTCATTGGTTACAAATTAATCAGAAATAAATATAATAACCAATTGAATACAAGGGGAACATCTTTGTAAAAAACTATTTTATGCTAAAAAATTTATTTTATCCTAATAAATTAAATTCATTATAATTAGTGAGTGATATTAATAATATATATATATATACATATATATATTATGTTTTCAATAAAACATTTTTATATTCATACAATAGATTTTATTGTCATAATATAAGAGTAAAGTGATTTTATGCATAAGAAGACTAGATTTTTATTAAGGTACTTTTACCACATTTTATTTGAAAACTTATTTTAAATACAAATTTTGGAACTTTTATAGATTATATGTGGAAAAATAAACTTAATATTTGAAAATGGAACATAAAAATTATTTTTTGGCGAGTTTTTTTTATTTTTCTGTGAAGTTTCATTTTTTGATGAATAGTGAAAAGTACTGAATTTTAATTTTAAACTGCTTTTTTGCCTAATTTATTTATCAAATTAAATTAAAATTTTAATTTGTTTTAAAGTTTAACTTGATCAATTTTTTATTAATTAATCTAATTAAGGTCATTGGAATCAACTTCACTTTGAAAATGGATATAAAAACTTAACAAACGTTTGAATGTTTTTACTTTAAAAACTGCATCATCATCCCTTTTGCAGGATTAACATTAAATTAAATTCTACAAATAATGTGATTGGAATATGGAAAAATGGATTCCATGTTTTTAATTATAATAATTTCTAATTTCTAATGATCAAAACTTTGTTTTTTTAACAAAAATATTATTGAAAGTAATTAAAATTAATTTCAACAATTAAGGTGAAATTAAAATTAACAAAGGACTAAACCATAAAAATTATGCCTAAAATGACCTATAAAAGTTTAAAAATATAATTTTATAGAAATATTTTGACCCTATAATCCCATTTATCAAATGTTTACTATTATTGGATATACTTTCAATGAAAAAAACATGGGTGAAATTCCTTTTTCCAAAATTTACAAGAGTGCCACTCCTCCGCCACTATAAAAAGTCCTCATCTCCTCCCTATTATTAAAACCTCTCAAGACACTTTGTCTTGACCAATATATTCCCAAATAAATCCTAAAAATACTTCCCATAAACCTATTATCCTCACCTTGGCAATAAATCCATCCAAGGAATCCCTTTGGTGAAAACCAAAAGAAGCTACCCAATGAAAAGGCAACATCCTTCTTCAAACTCTTTACTTTTATTTCCATTATCCAACCCTTAAACTCTTGTTATTAAATTATTATATAAAAACAACAATATCCCAAATATACAAATATGTTTTTATTTTAATATGTTGGCCTAAACTTACAAACACCTCCATCTAATTGGTAACGAACATATCGTTTATGTGTACGACGAACTACTGCCTCATGAAACGAAGCTGTTCATTTTTTTCCTTTACCACATTTCATGGTTGGGAATAATGATGTAAACATAGTTTATATATGATATATATGATATATATAATTCCTTTATTCTTCTGTAATTATTTTATAACACATTACTTTATTCTTTCTTTTTTTTGAACACGATAATAGTGTTTGTGAAAGTGTGGACTACCACCTCCTCAAAGCGATGCGATTCATTCATGAGATACATAGAATTTATAAAGTATTGTTTTAGTTAAACATATGTGACATAAAATAAATATATATTATATTCATGGAATAACCACCTTTTTAGAAATATAATATACCATTTCCATTATTACCCTTTTACACACATAACAAGTGATAACATTATTCATGGACGTGTGAACTACCGCCTCCTTGACATGATAACATCACAAGAGTTATATATATAATTATATATGATTAAATAAAATGGTATTTATGAAATTATTATAATTCTATAATGATATAATTTTAGTTACATTCTTTCCATAGAAATAATTAAAAATGGGAGTGTTACCCATGCATACGTATGGCCTACCGTCTCAATGATTGTAACGTTGGTTCACTTTTCATAACCATATTTAATATTTGGTTTTATAAGTATAATTGAAAAATAAATATGATAATTATTCAAATATTATTATTCTATAGATGTCATATAAATATCCCTTGGTACATATTTGACCTACCAAAGTCATTTTTGATGCATAAATTAAATTTGGTCAAAACACCCGACATAAATTTGATAGTATAAGTAGATGTATACAATATTGTAATAAGTGAAATAAAAGTAATAATAAACATAAATAAGTTTTTAAATAAAGTAAATAATTAACATAAGTTTACTATTAAGGAAGTTAAAGTCACACGTGACAAGTCAGACAAAAGATAAGGGATTTTCTCTCAATTTACAATCCATTAAGACCTATTTGTTATTATAAACATAGTTTCTTTTATATGGTGTATATACTTCCCTTTGAAATGTTATATCATGAATCTCCTTATTATTATGATATTTTATGTTTCAGTTAATTTCATTCCTTAAGTTCTTTATGATTCTACATGTTTCAAAGTTGTATATGATACTTTGGGATTTTTAAATATTAGCTCCCTAAAGAATGTTTTTAATGGTCTATCAATGGTATCACCATTAATTACCTATCCTACCCTGGATAAATTTTTATAAATCTATATATTTTGTTCATTGTGGAACTTTTTTGATAAGGAAAATTATTTATTAATTAAATTAATTATTTTATATATAAAGAATTTATTGGACCGGTAGTATACGGGTGGGGGACCGATTAATGAAAGACACTCAATGCATCGGTAGTCTCATGAGAAGAAACTATGTTGGAAAAACCCTAGACATTTATAACCAGTATATTATAAACTATCTTGTGAAAGGTATTGATAGTAGAGATAAGGTTGGCTAAACCAAATCAGTTTGTACCCATTATGTCTTGAACGGTCTTATGAAAGGTCTTGATGGTAAATGATTCATGTGCCTAGGAAACATGACATCTAATAATTATGCGTTCCCCTTATTTAGACTTAATTATTATTTATCAAAGTTATTTTTAATCAGAATGTCTATGGATTCATTTCACTTTCAGTTTATTGATTAAATAAAATATGTTTCAATTTCTTACCTTACCATATTGATTATGACTTTTCTAGTTATTTTAATGGCATGTGTTATCATTTATTTTACATTCCATGTAAATTTATTCTCATTGATTATTTATTGATTCTATTTTACTTACCCTTACTGATAATTTAAAATAACCCTTATTATGTTTCTTTTCCTGAGGTTATGAAGAATAAATCTTTGAATAAATGTTCAAGGATACTGTCTATTTTATTTTATTATATATCATGTTTGTATTTTTTATTTACCAATGTATTAAGGGTATCATGTATGTAATCTATCTTTCCAAAACTTATAAAGTTGTTGATACTTCGGTATTTGTTTCCTTGTAATCATGACAATTTAATAAAATATTGCACCGGCTCAGAGCTTCTAGGTTCAGGGGATTACAGTTGGAATCAAATGAATTTTAGAAGCAACCATGAAAACTATATTTTTAAAAAATATATTAGGGACCAAAACCCTAATATAGACAATAAGGATAAGTATAAAAGAACATCCTAGAATTTTTGTAAGATAGATATTATGTGGTTTTTCCTAGACATACAACCTTATCTGGATAATAAAAGTGGACATGGTTCTGGGAAAAATGTACCTAGGGGTAAAAACACAAAAAAGGAGTGTCAATCTTGAGTCAACGTAACCAGGTACATAGATGTAAGTCTTACTGCACACTTGGTTTGACACTCCTAGTGCATATTATTAGAATAATTAACATTTTATTTACAAACCATTATGAAGGATTTAAAGATATCCCCAAAGAAATAATGTTAATGATTACGAGAGTATCTATGTATAAGTTTCTAATTTTATGTTATGTGTTACAATATATTTAGAATTATACAAACCTTATAATTTTATGAGATAATATAGTATATTATATTCTGTACAAATGGATCCTGGAAAGAAGATGTGTGTCAACCCTTATGGTTAATGAAGAAGTTTCCCTGCTAAGAATGTTAATGTAGATGATAATGGAACAAAGCAAGTTATGAATATATTAGGGAATATTAATCATGTTATAACACATAAAATTTACAGATGGGGAAACCTATTCTATAATGAGATTATCTGATTTTGGATTTCGTTATCTAACACAGGCCCCCATAATTTAGTGGACTACTGATATAATGGTATAAGAGCAATGGATTAAGTATTTGGAAAAGATATTTACGGATTTGAGATAAAGCGAAAGAAAAAATGTTACACTTGAACTGTATTATCTCAAAGTTTATGCAGATCAATGTTTCTATATGATTCAGAATACAAGGGCATATGGAGAAATAGAACTCATGGAATATAAATCTTTAAAGGTTACATTCTTTGAAAAATATTTAACCCATGTGAAATAAACTAAGATGTAGAGGCAATTCCTTATCTTAAAGAAAAATTATGAAGAAAGTGTTGCAGAGTATGAATCTGCATTTACAATATTATCTAGGTATGCTATGGATTATATACACAACATGATGTGCAAGATTGATCACTTTTTTAAAGAGATTAATCCATGTCTCAAAAGTTAATTGGTATCCCAAATTTTTTCAGCATATGATGAAATAGCTTTATATTCTATCAAGACAGAGAAATAATTATCTAATTATTATGGATTAAATGGGAATATAGAGAATAAAAGGAAGGTAGATTATAATATGGGTAAGGGAAAGAAGAGAATGAAGTAATTTTCTACATGAGATAATTGTGGAAAGAAACACCATGGTAATTTCTTGAATGAAATGGTAGTTTTCTATAAGTGTTGAGAACAAGGCTACAAATTTTGTGATTGCAGGTGAAAGAAATAAAATTCCAATGTGAAATTATTCTACTGTAAGGGCATGGGGAACTATGCAAATTAATTACCTAAATGTCAAGGAAATATACCTCTGAAGAAGCCAAGGGATCAATTTCAATCTTATGTTATTGATACTCCTTATGTTGAATGAATAATGTGCTTATGTATTTGGATCCTTGAATAATGTTTTAAGATTATTTTATCAAACAGGTACTAGTTATAAGAATTATTAAATATGTCAAGATTGTACTGCACTAATTTTTCATCAAGGATTTAAAAGCTTGTGTTGATCAGTACTGATAAAAAAGAAAAGAGATTCAGTTGTATGTTCAACTTGTTTTAAAATACATGGTTCAGGGAAATATAAGACTTAATATTTCTCTAATTTTGAGTTAATTATATTTGGAAAAAGAGAATATCCATATGGATAAAGTAAACTGGATACTAGTAACTACCATGGAAATGGTTCTAAGGTGTTGGATCATACTCTCTTGTAAAGGTTAACCATTTATGAAATGGTTTATGTTTTATGTTGTATATGGTTTTAGAGATTGATATATTACTTTACTATATGAATCATTGTGTGCTAAGAGTTAAAGTATAAATAGTTCAAGATGTTATCAGAGAAACTGATTATGTTTATAGAAATATTTATTTTATTATATTATTAGAGTGTGAAATAATTTCTCAACTCTAGGAAAAAATGGCCTTGAAAAAAAATATGTTTTCCTATTGTCATCATTTTTAATGATATCAATGAACATTATTCACACATCTGGTTTATGGTTTTGTGGTAAAACATTCTTTTTAATATGTTCTCTAGCACTCTACATCATAACATTATTATTATATTTTTATTCCATAACCATGTGTCCATTTCTCAAATATGTTCTCATACTAGGGAACCTAGTTGACTGAAAATTTAATTTTTATTTTATTTTCAATAATGATTTTTTGTTTAGCAGTAACAAGAATATCACATGGGAGCCAAAACAAGGATGCCAAAATTTTAAATTCAAAGTTACAAAGGCCTCAAAAGAGAACATGGCCTGATAATATCATCCAAGATCATCCAAGATCACCCACATTAGCAAAAAAACACATCGCCAACCATCAATGTTGATGTATACATCCATCACCACTGTCTTCACCATCATCATCATCAACACTATCATATCATTGTCATTTACACTCCATCTATTATACTCTTATTTATCTCTAATTAAGATGATGTGTTGTTAGCCTTATTCACGATGTGGGGTTTTCATAAAAATTTTATTATCAAATATTAAATAATGGTTTAAAAATATCAATTTTAAATTGTGAGGATGAGATCTAATTAAGGTGGGGAGAATGTAACACCATGATATTCTAAGTAAAAACCTTTTATTCGATATCGTGTTCAACATAAAACACCAAGAACGTAAGAAAATATAATATCCCAAGACATTATAATATAAATACTATTTTTAATAAATTCAAATCGTCATATAGCTTTCAATGAACTCAAAAACTATGGTATCTTTCCTTATATGAAATAATGAATTTGATCGATATTTTGTGTTACATGCAAGACCATGTTTTACAGAACAACAATATATTATTCAAATATTATTATTTAATTTAATAATACTTAACCTATTTGTTAAATTAGGGGTTATAAATAATGTTAAATAACTTATGAAAAATATATTGTTTACACTAATATACAAATAATTAATTGGTTACAAAATAATTAGAAATGAATATAAGAACTAAATTAATATAAAGGGAATGTTTCCATAAAAAAATTTTTTTTATCACAAAGTCATTTTATGCTAAAAAATTAAATTAATTAAAATTTTTGAGTGACATTTATTATATATATATTATATTTTTGATTCAAAATTTTTATATTAATCCAATATATTTGATAGGCATATGAAAAGAATAAATCCAATTTCAAGCATAAAAATCCTATATTTTTATTAAGGCACTTTTACTGCCTTTTAACAGAGAACCTATTTTAAATCCTATTTTTGGAACTTATATAGACTATACATTTCAAAATAAACATAATATTTGAAATATAAAAATAAAAATTAGGTTAGGTTGAATATTTGGTATTCTTATGTGAAGTTGCATTTTTTGATGAATAATGAAAAATGATGAATTTTAATTCAAAATTACCTTTTTGTGTAATTTATTTTTAGTATAAAATTATATTATAAATTTGTTCTAATGTTTAATTAGATCAATTTTTTTATTAATTCATCCAATTTATTTCATTGGAATTAATTTCACATTGAAAATTTACACAAAAACTTAACAAATGTCTAAATGTTTATACTTTAAAAAACAGCATTATTGTCCATCTACAAGATTAAATTTAAATTAATTTCTTCCACTTATGTGATTTGAATTTGAAAAAATGGATTACATATTTTGAATAAGAATAATTTATAATTTATAATAAGGTCATATTTGTTTTTTTATCAAAATGTTTTTTGAAAGTGATTAACATTAATTACAATGATAAAGTTGAAACTAAGCATAATAAGGGAATAAACCCCAATATTAAGGATTAAAATGTACTATAAACTTGATAAAAATACATTTAATGAAATTATTTTTATTATATACTCCATTTTCTTAAATTTGGACCATTATTGGATCCACATGCAATGGGAAAAGTGTTGGTTGAATTCCCTTTTCCAAAATTTACAAGGGTGCAACTCCTCTACTATAAAAAGAGATCCTCTCCTCCCACGTCCTAATAACTATCAAGAAAATATTAATAAAGAAATATATTACCAAATAGATCCTAAAAATCCCTCGCCTAAACCTAGAAGCCTCACCTTGGGCATAAATCCATCCAAGGATGTGCATGCAAACCAAAAGGAGTTACCTAAAGAAGTTGTAACATATTTCCCCAAACTCTTTAGTTTTATTTCAATTCTCCACCCCCTAAAATATCCTTATTACATGATTATGTGGAAATAAAATTATCCTAAATATACTGATATTTTTTTATGTTAAGGCTTTGACCTACACTTTCACACACCTCCATCGAATGGGTAACAAACATACCATTTATGTGTTCGGTGAACTACATCCTCACGAAACGACATTGTTCGTTTTTCATTTACCACATTTCAAGGTTCAAAATTATGATGGAAAAAATATTTATATATGATATATATGATATATAAAATTTCATTATGATATTTTTAATTCTTTTATAACACATTCATTTATTTTTTCCATTTTGTGAAAACACGATAACATTGTTTGTGGAAGTATAGACTATCACCTCTTCCAAGAAACACGATTCATTCATGCGATACATGGAATGTATAAAGGATGAGATTTGGTAAAAATATGTGACAAAAAATTAAAATATATTATATTCATGACATAAATACTATTCGGAAAATATAAAATACCATTTTCTTTGCTACCCTTTTACACACTTAAAAAGTAATAACGTCGTTCGTGGGCGTGTAGACTACCGCCTCCTCAACATGGCGTGAATCCTTTTACATCACAATAATTCAATATAAAAGTAAATATGATTAAATAAAACATTATTTATGATATAATGATAATTTGGGAAATATATAATGTTAGTTATCTTTTTTCCATAACAATTATTGAAAAATGGAATGTTACTCATGTGTAAGTACGGCCTACCATCTCCATGATTGTAACATTGGTTAATTTTTTATAACTGGTTTTAAAAGTATAATTGTTGTATAAATATTATAATTATTACATGATTATTATTATATAGATGTTATATAATGATTTCATTGATCATATTTGACCTACTAAAGTCATTTTTGACACATAGATCGAATTTGGACTTAACACCCGACATTAACATAATTATTTAAGTAGATATATACAACATTGTAAAAAATGAAATAAAATTAATAATAAACATGAAAAAGGTTCTCAAGTAAGTAAGTAATTAATATAATTTTATTATTCAGGAATATAAAAACACATGTGACAAGTCAGGCTCAAGGTAATGGATTTTCGTCTCAATTTACATTCCATCGAGACTTGTTCGATGTTACGCACCTAGTTTCTTTTTATATGGTTCATATAATTCCCTTTGACATGTTATATCATGAATATCTTAATTATCATGATATTATAATTTTCATTTAATTTTATTCCTTCATGTGTCTTATGATTCTAAAAGTTTTAATGTGATATTAGACACTTTGGGTTGTTTAAAGATTATTTTCCTCAAAAATGATTTTAATGATATTTTAATGGTATCTTTATTCATTAATTATCATCCACTAGGAATTTTTTAATAAATACGTATCTTTTATTCATTATATATATTTGATATTAATTCACACTATTTATTAATTAAATCGATTATTTGATTTATGAGGAATGATTTGGACAGGTAGTATATAGGTTGGGGAACGGTTAATGAAAGACCCTCGATGCATCAGTAGTTTCATGGGAAGAAATTTGGTTGAAAAAACCCTTAATATTTGTAACCACTATGTTATAAACTATCTTTTGAAATTTCTTGAAAGTAGAGATAATTTTGGCCAAACTAAATCAGTTTTTACCAAGTATTTTTTGAATCATCTTGTGAAAGGTCTTAACGGTAAAGGTTTCATGTTCCTGGGAAGAATGAAATCTAATAATTAATAATTCCCTTTATTTAGACTCAGTTATTATTTATACATGATATTTTTAATTGAAATATATATGGATACATTTCAATATAATTTTATTTATTAAATTTAACGTGTTTCAATTTTTTACCCTTCCATATTGATTATGGATTGTCTAGTTATTTGAATGGCATGTGTTATCAGTTATTTATCTTTTCATGTTCATTTATTACCATTTATTCATTAGTTCTTCTACTTTACCTATCCTTACTAAGAATTTTATATAAACCTTATTATGTTTCTTTTACATAAGTTATGAATAAGAAATCTTCAAATAAACATCCAAGGATGTTGTCTATTTCATTTTGTTATGTACCATTTTTGTTTTTACTATTTTATAATGTATTATGAGTATCATATATGCAATATAGATTTCCAAAATTACTAAAATGGTCATTCCTTCAGTATACAATCATTGTAATCATTATAATGTAATAAAATAATGCACCCGCTCTACGCTTCTGGGGTCGGGGCATTACAATTTTAAATATAGTAGTATTATAAAAAAATACAAGAGGGTAGAATATTGTAAACATTGATTTTATCTATTTTAGATGAAATAATAGTTAGATTTATTAATAAGGTAATGCATGATGATATAAGAAGAAATGGTGAATCTGAAGGTGAAGAGAATGGTTACCAGACACATGAGACCCATGTTTAGATTATTCAAGATATATAACCATAATGAATTTGAGTGTTTCTTGATGTTTAGAGGTTTCTGAAAAACTATTAGTGTAAGTAAAGATTTTTATTATGTGTATGTTTGGATGTTGATTTTGGTTGTGGAATTGAATGTTGTTCGTGATGATTATATGATTTATAAGTTTTCTTAGAAGATTAGCTAATGTTTTTCTGGAAGTAAATTTAATTTCCATAAATTATTGAATGGCCAGTTGGTTATGTGATATGCGATTATTTATATTATATTTTATCCACTCAATTGTATAGGTTTTTTAGGTTTTATAAAAAACAAACATCCTCCTATTATATTAACATCATATAATTGTATATTGGTGGGTGTATAGAATTTAAATTAACATACAGGTTAGTGTGATGGAAAATGTATTGGGGAGTGTGGTAGAGTTTATGAAAAGAAATATACAGATTGTCCTAGGTTAAGGTTGTGTACAAAAAAGGTTACCTATTTTTTTTCATTTTTTATATTATTTTATTTGATTGGATATTTGGTTTTCCATTTATTAAAATGTAAATATATGATTTACAAGGCAATAATTTTCATATAACATGGTCTATGGTTATATTCAAGTCTTCTATTCCTATAAAAATCCAATCTGATTTAATTTATTACAATTTTAAAATATATTTTATAGTCATTTATTTTATATTTTATTTAATATTATAAAGATTATAATCTACCCAAATTGGATGTCAGTACTAAGGAAATTAAGGATAGAATGCCTAAAGTGAGAGTCATTTTCCATATTCTAATTTATATTGAAGGAAATGGGGAATGAGACATGTTTAATAATTTTTTTGATGGTATAATGATTTCATAAAATTTATAATAACAATCATTTTTCATGAGGATGTTTTTGGTATGAAAATAGTGAAGTAGTTTAGGGATTAAGAATCTTTTATGTTGATCATATCCTAATAAAATCATAACTATATCCTTTTTGGAAATTATCAATGGTTTTTTAATGGTTTAGTGTGTAAAACTATTTTAACTAGATATTCCCATTGGGAAGATCCCCATGATCAATCTAATTAACCTAATTCTGATATATTGTATCTATGAGGTACCTACAGCTATATATTTTCTTTCTTAATCTGGTTAATCTTATATATCTTATAATTGAGTTTGGAAATGTTTAAAAGTAGATAGATTCTTAATGAGAGGTTTATAAGTAGTTGGATTTGTAATTATATTTTTGATCCTAAGAGGTCATTGGAATTAGTTTATTATTAATGATATTTACATGAAAAGAAGTTACTTCTATAAATTTTAAGTTTTCTAGAAAATATGTTTTGGAGAAGTTTGAAATGGACATATTTCTTGTGTTTTATTTTGGTTTCAACAAAACAATTATGGTCAAACTGAAGTGATATTTGACCAAAAATTTTATATATTATACATTCCAATATTTATGGAGAGTTTGAAATGATTATTATCATTTTTATGAGTTTGGGTCAAATATGGAAGTATTTTGATCTTTTGTGGAATTTGGATCCATGTTAAAATATTTCTAGGTCTCGAGGTGTGTGTGAGTTACATTGTATAATTTAGTAGTAGTTATAATGTAATAAATTATCCACAATTTATAAAATTACTCTAAACTATAGTGTATATTAAATTTACTTTTAAAATAATTATAATAACTATGATGAGGAATAAGAAGTTTAGAAATAGCTAAATTATGTTATTTTAGTGGAATTGTTAGCATGGAAGCATGTGAGGAGGGTGGATTAAAGAATTAAGAAAAATATCATGGATATTTATTGGGTTTAAGTTAAGGTTTATTCATTTTTAAATGAATTTATTGAGTAAATACTTTTAATTTATATAGTAATTGATGAATATTCACACTATATATGAGATCAAGTATGATATTTCTATAAAACTGAGGCTGTTGTTTTGAGATAAAACTCTTAAGTCTAGGCTGTGGTGATGAAAATATTTGTATGAAAATAAACTATGTAATCCCAAAGAACCATGATGGAAGATTAACATGATTTTACAGAATATGGGAATCTAGATGATAGTTTAATGGAAGCGATTATTCTTAATGATTGGTTAATGATAAAATAATTTATTGATTCTATACAGGGCATTGATCTTTTAAGAGAATTCCAATGGTTATTGGAATCCTATGATAGAAGCCAAAAAATGAAATTAATCATTATATATTGGGACTAAATAATAAATCATTATAATATATAAGTACAATAAATTGATACCATCACTAGTAGATATAAATCCTGAAAACCTTTTGTTGTTCTATTAGATGAAAACTTTTTGTCATGTTTAATCATGTAAGTATACTCATGATATTTGTATAATTTTATAAGATACACATTATTATACTAATATATTGAAAGTTGATAACCTCATCATATTGTATTCAATGTACCAGGAGAACTTGATGTAGGGAACATGTTTTTTAAATAAAATGATCTATTTATTCAAAAGCATTGTAAATTGAAAGAACACACATGCTGATGAATTTTATAATTCTATGTGGTTGATATAGTTCCAACTTAACAACTAATTAATTATCACATTATTAATTTATCCATTAACAAAAATAAGAACATACATAAGTAAAAAAAAGTTGATTATCTTTTTAGTTTAATTATTCAATACTAATTGGGGTTTAAGAACACTTCTAGAGAAGAGAAAAAATTTATGATATTAATACAATTTAATTATATAAATTTTGTTTCATCTTAAACATCTGAATTTTAGAAACATTAATGTTAAAAATATGATGTACCTCAACATGTGAATGGAGTTTCATAAGAAATGAAATGAATAATTTTTTTCAAAAATAAATTTTGAAATTACTGCTGAAGTGATGATAAAAAAGGAATTAATTTTTTTAATTCCAATTGTAATTACAAAATATTTGATCTAAAAAATTGTAAGTGCATAAATAAATGGGATATCTAAAATAAGATTCAATGATTCATGATTTAAAATATATTAATAAAATTGAATAATGAAATATTATTATTGGCACCAATATTTGGTTACACTGATTATTATAATTCATTTAAAGATTTTAAAATTGAGAAGTAATTTTTTATCTTATGTTTCGTCGAATCAACAATTGATGTCAGTGATTTTTGTTATAATTTAAAATTTTATTCAAATACTGAATTGTATTATGATAAATGTAATATTAATTAGTTGAATGGATATATTGAAATATTAAAAAGATATATTATTATAATAATTATGTTCTATAAGAAACTAAATTAACATAATGTGAAATTTATTGAGAAAAATAACTCACTTTATCAAGGTAATGAGATGCTAAACATCACTATATCATGCAAGAATGAACAAGTTTTTAATGATTTATAGTTCATTCAAAAGGAGACTGAAAAATTGAATAACAAAATAAATATAAAAAGGAATTCATGGAAACATTTGATGAAGGAAGAAAAGTTCATATCAAAAAGGTTTCAAAAAACAAGATGAACAAAAAAATTGTTTATGATAAGATTAAAACACATATGAACAAGAAACTATTTATAAAAATAAAGGCAATATCATAACTACTATTTGTCTTATATTTTGGTAGAATGGATTTTGTATCGATAAATACACTCTTAGATTCCCACTATAAATGGAAAATATTAAATCATAAATCAATAAATCATTATATTGTAGGGTTCCTGTTAATACATTTCAAAACATTTTGTGGGTCATGAAGAATAATCCCACTAATAATATTGGTCCCAATATTATATGGGTACACAAACTATTATCTATTTTATTTTTTTGTAATGATTCCTTGAATCTATCATGAATGGTGAATGGTATATGTATTGTGGAAACACTATCCATATGATGAGGGACCTATAAAACATCGTTTTATAAAACATATGTGCTGTTTAAGGAATCAAAATTTGAGTTAATTCAAATGATAAGGTAAATGGTTCTATTTTGTTTGAGATATTGAAATATATTGTTTGTAATATTTGGAGTATTTATGGTTTATTGAGTAATATTTTTATAATTTCTCAATTATCATATAATTTCATGTATGATCAATTTATAAATTATATTTGTATTAATAATGATTATTTATTATATTATTATAACTATTAATAGAATTGTAATTCAACTATGCTTGTTGAGTTAACAATGAATCAAAAAAATATATTTAAATTTCATGTAAACGAATAATATTAATCAAAATATGATTTTGGGGATTATAAGTGAAAAAATTCCCCATAAGAATTAAATGAATTAAAGATTACATAAATTTATTTAACATTACGTGATAATTTTATATTGAATCTCGATAATGATATTTCTATATATAAAATATAATTCCTATTAGACCTATTCCCCATAGGACTCCTAATGTGTTTTATAATGGTATGAAACCACATGTTAGTTATTTGATAGTTTTTATATGTAATGTATTTATTTCAAACACAAAGGATTGTTTTCATAAATCTAATTTTAAATATGATGAATTTATTTTATAGGATATTCATTATTTATTAATACATACATGGTTGATAATAAAATGTATTTGATTTTTAAATATTATATAAATGTAAACTTTCATGGAAATTATTCTAAGGAGAAAACTACTGATGAATACTGGATTGAAAAGGACTACAGTGAATTCAATTTTTTAGATCATATTTTTGAGATAAATCAAACTTAAGTGGTTGATACACCTATAGTTATTGGAAGCTTATCTTATTTAATATTCTACATGTGATGTAGTAAAAGGATACATTAGTTGAGTTATTTCAATGAAATGAATTTCATTTAAAATAAAAATAGTTTTACGAATATTGGTAAAGATGATTTAATGAATTAAAGGGCGATTTAAATTAAAAATACAATGAAGTCATTAAAAATAAAGATGTTAATGAACCCAACTAGGTAAATACTAACTCTAAAATAGATCTTTATAATAATAATTGAACTCAATATTAATCCAAATTCCTAAGTGAAGCCATAAAAAACCCTTTTATCTATTTTTTCTCATCAATATACTATAATGTTAATAAATTCACATGTACATCAATATAGTTGTTACAACAAAATTATAATGAATCTATATAATTTATAATTGCAGAAATTTTATTTCCAAAGATTATTTAAATATAAAAATTATAAACTATTGTTGAAGTAAAATTCCTAATTCCCCTCATGTTCCAGTCGCATAGCCCACCCCAAGGTGTGGATATATTTTATAAAATTATTTATATATTAATTTTGTTCTTATGTTTCCTAAAAAATAAATTTCAGTAATAAAAAATAGTGTACTAATAAAAATAATTTTAATTTTATTTAGAAAACCTCAAATTTTATTAATACCTTAAAAATTTTACTCTTAAAATGATTATTCATTTGAAATAATGTGATATTGGATACCAATCCATGATAGGTATGACCTCTTAATCCATTCCAACACTAGCAACCTAGACACTATAGAACTCATGCTTATATAGTCTCCATAGTTTAATAAACTCCATATGTGATGCAGTCCTTATAGCCTCACCATCCAAAAAATTATAATAAGATGACACCAAAATATTAATTCGTAAAAATAAAATAATAAAATAATATTAAATCTAATGAATTTTCTTACCCATATTTGTGACCAAGAATTATCCTTTAATTCATTTTGAAGGTGTCTCTAGGAAAGTTTCCAAATGGGAATGATGATAGATTATTTGGAAATCATTTCCATAAAACCACAACATTCTTTTCATTTTTCCAATTATTTCATTATCCTCGTTGTACTCAACCAACATCAATGTGTGGTTATTCCACACCTCACGCATATGTGTATGTCTATGTTGACTAGAAGAAAATCCATATGTGAAAGAAAAAACATATTATATAAATACATTTTATAATGAAAATAAATTTTGGTCAAAAAATTTACTTGGATTCTATAAATATACATGAGCCAGGATGATTAGTGGGCATTGATGGATCCCTATGATCTAAAGGATCATCGACATGTATAATATCTATGGGGTCTAATGTCTTATTATAAGGAACAAAATGTGTCGATGTCAAAGTTGATGGAGAATGCATTTAGAAGTTTGGGGAGAATGAAGTATAAGGAAAAATAAGCTGGCATATATTTCTGTCGAAAAGTATAATACATATGGGGAGTAGGATCCATCGTCAGACATTGGAAAGAAGGGAGGGGATGATCAAATGTAAATGGTGTTGAAAGAATAGGTGGCTTACAAATCCTAGGTTCTTCTAATGAAACTTTTGGATAAGAATATGTGATATATGGTAAATATAATGAAGGGACATGGTGTGATTGGATATGGTGAGTGGTACGAGTAGATCTAATACTACCCCCTTGCATCGTCTGGTTGAGCATCACTTGTTTCATCAGATAATAATTTTCTTTTAGGTAGTAGATCCAAATTAAAAGCTTAAAATAATTAATCACATGACATTATATGTTACTGATAAATATATTTTATAAAAAATAATCACAGTAGGAACTAGAGGATGAATTCACATCTCTCTCATGTGGTGATTATTGTCTAACATCACATTCCTTTGTACCTCTTCAATGTTTTTCATTTACATCATTTAAAAAAAATATTAATTTAATTAAAAATTCATAACTAATGTGTAATCCAACCAAGAAATAAGATGTGGCATGACATAATTAAGGAATTCCAATATTCAAACCAAATAAAGGATGCATAGTGACATAAAAAATAATATTATATCTAGAGGAAATTTTATTAAATCATAAAATATGTGTCATAAAAAAACCACCTCTTTAAAATTAGCATTGATATCATGAATAAGGTATAGTTTTCTCCTTCTATTTTAAATTTGATCCAATTCAGTTTTAGTTCATTCTTTTGTCCATTTTTATGGGGTAGTTCACTTGGTTGATATTTTAGGTTAGGTCATTTTTTCATTTTTTAGTTAGGTCATTATTTTCATTGGATCCGATTTTTATTCTAATTATTTTATTATATTTTTATTTATCTCATTTCATTTTTTATTCTAATTAAATTTTTTTATTTTTTTTAGTTTCTAAATTTCTAATACAGTTCAATTCAATACTAGAAAATGAAACTAAAAGAAAATTAAAATGGTATATATTGAAAATTCACATGAAGGTCAAGTTGGATAAAAAAATATTTGTAAACAATAGAAAATAAATTTGAATAGAACCAACCAGAAAAACCAAAGTCAATATAAAAAAAGGATCTAAGAAAACAGATGGATGATTATATAAATTTTCTAGCACAACTTCAGGTTCAAAATCAACTCAGATAATTGAACTATAGTACTGATCATAATTAATTAATTGACAGGGGATAACGGGGGTAGTGATCATGTAAATTTCATTTCCACCACAATAAAAAATATGTCTTTGGATTACATCAATAATGACAAAAAAATTATGTCATGAGCGGTTTCTCACATAAAAAGATTGTTTATCCAATGATGATAATATATATGGATCATCAGTAGAAAGAGTGTGAGTCATTTAAATAACCTGAAATCCACAATCATCAATAAATGTTCCGTGTCTCATCATTGATTCATATCAATTTAATTTCATCATAGTGACTTGGCCATGAAATTAATAATCTTATATTAGTATTTTCTCAATGAATCCATAATAATATATAGTTTCAAATTGAGGTATAATGTTTGATGCACTAGCATAAATTTTTATTGTGAAGTTTCTATTAGACTATCATGTTGTGTTCTATTTTTCATTTCTCATTCAGTGATAATAAATTTGTACGCATTGATCACAATTTATTTTCATTCATGAACCACATAATTAGTACCAAAATCCAAAGTTCTTTTTTCCTTAGAGATATAGGCAATAGGAAAAATCAACAACCAAAATACAAATAAATATTAAAATTAAATAAATACTAATTTTATTAATTTATTGTATTAATACTTCTACTATTAATTTCAACCAAGAGTAAAACTTTTTTCTATTAAAATAATCTTTCATTCTCCAATATATAGAATAATGATGTATTTTTATAATTTTTTTTGTTCCCTATATAAAAAATATAAATAGTTTAACATATATGTAAAATGACATGATATGAGATAACATATACATCTTCAATTTACATACTTGATTTAGTCATCAAACCAATCACAATTAATGAAAATTGTGTGATGTGCCATCTTTCACTCTTCAAGGATTAATATAGTCAAAGTATATGGTCCAGAAGTTACCACTTTTTGGGGGAGGGATGGAAAGTTGGGTTCAATTTTCTCATACTAATGTTATTAATTTTTGTTGGTATTTTTTATTTTTTAGTCACATAAATCAAATAAAATGACTACAAATCTATACATTCTTGATAAAAGTAACCTATAAAATTTGGGATGATTTTTTTTGTAGACATAAGACATCAATGTGTACATATTTATTTTAGTTGGTTACTTCCAATGAAAATTAATATGTCCTTGAAGAATTATATTTTTTGGAAGATGGACAAATAGACGTAGTATGCATTTGAAAAATGATGGAGGAAATATTTTCTCTAACTTACATAAATATAATGGTACCTCTTAAAATATTTTTTAAAATAAATACTTGGAAATTTTTTGTGAAAAAACATCTCCATAAAAATGGAAAAACCGAATAACTTCTACCATTACATTATTGGATAGTGGATGAAAGAATTTTATTTAAATCAACTCATGCAGAAGGGTATTGTAATTATGATTCTTTAAATATTAAATATTCAAGTATCTTCTACTGAACATTTTTGATATTTTTCTTGAATATATATTAGTATTTTTTATAGTCTCTGGTACTTCTCAAAATTTATTTTTTATCAAGGTGTCACCACATAATAATCACACTGAACTTTCCATTTATTCTCACTAATACACAAAAAATGAAATTATGGTATGATAACCAAATCCAACAAGTCAAAATAATATCGTAAATTATATTTTATCTTTACCCTGAAATTATGAATAATTTAAATTAATATTTCACATATGTTTTTTCAATGTGCATTATGTCAATGAAATGACATAAAAAACTGGTTGACCAATAAATAAACTCAAAGAAGATAATTTTCTTTTTCCAATTTTAATTGGATTCTATGGAACCATTCATTATCTTTTCAAACTATATCTAGACCTTTATAAATGAAAAACTATCATATTTAATTTCATTAAGAACATCATTTCTAGAAATATACTAAGGTTGATTTTCAATCTCCATGGCATTATCAAACCTTTGATGATTATTACAATATTGTTGATCCATTGGAAATAATCATTGATACCCCATTAAAAAAACTATGATGAAGTCTTATTGGTTGTGTATTATTTATAAAAATAGGTCATGAACATTTTCTCTTCATGCTCCATCAATACATAATTGCATAACGGGAAAAATCATTTATCTTCCACATAAGTAAAACACTTATATGAAATATGTCTTTCGAATAAGAATTGTATGCATAAACACCCACATTACAAATATGATGCAAATCTTTTATTAAAGGCTTCAGGTATACATATATATCATTGCCTTGATCAAAAGGTCCATATATGAGCATACTCATGACAGTGGTTGTTTTTTCATACACATCCATGGAGGAAGGTAATAAAAGTGTGTAAATCATAATCATATCCCACCTCTTCTTAAATGGATTAATACCGGAACATTATAGACCCAACCATACATTACACACAATATCTTCAAGATAATGATATTGAGAATCAAATTTTCATCACGCTAATCCATCTACAGGATCAAAAAACTCATCATTATCCTTATTTATCTTAGTATCATGACATCACATATTTATTTACATTTTATTACCCATGAAAATATTATGGATTCTATAAATCAATGGAAAGTACCCCATTAGTTCTTGTGGAATATGAGTGTGTGTTCCATAAACATTTAGGTTCCATTGCGATGTGCCATATTTTACATAATCACTTCATTTAGCAGTTTATTCCCAAAATACGTCTTAATTCAACGTTATATAATGGTTTGAGGGACTATATTCATTATATGGAAGTGAGTTCCTCAAAAAGTTAAGAATATAATTGAAGATAGTATTAGATATACCATACACGGTTTTCCTATGAAAAAAATAAGATTACAAATTACAACCTTTTCAATTTACCACCTTGTAGATATACTAGAGTCGTGGAAACATCATTTAATTTTTTCACCCTATCAACATCATCATTTTCAATACACGAATGATTTTTTATTGTATTGAAGTCCTCTTCAATTGTAATCCTTTCTCATGATGATGAATAAATGAAAATTGTTCATTTAATAAGTTTTCTAATCCACTACTCTCATTCATATCACAATCATTTTGAGATTTCCTCTTCTCCCCATTATGATACTAGACACACTAGGTTATTTGAAAACCATATTTGGTTATATGTTATCTAACTTCTTCATGATTATCCAAAGTCTTAGAACACAATTATACCAGGAAGTCTTAGCCGAAGACAAAGTCTCCGACCATTTATTAAAATAAAAGAAAAGTGTAGAGAACAAGCATTAAAAACACAGACAACTACATTTCATAATAGCCATACCCGTCACCATTGCTGTCACCATATCCAAGGGCAAGTTCTTCATCTACGGTAACTGATTCCCATTCCGAGCTATCATACTGCTTCAAAATCATCGCATACTTACGTCTGAGATTCATCTTCTCCAAGTACAAAAACTCATCAGAAGGTTTCAACCCATTCCCTTTGCTGAAGGAAGATCTTGTAAGCATCGGTTTCAGGAGGGAAGAATAGTCTTTCCGCTGCCTTCTTCTCGGTGGTGCTGTCATGGTTCCCTCTTTCCATGCCCCCTCCTTGCTACCATGCTGAACAACATCACCATAGGAGATTCGATCACGACCACCAGAATTTTCTTTCTCACTATCAGATATGTCCCCCCATTTCTGGGGGATATTCATCACCTGCTTGCAGCCATTCACTCCAGGTACCTGCTCAACAAGATTGTTCGGATCAACCAGCGCAAGACACTGAGGTTGTGCCACGAAATCAGGACATTCAAACACCCCTTCCTGCACAAGTTCTCTATCTGATACAGTAGCCTGCACACACAAACCAGCCTGCATTTTTCCACCTGAACTCATAGGGGGATCCTCTTCATCCATAGTGACACCCCCATGATTCTTTTCAGGATTGCACGAGCCCTACCCTTGCCCCTTCCCAGACGCGTTGCCACTACTCGCACCAAGAGTTGCAATACCTACATCCTCACTAGAGTTCAGTGCAGAAATTTCAGCAGACCCTCGGCCAGGAGACAAAGCAGGATCAACTTGATCCAGTCCCATTTCTAGTTCTTCATTTTCCAGGCCATCAAAACAATTCCGAACCTCAATTCCCCCACTCGCAGTGCAAGAGTTTCCTTCATCCCAGAAGAGGGCCTCACCCATCCATCCATTTCAACAGATCCCCCTCCCGCCTGCAGATGTCCAACCAGGGCCTCCTTCCCCCCCGGAAATGCCACATCCTGACTCCCACTGTGCAGAGCATTCACCAGATTTCCTGAGCTGGGCACCCCAAGGTCCCTCCGTAGTCTCCCAAACACTGCATCAACACCCAGATTCAGAGGATCCTTCGCCATTCCAAAACGTGAACCATTTGTTGGGCTGACAGATACTGGACATGGCCTCATCCTCACTGCATTACCCATATTCTGCTCCCTATGCCGAGAGATAGGATCTGCCATAGCCGCATCCTTAGGAGCCGAGACCACCTGCGGGATCACCCTTCTACCGCTGCACTCATCCTTCAGATGCCCAATTTTGAAGAACATAGAGCAGTAATGAGACCAAGATTCAAAGAAAACCAATTGTTTATATCTGAACTCCTCACTCATAGCAATGAAAAATGATTCAACATGCGGTTTGGATAAATCTACTTCAACGCATATTCTAGGCGAGACCGGGTGGCATACAACCCTAGTTCTATTGTCCGAACAAAGATATTGGCCAACAAGATTCCCAATCATGCGGATGATAGAAGGGTTTTGAAAAGGAAGTGGCAGTTCCGGAAGCCTTACCCAAATTGCCGCGTTCGGTGAATCACGCTTCATGTGAAAGTCATAGGACCATCAGAAGAGAGAAAACCGGGAGCCATCACAAGTACGTGGGGAGGAGGACCAAGCCACAAACAGATCCTCTTCCGACTCAAAACGCACCATTATGTGCTTTGCATCAAGAAGACCCACCATGGAGCGCTCTTATAGATTCCATGATCTAAAGATTAAACGATCAAAATGATCCACGGGCGGGCGTCATTGCTTGAAGCGAGCTATCAACGTCAGATTCAGCAAGGAAGAAGCATTAGTGAACTCACGGGCCGAAACCGAGAGCTGTGGAATTCCGTCGTATAACTCAAGAACTTTGGGGGAAAGTGAAATTTTCGAGAAAGAGGGAAAGAAATCCAGATTTGAGAAGGGGAGAAAGCGTTGAAGGGGCTGTGGGAATCCCTCCTCCGCCAAGGGAGGAGGGATCGGTTCGATGGCCATCACCGCCTACGGCGGCAGGAGCCATCGGCGAACCCTAGCAGCCATCCTCCCCATCTTCTTAGGGATATGATGTGTTATATGGGTAACGAGGTATAGGGCTGGCCTGCCCACCTGCGCGCCGCACGCCCCCAGCTAGGCCCAAGGTGGCCAACCCTTGGGCTTGGGCCAGTTCCCACGGAGTCGAGGGGACAAGAGGTTCGCTGACAAATGGTGCGCGTTGCCTTTGTGAGGACTCGAACCCGGAACCTCAGCGACGGGTCGCCACCGCCTTGAACCAACTCACCCAGCCCCCGCGGGCACAACGTGTTGTATGGGTAACGAGGTATAGGGCTGGCCTGCCCACCTGCGCGCCGCACGCCCCCAGCTAGGCCCAAGGTGGCCAACCCTTGGGCTTGGGCCAGTTCCCACGGAGTCGAGGGGACGAGAGGTTCGCTGACAAATGGTGCACATTGCCTTTGTGAGGAATCGAACCCGGAACCTCAGCGACGGGTCGCCACCGCCTTGAACCAACTCACCCAGCCCCCGCGGGCCAACACAATTATAACATGTGCAGTGTATATGTCCTCTATCTAAAGCATTATTAAATTAAAAATAAAAAATATATCCAACTTATTTTGAAAATTACTTTAGATCTGATCAGTTTCATATAAAAATTTTTTATATATTCAGTTAAAAATGTAATATATCATCTAACAAAAGAAATGAAAAAAAATTTAAGTTACATCGAAAATTTATTTAAGGAAATGATATTTTTTCACTTTATATAAAATAATAACTAACACACTAGTCTATATGAAAATTATAATATAAATTAAAAAAAATACTATATATTTATATATTAGAATAATCTATATATAAAACCATGATATTTAATTTTATTATATCAATGGGTTTCTTGAATTTTTTTCCATACAAAAGTTTTTATTATAGGATAACCCAGCCACTTCTAAAGTGTTAGTGATATTCATCATGAGTAATAAAAAAAATAAAAAACTAGAAAATATCTTTTCCAAAAAAACAAGAAAATCTTGTAATAAGAATTTAATTGATTTGAAGAGGGAAACAAAATTTTTTATTTTCACATGAAATTAGTGTAGTTCGACTCACAAGTGTACTTTTGGTCAACTATCAATTTTTTACTCAAGAATTATTTTTTTTTGATTATTTATAATCATTATGTTCTCACACTTAACTTGTTAGTTCAAAGATGAAAATAAAATATAAAGAGTGGAAAACTACCCAAGAGAGTCATATTTGGTCCAGCATATAAAAAACACAAGGATTGTAGTTATAGTGAGAAACGCTTCACAAAAAAAGTCCCCTGTAGGGATTGAACTAAGAAAATGATCCACCAAAAAACTAAAATTCAATAGATAGTTGTAGTGAAAATAGAAAATAAGATAAATAAAGAGTGAAAAAGTATAAAATTAAGAAATTCTCATTCAATAGAAGCAAGGACATGCCTTATTTCAATAGCAATAAGCAGAAAAACATATCCAAAATCAGAGAAGATGTCACCAAAAAGTTAAACCCATCCCAAAAACATAGACCACCCTATAGATTGAGAGAACATTAAAAAAAATAGTAAAATCCATTATCCCCCACATTATTCATACATTAACCATTTCAACCCACTTCCACCACAAAAAAACACATCATCATTCAAATTCTAAAAAAAGTTACATATATCCAAGAAAACTCTAACAATTTTAAGGATAAACAAAAAAATAATATATAATATAGAATTAATTACTAAAATCCATGACTACCAGTACTAACCCTTGATCAATAAATCTAGAAGAGTACTCTATAAAAAGTCTCGGTTAGTGTTTTAAAAAAAGATAAACAAGGAAAACGTTTCTTGGTAGAATATATGATGAATTTGGAACCCACTAATTTGATGTTAAAGAACTAATGATTGAAAATAAAAATGGAGTATTGAATGCCAGAGTTAGGTATTAAAATTCAACACACTCTATGGGTTCAATATTGATGGGAGTCATATTTGATGAGGGGGAGGTTGCACCTGTAATTTGGGAGTAATTCTATACCAATGAGTTTTTAAAACCATTGGTATTTCATATCTATACCCAATTTTAACTAAAATCCTTGGTATACCTAAAATGATAAAATTATATACCAATGGTTATATAAAACTATTGGTATTGCCTTGTATAAGGACTACTATTTACAAATGGTTTATTGAAACTATCAGTATAACCTTAAAAAAGACATCCTATACCATTGGATCGTTGAAACCATTGGTATAGACTTTAATAAATAAACCTATACTAATATTTATTACAAAATATTTTTGTTGTGGGATCTATACCAATGTATTCAATAAACCATTGGTATAGGTCTGTTTGTATAGTTGTAAGGACCAATCCATAAACATTACATATTCTTCTTATTTTAAACTATAATTCACAATATAAAATTAATTAGGATCTTTTTGGTTTAGAGTATTATATAGTTCAGAATAAATATTACATGGTAAAGCCATATATTACTAGTGGGCACATCTACACAGTTTTCATTTTCCTTATAAAGAAAAAATCTTAAAAATAAAACATGATTTATTTTCATAAAAAAATCTTCACAACTTCAAAATTGATTTAGTATTTTCTCTTAAACATCCTTAATCACAATGAAAAACATTTAAAAACATGGAATGATGGAAAATAGCTTAGTAAGGGACATAAAAAGAAATAATGAAATCGTTAGTCCATGATACTCATAATATTTTTCCCTTTTCAAAATCTACATTAGGCTCAAGATAAATATTTTATTATTCAAGAAATCACTTTTTTGACCAAAAGTTTCCATAAAGGTTTTTTAAGAATTATTTGAAGAAAAAATAAAATCCATATAGGTTTCCTTGAAAACATGATAAACTCATGATGATTTTTTACAAAGATAAGTATCATATACATTCCTTTAAACATAAACTAAAAAACATACCTTGTGAAAACATGATATTTCTATAAAAAACCTAAAAAGAATAATTAAAAATATATATAAATTGTGGAATAATATTTCTTATCATACTCACTTATAATTTAACCCTCAGGGCTACCATGAAATAACCTTCCTGGTTATACTTGAAAAACCCCTCATGGTTACACTTAGAGAAACCATCACAATTACACTTAGAATAACCATCATGGTAAAATTCCAACATACCTAATGCATTTTAAGGATATCATGATAAATCATTCTCAAGAAAAGTAACATAATAAAAAACATGAAACCTTTCATTATAAAAACATTCCTTGAGGAAATAAATTTATTTTACAAGAAAAATATGCACATGAAAAGTAAAATATTTACTTTGTAAGTGAAAATGTAATCATGTTAAGGAATATCCAAATAATTAAGGAATTATGATAGAAGGAAAATATTCTTATTCCATATAAGTTAAAAAAGATTTTTTTAACTTTTTTAAAAATTAATTTTATAATAATATTATTAAAAGAAAGTCCCTTATACATATCATATCATTGAAGTGAAAATTTATCAAATGAATAGATTATGTGTATCCCCTGTAGATTCACATAAAAAAGTAGAAATACAAAAAAATAATCAAAATTAATTTCATTTATAATATTATCATTAAGTAATCAATAAATTATAAGTTTAACACAAATAATGGAAATTGAGTTATGAATTCTTTTACTTTATGTTCAGATCATAATAGACAGTCTTTATCACCCCAAATAATAAATATAAGTTAATTATTTAATTAATTTAGAAGATTTTTAAATTTTATTATTCTATTTATATCACTTACAACCATGTTATAAAAATAACCATGTTATTTAAATTCATGTTAGATGCTTTTATGATATTCAGTTCATAAGTCCATAACGACTTCGGTATGTTAATTATAGTCAAAGAGATCATAATGGAGTCATCTAGAGTATAATATTAATGAAATAATTATCAATTGTATACATTAATTACAATATTAAATACATTTAGGAAATATTGTTATGAAAAATGAACTAAGTTACAATCATGGAGATGATAGGCCGTACATATGCTTGAATAACATTTCCATTTTTCAATGATCATTACGGAATGTAGGTAAGTATTATTTTAGCTCTAAATATTTATTATAATATAATAAATTTAATATTAAATTTTAAATATTCTTATATATATTATCCATGTGATGTGGCGATGAAAAACAAATCACATCACTTTTTTGAGGTGGTTGTCCACACATATGAACAAACAACGTTATCATTTTTCTATTCATGGATAGGTAAGAAAATAAATGATATATTATCTTTTAATAATAATAAATATGTCATGAATATATTATATATAAATTAATTCCATAATTATTATCAATATTGGGAGATGGTGATGTAAAATGAATTACATCAGTTTGCAAGGCAGTAGTCCTCCGTACACACGAATGATGAATTAATTTCCCATTTGAAGGAAGTGGAAATATATATATGTAATTAAACTAAACTTATAATAACTATATACATAGAGGATGCTGTAGTTTAAATTTTATAATGGTTTTATAAGGTTTTAGGGATTTGGAAGAATAAACAAAACAGAAACTCTTGATTAAAATGATACATATTTTTCGAAAAATATTTTTTCTTAACACATTAAGGCCACAAAGGGTGTAGTTTAACATAAAATAAAACATATATATCATGGGGAATAATTCTAAGAATATGTTTTAGCTATTGGCTGATCCAAAATTATTTGTAAGTGTGAATAAATGAGATAAAAGGTTCCCTTTTATAAGAGAGGGGGGGGGGTATTCTTTACATTTCTCTAAATATTAAATTAATATAAATAAAATTTCAATTTAAAATTGTTGTAATGTAAGTTATTTTAAGGATAAGTTTATGATGGTTATAAATCAACTAATATAATAAAATTAAATAATTTTTGATTAAATTTGTACCATTATTTTTTTGGTTTTAACCGTTATTTAACCCCTTTAACTCTTTACGAGAAAATATGGATTTTTACTCTTTGAGGGTTAATACAGTTACTATGAAATGAAAAAAATACGCATATATAGATCATTAATTATATTTTAAACATTATAATAATATTTCGGAAGAATTTAATATTTTTTTTGAATTTTATATCATCTAATAAAATATAATTTACTATAAAATATCTATAAGTTTAATTTTAAGAACTATCCAATACATTGACTTTAATAATATAACGATAAAATGTATAATTCAAAACAACTCCTTAATTATATCCCAAAATTGTGAAGTTATTCTATAAAATTATTTTTCCACGTTAATTATCTTAAAATATATTTATTTTAATATTATTAAAACCATTTATTTTTTCCATTAGTTGAATAATGACTACATCAGTGCTATGCAAGAATTTAATGTAATTAATTCTTCACTAAAAAAATTAAAATGACGAATATAAATCATATATATATTAAAAAATTATTTATATATGAAAAAATCCTATAGATAACCTCATATTAAAAATGTTATAATTATTAAAAATATGAGTATGACTTATTTCACTTTTCTTTAAATAAAATATTATAAATGTAATTTTCACTTAAAAATTGAACAAAAAGGGAATATATTTGAACATTTAATGATTATGGAAGAAAATTACTCATTATATAAAATTGGGTCATGTTTAAGGATAATTTTATAGTCCTTATTATATTATGTTTACCCTTATTGACCTGATTTAGCCTTTACCAGGGTAACAAAAATTTCCAAGGTTACTATTCATATTGAAAAAAATAAAAGGGAAATGTTTAAAAAATTTGAACCTAATCATTCCAAATATTAAATAAAATTTTCAAAATTTGATTTGCAGAAGTTATATAATTTAATTTAAAATTAAAGCGGAAAATCAGAATCAAAAAATAGTTTTTATGAAAAATTACCTCTTAAATATAAAATATTTTCATACGAAATTCACATATGGAATCAATTTTAAAACCCATAGTTGGATTATTTTAAATCATATTAAATTAATTAAAAATTAAAACTAACCAAAAAAATTATTTTCCCCTATAAATTCTTTAAAATAAAATATTATTTTAAATGAAATTCAGCATTCTATACTATTCCACGAAAAAGCAATATTTTTTAAAAATGTTTTAAAATTCATTTTAAGATAATTTTGATGATCTGAATTAAAAAAATAATTTAATTTAATCAAATAAAATATATATATCTTCTTTATATTACAATATTGAATCATTAAATGAATAAAAACTCATTTTGAAGAAAATGTATTTTTGATGAATTTAATAACTTTACTAAGAAAATGGATTCTTATTTTTTCATAACATAACGATAAATTCATATTTAGAATTATATTTATATTTATTTAATAAATCATTTATTCATATTTATACATTTTAATTTAATATCTTGGTTATAATGGTTATATTTAAATATTAATATTTAGTTATTTATTTAATCTCAATGTGGCATATCCAGTATGCTATTGATCCTAGTGTCTCTTAAAATTTGGGGATGTTTCATTCTACCCCCTTGAAAATTTCTTCTTCTAAATTTTCAACATATTTTTGAAAAATATAGGCTTTTATTTTTAAAATACCTTTATTGAAATCCCATTTCGTAAAAAGAGATAATAATAACTCTATGAGGAAAGAGAGAAGGGAAGTACGATGGTCACCTGAGATAACACATAATAGGTTTCCATGTAATAAAAAAGGACAAGTAAGTAAAAACTAACTCCTAAGGATTGATATAGAGTTATAGAGAACATGGTCTAGAAAAAGTTGACCATCACAAAACCATAAATCTGTAATGGGTTAAAAATTCCACTAATTTCTCGATATGAAAAGTAAAAAAATAATGTTATTATTTCAAGATAATATTCTTAGATTTTAAGAATTATTTTACAACCTAAAATAAGAAAATGAGGAAATATAGTCACTTTAAAACTAGGGTTTCATCCTTTAAATAAATTTTCACCACAAACTCATATTTTTTCTCTAAATATGAATATCTAAGATGAATTGTTTATTGCCTAAGGAATCAGAATCAACATCAAAAGATCAAAAAATACATAAAAGAATATCTATTTAATCCTTTTGTATTTTTGAAATAACAAAAAAAAGGTTAGTACAAGATAATATAATTGTACAAAAATTATAAACCTTTATATAAAAAATAAATACTTCAATATACAAAATTTAACAGTAATACCCAAATTTCAACATAGATCATTCAACAAATAAATAACCTTAAAATTCCTTAAAAATATTATAGACTAACATTGAAACCAGAAAATCAGAAGGATTTGATCACATAATCTTGCAAGATAAATTAAATATTTATCTCCCAAAATACCATCAATCACTCTTAAAGTTTCATACATAAAAGGTATTTTCCAAAATCATATAATATCTAATATATGATAATCATTTCAATAAATCACCTAAATCACAATGAAGACACATTCTGATCATATATGATTTCAAAATATAAGTCATCATTTATTCCTCAAACAAAATCCCAAAGTTTTCTATTTACCTCAATCATATAGGGTTCCCAAAATAGTGAATGTCTTTCGAAATAACGTTGATAACTTGATCACAAAATCAATTTTCTGTTCCATCGTTATCAATACAATAAAAATAATATTTTCAAAATAAATTAAACTTTAACCATAATATAGTTTAAAAAAATAAAAAAATATATACTAATTATGAAATCACGTAGGCCATTGGTAAAAGATGCACCCTTTTCACCCTGAAATTGTAGGTTCAATCCTTAAGACCTTGCTGGACGTGATGGGTTGTCACGCGGTCTACATAATGTCCTTTTCTAAAACTGTATAATTCATATAAAATTCCCCAAAAAATTATAAAACCTAAAAATACCTTTAATATAGTCAAGATTTGAGAAATGTTTTAACCTCAATGTTTATATAATACCATTAATTTTTCATCCCAAAAAAGAAATAACCCATAATTACCTTATAAATAAATCTCTCCGAAAATATTATCAGTCACCTTAAAATTTTATAAAATAAATCCTCAAAAGGGTCTTCTAAGATATTGATATTATGATGAACCTTAAAATTATAAACCCATTATGGTATCCTTAACTCGGAAGATATCCACACTAGAAAACAGCCCAATCTCCAAAGTTATCTAAACCCTTATCTAATACCAACTGTAAGGACTAGACAATAAACATTACAAATTCTAGTGATTTTAATCTAAAATTAACATTAGTACATTTTTGAGGATATATTTGGTTCAGAGTACTGAATAATTATAACTAACTCTTACTTATTAAACCATTACAATACAAGTGGACACATCTACATAGTATCTATTTTTTCTATAAAATAAAAATTATTAAAATAAAACATGATTTATTTTCATAACAAATTTTTTACAAGTTCCAACTTGATTTATTATTTTCTCTTATCTATCCTTAAATACTATGAAAAATAGCTTAAAAACATGGAATAATAAAAAAAAATATTAGAATGGTACAAGATAATATATATAAAGAAATAGTTATATTATGATACTTATAAAAATTTTCCTTTTCCAAAAGAAACATTGGACTCAAAATAAATATTTTGTTATTAAGGAAATAAATTTTTATGCCCAAATGTTTCCATAAAACATTTAATAAAAAATATTAAATGAAAATTAAAATCAATATAGGTTTCTTTGAAAACATTACAAACTCTTGAAAACTTTTTGACCATGATATGTACCATATACTTTTCTTTGAACATTAACTCAATAACTAACCTTATGAAAACATTATATTTATATTAAAAAAATAATGAAAAATATATGTAAATTGTGGAATGATTTTCATATGATACATACTATGACGTAACCCTCATGGATACTGGGAAAAAACCAAACTGTTATACTTGACATAACCCTAATGGTTATAATTGGAGTAACCATCACCATTACACATGAAATAACCATCAGAGTCAAATTATAACATACATAATGTATTGGAGATATATGAAAGACCCAAAGATCTTTGTTTTATAACAGAATCAGCTGTCATCATAAAAAAATTCTAGGAACCATACCACAATCATAAAACAAGAATGATTTCATTATAAAAACATTATTTTAGGAAAATCATTTATTTTAACAGAATACTGTTCACATAAAAAAAGAAAACATTTTATTTTTAAATAACAATGTAATATTATAAAGAAAGATCTAAATTATTAAGGTTTCATGACATAAATAAAATATTCTCATGACTCATAAGTTAAGAAACATTCCTTTTGACTTTTCTAAAAATAAATTATAAAAGAATATTTTTACAAGAAAGTCCCTTACAAATATCATATCTTTGAAGTAAGAATTAATTAAATGAATCAATTATGTGTAAATATTTAAATCCCCATACAGAAATGAAAATAAATATTAAGTCAATCAAAAGTAATTTCACACATAATATTTGCATGAAAAAATAAATAAAGTAGACGTTTAACCCAAAGAATGAAAATTGAGTTAAGAATTTCCTTACCTTAAATAAAAATCATCGCACACGATATGTATATTCATGAATAATAAAAGTTGGTTAATTATTTAATTTATTGAGAAACGTTTTTAGGTTTGTTACTCCTTTTATATCACTTATCACCACGTTATAACAATTACTTAATAATTTAAGTTAATGTCAGATGCTTGGATGATATTTGGTTCATAAGTCAAGAATGACTTCGGTAGGTTGGATGTGGTCAAAGAGATCATTATTAAAAAATATATAGAATAATATTCATTAAAAAAGTATAAATTTTATACATTAATTATAATTTTAAATCTATCCATGAAATATGGTTATGAAAAATATACCATGTTACAATTATGGATACATAAGGTCATACGTACACATGAGCAATGTTTCCATTTTTCAATGATCATTATAAAAACAAGATAAGTATTATTTTTTAAATTCCAAAATGATAAAATATCATATATATCATGTTATTTATTTAACTATAACTATATATATCATCAATATGATGTGGTAAAGAAAACCTAATCATATCATTTCATGGAGTTAGTAGTCCACACATATGCACAAACAACGTTATCATTTTTATGTTCATTGAAGAATAAGAATGAAAATGATATATTATCATTTAATAATAATAAATATTTCATGAATAGAATATATAGACATTAGTTCCATCATTATAACTAGTCTTGAGATACTATAATAGAAAAAAAATTACATCTATTCATGATTATATAGTCTGCATATAAAAGAACGATTAATTATTTTAAAATTTTATGGAATTCAGGATGTATATAGGTTATGAAATTGATATAATAACATCTTAGTATATTTATTATTATGTATTTATTATTTTATCATGGTTTAATAATGTTATATAGATGTTTTAGAATAAACAAAACAGAAACACTCGATTAAAATGACTCCACTTCTAAGGAAATACCCTCTTATTAACACATTAAGGCCATAAAGGGTGGTGTTCATCCTAAAATAAGACCTCAAAAATGTATATAAGTAATTTTGGAAGATATTTGGGAATGTATTTTATGATAAAAAATTGTTTTCAAGTGTGAATAAGATATAATAAGTGGTTCCCTTTTATAAGAGATTGGAAGGGTACTCTTGACATTTCTCAAACTATTAAATTAATATAAATTTATTTTCAATTAAAAATGGCACAAAAGTGACTTATTTAGAATATAATACGATCACGTGTCTAAATCCAATTATAAAATATAATTTAAATAAGTTTTTACTAAACTTATTTCCTTATCTTTTGTTTTAACCCTTATTTAACCCCTTTAACTCTTACTAAGACAACATAGTTTTTTACTCTTTGAGGGTTAATATAGTTATTATAATACGAAAAAAAACCCATTAATGGATCATGGATGATATTATGACCCATATACTAATAATATTGACAAATATAATATTTTTATGACTTTTATATCATGTAATAAAATATTATTTACTATATAATATCTATAATTTCAATTTCAAGAACTATTCATTTCATTGACTTTAATAATGTCAAGATAGAACTTATAATTTGAAAAAAAGAGTTTAATATATTCCTAAAATGTCAAGGTAATCATGAAAATAATTGGGGATATTAATTATTTCAAATTATATTTCTTTTAAATTATTAATATCATTTATTTTATTTTTTAAATAATTGAATAGTTATTACATAAGAGTTGTCAAAGAATTTATGGTAAATAATTTATTCACTAAAAAATAAATATAAATTACCATGATTAATATAAATCAATTATATTTAAAGAAATATATTTATAGAAAAAACAAATCTTTTGGATATCCCCATATTAAAAATGATATAGTTATTAAAATTTTGAGTGTGACTTGTTTGACTTTTCTTTAAATAAAATATTATAAATTTAATATTCACATAAAAATAAATAAAATTCAGTATATCAAAAAATTGAATTATTATGGGTGATAATTACTCATCTAATGAAATTGGGTCATGTGTAAGGGTCATTTTATATTCCATATCTTATTATTTTTACCCTTAATTATATAATTTACCCTTTATAATGGTACTAAAAATTACCAAGGTTACTATTCATATTAACAAAAATAAAAAGGAATTATTTAATAAAATTGTATCCACTAATTCAAAATATTGAATCCATTTTTTAAAATTCAAATCACATATGTAACGTCCGGACTTGACTTACCCTCGAATCGATAGCTGGACCAGTCACCACATGACCTCAAGCACGTCTCCCCATATGCTATAGGTTTCTGATTAGCAGTGAGGGTCTATGGATAGTCAGTGGGGAGACTATACCCTCATATTCAGAGTGAATATCAGAAGTAGATAATAAAATCAGGCAATAAGGGAAGAATATGTAAAACAAAAAATAACTGAATAATGAAAATGGCCAACAACAGTTTATACTATGCATGTATATCATGGTGATAAATATTGGAAAGTAGTAAACAAAATAACATGATTTACATCATAATACATAAATAAAGAAAAGACTCAGATCCCCAACAGAGAACTCCATGATCATCCCAAGCTCCTGCTCGGTCTTGTGCTCCTAACTCCCAAGTATAAACTAACAGAAAAGTCAAAGTCCATAGTCCTGCATAGAAGAATGTTTTCTTAGGTACCCCAGTGTAATAGAGGCCCGAGTAGGGTGGGAGATATATATCTTAGTAGGCTAGTACCACTAGTTTTCTGGGTCAAAATTTACAATGCAATATAACAAATGATTTACATATATAATAAGGTAATAACAGAACTGGATAAATAACAAAAAACCCATCCAGGTTCCAAAGGGACAACAAACGACGATACTTACTTTGTCCAAGAGCTAGAATAAGAATCTGCCCAAAAATAATACAATCATATTTATCAATTATAAATATCTTTCAACACTTAACCAATTATTCTCTATTTAAAAATATATTATCTCCAAGGTTCTCATGGTTTCCCATACCTCTATATTAACTTCATCTCATGCTATAATTTTTATCATTATCAACATTTCTTTATTTAATCACATTTAACTCGGGTCTAATCCAAATATCTCATTCATTTCATAATTAATTATTGTTATTAATTTGGTGTTTTAACAACATGTCAAACACCCCAATTCTCATTTGGTGTAGATTTCCATGTCTAACAACCTAGTTATCATCTGGTGTAGATCACCATCTCTAGGACATTACATCTAAGATCTTAGATAACTATTGGGGAGGAATGCCATGTCAAAGTCCCAACAACTATAGTGGTCTAGAAAACCATGTCTAACACCCACATTCTCATTTATTTACATAATTTGATAAATATTGGGGAGGAACTCCACGTCCAAGTCCCAACTTCTTAATTGGTATAGAATGCCATGTCCAACACCTAATTCTCATTTATTAATTAATTCACAAATTAATTAATCCAAGATCAATAATTAATTCATCAAGAATTATCCACATTCATCCCTTTACTAATACAATGATTAGTAAAACATATTAAAACCCATTAGTAAACCCCAAAATTAATTAATTTCACAAGTCCATTAATTAATTCATCAATTAATTAATCTATTAAAATGAATATAATTCCATAATTAATTGTCCACAATTAATTATCAATAACACTACTGTAATAGAACATAATTAATACATCAATAATTATCTCAATTTATCCAAAGCATCATATCAAAATTAATCCACTGATTAATTATCTCAATTATCCAGTTCAATATCTTATACTTAATCCCTTGATTAATTATCTATATTCTAAACTAAAGCACATAATTAATTCACAATTAATTATTACATTATAAATATCATCTTTCCATTATTAATTTCCACAATTAATTATAAAAAAATACTTTCAAAGAACATAATTAATTCAAAAATTAAATATCTCAATTTCAATTCTCTTGGTTCATAATTAATTCACCAATTAATGATCTTAACTTATCCCATTAACTATATCATAATTACTTCCCTAATTAATTATCTCAAATTATCCCACATAATAATCATAATTACCACTTAACCCAAGTGAATCAATATTGAAAGGGAAAAAATAGAAATTCATATAACAGAAAGCTAAACGAATATATCATTCTAAAAATTATGTTTTTAGCTTAAAATTAGTGCACCTCCATTGGAAAGTTTTTATTACAAAAATGTGATTATGTAATCCATAAAATCATTTTCTACCAATAAACCATTCATTCCACATTTTTAGTCAAAATTATCAACTAAAGTAATTAAACAAATACCGTGTTTCATTAATTAAGAAATATTGATTACCCTACCTCAAGTAATTGGACAAGCCGATGTTTTGTAACATAAACTGTCATCTACTCATGTAAACAAACCTCACCAACAGTTCACACAAACTAATAATTGGTTGCATAAACCTATAATGAAAACCGTAACCCATAATTAGTGTGGAGGGACCAATGCACCTCCAATTAAATATCCACAACCGAAAATACACCATAAGCACCTAATCAAAGTGGTGAAAAACCAATTATCAAGTATATAATCTTACACGAATATGATAACGGTGAAAAAAATAAAGACAAAAAACCACCCCTTTGGCGACGACTCTCTAAATATGTACCAATGGGTCCGAAGACATCCTCCGCACTACCTAGAATTTTGAGGAAGGAAGAAATTGTATTACTCTCGGGCCTTAGGGTTTTAGCGTAATGGAGACCAAACGAAGGAGAGCCAAGAAAGATGTTGGAAAGAACGAAACATGAGGAGAATGACTTACCTCGATGAGATGGGAAACAATCATGAAGTACCCACTATGATCCGACATGCAGTGAGGATCCAGGAAGAGGGGGGTGGTGTGCCTCCACCACGGGAGAGGAGGGGGGGGGGGTCACGCTACACATGAGAGGAGGATATGGGGCGTGCCTACCTCTCATTTTCTCCCTCAAATTAACCCAATTAGATTTAAAATAATTAATATAATAATAATGAAGATAAAAAAATATTATTTAATTTAAATGCTTCTTTGATAAACCCCATAACTCCCCCATTACATATCATTTAATTAAAATTATCCTACAATGAATTTAATTAAATAAAATATACAATTCATTGTTATTTAATTAAATTATTCCAATGTCAATTTAATTAAAGAAACTCCCCCACATTTCCTTATATTCATTATAACCTTGAAATTAATTAGATAAAACCCCAACTCCACATTTATTCCCCATTTAATTAAATTCCATTCACTTGAATTTTATTAAATAAAACTACAACTCATTATCATTTAATTAAATCCTCTTAACAGAATTAAATTAAATCAAATCCCACATTCAATTACATTTAATTAAATTCTCTTCAACAAAAGTTAATTAATTGAATCATCCATCCTCCATCTCATCATTATTTAATTAAATTATCTCACTTAATTTAATTAAATAAAATCCCCCATTTCATATAAATTAATTAAATTCATCTCAACCTTGAATTTAATTAACAAAAACCCCCATTTCACAACAACTAATTAAATACATTTTCACTTGGATTTAATTAAATAAAACCACATTTAAAATCATTTAATTAAACCCATATATACTAGAAATTTAATTAAATAAAATAAAGTGTAACCCAAAACTGGGTAAGACGCACAGTTTGGCATGCACAGTCTGGAAAACCGTGCGCCAACTGTAAAGAATCTTCTATCTAAGAAACTCATTTTTCACAGTTTTCTGAACTGTGAATAGATTGTATGAGTTTCTCTCTCTAATATACTCAACTCGCATAGTTTGTCCCGCACAGTTTTCATAACCATGTGAAAACCATGTGTGCACCTCTATCTCCCAAAATTAAGCTACACAGTTTCCTGTAGTAGGCCGCATGGTTTAACAGGTCATGCACCAACTGTGCACTCTCTGTTGTTCCTTAAAAACATGACTTTTCCTGATCATATTATTTCAAATTCCAATCATCCATCTAGGAAACACCTTGAGCCTTTACACAAGAATGATATAAACATGTTAAATGATCCTAACTCAAGAAACATTGTCCCAAGTCCTGGTTTTAATACTGGATCATCCAAAAAATGAAAAAGTTAAATAACATTAATATTTTAACCTTGTTCAAAAACACTGGACATTAAAATTTACCCACCTTAAAAACTTCCCGTCCCCGAGAAGCAATCAAGAATTACTACAACATTAACCAACACACCAAGGTCATAAAATCTTGTTTGAACAATTATATTGAATTTCTAAACACCAAAAACACCTTTAACCAAATCACAGGACCAACAACGTATGCCTTTTAAACCTAATCAAATCTCAGAATCCAACCCAAAATATCAAAATGAAACATAACCAAGCCCACAAAATAAGAGATTTTATTCCTTTATAGTCTATTTAAATGATTTTTCTAACCCAAAAACCCACACTCTTTATTAAATAGGCGATGTGCCTTTAAAATGATTTTATCACCAACTGCATGTAAGCCAAAGTTCTCACTCGACTTCTGGTGAACACTGCAAGTCAAGAAATCCTAAGGAAACCTGAAAAACAATCATGTATGATCATGAATAAAATTTTATCCCAAAGAACCACACATATTGTGTACAACCCAAATAACAACCGCTTACCAAGCCCAACAACTTTAAAAACATTAGAACTGTGTAAGACCGATGCTATGCCAGTGCCTCTAAAATAAGGTCATCTCATTCAGAAGAGAACACTAAGAGTAAACTTAGGTCACCAAAATATCAGTTAAAATATCAATGATAAAATCTTTACCAAAAGGCTCAGCTTATCATACCAACTCATAATGAACCAATCCTCTATGGCTATATCACCCAAGGCATCCTTTTTCTTTCAAATCTTACCACTAAAACTCATCCAAAAACTTACTGATCTGACACTACCCAACATAGGATGTCCATGTCATTGAAGAAAAGAGAATTTGATCTCCAGTGTAATCACTTAGAATCACATTAAATGAACGTGAGACGTTCCATGAACCATGATCACCATGTCAACATATCTCATGAAAGCCAAAACTTATTCCCATCAGTGTTTCAAAATACCCGAGTCCCAAAAATTCTTCTTGATCAGCGGGATGAACATACCTTAATGCCCCAAACACTATACTCTAGAGTTAACCCAAAGACCCCCTTAATAGTTGTCCATGCCAGAGGCATGTCTGTCCTACTAAACCAATAATTCCCTAAGGATTATTCTCAAATCAAGAGTCAAGATACAACGAACACCCCTAAAAAAGGGTTTTATTCTTTAAACACAAATTACTACTAAGGAAAACGATAATTTATTGGTTTCAACATCAAAAAGATCACAGTGGAATTAAAGAATATCAAGCTCCAAGGGTGCTACCTACTATGGGCTAGTCCCTTAAAAAGCATACACGTCGACCCTCTCTCTTGGTCACAAAAACCAGAACTCACTAGGATCAGAAGACCCTTTCCATTTTTAGATATTTCATTAACTTATTTCAAACTTAAAACATTTGAAAGAATTTTAACAACCTCACAAGTACCATTCCAAAACAATGAACTTGGTTTTCAAACAATTCCCATTATCCAAAATAAGAAATCTATAACAAACTTCCTCTTAAACATTTAAAATTTAGCATCATTTCATTTTAAAAAGGCGATTTAGTATCTAATTTTTTTAATCTGAATGTGAATTCTGAGGGTCCCATTTACTCAATACATCTAGGTTCTTTAAAAAGAAACACTATACTAGTTTATTTTACAGAAAAATAATCTATTTTACATTTATAACCATTTTTAAACACATTATGTTTATACAAGGCTCAATCACATGGGTGGAAATCTACCAATCGATTAGGTACCCATACCCCTTACCGCTAGCATTTGGATCCCATTTATCACATCAAATTTCCATTTAACATTTTAACTTTAGCATGCCATTTTTCTATTATTCCAATACATGGGTTACCCTTTTTCTTAGTTATAAATCCCCCATACACCTAATAACTGAAATTCGGATCCCATTGGAAACATAATCAATCAATTTTTTACCAATGTATCCATTTACACATTAAATTATCTCTAGCATGTTATCATAAGTAGTAACATAACAACATGCTATAACATAGAAGCATGGAAAAACATCAAAAAATGATAATAACAGAGGAAAAATGGCATATAAACACCCAATCATGTTATATCTATCACCGAAACAAGATATCTAAAGGGGCTTGCTAAAGAAAATGAAAACGTATCAATCCTCCCAAGGCACACAATTGAAATTAGTAGGAATCCTGCTAATGCAACTACATGGCATGTGATATGAATGGAATGTGAATATAAAAGTGACTAAGATGATGCATGTAATGAAATTTCCTTGGCTTATCAGGCCAAGGAAAATTTTCAAAATTATAAAAATTAATAAGCAATGGAAGATACACCAGTCACATAAGGTGAAATCATATCAACTGTAATATCAAGCAGTACAAACAACAATTCCTATCCCTGGCCACTTGGTCATTTTTCGTATGTGGGGTGATCCATCTTTAGAATGGCTATTAACTGAGCACTGACCATTTCCTAGTCTCTTGTCTACCAACCCAAAACAAAAATACAACCGAAAAAGAATGAACACTTGAACCTCTAATACCACTTTGTAACACCCGATTCGTCTTACCCTTGAATTGGTAGCTGGACCAATCACCACATGACCTCAAGAAAGTATCTCCATATGCTAAAGGCTACTGACTAGTAGTGAAGGTCCATGGATAGTCAGTGGGGGGATTATACCCTGATATTTAGAGTGTACAATGGAAATAGATGACAAACTTAGACAACAACGGAAGAAGGTGTAAACATTAATCAACTAAATAATAAAAATAGCCAACACCAGTTTATACAATGTATGCATGTCATGGTGATACATATTAGAAAATGTAAACAAAACAACATTCATTACATTCAAATAAATAAAGAGAGAAAATAATTAAATATCCAAGGGTGATTTATATGAGAATCCCATGCTCCCGCTTGATCCTTTCCTCTTAAATCCCAAGTATAATCAAACAACAAAGTAAAATTCCATAATCCTGCAAACAAGAAAGTCTACTCGGGTACCCTAGTGCAATGGTGTCCCATGTAGGGTATGAGATATACATCTTAGTAGGTCAGGACCACCAGTTTTCTCGGTCAATATTGACATTGAAATATAATAAATGGTGTACAGATATAACAAGGCAATAACAGAACTCAATAAATAACCAACAACCTCTCTAGGTTTCAAAGTGACACCTGACAGTGATACCTGATTCGTCCCCAAATCAGAATAACAGTTTGCACAAGAATCATACAAGAATATTTATCAATCATAAATAACATTCAACACTTTACCAATTATTCTATATATAAGCATTTATTATCCCCAAGGTTTCTATGGTTTCTCGTACCTCAGTTCTAACTTCAGCTAGTACCAGAATTCTAATCAGTCTCACCCTTTCTTTATTTAATCACATTTAACTCAAGTCTGATCAATATCTCTCATTCATTTCATAATTCATTATTTTCATTCATTTGGGTTTTGAATGCTATGTCAAACACACAATTATCATTTTGTGTAGATCTACATTTCTAACACACTAATTCTCATCTAGTGTAGATCACCCTGTCTAACACCTTAAATCTAAGCATTTAGATAACTATTGGAGATGAATTCCATGTTCAAGTCCCAACATCTTCATTGGTCTATAACACCATGTCTAACTCCCACATTCTCATTTATTTACATCATTTGATAACTATTGGGGAGGAACTCCATGTCCAAGTCTTAGCTTCTTCATGTCTAGAATGCCATGTCTAGCACCTAATTCTCATTAATTAATTAATTAAAAAATTAATTAATCCAATCTCAATAATTAATTCCTCAAGAATTATCCACATTCATTCCCTTACTAATCCAACAATTAGTGAAATATAGTAAAACCCATTAGTTAACACCACAATTAACTAATTCCACAAGTCCATTAACTATTTCATCAATTAATTAACCTATTAACATAAATCTCATTCCATAATTAATACTCCACAATTAATTATCCAAAAAATTACTTCAAAAGAACATAATTAATACACCATTAATTATCTCAATTTATACAAATCATCATATCACAATTAATCCACCTATTAATTATCTCAATTAGACAATTCAATATTATATAAATAGTCCCTTCATTAATTATCTATATTCCAAACAAAATCAAACAATTAATTAAAAATTAATTATTACATTCGAAATCTCATCTTTATATAATTAATTTACACATTTAATTATCCAAAACATTACTACAAAATCACATAATTAATTAACAAATTTTTTATATCAATTCCAATTATATAGGTTTATAATTAATTATCAAATTAATTATCTTTAATTATATCATTAAAAATATCATAATTAATTCTCTGGTTAATTATCTCAACTTATCCCACCCAATACTCATTATTACTACTTAACCCAACTGCATAAACTTGTAAAGGGCATAAATAACATTTCACATAACAACAAGCTAAACAAACACATCATTCTAAACATTATGTTTTTAACTTGAAGTCAGTGCACCTCTATTTGAGGGGTTTTATTACAAAAAATTATTTTTGTTATTTATCAATTAATTTTACACAAATAAACCATTTATTCAGAATTTTCATTCAAAATTATCAAAAACAGTAAATAAACAAATATTGGGTTTTATTATTTAAGCAAAGTTGAGGACCCTACCTTAAGGAATTGGCTGAGACAATGATTTCTAACTTAACCCTTCATCTTCTCACATACACTCACCTCAAAAATAGTGAACACACACTCAGAATTTGTTGCATCACCCTACAACAATAATCTTCACCCACAATTAGTGCGGCGAGGACCAACACACCTCCAATTAATTAACCGCAGCAAAAAATACACCATAAACACCTAATTCAAGGGGTGAGAAACCAATTATTGAGTATATAGACTAACCCAAATATGAAAGCGGTGAACAAAATCAATCCAAACCTCCATTCTTTCAATGATATTTATCGAAATACGAACCAAAGGGTCCTGAGCCATCCTCTGTACCACCTAGAATTGGGAGGGAGGAAGAAATCGAATTAACTTTCGGCCTTAGGGTTTACCTTAATGGAGACTGGAAATGGAGATCCAAGACATCCAATGTGAAGATTGAAACATGTGGAGAAGGACTTACCTTGACGAGATATTCAACTTCTTTGAAGGAACCAATGTTATCCGGCGTGCAAAGAGTAGCCGAGAAGAAGGGGGGTGTGCCTCCACCAAGGGAGAGGTTGGGGTCACACTTTACATGGGAGGAGGAGATGAGGTGCTCCTACCTCTCATTTTCTCCCTAAAATAACACCAATTATATTTAAAATAATTAATATAATAATTCTTATAATGATAATAACCGTATTATTATTATTATCATTTAATTTAAAATCTTCTTTGAAAACCCCATAACTCCCCCATAACACATCTTTTAATTAAATTATCCCCCAAAAAATTTAATTAAATAAAATATCCAACTCTCCATTATTTAATTAAATTATTCCAACATCGATTTAATTAAATCAATTCCCACACTTTTCATTATATTCATTCTAACCTTGAATTTAATTAGATAAAACCCAAACTCTACATTTATTCCTCATTTAATTAAATTCCATTCACCTGGATTTAATTAAATAAAACTCTAGCTAGTTATCATTTAATTAAATTCTCTCAACACAACTTAATTAAATTAAATCCCCCATTCAATTATTTTTAATTAAATTCCCTTTAATAAAATTTATTTAAATGATTTATCCATCCACCATCTTGTCCCCATTTAATTAAATTCTCTCACTAATTTAATTAAATAAAATACCCCATTTCGAATAAATTAATTAAATTACTCTCAACCTTTAATTAAATTAACTAAAACCCACCATTTCACAATAATTAATTAAATCCATTTTCACTCGGATTTAATTAATATAAAAACCTCATTTAAAATCATTTAATTATGCCACTCTCTACCGGGAATTTAATTAAATAAAATAACTTGTAACCCAAAATTGGTTAACCTGTAGGGTTTGTATCGTAGTGTTTGAAAAAATGGGCACCAACCATGCAAAACCTTCTGTCTAAGGAACCCATTTCACACGGTCTGTCCCACACAATTTTTCTAACTGAGCGCAGACTGTGCAAGCGTCTCTGTCTAAGACACTCACCTCACATGGTTTGCCTAATCGTGCGCAGACCGTACATGTGCATCTTTCCCCCAAAATTAAGCTTCATGGTTTCCTGTAGTAGGCTGCATAGTTTAATAGGTCGTGTGCCAACCGTGCACTCTCATATGTTCCTTAAAAAACCGACTTTTCTCGATCTGATGCTTCCGAATTCCAATCATCCATCTGAGAATCTCCTTGGGACTTTACCCAAGCCAGGTATAATCACCTTTAAAAGATATCAACTCACGAAACCATGTGCTAAGGCTTGGTTTTATGACCGAACCGTGTAGAAAAATAAAATGTTCAAAAACTTTTGTATTTTAACCTGGTTAAAAAACACGGGACTTTACAACATAAGTTTTAGAATTTAATTTAAAATTTAACTGGAAAATCGCAACGAAAATTAGTTTTTTTAAAAAATCACCTTATAAATAGTAAATATTTTTATAATAAATTCAAGTATAAAATAAATTTTAAAAAATAATAATTGGATTGTTTAAAAAAAATTAAACTTATGATAATTTAAAACTATTACTAAACATAATTTTACCCAATAAATTCATTAAAATAAAATACAATTTTCAATAAAGATCATTATTTTTCCCTATTAATTAAAAAATAAACATTTTCAGAAAATTTATCAAATATTATTTTTATGATAATTTTGGTAAGTTGAATTCTGAAATTAAAATAATTTGTTCAAATAAATTTTCTATAGCTTCTGAAAATTTTAATATTCACTCATAAAAAGAAGAAATACACATTTGTGAAAAAATGTATTTCTAAAGAATAAAATTACATTACTAATAAATTTTTTATTATTTATAAAAACAAACCAATATACTCATATTGAGTTTTACATTTACATTTGTTTCATAAATTAGTAAATACTATTCATACCCACTAATTTAATGTCTAGGTTATAACTATCACATTTAAATAATAATATTCAATTGTTCATTTAAGCTCAATGTGGTGTATCTTGTATTTTATCGAACACAGTCTCTCCTTTTAAAATCTCAGGATGTTACAGTGGATCCCTTTTCAACGAGTTCCTACTAAAATGCGTAACACTGAGAGACAAACTCATCTTTTCAATACCTCATGCCAGCCCACCAAAACATCCATTGAAGGTCCACATACATCATTTACCCACCATTATATACATCCTTGGGGAAAATTTAAACCCCCCTAATCACCTCCTCTCGTAGCATGGCCAAAACCTATGTCCATCCTCAGAATAGGATAAAGTTATCCCTTCCTTTAAAAAATCTATATGGTGCATCCCCTGAGGATATATGACCATGAATAATCTCATCGTCTACATCTCCCAACGAAGCCTCCTTCACACAGTAGATTAGAAGTGGTGTGAAAACCATCGAATGAAGAAAAACGAAACCCCTCTCCTTTACTGGGTTCAACTTCAAATAATCAAACTTCTCATATTCCTCCTTCACCAGGTGGGAATGGGACTTCCTACTAAGGGTGTCTATAACCATGTTTACCTTCTTTTGAGTATAAACTTCTTGGAAGTCATAGTCCAACATAAACTCCAACCAATGAATCTATCTATAGACAAGATATCTCTAATTTAAGATATACTTAACACTCTAGTGGTCTAAGCAAACAATGAAACGTTCAACAATAAGATAGTGCCTCCACATCTTCAGATCAAAGACTACAACATCCAACTCTGGGTTTTGATTTGCATAGTTATGCTTGTGGTGTCTCAACTACCTCAACCCATATGTGACCACTGCCTTCCTCAACATTAACAATCATTTGAGCCAATATCTACAGGCATCGTAAAATGCTACATAATTCATGCCATCCTCCAATTGTCTCGACATAGGTGCACTGGTCAAGATCAACCTAAACTGATTAAAGGCTCCCTGTCACTACTTGTTCTAGATAAAAGACTTCTCATTCTGTATCAGGGTGGTCAAAGGAGATACTACTCTAGAAACGTTAGGCACGAACCTCTTGTAGTACCCAAACATGCCAATATATCTTTATACCTCGACCATGCCCTTGGGTGGCTCCAATGTGTGTACTACTTCAATAATTATTGATTCTATATCTAAAATATGATGATAAATTTCATATCCTAGAAAATGAACCTCATGGATCCAAAATTGGAACTTTAAGAGGTTAACATAAAGCTGGTGATCTTAGAGAAATTCCATGACTATGTTCAAGTTCTCTGAGAGTAAATATGTTTTCCATTAATAAATACAACAAAAAATTGGTACATATATGGAAAATTTTTCTAGTTCATCAATTCCAAAAACATAGTGGAATAATTTTATCACACAGAAATGAATCACAAGGAACTTATATTGTTTATAGTGATATCATAATTCCATCTTCAAAATATTATCCTCGGCAACCCTCAACTATTTGTAGCCGGACATGAGATGGATCTTTGAGAACCAAATTGTGCCTCAAAACTGATCAAATATGTCTCCAATCCTAAAAAATGGTCACTTATTATTTATATTTACTTGGTTCAGGTGAAAATAATCAACATAAATACTTAAGAACTTTTATGCCTTTTTTATGAACAAAACTGGAGCTACCAGTAGGGACACACTGGGTCTGATAAATCACTTTTCTTGATGGTGTTCCAACTTCAAACTAATAATCCATACCTTGAAAGGGTATATCCTGATATACTAGAAAAGATATCAGTGTGTTCTAAGGGTGTAAATTGATTTAGAAGTCTATCTCTCATTGTGGATTTAGTCCTGAAACATCCTTAGGGAAGACGACAATATAGTCCTCCATTACTAAAGGAATCGATATTTTTGAAGAAACCACTATTCCATGGAATAAAATTTCCAACTGATGGGTGATGGGTTGTAGCTTCCTACTCATAGAACCCACTAGCTTGGCTAAGAGATCTTTCATGCCAATAAAGGAGAATCTCACCGCATCCATCAAAAGCAATCTATCATCTATGATGGAAATAAATCTAGTCGCAAACTATGGAAAACCAGTCTATACCCAAGATGATTTCATAAAGTTTCATCATGATGGATTTTAGGTTCCATGTGAAACTCTATCCACCAATTTATAACTCATAATTCTGATAGATATGTGACAAAGAATATACAATCTCTATAGATACCTATAGCAATAGAAACTGGGATAATGCCAAACTAGAATCTCTATATCTCATACTTGGAATAAGGGGATGATGGAATTATTCAAAACAATGTCTAATTTTACCGATGAAAGAGTATAATAAATACTGATACACCTTAGATAATATCATGTGAATCTTGGTCATATCCCTCGATGGACTACAAATCCCCAAGGCCCCAAATGCTAGCTCTCTAAGACTTATTTGGGCCACCTGGTAGTGGTGGTGGTGGTGGGATATTTTATAATTTTATTCCACCAAAATCCCCCCCTCTAAAATTTTCTTTCTCCTCTTCTAGTATCATCTCCCTACACACACCCCTAGCCATGTCTAGGAGATCCCTAATCAATGGGTTTCCTTTACCATGGTGATATGTCCACTCTCTACCTCTTCTTCTTAGCATGAAGGGCCAAGAAACAATGAAATAAGTGACATTTTTTGTCATAATAATTCCACCTCCCATATTTGGGTTGACTGGATTATCTATATGGTCCCTCATCTGAAAATCCTCATGTCTATGTATGCGAATTAGAATGACTCCTCTTCTAGGACCTCAATGTTTGATACCTGCCACCCACATCAGATGTCCTAGCCACATGATGTCCACCACCAGCTCTAACCACCTTGTTTGCCTCTAATAAGAATATCCCAGTCATTGGATCCCACTATATATCTTCAACATATGTGGGTAGGCATAAGGAAGCCACACTAGCTCAAATGTCTCTATTAAGACCCTTCTCGAACATCCTCAGTCGTACGAAGTTGTATTGTACCATATCAAGCGAGTATCATGTATTTTCAACGAACCTCAGGGAATAATTAGAAACCATCACACTACCCTAATGTATATTAAGAAGTTATTGGATTCATAATTAGCATAATAATTAAGGGTAATACTCCATTAAAAAGATGATATAAGTCAGACCATGAGACCATCATCTCATCATGGGTCTATGTAACAAAACTCCATCAGCGCCCAACAGGTCCATGAAAAAGAGTAGCTTCTAGGGAAACCATCTAATTTGTTGGGGTACAAAATATCTGAATGAATTGAACCACAAACTCAATCCAATCCTCTACTACTGAAAAATTTGGCTTACCATAACACCTCAGAGGTGTATAATGTTAGAAATCATGGAGTGCGCTAAGACGACAAGCATCATTATCCTGAAATTCTAGTAATATATTTTGGTTGACAGGTGGGGGTAGTGCTCTCTATCCACCTAGAGGAATCAACTTGTGATATGGAGCTTAAATTTGGGCCTCCTGACTCATCCATTCATCATTACAATGTTGAATCTATACCCTAGCCGGATGTCCTTATAGAGGAATCCTAAAAGTGATCAAGATGTACCATTGTATGTTGAGAATATATATACATGGAGAGTTATCTCAAGAAGGAAAATCAAAGGACTCAATCCTCTATGTTTCATTTACCATTGTTCCCTAAAATCGATGTATCGGTATGTTGAATTGATAAAAAGGTTTTCAGAGTCCCGGTATATAGATATTTCACCCGCTGCACCAACAATGGGTTACTTAGCTTAAAATCCTTAATCAAGAGACTTTTACATTGTTTCCTTATGTACCAACCAATCATCATAGTGGGATAACTCCAAACGCCATCCCAAGGAATGAACTAATCTAATTGCACTCTATAATGACCTGACCCATCTAGGCTCACCTGACCGACCGAAGGCTAAACCATCTCAACTCTAATCCCACCTTATATAGTATAGGGACTTGAGACAAGAACCAATAAGGTATAATGTAAATGGGAGGCCTTTTCATGATATGCCTATATGCATGCATAGAAAAATGTCCCTGAAAGGTGTAAATTAAAAATAAAGATAATACATCTATAGTATAAAAATAAATGTAACAGTCTAGGAAAATTATCAAAGTATGATTGAATACACACAAGTGTAAAGGGAGAAAAAAAAATGTAGAGACCCGAAGCTTGACGTACATGAACATTACATTACTTTTTCGTAATAATTAATACATAACAAAAACAGACACATAAGGATCGTAATAGTTTAGTGTCTTTGGAAACTTGTAATATAAACTTCTAATCATGTTGAAAGATATTCAACAACTCCCATAATGATCTTCCCCTTTTTGTTTCCTTACCTAAAACATTTCTTTATTTCTTGGGGAAAATAAAACATAAAAAGGGTGAGCTCAAATGCTCAGTAAGGGAAAATATAGAGAACATAAAACAATCCATAAACATTTGAATGCAAAAACTTGAACATGAAATTTAAACATCAAAATCTTGAGAAAAGAAATAAATAGTGGAAGTACGTAAGGCATATATCATAATGGAAAATCAACCATGATAAAATATAATGGGAATAAAACATGTAATTGGGGCAACCATTCAGCACATGGTATGATTTCCATAGTATCCAGGGCATTGCTTCCATGACCATCTTAGTGGACAAAGTCCCTTTCTGAATAGAGTTCACTCCTCGTTTCAGTCCTATAACGCTGAACTGGATTAACTTACCATTCCAGCCATGTCTATCTCATGAGATATAAATCTTTACCCAATGCATTGGAGTGAGATATAGGTCCCACCCATATCATAATGAAATCATTCTTACTTGTTCCACAAAATAAACATACATCATTCATAATAACCCAATAAATAAAATGGGTTTCATAAACATCATCCCATCATCACATAATCCATATAAAGGAAATGGATATCATTTCATAATAAGAAAAGTGAAACCATTTAAATCATAGAGACATGATACTTGAAACATACACATATGAAATAATGTCATCTTAGATGAAAAATGGTTTTGATAAAACACTTGAAATGAATTCTTGGGGAAAATATCCTTTCTTCTTAAAAATCATTTTCTTTCCACAAAATGTCATGAAATTTTAAAAGAAAATTATTTTTTTTGAAAATATTCATGAAATATTTTGGGGGAAGCTTCATGAAAATAAGGCTTTATAAAACAGTAAAAATCCGTTCGTGCCGTACAAGTTAAAAAAACATTCTTCTCGTACTTTTGCCGGAAAAGTCAAAAAGTACCTCGTAAAAGAAAGATTCCATAAATACCATGTAGTAAGAGTAATAAACGGGTAAGAAAGGCATTAAACATACATGAAAACATTTTTAGAAACAAGGACATGGATGATAAATATAACCCCAGTAAATACGTACGAACAAACAATCTCGGATAAAAATGAGATTGGAAAATTTATCCCTTACCTTAGGTCTGATATGATTCGTATGGATCAGAACCTCCTGTATAATGATTTAAATAATTTCATTGACTTATTAAATAATCATATTCATTTTTATGATATCATATATTTTTCACTTATGACTTTATATTACCCGTTATTTTGTAAATTCTATGTTAGAGCAGCGTTTTGGGTAAAATCATTTCATTTATCGTATGTGCTTCGACTTGTAGTTCTTGATATTATTACTTATATCCTGATTTACATAATTCCATAATTCAAATAATTATTTATATATAATATATTTTCATCATATAAATATATATTATAGATCGATAAAAGGAATGAAATACACCGTTCATGGAGACGGTAGGCCGTACGTACGCATGAATGCTATTTTCTTTTTCTTATTGAATTGAATGAAACTAAATAGATGACATACATATATATTTATAAATAAATCCAGTAGCATTATTATTTCATATATTTCATTATTATTCATTATATAAACTTTATGATCAATCATGTATGGTAAACATGGAGAATCAATCTCATCACGTCGTGGAGACGGTAGTCCGTACGTACGCACGAGCGATGATATCGTTCCCATAATTATTGAATAGAATTGGAGTTGATGGTATAATATATCAGAATCAGTATGATGTTATAAAAACCATATATAGTTATTCTTTACACCATTATACCCATCCATGTAAGGTGTTGGCGGACAAACATATTACACCACGGCGTGGAGACGGTATTCCGTACATACGCACGAGCGGTGATTTTGTTTTCCGTAGGATGGATAGAAGGTGAAATAGGGTTGGTTCATATTTATAATAATATATCAGTATATGAGGGATAATTATGTTATTACTTCATATTGTAAAAACTAAAAAAGAGGGAGTAGAAGAAGAATGGAACTTGAAGAAAACAGTAGAAGGTATTACCTCTTTCTCGAAGTGCCTCCTTTAAACTTTCTCTTAGGGAACTAGAGTTGGTCTTTTGAGAAGACCAGTACCTATAGTAGGTTTCTAAGGAAGTGGGGAAGTGAAATGGTCAGGGGTTGGCCGATCTTGAAGGTTCAGGGTGGTGTGAGGAAGAGAGGGAGGAGATTCCCTTTTATAATGGAGGAGAGGGGCACCTTTGGAAATATAAGAAATATTAGATTATATTAAATCCCAACCCCACTTAAAACTTCCAAAATTACTCATATCAAAATATTAGATGATATAGGGTTGTAATATCATCAAAAAATAAAATTTAGGCATGTTAGGAATCTATTTTAAACATTATCAACTTGATTTATCCTTATTTATCAATTTAATTTTATTTGTGGTAATAATATTCTAAATTTTAAATTATTATAAATAATTACATATGTGTTGTTAATTTTCCATAATTTGACACTTCATGTCATTTTAGACCATATAAATTTAAATTTATAATTTTTAAATATTTTTGTGATTTTTAAACAATTTTATAATATGTTATTTTTATAAAATAACAATAGTGTCAATTTTGAAACTATTCATTTATTTGAATTAAATAAAATATATACAGAATATATGTTCTAAATAAAAGATTTAATAGATTTATAACATTCCATATTTATCGATAAAATTAGTGGAGCACATTAAATAGTTCATATAATATTTATTTTAATATTATTAAACCCATTTATTTGATATTTCTCTTAATAAAATAATTTCAACATCACTATTATGTCACCTTTAATGATAATTATTTATTCCCTAAAAATTATAAATAAATTTATATGATGTATATAATTTTATTATATTTCTTGAGACTATTTATATCCTATGTTTCATGAAGTTTATCACTAAAGTAAAATTATTATACTTATATGATTTAAGAAAGTGACATGTTGTCACTTTCTTTGGTTTTAATAATAATTAAATTATTTTCATGGACATAAGTCCATTAAATGAATCTAATACTACACTTAGATGATATAGGTCGACTTTTAGTCATCCAATAGTATTTTGGCAGGTGTTAGGGTAACTTTATAATCTTATATTTACCCGTAATTACCTGATTTACCTTTAACTATGGTAAATTGAATTTACCGTAGTTACTATTCATAATGCCCAAAAATAAAAAGTAGCCTATTAACATAATTTGGACACAATGATTAAGAATATGGAATCCATTTTTCAAAATTCAAAACACATTAGTTGCAGTAATTAATTTAAAATTAATCCCGTTGTTAAGAAAATGGGTTTTAAAAGTTAAAACATTGCCAAAGATTGAAATGTTTTTACCTATGAATTCAATGTGAAATTAATGCTAATGACATAAATTATATTAAATGGTAAAAATATATTATATTTATACTTTAAAACCATTCAATATTATAATTTAACTATATAAATTATTATGATGAAAATAGTTGTTTTTAATTAAAATATAGTGTGTTTTTACTATTCATTAAAATATGAAAGTTATCAGAAAAATATCAAAACTTTATCCAATGTAAATTTTTATATACTGATTCAAAAGAAGAATTTTATTTTTTTAAAATTTAACTTATAAAAATGTCAAAAACTAGATTTAATTTGGGTGTGCCATTAAAAGGCGGCAAAACTGCATTTTTTGAAAAATACTTATTTTACCTGAAAAAATTTATTTTCTTCACATATAATGTTTTAGAAAATTTATAAGATGAATAATAATGTTATAAAATTCATAATTTAGTTAATACTATTTATAAAGTCTAGTCCATAATAATATTATAACAATATATCATCGTTTAGTGAAACCTGATATTGCATACAACACACGCTATCGAGGAAGGTCGCGATTGCGTGTAATGCAAGCCAAGTCAGGGTTTCATGTTGTGCAAGACTCCTTTGTTTTTTCGTATAACAGAATCTAACCATATTTCATTTATACATTGAATATATATATATATATACATAGACTCAATGTTGCGTAGAATGACTATTATAAAACAAACTTGAAATTGTGTGTAACACAATCTAAGAAAAGTGTTGCATATACTTCAAGCTAATACAGTGTGGCGTATTACACAAGATAATATTATTATAGCATAAAACAAATGACATCAAATAACTTAAAAAGAATACTTATCTTAAAATACTGGGTTGTTACATTCTACCCCCCTTAAAATGAATTTTTTTCTCGAAATTCGTCGGGGTTATAAATCGTTTACTATTCATAGAAACCCACATCGTAAAAAAAGAATACTAAAACTTAATTTTAAATACTAAATTAAGAAATTTAATGATTACCCAAAGTAACTCATCACTGTGTTTCCATATAGGAGAACATAGGTGAAAATATGGATATGGAAGAAAAATCTAACCATCAAGTTCTGATGGAGAGTGGTAGAGAACATGGCTATGAAAAAGCTATCAATCACAAAGCCATAAATTTGTGATGATTTAAGGTACCATCTGATTCATCGGATATAAGAGCACTAGGAAAAAATTTTTGGTTTTCAATATCATTTCCCTAAAGCTGAAAATTTTGAATTAGAAGAAATACTTTCTTGATTTTGGTATAATCTCAGTATTGTTCGTGCTTTGAACAATTTCCACTTCATCTCTTAAAGAAATGAAGTTGAATTTTTTATTTATGAAGTGTTAACAGATCATGTGATAGAATGATAGGTCATTCCATCTGTTTTAAAGAAAAGGTTATCAAAAGCTATCAAATATACATAAGTCAATCCATGGTGAGGTTAATCGTATACGATTCCAAAAATGAACTTATACTTCATCTATCATACTGCTTAATAAAATAAAACCAGTTTCTACTAACCAGGGACTTTTTGTTGGCCAGTGGTAGGCGATAATGGCATGCCGCACTTCGGTTGTGGGTTAGATTCCCACAGCCTTGTCCGACGCAACGGGTTGTCGTCCGTCCTGTAGGTTGTCCTTTTTCTAAAATTACATCATTATGACATTCCATCAATAATATCAAAAAAATTTCTAGCCTTAAACAATACTAACTTGTTTCCATCATAATCCATTCCAATATTTAGGTTTAACCATCATACTTACATCCAAGCTCATAGTATAAAGAAAACAATTACTAGAAATGTCATCTAGTGAGCATGTGAATACCATCATCTATGCCCCATATATAATACGATATATCTTGTTGGTCACATTCCAAACATGTGAATACCTTAATCATGTATTCTCTTGAATACCCATTGAACCTTAGGGAAAACATGAATGCTTTCAAAAGTTAACTCTTTGCACATACCAAAATCCCAATATTTCGATATACTCAAACCATGATATCAGTTTGTCCTTATATCAGTCATGTGGTCATGAATACTATCATACATATTATTTTCTCCTTATCCCTTCATTATACGCATATCATCTACTTTCCAAAAAATATTTGAATAACCTTTCATGATTACCGGTACCATTCAACATATACTTTCAAATACTTTTGGGAAAACAATAGTGTAACAATCCTTAGATGATTCTTTATTCCATAGTACCATACATTATTCTTTCTAAACATACAATCATTCCACTGACTTCTTAAACCACTGACTGAGCTTCATCATTTATTTCATCTCATATTTCATTTTTAGTCTCTTCATCATCATCCACTTAAATACAACTCATATGACTATGCTGATTCTCTTCATGAAATTTTCCTATAGGGCATTGGTTTGCATAATGCCCATACATTCCACATTTAAAACATCTAATCATTGTTGATGTCGTAGAAATACCATTATCCATGTCCGTGGTGTTAACTGAACATTTTCCTTTTCACTTACTGGCTTTGTGTACTTCTTTTCCACACCCAAAGAATATTCGAGTTCCTTTGAAACAATCTCCCTAATGCCTCTTCCCACATGATTTACCTGAGGGAAATTGAACTTTCTTTCCTCTATGATCATTATGAAACTCCATCTTTCTCCTATTATCTGAGTCGGGAAACTTACCAATGTTGAGATTATTGATCATATTATGAGATTATTGATTAGGTATAATAACGATGTTTGGACTTAAAAATCCCATTTCATTTGGTTTCTCATGAAGAATATCATTCCGTTGTCCGTTATATCCTCCATTATCGTGAATCTTCCTATTTCCAGCCATTTTCTAAAACCCAAAAAGAATAGTGTGAGAGGCCAAAATCATGCTAAGGAAAACAACATAGTAAAGGGGGAGTACCCTCAATATCTAACATCTTAGGTTAAATTCCAAGATTGTTACCATAGTTCTAGGACTATATCATATACTTATCCTTAGGGACATCCCTAGACATACAATAGAAATATCTACAGGGATCTCACTAACGTTTTCACATCCTAGTTTCCAAAGGTTGACTAAACCTTTCCTTTGATACCAAAAGTAGAGACCCTAAGCTTGACGTACATGGACATAACATTACTTTTGTGTAATACTTAATACATAACAAAAACAGACACACAAGGATCGTAATAGTTCAGTGTCTTTGGAAACTTGGAACATAAACTTCTAATCATGTTGAAAGATCTTCAACAACTCCCATAACAATCTTACCCTTTTTGTTTCCTTACCTAAAACCTTTCTTTATTTCCTGGGGAAAATAAAACATAAAAATGGCGAGTTGAAATGCTCAGTAAGGGAAAACATAGAGAACATAAAACAATCCATAAACATTTGAATGCAAAAACATGAACATGAAATTTAAACATCAAAATCTTGAGCAAAGACATAAATTGTGGAAGTACATAAGGTATATATCATAATGGAACATCAACCATGATAAAATATAATGGGAATAAAACATGTAATTTTGGAAACTATTCAGAACATGTTATGATTTCCATAGTAGCCAAGGAATTGCTGCCAAGACCATCTTAGTTGACAAAGTCCCTTTCTGAATCGAGTTCACTCCTCATTTCAGTCCTGTAACACTCAACCAGATTAACTTACCGTTCCAGCCATGTCTATCTCATGAGATATAAATCTTTACCCAATGATTTGTAGGGAGATATAGGTCCCATCCATCTCATAATGAAATCATTCTTACTTGTGCCACAAAATAAACAAACATCAATCATAATAACCCAATAAATAAAATGGGTTTCATAAACATCATCCCATCATCACATAATCCATATAAAAGAAATGGATATCATTTCATAATAAGAAAAGTGAAACCAAGTAAACCATAGAGACATGATACTTGAAACATACACATATTAAATAATGTCATCTTAGTTGAAAAATGCGTTTTGATAAAACACTTGAAATGAATTTTTGAGGAAAATATCCTTTCTTCTTCAAAATAATTTTCTTTCGACAAAATGTAATGAAATTTTAAAAGAAAAGGATTTTTTTGAAAATAGTCATGAAATATTTTGGAGGAAGCTTCATGAAAATAAGGCTTTATAAAACCGTAAAAATCTATTCATGCTGTATAAGTTAAAAAACACTATTCTCGTACTTTTTCTGGAAAAGTCAAAAAGTACCTCGTAAAAGAAAGATTCCATACATACCATGTAGTAAGAGTAAAATATGGGTAAAAATGACATTAAAAATACATGATAAAAATTTTAGAAACAATGACATGGATGATAAATATAACCCCAGTAAATACTTACGAATAAACAATCTCGGATAAAAACGAGATTGAAAAAGTTATCCCTTACCTTAGGTCCGATATGCTTCGTATGGATCCAAACCTCCTGTATAATGATTTAAATAATGTCATTGACTTATTAAAAAATCATATTAATTGTTATGATATCATATATGTTTCACTTATGACTTTATATTACTCGTTGTTTTGTAAATTCCATGTTAAAGCAGCGTTTTGGGTAAAATCATTTCATTTATCGTATGTGTTTCAACTTGTTGTTCTTGATATTATTACTTATATCATGATTTAAATACTTCCATAATGTAAAAAATGATTTATATATAATATATATTCATTATATACATATATATTATTGATCGATAAAAGGAATGAAATACACCGTTCATGGAGACGGTAGGCCGTACGTACGCATGAATACTGTTTTCGTTTCCTTATTGAATTGAATGAAACTAAACAGATGACATAAATATATATACATAAATCCAATAGCATTATTATTTCATATATTTCATTATTATTCATTATTTAAACTTTATGATCATTCATGTATGGTCAACATGGAGAATCAATCTTATCGCGTCGTGGAGACGGTAGTCCGTACGTACGCACAAGTGATGATATCTTTCCCATAATTATTGAATAGAATTGGAGTGGATGGTATAATATATCAGAATCAGTATGATGTTATAATAACCATATATAGTTATTCTTTACACCATTATACCCATCCATGTAAGGTGTTGGTGGAAAAACAGAGTACACCACGGTGTGGAGACAGTATTCCGTATGTATGCACACAAAGTGATTTTGTTTTCCGTAGGATGGATAAAAGGTGAAATAGGGTTGTTTCATATTTATAATAACATATCAGTATATGAGGGATACTGATTTTATTACTTCATAATGAAAAAACTAAAGAATAGGGAGAAGAAGAAGAATGGAAGTTGAAGAAAACGGTAGAAGGTATTACCTCTTTCTGGAAGTGCCTCCTTTAAACTTTCTCTTAGGGCACTAGAGTTGGTCTTTTGAGAAGACCATGAACTCTAGTAGGTTTCTAAGGAATTGGGGAAGTAGAATGGTAAGGGTTTGGCTGAGCATGAAGTCTCAAAGTGGTGTGAGGATGAGAGGGAGGAGATGCCCTTTTATAAGGGAGGAGAGGGGAACCTTTGGAAATATAAGATATATTAGTTTATATTAAATCCCGACCCCACTTAAAAATTTCCATAATGACTCATATCAAAATATTAGACGAGATAGGGTTGTAATCACACCAAAAAATAAAATTTAGACATGTTAGAAATCTATTTTAATCATTATCAACTTGATTTATCCTTATTTATCAATTTAATTTTATTTGTTGTAATAATATTCTAAATTTTAAATTATTATAAATAATTACATATGTGTTGTGAATTTTCCATAATTTGACACTTTATGAAATTTTAGACAATATAAATATAAATTTATAATTTTTAAATATTTTTGTGATTTTTAAACAATTTTATAATATGTTATTTTTATAAAATAATAATAGTGTCAATTTTGACACAATTAATTTATTTGAATTTAAATAAACAATATACAGAAGATATGTTCGAACTAAAAGATTTAATAGATTCATGAAATGTCATATTTATCTAGAAAATTAGTGGAGCACATTAAATAGTTAATATAATATTTATTTTAATATTTTTAAAACCATTTATTTGATATTTCTCTTAATAAAATAATTTCAACAACACTATTATGTCACCTTTAATGATAATTATCTAATCCCTAAAAATTCTAAATAAATTCATATGATGTAGATACTTTTATTAGCCTTTTGGAGACTATTTATATACGAATTTTCATGAAGTTTATCACTAAACTAAAATCATTATACTTATATGATTTAAGAAAGTGACAATAATCTGACCCTTAGGTGATATTGGTCTACCTTTAGTCATCCAATAGGATTTTGGAAGGTGTTAGGGTAATTTTATAATCTTATATTTACCCTTAATTACCGATTTACTTTTAACTATGGTAAATAAAATTTACCATAGTTACTATTCATAATGCCCAAAAATAAAAAGTAGCATATTAACATAATTTGGAACCACTAATTCCAAATATGGAATCCATTTTTCAAAATTCAAAACACATAAGTTGCAGTAATTAATTTAAAATTAATCCCGTTGTTAAGAAAATGGGTTTTAGAAGTTAAAACATTGCCAAAGATTGAAATGTTTTTACCTATGAATTTAATGTGAAATTAATGCTAATGACATACATTATATTAAATGGTAAAAATAAATTCTATTTATACTTTAAAACCATTCAATATTATAATTTAACTATATAAATTATTACGATGAAAAAATTTGTTTTTAATTAAAATACAATGTGTTTTTACTATTCATTAAAATATGAAAGTTATCAGAAAAATATCAAAACTTTACCCAATGTAAATTTTTATATCCTGATTCAAAATAAGAAGTTTATTTTTTAAAATTGTACTTATAAAAATGTCATAAACTAGATTTAATGTTGGTGCACCATTAAAAGGCCGCAAAACTACATTTTTTGAAAAATACTTATTTTACCTGAATTTTTTTTGTTCACATAAAATATTTTAGAAAATTTATAAGATGAATAATAATGTTATAAAATTAAAAATTTAGTTAATACTATTCATAATGGCTAGTCCATAATAATATTATAAAAATATATTGTCGTTTAGTGAAACTTGGTATTGCGTACAACACACGCTATCGAGGAAGGTCGCGATTGCGTGTAATGCAAGCCAAGTCAGGGTTGCGTGTTGTCCAAGACTCCTTGGTTGTTTCGTATAACATAATCCAACCATATTTCATTTATACATTGAATATATATATATATATACACTCAATGTTGCATAGAATGACTATTGTAAAATGTACTTGAAATTGTGGGTAACAGAATCTAAGAATACTGTTGCGTATACTTCAAGCTAATACAGTGTGGTGTATATCACAAGATAATATTGTTGTAGCATAAAACACATGACATCAAATAAATTAAAAAGAATACTTATCATAAAATATTGGGTTGTTACAATAAATGACCAAACATAAATTAATTCCCAACCTGATAACAACTATAATTAATGAGCGTTGAGAGATCCCATCTCCTGCTATCTAAGGCCAACTGCTATATACAGTCAAAATACCCAAGTAGCACTAAGATTCACCATAATCACCATTGATCTGTTCTTCATATACATAATACATGTCACATATGGGAAAATCCCATACATAGGTGAGTATATACATACCCAATGGGATAAATAGAAAAATTAAAATGGAATCATATAGAGATACAAGAAAGGTCATCTCAGCCTCAAGAAAGAGAGAAATGAAACCCAATACATATATTTGTGGCCATAAAAAACCTAGAAAATAGAGAAAGAGGACCTCCACCTTAGATCCTATCCAAAGTTTATAAGTATATCTATATATAAAAAATTCCATCACTAAACCCCAATATCAATTAATACTTCAGAAGAATATGTGTGGAGGAGCACACTCCTCACTACCACGCTCCACAGTTGAGGGAGCCACAATTATCGTGGAAGACCCACACCCTGCTAGAGCTCAAATATGGGGGAGTATCACTACATAGATAGAGGAAACATGCATAGTGTAGGGTAGTACCATCTTTATCTATATAAAGTGTATGGGGATCCCATGCCCTAGTGTGAAAGGGGAGTGTTGACCTTGACATCTCTTTGATGAACATGTCATGATCTCTTCCATCATTGTGTGTCACCTAAAGAAGATTCATGGTCATAACATATCATTGTGTATCTCATATTCCACAAATAAAACCATCATTATGTTTAACACATAAAAATACCACTACTGGAAAATGGGTCTATACCCACAGTTTTGGGAAAAACTATGGGTATAGACACCCCCTATACCCACAATTTTCACAAAACTATGGGTAGAAGTATATTATGGGAACCTATACCAATGGTTTTGGAACAACTATGGTTATAGTCCCCCCAATACCCATAGTTTAGGCCCAACTGTGGGTATAGACTCCTTTATAACCACATTTTGGTCTAAACTGTGAGTATAGGTTTCCTTTGAAGACCTATACCCATGGTTCTGACCAAACCGTGGGTATTTGGTTGATTTTTGAGATCTATAACCATGGTTTTCATAGAACTGTGGGTATATGGTTCGTTTTTAGGGACTTATTCCCAAATATTTCCAAAACTGTGGGTATTTCTTTTCTGTGCTTTGGTAGGAAAGTGTTTTTCCTGCAGGACAAAAAATATTTTTAATGGGGAGACCTATATCCATAGTTCATGAAAATAATAGGTATATATGTCACATATACCCACGGTTATATTGAACTGTGGGTATAGTGTCCCTTATGATTTGAATTTGAAAAAATATATATAATATAATATGTATATTTATACACATAAGTCACATAGATGGGTTGGTGAGGTGTTGTTCGTTGTTGGGCGAGATCGTGGGATCAAAACTCGAGAACATGAATTTTTCTATACGGACAATTCAGATTAATATATTTAAATAAATGAACATATATATTAATATAAGTTATGCAGTATTAGTGTTTACACGCTCCGTGTTGAAAGTCCTCTCGTGGGTTCTAGACTCGCTAAAGCATTTTTTTCTATACAGATAGTTGGAAATAATATATTTTTGTAAATGTACATGTATATATACATAAGTTACGTATCTTGGTTGGTGAGGCGATTATTTTTTTTGATTAGGAGGACTCTGGATCGATAATTTCTAGAGTATTTATTATAATATTGTCTTTTGATATTAATATATATATTAAATGGGTTGGTTATATATCAACTTAAGCATGCTAGCCTAATTGGTGAGGCCCTGGGTATTTTAAGGGGAGGTCATGGGATAAAACATTGGACCCTGTTTTTAATAAAGACCCCTGAAATTAATATATATAAGTAAATGCACTTACATATATTAATATTTTTAATAGTTAAATTGGGTAGATTCATGGTATAAGTGGAGCTTATCGTGGGAGTGAAACCAATGGACGTCGTTTTTCATTTTTCATAAAATTTATACACATGATTATGGAACTGTGGGTATAGGATGTTATTTAATATTTTTAGCCATAGTTCTAAAATAGTGGTTATAAGGCTATTATGTTATGGCAAAAATATATATCACCGGTTTGAAAAATCATGGGTATAGGCCTTAGAGCTATACTGATGCCCTAGTTACCTACGGTTCCCAAAATAGTGGGTATAGCCTATAACCATAGTTATGGGGGGCTATACCTATGGTTTTAAACTGTTGGTATAGGTCATTTTCTAGTTGTGTACTTATTATAGGCTACTCAAAAGCTAAAATCTGAGTCCAAGTGAAATAGATACAAGAGGAAGAAGTCTAAGGAGGGAATACACGATGTGTATGGGGGTCCACATGACATGTGACCCCACCCCGTTTCCTATTTTTTTATCCTATAGAAGCATCTTTGAATCTATTTAAATTCAAATTGTGTGTATATGTGTTTCACACTATCTCTTAACTACTTGGGGAATTTCTTTGTACAACTAGATGTGCTCGGTCACCAGGTTATGTACATGGCCATGCTTCGGTTTCGGCCAATGAATGTCTACTACCAAAGCATAAAGTATGTTTTTACATATGGGGTCTTGGGATTGTGCTATCTGGAGCATGTATTGGACACTTTGGGAGGGTCACATGGCATGTGGGCCTGTCCACATGGTCTGTGATCCTTAACATGGCCGAAAACTTTAGCTTTTGTGAAATTTTAAGAACACCTCATGCGTTCTTTCACACTACACGGTGTATAGTCACATTTTTCATAGGATCCTAAAATTAATATTTTTTCTATTAGGTATACACCCTTAACCATGATTTACAATATCTTATAACCCAAAATCAATGGAAAACACATCCCACCATTGATTCCTGACCTATGATGGCTGGAAATAAAAATCTAGTGATCCATTTGAAACCGTCGCACGTCCTGTGCGTATCCCTTCACCAATTTTCAGGTGTGGATCTAGTATCCATAATGTTTCTCTCAAAATCCATCCGGATATGTCTAAAAAACACAAATATATCATCCTTTCTCCAAATCACCATGAATTTGGGAGATAAATCACACTTGAACCCGACCTAGCAATGGATAATCGAAACCCCACGGTCCAATGATAAAGAACATGAAGAATAGGTAAGGGAAACGCATGAGAAAAAAAGGTAAATATGGAATGGGACAAAAATTATTGTATGCTTATCATAAATTGGGTAATACATGGTTATATAATGAAAAAAAATAAAAATAATAAAATGAATTATATCTTATACCGGGCTCATGCGAAGGGCATACAATCTCAAAATAAATAAAAGAGATGAAAATCCATGATTTTATAATTCCATAAAGTGGGTAGAAACTAAAATTAAAAAGTCCTACCTTGATTTGGATCACTTTTTCATGAATAACATGTTCTCTGGTGAAGTATATGTCTTAATAAATTCGTTACCTCTTGACTTACCTCGATCTGATCACCTATCATCCTCCATTCTCGATCTAACAGTGAAGAACAGTCAGAGATCCTCTCAATTCTCCAAGTTTTTATATAGACAAACCTATATAATTTATATAAGGATTTATTTATAGAGGTTAATAGATTTTGGGAATTAAAAATAAAATAAATAAATTTAACTATTAATTTTTAGTAAATGCACCTCCAATGACTACCTCAACTGGACATCCGATGTTGACCTACCTTAGGTTGCTCCTAGGGTAAAAATCATGTTATAGAATCAAACATGGTATCATATTACTAATACAAGAATACTTTTTATGAGATATTCCGCAATTTCTAGAAAACTACACGCACATGATATTAATATATTAAATACTATTTTATAATATTAATTTCAGGCTCACATGGCCTCAGAATCTAACAATGAATTAGAACCTAGCTCAAAAAATATTCCTTAATATATTTTTAATCCTTATAAGGAAAGAAACATGGTCACTACACTTTATTTACCTTCATTCCATTAAAATTGAAACTATCACATGTGTGTAACTATGAACTACTACCTCTATGGATGGCTTATTTTTTTTCATCCCCACATTACATTGATGGTTATGGAAATTGAGTTAAAGAAAACATATTATATTAATAACATGTCTAATAAATTATTAAGAAACTCTAAAAGTGATACAATATTTTTGAAATGTAATGTTATTACTCATTCAATCATTATAACACACTCTTTTTTGGGTCTTTTATACCACCTATAGTAAATATATTTTAATGTTTATGAAATTAAGGATTAAAGAATATAATATAATTAGGATAACATTTAATGTTGATTAATTTAATATTCATTCATAAATCTGATGTGGTATGATTCAAAAGTATATTTACTTATAAGTTCAATGTTTTTTTAATTTAACAGAACCCAAAGAATGGATTTTTTTATGTTTCGCGAGAACTTTCATTTTAAGTTTCATAGAAGGAATATTGGATTACATAACTATATAAAACATATGAATTAAATTATCATGAAAATTCTAGACATGATGAAACTATTCTATAAGTCCCTTGACTATGTTCAATGTACCAGAGAAGTTTTGTAATAATTGACCATACAACCCTGAACAACCAAGTAGAGCGATAACCATACAATAGATGAATCAAACATGATAGTAAATGGAACATAATATATGATATATACCTAAAAATGGTTCTAAAGGAAGTATTTAATGAACTTAATTTGGTTATTCAAGATTCTATATGTATGCACCAAGAAATTATAGACTTTAGGTAAGAGGATTCCTAATAGTATTTCCATTCATTGTATTATACCCTTTCTTTATTGAGTATGTTATGCCAAGAACATGAGAATTGCGAACTATGATTATTTTATATTGTATTTTTAATTATTTTATGTGGATTTTAATTTACTTTTCATAATATCTTCCTTAAATGATCCTTACATCAAATTTCATGATCAAGGTAAGGGGTTCTTTATCTCAAAATTAATTCTTTGGGACATGACTTATATTATGGAATTATCTCCCATTATAAGGTTTATATACTTCCCATAGAAATTTTATATCATGAAACTCATTATAATAATGTTATTTTATTTTATTACTCAAGTTATATCATTCAAGGGCTATTTGATTTAAAAATATGAATGTGTGTTTTATTTAAAATCATTTCTTAAAAAGTTTTGAAGTCTTTCACCCATCCCTTTCTCTTACAAATCATTGTTTAAAAAATTAATTTAGAAATATTCCTATCTACTATTAAATGATTTATCATGTTCATTTTCATCTATGTTTTAATTTATTAAAAAAATTTATAAAGGAAAGTTTTTCGACTTATTCCATGTGGGTTATTTTTTACTTCCCTTACAAAAGTGGAAAAATTATATTTTTTAATGTTTACCAAAATACTGAAATTTGCCATCATTATAACCTTTAATCATATTCAATATTATTGTATAAGTTTTCATTATTTTTCAAAGAAAATCATATTTCCATTAATCTAAGAAATTATCATTTTTATATGTTACCAAATGAAACGTGTACTTCCTTTTATTTTCCAAATAAAAATTCAAATGATTTTATACAAGTTTTTTTTTCATCTCTGTTAAAATTGTATCATTATTTTTATGATTCAATAAGTACATGTTCTATTGATACCATCAAACTTCTTTTCCTGAATGGTTTATGATATTTTTTAAGTAAATTATGTTGAAACCCATTTCTTCTCCATATTTTTATTAATCTATAGAGTGTTGAAAAATTGTATGTTCTTATGGAACACATATGAATGGTTTATCATTATGTGATAAGTGGGTTTTATACCCCTACAATGAATTGATTAATGTTTTATATATTTGGGGATCAAAAGGGTACATGAATGTTTAGCCCATGCTCAATGGTATATAGGTGGTTAACCAAAGCCCCAGAAGGTATACATGTGGTGAACCAAAGCCTAATGTGTGATGAATTTATTAGTGGGTAGCCTTGACATATGATCTCTATGCTTATATCACACTCTGAAGAATATGTTATGTTGAGTGGATTCTTTAATCACATTATGTTTTTATAATTACAAATTTTTTATTTTTTATTTCTTTTGAAGTATTAATACTTTGGATAGTGAATTTTTTAAATTATGTTTAATCCCGACCATATCATTATATTCCTTTCTTAAAATTTCTTTAGATTTCATGTTTTAATTTTATATAACATGTTATACAAGTTTTATTTTGAGTTCCTAGTATAAATAATAAATTTTGGATCTTAATATATCATTTAGATATGTTTTGTACTATTCGATTACATAAAAAATATTATAAACCAAATATACAATTCCATAACCATGTAGAAAAATGGTTATTCATGTAGCAGATTTTGAAATCCACAAATCAGATTTTCATAATCAAGTTCTCTCTATATTTTGACCATATCATGGGATACATAAATCCAAATTGTGTTATTAATTTTTTTCCTGAAATATAAGAATATTACATACATTTCATGAGAACAAATAAACATATGAATGAATATCTTTCATGTATGAAATTAGGTCTAAAACCAGTGTATGTTTTCTATATGAATTCTCATATTTTACAGAAATGTTTTGATTTTATTTTTTGAAGATTACATGAGTTATATATATACAATTAAAGTGATTATTTATTATTTATAAATAAAATGAAAATATGAAAATATAATTCAAAAGGGCCCAAAGATGATTCTTCCTTTTAGTATGTCCTTTTTAGGTATAAATTTTGAGAAATCAGTCTGTTTATAATTTTGTAAAATCAGTTACATGAGCAATTCCCACCTGTGAGAAATTTGGATACATGTGTAAATCACCTACATGATGAATTCTCCCACATAGTGAATCCCTTAAATTTATTTACCTATGTGATCAATTTTCTTACATATAGAAAAAATCTTACCTGAAAAACTCATATGTGAATATGGAAATGTAGGTTATTGAAATTTCTAAAGAAAATAATACTATGTTTTATGTTTTATTTCTAATTCCAATTTTTTTCATGTCTTTTCTTATTTTTAAATTTATTTATTGAATTCATATACTCATATTAATTTTTTGGAACCCATGATAAGTTTTTTATTATTATTTTAGACTTATTTGTATAAATATCGAAGGTTCTTGTATTTTCACACATGAAACTCACAACATGAAACTCTAAAATAAATTTTTATTATTTTATATGGTTTTCATCAATCTTATTTTTTTAAAATTAATATAACATGATATTAATATCATTAAAAAAAATTAATTTCTTTAATGTGGTGTAATTAATTATTTGATAATCTTCACATATTTACTTCTCATCTTAAATAGAATCTTTTTAAATTATATATTTCAAATTAAAACATGGGATTTTCATGGAATGTTTCATTGAACTATTATTATGAATCACATTTAAATTTTTTGATGGGTGATTTAAAATTGGTTTTAATTATTATTAATTTTTTTAAATATATTTTATTAGTAGTGTGATTATTATGAAATGATAATATATTTTCTCCCTCTCTGATAATATAGTTTTATCGCTTTTATTATTAAACCCAATTTCTTGAGATTGTATTCCAAATAGTTTTTTATTTATTATAATTGAGGATTATTGTAATACAGACCCTATTCAAAATAAAAAAAGACGATCTCATAGGTTCCTACTCTTGCGTAAATAAAGTTATCCAATGCTAAAATGTTTACATAAATTATGAAAAACTCTCAATAAGTGAGAAAATACTCTTTGTATTCATTCAACTTGAAGATAAATATTGTACCTTTTATTGAGTGCTCAGACTTTACCATTAAAATTCATAGAAAGGGTCTACATCAACTATTTCATCTACATCTTACTCTCTAAAACTCTAAATAAGTTTTGTAATTTTTGTATTTACTGCTTATGGGATGGGTATATTGTTCTTCACTTAATCATTTCTCTCATGGTTTATAAAAACTATAAAAATTAGTATTTGATACCTTACCAAAATTCAGTTCCTTGGTTTTTCATACCAGACCAAAAATTAGTACACTTAGGTTGGGGATGCTCCTCGTAGAAAGAACGTGTTTCTGCCTTGTCCCGCAAAAGGTTGTGTCCAGGTTTGTAGCTCCTCCTCACAAATTCCAATGTTGGTATTCATCCTCTATAAAAGTTAGGGGTTTAGATTTCTCCTGTTTAAATGTATCTCACTATATTATATTGGGTTCCATACTCCATTAGTTGGGGTGTAAAGAATGGGCTATGTCAATTAGACTAAAGTGTTATAAAAATTCCTTATGTTTACCTCTATAATTTCTTACATACATATTTCACACATCCTATATTCTATTTCTTATAAGAAAGAATAATTTAATAATTAAAACCACCAAATTCTTAAATTAATATTTAATAACTATAATAATTTTAATAAAGATCTATTACCCCCATTCCTTCACCAATCATCATATATAACCTAACATGTTATGATTTCTTGGATAATGACTGTTGGCTCTTGTGAATCATGTCTTATGATATGCCTACGGCTTATTCGAGGACTTGTAATATATGATTCATGATTCATGTATTGTTGGGTATGATTTCTTTATTTTATTATCAAGTAATTTTATAATGTTTTGATACCCATATTATCGTACTATTCTCACTTGTGATTTTTGATTGTTAATGTTAATATTTACCATTATATAGCATTTTACCTCACCCTTTATATGTTTTCACTTCCCCATGTCAGGGAATATGATTTTCAGTAAGATATTCCTTTAAGGATATCATATGTGGAGAATGTTGTGGGTTGTCCTGAAGACTTTATAAGAGATAATAAATTTTTAGAATAGGGAAAAAAATTCCCATTTAGAGGGAATTGAATGCATTTTGTTATGTAAAAGTGATTCCTAAATGTCTAAAATGCTAAACCTAAAAGGAATTATGTAGGAAAGAAAAACAATATTGGTTTTTGATATTGTAATTATAGATGGTAAAATTTAGTATTACTTTAGTTAAAATTAAATCCAGTATGTTAAGAATATGTTTTTAGCTCTAGATCCATGTGTATAGGTTTTGGGTATCTCAATTGGTATCATAGAAGTGTTTAGAAAAAATAATTGGTTAGGATGTTACCATATGATGATAATTTAAAAGGTATGAACATCATCTTGGTTTAATGAGATTAAGGTTTATCATAATTTCAAAATTATAGATACCACTCTTGACGTCTTAGGTTATTATATTTTTATATAGATAATAATATTTTATGGAAATGTTTATTATGTTATTGTAGAAACACATGTTTGAGGATTAGATAACACTTTGAGTTGGTATATTATTTGATACTAATGTAATTATGCTTAATTAGGTAAATGAGTATATTTATTTTTGGAATTTAATTTGATATGACATTGGGGGTTGAAATGAAATTTTATTTCAATGAAATTTTGGTTTGGTTAGATTAAAAAGTGTAAGGAAACTAAAACTAAAGTAACCTAGGTTGAACTAATGGTGAAATTGGTTGAATAGAAAGAATTATAGTATAAAATTATATATTCTTGAAGTAATTAATTGATAAGATATAATATTAAAATTAATATATTTGTTCACACTGATTTTATTGAGATATTATTTTTTTATTTCACTTGTTAACCTCCTTTGTATTATTAAGTGGATAGAATAAGATGGAATGAGGTTAATGATACGTGTGAATAACAATGTGATGATGGTCCTAATGAGCTACGTAACAAGGTAGGAGATGGAGTGGAAAATAATGGGTTTATTCCTAACCATATATCTTGAGTTATGATTAATAACTCTAAACTAAATGAATTTACAGAAAAATAGAATAAGATAAAAATGGATTTTCATACAATTTTAGGCAATAAAGACCATATATGAAAGAAGATTCCTTTTCCTACATATCAAGAATATGAGTACCCAAGTAAATTCCTCAAAGGAATGAAATGATGTTTTAGTTATTGAAATGGAGGCCATAGAGCAATAAACATTCTAGAAAAAATAAAGAGTTTTGTTAACACAACGAAGGTAAATGAAGTTCAACCTAATATAACACTAATAATTCAATGTTTTAAATATAGGGACTATAAAAAATATGAAAAAATAGAAAATACAATGGATGAAGAAGATATTAGACATAAATATATCCCTAATACAATGGATAAGGGGAAGTCTAATGCAATAACTACTATTGATGTGGGTTTTGACAATGAAGTGGTGTGACATATTCTCATCATCTACTCAAGAACTAATTTTTTTTTCCAGTTCTAACCGATGATTATGTATGTGATGTTTCCTAATAAAATAATGTTTCTACAAAAATGATTAGATAATTTATTATTGGAAAAAATTCATAGTGGTAAAATAATTTCATTCCATGTATATTAGTTCTCTCTAATAGAAGTATAATAAAATATACTTCTTGTAAATATTATTATTTATCCTTTAATAAAACTTTTATATGATTTTCTTCATGAATTTGATTACAATCCATATAGAATATATTAATTATGGGATAGAAAATTCACATGTCTTATCTCAAATTAACCCATGACCATCTATAAATGAAAATTTGACTACAAAATCTCTATAGAAAATAATTTCATTAAATGAGTCTTGACACCAAATAAAGAGGAGAATTTAGATGAAATGGCTATGAGAGAAATAAAATTTTTGGGGAATTGTTGTCATAAAAGGAAAATATGAGTTTTATAGTAATACCTAAGATAGTAAATTTGATGTCTCGTTAGGAATTATATCTTGAGTTTATATTAGGGAGTAGTAATAAAAATTGTGAGGACACAATTTATTTAAGGTTGTTGAATGTAACCCCTTGATATTTTATTATGTAATTTACTTTTAATTTATTTCAATAACTTTTTTTACATACAAAACCAAAAAAAATCAAAATATTGTAAAAATTTTAAGTATTAAATATTAATGTTATAATATAGATATTGAATTAGTGATTACAAACTGAAGTAACCACATTATGAAATATATAGAAATGTAATCAAGAAGTAGTAATATTCCTTATAAGGAACATATTTATGGTTTTGGAAAGGATGTGGTGTCATTTGGGTTTTCTTTAGACCAATAAAAAATGAACTTAAATAAGTATGGCTTGAGAGAAATCATCTACGGGTGAAGTTTAGGCTCATGGAAATCACTTTGAGACCCATGATTTTTGAACCACCACCCTCTAATTCCACTAATGCATATCATACCCTTAGATCATATGTGGAGGTTATGATGGAATTTTTAAGTAGAAATTAGGATTATATAAACAATACATCAATAATATAATAAATATTATTATTATTTATTATGTTACAATTTATGATTTTTTATAAAATGAACATTTCTTTTAAATATATTATTTTGATGAAGGATATCAATAAAATGTATTGATAAATATTCAAGTAATGACTAGTCAAATCAATTAAGAACAGACATGAAATAATTATGTAATTATAAGTAATAATAAATTTTTGGATCATATAATGGGTGATACACACTGAGATGTGGTAAGGGATGAATCAATATGTATAATTTGTTAAACTCCCCTTCAACACTCATGATTATAAAACACATTTCCCTTAGGATACCCACTTGTGAAAGAAGAAAAAAATTGACACAACATATTTCTTAACAAGGTTTTCATACATTAAAGATGAAAATGTCCCCACTATGTCATGATTATTATCCAACACACATAGATAACTTTTTATTATCAAAAGGAACATGAGAAAATGTATTACCTTGAACTTATACAGTAGGAGGGACTAACCGGTTACAAAAATCACATCAACAGAATGATTATTCCAGAATATGGAACATAATATGTCACATACATGACTTATTTTAAAGTTACATTTCATTTAATTTCGATTATTTCTTTGTTGTGTGGGTTTCCCTTGAATATTTTGAGGAAAGGATGAGTTTTCATGATTTGGGCCAAACCATGAGCCCATTTACAGATTTAAAAACCAATTTTGTTTCTTTTATAAATATTTACTTTTTCAACATTTGGCACCCATTCCACTTCTAAAATAGCAAAACCTGACCTATTAAAACCAAAATATCAATTTTAATCATTTAAAAACCCATTATCATGGTGGAAATGGGTTTTTTAATTAAGGAATAGGGCCATCCCGGAAACCTATTTCTAGTTTTAAAAAATAATATTGTTTATTTAATATCATATTGAATTTTTATGATTATTCCATGATTCCAAGTCTCACTCGAGACCACTGAATCTAGGGGTTCCCCCATTCTCTTTTCCCCCTCTTTGAAGCTTTTATGCATCACAACTTAGGGTAGAAATCTTAGGCTTTATCAAATCTTCCATATTTAAAGAGGTAATTTGTTTCTATAATAACTCCTTAAATTATTACTCTTTTTTCCCAATTTTAGTTCTCACATTACCTTCTCAGACTTATTCAAACCTCAATTATATTTTTTTCTATTTGGAAATTCATCTAATGGTGTATCTGAGGAGATATCTTCAAGATTTCTCAAGTAAGTGGGTCTCCATCATTCTTCCTCCCATTTGCTTAGGGTTTTTTCCTTTTGCATAGGGTTTCTTACCTTATTATTGAAGTTCCTAATTTCCAAAAAGTAGGGTTTCAAACCTAGGGATGGATCTTGAATTTATTGGTCTATTCTTTTGGTTTTAGGCTTGATCTAAATCCCTCGTGGTGCGGTGGTGGTGCGGTTGGATTTTCGCACAAATATTCAAGGGTTTTGATATTTTTGCTAGGTGATTCCAAGGGTAATCAATGCTAGATGAGTTAGATTTGCTGAATTTCTATTTTTATCACACTTATAATCCATTATCCTTGTTGTGAAATCTGGTTTTGGTGATGTTTTTTGAGAAAATGATTTTTAGGTACCAAATTGGTGTTAAATTGTGTGTTTTACATGTCTATTTTATGTTATGCCAAATGGGGTTGTTTTATAACTAATGTAATGGATTTATATAAATTTTTTGGTGCTTAAAATTATGTTTTGGTGAAAATGGGTATGCGCATGGTGTTCAAAGTGGTATTTTAAAGGGATTTTTCAAGAAGTACATTGTTAAAATTTGTGAAGTTTTTTATTTGAAATTCTAAAGGTTCTATTGTGTGGAGTAAGTGGGGAAAAGAATGTGTAGCTACTATTTTGAGTTTATTATGGCCAAAAAATGACGTGTTTATGTGATAATGGATTTTTGTATCATGAGAAAATGGGTTGAGAAGAAAGGGGGAAGCCCCAATATCTGGGAGGGCGTATATATACTAGTACGCTAGTGATCCAGATGGGTTTTGTCCCTGTTTCAATGAGAAAAATTGATAACAAAAACACTAAAAAACTATATTGATGATGATTAGGGACGAATAGGTTATAATTATATCCTCTAATAGTAGCTAATTTATTAGGAACGATTTTTCTATTGTTACTTTACACTAAGGTAAGAGGTACATGGGGCCCAAGACTACCTTGTGCCTAGGGGTGTTCCCAAGATTGGTGCTCGTGGACTCTTGTGTATTTATCTTTGGAATATAGTGGTTCTTATGGAAGATAAATTAGCTTAAATTTTATATTGAAATGATCTCATTCATGGATAATTTCCTTTGAAACCTGTTTACATTTAAAAGATTCATTCTTAGAAATTGTTTCAACCACTTTCTTCTTATCAAAATTGGCATGATTTTTATCTTGTATTGTTTACCCTATGGAATATATTGGTGGTAAAAATTTTGGATTAATATCACACCCTACTTACACCCCTTGTGATTAATTATAATTGTTCATGTTTGACATAATTAAAGGAAAGGCTTTGGGTGATGGATGTTCGGGGTGTTAGTTCCCATCCATGGTGCGACATTGTGGAGACGACTTGTGGGTGATGAACCCTTGTCATGTGGAGTCCTTGGGGATGTTTTGACGCTGTTTTTATGTGTATTTGGACCTCTTATTTTATGATTAAACATATGTATTAAGTTCTGGATTTTGTATAATCCTTGTTTGGTATGAATTTTTTCAGATTCGGTTTATCGATTGGTTTTGATGTTTTATGTTTCCGTATTCGAGTAAATTGTTCTCAAACCAAAATATATAATACCCAGGCACTTATTCCAGCCCGTGGGGATAGGGAACGCCCTTCAGGCCTTGTCATTGGCTGGGTTTGGCACAGTTTTTGATGGCGACCAGATTTGGTTCATGACAAAATGGTATCAGAAGAGGTTAATGTTTTTGGGTTTTATCATTATTTGGGGATGAGTCGGACTAGAAATGACATAGGACTGTTGAGAATTGTATTTTTTGTCATGAGTAGGGTTCTTGGCCTGCACCTATCTTGGTATACCTCGAGTCACCATGGGACATCGTAATTTTTTTTGACTTCACTTCTAGGTGGTATGTGTGGGCTGCAGACTACATGTGGACATCGGGAAGGGGTGAAGTAGTGGTTTATTTTATTGTTGTAATGTTTTTGGATTCACTAAATTTGATGATATTGATGGATTTTTTAGAACTATTGTACTGATTTTTTTTCTCTTGTGACTCTTTCCCTTGTAGCAACATGCCTCTCTAGAAAGATCCCATGCGCCCATGGGAGGAAAGCTGGAGAGAGTTCTCCCTCACCGCTTGATCATAGGTTAGTAGAGGATGTGGTTCAGGCTGTCCTGGCTCTAGGGAATGGAATGGATCATATTCAAGCTACTGTTATAGAGTATGGGACTTTTCCTAAGAAGGAAAAGGCCTAGGAGTTCCTGAAAAATACACTTCCTACTTTCTAAGGTATCATAGAACCCTAGGAAGCAGTGGAATGTCTAGAAAAGATCGAGCACATGTTTTAGTTCCTAGACACAACTGAGGAGGTCAGGGTGAAGTGTGCCTCTTTTCTATTAGAGGGCCCCTACCATAGGTGGTGGGAATCAGTACTTCAAACTGGTAAGAATGAGCAGATGAATTTGGGAGATTTCAGGGCTGTCTTCAATTAACAATATTGCCCTGAAGTCATGGCTTATGCTATATCCCGAGAGTTCATAGATCTTGTTCAGGGGGATCTTTTGTGATTAAGTACACCAACGGTTCACTGATATGGTTCGATATGCTCCTGAAATCATCTTTAATGAGCGAGCGAAGGCCCAGTGGTTTGAGAAAGGCTTAAGACCAGAGATATACTCCCATGCCTTCTTGTTTAATATGAGGACTTATGCTGAGGTGGTTGATTGGGTGTGCATGGTTGAGATTTACAGGAAAGGTAGGTCTAGTTTCTCTAGGAAAATGTCATTAGTAGGCTGTGGTAACTTTTAAGAGAAGAAAAGGAAGTGGGGGGAGGAGGGGAAGAAGGGAGGTGGTAGTTCGACCCGCTCTTCCAGACAATTTTCATAAGTGGATTCTGATGCGAGATCGATTATCTACCTCCATTGTGGGAGGTCTGGGAACATCCAACCAGCATTCCCATTTTCTCTGAATCCCTATTATCAATGTGGAAGTATGGGTCACATGGTGCACTTTTGGGTGGTGGAACGTCCCTTTTAGAGTGGGTCAGGATCAGTGCTTCAAGTGGAGTTCCGGCTCAGTTAGAGATGTCAAGGACATGAGGATCTTGTTTTGATGGTCATGGGGGTAGGGCTAGGTCATCTTCTAGGTAGTTCCAGTTTAGGGCACGGAAACAGTCTAGCGGGCATCGTCAAGAAGAGACCAGGCATCTCCATGCAGTGGATCAGGCAGTAGTAGGATTAGAGGCGAGACCGTCAACAGTTTGAGGTACTGTTATTATTTAATATTATATAGCTGCTTCTCTTTTTGATACTGATTCGTTTGTTTGATTCATTTCTTCCCATTTTGTGGACAAAATAAATTTTCTAACCGATTTGTTGTCTTTTACGATGGATTTGGTTACGCTGTTGGGAAAGAAGAGGGATTAAGGTCTCAGGTGCCCATCGTGTGCACTTTCCGTGTTAAGGGTTGAGATGGAGTGGGACCTCTTGGTCTTCTATATAGAACTATTTAACATAATACTTGACATGTATTTGATAGTACACTTCCAGGAACACATATATTGCTATGTGAGGCGGGTGAGTTTCATGGAACCTGATTGGAGTCGTCAGGTTTTTTGTGGGGAATGGGATCCTTGGTCGAGTCATACGGGGCCTATAGTCCCAGAGTTAGGAGATATTGTTTTTTAGTTATTTTCGTTTGTGATAGAGGATGATGGTCATGAATTTTATGGTGGACTAACTCATGTAGTTAATAGCTTTCTAAGTGTATTTCTAGATTATTTTTATGGTTTCCCCTATATCAGGATGTGGAGTTCTCGATTAATCTGGCACCAGGAACAAAAAGGATATCTCTTCCCCCATATCAAATGGCCCCCACTGAGCTGAGGGAATTAAAGATACATATGTACACCTTATAATCAAAATTATTCATTCACCCAAGCGTCTATCCTTAGGCCACTTCTGTGTTGTTTGTAAAAAAGGCTAACAAATTTCTCTGTTTGTGCATTGACTACCGGAAGCTGAATAAGGTAACAATCAAGAAAAAATACCCCTTTCCTTGAATAGATGACTTCTTTGATCATTTGAATGGGTAAGGTGGTTTTCAAAAATCTACTTGTGTTTGGTCAATCATCAAACTAGGTTGAAAGAGGCAGATATCGCAAAGGCAACCTTTCGAAGCAGGTACGACCTCTTAGAGTACTTGATCGTGCCCTTTAGATTGACCAATGCTCTAACGGTCTTTATGGAACTCATGAATAGGGTGTTCCATCAGTATCTCAATTATTTTGTCTTGTTATTTTTGGATGGAATCCTAGTTTATTCAGTATCCTAGGAGGAGCATGATCATCACTTTCAGATCATTCTAGGCACTTTGTGAGAGCATCTCTTTTACGAATAGTTGTCCAAGTGAACTTTTTGGATCAGGGAGGTGAAGTTTATAGGGAATGAAATCTTATAGAAGGGGGTTTTGGTGGACCTTGATAATATCAGTGTAGTTATGTCATGGGAGAAACTGAAGAACATGTTCGATATTCAGTGTTTCATCGTCCTGACTGGTTATTACAGGTGGGGTTTTCAGGATTTCTCTCAGCTTGCTTCACCAATAACCATGCTCACTCGAAAAGGGGTGAAGTTTATATGGGGCCCAGAATGTTTGGGATCCTTAGAGGAGCTGAAGCGGCGGTTGGATACCGCCCATGTTCTAATTTTACTAGAGGCTGGAAAGGGGTATCTGGTGTATTGTGACAATTCTGGTATGGGTCTCGGGTGTGTTCTTATGCAGGTTGATCATGTGGTGGCATATGGATCTCACAAACTCCAACCACACAAAATGAAGTACTCAACCCATGACTTGGATTTAGAATCTATGATGCATTATTTGAAGACATGGAGTCACTATCTCTTTGGGGAGAAGTTTTTGGTCTACTCTGATCACAAAATATTGGCCTATATCTTCTCATTGAAGGACCACAACATGAGGTAGTATCGTTGGATTGAGTACATGGAGGGGTTTGACATAAACATCATCTATACTCCAGGAAAGGGTAATGTGGTGGTGGATTATTTGAGTAAAATAGTACAGGTGAAATTCTTGAGGAAGTCCAGTGATGAGTGGACTTTGATGGGGATCTTTGCTCAGATGCATGTGGAGATGAAGGAGCACAATGGAGGTGAGTTCTTGGAAAGAATTCAGTTGAATCCTTCTCTCTTGGAGTTCATTCAGCAGGAACAACCAAGTGATGATATTTGTCAGTGGTAAAATAAGTTCCTTCATGGTGGGGAGACGTCTTATGATTGATCATCATCTCCCAAGGGAATCTTGTGCATCAAGGGCTGTTCAGTAGTGACATTGTCTCTACGGAAGGTGGTGATGTAGGAAATCCACCAGTCTCAGTGGTATATCCATCCAGATTCCACCAAGATGTATTATTATGTTTGTCGGTAGTTCTGGTGACCTGGTATGAGATTATACATTGCGGAATTTGTGTCGAGATGCTACACATGCCAGCAGGTGAAAGCAGAGCACCAAAATCCCTCTGGTCTTCTCTAGCCGTTACCCATTCCTACCTAAAAGTGGGAAGAGGTTTCCATATGGACTTCATTGTTGTATTGTCTCGTACACCTCGGGGTAAGAATGCCATTTGGGTGGTGATTGATCTTCTGACCAAATCAGCCCACTTCATTCCGATCAGAGATACAACTAATGTTGACGAGTTAGGCCATTTGTATCTTCTTGAGGTGGTAAGGATCCATGGTGTTCCATCAGTAGTTGTCTCATATAGATACAATCGTTTCAATTCTCGGTTTTGGGACGACCTTCATAAGTCCTTGGGGTATCAAATGAAGATGATCACAACATATCATCCTCAAACGGATGGTCAGACAGAGGGGGCACATCAGATTTTTGAGGACATGCTCCATGAATGTGCAATGGAATTTGGAGGTTCTTGGGATAGCCATTTGGGATTGGTTGAGTTTTCTTATAATAATAGTTACCAATCCTCGATTCGAATGGTGCCTTTTAAGGATATCTATGGTCAGACTTGTCAGTCCCCCCTGTGTTGGGATGAGGTAGGTGTGGCCTCACTGCTTAGGATGAGTTTGGTGTAGAAGAAATCTGAGAAGATCAAGTTGATCAAGTAGCACGTATTGACAACTCAGAGTTTCCATAAATCATATGCTAAGAAGAGGAATCAAGACCTAGAGTTTTCTATGGGTGATAGAGTATTCTTAAAAGTGGCCCCTCGTCTCAGCCATCATCAATTTGGAAAGCAATGGAAGATGACATATCTGTATGTCGGACCTTTTGAGATCACCAAGCATATTGGAAAGTTGGAGTACAGGTTGGCCTTACCTTATCAGTTGAAATCCATCAATTACGGCTTCCATGTATCCCAATTGAATAAATACAACCTGAATCGATCCCATATACTAAATTGGGAGGAGTTGGATATAAAGACTGATTTATCTATTTTCTAGCGGCCGATGCGAATAGTGGACTTCTAGAAAAAGGTGATTCAGGGAAAGTCTATTCCACTGGTCCTTGTTCTTTGAAATCATGGGAATGAGACACATGAGACTTGGGAGCGGAAGTTGTTGGTTGAGAAGGAGTACCCATTCTTATTTTTTGATCAAGATTCAGGTTGAATTTCTGGGGAGGAAAGATTTTCATGGTGGGGAGAATTTCAAATCCATGACTTATTTTAAAGGTACATTTAATTTAATTTCCATTATTTCTTTGATGTCGGGGTTTCCCTAGCATTTTTTGAGGAAATGACGAGTTTTCATGATTTGGGCCAAACTGTGAGCCCATTTCCAGATTTAAAAACCAATTTTTTTTCTTTTATAAATCTTTAATTTTCCAACATTTTACAGAAATTCTACTTCCAAAATGGACAACCTGACCTATTAACACCACAATATCAATTTCAATACTTTACGAATCCATTATCATAGTGGATTTGTTTTTTAATTAAGGAATTGTGCCATCCCAGAAGCCCATTTCAAGTTTTACAAAAAAAGTTTGTTTATTTAATACCTTATTAAATTTTTATGAATTTTCACTGATTATAAGTCTCACCAAATCTTACTGAACACAAGAGATCCCCGATCCTATTTCCTCCATCTTTGGAGCTCGTATGCATCATGATCTAGGGAAGAAAATATTAAGCTTTCTGAAATCGTCAGGATTTTAAGAGGTAACTTGTTTCCTTCATAACTCCTTAAATTATTAATATTTCCCTCATTTTAGTTCTCAGATGACCTTATTAGACTTATTCGACCCTCAAATTTATTTTTGGCTATTTGGAAATTCAGATACTGGTGTATTTGAAGATATTTCTTCAAGATCTCTAAAGTAAGTGGGTCTCTTTCATTCTTCCTCCCATTTGATTAGGGGTTTTTTTCCTTTTTCATAGGATTTATTCCCTTATTATTGAAGTTACTAATTTCCAGAAACTAGGGTTTCAACCCTAGGTTTTATCCTGAATTTTTTGGTCTATTATTTTGGTTTTAGTCTTGATCTAAGTCCCTCGTGGTTCGGCTGTGGTGCAGTTGAATTTTCACAAAAATATTCAAGGGTTTTTATATTTATAGTAGGTGATTCCATGGGTAATCAATGATAGATGATTTATATTTTATGAATTTATATTTTTATCACACTTATCATCCATTATCCTTACTGCGAAATCTGGTGTTGGTTATGTTTGTTGAGAAAATGATTTTTGGGTACCAAATTGGTGTTAAATTGGGTGTTTTACTTGTCGATTTTATGTTATGACAAATTTGGTTGTTTCATAACCCATGTAATGGGTTTATGGAAATGTTTTTGGTGCCTAGAATTCTATTTGGTGAATATGGGTATTACCATGGTGTTAAAAGTGGGACTTTAAAGGGATTTTGTGTGAACGACATTGTTAAATTTTTATGAAGTTGTTTATTTGAAATTCTAAAGGCTTTAGTGAGTGGTGTAAGTGGTGATAAGAATGTGTAGCTATTATTTTGAGTTTATTATGACAATAAATGATGTTTTTATGTGATAATGAATTTTTTTATCATGATATAATGGTTTGAGCACCAAGGGGGAATCCTAGGTATCTTGGAGGACAGATATGTACTAGTACTCTAGTGATCTGGATGGGTTTTGTACTTATTTCACTGAGAAAAATGGATAAAAAAACACTAACATAACTATATTGATGATTATTGGGGACCAATATGTTAGGTCATGTCCCCTACTAGTTTCTCTTTCATGAGTACATATTTTTCTATGGTTACTTTACACCTAGGTATGAGGTACATGGGGCTCGAGACTACCTAGTTCCTGGGGGTGTTCCTGAGATTGGTGATCATTGAATCTGGTGTATTTATCTTTGGAATATAGTGGGGTTTTCTATAAAATACAGTATACTACATGTTATATTTAAATTTTCTCATTCATGTATAATTCCCTTTGAAAACTATTGACATTTAAAAGATTCATTCTTAGAAATTGTTTCCACCACTTTATGCTTATCAAAATTGGCATGCATTTTATCCTGTAGTGTTTACCCTATGAAATATCTTGGTGTTATACTATTGGGATTAGGCTCAAAACATACTTACAAACCTTGGGTATATGTATAATTGGTCATTTTTGACATAGGTAAAGGAAAGTATTTGGGTGATGGCGGTTTGGGGTGTTAGTTCCCATCCATGGTGCGGTGTTGTGGAGACGACTTGTGGGTGATGACCCCTTGTCTTGTGGAGTCCTTGGGGATGTTTTGCTACAATTTTCATGTGTCTTTGGAACTCTAATTATATGTTTAAACATATATATTATGTTTTGGATTTTTTATAATCTCCGTTTGGTATGAATTTGTCTTTCCTTACTCACTTAGGCAAAAGAAAAATTTTATCCCAACATTGAAGAGTTTGTCTCGAAAATCCTCCCGCTATTAGAAGAGGAAGAAGATGAAGATGATGATGAAGAAGAAAAATAAGGATAAGAATACCTCAAAGATGCCCCTCCTACATTTCAATAAGGTATCTCTCCCATAATATATTAACTTAATGAGATTAACCTGGGTAATAAAGATGACCCGTGGCCCACTATAATCAGTATGGATATTCCTATTGAGGATTAGGAAGCATATTCCTCATTCCTAAGACAGAATCAAGATGTGTTTTCCTAGAACTACACAAAAATACCAGGCCTTGATTTAAAGGTTTCCACCCGTAAACTTGGTTTACCAAAAGATCATCGGGGCTACAAGAAAGGCTGCTAGGAAGACCCACCTGACACAAGCTACCAAAATAGGGGCTGAAATTGACAAGAAGATCAGAGCCAAATTCATAAAAGAAGCCCAGTATCCGATCTGGCTGGAAAACATAGTGCCAGTCAAAAATAAGAACAGAAATATTAGAATCCACATCGAATTTAGGGAACTTAATAAACATAGCCTGAAAAAATATTTCCTAGTCCAAATAACATAATTTTTAATCGATGAAACCACTAGATATGATGCCCTCTCCTTCATGGAATGATATTCTGGATATAATAAAATTTGGATGGACCAGGGATATGAAGAAACTATTTCTTTTAATTCCACTTAGGGAGTGTTCTATTATAAGGTGATGTACGTTGGTCTAAAAAATGATGGTGCCACATATAAAAGCACCATGCATCAGTTTACCAAGCCCTTCATGTGAAAATTTGTCGAGTGTTATGTCGATGATCTGGTGGTTACATCACGATAGCACTCAAGCCACCTGGCTCATCTTGAATCTGTCTTCAACAAACCGTGACAACACAGTTTAAAGATGAATCCCCTAAAGTGTGCCTTCGGCGTTACCTCTAAGAAATTACTCGACTCCTTCATATTCCATAGAGACATAGAATTCGACCCTAAGAAGAAAAAATCCATCCTTAGCATGTTCCGACCTCACAACCTCACTAAATTGAGAGGTACCTAGGGGAACCTCACCTATATCTGGTGCTTTATAGCCAAACTGGTAGGTAAATGTTTACCTTTCACCAAGATAATGAAGAAAGTGGTTATGTATGAGTGTTATAATGATTGACAAGAAGCGTTTGAAAATCTAAAATGATATCTCCTAACCCCACCGGTGTTGATGCCTCTAGTTGAGAGGATACCACTCAGTTCTTACGTAACCACCCTAGAACCATCATTAGGCGCCTTCCTCACACAGAAGAATGATTTAGTAAGTGAGAACAACCTCTATTTTCTCATCCAAATAATTATTTATTTTGAAACTTGATATTCAAAAATTTAAAAAAACTGGTTAGCCCTAATCTTCACGGTTTAGAAACATAGGCATTACCTGCAGCACCATGAAGTCCATATGGTCTCCCACTAGAACCCGCCCAAATATATCCTCAATCGTCCCTTTCTAACAAGATTACTGTCACAATGGGTGGTCATCTTACAATAGTTTCGCATATGGTATGTACCCTAGAAGTCAATAAAAGGCCAGGTGTTAACAGACTTCCTAGCAGAGAACCTCTTGAAGAAACAACATCATTGGATGCTGAACTCTCAGATGAAGAAGTGTTATATGTCCATGAGGACCCCCGGACATTGGATATGTACTTCGATGGTGCTTTGAGAATCTTGACAGGGAGAATAATGGAGGATCCCAAGATCATAAAAGTGGGGATGGATGTTATACTCGTATCCCCCAAAAATGTCATCTTGTCTTAATCTTTCCTTCCCTTGGAAGGGTGTACAAATACTGAAGTAGAATATCATGCTCTCATTGTGGGCCTGGAACTAGAACTCCATGTACGATACAATCACTTGAAGATAAAAGGTGATTCAGAGCTAGTTATCAAGTAGGTCAATGGTGATTATGCCATTAAAAAAGAATTATTGCCCCCTTGATGAACCATGTTCGAGAACTGATGGAAAATTCCTATCAAAACCCCTGTTTACCTATGTCCCCTAGTCAAAAAATTCACTAGGCAATACTTTGGAAAATATAGCCATAAGCTTGGCTGATCCAGACTGGGATGAAATAGTTATTAGTATTTCCCATTGCCAGAGGGTCTCGCCATTTATCCAGAAAAATATGGAAAAAATTTATGAAATTAGCACAATTTCTAACCCTTATGGTCACACCACTGGATGGATGATTCCCATTGAAAATTACATTCACAAGGGGGAAATCCCACCAGATAGGACTGGAAGGGAATATGTCCGAAGATCGGAATTCAACTTTTTCTTGTACAATGGGGTAAACCAAGAAAAGGTTCTCTATAAACGAGGCCTTGACAGAGTCCTTCTCAGGTGCATTGATGGAGAAGAGACAACTGCCTTCATGAAATAAGTGCACGTAGAAGCTTGTGGAGCACACCAATCCGGAACCAAGCTCTCTCATCCAATATGAAGGCTCAGGTACTACTATCCCACTATGATATAGGATTTTTCCATATTTTCCAAGAAGTACCATTCCTACCAAGTTCATCCCAATTTTCATCACCGAACCTTAGAGTTACATCATACAACTATGTACTCCTGGCCATTCGCCACCTGAGGGTGGATGTTTTGGTACCATATCCCCCTGCCATATCCAGACAATTCATGTTCATACTCATAGAGACTTACTTATTTTACAAATGGGAAGATTCCATACCCCTTAAAGAAGTCAGAGTGAAATAAAATCATTATATTTGTTAAGGAAAACATCTTTACCAGAATTTTTATCCCTCATACAATACTAATAGACAATGGAACCAACTTCTACTCTGCTGAGTTGGACAAGTTATACCAGGAGTATGGAATCAAATCCAACCATTCATCCCACTACCACGCAGCGACCAATAGGAAGAAAGAGGATTTCAACGAGACTCTATCTAACATACTCCAAAATTTGGTATATACAGATAAGAAATCATGGACATAAAATCTCCTTCATGCTTCATGGGCTTACCAAACCACAACCCGCACTGCCACCCAAGCAACCCCATATTCACTTGTATTTGTGGTAGAGGTGGTTTTGCCTATCTAAATTCAAGTTCCATCACTTCGTGTGGCCATTTACGATCAACTATCAGTGGAAGAGAAATCCAAGAGATGGTTTGATGAGTTGGAGTAGCTGGATGAAAATTTTTACACACATTGCACCATTTGGAAATTTATCAAAATTGAATCGAACAAGCCTTCAACAAGAAGGTTCACCTTTGATCTTTCCTCGAAGGAGAAATGGTGTTAGTACTCATAACCATGATGATATTTGGGGAGAAACCCCAAATCATGAACCAAAGTGGGAAGGACCATATTTCATACATAAGGTCTATTCTAATGGAGAATACACACTAATATCAATGGATAAACAACTCATCACATCTACTAAAAATGAAAAGTTTCTAAAGAAGTATTTCCCATAATAGCAACACCCAATGATGGTCCAAAATCTATGACCCTAAACTATGTGTTGTAGTACTGTAATGTGATGTTCCAAACTCTATGACCCTAAAATATGTTTTTAGTACTATAATGTGATGGTCCAAACTCTATGACCCTAAACTATGAGTTTTTGTACCATAAAAATGTAATGAACTCTATGACCCTAAACTATGTGTTGTAATACCATAATAATGATCCATACTCTATGACCCTAAATTAAGATTCATTTTCTTCTCCCTATGAAATTTAATTGTAAGGAACTCGTCCTTGAAACATGACATTAAACTGTGACTCATGTTGTCACTTCAGACATTAACTGCATAACAAAAAGTGTCCAAATTACATGATGATAAACAACATGATCTCTTAGAGAACTATGTATGGCTTGATTCCTACCCTTGCAAGACATGCAGTGATGCCTCGATCCTCGATCATGACCTAGCCCCCAACATAAAAAAAATACCTATATCATATTCTCTATCTCCCCACACTGTCAGGGGAAACCCTTGTCACTCCTTCTTTCTCACATCGAGTATAACTCACATGAGCTTAGAATCAATGGTAATGATTCCCTTACACAAAAAAATTGTATATAAGTATGGTAGACCCAACACCAGTAGCAAATGAAACAAAAATGCTTCTACCCATATGTTTGATCCATATCAGTAGAAGGAATGTTCAAAATGTTTTATGACTTGATTTATGCCCTTGAAGGATATGTAGTGACGCCTGGATTTGGCATCCCAACCCATCCATTGAAAAACAATTCCCTCGCATGTCTCGACGCATGGACCAAATATTTATAGGGAGCATTCTGAATTATGTACGGCTTGATTCCTAACATTGAAGGATACGTAGTGGTGCTTGGATCTAGAATCTCAGACCATCAACCATTAAAAAAATTCCCCTTCCCTCGTGCGTAAGTCAAAACTATGTGGGGAGTCCATGAAAGGTCCAGACCGCATGATAGTAAACTTTGAGATTCTTGAATAGTCATGTGTGGCTCGGTTCTCAATGTTATGATATTTCTCACATGCCCCCCATTGATGAGAAGTCAAAAGATCCTGATTTCCCCTATACATATGAGTCAGATCTATGTGTAAGTTCTAGTAGTTCATGGTTAATCATGGTCTGGGTAATCCTTATATTCCTAGAAACATATTTCCCATTTGAAAAACTCCATACTCCAGGAAAACATGGATCCCCATAAACATTCATGGTCTTCTAATATGGAAGGGATGTTTCCTACAAACATCTTTTTTGGACTATTCACATCATGCCCTGGTGGATTTGCATATGTCTCCTACAAAACTTCTACCAATCAAAGAAAAATTCACCCCAAGAGAGTCCTTTCCTACCTCAGTACGCCTGATGGATTCCAAGCTCCATGCCATACCTCTTAATTCAACATGCCCCTTAGAACTATGGTTTACACATTCTATCATCACTCATGTCTAAGGAGCATCAGGACACCCCGATCACAATTAACTCAAAGCTATTAATGATCGCTGTGAAAGAAAAATGTCCTCACCACAGGACATCAAATTTCAAGGGAAAAAAATTCCTTGTTATATGATGTTAAACTGCATAGCATGGGTTTAATCTTAAAGTTCCCTCTGATGTTGATTTTTCTATTCTTAGGTGGTGACCCAGAATCCTAGTAATCCTTTTTTCTCACACTTAGCATAGCTCACGTTATCTTAGGGATCCTAGTGTGAGATCCACCAAGACATTGTGGAAAAAGACTCGAGAAATCTGGTACTAGCAGCAAAACCCTAAAATGCATGTCATGGTTCCCTTCTCATAAGGAACCTTATGTCCTGGCCATACAATTGTAAATGATAGGGTACCCCAAAGATGGGACGAATTCCTCACCCTATATGTAAGTCAGATCTATGTAAGAAATACATAATTCCATGAGTAAATCATATCCCAAATGTCTCCAATATATCCAGATAGATTCTTTCCATACCTCACTCTTTCCACACCTCAAACTCTATGCTCTGAGAGATCTTGAATCCCCATAACCCTCCATGGTCATCTGAGATGGAAGGACAGTGTCATGTGGACACCTTTGTTTGACTATGCATATCACTCCATGGTGTCTCTGCATATGTCACCTAAAAATGGCCATCAATCAATGGAAAAGTCATCCCTAGTAGATTCCTCTCCTATCTCAGTACGACCAATAGGCTTACAAGCCCCATAACATCCCTCTTGATTCAAGGGGCCTCAATTTCATGGTTCACATTCACCTTCCTACACACATCCGGGATATATCAGAACATGCAGGCCCAATTCATCTCTAGTATCTTTTGGGGATTCTAAAGATTCCCCACCCATATGCGTGAAGTTGATCCTCATGAAAAAGAAAAAGACCCCCACTCATCTCTGGTTTTCCTAGAGAAGTTCAATTAAATGAAATTCCCCTTTTCATGTTTTGGTGCACACCCTATCAATAATCACATACCATGTTCAGATAGTTTCCAATCTTCATAAACTTTCATATCCATCGAAGATGAAATTCTAGTGTCTATAAACACCTTTTTCTGACTCTGCACATCATTACTTGGAGGCTCTACATATACCACCAAAAAATGAATATCAATCACAGGAAAATTTGTTCTCATGAGAGTCCATTCCAGTTTCCATACGCTCAGATGGAATTCATGTCCTATCACACCCCCATATTTGAAAAAACCCTAGATAATAGCATACATACCTTCCTATATCCAAATTCCCATAACATAAAAATATTTCTAACTAAACTGACCATTAACCAACTCTCCCTTATGAAAATAAGAACCGCGCATGAACAATTGTCCGCTTGAAGACAATATGAATGTCCCAAATATTTTTAGGAACCATCACTAAGAATAGCCACCCACTGTGGCTCCCAGCATCAAAACAAATACAAAGTGTTAAAATCCTTCCAGGCCATCAGAGATAGATGGACAATGTCTAATGGATACCTTTGTTTAGATAATCACATCATGCCTTGGTGGATCTATATAATATTCCCACAAGAGGGTCTTCCTTTAAAGATAAATTCGTCCTTAAGAGATTCCTCTCCTTCCTCTTTAATCCTAAAACCATTTTCGATCCACATTCATATCCATAATTCAAAAATTCAGGGTCCACAAAAATCCCTAATCCTTGTCTGAAGGATATTATAACATTCCCGAGTAACGATCTTGAATTAGGGCCCCCTACCCCGTTATGTTTTTTCAAAGTTGTTCGACCTAAAACATAAGTAATGAGTTTTATTTGGAGGAATATAAACATCTAGTGAAAAAAACACCACACTCACTCGAGTGAAAATCTGTAAAAGGCACTTCTGAAAAAAAAACTCGAGTATCAGTTCACCTACACCATTTATGGTTTAAAAAAACATTGAGCAACCAAAAGAGATGTAAAACTTGTTGGGTCAAACCCACAATGGGAGGCTTATGAAAAATTCAAGTTATGACTACTAAGCCAGTGTCAAGCAGACTTAGGAAACAATTAGGGTAACAATGAAAAAAGATACAAACTTTTGTGAGGTTTTCCATAAAACCTCAGCAATAGTCAAACTACGCTCGCTGAGTCCCGTGGCGCTAGAAAGAATTAAAGCCCAAGTTGATTATTCGAATTTATTGGTAATGTTTAAAAATTAATACCTAATCGAAATGATGTTTATATGATTGATTTTGATCAATTGACATGACAAGAAAAGGAAATGAATAACCATTTGAAAGAAAATTTGTTCCATTATATTTCATAAAAATATATGGTGGGCATCCACATCCTGGAGCCTCTCCTTGTAAGAAAGACATGTTCTTTGTAAGAGACTTTTGGAAGAATCATAGTTTTGCATAAATGATTTATGTGAATCCCAAATGGCTTAGTGAAGCTTCAATAAATTCATAGTCTCAGCCTCCGCGCTCGTCCGCAGTGGATCTGCATCCGTCATGGATTAGAGGCTGGTCCTTTCTCTTTCATTCATTTTCCATCCCCCCTCCTCAATGGCGACTGCGGCCTGAGATCGCTCCTATTTATGCCACTCCCATTCTAGGATCTATTTCTCCACTTCTTGGTCGAGTTGTTCTATAAATCATTCTTTCTTCATGAGTTTTTTTGCGACCTTGAAACCGCTCCAGCATGATTGTAAGATTCTTCAATGAAAATTTTCTGTGTAGTAGCAAGATAGGATGTCGAATATATAGTGGAAATTTGAGATTAAAGCCTACTAGTTTTTTTCCATGAAGTGACCACCTACCTTACTATATCATGAACTCTATGATAGTCAAATCCACCAAAGCCCGAGACCACAAACTGGCAGTGTAACTTTAGAAATTTCATTGGAATCTCAGCCAATGGGGTGTAAGAAATTAATCTCCCAATGTTCCTCTATACCTTTTTTCTAAATGGTACGAATATCGACCATGATTTCTTAATCAGTCTCGGAGTCACTTCTTGATGGAAACATATATTCAGAAATGAAAATCACAAGAGATGGACTTGATTCAATGGCTATGGCGCGGCTTGACCCTGTAATGACCTTGTCTCTAGTGATTGAAATGGAGGATAGAATGGGGGAATCTGCTACTATTTCTATGGTTTATGGTTTAGATTTTGAGAGTAGGGAGGAGAAATATTTATTAACTCTCACCCCTATAGCAATTCATCTATCCAAAATAGGTGGCGCTACATCTTCAATCATCAGTTGTGCTTCGTGGTTACTCAAGAATACTAAAGACCTAGGTCTATTATCATCCAAAACAGTATCCCTCAAGGTGTCCCTCGAATGTTTTCTAAATAATACAAGGCATGTGGGGATAGTAAGTCCAAATAAGGGTACTGGTCTTGAGATCCAAAGGGAATAAAACACAACTTCTCTCAGAACTGGAAAGAAGAGAATGATAGCCCGCTCCAAATTTTCTTGGGTTGGAACAACAGCCTCCCCGGTTGTGACTTCTCAAGAGCCACCATGAGTTGTCAGAATATCAATCTCTGAAGTTACCCTCTCTATAAGGGAAAAGTCCATTAGATCAAAATCTATTGCCTCCTAGATATTTGAAGCCCCTCTAAAACCTAGTAGGTCTTGGGGTTCTCCATTGGACTTGGCCACTTCTATAAAGACTATCATGTCTCTCTCCATGAGATTTGGATTAGCACAATCAAGTGAGCCTTAAACATTTTGATTCCCTTCTATTATTTGGTTAGATATTTTTTGAGTGGGAGCAGGCACACCTGAGAGAACAATAGTACCCCCGGTCTCTTCAGATGGCCCTATTTCCCTATTTTGGTTAGCCACAAAAAATGGTGATCCTTCCTCTACCCTAAAGGGGATAAGAGATGTAGATGTCTGAGAAGTATTCATCTAGTTATTGATAGGCCTTGCATCAAAATACATACATTTACCCATGATTCGACAAGATAATTTTACTTGGTTCAACCACCAGCTAAACAGAAGATTACTTGTGATTCCCCTATGAATGCACTTTGACAGTTGGGAGGCTTGCTTGTGCTTCTTTGATTGATGGGGGGATGGATCCTGAATAAGGGAACCATGATGAGATAGAGGGGTAAATTTACAAGAAGGGTCTATAATGACTACTTCCATGTGTTCTTGGGCTCCAAGGGATCCTTTTGTAGTACCCTTACCATTAATAGAGAGCACTCCTCAGCTACAATACCTCCAGGAGAATAAATTGAGGAAAGAACCATTTCTCGAGACCCTGCAGGCCCCTACAAAATATAAAGGGTAAGGGGGGAACCTTTAGCATCTCCGCATAAAAATAATTTAAGGTCATAAGATGTAGATAAAACATCTCTCGTCGGCCTCAGGAGTACTACAATCATTGCCACACTATACGACTAGTATTGACTTTCTGCAGGAGCATGGAGACACTTTTCTATTTCATTCAAGTTGGCATCCACATCCTTAGTCTCTTCATCATCCAAAATTCTAGTAGGATCAATGGATCCCCCAAAATCCCGAAGTTCAAAATTCCCCCCGGAAGAAGCCTCCGTATGTCTTCATTTGAGGCGTTTGGACTCAGTTCATCCCAGAGACTACATGCATCTGGAAATGCATCCATAACTGGGATAACCATCACAGGAGGATGGTGCAGGGGAGAGGAGTTGGTTACGGCAATCAAAAAAATTTCCCATGTGTCTCTATAAACTCAGGATCTGTAATATCCCCAAATGATACAGGGTTAAAAGACTAAATGATATGACTAATGTCAACAAGGTTCACCTTCCTTTTCAAGAGCCTGTCTGATTAGAACTCCATAGTTAAGCATGCTTGGCCTGGAGTAGTGATCAGGATGGGTGACCTTCTGGGAAGTTTCCCTGAGTGTTTGTGAGGGAGGACAAATCACACTGGAAAGGACATGTGTTGGCCTGTGGGGACTATCATTAGTTAGATGACCCGTTTAGGCATGTGGGTTGACCCTAGGGTGGGCCCCACATGTCTGCGGGGGCAATTGGTGGTACCTGGTAGGCCAAGACCCGACGACCTTGTTAAGGCGGGGTGTCTGTACTATCACCGGGACCCGATTGTCACATTTGGTATCAGAGCAGGAACCCAGCCATAAGTGCGGTGCACTACCTGGGTTTGAGATATTGGGCCCACAACGAGGGCGTTGTGCTCTAAAGGGGGGGGGGTGATTGTAACATCCCCAAATGATACAGGGTTAAATGACTAAATGATATGACTCAGGTCAATAAGGTGCACCTTCCTTTTCGAGAGCCTATCTGATTAGAACTCCACAGTTAAGCATGCTTGGCCTAGAGTAGTGATCAGGATGGGTGACCTTCTGGGATGTTTCCCCAGGTGTGTGTGAATGAGGAAAAGACACACTGGAAAGGACATGTGTTGGCCTGTGGGGACTATCATTAGTCAGATGACCCGTTCAGGAATGTCGGTGGACCCTAGGGTGAGCCCACATGTCTGTAGGGGCAATTGGTGGTACCTGCTAAGCCAGGACCCGACGAACATGTTAATGCGGGGTGTCTGTGCTATCACTGGGACCCGGTTGTAATAGGATCTCTAGAAGATGAACATTTACGAGATTCCATGATCAAGTAAGAAGTTTTTTATGTGGCAGCTACAATTGGTGATTCAACGATGTCACCATCCTCATCATCAGTCTCTGATTGCAGCATGGAAATTACCTAATGCAAGTATTTGCGGTAACCACTTCAAGAATGGAATAGGGTCTCAAGGTCCTAAAGGTAACGACCCACACTTTCTAGAATTGGCTATGTGACATCACCTTCTGATGTTTCTTTTGATGAGGAAATTGAAATTGTGGGTCGTTACCTTTAGGACCTTGAGACCCTATTCCTTTCTTGAAGTGGTTGCCGCAAATACTCGCATAAGGTAATTTCCATGATGCGATCAAAGACTGATGATGAGGATGGCGACATCGTTGGATCACCAATTGTAGCTGCCGCATAAAAAAAATTCTTACTTGATCCTGACATCCCATAAATGTTCATCTTTTAGAGGTCCTATGACAACTGGGTCCCAGTGATAGTACATACACCCCGCCTTAACAAGGTCGTCGGGTCCTGGCCCACCAGTTACCACCAATTTCCCCCACAGACAAATGGGGCCCACCCCAGGGTCCACTCACATGCCTGAATGGGTCATCTGACTAATGATAGTCCCCAAAGGCCAACACATGTCCTTTCTAGTGTACATTATCCTCATTCACACACACCTGGGGAAACTTCCCAGAAGGTCACCCATCCCGATCACTACTCTAGGACAAGCATGCTTAACTGTGGAGTTCTAATCAGACCGGCTCCCGAAAAGGAAGGTACACCTTGTTGACCTGAGTCATATCATTTATTCATTTAACCCTGTATCATCTGGGGATGTTACAATCACCCCCCCCCCCTTTAGAGCACATCACCCTCATTGTGGGCCCAACATCTCAACCTAGACAGTGCACCACACTTAAGGCTCGGTTCCTGCTCTGATACCAAATGTGACAATCGGGTCCCGGTGATAGTACAAACACCTCGCCTTAACAAGGCTGTCGGGTCCTGGCCTACGAGGTACCACCAATTGCCCTCACAGACATGTGGGACCCACCCTAGGGTCAACCCAAATGCCTAAACGGGTCATCTGACTAATGATAGTCCCCACAGTCCAACACATGTCCTTTCCTGTGTGCTTTGTCCTCACTCACACACACCTGGGAAAAATTCCCAGAAGGTCACCCATCCTGATAAATACTCCTGGCCAAGCATGCTCAACTGTGGAGTTCTAATCAGACAGGCTCCTAAAATGGAAGGTGAACCTTGTTGACATGAGTCATATCATTTAGTCATTTAACCCTGTATCATTTGGGTATGTTACAGATCCTGAGTTTATAGAGACACATGAAATTTTTTTTTGATTGCCGTAACCTACTCCGCTCCCCCACACCATCCTCCTGTACTGGTTATCCCAGTTATGGATGCATTTCCAGATGCCTGTAGTGTCTGGGATGAACTGAGGCCAAACGCCTCTAATGAAGACATATGGAGGCTTATTTTGAGGGGGGGATTTTGAACTTCGGGATTTTGGGGGATCCATTGATCCTTCTAGAATTTTAGCCGATGAAGGGACCAAGGAGGTGGATGCCTACTTGAATGAAATGTAAATGTGTCTCCATGCTCCTGCAGAAAGGCATTACCAGTAGGATAGTGTGGCATTGATTGTAGTACTCCTGAGGCCGACGATAGATGTTTTATCAACATCCTATGACCTTAAATTATTTTTATGCGGAGATGCTAAAGGTTCCCCCCTTACCCTTTTTATTTTGTAGGGGCCTGCAAAGTCTCGAGAAATGGCTCTTTCCCCAATTTATTCTCATAGAGGTACTACAGCTGAGGAGTGCTCTCTATCAATGGTAAGGGTACAACAGAAGGATCCCTTGGAGCCCAAGAACATATGGAAGCAGTCATTATAGACCCTTCTAGGTCATTTACCCCTCTATCTCTTCATGGTGCCCTTATTCAGGATCCATCCCCCCAACAATCAAAGAAACACAAGCAAGCCTCCCAACCGTCAAAGTGCATTCAGAGGGGAATCACAAGTAATCGTCTGTTTAGCTGGTGGTTGAACCAAGTAAAATTATCTTGTCAAATCATGGGTACATGTATGTATTTTGACGCAAGGCCTATCAATAAATAGATGAATATTTATCAGGCATCTACATATCTTATCCTATTTAGGGTAGAAGAAGGATCACCATTTTTTGTGGCGAACCAAAATAGAAAAATAGGGCCATCTGAAGAGACTGGGGGTACTATTGATCTCTCAGGTGTGCCTGCTCTAACTCAAAAAATATCTAACCCAATAATAGAAGGGAATCAAAATGTTTAAGGCTCACTTGATCATGCTGACCCAAATCTCATGGAGAGAGACATGATAGTCTTTATAGAAGTGTCCAATTACAGTGGAGAACCCCAAGAACTACTGGGTTTTAGAGGGGCTTCAAATATCTAGGGGCCAATAGATTTTGATCTAATGGACTTTTCCCTTATAGAGAGGGAAAATTCAGAGATTGATATTCTTACAACTCATGGTGGATCTTGAGAAGTCACAATCGGGGAGGCTGATGTTCCAACCCCAAAAAATTGGACTGGGCTATCATTCACTTCTTTCCAGTTCTGAGAGAAGTTGTGTTTTATACCCCTAGGATCTCAAGAACAGTACCCTTATTTGGACTTATTGTCACTACATGCCTTATATTATTCAGAAAACATTGGAGGGACACCTTGAGGGATACTGTTTTGGATGATAATAGACCTAGGTCTTTAGTATTCTTGAGTAACCACGAAGCACAACTGATGATGAAAGATGTAGCGCCACCTATTTTGGATAGAGGAATTGTTATAGGGGTGATAGGTAATAAATCTTTCTCCTCCCTATTCTCAAAATCGCAACCATAAACCATAGAAAAGCAGCATATTCCCCCATTCTATCCTACATTTCAATCACTAGAGACAAGGTCATTACAGGGTCAGGCCGTGCCACAACCACTGAATCAATTCCATCTCTTGTGATCTTCATTTATGAATATATTTTTTCATCAAGAAGTGACTCCGAGACTGATTAAGAAATCATGGTTGATATTCGTACCATTCAGAAAAAGGTATAGAGGAACATTTGGAGATTGATTTCTTAGACCCTATTGGCTGAGATGCCAATGAAATTTCTAAAGTTACACTGCCAGTTTGTGGTCTCAGGCTTTGGTGGATTTGACTATCATAGAATTAATGATATAGTAAGGTAGGTGGCCACTTCTTGGAGAAAAACTAGTAGTCTTTAATATCAACTTTCCACTATAGATTCTACATCTTATCTTGCTACTACACGGAAAATTTTCATTGAAGAATCTTACAATCATGCTGGAGCGGTTTCAAGGTCACAAAAAAAACTCATGAAGAAAGAATCCTTTATAGAACAACTCGAACAAGAAGTGGAGAAATAGAGCCTAGAATGGGAGTGGCATAAATAGGAGCGATCTCAGGCCGCAGTCGCCATTGAGGGGGGGGGGGATGGAAAATGAATGAAAGAGAAAGGACCGGCCTCTAATCCATGATGGATGCAGATCCTCTGCGGGCGAGCGCGAAGGCTGAGACTATGAATTTATTGAAGCTTCAATAATCCATTTGGGATTCACATAAATCATTGATGCAAATCTATGACTCTGCCAGAAGTCTCTTACAATGAACATGTCTTTCTTACAAGGAGAGGCTCCAGGATGTGGATGCCCACCATATATTTTTATGAAATATAATGGAACCAATTGTCTTTCAAATGGTTATTAATTTCCTTTTATTGTAATGTCAATTGATCAAAATCAATCATATAAACATCATTTCGATCAGGTATTAATTTTAAAACATTACCAGTAAATTCGAATAATCAACTCGGGCTCTAATTCTTTCATGTGCCGTGGGACTCAGCGAGCGTAGTTTGACTATTGCTGAGGTTTTACGGAAAACCTCCCAAAAGTTTGTGACTTTTTTCATTGTTACCCTAATTGTTTCCTAAGTCTTCTTGACACTGGATTAGTAGGCATAACTTGATTTTTTCATAAGCCTCCCATTGTGGGTTTCGAACCAACAAGTTTTACATCTCTTTTGGTTGCTCAATGTTTTTTTAAACCATAAATGGCATAGGTGAACTGATACTCGAGTTTTTTTCCAGATGTTCCTTTTACAGATTTTCACTTGAGTGAGTGTGGTGTTTTTTTCACTAGAAGTTTATATTCCTCCGAATAAAACTCATTACTTATGATTTAGGTCGAACAACTTTGAACAAACATAACGGTGTAGGGGCCCTAATTCAAGATCGTTACTCGGGAATGTTATAATATCCTTCAGAAAAGGATTAAGGATTCTTATAGACCCTAAATTTTTGAATAATGGATATGAATGAGGATCGAAAATGGTTTTAGGATTAAAGAGGAAGGAGAGGAATCTCCTAAGGGCGAATTTATCTTTAAAGTAAGACCCTCTTGTGGGAATATTATACAGATCCACCAAGGCATGATGTGAATATCCAAACAAAGGTATCCATTGGACATTGTCCTTCCATCTCTAATGGCCTGGAAGGATTTGTAACACTTTGAATTTGTTTTGATACTGGGAGCCACAGTGGGTGGCTGGTCTTAGTGATGTTTCCCGAAAATATTAGGGACATTCATATTGTCTTCAAGCGGACAATTGTTCCCGCACGGTTCTTATTTTCATAAGGGAGAGCTGGTGAATGGCCAGTTTAGTAAGAAATATTTTTATGTTAGGGGAATTTGGATATAGGAAGGTATGTATGTTGTTATCCAGGGTTTTTCCAAATATGGGGGTGTGATAGGACATGAATTACATCTGAGCGTATGGAAACTAGAATGGACTCTCATGAGAACAAATTTTCCTTTGATTGATATTCATTTTTAGGTGGTATATGAAGAGCCTCCAAGGAATGATGTGCATAGTCAGACAAAGGTGTTTTTAGGACACTAGAATTTCATCTCCAATGGATATGAAAGATTATGAAGATTGGAAACTATCTGAACACGGTATGTGATCTTTGATAGGGGGTGCACCTGAACATGAAAAGGGGAATTTCATTTAATTTAACTTCTCTAGGAAACCCATAGATGATTGGGGGACGTTTTGTTTTTCATGAGGATCAACTTCACGCATATGAGTGGGGAATCTTTAGAATCCTCAAAAGATAATAGAGATGAATTGGGCCTACATGTTCTGATATATCCCAGATGTGTGTAGGAAGTTGAATGTGAATCATGAAATTGAGGTCCCTTGAATCAAGAGGGATGTTATGGGGCTTGGAAGCCTATTGGGCATACTGAGATAGGAGAGGAATCTACTAGGGATGACTTTTCCATTGATTGATGGCCATTTTAGGTGACATATGCAGAGACACCATGGAGTGATATGCATAGTCAAACAAAGGTGTCCACATGACACTGTCCTTCCATCTCAGATGACCATGGAGGGTTATGGGGATTCAAGATCACTCAGAGCATAGAGTTTGAGGTATGGAAAGAGTGAGGTATAGAAAGAGTGTATCCATATATATTGGAGACATTTGGGATATGATTTACTCATGGAATTATGTATTCCTTACATAGATATGACTTACATATAGGGTGAAGAATTCGTCCCATCTTTGGGGTACCCTATCATTAACTATTGTATTGCGAGGACATAAGGTTCCTTATGAGAAGTGAACCATGACATGCCTTTTAGGATCGTGCTGCTAGTACCAAATTTCTCGAGTTATTTTCCACAATGTCATGGTGGATCTCTCACTAGGATCCCTAAGATCACGTGAGCTATACTCAGTGTGAGAAAAAAATGATTACTAGGATTCTGGGTCACCACCTAAGAATAGAAAAATCGACATCCGAGGGAACTTTAGGATTAAACCCATTCTATGCAGTTTAAAATCATATAACAAGGAATTTGTTTCCTTGCAATTTGATGTCGTGTGGTGAGGACATTTTTCTTTCACAAAGATCATTAATAGCTTTGAGTTAATCGTGATCAGGGTGTCCTGATGCTCCATAGACATGAGTGATGATAGAATGTGTAAACCATAGTTCTGAGGGGCAGGTTGAATTAGGAGGTATGGAATGGAGCTTGGAATCCATCATGCGTACTGAGGTAGGAATGGACTCTCTTGGGGGTTAATTTTCCTTTTATTGATAAAAGTTTTGTAGGAGACATATGCAGAGCCACTAGTGCATGATGTGCATAGTCCAAAAAAGATGTCTGTAGGACACAATCCTTGTATATTAGATGACCATGAATGTTTATGGGGATCCATGTTTTCATGGAGTATGGAGTTTTTCAAATGGGAAAGATATTTCTAGGAATGTAAGGAATACCCAGACCATGATTAACCATGAACTACTGGAACTTACACATAGATCTGACTCATATGTATAGGGGAAATCAGGATCTTTTGACTTCTCATCAATGGGGGGCATGTGTGAGATCTCGTAAAATTGAGAATTGAGCCACACATGACTGTTGAAGAATCTCAAAGTTTACTGTCATGCGGTCTGGACCTTTCATGGACTCCCCACACAATTTTGACTTACGCATGAGGGAAGGGGAATTTTTTTAATGGTGGATGGTCTGAGATTCTAGATCCGAGCACCACTATGTATCCTGTAATGCTAGGAATCAAGCCGTACATAATTCAGAATGCTCCTTATAAATATTTGGTCCATGCGTCGGGACATGCGAGGGAATTTTTTTTCAATGGATGGGCTGGGATGCCAAATCCAGGCGTCACTACATATCCTTCAAGGGCATAAATCAAGTCATAAAACATTTTGAACATTCCTTTTACTGATATGGATCGAACATAGGGGTAGTAGCATTTTTTTTCATTCGCTTCTGGTGTCGGGTCTACCATACTTATCTACAATATGTTTGTGTAAGGGAATCCTTACCATTGATTCTATGCTCATTTGAGTTATACTCGATGTGAGAAAGGAGTGACAAGGGTTTCCCGTTCCAGTGTGGGGAGATAGAGAATATGATATAGGTATTTTTTTTATGTTGGGGGATAGGACATGATCGAGGATCGAGGCATCACTGCATATCTTGCTAGGGAAAGAATCAAGCCATACATAGTTCTCTGAGAGATCATGTTGTTTATCATCATGCAATTTGGACACTTTGTGTTATGCAGTTTAATGTCTGCAGTGACGACATGAGTCACAGTTTAATGTCATGTTTCAGGGATGAGTTCCTTATAATTCAATTTCATGGGGAGAAGAAAATGAATCTTAATTTAGGGTCATAGAGTATGGACCATTATTATGGTACTACAACACATAGTTTAGGGTCATAGAGTTCAATCCATTTTTATGGTACTAAAACTCATAGTTTAGGGTCATAGAGTTTGGACCATCACATTATTGTACTAAAAAACATAGTTTAGGGTCATAGAGTTTGGAACATCACATTACAGTACTACAACTCATAGTTTAGGGTCATAGAGTTTGGACCATCACTGGGCGTTTCTATTATGGGAAATACTTCTTTATAAACTTTTCATTTCTAGTAGATGTGATGAGTTGTTCATCCATTGATATCAGTGTGTATTCTCCATTAGAATAGACCCTATGTATGAAATATGGTCCTTCCCACTTTGGTTCATGATTTGGGGACTTCTCCCCAAATATCATCAAGGTTATGAGTACTAACACCATTTATCCTTCGAGGAAAGATCAAAGGTGAACCTTCTTGTTGAAGGGTCGTTCGATTCAATTTTGATAAATTTCCAAATGGTGCAATGTGTGCAGACATTTTCATCTAGCTACTCCAACTCATCAAACCATCTCTTGGATTTCTCTTCCACTGATATTTGATCGTAAATGGCCACACGAAGTGATGGAACTTGAATTTAGATAGGCAAAACTGCCTCTACCCCATATACAAGTGAATATGGGGTTTCTTGTGTAGTAGTGCAGGTTGTGGTTTGGTAAGCCCATGAAGCATGAAAGAGATTTTTTGGCCATGATTTCTTATCCGTATATACTATATTTTGGAGTATGTCAGATAGAGTCTCATTGAAATCCTCTTTCTTCCCATTGGTCACCGCGTGGTAGTGGGATGAATGGTTGGATTTGATTCCATACTCTTGGTATAACTTGTCCAACTCAGAAGAGAAGAAGTTGGTTCTATTCTCTGTTAGTATTGTATGAGGGATAAAAAATCTGGTAAAGATGTTGTACTTAACAAATCTAATGATTTTATTTCACTCTGAATTCTTTAAGGGGTATGACATCTACCCATTTGTAAAATAATTTGGTTTCTATGAGTATGAACATGAATTGTCTGGCTATGGCAGGGGGATATGGTACCAAAACATCCACCCCCAGGAGGTCAATGGCCAGAAGTACTTAGCTGTATGATGTAACTCTAGGGTTCGGTGAAGAAAATTGGGATGAACATGGTAGGAATGGTACTTCTTGGAAAATATGGAACAATCCTATATCATACTGGGATAGTCGTACCTGAGCCTTCATATTGGATGAGGGAGCTTGGTTGCTGATTGGTGCGCTCCATAAGCTTCTACGTGCACTTTTTCATGAAGGCAACTGTCTCTTCTCCATCAATGCACCTGAGAAGGACTCCGTCAAGGCCTCGTTTATAGAGACCTTTTCTTGGTTTAACCCATTGTACAAGAAAAAGTTGAATTCCCATCTTCAGACCTATTCCCTTCCAGTCCTATCTAGTGGGAGTTCCCCCTTGTGAAGGTAATTTTCAATGGGCATCATCCATCCAGTGGTGCGACCATAAGGGTCAGAAATGGTGCTAATTTCATAAATTTTCTCCATATTTTACTGGATAAATGGCGAGACCATCTAGCAGTGGGAAATAATAATAACTATTTCATCCCAGTCTAGATCAGCCAAGCTTATGGCTATATTTTCCAGAGTATTGGCTAGTGAATTTTTTGACTAGGGGACATAGGTAAATAGGGGTTTTCATAGGAATTTTTCCATCAGTTCTCGAACATGGTTCATCAAGGGGCTAATAATTCTTTCTTAATAGAATAATCACCATTCAACTGCTTGATAACTAGCTCTGAATCACCTTTTATATTCAAGTGATTGGATTGTACATGGAGTTCTAGTTCAAGGCCCACAATGAGGGCATGATATTCTACTTCAGTATTTGCACACCCTTCCAAGGGAAGGAAAGAGTAAGACAAGATGACATTTTTGGGGGATATGAGTATAACTACCATCCCCACTTTTTTGAGCTTGGGATCCTCCATTATTCTCCCTATCAAGATTCTAGAAGCACCATCGAAGTACAAATCCAATGTCCGGGGGTCTTCATGGACATATCACACTTCTTCATCTCAGAGTTCAGCATCCAATGATGTTGTTTCTTCGAGGGGTTCTCTGCCAGAATGTCTGTTAACACCTGGCCTTTTATTGACTTCTAGGGTACATACCATATGAGAAAATATTGTAAGATGACCACCATTGTGACAATAATCCAGTTAGAAAGGGACGATTTAGGATACATTTGGGCGGGTTGTAGCGGGAGATCATATGGACTCATGGTGCTGCATGTAATGCCTAAGTTTCTGAACCGTGAAGATTATGGCTAAGCAGTTTTTTTAAATTTTTGAATATCGAGTTTAAGAATCAATAATTATTTGGATGAGGAAATATAGGTTGTTCTAACTTCCTAAATCATTCTTCTGTGTGAGGAAGGTGCCTAATGACTGTTCTACGGTGGTTACGTAAAAACTGAGTGGTATCCTCTCAACTAGAGGCATCAACACCGGTGAGGTCAGGAGATATCATTTTAGATTTTCAAACACTTCTTGTCAATCATTATCCCACTCATACATAACCCCTTTCTTCATTATCTTGGTGAAAGGCAATCATTTACCCGCCAGGTTGGCCATAAAGCACCAGATATAGGTGAGGTGCCCCTAGGTACCTCTCAATATAGTGAGGTTGTGAGGTGGGAACATGCTAAGGATGGATTTTTTCTTCTTAGGGTCGAATTCTTTGTCTCTATGGAATATGATGGAGTCGAGTAATTTCTTAGAGGTAACGTCGAAGGCACACTTTAGGGGATTCATCTTTAAAATGTGTTGTCACAGTTTGTTGAAGAAAGTTTCAGGATCGGCCAGGTGGCTTGAGTGCTTTCATGATTTAACCACCAGATCATTGACATAACACTCGACAAATTTTCACAGGAAGGGCTTGGTAATACGATGCATGGTGCGTTGATATGTGGCACCATCATTTTTAGACCAACGTACATCACCTTGTAATAGAAAACTCCCTAAGGGTCCCTAAAAGAAATAGTTTCATCATCTACTTGGTCCATCCAAATATGATTGTATCCAGAATATCAGCCTATGAAGGAGAGGGCCTCATATCTGGTGGTTTCATCGATTAACAATTATGTTATTGGGACTAGGAAATCCTTTTTCCGGCTATGTTGATTATGTTCCCTAAATTCGATGCAGATTCTAATATTTCGGTTCTTATTTTTGACTAGCACTATGTTTTCTAGCCAGATCGGATACTAGGATTCTTTTCTGAATTTGGCTCTGATCTTCTTGTCAATTTTAGCCTCTATTTTGGTAGCTTGTTTCGGGTGGGTCTTCCAAGCATCCTTCTTGTAGCCCCGATGATCTTTTGGTAAACCAAGTTTACGGGTGGAGAACTTCAGATCGAGGCCTGGTATTTCTGTGTAGTTCTAGGAAAACACGTCTTGATTCTATCTTAGGAAAGTGGAATATGCTTCCTAATCCTCAACAGGAATATCCATACTGATTAGAGTGGGCCATGGGTCATCTTTGTTACCCAGGTTAATCTCATTAAGTTAATCTATTATGGTGGAGATACCTTCTTCAAATGTAGGAGGGGCATCTTTGAGGTATTCTTATCCTTCTTTTTCTTCATCATCATCATCTTCATCTTCTTCCTCTTCTAATAGGGGGAGGATTTTTGAGACGAACTCTTCAATGTTGGGATAAAAATTTTCTTTTTCCTAAGTGAGTAAGGCAAGAGAAGGTTGAGGTCTCGAGGATGGGTCTAGAGTATTTCTATTGGGGATTTTCCTGACATCATGGGGGTGAACCTTCTCTTCCTTGTATTTGGGCTTGGAAGCCATAATAGAGATCATGAAGGAAATTTATTCTACATCCGGACATGCACTTATGCATTCAACTTGGTTGATGGGTAATACATACTCTTCCACATGCTATTGTAGGGGGTCGGCGGGAGCAATTTCCAATCCATTCGAGGACAACAAACTAATCAATTTCGTCAACCAAAGAATGTTTTTTCTTATGATTCATAGAACCTTGCATTGATATAATGAGACTCACAGGACTCAAACAAGGATTTATCGGTGTGTAACATACCATTTTTCCCATTAGTGAAATATTTGGCACATAGATAGTATGATGATGGAATTGTAGCATGCTGATGCAGCCAAGGCCTCCCAAACTGGACATTGAAGGCCATACTTTTCCGCACAACTAAGAACTCAGAATCTGGCATGAGGTCTCCAAGATGATTTTTATGCCTGATTTATCCCAACAGCTTATTCTCACTTTTTTCATATCCCAGTAGAGTTGTGGTGTAGGGTGTCAGACTGTCTTCATCATAGTCCAGTCGATGAAGTGTTCGCAGTGGAAGGAGATTGAATCTAGATCCATTGTTGATGCAAATATTCTATACATCAATTCCATTTATCATTTCGGATAGATATAAGCTTTTTATGTTCCCTTGCATGATGGAATCTTTATCCATGTCTGTATAGGAGATGACTACATAACATTCTTCAGAATTGTTCTCTATCCGATAGAATTTAGCTACTCATACTTTGGCCTCAAATTCATGAGGACTTAGTAAGTCTTCGATGAGAACCTCCCTAAGATCTATGTAAAAAACATAATGCATCTATTATTTACATCTTTTCTAGTACTGAATACAGCTTCTTTAGAATATCATACTTCTACTCTAAAGGTCAGCGCTTCCCATCTCAGGGTTACTCTTTCATGGAAACATTATGGGCTTGGTATTTGGATGTAGATGGTTTGGCCTCTATGATAGGAGCTGGTGGCACTGCAGTCCTTTCTGGGTTTGTCTGAACTGGTCTTCCCGTATCTGTAAAGATATTTGGAATTTGTTCTTTCTCTGGCCGATACTCCAAGATAACTCGGCTTGTATTTCCTCTGGTGGTGGTAGAGGAGAATCCTGGTTCCCATTGTGACTATCGAATAGTCCTTCTGTGAGTTTCTATGATGTTAATAGCTTGAGTTATGGTGTGGCTAGAAAATTGAATCCTTCCATGATCATGTCTTCCAGGAAACCTCTGGACTTTGCAGCCTCTTCCTCAGGCTCTCTAGTTGGGTGTGGGGAATTCATGTTCGTGTCCATAGTCTCCATCCAAGAAGGGGTCCATCAAGTGAATGAAATTAATATAGTAGAACATAAGTTCTTGATCTGATGATGTTTTTGTATGACTGTATCCTTATGTGGGGATGAGGAGAATGGTTGTGTTGTATTAGGATTTTTGGGGGGCATGGTTGGTTGTTTCAACTACACCTGGATAATTCCATGAACTCGGTTGACTATTTTCCAAGTCATCCAACTGTCAAATTTTTTTCTCCTTGCTGGTGACGATTTTCCATTCATTTTCCTCTATTGAGTCTAATGTGGTTACACACCCCACTTGTGCTGGTGGTGGGCACAACTATACTTTCCCAAAATCCACCATCTTGTGTAGGAGATCTTTGAAAATGAATCATTCAGGGATGGTGTGACCCAATATCGGTTGACAGGGAAAATAATTTGGATGGTCGTTGAGACCCACATCATTGGATCACTTTGGATCTGGTAGCCAGGGTAGGTTTCAATTCATGGTAGCTATGAAATAGCCACAGCCCTAGTCATCTCGGAATGAGTATAACTTAATTCTTCATTCTTCTAACTGATTTATTTTAGCACCGCATTTCTCATCTTGCCGAGTTGGGGGTGACTATTAGCATCCAAGGGGTCTTATACGGTTCGGTGGGGGCCTCGCAAATGGAACTAATGTTGGGGGTGGCTTAAGTGTGATATAAACCATTTCAGCTTTTCCCGATATTTTTCTTGGGGCTGATAGGGACACTTAGGACTTGAGGTTATTATGTTGCAAGGAGTCTTCTAATCTTTGGAAAATGGAAGAGAAATTTCAGAACCCAATTATGCACTTCACTGGGACGAGTGGTGTTCTCAATTCATCATGAATGTTTTGTATGCACATAACGAGAATTTCATCCTGGGGGAGTGGATGGTTTAGGGAATAAGCCAGATCTTTCCATCTGGTAATTAAGTCTAATACTCTTTCGTTCACTCACTGCTTGCAGTTCATGAGATCACTGACTATTGTCTTAGGTAGCTTTGAACTGAATTGTAAGAGAAACTATCACCAGAGGTGCTCCCAGCCTGTGATTGAGTTAGCTGGCATGCTAGTATACCAAACAAAGGCCGGACCCTGTAGGGTTCACACAAAGCATCTAGGTTTCACTACATCTTGATGCTCCGGAGTTCCCATCACTGGGTCACAATAAGAGGCGTAGTACATTAGATGATATTCAAGGTACCCCAAGGAATTTAATACTGGTAATACTAGGTTTCTGTGGTTTGGGAATGGAAGAACGTTTCTCACAAAATCAGGGTAGGGTTTATGCTCTGGTTGTATCAGAGCGTGCCACCCCTCCATGGATTCTAGTTGATCTATTAGTTGTTCAATGATGTTCAAGATCCCTTGATGCATATCCTGCTGGGCTTATGCTTGAGCTAGTGTCATAGTGGACAAAGACGGGAATGTCGGTGCAGCTAGAGTTGGGGATGGATACCCAGCTGGAGGTATCCATTCTATATTCACCTGAATATATTCTGGTTGCCTTCCCAAAGGATGGAAGTCTTGATATCCTTTCGGGGCCGGGTTCAAGTAGGTTGAGGGTCCTGATGCTAGATTGGATGGGCCTATGAGTTTGGATTCATGCACCAGGATGAGTACCCATGTAAAGAGAACATATTCTAGGAACACCTTCTAACATTCCATATGGGGAACACATCCGGCAAGGTAGCTCCCTCGATGCAGCTCAACATTAATTCACCAGAGCTCTTTCATTTCATCCTCCTTGGTGAATCTTCCCTAGGGAGTGAGGGAAACATTCATAGGGGGAGGAGTAGGCAGTTCATATATGACCTTGGATTTATTCTTCTACTTATTGGGGTTTATCGAGGGAGGTAGTGACATATTAACTATGGGGGTGCCAAAATTTAGGAACGATCTCTTGTTCCGGGTATGCACACAATCAGGTTCGGTGTGGGATGCATCAAGGAGGGAACCATCTTCCTCTGTATCCTCTCTCTCTCTCTCTATGCCATTTCCTATGAGATCCATGGGGTTTAATTTTACCACATTCACTGATTCATACCGCATTTGGGGTGGTGTACTCATTGCGGAATAGTATGAAGGCTTTATGCATCCAATGTTGGATTTTCTTCTTCCATTAGGAAGTATTCTTATGGTTTCTTGGAGAAGATTGACCTGAAGGGATCCCTGATCTGAACTCTTAATGTGCCTTTTTCTCGGAGGGTGAGAACCACGAGAAGGTGTGGATTGGGTGACTCCTATGCCCATCGTTCTTCCTATAAGGGAGAATACAGATGTCCACTATATGGGGACTTGAGGTAAAAATGTCCCCAGCCATGCGGGAAGGGGTTGTTCTTGTTCTTTCGTTGATGGGTTATGGCCTGGATTTTTTGGTCTTATGGGGGAATTTTTATTTAAAAATTTCCCCAGCCCTATGGGATGAGGTTTTCCACACATTTCAGTGGCATCCTCAACAATTTCCACCATTTAAATTTCACACACCCCCACGCCTGTGTGAGGCAAGTATGGAATTGGGCCTGAAAGTTATCTATGGTCTTTTGAAGACCTGAGCCTTGCTTGCTGGTTGGATTCCCTTAGGTGGTATGCCGTCTATATGTTCTTGGTTTCCTAACTCAGAAGCTTTTTGATGGCTTGATCTCTTCAGTCCTAATTCTTTTGAGACTTACTCCAAGATGGTTTTTTTTGAGTATCCCATTTTCCTGAGAAAGAGTTTCATTTGATTGATGCCTTTGGGTGATGATGGTTCTAGATGTCATTTCTAATGAGTTTTTCTATATGGGATTTGGGGTGAAGTGTAGAGCTCCATGTTCTCCCCATCCCCGAATATGATCTCTAGTTGGGGTGTCACCAATGAGGTGATGCAACTTGTGAAGTGCATGGAGGTAAGAAAGTTCAAGGTTTTTCTTTTGCCTTTTTTGATCGTGGCTGCCGTGTGGATGAGAGGTCTTCCAGGTCAACTAGATGGTGAAGCTCCCTTAATGAGTTGACATGGTCTGGATACCCTTCATAGGGTAGGAATTTTTCTTTCAGCTGGTGAAAGTCATCCATATATTGAGGTGAATTTCATGTGTACATTCCTCAGAAAACTCTCTTGGTATGTTGAATTGAGAAGTCGTCGTAGGCTAATACATCATCGATATAGTATCCTTAGCTCGATGTCTTCATACAAGCAACATATCCTATTTTTGTTCTTATAAGGGATCCCCTACTTGATATGCCCAGCTCGACTACTTCTTAATAATTTTGTTCCATGAAACTAAGATGGTGGGAGCCTCATTAATATGTAAATTGTGCGGGGGTGGATCAGAAAAGGAGCATGGCCCCATACCGTCCTTTGGTTGAGAAAGGATATCACTCTTCATAGACAGAGTGCCTAATATGTATGAATCCTTCTTTCTGAGCACCTCATCATCAGAGGATTTCTCATCTTTGTTCAGGGAAAGGGAGGGCCCTATAACCGGTAAGAATTTTGGTTGTTGGGAGGACCTTCACAATTGGTACTGCAATAGCGAGGGATACTATTGCAACTTGATGCCCAACCATTGGAAATTTATTTATAGTGTATACCCTAGGGAGGACCTTCAGGGTGGGCTACATCGAGGGTAGGACCTTATTTCTTCTTAATGTCACTGAGGGGAGGACATTGTAATTGACTTCTATGATGGTGAGGATTTCTATCACAGCTTGATACCTGGATGTAGGGAGAATTTCTGCAGTGCACATCTTAAGTAGGGCCTTTATGATGTACTGTAATGAGGGGTGGACCTTCTCGTTTCTTGATGTTACTATGATGAGGAACTTCATTGAAACCACCATTGCGGGGAGGGACTTCTCAATGACTGCCATCATGGAGAAGACTACCATCATGACTTGATGTCTGACTACAGGGAGAAGCATATATACAGCTTATACTCTAGGGAGGACTATCATGGTAGACGAAATCAAGGGGGGGAACTTATTTCTTTCTTATTTTCAGGTCGAGGGGAGGGCTACCCTGACATACATTATGAGATAGGCTCTCATGATGGATCATTCATAGACCACAGAGTAATCTCTTGTGGGTGATCTAGGGAGGACCTTTAGAGCTACTGGTAGGGACTTTGTGGGGAGTTCCTTCGCAACTGCTACTAAAAATTACAAAATTTATTAATGGACTGGTAGGGTCTTGATACTTTATTGATATATGTTTGAGGATGTCAAGAACTCCAGCTTATAGAAGAGCAGGATCATGTATGTGATCTTCATTTTTCAATTGCCTTTGGCACATTTTATTTTTTAGTGCTCTCTTACTGGTGGAAATGGCTACAAGCTATTGGTAACAACCTTCATATATGGGTCACTATCTTGTTGGTCCCCTTGATGTCGCTGGGATATGCCAACAAACATCTTGAGTTTTGGTATGGATATATGCCTTCCCTTGAGATACCACTACGTTCGGATGACATCCCCCAGTTGGAACAATTATTTGTTCCTGATGTGGTTTTCTATGTATCGCTGGATGTTTCCATCGACCCTCTTCGACTAGAGAAGGGATGTATAACTGCTTCAGAGTGACTGACCCATTTTGCGAGTAATTCATTTGTTTCGAGGAAACTGGGTCATGGGCCCGGTTTCTCACCTTTGCCACTGATTCCATAATGTATTTCCATGTTTGGATGATATGGTCTAGGATCAACGTGTTCTCTTACATAATTTCAAAGATGTACTGAGATACATCTATGGATGGAACAGGTATGAAATCCCATTCCGATATCAGAGCAAGAGTTTGTACCCTCTTCGGTCATCTAGGAGTTTCCAGTAGATACTGATAGTTCTCCTATGTCGGGAGAGAGGAATGAGTCTACCACCGGTTTTCTTCTCCAGCTTCCACTGTATTTGACTGATGGTCTTTATATTCATGAGCAATGATTTTCATCTACTTTCTTTTCACTGTATTTATCTCACGAGATTTTTATGCATCCACAAGAATTTGACGCTGCTTATATTTTCTTGACACCTGATTTGGGTGGCGGGGTTGATATGCGTTGGATGATATTTATGCCTTCATGTAGCTGGTTTCCATCCTATTTGGATGATGGGATTCTTGTGCATCGGCAGATATGTTTATCTACCTGTAGTTTTCTACTCTGTCTACACGAAGGGACTAGTGAACACTAGCAGGAATGCTCACGTGCTTGTATTGTGCAACCCTATTTCTGTGGTGGGATTGAGTGGAGGGGGAAGAGTCGTATGTTTGTTCATTGAATTACACTGTGTTAGTATGGTAGAGTGGATCCTTTGGAACCAGAGTGATATCATGTTCTTGATTATATATTCACCGCCCCTGGAGGGAAGCCCAAGGGGCATGGGTCTCCTGGACTTCAGCAAGTACCCTTGGCATAAGGTCCTCTTCAGTGCGAGGAGGCCTGGTCATCTGGTGTCGATGAGGAATCTATTTGGCGGGGGTCAGTGAGTAGGACCCCTATATAGTTGAGATGATTTTTATAGTATCGACTTCATCTTCCTTCCTAAGATAAGGGAGTTACTCAGTGCCACTTTTAGGGGATAGGATCCCGAAATGGTTTTAGAAGACAACTAGACCACCTTGGGCTAGGGTGATGACCGCAGCTTAGGAGGCGGCTGTCGAGCCTTCACATACTGTAGGGATTGTCTCATGGCCTCCACCATGGGGAGAGTACCATTTTGGTAGTACTATTTGATCAGCTTGTTGGATACCCATCGTTGAAGAGGCTGGGTAGGCGAGGGGGTCCTAATCTTTGTTGGGGACCTGGCCACCTATGGGATCACTGATGAGTGTGTCTGCATCGGTCATCAGGATTTCATTTTTATTGAAGGTTTCTCTACAGGAACCTGAAATATACATATATGACATATAGACCATAAAAACTGATCAAAGTAGCATTATTTTAAACACATGCATATTTTACGATTCATCTTGGCCCATTTCCACTTTTTCAATTGTGGGTAGAAGGGGCTTGAGTGGGGTAAGACCACCACCTTGGTTAAGGATTAACGTTGGGTTAACCATTTTTTTTGGGTCTGAGGTGGCACATTCGAGGTGATGAGGAAATGGTCCAATGAGAATCACCACCCGCCTCTCTTTTATAGAGACGAGTTCTTGTCAAATTCCCCATTTCTTTTGTTTCGACCCATTCTATGTCATTATCCTTTAATGGAGGGTTGTATTAACCCTGAGAGGACTCAGTAAATTACCATTTCTATACTGTGAACGAGATACCACCATAATATGGTCCCAATGGGTGGTTTCATGGGGTCAAGTACCTATGCAATCAATTCTCCTAGGATATCACTTCCCCTGATGGTCTCCAACAGGTTTATTCACGGAGCCAAAAACACCCAACGACCCTGGTATCCATGATTCATGGACCTACATTACAAAGGCATTCACTTGTTGGAAAATGATTTGGCCAATGACACTTAAGGACTCCATTGGTTGAGAGGATGCAAAGTCGGGCTCACCGCACCCTTTGGGGGGGAATATTTCATATCCTGGGACTCTCTTATAGATTTAATTTGTATGAATATGTTCCTAAATCCTTGGTTAATTCCCAAAGAGTGTTTCCATGAGATACCCCTGGTTTGAAGGATCATCATAGGCATACATGGATGTGATGATACAGAGGTAATAATGACTTGAGCAATACAAAAAATCACTCAGGAGTTTATCGTCATCCTGGGAGGATGGAAGGTGACTTGATATCAGTATCGGACCGATAATATGGGTTTCCTACATATCCTCAAGAGAGGAATCAGAACCCACATAGTTCGGATGAGATGGGTCTTACGCATGGAAGCTTTCCATTTAGGGGGCATTATTGGTTGATCCCTTTTGAAATGAAACCCTTTTGAAATTGGGACTTTGGGTAGGCATCCTGCATATCCTGGTTTGATCAGGAATCAGAGTTCTCATAGTTCAGAATTGCATAGATGTTGTAATCATCACAAAACTCTATGCCAATGTGATACATGCTCGATGTGAGAAACTAGAGGGTGTGAGAGATCTAACTAGCCACATGCTTCCTCTCCTACTGGTAAGAGAGGGAAAGCCTATGGTGGAAGAGGCTAGGGTGGTGGTGGATGATGGCATGGAGCGACGAACCCTTTAATGTGAGATGACATTAAAGGTTTTACGTCTTGGCCTTGAGAAGATTGGGGAATTACCTTAGTGGTTTTTCCCTAAAATGTGTTCTGGGAATGGTAGGAGTGTCATCCTCATCAAAAGGGAATGTGAACATAACCCCTTTGAATGATCACTATTCCTCATTGAATGGAAAAGAAAGTGATCATCCTTAATCCATAGAACGGGGAAGTTCACATTAGCATCCCAAGGTTGGAATCTGGGTTACCATGGGAATATAGACCCACAGACATCCCCAAATCTTGAACTGTTGTGGGGAGAGCCTCCGTGACTCCTCTTACCATGGGTATATAGACTTAGAGGGGCGCACTAATGCACCTGATGGCATGATCATATGGGTATAGTGGATTTGGAGGAGGTTTTGGCCTCATGTCTTGGGATTAGTTCGTAGAGGGACTATAGAGGACTAGATGGTAATAGAGGGGAAATATTGGAACCAGAGGGAAGAATGCTCAAAACACACCATTTCACGTACTGGTTTCTTATGCAGGATGGGGGAAGCTCCGTATACCGTAGTGGTATGTGGGAAAAGGGGTCGTCCGCGTACTGAAGCGGTACACGGGCATGGGTATGGACCACTGCGCACCACAGTGGTATATAGTCTTGGATGTGGTCTATCATGCCACATTGGGTTCCACCCATGCAATGATTTAGTATGCGGTGCAGAGTTAAATCCATGTAGCAATACACTACATGGAACACCCTATTGAAGGAGGGTTTGGGGGACTATCATTCGTAGGGTGTTCATCCTCAAGAAATATGTGGTTCATGGTTTCACCAATTAGGTTCACGATTCTGTTATTATTTTTATGTTCCACCTATTTTATGGTTCACGACTGGATGTACCTGCGTAGAGCATGGTTCACAATTCGGTCTTCACCGATGATTCATGACTGAAGTCGAAATCTTCCGCGAGTTCTTTCTTCCAACCTCTAGGGTCCCCTTTGAGGTTTCTTTGTTCATCTGATCTCAATTGCTTCTATGTTACTTTTAAAGAGAATTTTGGTAATCATACTCATGGGCATGTGACACCACATAAGGAAGCAGATGAATAGATATCTTGACATGCAGAAGACCCTGCCAAGTAGGATTTGCGGAGGCATCAGTTTTCAATCATGGTTTACGGAACCCTGCCGGTTTGCTTTGTCTACAAACTAATGAGTTCAAAAGATGGTATGTGTATGGCCTTTGTTCAAATGATTCTTTCAGTGACATGGTTTGCTGTCCACTAGGATCTCTGGCCATCACTCTATGGGCCAAAGCCTCGTGGGTCATTCTGCGTACCAGGGTTCACAGTTCATGCATTCTGCGAACCCTCCCCAGGGATGGTACATGGGACACTTAAAATCTTTTTAAAACATGAATTCCGTTGAGTTTTTTTTTTGAATTTTGTAACCCAATTTGAGTCCATTCACCTTGTTATACTTGTATGAATACTCGATTCCTTCTGCAAAGTGATTGTGGGAGTGTTTTCTTCCATTGGAAAAATTTTCGAGACCCTACAATGGGTGAGAAGGAAACCTAGGAAGATAATGATGATATCATAAGTAGGATGATACAACCAATTACTCAAAATTTTTCTAGTATAAACCTTAGAGTAGTGGATTACTTCTAATTTCAGTTTCCTTCTATGGTGGAGGAGTATGGGGATGTCTTTTATAAGGACGTGAAAGAATTATCTCACCATCGAGAGATAGACTTAAAAATTGACATTCACCTAGAGAATACCACAGTTTCTACACCAGTATATCAAATAGCTCTCTTAGAACTTCAAGGACTGAGGTTCAAGTTATATGACTAATAGAGGATGGGCTTTGTGAAACCCATTTTCCCCTCAGGCATCCACAATGTTGTTTTTTCAATAATATGGATAGGAGATTAAGGTTGTTAATGGATTATCAGTGCTTAAACCAGGGGAATATGAAGAATAAATATCAACTACTAAGGATTGAGGGCCTATTTTATTAGCTGATAGGTTTATGATGGTTCTTGAAGATTACCCTCAGATCAGGATATCACCAGTTCTGAGTACAGGATGAGGATATATTGAAGAATACATTCCAATGTCACTATGGTCACTATGAGTACATGGTGATGCATTTAGGTGTTATAAATACCCTAGCAGTGTTAATGGGACTCATGAACTAGATTCTTCAGCCTTAATTAAACTAGTTTTTGTTAGTATTATTTAATGATATTCCAATGTACTCAGAATTTGAGGAGGATCATATGAAACACTTAGGGATGGTCCTGGACATACTCTGAGAGTACCAGTTTTATGGGAATCTCTTTAAGTGAGAGTTCCATATTTTGAAGGTCTACATTTTAGGACATGTCATCTCATCATTGGGTGTAGTAGTGGACCCAAACATGGTTGAGGAAGTGATAACTTGTGATCCACCCAAGAGTGTGATAGAGGTTTAGAGATTCATTGGGTTGGCAAGATCATATGGGAGATTTGTAAATAATTTTTCCATGCTATCAATACCTCAGAATTATTTTACCCAAAAGGGTAATCCTTTAGTTTTCATAGAGTGGTGTATGCTCAATTCATAGGAGTAGAGGTAGAGGTTGGTGAGCACCCCCATCTTGAGATTCTGGAGGAGGGAGTAAAGTGTGTAGGTCTCTAAAATGAATTAGTTATAATACATGGCTATGTTTTGATGTAGAGTCAGGATGTGATATGTATTGGGTCTCTATAATTGAGAACACAAGAGAAGAACTACATGACCCATGATCTTCAATTGACAGTAGCAGTCTTCACCCTGAATATGTGGTGACACTTCATTATGGAAAAACATTTTATCATATATTTCGACTATAATAGTCTCAATTACATATTCTATTAGATGGATATTAACTTAAGACAGATAACATGATTATAGTTCCTTAGGGATTATGATTTTAGAAATTCTATACTATTTGGACAATGAATGTGGACAGATATTCTCTTAAAAGGAAATCATGTTCTCAATTGTTGATAGAAACTTCATAGTAATTAGTCTCATTATAGTTTTTTTCAAATATGAGGATAGTGAAACATATCTACAATCAATGGTTTTTACCCCACCACTTCAACATTGTGTTAGGGAAGCTCAAAATGGAGAAACCGACTATGATAACTTACATACTGTGATATCCTTTAAATGAGGTTTTATGGATTTTCTAAAGGATGGGAGAAGATCATCCTTTTCAGAGGGCGGATAATGTTACTGGTGATGTTGTGTGTTGAGGTGATGAAGGGGTTTGATATATCCCATTTAGTGGTATATCACATTGTGGAAAATATTTAGTAGGACCATCGTAGTCGGTTTTAGTGTCTAGTTATAAATAATTGTGTGGTTGAGTTTGTCTATCAATGCCGCACTTGTTAGAAAGTGAAGGATAAACACCAGGTTTCAATGTGTTTTTTATTAACACCTTAAGGTTCTATAATGTAATTGGAATAATATATATATGGAATTCGGGACAGGGTTACTATGAATATCTAGAGGACATAATACCATCTTGATGAATGTAGAAAAACTCACCAATCGGCCCACTTCCTAGCTATCTAAGAACAGAGTTCAGAAGAGAGCTTAAGAAGCATTTAAATGGATAAGATTTTACATCTCCATGAAGTTACTTTAATAATAATTTCATAACATGATTATCACTTTACGTTGTGATTATGAATATTATTGTAAGAGGCCTTTGGAACTCGATTTAACTTGATAAAAGAGTTTAACCCATAGGATAATAGCCACACTAAGTGGACCATTCATGTTCTGGATGAAATTCTATGGGCATGCATGTTATACATTAGCTATATTTGTGATAATTTCCTACCCTTGGTTGAGTTTTCATAAAATAATAAATACCATTACACCATCAGTATGCCACTATTAAAATATTTGTATGGGTGGACCTGTAGGTCACCACTGTGTTGGACTGATTCAGGTGTGTCATCACTCATGGGCCCAGAGTTGGTGTGAGAAATGATAGAGAGGGTACATATCGTCCATGAAAAGATAGGGACTACATAAAGATATCAGAAATCCAATAAAAAATGACGACATAGGCCTTTTGAGTTTAATTAGAGATACCAAGTGTTATTTCGGGTTTTACCTTGACAAAAATTGCATAGATTTAGTCAGGAAGGAAAGCTATCTCCTATATTAATTAGGCATTTTATATAATACATTGTGTTGGTGAGGTAGATTAACACTTGTCCTTACTGCCATAGTTAGACTGGGTAAAAGACATCTTACATGTGTCGTGGATGAGGAGTTACATTCATGACCCACCAAATTTTATCGAGAGTGGTGAGTCATACATCCATAATAGAGATATCCTATAAAAGTACCTATTAGAGATAGATTATTGGAAGGAGAATATCCCATTTGGGATATAAATTCCCATGGCATGTGTCTGGTGCCATCACATGAGTCTTCAAGTGATAACCTATGACCTGGAGACCTAGATGTGAGCTAAGTACCCACATCTATATGAGAAGTTTTACATTAAATATTTAGGATGAAAACCCATAAGGTGGGGAGAATTTAATTTCTATTTTCCATGTAAATATTTTTAATATATCTGTTAAAATTTTTGAATCATGGTGTTGAGACATCCCAAGATTCCAATTCATGGTGACCCTAGTATTGATATTATAATTTTTTTAATATATCAATATCAAAAGCATAAAATTTTATTAAAATAGTTGAATAAATCCAAAACAATGTCTCATATTTGAAATCTAAGTCCCCAATTATGTCTGGAATATAGGCTTTACCATAGGTGAAATATAATATTTATCAGTGTTAGGAGTTTGTTAAAAAGTTGTCACTAGTGAAAATAAAAAAATTAAATAAATAATTTTATTTTATGTTATTTTTTTGAAGTAGAGACCTAGAATCCTCAATAAATATATGGTTATAACCAAATTTCAATGTTAGTTGAATGAACCTCAGATTATGGGAGTAGTTTTTGGAGGAGGAAATAGTGAATGAAAATAGATCGAGGTTATTATTAACGGTTTTCTCATAAATGGAGGTTTTAGATATTTCCAACAACATCAATGTGTGACCATTCATAATCAGTGATCAGTCCAACCATAGGTGGAATGTTGTTTTATATGGATTTTCTCTCATTTATTTATCCTGTGATGATGTAAAATTAGTTCAATTGACAGTTTTATTGTTAGGTTTACAGTGCTTGTGGTTTTGGGTTTATTCTTCATCAGAATTAGGGGAATTTATTTTTTGATTGATATTACTTTTCATTCATCATTATAATGGAAGAAAACAAGGACAACCAAAACATGGATGAGGTTTGTTCTTCATTTTATGGTTTATCACTTCCTCACCCCACTATATTTATAATCATAATTGGTATTTCATTTGGCTAGAAGATCAAAAAAATTCCTAGTGGAAGATCATTGGAAAAACAATATTAGGTAAAAAATGATCGTTTCCATGGGTCTAGGATGTAGATCAATGTTATGATAGTGGTGTGAAGCGATGAATATAGAGATACGGTCGAATTGGGGATTCTGGGATTGTGGTTCATTATGGTGAAATGATAGTGTATCTATTTAGAGTATTCTCAATTTGGATTGAATCTTAAATTCTAGAAACTATAAATAGAAAGGATTCACTGATTCATGATATGAGTTTCAGGGGTGTAATTAATAGCGGAAGTGATGGAATTGGGGGAACTCATGAAGGACCCACAGATTTTATAAAATCCTATGTTACATGGTGCATATCCCAAATAACACATTCTTTGTGGGGGACCTATAGTTGTGGTGATAGGGATTCATATAAAATTAACTATCACATTATTTGTGACATGTGTAAAATGATAGGTGACCATGTATTGCTGGATAGTCATGTACGTTGTGTGTAAATAAGTAAATACATGAATAGGAACACAAGAACAAGTAGATTACATGGGAACAACTCAGTACTCAGACATGACCAAGTACACGGGCTTGACCAGTAGTACCTGAGAATAAATAGGTGTACATGATCATGGCTATATGTACATGAGAATAGGTAAAAAAACATTTTCATGGACATAGGTAGGTCTGGGATTAAAGGTACACATTGTGTACCCTCTATACACATCGTGTACTTTCTCTGAGATAGAATAGAGCCCTTAATTTCCTTAGTATAAAAAAGGTGTAGTAGAATATGGTTCCTTGGTCAATCCCTATGACGGTACAATGCATCATTACATCCTTGACATAGAATTTGATTCCCCTATGTGGGTTCTATTTCAGATATAGTTCATGGAATCCCTCCATGTAGCCTAGGGTGGGATCCTCTGTCATATCCTTCTTAGGTGGTGTTCATGGTATTATCATGATCAAAATTTATAGGGCATTGATCCCATATCTAGAAGTTTGAGCTAGTAGGGTTGGTGGCATCCCCCAGTAGACCTAGTTTTAATCCTTATCTGGGTAGTGTGAACATTGGAGATATAGTTAGTACTTTCTTGAAGGGTTCATATGATAATGACCTTGTCAAATGAGTTTTTTCAATGAAGACATGGCCCCTGCAGTAGATTCTCATAGATGACTGTTTACATTAATGTCTCAAGAAGAATACTAAGGCTAGTAGTATTTGTTGAATCCTCTTGAGACTATTTTTTTATTAGTAAATTTCGGGTTATTCCTCTATTTATCATTATGTATTTCTCTTCATTGAAATGTATGTGTATTAATGAGTGGACTACTCGTGATGCTTTATGGTTAGTGATTTTGAGGTGTCTAACTATGTATTGTTATACTCACCCCTTGATGGGATCTTCCCACACATGTCGTGTCTTATACTGATGATATACCTTTTGATGGATTCCCATGAGGACTAGGAGTAGGAGAAGGAAAGTATTGGGATTGATTGAATGAGGTATTACTGGTGTTTCATTTGAAAATAGTTCACTCCTTCTGAGTAGGTTGGACTCTAATTCTAGTTTGTTTGGGCTTTCATTTGGGCCATTTTATCACTTTATATATTTATTGTGTACCATGGTTGTGGTATTATAGATGAATTCATGCATTGTTATCATTTGTACTTTACTTTTAGTATTGTATGGGCGTTTATATACATATATATTTGTGTGTGTGTATATATTCATGATTTGGTATCAGTTTTACTTTACTTTCAGTGTTTTATGGGCTTTGTGAAATATATATATATATATATGTGTGTGTGTGTGTGTGTGTGTGAAAGTACATAGGATAATGCCTACCATATGTAGAATATTCTTGCTTGGTTCTTGTTGTCAGCCCCTGGCCTATAGAAGTTGGGAGTGCGGTAGTCACACTTGGCTTATCACAGATTAAAAGGGCCATGGTGTGTTGGTTCGTGACATAATTGGTGTGTGTACTCCTTTTTATTCCTATAATTCAAACACCTTCCTGATATCCCTTCCATATTTTTCATATAATACAATGATGTAATATTCTATTTGAGTAATTTTTTGTCCCAAGAAAAAATTCATTTCTATATTAAATGAAATTTTAAACCATTATTTCATGTGTCTTAAAAAACCACCAAATAAACATTCTTCATTTCTAGAAAAAATTATGTCATTAAAAAACAAAATAAAAAAGAGTGCTATGGTGTTACTATTATTTAAAATTTATTTTGACCACTTTTCTTTTCTTGAAATTCATGCACTTATAATTTTCATAATTCATGATATATTAAGATCATGGAGCATGTTTTTATCTATAACATACCTTTTTTAGCATAAACACTTTTCTCACATTAGAATCAAGCGTAAAACTTTCTAGATGATCCATGTACACTTTCTCATCAACCTCTACATTCAAAAAAGATGACTTAACATCCATTTAATATATATTATGTCTTATATAACTTGACATGGACATAAATATTTAGATGGGATATAGTTTAGCTACTCAAGAAAAGGTTTTATAAAGTTATTCCCATTTAATTTGTGAGTATCCCTTTTCATAATTGCTGGGATTTGTTTTGTGCCACCTCATCACTCTATCAATATTGGTTTTGAAATCCCATTTAGCTCTAATCACATTATTTTTAGTAGGTCAAGTAACAATTTATCAATATTTAATATTTTAAATATGGTATAACTCTTTATTAATGGACTTAATATAATTATTATATAAAAATTATTTCTCAATTGTCTGAGGATCAACCTTTGATAGTATATTTGTATTGCTAGAGGAAATTATTTTTCTTCTAGTCTAGATAATTTTATTTTGATCCATAGTAATTTTATTAGTATAAAAATTATATCATGACATTTTATTTTCACCTTTTGGATTTAGTTCTTCATCTTATTCACTAGAAAATATAGAATTTCTATACTTAATCTAAATCCATGTTATTTTTAAATTTTCATTTACATGTTTAGAACTGATAATATCATCCTCATCAACTATAATGATAATATTTCTTATTTTTTTCATGTATTGTGACATTATCAATATTAATGATTCATTATAATTTATTATTGTAACATACATAGGACTTCCCGTTTGTTGTATATCTACTAAAGATCCCATATTTCAAATTTTCATTAAAATTTCCTCTTTTTCTATCTTTCTTTATCATCAAGAATGGAATTACAAAAACCAAGTACTATTTAACATTTTTATTTATTTTGAACCACATCTCATAATGATTTATATATGAGTTTGGATATATAATACATCTATTTTGAATTATCCAAGGAGTTGTGATTGCAATCAACCAGTAATACATTGAGGTACAATGCTTCACCAACATAGTTTTATCCATACCAACTGGACTTCTATCTTTTCTCCCTACCAAATCATTTTGATGTGGAGTATATATATCATGAAATTGAATTCTGATGTCATGTTTGTTAATATATCCAATAAAAATCATATTAATATATTCACTCCCATTATTTGATCTCAATATCTTTATGTGAAAACCTTTTTACTTCTTTAAAATATTTTAAAACACAAAATTCATTCAAAGGCCTATGATTTATGGGAAATTAAAATGATACATGCAATCTATGTGATATATTCTTGGTGTGTGATGAAATATATTTCCCTATTTATTGGATTCCTAGCCGTAAGACTACATACATCAGATTTAATTAGTTCAAAAGGATTTTAAGTTTTAAACTCAACTCCCTTATGAGTTTTGTCCACATTTTTTATATTTGAACATGTTTTAAAAATAGTGGTTGTATCCTCTTTAAAAATGGAAAAATTTAGCATATCTTATTCTTTGATAAGATTATTTATAGTCTTTTTTTCTATGGATAACAATTCTTCTGTGCCATAAATTATTTTATGCTAATTGACATAAGTGATAGTATGAACATACTTCTATAATTTGAAAATAATTTATTAGAGTTCTCAATCCCCTTATTATAATATCCATATATTTTATTATTTTGATCATTCGTTTATTTTTATGAATATCACATCATTTCTAGAATCACATATTTTTCATGAACTCAGTATGTTTTTCTTTAACCCATTAAAAAATTACATTGTTGTGATGGATTTGGTTTAGTCCACGTTTTTTTTATTTTTGATACCTTTGAACATAAATGAACTTTCATTAAAAAATGTAACTACTCCTACTTAATATCTATAAACATTTAAAAGGTTTTTTATATCACCTATCATGTGATATGAACAAACTTTTTTCATATTCAAAGGGTTCTCTCATTTTCATGTTTTAAATGGAACAAAAACCACATTTTCTCATTCCTTATTTGTATTTGATTATAATTATTACTATACCCTTGATATATATTAAATTTATTTTTCATAAAATCTAACATACATCAAAGGTTTTCCCTTCATTGTCAAATATTTCACAGACCTCTTGATGGATTCCAAATATATCCCTTATATTAACTTTATTTTCGTGTTTTTGATATATTTTATGAGTTCTCATCTATAGTTCTTGTCTCCCCTTTGATTAATTCAATATTTCCAATACGATTAGATACATATTATACAATTAGTTTTACTCCTTGATAAAAAATAAAAAAATGCATTATCTCAAAAATGTTTTATTTTGATAAAAATAATTACTACTGAAAGGCTTGTTTGATTGATTAGTTTTTAGTCCTTAAATGTAAAGACTCTATAGAGATTTTCTGTTTAATTATTCTGTGATCCTTTATATATAATTAAGACTCATGTATATATTTTTTATTTTTCTATATTTTAGAAAGTTTTGAATTTTTTTTAGATCACTCAACTATTCTAGATTTCAATTTATTATTTGATTATTCATTATAAGTAATATCTTTTCATGATAAGACTTATGTACACTTTATATTTTCATGTCTTACATATTTTTTCAGAATAGATACTTGTGGTGAGTTTCTTATAGAATTATCCTTTCTTCATGATATCATTAATCATTTTGCATTCATTTTTCTATTCCTACTTCTCAAATTATATAATATTGTTTTCATATTTTATCCACTCCCTTTTACCAATTTATGATAGTGGAAGTTATGTCTTCCATAACTATGTCATTTTTTTCTATATCAATATTCAACAACTAAATCTATTTGATCAACATATCTTTTCCAACCTGTATTCAATATTGTTTGTCTTAGATTCCTTTTATTCGAGGGTCATATTCTCTCATCCATCCGATTTCTTTCAAAAAAAATTTAATTTCCATTATCATGATATATTCCTTAGAGGTCTCTCCTTTATCTAGGGTATACTCACTATTTTATTATGACTCATATTTTTATAGGTTCACCCCGTCTTCTTTTTGGGCTATGATAATAATTTGGGAAACACCTCTAGGATCCGCCTCCTCATAATCACCACTTTCTTCACTATCATAAACACCTTCCTAAGGATAAAAAGTTACTCCTGAAGGAACTAGAGGAAATATTTTACTTTCCTTTTGAATAATAATATTACATATCTCTCATATTAGTGTTCTTATTATTTTCTTATTAATTATCTTTATATCCTCCAATTATCATAGGGTATTTCGCTGAGAAATGACCAACCTACCAACAATTAAAAACATTTAAGAAATTGTTTCCTTTATAATGAAATATTTTCAACTTGTGAAACTTCTTGAAATATGATATTGAATATCACCATGATCTTAGTTATTTTCTTCTTTATTTGAGTAACACTTCTTCCCATACATCTTCATACATTTGAAATCATTGAATTCCATTTCCTTTTCCCTTTTAGTTTTTATTTTAAAATTAGATCCTCTTCTCATTTAATAGTTAATGAGATTTTTTAGAGTTCATAAATGGTGAAGACATCAAGATATCTATATTAAAAGGTTGTCATCGTGACATAAAATCTATCTTTAAGGATTATCATCAACACTTTTACCATAATAGATTGATCATGATTTTTTATATACCATTTAATATCACTAATAATTATGTTTACCTAGATAAATAATTCATCAATAGTTTCATCCTCATACATTCAAACATCTTAAAAAAGTTACCGAATATTTTTTTCTTTTATTCTTTCACATTTTTTTCTTTTATAAATAATAATAAGCTTCTTTGAAATAGAATTATTAGTTCTGTATCCCAATACCCCTTTCATCTCCATTTCTAATAAATAAAATATTAAAAATTTCATTCCCTTACCATAATTTACAGGGATTTTTTTTATCAGAGACCATGTTAAAACATCAATTGGCATAATGAATCAACATTTAATAAAATCACTTACATAAATCCCCAGAGAAATAATGTACTATAAAATTCTATCTTTCCAAGAATGAAAACCTTTTACATCAAATGTTGGGATTCATTTTCTATTAAAAAACTTATATCGATCCATAAAAATCACTTGATAGAAGAATGATAGTTATCTTATTTATGATACAAATTTTTGGGTCACAAGAAGGGTGATTCACAATGGGGTGGTGAATCATTGTGTATAGTTATTTAAATTTTCCATATACTCTCATTCTTATTTAATACCTTTATCTAAAGATACTCATTAATTAAAAAAATAAAAAAAATTATATGACACATTAATAAATGATTTTTTCATCCTTTAAGGTTGATTACATCCTCAACATGTCATGGGTATTATCACACAAACACTACTCCTTTCTTATTATAAGAAGGAACTCAAGCAAGGGTATGAACTCCAACTCATACAGTTGCTGGCTCTATCCAGTTACAAAATTGCATTAGTAGAATGATTGAGCCAAAATAAATTTCATCAATAAATCTTTGATTCTCTACATAGGCTCTATAATTTATTCTCTTATTTCTTCACATTTCACAGTGATCCATTGTGACTGTTCTCATTTACATACCTTCAATACAGTAGTATATTAGTTCTTTGATAAAAAAGAATTCTTAACATGTTTATCATTCTTCAACAACAAATATATATTCATATATCATGTGAATATTATTTTCAATACTATTCAATAATTAAATACCCATAAGATTCAATATCTCAATCAACTCTATTATTATAGTGTATAAAAACCATCATTCAGGTTTTTTGAATTATTTGAATTTAAACATTGTGTCTTCTACCTTATTTTAATTTTAAATACATTTTAACTTCTTTATATACTTGAACTATTTCCATCACATGTTATTTTAATTATTATGGTATTCTATTTTTATCATTTCCTCCAAAAAATATTAGATCTATCAATTCTCTTGATATTTACACATAATCATGGACCCATGTGACTTTAACATGGAACCTCATATAGTGGTGTCGAACCCTTTTAGTATAAAAAATTCCACCTTAGTTGGTTCCCTCGTTTTGATTTAATATAGAATCAAGAAACACTGAATAAAGCATTGTGATAATTCTACATTAAATATCAACACAACATCATCATGTTTAATATTCATTTCCTAAAAATATAAGAATCCTAGAAACATAGAACAAATTTAAACAATATCTTCCTAAATAAATCAACCATGAATTTCAATATTATATGAATATAGAACATGAGATAGAAAAGTAACATTGATAATTGAAGATATATAGATTCCAATTGATAATGAGGTTGATATGTGATCGTGATGATTGATCCCATATAAGGACCCCATTGAACACACCTTTTATAGACCAACAACACTTTAATTCAAATTAAACATAGTGAAACTTCCTCAATTGACCATGACTGAAAGAAGACTATGAAATTCATTGACATTAAGTACACTGTATATATCATGGAGAAAACTACTTAATAAACTGAAATACTTGATTCTACTAAAAAACTACTCACTAATATTTCTTTAGTATGCAATACACTCAAAATTTGGTTATGTGTAACATGAAACTAACAATCATCGAGTTCACCATCATGAAAACATAAACTCTCATTCCCTTTCAATATTTAACATGTCATTTTGGGAATTCCAAACTTTCCTCAACTCAAACTAAGGCCTCCTCAAACCATCTCTCATCTTTATCAATCAACACAAATCCTCTTCCAAAATATTGTAGATATTGTTCTAGTGTACCAACACGTGCCTTTATTTCCTCTGAATATCACCAAAATGATTATAAAATGTAACACGTATTGAAAATAAACTGTACACCATCCTTTATAGGGTTTAACAATAATCTAATAATCCTTCGCTAAATGATTTTTTGAAACCTTGTTTTTATTTAAAAGAAGAATTTATATTATTTTGAGTATTGAATTTTTTTAACTGTATGTTTTTTTCTTTGAGAAAATGAATAATAATTCATACATTGAATACAAACTTTAAATAAATGATGATAAAATCATTTAAAGGTAATAAAACATAGTTTTTAAAAAACTATTTTTATGTGTTCAATGGAGTTTTATCTAAAAAAATTAAATTAATCACTATTAATGAATGATATTAATTAAATTTATTGAAAATATATTCAATCAAGTAAATTAACACATATCTAATGTTTGTTACTTTGAAATGAATGCGAATAAACACATTCATTTCTTTAAAAATAATTTTCTTTCTAAAAATGGGTTTTACACATATTGTGCGTGAATATTCAAATTAATTTCCTCCACCTATACAAAATAGATATGAGAAAATGATTTCTATATTTGATATAATAATCTAAATATTTTAATACATGTTTAATTTTATTTTTAGACAAAATGATTAGTTACCTTGGAAATAGTTAGTCATCATAGTAATGGCTAAGATATGGTAAAAGTGTTAAATTTTTTGTTAAATAAATTTATTAGATAACACGAACCCTATATTAATTTATTTAGTTGAGTTAATTATCAACCCTTACACTATTATATTTAAAAGTTTACTTAATTCGTTACAAATTAACTAATTATGAAAATGGGTTTTAATAATAAATAATGTATTTAAATACGTTCCACTCCCTTTAGTTATAAAAGGGGCCCTTCACCACCACACTTATTCACACACTTTGATCACCTTCACTTGAACAATCTCAATAAAAACACATAAAAAACTATTTCTTTATACCTATATGTTTTTTCTCCCTAAAATAAAATTATATGATGTCTTAATGTGTAACACCATGAGGTTTTCTAAATTTACCTTTCAAATAAATTGATTTTCTTTGATAGATGGTGCTACACACAACACCACGTTATACTTGAATTACAAACAACACTGATTTTAAACCTGCATTATATAAAAAACATATTTTATCTTGTGTTACATGAAACACTATTTTTGGATTGTCTTACACACAATCCAGATATTAGATTTCAATATACATAACACCGATTTTCAAAGAAACCTCGCATTCAACTAAACTATTATTATTTAATGTGATATTTATCACCATATTCTTGGAATAGAGGGTATTCATAAGATTAAACAAATTAATAACATATGTTTTAAACATTTATATATAATTAATTCTTTTTTAAAAAAATTAATTAGAAATTAAAATAAAAACAATTTGAAAATAATGAAAATCTTTTCCAGAAATTTTGTTTCTAGGAAAATGATTGTTTTATAACTTAATAAAATAAAAAAAATTTGAATGAATGATTTAGATGAATTTTTTAGAGTATAAATTCAATAAACTGTTTAAAAATCATTTTATGTGATAAGAGATAAGAATAAATCTTATTTTACACTTAAAATATATTTTTCTAAAAATCTATTTTCTCACCTTTTTGTGGCACACATATTTTAATAATAATTTTAGAAACCTTTATAAAATTTCTTTGAAAATATAAAAATAATTCTCAAAATTTTCATATCAAAATTATCATAGGGTGAATATTTGTGAATTTCAGAAATATGTTATTTTTTAATGAATAGTGAAAATATTGAGTTTTAATTGAAAACTAATTTTTTGTTTTATTTATTTATAATTTATAATTTCATTTATAATTTAATTTTAAAGTTAAATTACTTAAATTATACATCCATTTATAAAATTTATTTTATTGGAATCAATTTCATACTGATGTTTTATATAAAAACTTTGTAAACTTTTGATGTTTTTCTCTTTAAAAACCAGTTTTCTCTTTACATTTGCGGGATTAATTTTAAATTAAATTTTCCAATTATGAGAATTAAATTCATAAAAATAGATTATATATTTTTAATACTCATAATATTTATTATATATTATGTTCAAAATAAATTTTTACCAAAATTAATGATGAAAGTATTAAAAATCAATTACCCCAGTTAAAGTAAAAATTGGTTCAATGGGGGTTAAACTAAAAAGATAACGTTGGAAATGACCTACACAATTGTATAAAAACAATTTTATATCCATATATCAACCATTGAAACTTTAAAGTTCAATAATGTCTTAATTTGGACCCTTGTTGCATATGAAAAACGTGGGATCACTTATTTCATTTCAAAAATACCAAGTGTGTGCTCTTCCTCACTTACAAAAGGTCAGCCCATCTCCTCTCTTATTCACACAATAAAACCTTTTTTCTATGGCCAATACCTGACCAAATAACTTCAAAAAGTCCCACCCCTAATCCAATAATTATTATTTTGGGCATAAAAATATTCTATGAAGTATTTTAGTGAAAACCTAAGGAGGATACCCGAAAACGAGGTAATGTTCTTCAAGAGGCATGTTTAATATATTTTTTTCTCCACATAAATCAATTATTATTATAACATTATTATATAAAAACCGAAATATCTTCCATATAATATTTTTTTTATATTTAGAGTATTATCTAAAAACATCTTCAATTATATCAAATGGGCAACAAAATCATCATCTGTGTGTACGACGGACTACCACCTCGTGAATTGATGTCATTCGTTTTTTCCTTTACTACCTATCATGGTTGGAAATAATGATATAATTTTTGTTTATATATGACATTTAAGATATAATTATCAATATATTGTTTTTATATCACACAAAAATTTTGGATTTTCATTTTTTGGGAATATGATAACGTTATTCATTTGTACGACACACTACTGCCCCCCTAAGTGATGTGATCCGTTCATGCTTTTCATGGAAGGCGATAAGGATGATTTTAATGATTACATGTGATACACATGAAATAATTTTGATATTAATGAAATATTTATCATTATTTAAAGATAATATATATATATATATATCACATTCCTTTTAACTCTCCACTCAATAAAATATGATAACGTCCCTCGGGTATGTAGACTTCCATGTGCACAAAGCGATGCGACTCACTTTTCATCACCACACCACATGGATTATACATATAAGTACACCTAAATAAAAAATATCATATATATGATATTATTATCATTATTTAAAGATAATATATTACTTACCTTCTTCCCATAATGATCATTGGAAAATGGTAACATTACTCATGCCTAGGTACGACCTACTGTCTCCATGATCTTAACGTACTTCATTTTTCATAAAAATAATTTTGTGATTGGATTTAAAAGTTTAATTATTGTATAAATATTATAATTATTTCATGATTATCATTATGGATATTATGATCCTATTATCAGTCTAAGAGGACAAAAAATAACAATTAAAACATATGCTAAAAACAAAATGGTTATTACCCAAAACATGACTTTAACCTGGAATTTTTTATAAAAGTTTTATAAAAAAATAAGTAAATAATATATGGTATGATATATGTAATTTTTGTTATGTAATGTATTTATAATAAGTTTTAATTTATTATATCAGAGTTTCAGATGAGTACGAAGGAATTCGATACTTTCGGTAAGGGATTCCCGTCTCACCTTTATTTACTGTGAGACACAAGAAATATTCACCACATATTTATTTTATCTAGTGAATATAGTAACAATGAATTTATTTTATGAAATCTATGATTAAAATTATTAGGTTTTGCATATCTATTTTATTATCTTTATTTCACTGGGTTTACATTTCAAAAGATAGCAAATTGATAAAGAATTTTTGTCTCAATTTTCATTCTTTATGAATTACATTGTGTTATACACCTATATTCTTTCACAAGGTGTATATATAGACACTTTTACATGGAATATTATGAATTTATTCATACTCAATATATTTCAAGTTTAATTTTATGGTATTCATTCATGGGGCCTATGATTCAATAATACCAAAGTAGTAAAAAAATATGTTACAATATCATCATTTATCAGGATTGTTTATGATTAAGTTTTCAATATTGATATCTCATGATATACCTCTTAATAATTCACCTGAATTTTCTTCTCCTCAATTTATTACTTTATATTATATGTTTTACCTTAATTTTCCTCTCTTTATTTACTCAAGAGTTCAAAAAATAACGTTTTTAATAAAAATCATCTTTTCGATCGAAAATCATTTTTCTTACAAAACCATGTTTTATAAATATTTAAAAAAAATGTTTAATGATTTTAATTTTAATTTTAATAGATATTTTTACCCATGTTCAAATTTTTACAAAAATGATTGTAAAGGAATATTTTTGTCATTTTCCAAATAATGTATCTTTGGATTTTACCAAATATTTGAAAGGAGTCTTTGTTTTAACATGTAGAACATGAAGAAAATTTTCTCACCTAATGAAAAATAATTTCATAACAGATTATTTTATATGATTCCAAGGTTATTTTAGAAGAATAAGTTTTCAAAAAGTTTTATGTTTTAAAAATCATTTTTCAAAGTGGAAAGGATATTTTCCTAAAAAACGTTTTAAATGATATTTCATAATCTTTTTCCATCTAAGAAAAAATATATTAGTGTTACCTATGTATTAATGGGGATATGACCCAAGGAAATAATTCATATTCTTTCTGTAAATGGTTTATGTTTTGATGGAATCATTGTAACAACCCTATATTCTGTGATTTTTTTCAAATTAATTTAATCTTTTCAATATTTTTAATTTCACATTACATTGAATTTATCATTAATTACAAGAAAGAACTGATTTTATCTTTCCTCACACAAAAACTATGTTTTTCTTGTGTCACACATAATTCATAATTTATCTCCGATTACGCGCAACATCATTTGTAAACAAAACATTACATTCTATTAAAATATTATTATTTAATATTATATTTATCACATATCCTTTGGAATGGTGAGTATGAATAGGATTACATAAATTATGAAAATATATGGTTTACACATAAGTATATAATTAACTATTTCGTGACCAATTAATTAAAAATAAAAACAGAAAAAATAAAATATAGCAAATCCTTCTTTGAAAAACTATTTTTATACACATAAACATGTTTAACCTCTATAAATTAAAAAAATCACATTCTATGAATGGTTTTAATTAAATTATTATATATTATAATATATAAAATTTTTAACATTCATATAATGTGTTTTCTAGACAATAGATAAGAATAAATTCAATTTTACGCTTAAAACTGTATTTTTCTAAAAAATGTTTTGTTTAATTTATAGAACTTATTTTAAAAATATTTTTTACCAAATTCATAAAATTAATTTAATAAAATAATCATAATTTTTTAAATAAAAAAATATTCTTATGTCAAATATTCAGGATTTTAATGAAATGTTTTATTTTTTGATGAATAGATATTAGATTCTAACTGAAAACATCCTTTTAGTTTAAATTATTTATAATTTTAAGTTATTTTTATAATTGTTTTGAAAGTAAAATTTGTTTAATTTTATATAAAATAATCTATTTTAGTTCATTATAATTAATTTCATATTGAATTTTGATATAAACACCTTTCAAATGTTTGAACATTTTCTCTTTAAAAACATGCTTTCTAATCATGTCTAGAGGATTAATTTTAAATAAAATTTATCCACCTATGTGAGTTGAATTTAGAAAAATTATTCAAAATTTTTAATCATAATAATTTAAAATTTATATTAAGGTTAAATTAATTTTTTACAAAAAATGAATAGTAAAAATAGTAAAAAGTGTTTACTGTTGTTAAGGTAAAAATGGGGTTTCCAGTGGGTTAATCGAAAATGGATAAAGATAAAAATAATCTATAAACTTATCTAAAAAATATTTAATTGAAATAATTTAACAATTAAACCTCTAATGTTTTATTATTTTTTAATTTGGACCCTATTGACATTTGAAAACCATAGGGAGCACTCAATTATTTTCAAAAATACCAAGAGTGTAATCTCTCTATCATATAGAAGGCCACCCCTCTTCTCTATTATTTACACATATAAATCCATAAAGTTCAGAAAATAACTACCCAAATCGTTTCCCAACTTACATACCCTTATCATAGAACCCTTGTATTTGTTAGAAATCCATCCTAGGATGGCTTTTAGTGCAAACATGAGGAGGATACCCAAAGAGGAGGCAACATTAATAAACATGTGATTTTTATTTTATCTCTTCTTGCACACACATAAATTATGTTTAATTTATTTTTATATAATAAACACAATATATTAGATAAACTGAGATTTTTTATGTTAATTTAAATACCTAAAACCATATCCACTTCCATCAAATGGGTTATGAATTCATCATTTGTGTGTATGGTGGACTACCGCCTCATGACCCAATGTCGTTCGTTTTTCCATTCCCATCACTCATGATTTGAAATAATTATGGATTTATTATTTATTTATGATATTTATGGTATTTATTCTGTTATTATGATTCTATAATTGGTATATAACTCATCAGTTCATGATATCCATTTTTGGGAATAAGATAACATCATTCGTGTGTATGGTGACCTGCTGCCTTAGGAAGCGATGTGATTCATTCATGATTTTCATAAAAGGTTTTAAGGATGTGTTAAATTAAAATATTTCATATATATTACCTTAAAAATATTTTTGAGTTATAATATTTCATTTAAATTTCTTTCTTTTCATCCATCATGAAAATGGAACCGGTGTTCATGCGTACGTACGACCTACCATCTCCATTAACAGTGTATTTCATTTCATCTTTCTATATTTTATAGATTATTATAAATACATATATAATAATTATATAAGATATTTATATTATTTTTATCATTATAGAGATAATGATATCTTGACTAATGTAAAATTACAACAATATATAACAAATCAAAAACTATATAGAAAACAATGAGATTATCATCCAAAACGTAACTTTAACATATAATTTTTAATAAATGGGTTATAAAAGATCATTAGAAAAATCATATTTTGTATTATATTGTAACATAAGTATAAAAAACACAAATATATTATAAATAAGGTTTTAATGAGTAAAACAGAATTCTTAACTTTAGATATGGGGATTTTTGTCTCAATATTCCTTTTTTGATATGTATATTATACTATTCATCTATATTATTTTATTAGGTGTATATAAATCCTATTTCATATGTAATATCATGAATTTATTTATCCTTATTGTATTTTATGTTTCAATTTATTTTATTCCTTCATGGGTCTTATGATTCAATTCTACTAAGATGGTAAATATTTTATGTCACAATATCATAATTTATCGATATTGTTTATGATTAAGTATCCAATGTTTAAATATAAGTACCTCTAAATAATTCTCATGAATTTTATTCTACTATGGTAATTCATGATATCTCTATATCATTGTACCATTTTATCACTCTTTTTAACCTAAGATAAATAAGAAAATGTATTTAAGAAAACATGTATTTATTTTCCTCTTCAGTAGGAAATCTATTTTTTTCCTAAATTATGTTTTCTAAAAATGTTTTCAAAAATATTTTATTATTAAAAAATTATTTCTAAAATAATTTTAACCCATATTTACTTTTTAATAATATGTTTTGAAAGTAATTATCATGTTTGTTTCTAAAAATATGCCAGTTTGGATTTTACAAAAAATTTGAAAATAATATTTGTTTTCTAAACATGCTTGGAATGAAAATTATTAATTATTTTCAATAATTATCAATGATATCTAGATTCCAATACAATTTTTCAAAATTATTTACAAAACAAATTCCATAATTTAGGGTAATGTTTTAGGTTGTAAATATATTATTTCAAAGTTAAAAGTTAATTTTAAGGGTTCTTAAAATGTTTTTTTCAAATTGGATAGGATATTTTACTCAATAAATTTTTTGAATTATTTTTAAATATTCCTTTAAAATTTTTTAATTTTATTTTCAATGAAAAATATTTCAAAAATATATTATGTTTTGAAAAGATATTTCAAAGAAAGGTTATTTTTTCTAAAGAAATTTTTTGAAATGATTTTAAAGATTCCTTTTTCAGTTTTAAAGGTTATTTTCAAAGAGAATGATATTAAAAATGTTTTAAGTTGATTATAAAATAAAATATATTATCCTCCTAGGATTTCCTACGTAATCAATAAAAATTATTTTCCACATAATATGAAATTCATAAATGTTACTTATGATTTACTGGGGATATGAACCAATACCTTTCTCATTCATAATTTGAATGGTTCGTTATGAAATGATGTTTATGAAACCCGTTTCTCTTTCACAGGTTATACCATTATGAAATTCTTATGAAAATCATTTATTTCCTTGGGTTGTACTATGATTAAATGTTTAAATGATTAAGAAACATGTATATTTTCCATAGGTTATGATATGATAAATTTTTATAAAACCCATTTCATTTCATGGGTTATGACATGGTGAATGTGTTATGATATTAGGACACACATATATATGATTTTCATTATGAGATAGTTTTAAGTTATAACAAAGGATGATGGTTATATAATAACCAAAGACAGGTGGGAAATATATCTCCATCTAATGCATTGGGTAATGATTTATTTATCTTGAGATATAAAAAAATATAATGGGGAGTGAACCCAGTTCAGTTATACATTGTCTAAATGGGGAGTGAACTCAATTCAGGAATACATGGATCGAATAGGAAGTGAGCTTGGTTCAGTTATACAGGACTGGAACGAGGTGTAAAGATGGTTCAGTAAGGTACTTTTTCTGCTATGATGGTATTTGGAGTAAACCTTTAATAATATCAGGGTTAGGGGAGTGAACCCATTCCACTATAGGGAAAGGGATACCATTGGGGATAGTGTTGTCTCTCACCTAGAAGGTGTATCTTTCTAGGGATGAATTTATATAATTATGTGTATGCTAAAATTTTGTGTCTTATGCTATTTCTAGGCTCTCATTTCTCATGTTCCTCGATTATATTATGATTCATGACATATTAGTTTCCAATATTTATGTTGAGACTCATGTTTATGATATATGATAGGTTAGGGACGACCTTTTTAAGTTAAGTTCACAATCAAACACCCTTATACATATCTTATGCATTAATATGATCATAGAATAATATATATAATATTTACCCTTACTAAGCATTTATGCTCACCCTTTCTTATATTTCCTTTCCCTAAGTTATAAATAAAGGTTTTAAGTCATGTCTGTTTGTGAAGTGTTCTAAAACCAAAGTTCTTTAGGGAATAAATTAAATATAATTAATGAATTAAGAAGATTGTGTTCCATGATTTCAAATAAACTAAACTATTATGGTGTTCATGCATGTGTTTATGTAATTTATTGAATATTCTTTTACAAAGATGTAATATCCATGTATGAGAATTTTAGGTCACTATAGTCGGTATTAGAGGGAGGTTTAGTTGACCATTAAAAACTAGGATGAGATAACTTTAGTGAGATATCTATTGATATTTATAAGGATTTTTATTGGGATATCTCTTTGGATAAGTCTAAGGATGAGTAAAAGTATAGGAAAATATCATACAATTTTGGGAAAATATAGAGAATTTGGATTATAAGAAATTACATTCGTGTCTAGATACTACTAGTCAATGTGGATCTGGCATGGATGTACCTAGGAGTAACAACCATGAAAACACTTTATTGAGATATACTTGATCAGGAAATGGTGAAAAATAGTTGGCCTTACTGCACACCTATATTGAAACTCAAGAGGGATATGATTTGGTAATTGAGAAACTATTTATGAACCACCATGAAGGATTTAAATATATGATGATTATGGATAACTCACATTAAGCCTACGGTGTCATAGATTTAAAAGAAAGTGTCATTGGTTAGACATCTTGTATGTTATTTTCACGATTATTTGGTTTCCCATTATATTCAACATTGCTCACACTATGCTTTTTGGTTTTATTCAATGGTTGGAACCATAAATAATCATGTAAACATTGAATATGAAGGTATATTTGGTGACCATGGGAAACCAAATTAGATAATTCCTAGAGTGAAAGAAATTATGATTATTCCTAATCAGTTATCAAAAAATATGATTAACATTGTAAACCTAAAAAATATTAGACTCACCAAAGAAGAGAAGGATAGAGTTATCTGAGAGTTCAGGTAGTGGATACCAAGAAGGAAATAAAATTCAATTTCCTATATGTCAGTAATGTGGAAAAATCACTTTAGGGAATATCTCAAAGGAATGATAAGATGTTTTATGTGTGGAGAAGAAGTTCATGGAGGAAGAAATTGTTGAGGGAATATAAAAATAACATTTAACTAAATGGATGGGAATATTGGTCTCCCTAATATATCATATACTATTGTATGATTTAAATGTGTAAAGTATGGGTATTATGAAAATTGATTGAAAAGGGGTAAATCTCTTGAAGAGAATTAGCAAGGTGGTATGAGTAATGGTTAAAATGCTCTTAATGAAGAGACTATAAATGACATGTGGAAAGAAAGAGGTATTAGGTAATAAGATGAGGAATCCTAGTTAATGGATTAATTATGTGGTGGAATAATTGAATTTTTTGTAATGAAAATTCAAATATTATGTTATATGAATCATGAAATATATAATTATTATTCAGAATAGGTTTTTTAAGGATTTTTAAATATTATGTTGAATGATATTGATGGGAAAAAATCTGATTTAATGGAAAGGTGATATTTTGATTAAATGAAGGTTACCATTAATATGTTACAGATGTTAAAAAAATAGTGTTTATTTTGGTATAAAGAGATGATTGAAATAGATAAATTAAATTGGATTGTATTTATAAACTCAAAACCGATAAGTGATTTGTTGAAAAAGTGGTTAATGCTAACATTTATGGAGTTTACAACATTATTGGATCTATTGAATATATATAATAATATGTGGGTTTATTAAATTAGTAAGGAAGATGGTGTGTTTTCATTGAGGTTTTATAGTAATTTTTTTCATTACCATGTTTCATGAGAATATATGGTGAAGATATTCACATGTTTAGTGTGTGATAATTAAGAGCCACATTATAGTGTATGGGGGATTAATGATATGTTGAGTTTGGGAATTTAGTTTCCTTCTATATAAAGTTATGAATTTTAATATTTTTTAAGGGACATAAGGATAAAAATTTATGGAATGGCTTTAGTTGAACATCATTTGAGGTCATATAAATTAATGTATTACTTCACCAAATTATCATTTATGCATACTGTGTAACCTTTTATAACCATTTTTTTGTCAATAACTAAATATATAAGTATAGAATTATAATTCTATTTATGGATCTTATGATCAATTTGTGCTTTGGGAATAAAAAATTCACCATCATTTCACGAAGTAAGAGATGAAATGGAAATTGATCATGACATAACCAAAGGGTGAGATTATGATTATTGAATGGAATAAAAACAAGTAAGTATAGCTTCTCATTAAAAATTATTTGACTATAGGAAAAAGATATTGAAATAATACATTTTCATGTTATCATCATTTTTGTGATATAAATGACCTTTTTTCAAACCTCTTTAGTTTAGGATTTTGTGATCGTTAAACTTATATATATCACTCACTTTATTGTGACCAATGTTCTCTATCACTCTCTGTTAGTATTTGGGTTTTTTTCTCTTCTAGGTCAATATTTTCACTTTCCATCTATGTTCTTATATGTGGAATTCTAGTTATATATAACTTTGTGTGACCATTATTCTTCTAACATTCCTTTTATTTGATTTTGTTTTATTATTAATTTGTTTGAAGTTGGATTCTATAAATTAATTTTTAAATGTTAAACCTTCTATGACCAAAATGATTTTTTAAGGTGAAATTCAATTTATGGGGGAAAAATGTAAAACCCTGAGATTATGTGATTTTTTTTAATTAATTTAATATTTTCAATATTTTTCATTTCACAAAACACTAATTTTATCTTTTGTAAAAATAAAGAAGTTAGTTTGAATTTCCTTATACACAACACTAAGCTTTTATATATAACACATAATAACAAATTTATCTTGTGTTACATGGAACATTGTGTGTAAACGAAACGTGACATAATATAAAAATAATATTATTTAATATGATAGTATATACCTAGACATTAGAATGGACTGTATGAATAGGAATAACTAAATTATGGAAATATATGGTTTACACCTCTATTTATAATTAATGCTTTATTGAATAATTAATTAGAATTGAAAATAAAAATCTTTTTTTAAATAAAGGATATCATTTTCTAAAAACAATATACAGCTAAACACGTTTTACCTAAATAAATTTAACAAATAAATTTTAGTGAATAATTTAATGAAATTTTCATACTATAAAATAAATAATTTTTTTGACATTTATCTTATGTGTTTTCTATATAAAAGATAATAATAATTAAAATTTTACACTAAACTATGTATTTTTCTAAAAATTAGTTTTATTGCCTTTAACACTCTAATTTTAAAATTAATTTTTACCAATTTTAGAAAAATAATTTTATAAAAAACAAAACATTTGAAATAATAATCCCAAAATTATCTTCGGGTTAATTTTTTGGATTTTTCTAAAAAGTTTCATTTTTATGATGAATAGTGAATATTTTGATTTTTAATTGAAAACTGCATTTTTTTATAAATTATTTATAATGTTAAATTATATTTTTAATTAGTTTTAAAGAAAAATTATTTCAATTTTATATAATTTAATCCAATATAGGTCATTTTAATCAAATTTATGTTGAATAATGATTTAAAAACCTTTCAATCTTTTGAACATTATCTCTATAAAAACCCGATTTCTCATCACGACTGTGAGATTAATTTTAAATAAAAATTTTCCACATTTATGAGTTGAATTTGAAAAAATGATTACATATTTTTAATAATTATAATTCAAAATCTCTAATATGTTTAGCTTTATTTTTTTTACCAAAATTAATAGTTAAAACAACAAAAAGTATTTACTACAGATAAGGTAAAAATGGGTTTAGCAGGGGTTAAACTAAAAATATAATAGTAAATATAACCTATACATATGTATAAATAATATTTTATGGAAATATTTAGACCACTAAACCTATATGATTTGATAATGTTCTAATTTTTTCTCTTTTTAAAATTGAAAAATTCATGGATCACTCAATTCATTTAAAAATACTAATATCATCATCCCCGGTGCTTATAAAAGGCCACCCTCTCTCCTCTATTATTATCCACTCTCAATCCATAATGTTTGTACAATACCTACCCAAATAATTTTATAAATCCCCTAACATTATCAAAGAATCCTTATTATGGGAATAAATATATCGTTGGATTTATTATAGTTCAAACCTATGGAGGATAACCAATGAGGAGGTAACATTCATCAACACACGCTTTTAGTTTATCTCTTAAAAAACCCCATAAAATTATTTTTTTATCATGATTATATATTAAATTCAATATATTTCTTTTAATTAGATGTTTTTATGTTAATGGAATGACCTACAACCATCTACACTACCAGAAAATGGGTTACAAAAGCATTATTCGTGTGTATAGTGGACTACCAATTTGCGAATCGATGTCATTACTTTTTCCATTACCACCTATCATGGTTAGACTTTATGATGTTTTTATTGTTTATTTATAATATTTATGACGTTATTAAGATCTTATAATTGATATATCACACATACCATTATGTTTTCAATTTTTTGGGAAAATGATAACATCGTTCATGTTTACGAAAGACTACCACCTTGTGAAGCAATGAGATTCATTCAAGATTTACAAGGAATGTAATAAGGATGGGATTAATGAAAATATGTCATATAAATGACATTAAAAACTTTTTTTTAATTATAATATTCCATTTAATTTCACTTCTTTCAATCTGTCAATAAAATGGAAATGGCGTCTATGCTTACGTACAAACCTACAATCTCTATAGACGATGTATTTAATTTCCTATTAATATATTTTATAGATTATTATAAATACATATATAATTATTATATATGATATTTAAATCAATGATTATCATTATTTAGATGATAAAATCACAATTAAGGTAAAAGGACCAAAAATATAACAAATCAAAACATATAAAAAAACAAAGTTGTTATTACATTAAACATAACTTTTACACAGAATTGTTAATAAATGGTCATAAGAAAATATTACATGGTATGATATATGTAAATATAATTCTATAATATATTTATAATCAGTTTATTTAAATTATACTTGAGGTTTTAATGAGTATGATGGAATTCAGGACTTGAGGTAAGGGGATTTTTGTCGCAATTTGGATTCTTTTGGACGTACGTTATCCTATGCAATTATATTCTCTCATGAGGTGTATATACAGCCTATTTGACTTGTTATATCATGAATTTATTAATGATTATGATATTTTATGTTATTCATTCACTGCGATTATGATTCAATATTACCAAGAAGGAAATATTTTATGTCATAATCTCATCATTTCTCAAGATTGTTTATGATTAAGTCTCCAATGTTAAAATATCATGATCTACCTCTCAATAATTCTCATTAATTTTATTCTCCCACATTTATTCATGATATATCCATATAATTTTACCATTTTCCATTCATTGGTTCTTATGATAATTAAGAATATGTTTTTAACAAAATCGGACTTTATTTCTCTCTTCGGTCGAAAATTTGTTTTCTTCCAAAATAGTGCTCTCTAAAAAATTATTAATTTTTATTATTATCCAATGATTTATAAACTACATTTTTATCCATGATTTACTTTTTACATAATTTTTGGAAGGAATGTTCATTTCATTTTCGAAAAATATACCTGTTTCTATTTTTCTGAAAATGTGAAAAGAATATTTTTTTCTTTACAAACATGAAAGGAATATAATCTTCCATTTTTATGGCTACTCAATGACTTAAATATTCCCTTAAATGTTTTCAAAGTTATTTTTAATGGAATTTGTTTCTTTAATATTTGGGAAATTTTTATATTTTAAATAAATTATTTCAAAGTAAAATGGTAGTTTTATATGGTTTTAAAAAGTGTTTTTCAATTTGTAAATGATATTTTCCGCAAGAAATGTTTTAAATGTTTTTTAAATCTTAATTTATATGTTTTCATGTTTATTTTCAAAGAAAAGGATTTCAAATTTTTTTTCTGTTTTTAAAATCTAGTTTCAAATAAAATTTATTTTTTCTCAAGAAATGTTTTAAATGTTTTATTAAAGATTCCTTTGTAATATTTCATGGTTATTTAGAAAGAAAATAATTATAAAAAACATTAGTTTATTTTAAAAAACATATATTCCCCTAATTGGATGTCTGGAGAGATATATCAAAATTATTTTCCATCTATGATGTCATTATTTAATTTTACTTATTCTTTATTAGGTATATGCATCAAGGATTCCATTCTTATTATTTCCTTGAATGGTTCATGATGAAATGAGATTTAAAAAACCCATTTCTCTTCCATGGGTTATTCCATGATTAAGTTATTGTTGGAAAAGGAAAACAAGTCCATGTAATTCATCTAATTCTTCTATAAATGATCCCAGCGCATAGGTCATTTTGGAAGCTTCAATTTGACTAGTCGTGGAGCCCGAATGGAGTTATAGATCAGAAGTTATGGCCATTCGAAGTCAGGCATCTGAAAGTGGCCATCAAGGACGATTTTTGGGGCAAAGTATTGCTTTGCGCGCAAGAATTGAAATATTGTGCTCAAGAATGGATGTTTTGCGTGCAAGAATGGAATCTTGCATGCAATAGTAAAATCTTGCATGCAATATGTCATGAAAACCTTTTACGTGTCCAATGAGATGTCATTTTCTTCCCAGGCCACCCGAAAAACGTCTAAGGAAGGTGCATGAAAGTTTTGAGAGGTGTGTTCCAGATTAGAATCCACACACAAGATTAGCATCTGCGCGCAAGATTCTTATGCACCCAATGCAACATCAAATTCCCCTTTGCGCATGCGCGTGCCATAGGGTGCGCGTAAGATCACTTCCTCCCCCAGAATCTTATGTGCAAACGCTCCCAGGTCCGCCTATAGATACAAGTACAAACCACACCCCATGGGGGAGGGATTCGGAGGTCGGCCACCGCTCTGCTGCGCATAAGAACACCTCTTCCTCACTTGGGTAGAAGAATGAAAACCTCTATGGGAGATCTTTCGCGACAGGTCCCATATGGGTCCGTTTTCGCACGAGCCACAGTGGTTTGATCCTCACCTGACAAATTTTCTGCCTAATCCATGTGCGCGCACGATTCCAAAAATACACACAAAACTCCCAATATTGTGTGTAAAACATAAATCTTGCGCACAACAGCGCTAGGGCACCCAATATTGTGTGCATCCCATCCTACATGTAGCGCCCCTTACGCCCAACAGTATCTGAGCCTGCTCCCGCTGGTCCATACCATGGGGGCTGCAACCCCACACCCCCACTCTAGTTTATTATCAGGCTGCGGTCCCGGCCCTTCGGGCCGGTCCCTTCGCTACCGTCACTGAACCACATAAAAATTTGAGATTCGCACCGTGAACTTTTCGGGCTGGGACGTCGACAATTTCCATCGTGCACTTATGCACACCAACCTTCCACCGACGGAATACCACGATTTGAGAAACTTTTATGCACACCATTAAACTTCTTGAGTCGATATATTCCTCTTGGTTTGTTTTCTATATCGTGGGTTGAGATTCTCATCATGAATTCCTCAAGTACTTTCAGTCGATCCATTCCTCAAGAAACTCATCCAAACCCCATCACCTGACTCCTATGCCAAGAGCCACTAGGAAGGGCTGCCCTTAGGTAAGTCCCAACACCATCCATTCCAAGGTTACTTATGACTAATAGTCATCTCTACATGACTATAGACTGTAGCATTCATTATCATTAAATAATAGGATGCCTCTTGTTCCAAATAAGAGATGGCTTATGTGAGAAGCATAAGATGCCCCATGCCATGATTATAGTGGCATAATTTCCAGAGCGTTGGAAACCGTTCGAGAATTCCATCACTCCACCTCACGCTTTGTGTGTCCTCTATTCGGATCATCATCCTCTGTCATGTCTAAAGGGACACCCTAACGGCCTGGTCCCATGCCGCCACAGCACACCTACCGTTCTAGGCCAACGGCCTAGAAGACTTTGGACGACACTTCGAGTCAGGTCTTATGTTTTTAGCATGGTCAACAGTCGACCCTCATTTGTTTGTACCCATTTCAGGATAACGTGTTATGGATGATGTGTTTCAAACATGGTTAATAGTTATCCTCCATCGTCATGCCACCCTCACCGTATTCCGAATGTCGGGCATGTCATTCACACTTTTCATCTCCCTTTGTTCAGACTGATTCCAATGCCCTTGGAGTTATCCCACTTGTGCACTAGTGCATAGGTGTAGGCTCCAATTATATGCCTCAACCCACCAGCGAGTTGGGATGCCATCTTGGCCAGACATGAGGAAGACACCTAGGTGGCGTCCGTGCATAAGCCTCATCCACCATTGCTGCTCCATAGAGGCACCTGGGAAGCTTCCATGCATAAGTCTCATTCACTATTACTTCTCCTTAGTGGAACCCAGGCATGCTAATGGCTATTGATTCTTCTCATAGCCACACTAATGTGGACCTCTAATGGGATCCCCTCACGACACCCCCCATCCATGATGTTGTCGGTCCCTTCCCTTCACCAAGGTGTAGAGGGGGCTGGTTATGTAAGTCCTAATGGTGTGGAGTGAACCCACCTCATCCGAGCCACAAGACACTGAACTTCTAAGCACCATCATCCTCAGCACATAACATTTAACTATGGCCTCTCCCTGTTCATGACATGCGTGGTTCCCCACCTCGGAAATTCTCTATGTCTTCTCGTCTCCACGAGAGTGAGGTCATTCATCATAGGGATTGATATCCTCCTTATTGGAGAATTGTCTATCCGTGGGGAAAGGGCAGTCATCTTGGTGCAATCCCCTAACCTTTCTTGTGGGAGGCAGCATCTCTGCCCCCCTATCTTCTTCCTTGAAAAATATTAAGAGGAGAGATGGGGACATGGATTTTTTATCCCTTCCCTCTCCCTATGGGCTTTGTCGCCACATGGGCCTCCATCCTGGAGTGAGTCCCAATCTTCCTTTCCCTAGGATGCTAACAATGCGTAAGCCCCTGTTTCCTCTTTGGGCCGCTAACCACGTGTAAGCCCTATTCCACTTCCCATGGATGCACCTGTCACGACGTGATCTTCAGGTCTCTACTACCTCTTGTTTCTCACACCGAGCATGACTCACATGGTCTTAGAGTAAGCATCGTCCATGAAATCATCCCTGGGCAGCCTAGAGTGTATCCCCCACACAGCATTCCGAACTACACGGACATTGATTCTTGCTAAGTCAGGGTACGTATGAAGCCTTCCTGAGGTTCAAGCCAAACACCCAGTCATTCTGACCACCTTCACGTCGATTCACCACACCATCCCTAGGTATCCTGGAGTGTAAGTCCCAACCCATTTCAAACTACATTAACTTTGATCCTTTCCAATTCAAGGTACGTAGGAAGCCTCTCTAAGGTTCAAGCCCGAAAACCATTGGTTCCGACCCCCATCACATTGGTTCTTACCTTTCAAACTATGTAGACTTTGATCCTTGCCAAGGCAAGGTACGTAGGAAGCCTTCCAGAGTTTCAAGCCCAAAACCCGGTCGTTCCAACCATCTTCACGCTGTTTCACCAATCCACCCATCCTAAAATACATGGACATTGATTCCACACCATGGGGATATATAGGAAGTATTTTCAAGGATCAATCCCACCATAACCATCTCCCTTGAGTCAACTCTATCCCATTCTCCATCCACTTAACTTAATCATCCATCATCCATCCTGATTCTTACTTGGGCCACCACATTCTAGTGTGATCATGCCAATTCACCTCTTCGTTTCTACTACTAGTAGGTGGGTAACTTAGCATGCGTTATCCCCGATATCAGCGTTCCCTAAAGGGGTTACGCCTATCTGATCCCCTTTATTCAGTGCTCCGATCAGTCTGATCCATCTCTTCTAGACGTTAAACTCACAACATACCCTGTGTAAAACATAGGTAGATGAGGAAAACCTCAAAGAAATTCCTATGGAATATAACTCCCCGCATTCGATGTGGGATTCTTAGGGCTTCCGCGCCCTCGATAATCCCTACAATAAGGGGAAGAAACCTAGATGCTTTAGTGTTACAGTGTCCAGACATGCTAGTGATGTCCAATGTGACTACTCCCTCGACCGAAGGTTGCTGCCCTGGCCGGACCCCTTGGAATGTCCCGATAGAAGCAGTATAATTAACCAACGTCCATGAAGATATGTCACTGGGAAGGCTTTCAAAAACAATGTATTAAATATATAAGGGAGACCTGAATTAAATGATGAGTTATGAGGAGGATTCCACATAAGGAAGAGATGACATCCCGTCATCCTATTTTGATCAAGGAGAAAAAAAATCCATGAACAAGGAATGAATGCCACCCACCTTTGGAAAGCAGGAATGAAGGGAAACAAACATCGCCATCATCCTCGAATCAGATGGATGCGCACGCCCGGACGAAAGCATCTGAAACAAAAATGGTGAACTCGATGTAAAGTCTTCTCCTCAATGTGGGGATTAGTCGCGTTCGAGAAATCAGTATACTATCATGTCACTAGATCCAGTTATCTAGTGCTGGGTCCCACCAAGCAAATAGTGGGCCTGGAATGAAACTCACCAGAAGATGGGGAAGTCAAAATCTTGGGAATCTCAGTCTCTGATGTTGTCAGCGTGGTTCCCTCTTACTAGCCATGGAAGATAGAATGGCGCTGGGGAATTGGATGTCGATTTCTTTGTTTCATCCCTAATGGTCTAATCTACATGCTTCTCAGGAACCAAGCTGTTGCACCAGGAGTCCAATCACCACCCACCGACCGACGTAGAGGTCGGGACAATGCCAATACGGCAACCCGACATGTCTCCGCCACTTCTGCAGCGACCTCCACAACCACATCATCTGGGCGCCCATAACCCATCTCCCCCTCTGAAGTCATTCAGCGGAGGACGATCAATGACCTCATACGCCGATATGAGGAGGAGGTAATTATCCCGACTAGGGATATGGCCCGCTTGGATCTAAAGGTGTCTGCACCTCATCGCCACCGCTGCCCCCAAGGGCCGTGCAGGGATCCACTGCTCCCCACTCTGACGTACAATCATTTCAGGAGCCTCTCCCTGGAACGCCTCGACAACTCTCTCCCCTACGCTAATGAGGTAGGGTATGACTGGGCCAACCTAGCCAGGATCCCCTTTCAGGGGACCCGAAGGAGGGCCCCCACCAGGCTGCACCAATGTCGCCACCCAGTTCTCCAAGCCGAAGAGCAGGAAAGCTATTTACTTGCACTGCCAGCCCCGATACATCTTACCCGACCCCAGCATCAGGCACAAGCTGAAGGGGATGCCCACCATGGGGCATCAACATCAGTAGCTACTATGGCCCGAGCCACCACTGAAGTATATCACCAGGCCCCTGCATATGTTGAGCAGGGGTATTTATGTTCCCAACATGAATCAAGACCCCAACCACCCCATGGGTATGCTGGGTCGAGTCTCTTGTTTTCCGGCACATGTAGTGGATTCCACGGACCAATCCGCAATGACGAAACCAAGTACAGAGGTCCCCCTATACTGCCACCATGGAAAGTGCGAGTCCTCCCCACTTCTAGGATCGACATGGAGGTCTGACCCATGCCACCTTCAACCCAAATGAGGGTCTTACCCACGACCACAACACTCAGTACAGGAGTCTATCCTGTGCTAATTACAATGGTTATGGAGTCATTCATCCTGCTACAGAATTTCGATGTGGGGACATTGCAAATCTGGACACTCTCTAACATGGGGGTCCTCCTCATGTTCTCGTAGTAGCAGGAAAAAGTCATCCGCACCCCAGAAATTAGAGGGGTGGAGTTCAGATTCACTTCACCAATGCCCATCACAGAGTTCCTACCCATGTTCGGCTCGACTAGTACGAGGGCCTTCCTCACACTGATGTCACTAGGAGAAATAAGTATGTAGGCCATACCCGTGCTCCTGTCATGTCAAGTGGTGGTACTGCCCACTCTAGAACTTCCAATGGAGGTCCTCCCCATTTTACTTTCTATATCTGCCCTGGTGCTCCTCTCACCCCGGCTTACTCAGGCAGAAATCCTCTCTACCCCATCCCTAGTATGGCCAAAGGTCCTCCTCGTGCCAGAAATCTACCCTATCCTGAAGAACCATCCCAAGGAAAGAGGGTGGGTCATCACCACCCTAAAAAGAGTGCTACAAATATTCAAACTAAGATCAAACCAGTTTGTTTCTTGGACTCTGAAGCAGAGTATGACTCAGAGATGGAACTATCCCCTTGATCCTCTGTATTAAGTGTCGGGGTAGGAAAGAGGCGCATTAGCCTCATACTCTCAGAAATCAAAGTCCATTGAATTCCCACCTCCCTCTGTAGGTATATCAAGGAGGAAGAAAACTTGGTAATCCCGCTAGTTACAATCATGAAATCTCTACCATCGTCACCAGAAGAACTCTCTACCTTGAATAAAGATCACAGAGAGCTATTCTGGGGACCAATGGTGGACGATGAGCAATATGGTCCATTTCCAGCAGCCGTAGTCCCTACACTAGAAATTGTGGCTGTGAGCCCATCTTACCATGATGTGGCGGCTAAGTCAGTACACTCTTCAGAGGATAGCCCCAAATTTGGCAGTTTGCCAGCCTGTTCACCATATTCTCCTCCGGCCAGCTTACCGTCCCAGTGGTTTGCTTTTGTACCAATACTATCCCTCAGCCACCTCCGGTTGACGAGGGGGGAAATGAAGGGCCAGAACCTAAATCCGAGCCCATGAGATTATGGAATATCCTCTCAGCGGACCTCTTCCCTGAGATTTTTTGGCCAGTTGTAGTTCCAAAATTCTGTGTGCCGGAGTTCCTCACACCATAGGAAGTTGAGTGTTTCCGTCAAACCCTCTGGGCGATGCACTTTTTCCTCCATCACCAGTGAGTGGCTTACCCCAAGATCTAAGCGCATTTTGAGGATATCGCCGAATAGTTCCATCTGACCAATTTGGCTGCACTCCCCATGGCCTAGCGCCATGAGTCATGAGGCCGCCAAAGGACCCTCCAGCAATGATGTGTCTGGGGATTCAAAGTACTACATATTATTATCAAAGAGGCTTATTCCCACATATAGATCTTTGGCTGGGGGTAGTATGTTGCCCTCTTCTTCAGTCCTATTCAGCGACAACCTGACTTGATAGGTGATATTGAGGACATTCCCCTAGGTAGGGTCGCAGTCAACATGATCGACCCGTCGGGAAAATAGAACGACCTAGAGCTTCTTGAAGATGACCTACCCATCGAGGTAGTTTTACACATCTTGGATCCATCAGGGAGGATTACTCATCAATAGAGGAATCTATTGGGTCTTTCTATACCCACTGCGGCACTATTCCTCATCCGGAATGTCAATAAGTGAAAAGATCACCTCGGAGCTGCCAAATCCTCAAACCCATCCGGATCAGTTCAGAAGGTGGAGGAAGATCCCAAAAAATCCACATTACGTCAGCAACTCACCGAACACAAGAAGATGGTTTACAACCTCTTTACTGAATGTATTGTGGAGTGACAACCATACTACGGTGATCCTAGTCTAGGACAACAGGGGCATGCAAAACTTCCCCTCGGCAAATTTCCCCCAGATGACCCTAACCATCCTCCTCATACCAATAGGGTTGAGGTTGGAACTTGCAGCAAGAGGGTGCGATATGTCTCACCAAACCCTCTTGAACAGCGTGGCAATCCTCGGGGACCCAAATCAGATTCCCCCAGCTACCCCAAAGATCATTCCACCCACTTCTCCATGAGCCTCTACGTCTGCTTATCATGTTGAAAAACCTAGTAATGCATTAGTGGTCAGGTATCCCCATCAAGACAGGAACACTTGCCCAGATGATCCAATGGTGGAACCTTTGCTCACCTCGAGGTGTTGGAGACATGACAGGTGGCACTCTCACCTGATGGTAAGCCTTATCCAGCATGGGGGGACGATATGCCAACACCCCAGGTTTCAAAAATCCCACTTTATCTCCCTTCAAGGGGACGAGGGACCCGATGAAGAACTTGGCCCAAATCATCTCAATATGTAGGCCATTGTTGGGAACCCATGCATAGCAGAAGGATTCCAAACTCTAGTGTTTTTTACAGACATTGGAGTGGCTGACATTCATCTGGTACAACCAGCTCCCCGTCAAATTAGTGGCCGGCTGGGAAGACCTCCATAAGAAATTTATGTACCAGTTCAGTTCCAACACTTAGAAGACTAGTATCATAGACCTCTTCAAGTTCAAGAAGATGCCTGATGAGCGCGTTGCAGACTTTGTTTCCCAATGGAAGGGAATCACGTATTCTATTGAAATGCTACTGACTTAGGAGAAACTGCTGACGATGTGTGTAGGAAATATCAAAATTGAACGGGTCCCCTCCTTGATCACTCATAACTACCCCAGGGGATTCCGAGACTTCTATGATAAGGACAAGCGCCTAGAAAAATCACTACAATATGCTAGCAAGGCACGTCCATTGCCTCTCGTAATTCCTATGAGAAGGACTGCTAGAGGCGAACCCGCCGTAGTGGGCCAAATAGAGGCCACCAGAAAAATAGAGTTGTTACCAGTGGAGCTGGCTCTACAGCCTCGGAGAGACCCTCCACCTCAGGCATAGCCTCTGGCCTAGCAGCACCCAATGCAGAATCAGCAGGTTCTCCCACGTAATGTGCTACCACCACCTAGAAGGGATAATCAGGATTGAACTCCTTGACAGGATCCTCCAGCTCCTCGTCAGGGTCAAGCTCCAAGGGCCCCCTTCCCGGACAGGATAAACTGGACCTACTCGTTCAACAAGGCTTAGGTCCTTGGTTACTTCCACAGTGCCTTAGAGCAGGGTATTATACACTTACCTGAGTGCAGAAGTCCAAAAGAGGCGAACCTCACTGATTGTCCAAACTAATGCCCTTATCACCAGATAATGGGGGATACTCTCAAACAATGATATGTGTTCAAGGACTGGATTCAAGACCAGGTAGATTACTATATAGTCCGGTTAGGAAAACTGAATCTCAAAATGGTCTCTTGCGCCCATGGTGTTATCTTTGTATGCCTAAATCGACTAGAACCTTCAGAAGCCATGAATACTGCTTCTGTATCATCATCTCAACTATCCTCCTCTCAGAAAATAAAGCATCGACGATGAAAGGGAAAACAAAGCCCCTCGTTGATGCCATCATCATCATGTACTATAGGAAACTTCATGCCCCTAGAGATGGAGATCCCTCTTAGAATCTGTCCAGTAGCGGAAGACTCTTCAAGTGATAACCAAGAGTATTCCTTAGTTAATACCGTAGAGATGTTAAACCCCTACATGTCTTCTGATGATGTGGAGCTCCAAGAAGATCCTCCCAATGTACCCAACCTATGCCAGCGCCGGCAGACCCACAACTATATGGGTCATTGAGGCACATCAGTTGTCACTTCCAACCAGGTTGTGCATGATACTAATATAAGATAGTAGGATCAGCATAGAGCTCAGCCTCTTCATCTGGTGTCATTAGATCCGCTTCCACCTCCATTTGTACTATTGGACCAAGAAGAGTCATATCGACCATGATGTGACCAGCCACACTCCACTACAGACCGGTCTTATTCAGCTGGCCTCCAACCAGTAGTCACTCTACATGCTTTGACTAGTGAGCATCAGGATGTTCCTAGTACTGGTTATCCATCAGTCCAGTCGGCAGGACCCACCATACCTCCCATCATAGAGAGACCTCTTGTAAGAATAATCTCACACCTGACATGGAAGAATAATTTTATCAAACATCTTGCCAATATTCCAGCAAGGATCTCCATCCTTGAGGATCTTCGCCTATCGTCAGACATGCGTGAGGCCCTCGCCGAGGCTTTACGAAGCCCCCTGCAGTTTGAGATGGAAGTAGCAGCCGCAGAAGCCTTCCACACTGAGGCAATCAAGAACTCTAAATGTCAGGCCATTATCTTGTTCTCTAGAGAACATGAAGGATCCCCCATGCAGGGAAATATTCTCCCACTGTACATCATAGGCTAGTTCAATGGCATGGAGGTCCACCGTTGTCTTGTTGACACGGGCTCTGGGATCATCCTAATTTCGACTCGGACATTGCAGAAACTGGGAATTTCTGAAGATGATTTGAGCCCCTCGGACATAAGAATCTAAGGTTATGATAGTATAGAATAGACACCGGTCAGTATGATCCACTTAAAGACCCAATTTGTTGACCTATTGACCAGCACCGAATTTATGGTTGTCTCCCAAGACACGGCCTACAATGCATTGATGGGAAGGTCATGGCTGCACTTGCATGCAACGGTTGCTCCATCATATTCCCAATTTTTTAAGTACTCCCTCAATGGTCGAGTGGGTGTAATCCAGGGTGACACATATCCCTTTTCTTCTTGTGAAGTCCGCTAGTTGGATACTGACTATTACAAGAGTAAGGACAAGAAGATTCAGGCCAATGAAGTTGAGAACGCTACGACTGCAATCAACCTGTGGGAAGATCTAGATGATGCCTACATCGTTCTGATATATCAATTGGAGGCTATGACCCTAGACATGTGACAATGATTCTTTGTTTATGGAATGATGGGGGATCACATTTTCATGTCTAAGAGATGCAGAAAGATTACCTCATACTCCTATACAGATCAGGCTCAGGTGATCCCAGAACCTCCTACCCCTATAAGGGATCAGGAAGGTCTCCCCATGGCAATAAAAATACGTCATACTTGCTTCTTCTGCCAGGCAGGAATAAACCGGCTCAAGCTGACATGACACTATTGTTTCGATATCATCAACTGTGGCTGTAACAGCCCGAGATTTTATGAAAAATATTCTTTTTAATTTCATTAATGTCTTTTGTTATACGCTACACCAAAAGGAGCTTGCACAACACACATCCTTGACTTGCCTTGCATTACACGCAATCGCGACCTTCCTCGATAGCGTGTGTAGTACGCAATACCGAGGTTCACTAAACAACGATATGCTATAAAAATATTATTAAAACTAGCCGTTATGAATAGTAATAACCACTTTTTAAAATTCTGTAAATCTTATATTTCAAAATGAACTTCATTTTTGGATTCGGAGTATCGAATTTAGCCTAAGGTGAAATTTTGGTACATTTCGGATAACTTTCATATTCTGATGAATAGTGAAAATTACTAAATTATAATTAAAAAACAACTTTTTAATCGAAATAATTAATAGTGATAAATTATTAATTTCAGTAGTTTTAAAGTATATTTAGAATATATTTTTACAATTTAATACAATGTTGGTCATTGGACGTAATTTCACATTTAAACCAGAGTCAATCTTTTGATAGATATTGTTTCTTAAAAACACGCTATTTGTTTTAATAGCGGGATTTAATTATAAAATTAATTAATTCAACTTCTATGTTATGAATTTGGTAAAATAGACTTCATTTTTGAATTCGGAATATGAAATATAGCTTAGGATGAAATTTTGGCATTTTTCTGAAAACTTTCAATTTTTGATGAATAGTGAAACCACTAAGTGGTAGGTTAAAAACTGAATTTTGCATAAAACTTAATTTTACCGCTTCTGTGAATGGAATTTCGAAAATCCGAGAGACACGGTTAATATCAAGGACTAAAATGTGGTTCAATGAGATGAAAATAATTTTTTGGTGAATAGTAACTTTTTACCTTTTTTACCGCGGTTAATAGTAAATAGGGTAACTAAGGGTAAATATGATATTAATATTACCCTAACACATGTCCTAATTCTATTGGACAAGTTTAATTCGACCAAAAACAAACTTAGGAATAAAATATGACCATTTAGGCCCACTTGGATTAGATTAGGACATTTATTATTAATTTATTTAAAGAAGGGTTAAAATAGTTAAAATCAAAGTTTAATAAGTAAATCATTTTTAATATGGGGTTATACATAAGATAAATTAGACTATAAATATTCATTAGAAAGCTAAAAAGATTTCCTACATGATGGTATTTTAGTTGTAATTTTTAGACATCAAATAATATAATTTATTTATGACACAAAGATGATGCAGTAATTATCTTATTAATGAAATATTGACATAATTGATAATATAAATACCAAAATAAATATAATTTAAGACTTTTTATGAATTCCACTAATTTTCTAGGTTACTATGATATATTAGTGATGATTTAATCAACTTGGTTCGAACATATAATTCTGTTATGACTTTCACAAAAATCATATATCAAATAGTGTCAAAATTGACACAAAATAGTTTTTAAATCAAATATTATATTATTAATTGTTATTTTATTCCTAAAAATCTAAGGTTCGGACAAATGACTTAGATAGGGATATATATATATTAATAATAAACAATTTGTGGTTCGTTTGGCATGTTATAGTAAGTGTATTAACCATATTGTGAAAGAAAACAAAAAGACATGGTAAAAGTTAAATTATTTAACTTAGAGTTAAATCTAATTGATAAGGTTAAAATAATATCCTAAACTTGTCTAAATTCTATTGGTTGATAGTATTTCGACCCATCCCCACTTTATCTTCGAAATAAGACCCTTTGGAACCATTATAAACCGATTTTGACTTTAATATAAAATAAAATTTTGAGATATTCCTAAGGTGCCCCTCTCCTCCCCTATAAAAGGACACCTCCTCCCCCTCCTCCTCACACCAATTTGAGCACTCAAGCTCGGCCAACCCCTGCCAAAATCCCTTCTCCACTTCCCTAGCAACATCCTAGAGGTTCTGGTCTTCCTCAAAGACCAATTCTAGTGCCCTAAGAAGAGGTCTCAAAGAGGCACTTCAAAGAAGAGGTAATTACCGTTACCAATTCTTTCATCTTTATTTGTTCTTCCACTTCTTCTTCTTAGGTTGTTTCATTATGAAGTAATAACATCAGTATCACTCATATACTGATATGTTATTATAAGTATGAAACAACCCTATTTCACCATCTATCCATCCTACGGAAAAAGAAATCACCGCGCATGCGTACGTACGGAATACCGTCTCCACGCCGTGGTGTAATCTATTTTCCACCACCACCTTACATGGATGGGTATAATGGTGTAAAGAATAACTATACATAGTTATTACAACATCATATTGATTCTGATATATTGTATAATCCACTCCAATTCAATTCAATATTTATAGAAATGATATAATCGCTCGTGCGTACGTACGGACTACCGTTTCCACGACGCGATGAGATTCATTCTCCATGTTAACCATTTAAGAATGATTATAATGTATATATAAGAAATAATAATGAAATATATGACATTATAAAGCTAGTGGATTTATGTATATATATACATATGTATGTCATCTACTTACTTCCATTTCAAGACAATAAGGAAAGGAAAACAGCGTTCATGCGTACGTACGGACTACCGTCTCCATGAACGGTGTTTTTCATTTTATTTATCTACCTATTATATATATATATATACTGAATATATATGATATATAAATCATATTTTATATTCTGGAAATGAGTAAATCATGATATAAGTAATAATTATTTCAAGAACAACAAGTCAAAACACCTACGATAAATGAAACGATTTTACCCAAAACGCTTCTTTAACATGGAATTTACAAAAGAACGGGTAATATAATGTCATAAGTGAACCATATATGATGTCATAACAATGAATATGATTCTTTAATAAGTCAATAACATGATTTAAATCATTATACAGGAGGTTCAGACACTTACAAAGCAATTCGGACCTAAGGTAAGGGAAATATCACAATCTCATTTTTATCCGAGATTGTTTATTCGTAAGTATTTACTGGGGTGTATTTTATCATCCACATCCATGTTCCCTCAATATGTAATATTATTTCCATCCACCTAAAATTGTTTAAATCCAATTTTACCCTTCTATGAGTTTTTAGTAAAGGATATGAAAGGAATCTTTTTTCGTTTTTCGTACGAGGTACTTTTTTGACTTTTCCGACAAAAGTACGAAGAATGTTTTTTTAACTTATACGGCACGAACGGATTTATACTGTTTTATAAAGCCTTATTTTCATGAAGCTTCCTCTAAAAGATTTCATGACTATTTTCAATAAAATCTCTTTCTTTTAAAATTGCATGATGTTTGGTGAAAAGAAATTGATTTTGAAGAAGAAAGGATATTTTCCTCAAGAATTCAATTCAAGTGTTTTATCAAAATTATTTTCCATATAAGACAATAAAGGGTTCTGTTTCTATCCATATTTTTACATTTATTTGACTATGTTGTGATGGAATTATGTTTATGAATTCCTTTATCTTATATGAATGGTTTTATGATGTCATGTTGTTTAAGAATCCCATTTTTATTACATGGGTTATGCAATGATGTATGATTTATGATTTTGCGGCACACATAAGAAAGGATTCATTAAGAGATGGGTGGGACCTATATATCCCTCCAATGCATTGGGTAAATATTTTATATCTCATGAGATAGACATGGCTGGAATGGTAGGTTATACCGGTTCAGTGAAACAGGACTGAAACGAGGATTACTCGATTCAGAAAGGGACTTTGTCCACTAAGATGGTCTTGGAAATGAGTCTTGACTAACAAGAAATGATTCTCTATTATTATGTGTGTATTCCACAATGAGTAATGTTTCAAGTTATGATTTCATTTCACTACTATGATTTATCCCATGTTATGAAATTATGCTCTCTTTTGCAGGTTAAGATTTCAAAAAAAATGTTATGTTCTTATGAAAATTATGTGATTGATATTTCTTTTGTTTACCCTTACTGAGCATTTGAGCTCACCCTTTTATGTTTTCTTTTCCCCAGGATATAAAGAAAGGTTTTAGGTAAAAAAAAAGGAAGATCTTTATGGGAGATGTTGAAGATCTTTCCCCACGATTAGAAGATTTTATTCCGAGTTTCCAAAGACACTAAACTATTACGATCCTTGTGTGTGTGTTTTTGTTATGTACTAAGTATTCCGCAAATGTAATGTAATGTCCATGTACGATAAGCTTCGGGTCTCTACAGTTGGTATCAGAGGAAAGGTTTAGTCAACCTTTGGAAACTAGGATGCGAAAACGTTAGTGAGATCCCTAGAGATATTTCTAAGGTATGTCTAGGGATGTCTCTAAGGTTAAGTATATGTATAGGTTATAGTAATAGAATTACGCTAACGATCATAGAATTAAACCTAAGATGTTGGATATTGAAGGTACTCCCCCTTTATTATGTTGTTTTCCCTAGCATGATTTTTGCCTCTCACACTATTCTTTATGGGTTTTAGACGATGGCTGGAACCCGAAGGAACCGTGTTGATCAATGCAATGGACAATGCAATGATTGCCCTCCTGAAAAAACAAATGTTATGGGAGATGGAGTGCAAAATCTTATTGCTATACTTACACAAGCTATGAATCATTCTGGACTTCCAAATGAGCAGAGAAGGGAACAATATTCTATTGAGTCCTTCATGAAGCAACGTCCACCTTCTTTCAGTGGGTCTACTGATCCATTAGTTGCTGAACAATGGATTAGTACTACTGAAAAGATATTTTCAGTTCTTCAATGTTCTGAACATGATAAAGTCATCTTAGCAGTATATCGTTTGGAAGGTGAAGCTGATCAATGGTGGAATCTTATCAAGAATACGAGGCCAAGAGATGAAATTGAGTCCATGGAATGGGAAGAGTTCAAGAACTTGTTTTTCAGTAAGTACTTCCCTCGTATTCTTCGAACAAAGATGGAGAAAGAGTTTCTTGAACTGAAGCAAAGGGATGATGAATCTGTTGGTACCTATGAAGCAAATTTTACAAGACTTGCAAGGTATGCTTCTGGAATTATCATCCAACCTGAAAGTAAAGTTGATCGATTTTTCAGTGGCTTAAAACCAAGTCTTCGAAGGGAATTAGCTATAAGAGACTTCAGTAGCTATGAAGAAATTGTGCGTTGTGCTATCAAGGTAGAAATGGAAGTTGGTGTTACATATCCATCTCATGGTTTTGACAAGAAACGAAAGATGGAGTTCAAGGAGAAATCCCAGAATAATGGTGAAAAGAATATGAATGTTTACTTATGCACAAAGTGTGGAAATAAGCATGGTGGAGATTGTCTTAAAGGGACTAGAAAATGTTTTAAGTGTGGAAAAGAAGGTCATCGAGCAGCTGAGTGTCGAAGTAATGGAAAAAGGTTTTCTAATGATGTGAATAAAGAAAACACTGCAGAGCACGCACTACCAACACTTCAATGCTTCAAGTGCAAAGAAATGGGGCATTATGCTAATAATTGCCCTAATCCAAGGGTTAGTGATGATCAACATGAGCAACCACTTAAGGCAAAGGACAAAGGGAAGTCACATGCGATCACTATTGGCGATGTTGAATATGACAATGATGTGGTGGAATGATTAAGTGTTTATGTAATGGGATTCCAAAATAATGTTTTATCATGGAGTATTGGAATATTTATGTATTGGTCTAATGTGGTATTCAAAGTGATTGAGATATTATGCGCATAATGAAGGGAAAATGAGAAAATTAATTGTTTAACAGTATTCATGAGCTCATGATTGATATAAGAACTAAGTGATATCATGGTTTGAGTATATAGAATTTTGAGGATTTTGGTATGTGGAAAGTGTTAACTTTTAACTGCACTCATGTTTTCACTAAGGTATTCAAGAGAATACACGATTAAGGACTTTGAATGTTTGTAATGTGACCAACAAGACATATCTTATGATATGTGGGGATCAACGACAGTATTAAATCTCTGTTAATCGATGTCACTATATTATGAGTGTGGACTGCAGTATTATGTATAAGCCTAAAGATTAGACTGGATTATGTTGGACATAAGTTAGTATTGTTTAAGGATAGAAGACTTTCGATATTATTTATGGGATGTTATAGTAACGTAGTTTTAGAAAAAGGACAACCTGCAGGACGGGCGACAGCCCATCACTTCGGACAAGGCTGTAGGAATCGAACCCACAACCGAAGTGCGACTGGCCTTTATCGCCTACCACTGACCTACAGGAAGTCCCTGTTTAGTAGAAACTAGTTTTATTATATTAAGAAGTATGATATATGAAGTATAAGTCCATTTTAGGAACCATATATGATTAATCTCACTATAGATCGACTTATGTATAAAATTTTTGCTAACCTTTTGTTTGAGACAGATGGAATGACCCGCCATTCTATCACATGATCTGCTAACACTTCACGAATAACAAATTCAACTTCATTTATTTAAGAGATGAAGTGGGAATTGTTAAAGGCACGAACAACAGTGAGATTATACCAAAATAAAGTAAGTATTTATTCTAATTCAAATTCTTTAACTTTAGGGAAATGATCTTGAAAACCAAAAATGTTGTCCTAGTTCTCTTATACCTGATGAATCAGATGGTATCTTAGATCGTCACAAATTTATGGATTTGTGATTACTGGCTTTTCCATAGCCATGTTCTCTACCACTCTCCATCAGAACATGATGGTTAGATTTCTCTTCCATATCCATATTTTCACCTATGTGGAAACCCAGTGATTAGTTTATTTGGGTAATCGTTATATTTCATACTTTAGTTTTTAAAGCCAAGTTTTGGCATTCCCTTTTACGATGTGGTTTTCTATTAAAGAAACTTTCGAATAGTAAACCATTTATAACCCCGACGAATTTCGAGGGCGAAATTCATTTTAAGGGGGGTAGAATGTAACAGCCCGAGATTTTATGAAAAATATTCTTTTTAATTTCATTAATGTCTTTTGTTATACGCTACACCAAAAGGAGCTTGCACAACACACATCCTTGACTTGCCTTGCATTACACGCAATCGCGACCTTCCTCGATAGCGTGTGTAGTACGCAATACCGAGGTTCACTAAACAACGATATGCTATAAAAATATTATTAAAACTAGCCGTTATGAATAGTAATAACCACTTTTTAAAATTCTGTAAATCTTATATTTCAAAATGAACTTCATTTTTGGATTCGGAGTATCGAATTTAGCCTAAGGTGAAATTTTGGTACATTTCGGATAACTTTCATATTCTGATGAATAGTGAAAATTTCTAAATTATAATTAAAAAACAACTTTTTAATCGAAATAATTAATAGTGATAAATTATTAATTTGAGTAGTTTTAAAGTATATTTAGAATATATTTTTACAATTTAATACAATGTTGGTCATTGGACGTAATTTCACATTTAAAGCAGAGTCAATCTTTTGATAGATATTGTTTCTTAAAAACACGCTATTTGTTTTAATAGCGGGATTTAATTATAAAATTAATTAATTCAACTTCTATGTTATGAATTTGGTAAAATAGACTTCATTTTTGAATTCGGAATATGAAATATAGCTTAGGATGGAATTTTGGCATTTTTCTGAAAACATTCAATTTTTGATGAATAGTGAAACCACTAAGTGGTAGGTTAAAAACTGAATTTTGCATAAAACTTAATTTTACCGCTTCTGTGAATGGAATTTCGAAAATCCGAGAGACACGGTTAATATCAAGGACTAAAATGTGGTTCAATGAGATGAAAATAATTTTTTGGTGAATAGTAACTTTTTACCTTTTTTACCGCGGTTAATAGTAAATAGGGTAACTAAGGGTAAATATGATATTAATATTACCCTAACACATGTCCTAATTCTATTGGACAAGTTTAATTCGACCAAAAACAAACTTAGGAATAAAATATGACCATTTAGGCCCACTTGGATTAGATTAGGACATTTATTATTAATTTATTTAAAGAAGGGTTAAAATAGTTAAAATCAAAGTTTAATAAGTAAATCATTTTTAATATGGGGTTATACATAAGATAAATTAGACTATAAATATTCATTAGAAATCTAAAAAGATTTCCTACATGATGGTATTTTATTTGTAATTTTTAGACATCAAATAATATAATTTATTTATGACACAAAGATGATGCAGTAATTATCTTATTAATGAAATATTGACATAATTGATAATATAAATACCAAAATAAATGTAATTTAAGACTTTTTATGAATTAAACTAATTTTCTAGGTTACTATGATATATTAGTGATGATTTAATCAACTTGGTTCGAACATATAATTCTGTTATGACTTTCACAAAAATCATATATCAAATAGTGTCAAAATTGACACAAAATAGTTTTTAAATCAAATATTATATTATTAATTGTTATTTTATTCCTAAAAATCTAAGGTTCGGCCAAATGACTTAGATAAGGATATATATATATTAATAATAAACAATTTGGGGTTCGTTTGGCATGTTATAGTAAGTGTATTAACCATATTGTGAAAGAAAACAAAAAGACATGGTAAAAGTTAAATTATTTAACTTAGAGTTAAATCTAATTGATAAGGTTAAAATAATATCCTAAACTTGTTTAAATTCTATTGGTTGATAGGATTTCGACCCATCCCCACTTTATCTTCGAAATAAGACCCTTTGGAACCATTATAAACCGATTTTGACTTTAATATAAAATAATATTTTGAGATATTCCTAAGGTGCCCCTCTCCTCCCCTATAAAAGGACACCTCCTCCCCCTCCTCCTCACACCAATTTGAGCACTCAAGCTCGGCCAACCCCTGCCAAAATCCCTTCTCCACTTCCCTAGAAACATCCTAGAGGTTCTGGTCTTCCTCAAAGACCAATTCTAGTGCCCTAAGAAGAGGTCTCAAAGAGGCACTTCAAAGAAGAGGTAATTACCGTTACCAATTCTTTCATCTTTATTTCTTCTTCCACTTCTTCTTCTTAGGTTGTTTCATTATGAAGTAATAACATCAGTATCACTCATATACTGATATGTTATTATAAGTATGAAACAACCCTATTTCACCATCTATCCATCCTACGGAAAAAGAAATCACCGCGCGTGCGTACGTACGGAATACCGTCTCCACGCCGTGGTGTAATCTATTTTCCACCACCACCTTACATGGATGGGTATAATGGTGTAAAGAATAACTATACATAGTTATTACAACATCATATTGATTCTGATATATTGTATAATCCACTCCAATTCAATTCAATATTTATAGAAATGATATCATCGCTCGTGCGTACGTACGGACTACCGTCTCCACGACGCGATGAGATTCATTCTCCATGTTAACCATTTAAGAATGATTATAATGTATATATAAGAAATAATAATGAAATATATGACATTATAAAGCTACTGGATTTATTTATATATATACATATGTATTTCATCTACTTACTTCCATTTCAAGACAATAAGGAAAGGAAAACAGCGTTCATGCATACGTACGGACTGCCGTCTCCATGAACGGTGTTTTTCATTTTATTTATCTACCTATTATATATATATATATATACTGAATATATATGATATATAAATCATATTTTATATTCTGGAAATGAGTAAATCATGATATAAGTAATAATTATTTCAAGAACAACAAGTCAAAACACCTACGATAAATGAAACGATTTTACCCAAAACGCTTCTTTAACATAGAATTTACAAAAGAACGGGTAATATAATGTCATAAGTGAACCATATATGATGTCATAACAATGAATATGATTCTGTAATAAGTCAATAACATGATTTAAATCATTATACAGGAGGTTCGGACACTTACAAAGCAAGTCGGACCTAAGGTAAGGGAAATATCACAATCTCATTTTTATCCGAGATTGTTTATTCGTAAGTATTTACTGGGGTGTATTTTATCATCCACATCCATGTTCCCTCAATATGTAATATTATTTCCATCCAACTAAAATTGTTTAAATCCAATTTTACCCTTCTATGAGTTTTTAGTAAAGGATATGAAAGGAATCTTTTTTCGTTTTTCGTACGAGGTACTTTTTTGACTTTTCCGACAAAAGTACGAAGAATGTTTTTTTAACTTATACGGCACGAACGGATTTATACTGTTTTATAAAGCCTTATTTTCATGAAGCTTCCTCTAAAAGATTTCATGACTATTTTCAATAAAATCTCTTTCTTTTAAAATTGCATGATGTTTTGTGAAAAGAAATTGATTTTGAAGAAGAAAGGATATTTTCCTCAAGAATTCAATTCAAGTGTTTTATCAAAATTATTTTCCATATAAGACAATAAAGGGTTCTGTTTCTATCCATATTTTTACATTGATTTGACTATGTTGTGATGGAATTATGTTTATGAATTCCTTTATCTTATATGAATGGTTTTATGATGTCATGTTGTTTAAGAATCCCATTTTTATTACATGGGTTATGCAATGATGTATGATTTATGATTTTGTGGCACACATAAGAAAGGATTCATTAAGAGATGGGTGGGACCTATATCTCCCTCCAATGCATTGGGTAAAGATTTTATATCTCATGAGATAGACATGGCTGGAATGGTAGGTTATACCGGTTCAGTGAAACAGGACTGAAACGAGGATTACTCGATTCAGAAAGGGACTTTGTCCACTAAGATGGTCTTGGCAATGAGTCTTGACTAACAAGAAATGATTCTCTATGATTATGTGTGTATGCCACAATGAGTAATGTTTCAAGTTATGATTTCATTTCACTACTATGATTTATCCCATGTTATGAAATTATGCTCTCTTTTGCAGGTTAAGATTTCAAAAAAAATGTTATGTTCTTATGAAAATTATGTGATTGATATTTCTTTTGTTTACCCTTACTGAGCATTTGAGCTCACCCTTTTATGTTTTCTTTTCCCCAGGATATAAAGAAAGGTTTTAGGTAAAAAAAAGGAAGATCTTTTTGGGATATGTTGAAGATCTTTCCCCACGATTAGAAGATTTTATTCCGAGTTTCCAAAGACACTAAACTATTACGATCCTTGTGTGTGTGTTTTTGTTATGTAATAAGTATTCCGCAAATGTAATGTAATGTCCATGTACGATAAGCTTCGGGTCTCTACAGTGGCCCCTTGGGCCGATGACTAGATGGGATCAGATGTAAAACCTTAATCGCAAAGGTCACGGAAGCACATGGGTCCCCCGATGCAGCATTCACTGCCGCTCAGGCTGGTACCAGTCTCCCATCAGGAGATACTGACTTAGAAGAAACTCCCACCACTGAGGATCCCTCCTCCATAAGTGGACCAGAGGACATAGAGGATGCTCCCCCTGCCTTTGAAGAGGGATTCTCCACCACAGTCGACAATTTGGTACAATTGAACCTTGGTATAGAGACAGACCCAAAACCCATGCTGATCAGTGCCTCCTTGCCACCCAATGAGGAAAAACGGTATATAGACTTCCTTAAACTACACCGTGATTTGTTTTCCTAGAGTTACGATGAGATTCTAAGACTATATCCTCAGGTAGTCGTCCACTGCCTCGGTCTCCCAGAAAATCATCATGGGTTCAAGCAACCTCCCAAGAAGATGAAACCTTCTCAAAGTTCCATGGTCGAGGCCGAAGTTGACAAGCTCATCAGAGCCAATTTCATTATGGAGGTCCAGTACCCAAAATGGGTAGCCAAAATCATACCAATCAAGAAGAATAATGGAAAAATCAGAGTCTACATTGACCTCCAGGATCTCAACCATCACTGTCTGAAGAATGATTTTACCCTTCTTGTGACGGAGTTACTGATCGACGCTACAACTGGGTTCCAAGCCCTTTCATTCATGGATGGGTACTCCTGATATAATCATATCTGAATGGCCCCTGAAGATGAGGAGTATATAGCTTTCAGGGCACCACAAGGTACTTTATGTTACCAAGTTATGCCCTTCGGCCTGAAGAATGTAGGTGCCACCTATCAGCGGGCCAAGCACTGCATATTTAAGACAATCCTCAGGACATTAGTAGAATGCTATGAGGACGACCTGGTGTTCAAATCTTGCCAGTGAAAGGACCATCTCGAAGACCTTGAGAAAGTATTTGGCTTCTTCCATTCTCTTCTCCTAAATATAAACCCATTGTAGTGTGCTTTTCGAGTCACCTATGGAATGTTTCTTGGCTTTGTTGTCAGATACCGGGGAATCGAGATTGACCTAGATAAGATCAAGGCCATCGGCCAGATGTATCCCCCATGAAATATCTAGGAGCTTTGGGGTTTCCAAGGTCACTTAGCCTACATACGCCGATTCATTGGGAATCTGGCCGGAAAGTGTAAGCCCTTTTCTCGGCTTAGGAAGAAAGGAAACATTTATCAGTGGGACGAAGAGTTCCAGACTGTGTTCAAGGAAATCAAGAAGTATCTACTCCATCCTTCGGTCTTAATGCCACCGGTCTCCAGGAAGCCGCTGTTCCATTATGTGACTGCCTTGGAATAGTCTCTCGGCACCCTTCTATCCTAGAAGAATAATGAGGGGATGAAAAAAAACCGTTACTACCTCAGCCGTATGCTCCTCGATATGGAGACTAGATACTCCTCTATCAAGAGCAACTACCTCATGCTAGTATTCACAATACAGAAGTTGTGACATTACCTGTAGCACTATGAGGTACAACTGGTGTCCCAGGTAGATCCACTAAAGTACATCCTGAACTGCCCCAGGTTGACAGGCCTCCAATCTCGGTGGGAAGTAACCCTCTAGTAGTTTGACATCAGGTTCGTGCCTCAGAAGACTATCAAAGGGAAAGCATTGGAAGATTTCTGTGCTTCCCATCCAACCCCCATAGACCAATCTATAGACCTGGATTTTCTTGAAGAGGCAATCCTCTCGGTGGATCATGCCATCCCGTGTTGGAAAATTCACTTCGATGGCGCCTCCAGGAGCCCCACCGGTAGAAGGCTCAATGACCCCAGACTCAACAGAGTTAGTCTGGGTGTCGTCTTCACTACCTCGGTGTAGGCCATTCTTCCATACTCATTCCTGCTGTCAGAAGGCTTCACTAATAATGAGGTAGAGTATCAGGCCCTCATTACTGGCCTCGATTTGGCCCTCGAGAATGATGTGCCCCATTTTCATGTGAAATGGGACATAGAATTAGTCATCAAGAAAATCAATAGTGATTATATCGTCAGAAAGCCAGAGCTCATGCCATTGTTGGAGCGCACTCTATAGCTAATGGCCTAGTTCCCATCTCATCTGGAGGTTACCCATGTCCCTCCATCACATAAGGGTAGAGCAGCCACCTTGGAAGGCCTAGCTACGTCACTTGTAGAGACCGAATAAAATTACTTGATTATCTATGTGGCACACCGAAGATTCATTGCTCCCGTAACCCCAGATGGTGATCACATGTCACAGATAAGCCACATTACTGCCGGCGCCTCCACGTCAGGACCCCCAGGTCCCCAAGATGCAGTGATTTTAGTGACTCCTAATTGGAGAACCTCATTTGTCGAGTATCTCTAAAATGGTTATCTCCCGGCAGATTGGGACGAGCGTGAGAAAATCTGATGTCGTGCATTACAGTTCACCCTCCAGGATGGACATAGTCATGAGCATATCATCTATAAGAGTGGGTTTGATGGTGTTCTCCTCCGATGCATCCAAGGAGTCCAGATTTATAAGGTCATGCAGGAAGTTCATGCCCGTTCTTGCGGCGCCCATCAGAATGGGCCGACGTTGTCTCACAAGATCCAGAAACAGGGGTACTTCTGGCCCTCCATGATCCATGACTGGATTGAATTCTCCAAGAGTTTCCATGCGTGACTAATTCATGCCAACTGTGTGCACCGACCACCAGAGCCTATCCACTTGACCAAGTACTCTTGGCCCTTCGCAGTCTGGGGACTTGATGTCGTGGGACCATATCCATTGGCGATAGCTCGCCAGTGCCAATTCATCATGACCGCTACAGATTTCTTTTCCATGTGGGAAGAAGTGGTCCCGCTCAAGGAGGTCAAGGCTCGTTCCATTGTTGACATCGTGAGCTCTAATATCATCTACCGATTTGGTGACCCTCACACCGTCCCCATCGATAATGACACCAACTTCTGAGTAGCTAAGTTAAAGAAACGATACACTAAGTACAACATTCGTTCTAACCATACCTCCCGCTATCATGCACAAGAAAATGGATAGATCGAGGCGTCCAACAAAACCCTCTATGAAATTTTGAAAAAAATTGTTGGTCAGAATAAGAAGGGTTGGCTAGACAATCTTCCCAATGCCCTCTAGGATTATTGCACGATGAATCGTAATTCCACCCAAGTGACCCCATATTCCCTGGTGTATGGAATGGAGGCCATCTTACCCATCGAGATTCAGTTTCCCTCATTATGCACAACTGTCTACGATAAACAAGCACCTGATAAGGTAGCTAAAATCCTTTTGGTCTAATTGGAATCACTTGAAGATAATAGGTTTCGTGCTATGAAAAATCTAGGAAGACATCAAAATAAGGTAGCTAGAGCCTTCAACAAGAAGGTTCTCCTCTTATCTTTCCTAAAAGGTGATTTTGTATTGTCCCTCAGGACACCAATGATACCTGGCAGGAAACCACCCAAGTTGGAGCCCAAATGGGAAAGACATTTCATCATTCGGAGTGTTTACCCAAATGGCGCGTACTCGCTGGTAACCATGGATGGTGAGTGTATAACTACTCCTACCAATGCCAAGTTCCTCAAGAAATATTTTTCCTGAGCCACATGGTCCTACATGACCCTAAACTTCTGGTCCTGCATGACCCTAAACTACTGGTCCTGCATGACCCTAAACTACATGTCCTGCATGACCCTAAACTACTTGTCCTACATGACCCCAACCAGCTGATCTTGCATGACCCTCAACTACTAGTCCTGCATGAAATTAAACTATAAATCGTCCTAAAAGACATTAAACTGCACCCTAAACACTATTTTTGTCTTCATTCCCATCCTCATGGGATACGTAGGAATGCTCAGACGCCTCGCTCTGATTCCAGCCTCATACTCTTCACGTTTGGTTACCCCCTGGGTGTCGTTCCCTCGGAGGATCCCATGTGAGGTGACCTACGCTTCTTTATCCCAACTGGAAGTAATATTATGAAGGTCACACCATGTTCACATCCTTGTTCTTCTAATCCTCCCACATCTTCACCACGTGACATTAACCTACATGGATCTTTTAGAACTATGTGTTGCTTGATTCCCATACTTATGGGATACGTAGGACCGCCCAGACATTTTGTCCATTGGCCCATCCCCAGACTCCATGGTCTCCCCCTGATTCTTTTCTCACACATGATACATGATACGATTTATGTGTCTCGAATCCAGTCAATATCCATCCTTTATCATTGTCCCGACCTCCACATGTCCCAGACATGGCGTGTAATGCTTCATTCTACCATGCTGTCTCTTCAGCTGGTGGTCCCTTATGTAACGAGGAAAGCCTGATCATACTCCTTATTTCCCACAGTAAGCATTGCTTATGCGGGCTTAGGAGATATGGTTAGGAAATACCCGTGTGAGTGGCCATATGACCACATCTAGTTGGAACGCCCAATTTCAGGTCCCTCGACCCTTCCAACCCCTTAGTCCAATTTCTCATCTGGGAGTGTGCGGTGTGGCATAGACTCATGTCCCTATTCATGTCGGGATATTTTGTCGCACCACACATCCCCCTTTGAGGTATCCCTCCCTCATCATGTCCCATGCATATGACGTTAAACTAGGCATTTATGGTCTGAGCTATATGACCTTAAACAAAGATCACTATCATCCTCCCTGTAAGACGTTAAACTACAAGCTGGCTATCACATTTTTCCTGTGGCCCAACCCCAGGTCCCACGACCTTTTTGGGCCCCTGGTCTAAGTTCTTACTTATGATTATATTGTTTGGAATGGGCGTATGACCTCAATCACGAAGGGTTACTCATCTTTTCGTACACATCCCTCGTTGAGATACATTTCCCCAATCTTCTTCCTTGCCGCAAGATGTTAAACTGCATGACATCCTCCAGAACTACGCGTGGCTTGATTCCCATTATTATGGGATACATAGGACCACCCGAACATCTCATCTTTGGGTCCATCCCCACTTATTAGAAATATCCCCAACATTTTGGCCCATTGGCCTGTGTTCTTCCAGGAGAGGGATGTACGGTGTGGTATGGGCTTATGTACCCATTTATGATGGGTTTACAACAACCACGCCACATACCACTCTCTCCTATGTGGAATCCTCTCATTTTACCTATAATCATCTTTTTGAGTCGACTTCCTCTCAGTCGTGCCCCTCGACCCTCTTCCATGATTTTCCAATGGGCCCAATAGTACTCTGGTCCAGCACCTAGAGTGTCGAATTCTATTCGGACATGTTATCACACACCTTCCAAGATTTGTATTCCCCTTCATTAGTGCTTCCATCGTCTTTCACTTCCAAAAGGACCCCCGATTGGTATGGATACTTAGCCTAAGGGTTCTCCTACCATTTAGGTCCAACACCCTCGAGGGTTTTGAACAAAAAGTTGATACAAGTCCCGCGTTGTGAATACGGTCAGCGGTCAAAACTCATCTTTTGTTCCCATTTCTGGTCACACGATATGGATACTGTGTTTTGAACAAGGTCAACAGTCATCATCCATCTTCACAACAACATAATTAATCCCAAAACATAGGTCACATGATTCAAATCATTTTACACCCCATCATGTCTAAGTAGAATCTAAACACTCTTGATGCTATCCCTCAGTGCACATTTGCACGTTAGGAGGACAAAGACATGGTATGACATTATTCAAGGATCTGCATCAACGTCCCCTTTAAGCGCATTCCATGTACTACGAAGTTCTCTTCCACCCCTGTTTCCTACACTGAGTTCGACCCACGTTGTCTTAGGGATTGGACCAAGATCTACACCGATTTGGAAGAGTTACGCTTATCTATGGTCTGAGCTCTAAGACCATAAAATAAGTTCTCTTTATGGTTACTTTCTTCTGTTCTTCCTTTTTAGGGATCATAACCTTATTGGACTATGTGTCTTGGAGCATGTGGGCTTATACCCTCATTCCCTTCAGATTTTTAATAGCTCCACCACATACGCCTCTTTCTAGGAGTTTGTCCCTCCTAATTCCTATGCCACATGATGTCAAAATGCAACTTCAAGAACTACGTGTGGATTGATTCCCATCCTCATGGGATACGTAGGAACACACAAGAATCTCATCTTCAGGTCCATCTCAATAGAGAGCTAGCCTCTCCTTTCCCATATCCTCTAACCTTTTATGGACCCTCAGCCCGAGGCTTCCCTCATGGGATCGTGCACGGTATGATGTGGACCCCGTCCTCATTCACATCGGGTATGATTTATCACTATGTGCACATTCCCTCTTAAAACTCATCTGTCACATCCAATCCATATGACCTTAAACTATGTCACCTGGTCCCATCATGTGACCTTAAGCAGTGACATCATCGTCCTGGCTACACGCTGAAAAATAGAATTTCATTATGGTGTCCTCATTCGAGAGGACATCATGTTTGGTATCAGTCACACACCATACCACTTTTCAATGCCTGCACATGGCTTGATTCTTGTGGCAATTCCTGGACGTTCTATCCTACCTCCATCACATCACAAAAAAAAAACAATACTCATTCATCCTAAAGGAAAAACATGATCTATTAAATACCACTTATTTGGGTGCAGGGGCCAGACCCACACGACGTTATTATCCCCGACACTGGTATCTTACCATTCCGTCTTCCAGAACTATGCATCGCTTGATAACCATCCTTATGGGATATGTAGGAATTCTCGTACGCCTTGTCTCGGGCTCAACCTAACTTTCATTTCTGGTACCTCGACCTAAAACCTCCCCAAAGAACACATGGTGATCTAGACTCCAGGTCTTTATTCAAGTCGGGTTTTACAATTACATCAATGTGTGTATTCTAAATTTCAACCATCCATGGTCCGAGGTCTATGACTATAAAATAAGTCCACTCTACGCACTTAACGCAAGACTTTGAACTACCTGACATATTCCAGAATTACATATGGCTTGATTCCCATCCGCATGGGATACGTTGGAACGCCCAGACACATAGTCTCTGGGTCCATCCCCTGGAATCTAAAAGCATGACCCGTCTTTTTAGACATCTTGGCCTGAACCCTTATGGGGACATGTGGTGTAGTGAGTACCTATTGGGTTCTCATTCACATGGTATTTTTTAATAGACGCACCATGTGCCTTCCATGTCTTGGTCCGAGTTCTATGACCTTAAACTAAGATCTCCCTATGGAAACTACACGTCACGTTTGGCTATATCTCTACCCGGTGCACAGTCCATTAAACCATGCCCCCATTAATGTTCCACCCTAGGACCTTATGTTGGAATCATGCGGCCCCAGGACCTTCGTCCTTGGGAAGGGACTTAACTACCTCTATCTGATACGTCTCATTGTCGTACTCAGATGCGTTTTAACAAAGAGTCTTAGGTGTGAACTTTTCACTGGGACATTCCCTCAATTCCATGTCCAAGTTTCGTGAGCCCGTTATTTTGATCATCATTCTCTTACACATCTAAAGGGACCCCCTTCACAGGCTGGTCTCATGCCTCCATGGCTCACCTACCATCTTGGGCCAAAGTCCGTAAAGACCCCAGATGACATTTGCGACAGGTCTCGTGTTACAAATATGGTCAGCAACCGACCCTCATCTGTTTGTCCACATAACAAGCTAACACGATATGGATGCTGTGTTTCAAACATGGTCAACAACCATCCCTTATCGTCACGCCTCCATCATTGCGGTCCAGATCTCGAGCATCATGATTCAAATATTTCCACTTCCTTATATTCAAGTGGAATTATGACATACTCGACATTACTTCTTCCCGCATCTAGGTGCGTTACATGGATGGGTTAACATCATTGGGATGACGTTCATCGAGAATCCCCTCTCCACTAATAATGTTAATTTTTGTGTCAGTAAAGTCCGGCCACTACTTATCGTTTCCCACATCGAGAATGACTCACATGGGCTTAGTAGTTTTGGTAGGATGTGTACTTGTGCATCCAGGCCACACATACCGTTCATCATCCTGCATGACTTTAAACTGCACTCTCATAACTACGTACAGATTGATTCCCACCATAATTGGGTACCTAGGAACGCTCGACCACGTCACTTTGGGCCCAGTCTAATTTTCACTTCAGGTACCTTGACCTAAAGAACTTCCTCTAGGGATACGTGGTGTGATTAAGACTCTAAGTCTTCATTCACGTCGGATTTATAGATACCGCACCACATACTCCCTTACTGGGATATCCCATTTAATGCACCATCCTATTGTATGACGTTAAAATTAATGGGTCCAAATATCCTCACACCATGGAACTAAACTACGGTTCTCCCCTGAACAAGTCCAGAATACCCCATAATAATGATGGTATGTACCAGATCCCTTGCAAGAGAGGATTTCCCCTACCAGCGTTGGTTTATGACCACACTGTGTATCTAGAACTACTTTTGGATTGATTCTCATCCTTATGGGATATGTAGTGACTCCCAAGAATTTCGTCTTGGTCCCAGCCTTAGGATAATTAACCCCCCTAGCTCCTAGGTCCCTATCTTGGTCCAGACAGTATGACCTTTAAACTATGTGCACCATCTTTACCGTATGATGTGAAACTACAGGTCCTTCCAGGTACTCATCATAGAAGTCCTGTTTGTAAGCATGTCTGATCCCTGATTGAATATATATGTCCACCTACTTTTTTTCCACCACGGTGGAATAATTTCAAGAGTGTCAGACTCCATACGATCAACCCATCACTCCACCCTCCACGCTTTGTGTGCCCTTCATTCAGACCATCATCCCCTTTCACATCCAAAGGAACCCCCTAATAGTATGAATGCTTGGCCTATGGATCACCTAATGTCTTGGGCCAACGTTCTGGAAGAAAAATGGATGACATTTCGAGTCACGCCCCGTGTTTCAAACATGGTCAGCGGTCGACCCTCATTTTTTATCCCCATTTCTGGCTAATAAAATAAGGATACTATATTTAGAATGCGGTCAACAGTTACCCTTCATTTTCATGCCACCCACACAGTGTTCCGAATCATGGGTATCGTGATTCACACTTTCCACTCCCCTATGTTCGGATAAATTCCAATGCCCTTGGTGTTACCCTAATCGTACACCAGAGCACCCTGGGAAAATGGTAATTCGACTATGCTGAGAGCCTCATTCCCCACTCAGGTCCCCCTCTTTCTCCCTAGAAATCCTGATTGGCTATTTAGAGAGCCCCATTTTCTAGCTACAATCCCATGTTTAGGATTCTCCTAATGGCGATTGATGTCCCATTCCGATCCCCTCACACCTTCCACTGGTTAGCACTCTCATACAGGTGAATGAACTCTTATTATCTATTGTTTCCTGCAGTGATCATGGGTCACAAATGCTTAGAGGTTTAGTTGCCTATTTACTCAATGCGATCGAGATACAATGGACCCTAAGGAATGTGTTTTCCTTAGATGTTTCCTCAAAATGTGGTCCGCCTCACCCTCATTGTCCTCGTTGGACCCCATTCTTAGGGGGAATTTGTTAGCACCAGAAAACGCATCCATGTAATTCATATAATGCTTCCATACATGATACCAGAGTGTATCTCATTCCGAAATCTTCTATTTGATTGGTCGTGGAGCCCGAACGGACTTACAGATCATAAGTTATGGCCGTTCGAAGTCAGGTAGCTGGAAGTAGCCATCCCGGACGATTTTTGGGGAAAATTATGGCTTTGCGCGCCAGAATTGAGAACTTGTGCCCAAGAATGGATATTTTGTGTGCAAGAATGGAATCTTGCACGAAACAGTAATATCTTGTGTGCAATATGTCACAAAAACCTTTTACGCGTCCAATGAGAGGTCATTTTCTGCCCAAGCCGCCTCAAAAAACGTCTAAGGAAGGTGCACACATGTTTTGAGAGGTGCATGCAAGAATAACATCTGCATGAAAGATTAGAATCCGCACGTAGGATGCTTACATGACTAGTGCGACGTCAAATTCCCCTTTGTATGTGCGTGCGCCATAGGGCATGTGTAAGATCACTTCCGCCCCCAGAATATTACGGGCAACCGCTCCCGGGTCCGCCTATAAATACAAGTGCATCCCCCACCCCTCGGGGGAGGTCTCCAGAGGTTAGCTGCCGCACTGATGCACATAAGACTGCCTCTTCCATGCCCACATAGAAGAATAAAACCCTCCATGGGAGATTTTTCATGACAGGTCCCACATGGATCTGTTTTCGCACAGGCCACAATGGTTTGATCCTCGCCTGACAAATTTTTTGCATAAGTAATGTGCGTGCATGATTCCAATCCTACGCGCAAAACTCCCAATATTGCACAGAACAATGACAAGTCACCCAATCTTATGTGCATCCCATCTTACATGTAATGACTCCTTACATACAATAGTATCCAGGCATGCGCCCGCTGGTCCATACTGCAGGGGTTGCTCCCTCGCACCCCCGCTCCGGTTTTATGTCGAGCTGCGGTCCCGGCCCTTTCGGCCAGTACCTTCACAACCATCACTGACCCTCTTGAAAAATGGAAAGTCTAACCATGATTTTTTCATACTAGGATGTTGGCAATTTCCATTGTGCTCTTATGCACATCCACCTTCCACCTTTGGAATACCATTATTTGAGATACTCCTCTGTACACCATGAAACACCTTGAGTCAACATATTCCTCTTGGTTCATTTTCCATGTCGTGGGTTGAGATTCTCATCATGAATTCCTCAATTACCTTGAGTCCATCCATTACTCAAGCAACTCATCCAAACCCCATCACCTGACTCTTATTCTAGGAGCCACTAGAAAGGTCTGACCTTGGGTAAGTCCCAACACCATCCATTTCTAGGTGCCTTAGTCCTAATAGTCTCCTCTACATGACTATAAAATGTAGCATTCCTTATCATTCAATAATAGGATGCCTCTTGTTCCAAATAAGAGATGGATTATGTAACAAGCATAAGATACCTCAAGCTATGATTACAGTGGCATAATTTCAAGAGCATTGGAAACCGTTTGAGCATTCCATCACTCCACCTCATGCTTTGTGAGTCCTCCATTCAGATCATCATCCTCTTTCATGTCTAAAGGGACCCCTAATGGCCTGGTCCCATACCACCTCGATTCACTTACCGTATTAGGCCAATTCCCCAGAAGACTTTGGATGACACTTCGAGTCAGGTCCTGTGTTTCGAACATTGTCAACAGTCGACCCCCATTTGTTTGTACCCGTTTTAGTCTAACATGATATGTATGTTGTATTTTGAACATGGTCAATAGTTATCCTCCATTTTAATTCCACCCTCACCGCGTTCCGAATTTTGGGCATGTGATTCACACTTTTAATCTCCCTTTGTTCGGATTGATTCCAATGCCCATGGAGTTATCCCTCTTGTGCACTAGCACATAGGTGTAGGCTCCAATTATATTCCTCAACCCACTAGTGAGTTGGGATGCCCTCTTGGCCAGACATGAGGAAGACACTCGGGCGACGTCCGTGCATAATCCCCATCCGCCATTGAGAATCTGTAGCGGCACTCGGGAAACTTCCATGTGTAATCTCCATTCACTATTGGAGCTCCTTTGTGGAACCCAGGTATGCTAATGGCTATTGCTTCATCACATAGCCACACTAACATGGACCCCCAATGGGATCACCTCATGACACCCCCCAGCCATGGAATTTCCGGTCCCTTCCCTTCACCAAGGTGTAGAGGGTGCTGGTTATGTAAGTCCTAGGGGTGCAGAGTGAACCCACCTCGTCCGAACTACATGAAGTTAAACTGACAAGCACCATCAACCTCAGCACATGGAATTAAACTATGGCCTCTCCCCATGCATGACACGTGGGGTTCCCCACCTCCAACATTATCCACATCTTCTTGTCTTCACAAGAGTGAGATCATTCCTCACATGGAATGATATCCTCCTTATTAGAGAAGCGTTTGTCCACGGGGAACGGGAAATCATCTTGGTGTAAACACCTAGCCTTTCTTGCGGGAGGCAACATCTCTGCTACCCCTATCTTCTTTCTTATCATAGACTAAGAGGAGAGATGGGGACATGGATTTTGTATCCCATCACTCTCCCTATGGGCTTTGTCGCCATAGGGGCCTCCATCTTGTAGTGAGTCCCAATCTTCCTCTCCCTGGGCTGCTAGCCACATGTAAGCCCCTGTTTCATCTTTGGGCCCCTAGTCATGTGTAAGCCCAATTCCACTTCCCCTGGACGCACCTATCATGATGTGATAATCAAATCTCTCTTGCCTCTTGTTTCTCATACTGAGCATGACTCATGTGGGCTTAGAGTAAGCATCGGCCATGGCATCATCCATGGGCAGCCTAGAGTGTAATCCCACACCCCATTCCGAACTATGCAGACTTTGATCCTTGCTAAGGCATGGTATGAAGGAATCCTCCCTGAGGTTCAAGCCCAACACCCAGTCGTTCTGACCACCTTCACGTCAGTTCACCACACTATCTCTGGGAAGCCTAGAGTTTAAGCCCCACACCATTTCGTACTACATGGACTTTGATCCTTGCCAAGGCATTGTATATAGGAAGCCTCTCTGAGGTAAAATACTGACAACCAATGGTTCTGACCCCCTTTAACCCAGTTCCTACGTTCAAACTATGGGGACTTTGATCCTTACCAAGGCCAGGTACATAGGAAGCTTACCTGAGGTTCGAGACCAACACCCGGTTGTTCTTTTCTTTTTTTTTTTCTGAACTACGCGGACTTTGATCCTTTCTAAGGAAAGGCACATAGTAAGCCTCCCCAAGGTTTATGCTCGACACCCGGTTGTTCCGACAAACTTCACGTCAGTTCACCACAACATCCCTAGGAAATCTAGTGTGTAATCCCCACACCATTTTGAACTACATGGACTTTGATCCTCCCCAAGGCAAGGTACATAGGAAGCCTCTATGAGGTTCAAGGCCAACAACAATTGGTTCCGCACCCCTTCACATCGATTCCTACCTTTCGATCTATGTAGAATTTTATCCTTGGAAAGGCAAGGTACATAGGAAACCACCCTGAGGTTCAAGACCAACACCCAGTCATTTCGACCATCTTCACACCGGTTCACCAAGACACCCATCCCGAACTATGTGGACTTCGATTCCCCTCCATGGGGATATGTAGAAAGTCTTTTTGAGGCTGAAGCCCACCATCACCATCACCCTAGAGTCGACTCCATCCCATTCTCTATATACTTAACTTAATCATCCATCATCCATCTTGATTCTTACCTAGGCCACCACATTCTGGTGAGATCATGAAAATTCACATATTCACTGATCGTAGCAGTATCAGGGTAACTAACCACTTGTTAGCCCCTACATAACTGTTCCCTCAAGGGGTTACCCCTATCTAATCCACTATGGTCAGTGTTCCGATTAGTCTGATCCGTCTCTACTAGACGTTAAGCTCACGGAATACCCTATGTTAAACATAGGAATATAAGGAAAACCTCAGAGACATGCATATGGCATATAACTCCCTGCATTCGACGTTGCATTCCTTGGGCTTCCATGCCCTCGAGAAGCCCTATAATAAGGCGAAGAAACCCAGACACTTCAGTGTTCCAGCATCTAGACACGCCAGTGATGTCCAACATTACTACTCGCCCGACCGAAGGTTTCTGCCCTAGCCGGACCCCTTGGAATGTCCCTATAGAAGCAATATAATTAACTGGCATCCATGAAGATATGGCACTGGTAAGAGTTTCACGAACAACGTATTAAATCTATAAGGGAGACCCGGACTAGGTGACGAGTTCTGAGGAGGAATCCACAGAAGGAAGAGCCGACATCCCATCACCACGTTTCGATCAGGGTGAAAACGCCCCTGAACAAGGAATGGATACCGCCCACCTTTGGAAATAGGGAATGCAGGGCAACAAATAGCACCATCATCCTCGAATCATATGGATGCGCGCGCTCCGATGAAATAGTTGTATATAGTTATTATGAATCCTATTTCTTTTATCAGATTATGATTTGATGAAATGTTGAAATAATCATGAAACCAATCTATTTTCCATTGTGATTTATATAAATAAAGGACTATGATACCCATTTCATTACAGGGGTTATAATGTGGTGAATGTATTGTGATCTCATTTCACACATATGTATTATTTTCATTATGATATAGTGGATATGTTATAAAAAAAGATGGTTGTTATTTTATAACCAACGATTGTGGTTATGCTGTTACCGAATATGGATATTACTTATATCTCCCTCCAATGAATTGGGTGAATATTTATATCTCATGATTGAGAATAGATATGAACGAGGTGTAAAAACAATTCATTAATTTAGAACTCGTATAGGGAGTAAACCCAGATTGTTAATATAGGGATGGAATGGGAAGTGAACCACATCCAGTAAAACAGGGTTGGAACATGGAGTGAACCATATTAATTAAGGTAAGTTTTCCTCTATGATAGTTTTTGGAGTGAACCTTTACTACTAATATGGTTTGCGGAGCAAACTAATTCCACTATGAAGAAAAGGATGCCACTATGGATGGTGGTGTGTCCAACCCAGGAGGTTTAGCTACCTATGGATGATTTTATATGCTTATATATGTCCACTATTCTATGTATAACACAAATTGTATACTCTCATAGATGATTATATTCGATTTTCTTATGATTCATGTCTTATGATTGCCTAATATTTATTTCATGAATTATGTTTGTGATCTATGAAAGGTTGGGTATGAACTTCATAAGTTATGTTCATAATCATGTACCATTATGATTATCTTATTCTTTCATATAATCATATGTTTATATCTCTTATTTTTACCCTTACTGAGCATCTGAGCTCACCCTTTCTTGTGATTCCTTTAACTATGTTATAAATAATGGTTTTAAAAATGGATTGTTTGTGATTTGTACCAAAGGGGGAAATATTTATAGTATACATTGAAGATATTTAATAAATTGTGATAATTGTTTTCTAAGTATCAATACACACTAGATAATTATGGTCCTCATGCGTGGGTTTATGTAATGTATAGAATATTCAATTAAAAATATGTAATATCCATGTATGATAACTATGGGTCACTATAATTAGTATTAGAGGTATGTTTAGTTAACCTTTAGAAAATAGGATGTGAAAAAATCTTGAGATACCAAGGGAAGATTCTAATGATATTATTAGGTATATATCTATGGATAATTATAAGGATGTGTCAAACTATAGGAAAATGTCCTGTAATTTTTTTAATAGACATAAAATGTGGATTATAAGAAATTAAATACTTTTATGGATACTAAAAGTGGATGTGTCTCTGGAACAAAATTGCCTCTGGGTAACAACCTCGTAAACACTATATTGGTATAGAATCTATCAGAAAATGGTGAAAGATAATGGGGATTGCGGCATACCTGGTTTGAGACTCTAGGGGGATATGCTTTGAAAATTAACAAACTCTTTGTGAACTACCATGAAGTATTTTAATAGATGATGATCATAGATGAACTCAATTAAGACTAATGTGTCATATATTTAAAATAATATTTCATTAATTATACATTCTAAAAGTGATTTTCATGATTATTTAGTTTCCTCTTATGGTTTTCATTTCTTACACCATGTTTTCTTGTTTTAGTCAATGACTCAAACCAGAAGGAATCATTTTAACATTTAATTTGATGGAAAATTAATTGAATATGAGAAACCAAAATTTTTAATGATTGGAGTGAGGTATATTTTGATTATTAAAAATTAGTTATCGCAAAACATAATTGACAATGTGCAACTTTACCAACTATCAGACCCACCAAAGAATAGAAGGAGAGAGTTTTCCAAGAGTTTTTGTAGTGGATACCATGAATGAAAGAAGATTCAGTTTCCTATATCTTGAGAATGTGGAATAAATCACTCAATGGAATGTATATGAGGAATGAGAATATGTTTTTGTGTGTGGAGATGATAGGTATGGAGTAAAAAATTTCTATAGAAAAATGAAAAGTTTAGTTAATGTAATGGATGGGAATATTGGTCTCCCTAAGATATCATTGACTATAGAATGCTATAAATTTAGAAAGTATGCAAATTATGAAAGTCTATGTTCTTTAGGGGAAATCCCATGAAGATAATAATCAATGTGGTATGAGTAATAGTTACACTATTGATGATGAAGAGACTATGAATAATGTGTTGAAGGAAAGAGTTATTATGTAATAATATAATGAAGTATAATTAATGGATTAAGTATCACAGGGAATAATTGAGTTTTATATGTAGTGAAATTCAATTATTATATTATATGAATCATGGAATATAAAATATTTTTTTATAAGTTATCATATATTATTTGAATAAATATATTGAATGCTTTTGATGGATAAAAAAGTACTTTAATGGAAAGGTGATATTTTAATTATGGGAAGGTACCCCTTAATACACACTGGATGTTGAGAAAATGTTTTTAGTTTTGGATAAAGAGATGATGGATATTGATAAATTAAATTTTATAATATTGATGAACTCATAAATGATAATGTATTTGTTGAAAAAGTTGTTTATGCTATCATTGATGAAGTTTTCAACATTATTAAATTAATGTATTATATTCAATAATATGTGGTTTTATTTAAGGAATATGGAAGCATGTAATTTTTTCATTGAGGTTTTATGGTAATTTAGGTTATTTCCATATTTCAGGAGAATACAAGATGAATATATTCAAATTTTTGTTATGTGACAATCAAGATCCACTTTTTTTTGTGATTGTGGGATTAATGATATGTTAATTTTTGAAATTTTGTGACCTTCATTATAATGTTTTGGATTTTAATCTTTTGGAAGGGTAATTAGTTTAACCATTTTAGAATGGTTTAATTTGAACTTTGGTTGATGGTTTATAGATTAATGTATTAAATCACCATATTAAGATTTATACATACTGTATAACTCATTATAATCATTTTTTGTGAGGATAACTAAAGGAAGATGAAATGAACTATCATTCTATTAATGGATCTTATAATCAGTTGATGATTTAGGAATAAAAATTTAACTTTTTTTTTTGATGGAGTATGAGATGAAGTGGAATTTATCAATGTAATCAAAAGGGTGAGATTGTTCTTATGAAATGAAATAAAATCAAGTAATTATATCTTCTTGTGAACATTATACTTCTTTTAGAAAATGATCTTAAAATAAAATGTTATCTTGTTATCATCATTTTTGATGATATAAATGACAATTTTCACACCTATTTAGTTTATGGCTTTGTGGTCATTAATCTTATATGGATCACCCACTTTCTTGTGATCAATTTTATCTATCACTCCCCATTAGTATTTTAGTTTTCCCCCTTTTATGCCTATGTTTTCAATTCCTTCCCATGTTCTCTTATGTGGAAGCCTAGTTAAGAGTTACGTTGGGTAACTATAATGTTTCCAAATTTCCTTTTTTAAGGATTTTTTTATTCATTTGTACGATGTGGGTCTCAATAAATTAATTTTAAAATTTTAAGCATTTGATGACCAATATTAATTTCAGGGGTGAAACTGAATTTAAGGGGGTAAAATGTAATACCTCGAGATTCTGTGAATATTTTCGAATTAATTTTATCTTTTTGATACTTTTCATTTCACACAACATTGAATTTATCTTTTTCTATGAGAAATAACTGATTTTATCATTCATTACACTCAATAATGAGTTTTTTATGTGTTTCACAAAATACCGAATTTATCTTGTGTCACACGCAAAACCATGTGTAAATGAAACGTGACATACTATTAAAATATTATTGTTTAATATGATAGTTATCACACATCCATTAAAATGGAGGTTATGATTTGGATTATAAAATATGAAAATATAAGGTTCAAACATGTATTTATAATTAATTCTTTAAAGACCAATTAATTATAAATGAAAATCAAAAGATTTTAAAATAAAGGAAATGATTTTCAAATAAACTATTTTTATAAACATAAACACATTTTACCTCAATAGATTAAAATAATCACTTTATTGAATGTTTATAATGAAATTTATATATTAAATAATAAATAAAATGTTTCACATTCTTCTTATATGTTTTCTAGACCATAGATAAGAATAAATCCAATTTTGCCCTTATAACTGTATTTTTCTAAAAAGTAGTTTTGTCACCTTTTGAGAACTTTTTTTAAAATTAATTTTAACCACTTTTATAAAATTAATTTCATAAAATATAAATTATATTTTAAATAATAAATCAAAAATTATATTAGGGTAATTTTTTGGGATTTTTCTGAAAAGTTTTATATTTAAGGAATAATGAAAAATAATGAATTTTAATTGAAAAATGTCCTTTCATTTAAATTATTTATAATGATAAATTATATATTAAATTGTTTTTAGAGTAAAATTTATTAAATTATATATATATATATATATATTAATCCAATTTATGTCATTGTGATTAATTTCATATTGATCTTTGATATAAGTAAATTTCAAACATTTGAACACTTTCTCTTTAAAAACCCACTTTCTTATCACGTTTTTCAGATTAATTTTAAATATAAAAGTTCCCCTTATGTTATTGGAATTTGATAAAATGGAATAAATATTTTTAACTAGAATAATTTATAATATAAAATATGGTCCAATTAATTTTTGAACAAAATTAATAGTAAAAAAATATAAATTATTTATCATAGCTAAGGTAAAAATGGGTTTTCTAGTGGTTAAACTAAAAATATAATGGTGATTATAACCTATAAAAAAGTATAATATCTATTTTACATACATATTTAGTCCATTAAACATATAAGGTTCTGTATAGGCCTATGTTTTACCCTTGTGACATATTAAAATTGTGGGGGCCATTCAATTCATTTCAAAAATACCAAGAGTGTCCTCTCCCACACTTATGAAAGTCCACCCTCTCTCCTATTTTTTTAACACCTCTCAATACATTATGTTTTTCCAATAACTACAAACATAACTTCAAATATTCCATACCTATATCCTATAATCCTTATTTTTGGTAAAAACCCATCCAAGAAAGGCTTTTAGTCAAACCAAAGGAGGATACCCAAAGAAGAGGTAACATTAATCAAAAAAAGATCTTATTTTATCTCTTCCTCCACAACATTAATTATTTCTAAATAATTATTATATAGAATAACATAATTGTATTAAATATACTGATATTTTTCTTATTTAATTTTCATGACCTACAACCATCACAACTTCTATCAAATGTGTTACGAAATCATCATTCATGTGTATGGTGAACTACTACCTCGCGAATCAGTGTCATTAATTTTTCTATTACCACCTCTCACAGTAAAAATAAATAATGGACTTATTGTTATTTAATAATATTTTTGATATTTATGATGTTATTATTATTTTTTAATTGATACATCACACATAAATTCATGATTTCCTTTTTTTTGGAATATGATAAAGTTGTTTGTGTGTATGGCGGAGTACCACCTCATGAAGCAATGTGATTCAATCATGATTTACATAGAATGAATTAATGATGGGTTTAATAAACATATTATATATATTACATGAAATTTATTATATAATTATAATATACCATTTACTTTTCCTTTTAATTCGTTGATAAAATGGAAAATGGCATTCATGCATATATAAAACCAACCATCTCTATGAATAGTGTACTTCATTTCCTATTTCTATCTTTTATTGACTATTATAAATACATATATACTGATTATACATGATACTTATATGATGGTTAACATTATAAATATTATTAAATCATTAAAAAATTAAAAGGAAGAAATATATAACAAATAAAAACATATACAAAGAACAAATCGATTATTACCTGAAACATAACATTAACATGGAAGGTTTACTAAATGAATAAAAGAAGATCATAACAAAATCATATATGTTATGATATATATGAATTTTATTCTATAATATATTTATAATAAACCTATATTTATTATACAGGAGGTTTTAATGAGTATGACATAAGTCCAGACTTAAGGTTAGGGGATTTTTATCTCAATTTTCCTTCTTTGAGATATACATTACGCTATACACCTATATTCTTTCATGATGTGTATATACAGTCTCTTTGACATATAATATCATAATGTTTTTCATACTCATGATATTATATGTTTAATTTTATGTTATTACTTCATGTGTATTATGATTCAATGTTACCAATATTGTAAATATTTTATGTTACAATCTCAACATTTATTGGGTTTATTTATTATTAGGCATCCAATGTTGAAATATCATGATATAAATCTTGAATAATTCTCAATAATTTTATAATAATTTGGTTATTAATTATATATATAGGCAATGGTACCATTTTTTCACTTTTTTTTAATTAATATAATTAATAAAATATTTTTAAAAAATATGACTTTATTTATCTCTTTGATCAGAAATCCATTTCCATCCAAAACCATGTTTTATAAAAACAATTTAAAAAATGTGTCATTATTATCCTATAATTTTTAAAAGACATATTTACCCATGTTTTAAATTTTTAATATGGGTTTTTAATGGAATAATCATGTCATTTTCTAAAGATATGCATTTTGAATTTTACTGAAAAAGTGAAAAGAATATTTGTTTTCTTAACATGCACGACATGAATATTATTTCCTACTATCATGACTGCTTAGTGATTTAAATCTTCCCTTAAAAGTTTTAAAATTTATTTTCAATGAAAATTAATTCTTTATAATTTGGAAATTTTTTAGATTTCAAATAAATTATTTCAAAGTAACAAAAAGGTATTTTGAAAGGGTTTAAAAGGTGTTTTGAAATTGGAAATTATATTATCCTCAAGAAATGTTTTCAGGAATATTTAAATCTTCCTTTACAAGATTTCATGTTTATTTTCTAATAAAAATATTTGTAAAATGTATTATGTTTTAAAAATTTATTTTCAAAGAAAATATATTTTTTCAGAAAATGATTTAAATGATTTTTAAAGCCTCCGTTGTATATTTTAAATGTTATTTTCATATAAAAATATTTTCAAAATCTTTTATGTTGATTTTAGAAGAAAATCTTTTCTACTCTTTGGATGTCCTAAGTAGTCAACCAAAATTATATTCCATATAAGATGAAATTATTTATTATTACATATACTTTACTCGGGATATGAACCAATGTTACCATTCTTATTGTTTATTTGAAAGGTTCATGATAAAAATATATTTATAAAACCCATTTCACATCCACAGGTTATACTATGATGAAATTATTATGAAATACATTTCTTTTCTTCATTTAATCTATGATGAAATGTTAAAATGATTATTAAATATTTCTCTTTTCCAAATGTTATGATATGATTAAATGTTTATAAAACCCATTTAATTTCATGGGTTATGATATGGTGAATGCTTCATGAGCTTGTGGAACACATATGAATCATTATCATTATGATATAGTGGTTATATTATTACCAAGGTTAGTGGTTATATTATAATAAAAGAAAATTGGGACCTTTATCTCCCTCCAATGCATTGGATAAAGATTTATATCTCATGAGATAGACAATAATTGAATGGGGAGTGAACCTAGTTCAGTAATGTATGGCTATAATGTAGACTAAACTTAGTTCATTAATACTAGGCTAGAATATGGAGTGAAAAAAGTTCAGTAATACAAGGCTAGAAGATAATGTGAACCTGATTTAGTAAGGGAATCTATACGTTATGATGATCTTAGGAGTGAACCTAGACTACTTGTTGGTTTGGTGAGTGAACCCATTCCACTACGAGGAAGGATCTTCCATTGGGGATAGTGTTGTGTTCCTCCTAGGAGGTGTAGCTACCTATGGATGATTTTATATGCTTATGTGTATTCTAAATGTTAATATCTTATGCCAATGTTATTCTATAAAATCTCATGTTCTTTAACTGTCTTATGTTTCAGGTCTTATGAATTTCTAATAATTATTCAGTGATTTATGATTATGATCTATGAATGGTTGGGTATAAAAATCATGAGGTATGTTCACAATCACACACCCTTATTCTTATCTTATTCTTTCATATGATCAGAGATTTATATCTCTTATGTGTACCCTTAATGATCATCTATGTTTACCCTTTCTTATGTTTCATTTACCCATGTTATGAAGAATGGTTTTAAGTATGGTATGTTTTTTAATATTACTAAAGGGGAATATCTTTATGGGAGAGAACTAAGATCATTCATGAATTAAGAAGATTGTGTTCCATGATTCTAAAGACACTAAACTAATAAAAACCTCATGTGTGTGTTTTTTTAAGGTATTGAATATTTATCTAAAAAGATATAATATCCATGTATGAGAATCATGGGTCAATATAATAATTTTTGAAGAACTAATTTTTCTACCACAGGTTATACCATAAGGAAATTCTTATGAAACACACTTATTTTAATTGGTTATTCTATGATTAAATAATTATAAAACATGTCACTTTTCCATAGGTTATGATATGATGAAATGATTATGATACCCATTTCATTTCATGGGTTATGATATCAAGAATGTTTATAATCATGTGTGCACATAAAAATGGTTTTCATTATGTCATGGATGGGACCTATATCTACCTCTATTTCATTGGTTAAGGATTTATATCCCATGACATGGACAAGAATATAATGGAGAGTGAACCCAATTTTGGTAAGGTACTTTATCTCATATGATGGTCTTGGGAGTGAACCTTGACAACTATGATTTTATGCATGGACCTGCCTTTCATGTCCATAATGTTATGCATGAACTTGATTAATTATTCACAATGTTATTCATGAAACTTATTAAATGTTCTTAATGTGATGCATGGACCATTATTTCATGCCCATAATGTTAAGCATATAGCTGGTTTTATATCCATATGTTTATGGGAGGGCTCGATTTCATATCCTTAACATAATGAGTGAACCTCTTTCTATTTATACCGTTAAAAATGTTATAAGTTGATGTGTATACCACAAATCTATGTTTCATTCCAATGTTATTCTCTCATGACTCAAGGTCATTAATTCCATTACGATTCATTTCAACTGAACTACCAATATTTATTCCATGATTCAAGATTATGATATTTTATATGAATGGTATGGGTTTCAAATGTTATTCTCATGTTCTCATATCCTTATATTCATTTTATGCTTACGTATCTCCCTTTTTTACCATTTCTAAGCATATGATCTAACCCGTTCCTATGTTTCTTTTCCCCAGGTAAAAAAGAATGGTTTTATGTAGGGTATTTCTATGAATAGTACTAAATGATAAAATCTTTTCGGGATACATTGACGATCATTCACCATATTAGAATATTATGTTCTTAGTTTCCAATATACCTAAACTATTATAGTGATCTGGTGTATGTTTTATTAATATAATCAATATTCATCTAAAAATATGTAATATCAATGTATGAGATTCCTAGGTTTCAATAGATGTTATCAAAGTAAATGTTTAGATATCCTTTATAAACTAGTATAATAAAACCTTAGTAATATCCTTAGGTATATTTATAAGGATATTTATAGGGATGTCTCTAAGGATAATTCTAAGGATGAGTTATAGTATAGTAAAATATCACGGAATTTTGGTAAAGGATAGAGAAATTTTTTTTCAAGAAATTGCATGCCTTTGTTGATACTATGTTTAGATGTGGTTCTAGAATAGATGTTCCTAGGGGTATCAACTCAGAAAAATATTTTATTTATATACACTCGATCAAGAGATGGTTCACGACAATGGGCCTTGATGCATTCCTTCTTTGAAACTCCCATGCGATATTCTTTGAAAATTTAAAAACGCTTTACAAACCATCATGAATGATTTAAACTGATGGTGACTATGAATGACCAAGGATAATGTTATGTTTTCATAGATTAAAAATAAGGTGGCATGATTTAGATATCCTATAACTTATTATTTTACCACGTTTATTTGAATTTTCTATATGATTAGTGTTTCCCACACTATGATTTCAAGTTTTAGTCAACATTGAGAACTAGAAGGAACTGGGTTAACATTGAATGTGATAGATGATTTTTTGATGAGAAGCTAAATGGGATTATGAGTGGAGATAATGATATTGCAATTATCCATAATTAGCTATCATGATCTATGATTAACAATGTGAAATTTGGTGAGGTTCTTAACACAGAAATAAGAGGAAGATTTACTTTTATTAAATTTCAAGTGGTAATGACATATAATAAAGAATATTCTTTTTCTTACATGTCAATAATGTGGGAATAAAAACATGATTGAATATATAAAATTGAGGGGATGATGTTTTCTATGAGGAATATAAGGTTATAGCGTGAAAAATTATCAGGGTGTTTAATGTATTATCGAGGGAGAACATATGAATTATCTAGCTCAATGCCCTAAACCAAGAATTAACTTCTATACCAATGAATTAAATATCCAATGTTAATAATTGAAGTGAAAGGATTGAAGTATTTTTGTGTTGGGATTGTATAATAAATTTGAAAAAGTATTTTCACAGTGGTATTTGGGTGGTAAGAATCAAGAAACTTCTGAGGATTATGTTATTTTTTGAAGAATATATATATCCAATAATAGTTATGGATTCTCTCATGGTTTTATAAGTTTGTGGTGGATCATAACTTCAATGTCTTGAATACCCCTCATGAGGTTTTATGTGACATAATTTGTTAAGATTAAGGATATTTTAAGAGGCATTTATGGAAATACAACCCTTTGGTATTATGAAGAAATTATTCTTTATATAAATATGATTAATGTAATTTATATCCTTTGGGGGTAATCTTATCTTTGATGAATAAGGAAAACTAACAAGCTTGGTGACAACCTGTTTCATTTGGCAAGGCCATAGGGTATAAACCCATAATCGAAGTGCGACAAAGGTATAATACCTACCATTGGTCTATATGAAATATTATTTATGGTGGGTTGATATAAATAAAGATATGTATAAGTATTTTTCTTGTTTCTTAGTAATTTAGAAAGTCGAGGCTTATAGACAAAGGTCTAAAAGGGTGATATAACCCATATCCATACCAGAGAGGAAATGGGAATACATCACCATTGGTTATGAATTCAAACTCCTCAAATATTTAAAGGGAATAATTATACGTGGGTTATAGTTGATCATCATAAAAATTCACCACAATTCATCTTTATCAAATAAAATATATATTGGGATTAGTTTTAAAGGATATACCGTAAGGATATAGTAAGATTTCATAGATCGCCATATTCAATTGTATCTGATCAAGATCTGATGTTTACCTCAAAATTTTTCTAAAGTCTTCGATAAGATATTTATATAGATCTTCGTTTCACCATGGTTTTTCATCATCATATATATGGTTAGTCTAAAATAATTATTCGATCCCTATAATATAAGCTAAGATCCTTTTCAATGGATTTCAAATGTGTTTAGGAACACCAATTCATCTAGTTGAGTTTTTATATAAAAATTGATTTCACTCGGGCATTGAAATGGATATTTATGAATTCCTTTATGGAAATAAGTGTATAAATCCAACTTACTAGAATGAAGTCACAAAAGGAAAGCTATTGAGACCTAAGTAATATGATGAGATGTCATAGAAAGTTAGATCTATTTATCAACATGTAAGGGAGCCACAAAGTTGATAGAAGTAATATGATAATAATAATCGAATAAATCTATAATGTGAATTTTTTGAGAAGGTTTTTCTATGAAATTAGTATTTGTAAGAATGAAGGGAAAACTAATTCCTAGGTATATTGGTCCCATTAAAAGTTTTGAATTAATTGGGAAAGCAACATATCATTTGGTACTTCCACCAAACCGCTCTTAGGTTCATGATGTGTTCTATGTATCATTACTAAGGAAGTAAATACCTAATCCATTATATGTACTTACCTTATAGGTAATATCTGTGGAGTGTGATATCTCTTATGAGGAATGATTGGTAGAGATTCTGGATTGAATATAGATGGTTCTACGAAATACCACCAATCATCTGGTCAATGTTTTATGGATAAACCACCAGGCTGAGGAAGATATGTGGGAACTTGAGGATATGATAAGATAAAATTAACTTATTTTATTATATTCAGGTGTTGAATTTAAAGGGTGAAATTCATTTTAAGGGGATAGAATGAAACACCCTATGTTTTTTTGAATTTATTTTTTTCCAAATAAATTGAATTTTATTGATAACTTGTGGTACACACAACACCAAGTTAAACATGTGTTACACACAATACTGATTTTAATAATTAATTACATGAAAAAAATATTTTATATTTTATTACATGAAACCCTAATCTTATATTGTGTTATACACACTATTTAGATTAGATTGTGTTACATGCAACACCAAGTTTAAATAAAACACAACATATAATTAAAATATTATTATTTAATATGATAGTTATCACCTAGACATTTGAATGGTGTGTATGAGTAGGAATAAATAAAATATGAAAATATGGTTTAAATATGTATGCATAATTAATTCGATGGTTACCAATTAATTATAAATGCAAATAAAAACAACTTAAAAATAAAAGAAATCTTTTTGAAAAAAATATGTTTTGAAGGAAAAAAATGTTATCTAACTCAATAAAATAAAAAAACAAATTCTGGTGCATTATTTTAATAATATTTATATATTTTATATTCAATAAAATATTTTACATTCATCTTATGTTAACATAGATAATAATAATTCATATTTTAGGCTTCAAAACTGTATTTTTATAAAAATGGGGTTTGTCACCTTTTTTGGGCACACTTATTTGAAAAATAATATATGACCCCATTATAATTATTATTTGAAAAAACATTAATTTTTTATTTTTAATATTAAATTTATATTAGGGAGATTTTTGGTATTTTCTAAAATATTTCATTTTTTATTACCAGGGAAAAATAATGAATTTTAATTGAAAACTATCTTTTAATTATATTTATTTATAAAGTTACATTAATTTTTAATTTATTTTTAAGTTAAAATAGTTTCATAATATATCCATTAATCTTGTTTGGGTAATTTTAATCAATTTATTATTGATTTTTTATATAAAAATTTTGTAAACTTTTCAACGTTTTCTCTTTAAAAACCCACTTTCTCGTCGCATCGGGGGGATTAAATTTAAATTAAAATTCACAACTTATGTTAATTGAATTTGTAAAAATGGATTAAATATTTGGAATCATAATAATTTATACTATCTAATAAGTTTAACATAATCTTTGACCAAAATGAAAAGTGAATGTAGAAAAAATTAATTATCACAGTTAAGGTAAAAATAGGTTTATCGAGGGTTAAATTAATAAGATAAGGGTAAAAATGACATATAAACTTATCTAAAAACTATTATATGGCATTATTTTAAAATTTATATGGTTATATAATGAAAAAATGAGGAATATTTTGACATATGTTAAATGTGGGAGAACTTTTTTCTTTTCAAAAATACCAAGTGTATCCTTTCCCCTACTTATAAAAGGCCACCCTCTCCTCTGTTATTCCAACCATCAAACATCTCTGGATCAAAAAATACATACAAAATTAACTTAAACAATTATATTACCTCATAATAGAACATTATTTTGGAAGTAAATCCATCCTATGAATGATTTTAGTGCAAAACTAAGGAGGATACCCGAAGAAGAGGTAATATTCTTCAATGAGTGTCTATTTTAATTACTTCCCCACCTCCTTAAATTATAATTATACCATGATTATATAATAAAATCAGTTTCTTCCACATAAAAAGTTATTAATATATTAGGGTAATTAAATACAAACATCTCCAATTCCAACAAATGAGTTATGAAATCATCGTTTGTGTGTAAGATGGACTACCACCTCGTGCACCGATGCCGTGTGTTTTATCCATTACCACCATGCACGGTTGGACAAAATGGTATATTTATTTTCTATATATGATTTATATGATATTATTATGATTATTGAATTATTATATCATGCATAAATTTATAATTTAAATTTTTGGGAATATGATAATGTCGCTTGTGTGTACGGCTGAGTACCACCTCACAAAGGAATGTGATTTGTTCGCGCTTTATATGGAAGGTGATAAGAAAAAAGTTAATAATTATATGTGATATACATGAAATTATTATTATATTCATGACATATTTTCCATTAAAAAAAAGATAATATATATATCATTCTATTCTTACCTTTTCACTCAATGAAAGAAGATAATGCCACTCCTGTACATGTGGATTATCACCTTTATGAAGTGATGTGAATCTCTTTTCATTCACCACACCACATTGATAATATATATAAGTATAATTAAATAAATAATATTGTATATATATTATTACCATAATTATGGAAAGATAATATATTACTTACCTTCTCCCTATAATGATCATTGTAAAATGGGAACGTTACTTATGCATCCGTACGACCTACCGTCTCAACAATCATTACATAATTCATTTTTCATAAAAACCATTCATGAATGGTTTTTAAAGTAAAATTTATGTATGGTTATGATAATTATTTCACTATTATTGTTCTGTATATGATATAACCTTGATCAACCTAAGAGGACCAAAAATAAAAAATTAAAACAAATACAAAAAACAAAGCGCTTATAACCCGAAACAGGACTTTAACATGGAATTGTTAATAAATCTCTAATAAAATAAAATGAGAAAGTTATATATGGTATGATATATGTAATTGTGGTTATTTAATATATCTATAATAAACGTATATTTATTATACTGTATTTTTGGATGACTACAATGGAAGTTGAGACTTTTAGTAAGGGATTCCGATCTTACTTTGTTTCTATGATATACAAGTCATATTCACCACATATTTCTTTAAAGTGGTGTATATACTACCCATGAATTTATTTTATGATAATTATCCTAAAAAAATATTATTTTGTACTTATCCATTTTATTATATCCCTTCCAAAATGTTTACGGTTCAAAATTTATCAAATTAGTAAGGGGTTTTTCTCAATTTTCCTTCGTTGAGACGTACATTATGTTTTGCAGCTATACTATTTCATGGGGTGTATATAAATACCCTTTTACATGCAGTATCATGAATTTATTCATTATATTTATATTTTATGATTCATTTTATGTTATTACTTCATGGGGATTAGGATTCATTATTACCAAAGTTGTAAACAAAAGTATGTTACAATCTCAACATTTAATAATATTTTTAAGATTAAGTCTCTAATGTTCATATCTCATGATCTACCTATCAATAAATCTCATTAATTTTCATTATTATATGTATATTCTATGATAATACATGTTATCCTACCAAATTTCACTAATTATTTACTCGAGAGTTCTAAAAATAAATGTTTTAGAAAAAATCATCATTTCAGTCAAAAACCCTTTTTCCTTCATTTTTAATAAAAATATTTTAAAAAAAGGCTTTATTATTCTCCAATTATTTTTAAAATACATTTTACTAATTTTTAAATTTTAAAAAAAATGTCTTGAAAGGAATATTCTTGTAATTTTCCAATCAATTCCCATTTGAATTTTACCAAAAAATGTGAAGGAATCTTCATTTTATTATATACAACATTAATGAAATTTTAGACATCATGAAAAGTCATTTAATAAAAGATTAATTTATATTTTTACAAGTTTATTTTCAATGATGAATATTTCCAAAATGTTTTAGTTTTTAAAAATCAATTTTTAAATTGGAAAAGATATTTTATTTAAGAAATGTTTTAAATGATCATTTAAAATTATATTCCATCAATGATGACATCAGTTGGTGTTATATATGACTTAATATGTATATAATCCAAGGATAAAATTCATATTATTTCACTAAATGGTTTTTTTAAGGTATGATATTTATAAAATCTTTTTTTCCTCTACGGGTTATACCATGAAGAAATTCTTAAGAAATCTGCTTCTTTTCATGGGTTATTCTACATTGAAATGATTATGAAACCTATCTATTTTCCTTATTATAGAACACATAAACATTGTTTTCATTATGTTACAAGTTATATCTATATCACCCTCCAATTAATTTGGAAAATATTTATATCTCAAGAGATAGAAAACAATAAAAATGATAGTGAACCAATTTTAGTAAGAAACATTTTCCTCTATGATGGCCTTGGGAGTGAACCTTGACTACTATGATGTTATGCATGGAGCTATATTTCATTTCCATAATGTTATGTGTGAACCTAATTAAACATTCAAAATGTTATGTGTGAACCTCATTACATGTTTCCAATCTTATATGGGGACCTGTAATTCATGTCTGTGATATTATGAGTGGACATGGTTACATGTACATAAGTTTATGTGAGGGAATGATTTCATGTCATTAACTTAATGAGTAAACCTTTTTCAATTTATACATTGCTACAATGTTATACTCTAATTTTTATGCCACACATATTTTTTTATTCTAATTTTATACTCTCATGGATCATGTTATTTAATTAACTTATGATTAATGTCTTATGAACTATCTATATTTATTCCATGATTCCATATTATGATATTTGATATGAAGAGTATGGTTTTAAAATGTTTTGATTAGGTCCCCATACCCTTATATTCATGTTATGCTTATGTATCTCCCTTTTTCACACTTACTGACCTTCTATGCTCACACTTTATTATTTTTCCTTTCCTCGATTATGAAAAATGTTCTTATGTAGGGAATGTCTATGAAGAGTACTAAATGGGAAAATGTTTCAACAGATTAGAATATTATGTTATGTGTTTCCAATTTTAATAAACTATTATTGTTCTTAGTCATGCGTTTGTGAAATGTAATGAATATTCATCTCAAAATATATAATATCCTTGTATGATAATCTTGGGTTACTATATATGGTGTCACCTAAAGAAGGATATCTAAAGAATATGTAGTTATCTTACCATAGTCTATTAAAGTTTATTTCCTCTTACACATACTCAAAATATTCTATGACCATCATAATGTATTTTAATAAGTATCATAATTATTTTAAAAAGTTATTTTTTACGGAATAACCATTATATACTACCCATCCATCCAATGGAAAGTTGAAACATTGCTTATTTGTAAATGTTGACTACCGCCTCCATAAAGTGATGTTTTTCATTTATCATCAGTAGCACACATGTATGCCTATATAGGTGTATTTTATGAAAAATATGATATATATGATATAATTATTATTCTATACAGATAAATAATTATCAAATTCATTCCCTTCAAATTATTAAAAATGAAAACATTACCCATGTGTATGTGTGAACTACTACCTCTATAGATAAAATATTTTATATTTTATTCACACCTTACATGGATGGTTCTAAAAATGGATTTAAAAAATAAGTATTATATTAATAACATGATTTTGAAATCCTTATGCTTCTATAAAAGTGATATTATCATTATGAAATAACATTTTGTTACTCATTCAGTCATTATAACATGTTATTGGTTGGGTTTATTTTAAAACATAAATCAATGATGTTATATTGTTTATGAAATGAATGATTATGTAATGTCAAATAATATTAAGAATATATAATAAATATTAATTTAAGTTATTTTTAAAAAAATTGGCTTGTTTCAAATTTATATTTATCAATATGTTCTATTCTTTTATTAATTTAGTTAACACCGAAAAGGTATATTTTTATGTTTCATGAGAACCACCACTATAAGTTCCATATAATTTCTCTAGGACTCCAAAAAAATATAAAAATAATAATTTAAATATCATTAACATTCTATATATAAATAAAATATTGTATAACTCTTATATGCATGTTCAATATACCAAAGCCGGTTTGGAAGAATTGATCATACAATCATGAACGATCAAGGAGAGAGAAAAGTATATAATAAATGAATGATATATGATACTAAATGGAACTAAGTAAATTATAAATTATTTAAAAAGGTTATAAACAAATAATTGAATAAACATAATTTTATTATTCAAGAGTTTATAAATACACACCCAGTATTTCAGGACTTGACAGAAGGGTATACTTAACTAAACTTCTATTTATTATGTTATACCCTTTCTTTGTCTACTATGTTTTTTCTAATATTATGAGAAATATGAACAATGATTTCTTATATTGTATTTCTACTTATTTTATGTGGATTTACATTGGTTTTAAATAATCACTTCCATGAATAATTATTACATTAAATGCCACAATCATGGTGAAGGAGTATTATTGAAAATAATTTCTTTAATTATTTTACAGTCATTTACCTACCCCTTTATATTCCATTTTCCATGGTATTAAAATTGTTTTTAAAATTTTCATTAATAAAATGAAATGATTTATTATTTTCATTATCAAATATATTTTAATTTCTCTAAAATGTTTTTAAAGGATTATTTTCAATGTTTTCTGTACGTGCCATTTTTTAATATCTTTACATAAATGAAAAACAATTTTTTTTATAACATTTAATCTATGAATTAATTTTCATGACATCATAAACATTATTTTATTTTCATATTCCTCTATATATTTCTACGTTTTTTCAATGAAAATCTTAATCCATTTATACGGGGAATTTTTTATTTTGAAAAGTTTCCAAAATAAAAGGGTATATCCTTTTATTTTCCAACTAAATTTTAGATGATTTTATAAATGTGTATTTTATATATGTAAAAATGGTTTCATGATTATTATGATTCATTGAGGATATTTAATAATTATAACATAAAAATTATTCCTTTGGATGGTTTATGATGATATTTTAAGGAAATTCAAATGAAAAACATTTTTTTTGAGTTTATTAAGCTATGAAGGGTCGATGAATGATATTGTTTTCTTCTGGATTTTATATGAATATTTTATAAATTTTAATTGATTTTTATATTATATAACTCCAAATCATTGGGTAATATTTTATACGTCATGATATCAAAAAGGTAAATAAGATGGTAGCTTAAACCCAAGGGTACATAAGTAGTTAGCTAAATCCTAAGAATGTATAGAGGTGGTTAACCCAAGCCTACTATGTAATGAATATCTTGGTGAATATCCTTGAAATATGTTTTATTTTTTATGTTTATGACATACTCTTATACCATTATATTTTCCCTAATTTATGCATGAATGGATCATGGTTTTTCATTCATGTGATTCAATTCTTATTTTATACATAAGACATATTCTATGACTTATAATATATGATTTATAAAGCATAATTTTTTGTGTATGATTTTGTTATTATATACTAATGTACTTTTACTATGTTCTCAAACACATATTCTCATCTTAACCTTAGTTATATTTTTATATTATAAATATATACTATTACCCTTATTTATAATTTGTGCTCAGTAATCTTATGTTTCCATTTCCCTAGCTTATGAAGACCGATATTAAGTAAAATGTTTCTTGAATGGTATCATTCCTAGAGAATTTTGATGGAGATCTTGAATAATTTATTTAAAATAATAAATTCAGATTATATTGGTAGAAATTAATATTTAAGGATAAGTACATGGGTTTTTATATAAAATATGTCCCTAAATATGTAAAATTGCAAACCTAAAAGGTATTAGGTATGTATGTGAATAAATAATGGTTATTGATAGTGTAATTATGGATGGTAAAATTTTGTGTTAGTTCAATTGTTATCAAATCCAATAAGTGAAGAATATTATTTTATTATTGGATCCAGCTGTATGGGTTTTTGGTGTCTCAATACATACTCATTGGTTTGTTTAAGTCAAGTTTTTGGATATATAATTCAACTAGTAATCACTAGTGAGTAAAATTAAAATCTGTCTCTATAAAATCTCGAACAAAAGTGAATATAATAGAGGGATATATTTTGAAAATATTTTATTTTCTCCTAATGATTTCTGTATACTGGGCCCCACCCATGTGAGCTATCTCCCAAAAATATCAAGTAGTCTCCTGATAATCTATGTAAATTGACTCTGAGTAGTTTATTAATGGGTCCTTCCAAACTCTCTAGAAAGGCATTAAATTATGCATTTATTCTATTTGATGTAGCATATCAAACTTATTCTTCTTCAAGTTAACATGTCTAGATTAGGATCTCATTCTAAGATCACTATTTCTTCTGGAAAAAATCTTTCCCAAAATCTCAACAACCATGAAAGTCAACTTCTTTGACCCATACAACTTTATTATCTTATGTGTAGGTTTTTAAATTATCGAGAACTAAAATTCAGTTCCAAAATTTTCACTCAAATTCTTATTTATAAATATGTTTCATGAAACTTATTTTCACTTCTATTTCACAGAAATCCTATATCACTCAACTAACTTCATGAAAACATAGTTAAGTTTCATAATCATTTTGTAACAATTTAATTCATAGAATCTTAAACACAAAAAATTTGAAAGGATTATATATCAATCATGTAATCCTTCCAAGAAATATTTATATGAATACAAATAGAACCTTTAAAATATTTTTATCAAATATTTATCTTCTTTATTTGAGTTCATTAAAAATGATGTGGTAGAGGTATTTATAGCAACATCATCTATGCAATCATCCATTCAAGAATCTGATAATCAGTGAATAATGAATTTCAAAATGAAAATTAGTTAACCAAAATATGTTGATATTATCTTACCAACATGTTTTAATGAACCTTTTAAGGCTTTTATATGATAAAATATTATCAACTAAAATTTTTGAGCCTTAAAAACTTTACATTCATTAACTACCTCTCACAACAAGTCTACATTTAGATTAATACATACATGAGCTATCACATGTATGAGATATCCCTTGAAATTATTTACTTCCACAGTGTGGTAGCCATAAAATTTCCATTTTACTATGAACATGATTAGAAAAATGATAGACATGTTTTTATCACCTTTTGTGTCTTCAGTGATTCATACCATTGTTTTATGTGTTGTGATCTTCCATTATATGGTATGGAGCTCAATTTTACACTCAACTGGCCTGATTATTTTCTAAAGGAATCATTCTATAAACCTAACAAAAAATTCATGGTATCTAAATCAACATGATGTTGTTATGTTGAAGATATAGAAAAGAATCATTATTATCAAAATATAGACTATATACTAATCAAAATCATCGTAGATAAATGCTCTCTTTCACAACATTAATAATCTTTTGACAGATTAATCGTAACACTAAGTTTCACCTTGAGTGTATATTCTCGAGTAAAAATTCATTGAAATTTTGACACAAAATTCTTCCATGATATCTTGTGTAGTGTATATTTTATCAACTAATTCATGCACGAAATAAAACCAATTAGTTTCATGTGAACTCTCCCACATGAAAATGCTACAGTGATGGAGATTATTATGAAAATTGAATTGATTCCTTCATCCATTAATGTTTCACTTACAGTTTATAATACCTAGTTTTTATTTTTTCCCACATAGACTTTCACTTTTCACTAACACTTGTTTATTAATCCACATACTCTGATGTTGATAATCGAAATCCCATATATCCATCCCGCTCTATGTAAAGTATTTTTATTCATTAGATATCATCACCATATGCTCTGGAAAAATTTACTCATGGTAGTGCCACCCACACTAGTTTGTAGGTCCTCCTTATCCATCAAGGCTATCCACAGATCAGATTGGATACTAACTATAGTTGTAAAACCCTTTATACTATAGATTTCTAAGGGTTCATTTTTGAAAAAAAAATTGATCTTTTTGTTCTTCCCGTTTAAATTTTTTTTCCTCGAACATAGAATTCCTATAAGTCATCAAATTAATTGAAAACTTCTCCATTTATACTCAGGTCCTACTAAATCACTCAAAATCATAATCTAAATGATATTATCACAAGATAAAATAGTCTACACTATCAATTCTCCTTGAATGGATTATTCTATAGACTAGTCAACTCTTGGTGAATTTAATAATATCTCTCAATCTGTTTCAGAATCCATCCTCTTCCAATCTCATTTGGAAACTATTATACTTAGTGCATTCATATTCCATCAGTAATAGACAATGATCCAACCCAAACTAGATAAAAAATATTCAAATTTATATTATTCTTCCTATAATTAAACACCTCTTCAACATCAATCTTCTTTTCCAACACATATAGGTTTCTCAGGATTATTACAATCAATGAAACTCTATCTTTATTGAGATATTATAAATTAGTTACTAAATATTCATTGAGATATTCCACATAATCTCACCTTCAAAAAATATTGACTTTCCTCCAGACAACTATATTGAAAAAATGAAACTTCATCCCCATTAACCATTTTGGGATCTTTAATATCCCCATTTTGATCGATTATCAATATCAATATAAATTCCAAATTTAATCTTTAATCTTATCCCCCTTATTCACAATTAAAGAAAAGGTTAAAAAAAGAAAATATATCATCTTATAATCATTATTATTTCAAAATATAAAATAATATCTTGTCCAATTTTATGAAATATACATCCTAATTATCATTAAAGAAGGATAAAATTACCCATTTCTTAGAAATGATCCAAAAATTATCCAACTTTATGTCTACGTAACCCATTCATGGTGTAGAAAACCAGAGTGGTTAATTATATCATCAATACTATGCATAGTTATCTAGCATCTGACACCAACGTAGATTAATCTATTAATGGGATATTAAAAAGGATATCTCAGAAATTTTTATCACCTACACCCATCTCAATAAACATATTAGAAGTGTTCAATTGTAAGGAAAATAACACCATATTTTTCTATTCAATAAACACTCCCATTAATGTTAATATTTTCACAATAAAATAATTGGAAGAAATATTATTATAACTCAAACATCAAAAACTATCTATAATTTATAGATTCTCTTGAACAATAATGTTTCAGAGGCTAATATACTCAATTACCCCACAAGGGATATAATTCATCATATCTCCATCATGGTAGTTAATTTATTCCAGGATGGATACTTTATCTTAATGTATAATAGCTACAAAACACATATAGATTTTCCTTAATTCATCTCATCCAATTTATAAATACATTAGTAAAAAAATATTTAAAGGAATAAAGAGTTAATTATTTTATTATTAGTGAGATATGTAGGGTTAACAGTTACCACTTAATAAAGATCCCCCAATCTTTCAAGCTTCAACATTCATAGAACTTTTCATGATTCCTTTTTTGAATTTACTATCACATTTATTAGTAGTATTCATGGTTCTCTTTCTCATAACAACTATATACTTATTTAATAACTCCTTCTTTGAATGATCAATAAAATCACATTAATCTTTATTTTATTTCAGCATCTTCATATATAACTTCTCAACTGGAGATGGTAGCTTTGTCATCTTATTTTTTAGGAAATATCTTGGCTATTTTATCCTCTCATATAGCATCTTATAATATTTTTTCTTACCATTTTCTTAAACACCTCTCATGAAGTCCTAATTGTTTTATAAAAACAATATAGTCTTTGATTTTAATAAGCACTTTCTTATTCATTCTTTACTTTTTAACAAGAACTATTTTGAGCTGAATAGTTAGATGCACTTTCCCTTCCCAATGTTTTATTAACTTTAGCAGTATGTAGAGTTTTTCATGGAAGTTTTAAAATATATTATTCATTTTAATATATTTTTTACAAATATTCCATATATTTCTTTTAATATTTAAAATTTATTTTGAGTAGATAGTCCTTGTGATTTTCTTCAACGAGTTTCTACATTATAAGTCAATTTATATTTCTCATAGAGATACTTAATTTCTTTCCTAACATCACCCATAATTTATTATAATTATTATGAAATTAAATGTTATACATGCATTTATTCTCTTTATTAAAAATTTTTCCACAACAATAGATTGATGTTTTTTTATTCATAATGTTGACTGATCTATTCATGAAAAAGATTCAGATATTTATGGTTATTCTTGTATTTATATTGATTCTATTTAGGGGAAAATTATATTCTAAACCCATCTACACATATTATTTATATAAGAGTTAAATTGTCATGATTATTTAGCAAAAAAAGGCATGTTCTGGTATAAAACCTTTTAATGTTAGATTAAATAGATTTAAAATTATTGAAAAAAGTCAGAAAGAACTTGAACCTTTTTATTTAGGATAGACTTATAAATAATTCTATATGATTCATCATGACTATATATAAATTTTTAATAAATTTATGTAATCATCATTATGTTATTTTCATCCGAAGTGTACATTAAAAGTGTATTATTCGATTCTTATTCTTTTTCATCCAATTTTAAAATAAGATCGTTCATTATCTTATTGTGTATTATAATTTTTCCCTTGAGATTATTAATATTCTAATAGTCATCACATTATTTCTCATATTCAAATCCTAACATTTTCTAAATAATCTTGATTCCTTTCTTGATTTGGGTTTTTCCCTCAACATATATTATGATCTACTCCTTTAGAATGTACTCATCGTATCTATATTGTTCTTCCTCATCATTTCTTGAAGTAACACTATGTTTCTTAATATAATAAATGAAGCTTTTTTTATTCTTTTTGGTAACAAAATATTATAATTCACTCAATGAAGATGAGTCTTCATCTTCTTCTCTTCTCATCTAGTTTATTATATACTTTCTTCAAGACATATTATTCTTTTCAATGTCACATTTTCCAGTTTTTTTATATTTTCTTTTTAGAGAAGTATTATTCTTCATCATCACTCTCAATTTCAGAATATTATTTATTTAAGAAATTTATTTGAAAATTTCTAATGATGTAATAATTTGTGAATTTTAGAGGAATAATAACTTTATATTCACCTCATATTTTAATTTTTTTTTTCAGAATAAGTGACTGGATTCTTTTACTATCCTCACTAATTTCATCATCACAATCTAATTCTAATAATTATTCATCCCTTTTCTATTTTAGTATATAATATCTCATGGAGTTAAATTCAACTTACCTCTTGATATTCTTCTTGAATGATCATGCTTTCCTCATCTAGTAAGTAAGAAGAATTTAAGATACTTCATCAAGGTTTAAATCATATTTATATTCTAGAAAAACTATTATAGGAAAAAATATTTCAATATACTTCCTCAGAAACTTCTTAGAAATATTGAAATCCTCTAACTTATCTCCATAACCACTAATATTGTTGATTATCTATTTAAATATTATGAATTGAAAATAAATTATTTCTTTATCATGAATTTTACATCTTCAATTTTACATCATCGTATATACTTTGTTGTTTCCATTACTTTTACATTCTATTTAATGATGCGTTTAGGTTTATCCCATTCCCCCTTAGTAGATTGGAAAACCACCACATTCATATATTATTTTTCTAATGAAGACATCTTAATATCATTCATTTCCCTTCCATCGAATTTCAAGTTCCTCTTATTAGAATAAGTCATCATTTCATATTTCTCTCTTAGAAAAACCAAAATGGTAGTAGTATCTAAAAATTCCTAGAAAAGTGATAGAAGATAGGGTATCATCTTAATATTCTAATAATGATAATTAATTCTATCAAATTTATGAATATGTCTACAATTGATTGAATTAAAAATCCAATTTTTCCCTAAATAAGGATCATTCAGTGGGAACCTATGTATCCAAATACCAATTATTGTGCCCAGGTTTAGTTGTATCACTTATAAGAGGGGGGTAAATCAGTGATAATCTTTTTAAAATTTCCCTTCTCAAAATCTACATATTTGAATAATTAATATATCAACCCCATCATTCAATAATATCTCACCCTTTACTATAATATTTTAGATGAAATCTTAGAAACCCAAATTTGCGTTCAGTCCCCAGATGTGTACCCACTTATTTGGTTGAGTTTTGAAAAAAATATTTACACTAGTAAACATGAATGAGTAAAATTACATGATATATCCTGAAAATATTGAACATAGGTGATTATAGTTAAGGGATATCTTTTGAAAAGACTTAACCACCCTTTGATGGGTTCTTTTTCACTAAATCTAACAAGTCTAATCTTTCACTATAAAATCATAAAGAATTTCCCAAGGGCCATCTTATACTGGCCTCTAATAGTTAATCAATGAGTCCTTCCAGACACCTAAAAATTATTATAATATCTCTTTTTTCTAGGGAAACAACACATTATCCTTGTTCTTCTTCAATCCCACACATCTAGATCAATTTCATATTATTTTTTTATACTTTATTTTAAAAATTATATATATATAATTTCAAAATAATGGAAAATAAAATTCTATAACCAATCTAATTATGTATACATAAAATTTTGTTTTATGATTATTAGACAATGAAATTCAGTTCCCAATTTCCTGCTTAAACATTTGTTCATAAAACTATTTTACACGACTACTCATCAGTAAATCATTGAGCTAGTCATAGTGAAAGGAACATTCTTCAAACAAACATAGTTCCTTTGTATGGATTTATTATAAAAATTTATTTCCAGGAATAAACTACAAATAAATAATGATAGTTTTTTATTTCATGCAAGTAATCCCTCTAGGATAATTGTAGGTGAATACAGAGAGAAAATTATTAATATTTTCATCATCCACTTTACTTTTATGTCTCATTACACTAAAAATTATGGGGTATAGGTATTTATAGGAATCCATTTCCATGTTATTATCCCTTTATGAATATGATAATAATAGGTCTCTACGATCAGAAACATAACATCATTTTAAAATAATCTTGAAATCAATTTACATACATTCTTGAAAGGACGTATTCATTTGTTGCTATTATCAACTCTAATATATTACAAAATATAAGAATCAAAACTTCTACAATTCTTCATTACTCCTCATAGTGAGTTGAACATTATATGATTACATACATGACCTATTAACTATATAAGATATAACTTGAAATGACATACTACCTTGGTATGGAATCCATCCAATTCCCATAATACTATAACCATGATTTGAAGAATGGTTGGAATACTATTTTAACACCATAATGTCTTCTGTAACACTTACCCCTATTTCTTATGGTGTGATCCTCCATTACATGTTGTGGATCCTATCTTCACCACTCAATCCTATTGATCATATTCTAAAGAAATAATTATCTAGAATGATCCAAAATCATGGAATTCAAATCATCTACAAATTGTTATACTGAAGATACAAAAAAGAATCATCAATTTGAATACCAAAACTATATTCTACTCACACTTGGCTCAGATATGTATTCTGTTACTCAATATTATGGATACATTTACAGAAGATTTGTAACAGTGAGTTTCTCCTTGAGAGTATAATCTTTGATAACAGTACATAGAAATTTTGAAATAGAATTCATTCACAAGATACCATGTATTGTTTCTTAAATCATCTGATATAGGAAGAATATAAAACCAGGGGCCATGGCGTGAACATGCCATACAAACCCATTCAAGAGGATGAAGATGAAACAAATGAAATTATATCATTATTTTTACATTTGTTTAATTAAATTCTTATAGTAAACATGTGTATATGACCCACATAAAATTTCCTGATTATTTACATTTACTTATTAATTAGGGATATACAATAATGATCATTAAAATATAGTGGAATTTCTTTGATCCAAGATCACTATTACCCTTAACTACCTAACACCAACCCTTCCCTAGGTTCACTTTACTCATGTTAGTGCCACCCTATAATGGTCCTTAGCTCATCCATAGCTTCCCAAGTTAGATGTGGTTGAACTTAATCACTACCTCTTCGTGGTAGAACCATGATCCTATGGTTGACTAGGGTAAAGTATATTTTTATATAATTACGTATATATTCTACCGTTTTCCAAAATATTAGCTCTAGTATAGAATTACCATAATTAAATAACTCAATTCAAATATTCTTTAGTTCGCCTCAGTACCCACAAAATCACTCCATATCATCATCCAATGGATATTATTCTCCATGTACAATATTCATCATGCTTAATGATCCTTGGGTAACTTATTTTGTAAACTATATAGGTCATGGTCAATTTAATAATAGATCTCAAGCTGTTTCAATATCCGAACTCCCTTGAAAAGTATTCTAGTTACTGAATTCATCTTCTATTGGAAATATACATTGATACAATAAAAACTATATTATAATTCATAATATTTATAAGCTATATTCAACAAAGTAATTTCTTTTAAAATTAAAACTTCTTTTTCAACTTTTGTATGATTATCATGAGTCTTCCAATGAAAGTTTATCAATACTCATTGGGTTATTCCACATCAGTTACTCCATCTTCATTAGGATATTCAACATCACCCACCCTACAAAAAACATTATCATTCCTTCAAAAAAAATATTAATAGAAAATAAAACTTCATCAACATTAAACAATTTGGTTTCATGAGTAATTATTCCATCCTTTAAAAATTCTAAGATGCATTCATTTTTTAGAAATATGAAATGTTTCCTATTATCAAAATTTTGAGAAACACTAAGTAGATTATTGATCAACCTATTGAAAAATGGAAGAATATTTGATTTCATCTTACCAATCTTGGCTTATCTAAATTCTTCAAAATTGAGTGATTAATCATTTTAATAATTTATAATACCTCCATTATACTATTTGAATATGCTTGAAGATATTTTTTCTACCAATCATATATAATGATAGTGCAATATCAATTGTCTATGGATTCTCTCATTTATCATATCTGTAATGCACCTCAATCTCCATTTAATACTGTTGATTATTTATCCTATATAAATATTTGAAAACGTGGTTTTTATTTAGCTATTTTAGTGGAATTGTAAGAAAATTTTCAAACGTGTTTTAGGTTTTTTCAAATATCTCAAAAGTATCCTTAACAGAGTCAAAATAATTTTTCAATTATAACATCAAAATTGGTTATTTCCATTTCTAGACTATTAGAAATTCATATTTACTCCCCCTCAAATAAAAACCTATATTTTATTATGGGAGTGAACAATTATTCAATCACATATCATCTTTGTTCCCAAAAACACAAAACACCCACATTTTCATTCAAAATAAAATCTCCTTGGGTAGAAATAAATTCTCTAAAATTTACTCATCTGATTTCCTTCTGATTTGATATATACTACTTATTTTCAACCTCCCTAGGAAAAAGTTCATTCTTATTTACCTTGACCTGTATTTTAGGCTTACCATTGCAAATATTATTTTTGAACACATATTTTCCTTTGTAAATCCTATTAGTATCATAAAATGTAGCAGATGGTTTAATTTCATTTTTAGGTGATATAATCAACTTATTTGTCCCTTTTTACTGATATAATTATTTTAATTATATGATAGAGTTGACAAAAGTATGGTTTGTTTTTCCATGGGATAATTACTAATTTTCCTTATAGTATTAAGTAATATTCTATACTTTTTTTTATAAATTTCACCAATTTCATTCATTAAATTTTTGAAATCCAAAAAATTGTATTTTCTCATGGAATATTTAACAATAAATATTTTTTCTTAGGACCCTTAACCTTTTTAGTTTTTTCATTGATATTCATAGTGATAATTTAAATCATCCTATCAATAGAATCATGGATTGTATAAAGGTTTCCCATATTTTGTTTGAACACAATTTTCATATCTACAATATATTTGTATTTTTAATCATTATGGAAATTACTTAGTGAATAATTCACTATATTCAATACATCATTTTATCATTAAAGTATAATATTTTTTTTAGGAATACCATGATATCCATTCTAAATTGAATCTATTTTGATGTATCAACACCACTACTTTCTTCTTTACCTCTCATGGGATATTTGGGATATTTGGATATTTCTATGAGGGTTTTTCTCAATTCATTCCTTGCGTCATAATTTTCTAATCCACTTTCCTCCTCAAAAGATATGGCTTCATGTCACAAGACAACATTTTGTTTATTGTTTAATTAGACTGTTCTTTTCCTTTGAAGTGAATTTCTCTAGTGTGACCACTAGAGATATTCCTCTTATAATATTATTTTTTGGTTAACCATACTTCTACACTCATTTTTGATTCTAAAGGAAGCATATTGAAAACTGGATAATTGTTCCACAATTGAAAAATTTAAATGGTAGAATTATTCAATATTTAATTTTTTCTCATTGTATGGCTTTTGACAATAATGTGATTTATTCGTCAAATTCCATGCCATCATATATAGAATTAGTTTCTTCTATATGAGAGTTTTTTACCAAATATTATATTAATCTTTTATAACATTTAATGTGTTATCATTATTTGTGATGCAGTTTATCCTTCGGGAAAGCCCTCTTCTCATCTCACAGGTGATTAAGACGTTGAGTTTTCTATGGTCCACTAATCAAACTATTAATCCTAAAGGGGTAAAATATTTTAATATATTTTATTTTAGACTATTACCATTAGATTCTTTATAGTGGTAGAGTCTTTAATAATTTTTTCCTACCTTTGGATTTGTCTAACAATCTTTTTATTCAATAAAAAAATAATATATTGTTTTACGTTCTCCCATTATGATATCTTCAAATTTATACCATTTGGTTTATAACTATGTCCCTTTAACCTTACTATATCCTATATTGATATTAGGGAGTTTTCTCCCAATTCTGTTTTCTGCTTTCACTCTCATAGCTCATTTTAACTCTTTCATTGAATGTGATGAATGAAATACACTGTGTACTCTAATGTTAACTTCAATATTTTTCATCTAAAGTTGAGTAAAGTATAATATCAATACAATTCATGGTGATGTAAAGAATATATTGGATGAGTGATAGAAGATACAATATCACTCTCTCAATATATATAAAAATTTAGTAGTTGAACATGGGTAGTATATTATTGTTGATGATATTTATTGAATCAATATATCTCATTAATCAATGATATAATTAATTAAAAATAATCATATATTTACATGAATTTTTCTTAGAAACATTTCAAAAATGATATGATAAACAATTTGACACCTAGAAGACAGTATATCGCCACCGAGAGTTGGAGGGGTGATTTAGTGGTTTATAAAAATATCATCTTTCAATATAAATGATTAGCATAACCTATTAGCATTAATATATCCCAATAGCTATGATATAATGAAATGAGTTTGAAAGAGCAAGAAAAAAAAAATAAACAAGGGTTTTTACAAGTTTCACTGACTCTTATTATTATATGCTAAATCCACTGGGTGTAGTGGTTGAGATATCACTAGCCATGTTTTGATTTATTATCAATGGAACAAAAAAAGAGTTGGGGGATGTCCTTGAACATTTTTTACAAGATGAAAATCATAAACCGACTACATTGAATGATCAATGATTCATATTCCTCAAGTGTCTTTGAAATGTTTACTTTGGTTTCACCCTTGTTCTTATCCTTAAATGAAAACTAGATTCATCTTGGAAAGGTCCTTGAATGATTGGACTTCTCCCAGTTCCATCACCCACTAGTTCAGGTGATCCAGCATCATCTTTAATAGTAGGGCATGCATTGTGGTGTGATAAACGTCTCATCAATCGTTGAATATATTTATAGCATGGTGAAGTATATTACGATGTCATCTCATGGAAAAAACAGATATATGAAACATGGATACCTTTTATTTTTTAAAATACATTAAATATTTCTCATTCACATGAGATTGTGGATTTTGATTACCTTTACCTGTGGAATAAATAATAGATTATAACATGAGAGTTTCAAAAACTATATAATAATTATAATAAATAAATTTATATAGGACTATTTTCCATAAAATTATGAAGCCATTATGATATTATGTCCACTTAAAAAGAACTACACCAATTGTTATTGGCTAGGTCACTATGGTGTGAATACCCCTTCAAAGAACAATCCTCTCTTATTGCATCATGAAAATCGTACATAAATATAACCTCCTGTCAACATCAATTCCAATGTAAGATTAATCTATCCTCACCATGTATCTTCAGGACATAAACATTTATATTGGATCATGGAAGGTATACTTAAGATTAATATCATTTAAAAACAATTTTTTCAATGGTTTGGGAAAATTTAATTTTAGCGGGAGATACCATTATGAGAATAACTCAATTATCATGTAACAATGGCCCAATAACACCAACCTTATACAAAATACTAACCATTATTCTATAATAATCATCATGAAAATATATAAAATTATATGAACTAATAATTTTTATTTGAGATAAATTCCTCTCTATGGAAGAATAAATCAAGAATTTTTCAGTGTGATTACTACCAATCAAGAAATATTTTCATCAGTATCAGGACTTATTTCCTTTCTTATCGTTATATCTCCACTCATCACCAAAGATATTCTAACCCACACATGATCATTTTTTCAATGAATAAAATAGGAAAACAACATATACTCATTAATGAATTGTCTCAAGAAACAATTCATAGTATACTTACAAGGAAATGGTCATCCAAAAACCACACTATAGGATTGAATGGTGATTATGAGTGAACTCCATCCCTCTATGCAAGATAAACTCTTTACTGGTCAAGTATCATATGATATTAACTAACCTCACCATTTTTAATGTCACTTCCTGAAGGTTAAATAAATTTAAATTTAACAAATTGACCTTCATCACATCATGTTTCCCCAAGATTTTATGATATATATCTTTTTAAAATTTTATTTCTTTAATAGCCTACATTTCACAGAACACCGAGCTTAAAAAAGTGATTAAATATTAATATTTATTTGTGACCTAGATATTGGAATATAATGAATTAAATGGTTTAAGTAAATTAAGAAAATATAGTTTACCGATATTTATAAAAATAATTCATTTGTTACCAATTAATTAGAAATAAAAACCATTTGAACATAAAGGATATATTTTTATAAAAAAAATTATTCGCACAATTATATTTTATAATAAAAAATTAAAATTAATCACTAATAACTGAAAACTATTAATGAAATAATATTTTTATATATTCAATTAAATGTTTTTTAATTCATTCAATAAGTTTTATATGCTTAAGATAAGAATAAAACCAATTTTAAGCATAAAAGCTACATTTTCGAAAAGCAAAATTTTACCACCTATTAATGGTGAACTTGTTTTAAAACCAAATTTTGAAACTTTTATCAATTATATTTAATAAAATAAACATTATTTTTGAAATTTTAATATTAAAATTTACTCTGGTTAAATTTTTGGAATTTTTCTGTTAACTTGCATTTTTTTATTTATAGTATTGTGACCATTGGAATAGTAATGTGACCATTAAAAATAGTATTATGACCAATAGGATGGTAACTTAACCTATCAAAGTATAAATAAAATTTAACTATCTTATGAATGAAAAAATATAATTATATCAAGGAATTAGTAAATAAATGGGTTAAAAATGATAAATTATTGATTGGTATTTTGTGAAATGTAAATTTTTATTTATAATATAATAATTATTATTATATTTTAAAAGAATATTTATTTAAAAAAACTAGATACATAAATTAATATTTTGTTTTCTTATTATTATAAGATAGTATTTTTATACCTTAATTAAATTTTCAATGTTTCATAAAATCAGTTATAATTTTAAAATCAGTATTTTTCCAATAAATGATGATTTTAATTAAAAAAAATTATCATAGTTAGAAAATTATTTTTATAAAATTTAGTTCATTTTTTAATTCTATATTTCTAAAAATTGTGCGGTTCAATTTTTTGGATTTTTCTAAAATAGTTAATCTTTTGGTGAATAGTGAAATATGGCAATTTTCGATATAAGCTACATACAAGAATTTTCGAGCCATAGATGACTTATAGATTATGTAAGAACTATTGATTGGAACTCACATGAACTAGTTACTATAATTAGTCATAATAATAAAAAATATTCATTTTCTTGAGCCAAAATAATAAATAAATGAATAAAATACTCAAAACTACCCTCTCCTCCACTATAAATACCACCCCCACCACCCCTTCTCCTCACACCTCTAAGACATGAAGATTGCTTGAATTTTCCCCAATCCCTCTCCAAAATATACCCCCAATGTTCTTTTCATATTTTCTCACCTAAATACCATTTCAAATTTCCTTAAAGAGGTTCTCAAGGAGAAGAATTCAAGAGGTAAATTCCCCTTTCGTTCTTTTAATTTTCATTCAAATTATTTTCTTTTATTATCCTTTACATAACTCCTGTCTCCAAAAATGAATGATAAATACAGTATCTTATATATAATATAATTTTATTAAGATAATGTTATATCAATCATCAATTCTATTATCTTCCCCTTATTATTATAAAAATTAAAACAACACCCATGATGTACTGATTTACCTCCTTCGTTGATGATGAGTTTTCATTTTTCAAATCCTCCATCAAGGCTATTCATAAAAACATTTTTATAGTTAAAAACACATTAATATATGCAATACATCTTATTAATTGTTCTGTAACTAGTATATATACATAATATTAATTCATAAGATAAAACAAGTGTGTGATGATAAAAATACCCACATAATCCAAACAGTTATCATTAACGTTTTATCTAATGAATCAACCTCATACCACACAACTGAATGAAATATATAAACATTTAATATTATTTAACTTCATTACTAATATAAATTTTCAATTCTGGATATATATTCTAATTTTATAATATTTTCCACACATGTATACAAGTAAACCTATCATGGAAACCAAGAAAAAAACGGTTTTGAACAATAAAACTGTATCTTATAACGCATCAAAATGTCATAAATGAACTTAATAAAAATATAATAAATCTAATACATGTATAAAATTTTATTCATTAATTATTTAATGGATTTAATCTAACTATGTAGGACATTAATATCAATGTAAGAAAAAATTTTGAAAAACAGTATGGGTTTTCTCATGTAACTTTTATTTCTGTGAGATATGCCTTATTCAGCACTATAGGAATGGCATATGATTAATTCCATTTGCTGTATCGTATAATGAATCTATTTATATTCAAAGTATTCATTGTTTCATTACCAAGAAAATTCGAGATCCGAGGGTACTCAGTCCCAAAAAATTTATTAAAAAAACATAAAGTAAATACAACAAAACACAAATGTGATACAAATGCCACCAAACACAAGTAGACAGACCAAAATCCCATAAAAAAACATTCTATATCCAACAACCAAAACCAAAACTGTGATTTACTATTACACGAAATTGTGCTTGACTCTGGCTCACCCACTACCAAAGTCACATAACCAGCTATGAAGTCAATCACCAAAGTCAGAGTTCACATTCCAAGGATATCATTCCTAGAGATCAGGCAATCCATCGCCACCAGCCTACTCCAGCAACCAGCCTGTCACCCATCACACATCCCCTGAAGTCGCGATTCCCAAGGACTTTGGTCATCCTCCTTCTGAGTGTCAATATCTTAACACCGCATCCCGAGGTCTTCACCGTGGTCATCGCATCGCGTCGCTGTTACCGACCAGCATCGCTGGAAGACCACCACCGTCAGGTAGTCCATGACCAGAAACACATCACAGCCACCACAACGTGGTCACTGAGATCCACACTGTCATGGAGAGGTATCCTTCAAGGACCTCCTTCTACTGTGAAACCATGAGCACCATCTCCTGTGATTACAATCGTCGACTCCCGCTGTTGGGCCCTATCCAAAATGCGACCCGAGGTCAATGCATACCTTCACCTCACCCATGCGCCCCACGATGATGCTGATGATCGCCATCCCAACTAGGACTAGATCTGCAGGGAATATTAGGTCCCAAACACGATAACCTGCCCCATCATAGATGCCCCACACTCCCACTGTAGCGACCGGGATCCCAGATTCGAAACCCCTTCTTCTGCTCCAGTCGTCGTTGCTCTGCCATCAAAAAAACAACATCAACTCCACCGGGATCGACCCGCGCCAACAAAAAACACCCAAAATCCAAGTCGTTCAACCGAGCTAACTCCAACCCATAGCGCCAGTATCCCAGATGTCGCCCCCAATCAACAAGAATATCTGGACACCACCTTGCCGCCCGCAAGACAAATGGCATGTCGATACCCCACATCACCTAAAGAAGTGCTCTTCAAGGACATCGGCAACCAGAATCTAGATGTTGTCGTTGACTGGATCCAACCAAGAACACCCATCCCCGCCGGTGGGTAGGGCTCTCTAAAAGTTTTGCCGCTGTCACCTGTGCGCTTCTACACTTACCTAAAACAGAAACATCAGTGTGAGAAACATCCCCAGAATTTCCATCGTTTTCCAAGATACCTTTGGCCAGATTAATCCTCAACCATGATGAACAGAGATCAAAGATCTCCCTATGCCCCACAATATCAGGCTGAGTATGATCCTTGAAGGAAATCGATATGCAATCGTCAGAACGATCACCATATAAGGAAATAGAGAGAAGCTCTCCATAAGAGAGAGAACCCATCTCTTCATTGTTTCATTATATCATCATTAAATTTATGGGGTATACGATCTGACTATTTGCAAAGTGGTAAGGGATTCTTTTAGAACCACCAATTTTCCTTTGGGTTACACTTTCTCTCTCTTTACCCCAATGAAATTCTTAATTTTTTTTACAATTATTATAAATATTTTGTATATTTTCCAAACTTATTTATCTATATCATTTAAAATTTATTTTATGGTTAAATGTAATATTTTATATGTTTCCCTTTTTAATTCTTCCCGACATGCATGCCCGATTAAAGGGAACGTCCCCATTTCTTACCCATTCTCATGTACACTCCATAATTTGTTTTATTCCACCATTAGTTTTATAAAATATCTCTTTTTATCAAAACAAAAACAATATTATTACATTTCTTTTTTTATGCAAACAATTAAGTCTTTTTTCATTTTAAAGTCTCTTTAATGTTTTCCCATTAAACCGCACTAAAGAGGCCATTTTCTAAGGGTTCTTAAATAATCTTTTTACTTGTTTGAACTTTAGTTTGACATCACATATCATGATATATGCCTATTTTCCATTTTTTATAAATTCATTCATGGATATAATTATTTTTTAAACTTTATACCATTTTTATATAAGGTGTTTACCTTGATGGTTATTTGATTAAATAATGAAATATTGATAAATGTATTTATTTTATTTAATAATAATATTTTATAATAATGCACATTATTTATTAATTAAATTGATATATGAGGAATTATTTACATTGGTATTACATGGGTTGAAAACTAATTAATGTAATCCCTACAGGTTGGGGACTGGTTAATGCAAGCCCTAAGGGTAGGGATTGATTATAGATATCCCCTTGATGCATTGATAGTCTGATCGGATGAATTAGTTGGTGAAAAACACTTCATGTTTACTTCAAAGAAAAATTAGATGGGTTTATACCAACATAAATAAACTATCTTGATGGTATAATAGTTCATGTGCCTGATACATGATGTCTAATAATTAATCAATTACTATATTTATAATTCAGTTATTATTATCCATGGTATTTTCACTGTGAAAAAAATCAACAAATGCATTTTCATTCTAAATTTATTTAATGGAATGGATTTTTAAGTTATTTACCTTTACATATTGATTTAAATTACTCATTGATTTTATATTCTGTTGTACCTAAACCATACTAATCATTTCATCATACCCTTTTATTTTTACCTCCATATGTTATGAAGAAGATAACATTTACTGAGTATTCATGGATGACATTTGTTATATTTTGTTATGTATTATATCTTCTTTTAATTTTCCAATGTAAAAAATGAATCCATGTATGTATCAAGTTCTTAAATACTACAAAACTAAGTGATCCTTGGGGATGTGATCTCTTATATCTATTTCATTGAAATAAAACAACCACTAACTCTAGGTTACTAGGGTTAGGGTTGTTACAGTTGGTATCAGAGCACGTTTAGTAGAAACCTTGGGAATTAGATTTAGAAAACATAGATTAGGTAACATAACCATGAGATAGAATCTGTGGGTAATCATATAATAAGATCATAGAATTTTCTTAAGGTAGATATTATGTGGGTCTTCCTAGCAATACATCATTGTCTGGAGAATACAAGTGGACGTGGTTCTGGAACATATATATCTAAGGGTAACAACCCTGACAAGGTGTGTCGGGCCGGAATCAGCGTTACCTGGTACTTGAAAACAATACATACTATACAAATTATTTTAAACTCCTAGGGGATATGATTGGGATAATTCAAATTTTATTTATAAACAATTATTAAGGATTTAAATTTATATATTTTCCATAAAGATACGATGTTTATGATTATAAAATTAGCTACACATAAAATTTTTAATTTATATTAAGCATTTCACTAGTTTTGGGATTATAAATTATGTCTCATAATGATATGATCTAATCTAGTGTATATCATCATTTAGAAAGGGAACCATATAAAATTAATGGGAGCCTCACCAATTCACATGATCAAGAGAGTAAGGAGGATCAAATCTTTTATAGTCTTATGAAAATATTTATAAGGGAACAAGTATCCCAAACTTCTTTATCATTTGATTACATAGTATCATGTGATAATGAGGAAAATAAATAATTCTATAAGTATTATGGATTCAGAGGGATGCACAAGAAAAATATTACAGTTAGGAAAAATTTTGATGAAGGAAATAAGAGAAAAGATTTTTTTCTAACATGTGATTATTATGGAAAGAAACACCATGGTACTTGTTTAGAAGGATTGAGAGTTTACTATAAGTGGGGAGAGAAAGGCCACCATAGTTATGATTTCAAGTGTAATAATTTTTTTTTCCAATTTACAATGCTTTAACTACAAGGATATGGGACATTATGCAAATCAATGTCTCAAGTGTCAAAAGAATATACTTCGAAAGAGGATAAAATATCATGGTCAATCTTATGATACAAACATAGATGAAGAGGAATTAATAATATGCATGTTTTGGGATTCAATAATTTTGTTATTTGATAATTTGATCAATAATTCATGGTTATAATAATCATGACATGTAGAAGGATTGTACCAAATTACTTCTTCTTTAAGGAATTTGAAGCATGTGATGAATAACACGAGTAATGAAGAAATGTGATTATGTTCTATGTTGGTCTTCTTGAAAACACATTATTTTGAAAATATAACCAAATTTTTTTATGGTTGTTTTGATAATAATAAATATATGTTTAGGGGAAATTATTGGTGACCATGAAATTGGTTTGTGACATGATAGTTTATGATGTTCTAGAATTTTTAGATGTTCAAATTTAAGGACTATATTCAACAAATGGATATTTTACTGTTGGAAGAATACATGTTTATTAAAGGTTTAACGAATATTAAAATCTATATTATTTAGGGAATCTTATTTTAAGTTGATTTTAGAAATTTAGTGACCTTCTAAATTTTTGGACATTGTTTTTTGATAAATGTATTTTGGATGAGTCTTAAAGTTGGAATGGATTAAGTTGATCATTAGATATTATTGTATGAGGTTAAATTATGATTTATTAGATACTTTTTTCTAACCTTATTAGTTTTAGTAAAGATTTAAAGGTTTAAGTAATGACTTAAAAACTATATGATTCATTAAAAGTGCTTCAGACGTGAAAAAATCATCATGAACAATTCATTTCTAGGTGTAAGTAATGAAGTGATAATAGGTACAAGCATAACCAAAGTATTAGATTATGCTTATGACATGTAAATTAATAATGTATGTTTATTTTTTCAAGTTATTATCTAAATATTAAAAGAATCCCACAACTCTAGGAAAAATGATTTTGGAACAAAAATGTTATCTGTTTACTATTATTTTTGAGAAATCAACAGCCTTTTAACCGATCAGAGGATTTACAATTTTGTGATGGTTAAAATTATATTGACTATGTTCTCTGTTACTCTCAATTAGAACTTGATATTTATATTTATCTTTCATATCTATGTTATTTCTTTCCAATAATTATTTCCTTCCAGAAATCCTAGTTTTGTGGTGACCATCCCTTTTCCCCTCCCTCTAATTAAGGGGATATTTTTAAAACCCAATTTACAATGTGGGTTTTCCACAAATAAATTTTCAAGTATCATACTTTATTTTTTTGAAGTGAAATTTCAAATTACAAGGTTTTAATTTATTAATGGAGGGGATAATGTAACAACTCGAAATTTTAGAATACGCCACTTTTTAAAATTTATCTTCTTCAATAGCCTACATTACACATATCACCAAACTTTAAAAAGTGATTAAATATTACTATTTAATCATGACCTATACATTGTAATGGAAATAATTAAAAGGATTAAGTAAATTAGGAAAACATATTTTACACATGATTAACAAATCAATTCATTCATTACTAATTAATTAGAAATGAAAACCAATTGAATTGAATGATGTATTTTCATAAAAACTATTTTCATTCCAACAATGAAATTTTATATTAATTAATTATATTAATCACTAATTACTGAAATATATTAATGAAATTTATATTCTTTATATTCAAACAAATTTTTTCAATTCATTCAATAAGTTTCACTGGCATGTGGTACGAATAAAACTAATTTTAATAATAAATGCTATATTTTTTAAAAAGCCAAGTCAATAGAGTACATGTTTTAAAGAAAATTTAAAAAATTTATAAATTATATTTGATAGAATAAAAATTATTTTTTAAAGCATAATATCAAAATTTACTTTGGTTAATGTTTTTCAATTTTTATGATAACTTTCTTTTTTGATGACTAGTAATGTTACCGTTAAAATTGTAATGTGACCATTATAAATAGTAATATGAACAATATAATAGTAAATTATCCTATTAAAGAATAAATCAAATTTTAGTATCTTATTAATGAAAATATAATAAAATTATATCAAGGAATAAGTTAATAAATGTGTTAAAAATGATAAATTAATTATTAGTAATTTTGTGAAACCTAAATGTTCATATATAATTTTATAATTAATATAATTATTTAAAAGAAGACTTATTTAAAAAAATATATTCCTAAACTAATATTTTATTGTCTTATTATTATAATATAATTTTAGGAGACCTTAATTATTTTTTCAAAGTGTCATAAAATCAGTTATAATTTTTAAATTAGTATTTCTACAATAAATGATGATTTTAACTAAAAAATAAATTTCTCATATTTATAAAATTATTTTTATAATTTTTTTTTCATTTTTTAATTCTACAATTAAAAAAATGGTTAGGTTGAATTATTTGGTTTTTTCTAAAATTGTTGAATTTTGGTGAATAGTGAAATATAGTAATTTACCATATAAGGAAAATACAAGAATTATTAAGTTATAGATGATGCATGGATGATGTAAGAACCATTGGTTATAACTCACATAAACTAGTTACATTAATTATTTGTAATAATAAAAACTATTCATAGTCTTGAGCCAAAATAATAAACGAATGAATAAAAATATTCAAAAAACACTCCTCTCCTCCACTATAAATACAACCCCTCACCACACCTTCTCATCACACCTCCAAATCCTTGACTATTTTATATATTCTGATAATTTCCTCTCCTAAACCTCTACCCTAGGTTATGGTATTTTTGGTCTCACCAATATTCCATTTCCAACTTCTTTAAAGAGGTTCTTAAGGAGAAGAAATCAAGGTGTAAATTCCCCACTCGTTCTTTTAATTTTCATTCAATTTCTATTATTTTATAATCTTTTACATACATATTATGTCCAAATATGAATGATAACTCTATTATCTTATATATACTATTATTTTATTATGATAATGGTATATCAACCATCAATTCTATTCTCTTCCCATTTTTACTCTAAAAATAAAACATCGTCCGTGAGTTATCGATTTACCTCCTTCATGGATGATGAGTTTTCATTTTTCAATTACACATTCATGTATATTCATAAAATCATATTTATTTTTAAGTTATACATTAATATATATAATAAAACATATTTTTTTCCAGTATATATATATATATATAATATTAATTCATAAGATAAAACAAGTGCGTGATGATTGAAAAAACGCCAAAACATTCCAAAAGGTTATCATTAACATTTTATCCTATAAATCATCGTCATGACATATAAATGAAAGAAATATATAACCCTATAATATTATGTAAGTTCATTAATAACATATAATTTCAATTCAACATAATTATTCTTATTTTATATAATTTTCCAAACATGTATAAAAGTAAACTGATCATGAAAAAAAAGAAATGAACGCTTCAAATGATAAAATTGTATCTCAAATCACATAAAAAATCCATAAATGAACTTAATAAAATTTTAATAAATAAAGTAAATGAATAAAATTTTATTAGTTAATTAATTAAAAGATTTAATGTGACTCTCTAGGACATTAATATCAAATGCAGAACACATTCAGACATAAGGTAAGGGTTTTCTAATATCACTTTTATTTCTGTGAGATATGCCTTATTCACCACTATTTTCTGATTTTGGTGTATATTTACATAACTTTGAGGTATCATATCATGAATCTATTTATATTAATTATATTAAATGATTCATTTTATTATCATTAGTTTAATGGTGCATACGATCCGACTCTTTGCAAAGTGGTTAGGGATTATTTCGTAACAACTAATTATCCTTCAGGTTATACTTTATCTCTAATTACCCCAATTAAATGCTTCATTATTTTTTATACATATTATAAATCTTTTTATATGTTCCAAAATCATCTATCCATATCAGTTCATATTTATTTTATGTGTAAATTACATGTTTCATAAGGTTTCATTTTCAATTGTTCCCAATATTCAGGACTAATTAAAGGTAACTTCCCCATTTCTTACGCATTATCATGTACACTTCATAATTTGTTTTACACCACTATTATTATACCAAAATAACTTATTCATTCATGAAAAATAGTATTATTTCTTTTCTAGTTTTGTGTAAAAAATTAATCCTTTTTCTGTTTTAACATCTCTTTAATATTTTCCCCATAAACTGCACTAAAGAGTCCATTTTTAAAAGTTTATTAAAAACTCATTTTACATGTATTCCCCTCAGTTTGACATCATTTATCATGATCTATACCTATTTTCCATTTTGCATCAATTCTTTCATCTATATAATTAGTTTCTAAGTCGTATACCATTTTTACATATGATGTCTAGCTTGATGGTTATTTGATTGAATGTGGAAATATTGATAAATCTATATCTCTTAATTAATATGGATATTTGATGATAAGAAACATTATTTATTAATTAATTGATATGTGAGGAAATATTTTCACTGATATGACATGGGTTGGGGACTAGTTAATGCAATCCCTATGGATTGGGGAGTGATTAATGCTAGCACTAAGGGTAGGACCTGGTTATATATAGCCCGTCGATGCACTGGTAGTCTCATGAGATGAATCAGTTGGTGAAAAACCTTTAATGTTTGCTTTCGAGAAAAATCAAAGGGGTTTATACCCATATGCATTAACTATCTTGATAGTATAATGATTTATGTTCAAGATACGTTATGTCCAATAATTAATCATTTCCTACATTTAAAATTATGTTATTATTATCTATATGATTATCTCTATGAAAAAATCTATGGATGTATTTTCAATCTTAGTTTATGGAATTTCATGTGTTTTTCAGTTATTTACCTTTCCATATTGATTATACTTATCGATTCAATATATCTTCCCATGTACCTAACCCTTACTGAGCATTTGAGATCACCCTTTTAGTTGTTTTTCTTTCCTCGGGTTATGAAATATAGACCATTTAATGAGAATTTAAGGATGGAGTTTATTATTTTTTTTTATTAATTATATTATATTTTATTTTCCTACTATAAAATGGTTTCCATGTATAAATATAGTTATTCAATACTACTAAACTAATTGATCTTTGGTAATGTGATCTCTTGTATCTATGCCACTATAATAAAATAACACTACTTCAAAATTGGCCATTAACAGTGCTAGAAAAGGCCCTTATTAGCACTAAAAGGCACTGATAATCAGAGCACAGTTAAAATCACAAAAAGTTTATCTTCTCTTTCTATCACTATTGAAGACCCCTTTTAACATCACTTTTTTAGGGATGTTAAAGGGGGCCTTTAACAGTTTTTTAGTATTGTTAAAGGGGGCATTCAACGTTGGTAAAAAAGAATTGTTAAAGGCCCCACTGATAAAGGTGATATATTTTTTCGACACCCCCTTATCATCACTTCCCATTTATCAATGCTTCATCCACCCCATTATCATCATTTAGATAATCCCATACTCAAGCACACCCCTTCCTCCAATGAGTTTCAAACCTAAGACCTCCAGATTATACACTAATGCCTTTTCCACTCCCATTTACTATTTTATTTTATATTTTATGATAGTTATATATATATATACATTTCTTTACATTTTTTTATCCATGTATTTATATATATGTTTATAAATTAAAAAATATATTTATATATAAATATATTTATTTATTTATTTATAAAATTAAAATTTTATGTTTGAACATATAAAAAATATGTATATATTGATATATATTTGATTATAAATAATAGTACATTGTGAAAATGAAAAAATTAAAAACCCATAATATCAATATAAACGTATTTCGTGGGAATAAATTTAGTCCCCACTACAAAAAGGGAAAAAAATTACCCCATAAAAGGCTTAAAATCCATCGAATGTTAACAAATCGGGGTACCCCGAATGGAATCTCAATTTGGGAGGCCTTTTAAGCCTTTGTGGCCATAAAAATTGTGATACAGGCTTACCTTTATCACTAAGGGTGTAGATCTCATCACCTGTTTTGATTTGATATGTGATAGATTTCAAATAGACACCTGGATCAAAAGTTATGGCCGTTTGAAGTTCAAGTTACGTTTTCAATGTATTTTAGATCTTTTATTAATTTTTTGATTATTTATCTTCCAATTGATATTAAATGGCTATTAATCAATAATAATTATCAAATTATTGATTAAAAATATTTTTTTATTTATTTTATATTGCATTTTCACTAAATATATTTTATATTATATGTAAATTCTTATTTAACTTATCTAAAACATATTTAAAACATATATATTATATTTATATCAATAATATATATATATATATATATTTTCCAATGAAATATAATTTTTTTTCCTGAAATATACCCTTTATCAGTGCTACTAAAAAACACTAATAAAGGGGGGTCTTTATCAGCGCTTCTAAAAAAGCACTCATAAACACCCCTCCCATTATCAGCTATTTTTTACAAGTGCTGATAAAAGACATCATTTATTAGTGATTTTTTAAAAGAAATAATATAAGAAGGAAATTTATCAGAGCTTTTAATAATTCAATAATAATGGTGTGTCTTTAAAATCACTTTTTTAGCACTGTTAAAGACCCCCTTTAATAGCGGTAAAAAGCATTGTTAAATACCCCCTTTAACAACAATTCTTTTAGTGCTGACAAAGGGGGTCTTCAACAACACTTTTAGCAAGAACTCTTAATGACCTATCACTAGATAAAGGTTGTTTTGTACTAGTGAAACCATTAAATATGGGTTACTGGGGTCAGGTTTGTTACAACTAGAGTACCCTGAGGGTCAGATAACTCAGAAAGTTTGGTCATGTACTATCATCACCAAACCCATGCGATTCTAGTGGAAAAGACTTGTATAGTACGTTACATGGTGTGTATGGGTACTCAAGCATATTTTTACACAAATTTAACTCCATGTATCAATTACATGACATGTTCTCTTAATATGGAATGAATAAATAGAATACTTGATATGTTGGTCTTACACAACCACTGTTGTGTCACATTTATTATCAAAAATATTGTGTGTGGTGGTGCATAAAATTTGTGGGCCTACCCATGTATAATAGGAACGTATGTGGGGAACTGGTGAATTTTTTCATGCACTCACCCAAAATATTTATGATTTTTACTAAGTGAATCATAGGGTTATACCTAGGTCACCCTTCTTTATGAGCCTTAGAAATCTAGAACTACATATTCCAAATTCAAATAAGTTATTTTTGAAAATAATAAAATTTATTTAAATAAAATCAGATAATAAAAACTAAAAAAATCATAGAAATAAAGAACATGGACCTAGGGATAAATTATTTGGTTATACCATTATCCATTATTATTTTATAAATTCAATTTCATAGTTCATATCATCATAAAAGAACCATTATCACATACTTTCAGTGTGAAACTTAGCATTCCTAGGAGATCTATTTTCCAGACCAAACTTCACATCCTCTAACAGTCAATAATGATTAACATACCTCAATCGAGTGTGTGATCCCTTCCAAAAACCAACTCCATAATAAGTTGTTTTATCCCTTGAATACACTCAACAACATCATAGTACGATCATATCCGAGAGAAGGGATGGAATTGATGTTTTCCAGGGAACACAATAAAATAAAGGGTAATATATTGGAATGAAATAAAATCACCACATCACCCCTTATTAAACCTAGTCCCCTATTACAAATTAAAAATAAAAATTTAGAATTGATTTACAGGAATTTACGAATACAAAAAACACCCCTTAAGGCCAAGCATAGGCTTTATTACTCACCATCATAAGCAATGGAAAAGTGCGGTGGGAGAAAACAAAATTGAAATGAATGAATGATTGAATAATAATAGTAGTATATTAAATCTATATAAAACATTTATAGAATAATATCCATAATCAAAAAATAAATAAAAAATATATCTTTTCAATGGAAGATGAGTTATATTTTTATAGGAAAAGGGGTGAAGACAATTTCTTGAAACATTTCCTTCGAAAGACGGATTATGGTATGAATATTAAATAACATGATATTAATTTTTTTTCATATTTAAATCTCTTTCTGTATCTATCCTCTTGAAACTCACAAAACGTAAAACCTTGTCACCACTTATATAAAATTTTACAGGTGATTAATTAAAAACTTTATTCCATATATATGATGTCTAGTGCATTAATGGACTTTAATACAGAATAATGAAGCATATTTATAGAAATTAAAAGTGTTCCTATACCTATTTTATATCTCCATGTAAAATCTCATCTCAATTTGACTTACAGTTTGGGACATATGTGCTCATCTTTGAAAGCCTCTAGATCTAGGAAATGATTCCATATATCAACATGAATGATCATTTTTGGCCTCATAAATTTGTTTCATCTATTGGTCCAATTTTATGAAATATATAATATTGATTATTTATGCTTATAGAATAAGACTTTTTAAAATTAGATCCTTTTAGAAATATCTATGAGAAAAATAAGAATGAAAATAAAAAGTGTTTAAAATCCATAAATAGGCCAGTTTTCAATAAATCTAAAAATACTTCTAAAAACTAAAAAAATAAAAGTTTTACACAAACTAACACATTGGTGCGATAAAATCATTTAAATTAATTATAAAATTGTTGAAAATATTGGCTCTGTTATGTACTAACTGAGACACTCATTCTAACATTACACAAATTGTGACCCATAGCCACACAACTTAAGATATTTAAAATGTTTCTGAACCAAATAACTACTAATTATATGTCATGAAAATGGATATTCATGTGGTTACCTATAATGATTAAATAATTTAAATGAAAAAAATTAAATAGGTGATATACATGGTGTGTGATTAGAGACTATACACTATATATTTAGAATTAATCTTTAATGCTAAAACCATTGTCTCTCCAATATGAATGTTATTGGCATCACTTCCTCTAGAAACTCTTCTAATGATAGTATATCCCTACATGATAAGTATTTTTATTTCACCTATAAATATTGTTTTTTATGAATTATTCACAATCATTATAATTTCATCTATCGTTTCATTGAAGCTTCTCTAAATACTCTTACTGTCATCACCTCTATTATCTTGAACCCGTACATCTATAATAAATCTCTATTCTAGAATAAGTATTCAATTATTGAATAATATAAGTAATAATATAGGAGTTATATTTGATCTAGTGGTGGTATATTGAATACCCACCTCCCATGAATGGGTTTACAATTTTTTTTGAATGAATAATTGAAGTAAAAGGGAATAAAAAATTTGATTTTTATGGTCATTAGACATTTATGGAAACTAAAACAGATAATGAATTTACTATATTAGTGATTTCATAATCAATGAAGAGGATAATCATTATCAACGTGAACAAACTATATGAGTATAATAATGCAGTAAAAATCCCCAATGCCATAATCCTAGATTAACTTTGAAATATTAACCCCAAGATAATCTCTTGTCAAATGTAATCTAAAAAATAATTACAAGAGAGTATCATAGCATGTATGTTTAAAATAATTAAAAATAATAATGTTAATTATATTTTTCTAATTAAGTATCATGAAATAAATTTTCTATTAAATATTATATATTTTCCCCAATTAATTTTTTCCTGATTACTAATCAAACAATTCATAAAAAAAATGATAATAATTGAAATATAATATACCAATTATTTTTATGGTAGGAAAATTAATTCAAAAATTGAAAGAAATTATCTGAATGATAATATTATGCATATCTGGTTTATTATTTTCATAAAAATTCTTTTATCTTCCATGAAAAAATTATTGTTGATTTATTTCAAGATGGTGGGAGATAAAGAACAAAAAGTGAGGCACGACTCAATGAAAAATCACTACCATGTTATTGATTATCTATATTTTGATAATCACATCATGATCCTTCTGTTATCACCGCATTTATAAAAATTATAAAGAACATGTTCTTTAATGTTCAAAGATTGAGGTTGTAGGAGATAGTTAGGTTTTCTTTGGGATAATACATGTGCCAATATAAAGGAATGATAAAAATTGGAATATGTGACATTTTTCTCTATAAATCCTCTATAATTTTCCCACTTAATTACCATTATAAAAATAAAATTTAAATCCTACATTATTTCCAAGTCAACTCTAGAAAAATTTACTTATTTCCTCTAAAAATCTCACATTCCACATCTTCACCATTTGGAACACATTTCAATGCCACCATGATATGTCACTACCAAGTAACCACAAAAAATATAATGAATAATGAATGATTTATTTTTATTTAAATCATTGGTACCAAATTCTTAGCCCTAGTGTTCTAAGACTTACCACAAAAAGTATATTACTCTTATAAAAATACTCATGTACTAGGAATGACCACACTATTAAAATTATAATTCCAGACTCTATTTAAGAGTTGTTAATTGTTCACATGTATACAACAAAAAAATAATTTAAATATATATTAATTATTTTAAAGTCCTGAATACAAAATAAATTGAACCAAATTCATGCCCAATATTATAAACATTTTTAAAATATATCAGAATAATTTATATATGAAAACAAGGTATTTATATCCTCACCACCTCCAAGGATCTTCATCCTGAAAAGTAAAACTCATGGAAAAAGATGTGGGTACCGATCTTGCATATGGTTACCATGTTCCCATGAGATCTCTAAAATATTATTATTTTACCATAAGATATAAACCAAGGGAATCAATCACCCACAAATGATCTATTCTAGTTGATCCTTGGTAGACCCTTGGTACTCTATTAATGTAGTGTCTTCACTGAAATTTACCACACCCCAACTAATAATGCGCAATGATTATTGTTCATGCTAACTTAGTTTTGAAAAATAGAAAAAAAACTTATATATGGTTGGTGAAATAAAAGGCTATAATATTAAATTGTTTGTTAATTTCAAGTCATTTGAGTTTATGTTAAGTGTGTGATTTTTTTGAGTTTATTTGAAATGGGTGGAGATGTTATTAGATGGTTATGTAAATTATTGGAACATGAAATGTTTCAAGTGGATGGGTTACACCATGAGTGTAAATGTTTGTGAAATATTGGTAGTCCTAAATGAGAGGATTCATAATGATATATAATGTGATACATAAATTTAATTCCCATATATAATAGTAGATAAAGTGATACTTGAAATAAATTCCCTGATATTTAAGGGGTATATAGTTGAGTCATGGTGAAAGTACATGAGGTAATCTATTAATTAAATATATTTAATGGTCACTTGGATCATATATATGTGTTAATTTTTCAAAAAACAAATACTAGATATTGGGTGTGATAGAACAGATAAGCTCTCACACAATGATATGTCAACAATGCTATAATGTGGCTATGTAAGATTTTAGTGGTACTTCCTATTCATAGATTCCCATAACCTAGAGAATGTTCTTTCCCCAACCTATTAAGTATAAAAGAGGGATACAATGTGAAATAAGGGATACACTGTATAAGGTATATTCTGGGAATAATGTTGTAAGGATGTATTTGTTGAGAACAAGGAAGAAATACCGTAATACTGGGGTCCATACTATCTCTCTCTCAAGTCATGAGAAAATTTTAGGAGATCATGATTAAAGGTTTGAGATATTTAAATATGAAATTTTGATAGAGAATATAGATCTTTTTATCAACTCAAAAAATGTTAAGGTAATGGAATTTACATAATCATCAGGGAGTTTCTATTTAGGGCCATGTCATGAGAAATGTGGTCACACCATAAATAAGTTATATACATGAAATTTAAAGATATCAAAATATTAAAAGAATTTTTATGATTATAGTTTACTTAGTCAACTTATTGTTTTATTAATGGGTTTTTCAATTACCTGATCAATGATGAACAAGTGGAAGATAATGGAGAATGATTTATAGAAAAGAATCATTAATTTCATAGTATGATTGATATGAAGAAGAATATATAATTGTTTAAATATCTAGAAAATCAACGAGAATTGGTGAATTCTTTAGGATTGAAAATATTTATATACCTGTATTTAATTTATAGACTATGATATTATGTGTTCTTTAGGATTGAAAATTTTATGTTATTCTTAGTGACATGATAAAATATCCAATTGAATAAATGAATAATTTGAGAACCTAATTTACACCCACCCTTAGCGTGTATTAGGACTGTGGATGTAATAGTTAGTGTTTGAGACACAAGGTTCTTACATGATGAATCTATCATCAGATGTTTGTCTCTATGAAGGTCATGTTAATTGAGAAATGAGTTAAATTATTAAGTGGTTATAATTTCCTGGTATGTACGAATCAGAGGAAATATCACTTGTGATCTCTTAGAAATGATAATTTTTTTTTTCTATAATTCATACAATTATTATTAGTGATTTTATATAAATTTCAATGATGGATGATTTCTGGAATATTAAATATAGTGATGTGAAGGAATAAAATTCCCCATATGGAGCCTTTTCAAACCAAGTCTACATGAATGTTAGGAGATGAAAATTAGAAAATTCCATTTGGAATAAATTTTCTACTATTTATAAAGGGGGTATCAAGGTAAAATAATAAATATGATAGGTGCTACATAAAAGTTTGATGATTTAAAAATAGTCCAGAATAAGAATATTAATAGTTTATTCAATTATATCCTTGAATTATTAATATATATCTGTGGAATTAAAGATGAAGTTAATGATGATTAAATTATAAATAAAATTCATTGAAGACTACAACCTGTGCGAAATTATATGATTTCAAATCTTAAAGAACAAAATCTCATAGAATTATATCTTGATAATCTTCACAGTAAGATAATGGATTAGAAAATTCATGTCAAATAAGAACAAACACATTTTAAATATTATATAATGATTTATCGTAAATCTATACAGAATCAAGAGATACCAAAAGTTGGAAACAATAATGATGATGTTTTAGATGAATTTTTATCACTAATAGAATTAAAATTCTAGTGAGGAAAATGGAGGAATGAAGTTAATATACCATTATCTAAATTTAATTGTGGAAATTTTTTGAATACCATATAATGATGTATATGGAACGATGAAGGTGAAGTTGATAATGATATGGTTTCAATAAGTAGGAAATGTTTCCCCAAAAAATGAACTATTAAATTATGGAATCCAACTAGAAAGAGGTTTTAATTAAAAAAATTATTATTTAAAAAATAAGAATATAATGAAATGTTTCTTGAAGATGATGATGTTAAATTTATTTTACATACGAAAGATGTTATGATGGAAATATTTTAGAAAAACAATTGTGTAATTGAGAAAGATGATCAACCTGAAGGGGTTGTGGGATTGAAATTCAAACTTAAAGTAGAACTTGAAGAGATGGAAATTTAATGAAATAAAGGCCTAAATATAAATGGACTTATAAAGTAATCATAAAAAATTAATTCATCAACTATGAGCTGAAATCACTACATTTGAAAAAGTAGTGGAAAAACTCAGGGCTACTTAAGAAACATTTAATGAAGTAGTCTATTTCAATGTAGATTTTAAATATAAAGTTATCATGATTATAAATGCTAATACTTGGATAGGACAGAGGTTGAAAAGCATTAAATCACATGAAGAAGAAGTTATGCCTTTGAGAAGGAATCTCAAGGATTAAGAAAAGGTAAATGGTGATAATAAGAACCTACAATTCATAAATATCTCTAAAAAAGAGTTGATATATTCATCAAGAAGAGTTTCAAGGACTATTGAGAAAATCATAAATAGTTATATGGACAGTTTATTAAACAATAATCTTCTAGATTGTGAAGATAATACATCTAAGATAAGAGGATTTGGTTTAAAATATAAAGGAATTAATAAACCATGATTGATATTATCAATATTTAAGGAGCTACTTAAAGGCTAGAGATATGTGGAGACAATGTGATGATAAAATCATTCCCTTGATAAAATACTAATTCCATGGAAATTTGTTCATATTATGACCTCATGAATAGAGGTATATAGGTACTTGAAAAGTGAAATTACCATGATTCATCCATAAAAAATGAGAATATATCCAAAAACATAATGAATTTTTTTGTTTATATTATTATATATTCTCTAACTTTGGTCAAAAGTCTATCAATTATTGGAAATGGATAAACTAAAGTTACAAAATTAGAATAAAATGGGGAAAGTATCTAAATAAATTAATGAGATAACCATTAGAAACACTTTTATCATTTGGAAGAAGAGGAGTATGGTCTCACTACCTATAGATAGGAATATGATGAGAGACCACCATGTGTCTGAATTCAACCATGCTTTTATTCAAAGGAAATAAGAATTAATGAGATGTTTACCTTAGAAAAATTATCTCTCAATGAAGCTAAAAAATTTAAAACCTGAATTATAATTAGTGGTTATTCATCTTAGATGATAGATAACAAGAATATCTTAATGAATGTGAAGGTTCTTGTTTATGGTACATCAAGATTTTGCAATGATAGAGATCTAAAATCAAGGGAAGTGGAAAGACAAGGATTTCTAGGGAAGAGCTAATGAATAAATAATTACTTTATGTATATGGAATTTTACATAAGAAATTGAGTTTTATTAAAATTTGTGACTCCATACTTGAGGCCACATTGAGTTAAAAGAGATATTTTATCAATGGAAAAACTAGAAACACGTTAATAAAGGGATGAAGAATAAAAAAAAGTATTCCAAGTTGATTGGAAGGAGAACACATATCATTGAACAACCACTACAACAAAATATAATATTAAAGAGGGATATTTTGAGGGTGTTATTCACAACCCCATCAAAATTAATTTTCTTTATAATTTTATTGGGTTATGAACAAACCCCTATAATCATCAAATTTATTGGGGGTTATGAACCCCCTCAAAATTCATTTTCTATATAAATTAGAGGGGGTTCTATGCGAGCCTTTCTAATCATCAAATTTAGAGGGGTTATGGAGCCCTTATAATTTCATAAATTAGAGGCGTTCTTGAACCCCCTCTAATTTTTTTAATAACCAGTTAGATTTTAGAGGGGGTTCAAAACCCCATCTAATGTCTAAAATTATAGGGGTTGAAACCCCACCTCTAATATCATAAATTCACTGGGTTCAAAACCCCCTATAAAGTGTTTAAATTAGAGGGGGTTAAAAACCGCCTCTAATTTAAGATATTAGAGGGGGTTGTGAACCCCCAATATTTAAAAAAACAGATTCTTTAATATATAAATATATAAAACATTAAAAAAATTATAAATGTATTTACATACATTATATGAAAATATTTTATTAAAAATTTATATGATTATATTTAATTGTATTTATATGTATACAAAAATATAATTGTATAATATTACGTACATTAATATATACTTATTTTTATATATTTTATTTCATATAAAATTATTTATATATAATATAAAAGAATAAAAATATTATATAAATATATACATAAATATAATTTATTTAAAAAATATATCATATAAATACCCAAGCTTATAGTTTTTATATTTTATAGTATAATAATGATAAATATATTTTTGAATAATTTTTTATGCTTTTATAATATATATTAAACATTATATTAATTATAATTCATAAAAATAAATATATTTTAAGTTACCTAATATTATAAAATTATATTTATTTAAATACATATATAGTAATGTACATAATAATAAATATATGCATTGAAATAAATTATATAAATATTAGTATGAATTCTCTTTTATATAATATTAATTAAATATTTGTATAAATTGTATTCCATATAATTTTAATTATATATAACATGCATATTAATTATATAATATAAATTTTATTTGATATAACATTATATAAAATTTTATAAATTGTATTTCATATAATATTAATTATATATAATATTCTAATATTTATATAAATAAATATATATTATTACAAAAAATAATAAATACATATATTGAATACAATATAAAACTATATTTGTAAAGATGTTATATAAATATATTAAATAAATACTTATATATATATATATTGGTATAAAAAATATAAATATGTATTTAAGTATAAAAATAATTTCCATAAATATATTTATAAATATATAAATATATGTTCAGATACATAGCATAAATATAAATATAAATATATTTAAAAATATAATTACTCAAATGTATGTAAATATACAAATAAATATATAGTTTATTTAAATTTATATATAGTTTATTTATTAAATCAAATTAAATATATTATGTAAATAATAATGTATATAAATAGATTGATGTTTATATATTTACCATATGTTTAATTTCGGTGTGGGAGGGACCAGGGCCTTTCATCTAACAGGGGAATGGCGGGATATAGGTCTAAAAGGGATGGTTGGATTTAAAAATAATAGTAGAGGTGGTTGGCTCAGGTAGAGTGGTTTAAAACCCCCTCTAATTTAGCCTCATTTAGTGGAGGTTCCCAAAATAGCCTCAAATATGGGTCATATCACTCAATTAGAGGCGGTTTTCAACCACCTCTAATTTGGTATATAGATTAGATGGGCCTAAAACCCCATTTACACAGAAATGATTCAATGAAATTAAAGGGGGGGGTTTAAACCCCACTAATTTTACCACTTCTAATTGTGGGTTACCTTACCAATAGTTTACCAAAATCTCCGCTAACACCAGGTTCCTACACATTAGTGGTGGTTATAGGTAACTTCCACTAATGTTTTTAGAGTGGGTTATAACCCCCTATAATATATAAAATAACCCCTTATAACATGAGCATTTTGTTTCACTTAATAGTGGAAGAAAATCGACATTGAAATTAAAGGGCTAGACATAATAATCAATAATTCATGGAAAGTTTTCTGAAGATGATGGTCGTTACTGTTATTAAAAATAAAATATGGAATAAATTGAAGAGGTTTCAAGCCTATGTAATAGAGAAATAGTTGAGAAATCCTTACATGAATATTGAAGAAGAGGACCGTAAATTTTCTAAATCTAATTCACACTGATGTGTGTGAACTTATAAAGGTTCCTAGAACATATTGTGATAAATAAATCATTATTGTTATTAGATATTATAGTATAATGGGATGTATCATGTTTATACAAGTAAATACAGAAGTGGTTGACTATATTGAGTGTTTTTTAGAAGTGTTGAGAATGAAATTAGAAGAACGGTCATGTTTCTCTTATCTAATAAAAGTATAGAGTACACCTCTCCTGATGTGGAAACTTTCATGGAGAAGTGTGGTAGTAAGAATAAATCCTCATTAGTGAGATCACTATAATAAATGTATTTTTAAGAATTTAAAAAGGAAATGGTAAAAAATGAAGGTTATTTGGATTTAGAAATAAAAATAGAGGTGGTTGGATCAATTAGAGGGGGTTAAAACCCACTATAATTTATCCTCATTTAGTAGAGGTTCCCAAAGAATCCTCAATTATGGACCATATCACTCAATTAGATGTGGATTTAGGACACCTATAATATGTTATACAAATTTTATGGGGTTAAAAACCCATATAATCTCTAAATTTTCTAGGAAATTATATTGGAGTTTAACCCCCACTAATTTAACCACCGCTAATTGCAGCTTAACTTACCACAGGTTTACCAAAACCACCACTAACACCAGGTTCTTGCACATTAGCGGTGGTTATGAGTAACTTTCAATAATGTGTTTAGAGGGGTTTATAACCCCCTCTATTCTATAAAATAACACATTTTAACATGATCATTTTTTCAGTTGATACTGGAAGAAAATAGATATTAAAATTAAAGGGTCAGACATATTAATCAACAAAGCATGGAGACTTTTCTAAAGATGATGGTTGTTACTAACATTCCTAATCAAATATTGAATGAATAGAAGATGTTTTATGCCTATGTAAGATGAAAACTGTTGAGAAATCCCTACCGAATAAAGAAGAGGATAACCTTAAATTTTTTAAATCTAATTCACAATGATGTGTGTTTCCCTTTGAAGGTTCCTAGAATGTATAATGATAAATAAATCATAATTTTTATTAGATATTATAGTATAATAGGATGTATCATGTTTATACCAGTAAATAAAGTAATTTTTGACTGTATTATGTTTTTTTGTAGAAGTGTTGAGAATGAAATTGGAAGAATGATCAAGAATCTATTAGCTAACAAAAGTATATAGTACACATCTCATGATCTTTAAAATTTCATGGAGAAGAGTGGTATTAAGCATAAAGGCTCATTAGTGAGATCACTGTAACAAAATGAAATGGATACATTTAAAAATTAAATGGTAAACAATATAGAAAATCCATTTCTCATTGAATGTTTCATCACTCAACAATTGTGGAAGCAATCCATGAAAGTGAAATTATATATAGAGAATAATGATTTTTGATCCCTAGAGAAAATGATACTTGATATGAGATGTGACATTGAAAAAAATAAAATAATAAATATATTTAATGTGATTAGTTCTATTTGATAGATCTAAAACAATGAAAACAATTAGGGTAAATATAGATATTTAGTGGATTGATGGATATTTTTATCCTACTCATTTAAGACTATATCCTATAAGTGCGTCAATAAATGGATGAACAAATACATGGTTAATAGTGATGTAAAAAATGTAATAGAAAATGTTGGGAACAAATTTGGATTTTCATATATGAGTGAGAACAATATGAGGTTGAAAAATAAATACAAATCCTTATGGAATAAATATATTAGCAGGAAAATGATATTATGAGACTAAATCGTTGGAAAAAGATATTGTTAAATGGGGATAAACATTGAATCCATAGATAATGAGAAGAGTTAAGCCAGATGAGTTAAATATTATCAGTGATAAATGTACACCAATGAAAATTTGAATGATGATAATCATGTAGCACACTACTCTAATATCTCAAGTGAATATATCCTCCCTTGAAGAAGTAGTGAATTCTAATTCACAGGGAAATTTCATGATTGAGTAATTGGAATAAATAGAGGAAACTTAGGCATGGAATATTTTGAACAGACCAACAAATAACAATGTTATTTGAATAATATAGGTGTTCCAAATTAAATAGTATGATCTCGAAATGGTGGTTCAAAATAAAGAATTGTTTTTATACAAATGATATTTACAAGTATAAGTAATTGATATGGATTAAACATTTACTCCATTGTTGAGGCTAGAGTCAATAAGACTCTTTTTAGATAAATCTAAAACCTTCAAAATGGATTTCAAGATAAAACTACTAAATATAATTCTCAAATTGGTTGTCTATATTGAAACAATTATTTTATATCTAATTAGTAATGATGGGTTAAAGGTGTGTAGGTTGAATAAGGTCATATATGGTGTAAATTAAGAACCCTAGGTCTAGTTTTCTTATTTTAACTATTTCTTGAAGACGTTGGAATTCATAAGAGGTAAATTGATAATTATATATATTTAAAATTGACTATAGAAGAGGAGTTCATGGTGCTTGTTTATGTTGAAAACAGCTGTAATGACTTGAGATTCTATGGACCATTCCTTTTTGAAAATCTAGTTTTTAGGGTGTTATGGGTGGTAACGGTAGCTCATTCTGATATTTTACCAAAATCTAGCTTTAAAAAATTTTCCTCATCATCAGTGAGTCATCAGAGTCAGCATCAGTGAGTCAAGGGAATCAGCATCAGTGAGTCGAGGGCATTAGCATCGATGAGTTAGGGGCGTCATCATCAATGAGTCGAGGACATCGGTGTCGGTAGGTCAGGGCGTCGGTAGATCAGGGCATCAGTAGGTTTAGGCATCAGTAGGTCATTATGTGGGTAGCTCAGCATCAGTGTCTTAGTATCGGTAAGTCACATCGGTTGATCACTTGTCAGTGGCTCAACGCTGTTAACTCACTCATCAATGACTAATCTTCAGTTTTCCCAGTTCTTCCAAATTTTCCAGTTACGCCCCTCTTACGTCTTATTTGTTGTAAACTAAGAATAAAGAATTTTTTGATCTTTTTAAGGGTATTTAAGAGGAAATTAAGTATATATTTAATATCATAATGTTCCGGGGGATTTTAGATACTCAAACTACATAATCATGACCACGATCCCACTTTATTGACTTTTGAAACCATTCCTATTTTAAAATAGGATTTGTCTCTTCAAAGATGCAATCATTACTTCTTAGTATGTTTTTCATTCCCTCTTGGAATTCTTAAATCCTTCCTCCCTAGAAGATTTTTTTACCTATGTTAGAGCCCCTCCCGCTCAATTTTATTAGAGTTTCCTACTGCTCGTGGGATCCCCTATTCTTGGCGCATCGGGAGTTCTAGGAACCTATTGTTTTAGGTAGTGATTTCTTCTGTCTCTCTATAATTTTTCCACATGTGGGGTGGGTGTATAACGTATTCATTGTAAATAATGGCTTAATCCTTTTTCAAAAACAAGTCATAAACAAAGGAAAGGAGATATGATCAAAATACAACGGGGTTAATCAAATCACGGTTTGAGATTGGTTTGACAGTGATCACCTATTTTATTTTTTATCATTATTGATGTTGTGATATGTTGTGGCTATAAATCCCAATGAAAATCATGGATGTTGGTGGTCTTTGTCTATGCATGGGTGATTCTTTATAACTGTAGTCATTTCCTTATAAATAATTGGTGTAAACCATAATCTCTCTAATCATGTATACCCGATTAAATGAAATGAATGCCCCAAGATGAAAAAACTTGTATGATCACCCCTATTTATCAAGTGGATTAAAGAATAGAATTTATAAAAATCTGAATATATCATGTTGATTGGTGTTTCTGAGTGATGTGTTCTGTAGGGTTATGTGACTTTACGGGAGTTGTGTGGTGAAACTGTTGGGAGAATGGCTATGGGTACATGGGTGGACAAAGGGAGTTTGTTTTGACAGAAGGGAGAGGTATGTGTGTATAGAGGGGCTATGGGTTAATCATATTTTCGAAGGGTTTTGTGTGTGGGGTAGTACGTGTGGTGTGTTGGGTTCTCAGGTTGGGATATTGATTGATTGTGGATTGGATGGACCTTTTGGTAGTGGGACAACATTTTTTTGTGATGTAGTCACAGAGAGACATTGGGCAGTGGGACATTGGTGTGGTCCTGAACTTGTATGTAGTTGGACTATATCTGGGAATTGATGGGCAGAGGGGTAGTAGGACTAGGTTATGAGAGAAGGATGGTGTGGTATATCTTTAAAGATTGATAGTTGGTAGTGGTTGAACAAGGGCGTATAGTGGGACTGTGAATCTGGTTTTGTTTGTTGTTTTGATATGGTTATAGTTGGGAGTTTCCCAGTAGTGTTGGAATAAATTATAGTGAGTCACTTAATTATTAAATGGAAAGTGGTTAAATGAAAAAGGGGTTGGGTTATTCTTTGGCAGTGTCTATTGTGTGGTTGTGCATATATAGGTAGCAAAAATGTTGTTCTGTATGAGTTCGTTGTCTGTTGTAGAGACCCGTTGGTTGGGTTGAGTGTTTTATAACCTATACATAGATTAATTGTAGTTCCTTGTGATTTCTATATGCACCCCACCCTTATTGTGAACTATATGTAGAACACCTACATTTTATGGGGGAGCGTGTCTTTCCTAACATCCTAGTTGGAGGATGGATGGCTGGTTTTTGACTTTCTTACTAGAACCCTCTTCTCGGTTCTAACTAATCTAGTGTATCTTGGAAGGATTTAATGGATCGAGGATTACCATAGTCCCAAATCTTTTAGGTAGGTTTGTTTTGGATGAGAGGCCTATGAGTCTATGGGACATGATTGTTTTTCCCAAATGTCTCCAGGATGAGGCCCAAGTTTCTTCATGTGAGAGGCATGGTTATTGTTTCCCAGGTGTCTACGAGCGGAATTGTGTGTGATATTAGTACCAAGTGTGTGTGGGTGGGTTGTGGCAGTAGGATTATGTATGGGAACATTAGTATAATCAAGACATTAGATGTTAAGAATGAGCAGCTAACCAGTGGGAAAGTGGTGCGGGGAACCAAAATGTCGATGGGAATATACTAATACTTTACTTGAATTGCATAATTTTGTGAGAGTGCCTTGGTGAGGATGGGATGGTTAGTAATCCTTGGTAGGTGATTTGAGCTTCTACTATTTTTTCACTGTGAAATTAGTATGTTCCCCCACTTATTCATGAGTATCTTTTGTTTCCCTACTACGTATACATGTATGCTCACCCTACGTATAAAAACTGTTTTTTCAGGTTTTTAGGAGGACTTTGAGGACTGTTCTGGACTTTAATAGCTCGGGATTTAGGATTATTTATTTTTACTAATTAGCCTATTTTCATTTGGAACTTTACTTTGGAGTTTTTTTGTACCTTGTATCATCTTTATTTTGAACATGCAGGTGGGAATGGATTTTGGCTTAATTTTACATTAAGTATTTGGATTTTCATGGGATTTACAATCTTATATCCAGATCTTGTTCTATGAAAAAAGTAATTCCTTCTATATTATGTGATATTCTATACCCTTAGTGTTGTTCTCTACTCCGAGGCCTGTTAAATATGGGACTGAGGGGGTTGTTATATCTCTTTTATCTTGAGGAAGGAAGGGAGTGACACTTTGATGTCACTTCCCTCATCTTGAAGAAGGTAGGTCGTGCCAAAATGGTATCAGAGGGAGGTTTGGGAGTTGAGAGATATGATGGAGTTCATATTTTTTTTACGGTGAGAATCTTATGGTATGGTAGGGAAATAGTGTTAGGTGATCATGGTTCATGAAATATACCAAGTAAGACAAGCTAGGACATGGGATTTTAGCCCCCCTTGATTTTATCCAAGGACTCTGGACCTACCGAACGACCAAGTGAGGCTACACTAATTGCAAGGTAGAGACCTAAGGAAAGATACATTCATCATAATGGCATGTTTTATTGTAGTTATTGGGTGTATTTGGAATTTAAAATAAACGAAGAGTTAAAATGAATTTATAAGAAGATTTCCACACTACCCGATCTTGGGAGTTCCTTGTTTACGTTTTCATTTATGGCACATAGACATCATCCCCGAGTGGTAGGAGCAGTTAAGGCCCAGCAGGTTGACCTAGTTGATCAGCGGAGGGCCAATCAAGAGGGGGAGGATGAACAGTGGTAGAATTTTCTCCGTTCTCTCTAGCGAAAGACTATGGGAAACTATGAGGGTAGTGTCTCTGACATGGAGATGGAGTGTTCGATCAAGGATCTTGTGATTGCTTTCAGATTGATCTGGGATAAAATAGTGTACTAGGTTCCTCTAGCGGTGAGCTAGATGAGGCGAGTATCACGTCAAAGGTGGATGCTTTACCTCAGATAGGGGAAAGAAACTGAGGTTTCATGGGCTGACTTTGAGAAGGAGTTCTGTGAGGAATTCTTTTCTTCCCTAATGAATGCCTAGAGGAGGCAGGATCTACTCTCCCTCTAGAATTAGAGTATGTCAATGAGGGAATAAGGGGTAAAGTTCAAATATCTCCTAATCTTTGTACCAGACCTCCTTCTGGATGAGGATTCCTGAGTGAGATGCTTGGAGGAGGCACTCCGACCATCCATTTAGTATGTCGTCACTACCTTCACACTACCAACATACGTAGAGGTTCAAAAGAAGGTTGAGGTAGTGGAAAGGATTCAAAAACTGGGAGGTGTGCCATGAGAGGGGAGCTAACCATTTTCATCGAAGGGAAGGCATTAAATGACTTGTCTCTGGAGCCAGTGCCTTCTATGTTTTGTCCAGTAGAAAGCAGGCCTCATCTATTTCAGTTCTGATCTCCCAACCCTCGCCCTTTATCCATGGTCTCATGACCGACGTGTTTTTTCAAAGGAGGACATGAAAATATTTGGAACCAGGGCCCAATTTGAGTGTTATATTGTGAGGGTGGGAAATTTTAGTGCCCACCACAGAACCAATAGTTACCGCTCAGGACTCTCCAACAGTAGGGGTAGCGAGCTACCACTCCATGGAGGGCAAGTAGTTCTAGAGGAGGCCAACATCAGGGTTCTCCTTAGGTACATTGACCATGGAATGGTCAGGGAGGATATCGGTAGTAAAAATGTAGAGGATTTGGGGATGGGAAGTTACACACTGCCGAGTTAGTAGTTCCAGCGGTGCAGGAGGTTGTTCAAGGTATGATTCAGCTATTTAGTACTCTTCAGTGTGCTTTGTTTTATTAAGGAGCTTCACACTCCATTGTTTCACTCAATCTATCCCATTCCGTGGGACTAGACATGTAGAGACCTTCCATGCCCCTAGTGTTGAGTACTATTGTAGGAGGTCAAACCAATTTGTTTGATGTGTTTCAGGGATATAGACTGATGATGGGACCACATCAGTCTCATGGGAATTTTTTGTTGCTACAGATGTAGTCATATAATGTCATACTAGGAATCAAAAGGTTGTTTTTTGTGAATTACATTATCGACTACTTCCAGAGAAGTTTCATGTTCTCAGATATAGCTGGATAACGCATAAAATTCATTGGCGAGCAGAGTTTTCAGGTGGACGACCGATGTGTAGAGCCTCTTTATTATTTATTAGACGAGATTTTAGTGGGTTCAGTATAAACAGAGATGGTGGAAGTTACACAGGTTTTTTTTGAGTTCCTAGATGTCTTCCTAGAGGAGGAAGCGACATTACCCCCACAATGTGACAATGTATTCAGAATATACTAGTATCCCAACACCCGTCCGATTTCAATGGATCCTGATCAGATGGAGCCCTCTATGTTACATGAGATATGGATTTACGTTGATGACCTGATGAAGAAGGGTTTTATTTGGTCGAGTGTGTTGATTTGGGGGTGCTCTAGTCATTTACATGAATAAGTCAAACACTGGATTAAGGCAGTGTGTAGAATACTAAAGATAAAATCAGGACATGACCAAGAACTGTTACCCCCTTCTGAGGATCGATGATCTTTTTTACCAGTTAAAGGGAGTCGGTTGGTTCTCTAAGATTGACCTACGGTCTGAATGTCACAAGTTGAGGGTGAACAAGGGTGAAATCCTGAAGATTTATTTTAGATGCAGGTATGGAAACTTTGATTTAGTGGTCATTCTCTTCGTTGTTATGAATGCACCAGCCATCTTCATGGGGATGATGAAATCTTTTTTCCATGAGTATCTGGACTGGTTCATCGTCATGTTCATCGATGACATCCTAATATACTCAAGACTAGAGGGGGAGAACACCGAGCATCTAAGGATAGTCTTGGAGGTCTTCTGACACCACCATCTCTACATGAAGTTATCTAATTTCAGGTTTTAGACACAAGATGTGCACTTCCTTGGACATGTGGTGTCTCATCAAGGGATAGAAGTTGACTTGCCAAAGGTTGAAGCAGTTGTTTCTTGGGAAGCACCCAATAATATGGAAGTGGTTCATAGTTTTTTGGTCCTAGCAGGCTATTACCAGAGATTCATGCCCGAATTCTCTCGAGTTATAGCTCCATTGATAGCTTTGACCAGAAATGACCAGGCCTTCATGTGGAGTGAGTACTGTCAGGTAACATTTAGCTACCTAAAGGGGAAGCTGGTCAGTTCCCTAGTGCTTAGGTTCCCATAGGATAGGTTAATGTTTGAGGTGTTCTGCGATGCGCCTAGATTAGGTCTGGGGTGTGTGAAGATGAAACAGTGATAAGTGATCTCTTAAAGGCCTAGGAAGTTGAGTCTTCATGAACGTAACTATGCCACCCTTGCTCTGGAACATGCAGTAGTCGTATTCACCCTGAATTTTTGGCATAATTACTTCATCGGGGAGTAGTTTATGGTTTTCAAAGATCACAATATCTTTAGGTATATCTTTTTTCAACGATACCTGAACTTGAAATAGTAGAGGTGGATGAATTTTCTCTAGGAATATATCTTCGAGATATCTTAAAACATGGGGAAAAGGGAATGTGGTGGCCAATTCCTTGAGCAGGAAGTCACATAAGGAGGATGTTCAGGAATCCACATATACTTGAAAAAAAATGGAGGAGTTGTCCACTTGGCCTCTGGATGCGAGAGTGGATGGTGGAAGATGATTTCTATTTGGGTGATAGTGCAGTCCCCCTTAGTACATCGGTGGATGAGTCTCAATGGGGTGAATCAGAGACTGATGTGATGGGTGATTGCGCTGGCCAGGGTGATTCTCCAGATGGATGGTTTGAAGATAGTTGGAATCAAATGTTGTTCTGTGGGTAACTATTTTTTCATGTGGCAATGCATGAGGGAGTTCTCTATGAGTTCCATAGTGCATCGAGGAGTTTCTAAGATGTACCAAGGCTTCAGGGAAAATATTTGGTGGCCCAGATTGAAGCAGGTAGTGGTGGAGTTTGTGGATAGGTTCCTAGTGTGTTAGTATGTGACGACCGAGCACCACGTTTCTAGAGGTCTGTTGTAGCCCTTATAGGTTCTTGAGTGGAAGTGGGATGAAATCTCGATGGATTTCATCATAGTATTACCCACGAATTAGGGAGGAAGTGATTCTATTTGGGTAGTAGTGGACTGGTTGACAAAGTTGGCTCACTTCCTGGTAATCAAAGAGTTGGGCGAAATGGATACCGTGGCAAAAAGGTATGTGGATGAGGTGGTGTGGCTACATGGGGTTACAAAATCCATTGTCTCAGATCAGGATACATGTTTTATGTTGTGGGTCTGGAGGGAATTACAATATGTTTTTGGCACCCAACTACTCCTCAACACTTCTTTCTACCCCCATACAAATGGGCATACAGAGAGAACTAACGAAACGTTGGAGCATATGCTGTGAGTGTGTGTTCTGGACTTTAAAGGATCATGGGTACACCAATTTAATTTGTTAGATTTCTATTACAATAATAGATATCACTCTACCATTGGCATGGAACTGTTCAAGGCTTTGTACGGAAGGTCGTTTCATTCACCAGTATGATGAACATAGGTTATGAAACCAGCCCTTCTTAGATCATAGGGTGTGGATAACACAATAAAGATGGTTCAGTTTGTGGGTGAGAGGATGAAGGTATCTTAGTACTAGTATAAGTCGTATTCCGATCAAAAGAGGAGGCGCTTGTAGTTTGAGGTTGGGGGACATGTTTTCTTAAAGGTTTCCCCTTGATGTGGGAAGCATAGGTTTGGTAATGGATGAAATATTTTTCCTAGGTGCATCAGACATTTTGAGGTGTTGGGATGAGGTGGTGTGGTGGCATATCAACTAGCATTGCCTCTATAATTGGAGAGGATCCATGAAATTTTTCAAGTCTCACAACTTTTCCGGTATCTACACAATAACTCCCACATCCTTGAGTGGGGAGATTTGGATATCAAGGTCAATGCGAAGTTCATGGAGAGGTCAGTAAGAATCGAGGATTGGTAAGAGAAGTCGATGAATAAATGGACCATTCCCATGGTTTTTGTGTTATGTAGGCATGATTTCCTCAAGGAGAGTACTTGGGAACATGAAACATAGATGTATTCCCAGTATCCAGAGCTATTCTAAGTTGTGTTTTCATGATTTACTTTTTTGATTTGTTTTATGATGTAATACTTGACCTTTCTCATTATCAGATGAGTTGTTCCCCTATTCTCTAAATGTTTGTGAGAAGTCATGACTGTGGGTAGGAGAGGACTTAATCCCTAATCATGATTCATTGATGTTGATGTGATTAAACTCGTGTCGGTGAGTCAATTCCACCCAAATAAGATACTATATTGACATGGAGGAAGGATCTCCCTAATCCACGTGTCTAGAAGGTGTGACTTTGGTAGTTTTCTAGTTTTTTTGGCCGTAGGGGCCTTAGTGTTTTCATAGTTTTTCAGCAGATATATTTCAAGAGGTTTCCTTGGATGTTGAGGTTTTCACTCTAGATTTAAAATTTACAAAAGTTGGTTTTCTACTAAGAGGTATGTTAAGGGTGTGGTTGTTCATAATTCCCTTCTCCAAGTTTAGATTTGAATTCTTAAGGAGGATAATAATTTGAGAGGTATCTGATGTAATGAACCAGATTTCCCCAGAATAGTCCTTTGTGAAAAATAATTTTACGGTGTTCTGGGAGGCAATGGTAGATCATTCAATGAGTTTTAAAAAATATATATTTAAACTCTTGGCGTTGTCATCAGTGAGTCAGGGGAATAGTAACCGGTGAGTCGAGGGTGTCGACATCGGTGAGTAGAGGGCATCGACATCGGTGAGTTAGTGGTGTCAGCATCAGTGAGTTGAGGGTGTCGTCATCAGTAGGGAAGGGCGTTGGTACATCAAGGAATCGGTAGGTCTAGGTGTCCATAGGTTGTTGCATTGCTAGCTCAGCTTCGGTGGCTTAGGGTCAGTAGGTCGCGTCGGTAGCTCACCTATTAGTGGCTCAACATCAGTGACTCACCCATCAGTGACTCATTTCATGTTTTCCTAGTCTTTCCATGTTTTCCAATTTCATACCTCTTACGTCTTATTTGATGTAAACCAAGTTTAAAGCCTTTTTTGAGCATTTTAAGGGTGTTTCAAAGGACATTAAGTATATAATTAATATCCCAACATTACAAGGGATTTTAGATACTCAGACCATGTAATATTGACCACGATCCCATGTTAATGACTTTTAAAACCATTATTCCTTTAAAATTGGATCTGGATCTTCAAATACATGATCTTCTCTTCCTAGTATGTTTCATGTTTCCTCTTAGTGTGAGTGAATCCTTCCTCCCTATATGAGTCATGTGCCATGCTAGAACCCCTCCCACTCAGTTTTCTTGGAGTTTCTTGCCACTCGTGGGATCCCCTGTTTATGGGGTATAGGGAGTTTTGGTCACCTGTTTTGTCAGGTAGGGATTTATTCTATTTCTCTTTAATTGTGAATCATACATGTTGGGTGTAAAAATGATTCTTTTTGAAGAACGTTTGAATCGATTTCTTAAAAAGAAATAAATTAAGGAACGAGGATACAATCAAAAGATAATGAGGTCAATGAAATGTTGTGTTGGGGGTGGTTTGACATGGATCCCCTATTTTATTTGTTATCTTTATTAAGGTTGTGGTCTGTTTTGGTTATAAAACCTTATGAAAATCTTGGTTTTTGGTTGTATTTATCTATGCATGGGTGAAGCTTTATAACTATTGTCGTTTCCTTTTAAATGATTTGTGTAAATCCAAATCTAGCTAATCTTGTATACTCGGTTAAATGAAATTAATTCCCAAAGATGAAAACCCTTGCATGATCACCCCTATTTATCAAGTGGATTAAATAACAATGTTTACCAAATAGGAATAAATCCTATTTATAGGTGTGGCTAAGTGCAGTGTTCTGTTCGATTTTGTGACTTTATGTGAGTTGTGTGGTGCTGTTGTTGGGAGTACAATTGTGGGTACAAGGGAGCACATAAGAGTTGGTTTTGTGATAAGGTTGTGGTATGTTTTTAAAACGAGTTTGTGAGTTAATGGTAATTTCTATGGGTTTAGTTTGTGGGGAGGTATGTGTGGTGTGTTGGGGTATCAGGTTGAGAGACTGATTGATTGTGGAATGGATGGACTTGTAGGCAGTGGGACTGCCTTTTTTTCTGATGTGGTCATGGAACGACATTTGGCAGTGGGACTGTGGGGTGGTCATGAACTTGTATGCAATGGGAATGCATTTGGTAATTGTTGGGAACTGGGACTATGGGAATGGGTTGGGAGATAAGGATTGTGTGAAATAACTTTGAATAACGAAAATTGGCAGTGGTTGAATGAGTGAATGCAGTGGGACTATGAATCTAGTTTTTGTTGTTGTTTACATATGGTTATGGTTGGTAGTTGCTAAGGACTGCATGAATAAATAAAAGCGAGTCCATTAATTAGTAAGTGGAAAGTGGTTAAATGAAAAAGGGGTTGACTTATGCTTTGGAAGTGGATGTTCTGTGGTTGTGTATATAGGGGTAGAAGCAAATGTGGTTCTGTAGGAGTTGGTTATTTTTTGTGGGGACCCTTAGGTTGGGATGAGTGTTTTCTTACCAATACATTTATAAATCGAAGTTCCTGGTGATTTCTATACACACCAAACCCTTATTGAGAACTATGTGGTGAAGACATCCATTTTGTGGGGGAGGGTGTCTTTCCAAACATCCCAGTGGGAGGATGGATGGCTGGTTACTGACTTTCTTCCTTGAACCCTCTTCCAGGTTCTTACCTATCGAGCATATCCGGGTAGGATTTAATGGATTGAGGATTACCATAGTCCCAGATCATTCAGGTAGGTTTGTTGTGGAAGAGGGGCTTAGGTGTATACGGGCCATGAATATTTCTCCCCAAGTGTATTCAAGATGAGGCCCATGTGTCTTTGGGCGAGAGGTGTGGTTGTTGTAGCCCAAGTTCCTATGGGTATAATTGTGTGTGATTTGGTGCCCTAGTATGTGAGGGTGGGTTGTGGAAGTGGGACTATGTATGGTAAGAGTGGAAGCATCAAGACGTTAACCATTATTAGTGAGAAGTTAATTAGTGGGAATGTGGTGCGGGGTACCCAAATGTTGATGTGCTTATACTACTACTATACATGACTTGCGTTATTTGGTAAGTGTGCCTTAGTGTGGATGGGATGGTTGGAAATAATATATAGGTTCTTTTTGGTTTTACTATTTTCTCACTATGACATTAGTATGTTCCCCCACTTGTGCACGATTAGCTTTAGTTTCCTAGCTGATTATGCGCGTATGCCCCCCCTATGTATATAAAAATGTTTTTTTAGGTTTCCAGAATGACTTTGAGGACCGTGCTAGACTTTATTAGATCAGGTGTCAGGATTATTTTTCATTGTTACTTGGTCTCTTTTCTTTTGGTACTTTACTTTGGAGTTTTTGTACCTTGCATCAACTTTAATTTTAGACATGCATGTCAGAATGGATTTCAGCTTACTTTTACCTTTAGTATTTGGTGTTTCTTGGGATTTACCATCTTATATAATGATCTTGTTATATGAAAAAGGGAAATGCCTTCCACATTATGTGAGATTATATACCCTTGGTTTTAGTAACCATTCCATGGCTTATTAATGACAGGACTTGTGGTTCATTATCTCTCCTTCATCTTAAGGAAGGAAGGGCATGGAACATTATTGTCCCTTCCCTCATCTTGAAAAAGGAGGGTCATGACAACATCATATTTGGAGAGAGAAAGGTGAATTTAGTATAGTATTTTTCAGGTTTTATGTGGTCAGATATTGAAATTTCAATGATCAATAACGCATATATTTTCTTGAACTAAAAGGTAGTCCAAGAGGGGGATACATATTTTTTTCTCAAGAAAAATATGTGAGAGAATTGCTGGATATCATTTTTCTATAAGTATGGTTATATAATTTCAATGTTTTTCAAATGTAGAATACTTGATAGTTGGGAAACAGATCATGAGGTATATTCAAGGAATACATTATTATAGTTTGGTATGTCGTCCCAAAAATTATAATGATTTTTATGTGTAATCTAATATAGATTACAATATATACATTATGGATAGAAAATCAATTAATGGAGGATCCTTTTTAATTAGAAAGAAGTTCATTGGATGGATCAACAAGAAGAATGAGATCATTTCTCTTAGTACAGTATAAGTAGATTACCTTTTTGTAAAAAAAACTATATACACAATTGATATACATGAAACATAACTTGAGGATCATTAATAATATGTAATATTTCGCATACTATTCTATTAAGACAACTGAAGTGATATAGATCTTGGAAAAACCAGTAAATCATTCATGAAAAAAGTATATTTAGGTATGGTACCATTTCATGAAATGGAAGGTACATCTTGGCATTATCAAGATATAATATGAGAGTACCAATCAACTTGTGGAAAACATATTCATAAAACCTTTAACTACACTAAAATTTTAGAATAATCGGTTGAAAATTACATTTAAAACAACTACCATAGCTTGTAAAGGTTTGGAAAGTACCCTCTCCCCAATTAATATAATTCTTTACTTGGACAACATTATAGAAAATTACATTTTTACTTGATTCCTACATTGATCTTTGACTCACAATGACTTAGATAATTTTTTTAAATAGCTCTCCATTTAGTTTTGGAATTTTTGATTTTTTAGAATGCTCAAAAATGTTCATATCTAGATAAATAGAATCCCATTGAATTATTATTATAAAATGGTGAGAATTACTATAGGGGTTAATGGTTTTGGGGTGTAATATAAGTGGTCATGCCAATGTATAATAATATTTTACATTGATTTCCTCGAATAGAATACCTATAACTGGATCAAAACAACCCTATAATGTTTATAGAGATGCTATTTTCAATAAAAATTATAATTAATTTATATTACGAATTACTATGACTTGGAATTCATTCATAATTGAATATTTTTTTCAACTTCTTATTGTACCTTCATTATAGTGAATTATTTAAAGAAAAATTCATCTTTTGGTGTCCACATGTGCTCCAAAAGCCTAAAAACTCCATCTCTATAAATTAGGGTACAAGCGTAGATGATCTTAATGAATTGTATCATTTGTTTCCATCATATTGTTGATCTACATAGTCACAGAAGATTTTTCCAAGTTAACATGGTCTAGCGAGGGAGGGCTAGAAAATTATCTCTTTAATAACCTGAACATTTATAAATATAATTTACATTGTGAATGAATTAAATACCCTATTATGAAATGAAGTTATAGAAGACACATGCACTTCATTGATTACATCTAGTTATATTTAATATACCATTAAAAATCAGGACTATTAATAATATTTATATTCAACATTGATCTTGTGATTAGTATATAGTAAGGGTTATGATGAATCCAATTTATGTATAAATAATAAATGAGGCTTCAGCCCCAACATTAAAAAAATCCAATTGATGTAGAAAAAAGTAGTGATAGCCCCGACCACTATGATTGTACACTATTAAGCACATTTATCAATGATTATAAGGGAGATAGAATCACTATGATTTTAAATTGAATAATACCAAGTAGATATTCAAAAAAAATCTTGAATGAAACTAATTACGGGAGATGTTCAAGATCATCGAGATCACGACCCAAACCATGTTTACTGAAGCACCTCATGAGAATCTCAGTATCGCGCACCTTACTCTTAGGAAATTCACTAGTGTAATAAGGGGTTATGTATCTTGAACATAATAATATGAATATGTATATTTTATTTTCAATAAAATAATAAATATATTTATTCCTTTCTGTTTTTACGTTTTAATTGAATAAATAAATTATTTTGATAAAAATTAAATTTTGATAGGATAAAAAAATTGTATTTTTGGTAATATATAGTTTCAATAAAGACAATATTTTTTATAAGTTAAAATTTAATTTCTGATAAATTACTTTTACATAAAGTATTACTAATAATATTGTATATTAAATATAAATGATAATATAATTTTACCAAGTGAAAATGTAATTTTTTCAAGGGTTGGAAAATTGTTATTGTAAAAAATAGCAATATTTTTCAATAAATGGGTATTTTTAATTTAACTATTTTCATTCTCATATTTAGAGAATTAGTTTTATAAAATAAATATTATTTTTGGAATCATCACAACTGAATTATCCAATGGTTAATTTTTTATAATTTACTGTGAAAGTTGATTTTTTGGGTAAAAATTAAATATAGTATGACAATACTATATGTCTTCTGAAATAATAACGACCCAAAAGTGTTGTAATGTAGGAAATAAATGATATGAATTTTAAATATATATTTAACCTTTAAAATAATGTGTCTTGAGGTTATTTGATTAATCTTATGAACCCTTTATGAATCAATCAAGACCAATATTATATTTTAAGGTTTTAAAATCAATTCTTTGTAAACATGACTCACATATACATCCCCAAGGGTATTATTTTAATGGTTTAGGTTCATAGACTTATGAAATTATTAAAACCAATTCAATTTCGTAGAAACCATGGTGAAAAATCATGGGAAGGTTTTTGGTTTTGATTAATTTATTATATAGAGTCAAAAAACATTTGTTAGGAAATAATAAAGAACCCCCTCTCTGTTCATATATAAATCCACCCAAACACCCATTTAACTTCACTAAGAATCCTTATAATATGATTAAACTCTTAAATTTAATCTCAAAATCCCTCCCAAGGTATCCCCAATCTCCCAAGAAGCTCCTCTCAAGCTTTTAAGAACACCTTATCATTGTAAGAGATCCTCTCATTTTCATCTTTATTGAAGAAACTTACTTATGTAATGAATTTTTTCCTCTAATATCCATTGATGGGATATTATTTTCCACATACCACATCCCTTATAATTTCTATGTGATTATAGACACCTTTCTGTAACTTCATGGATTTTTAATGGGTTAAATTTTCTAGGAAAATTTGAACTTTTGAGTTTAGTGGAAAGGATAGGTTAAAATCTATGCTTAAAAAACTAATTAGGAAGGTTTAATAGATCATGGACCATTTTTTAAAGTGGGGTTAGTATTTTTTGGGTGTCATAGGGGTTAAAGAAAACACTACAGGAATGATGGATGACCTGGGCTATTGAAAACAACTATAGCCATAAGTACAAGTTGTGTAACATGTAAACGACATGTAATCAATTTTCATGATGTGAATCATGGTGTGAAGGCTCGAGGGGTCTACCCGAGGAGTATAGGATGTGTAACTAGTTTAAACATCATGAACCTAATACATGATATGTAAAATTCATAAGTCATGTAATATATGAGATTTTTTTTCTAAAGAGCCATTGGGGGCTCGACACCGATTCTTTAATTTTTCCTTTACACAAAAACTCTTGCCCGTGAAAGGGTTTCGCCCAAGCCTATCCTAGTATTTGATCATTATTCTTCAAGTAAGCTCTGATCCGAGATCTGTGTGTCTCATTATAAGTTTTGCGGTAAGGCCTTCAAGCCTCTTGCTTCTCTTTTTCTCATATCTCACCATATGAGATTATAAATCTATGAGAGCACTTTTTCCCATTTTTCTACGCGTTCATATAAAACATTGACTTCTTTCATTTTAGATCGAGTTAAAGGCTGATATAATATGAGTGAGAACCTACATGTATAAGGTATGTGGCTCCAAGATTTCTCTTTCATTTTACGGTTGTTTTGGTGTGCGTGCCTAATTGCGCACATTGGGTTGACCGAGTGATACCACTAATTAATTAATGCTAGTATTTATGTTAATTAAATTATGTTTTGGGAATATAATGAGAATATCATAGTATAATTATATATATCAATCCATGTAAGTAAAGTTTTACCAACTAGGCTAGATAGGCTGATTGTGTCTTTTAAATTAATTAAATTTCCTATATTGATCTCACTAGTTCCATGGGAATGTGATGGGCTTGGGATATGGATTTTATGTCATTTTGATAACCTTGATTGAGGTGGAATGGTCATCAGGATGCGAGTGTGGCCCAAGATATATGGGGTGATGATGATAACTAGGGTAAGGCAACAAGGAATTCATTTTGAGTTGTTGAGGTATTCAGGAAGAGGGCATGACATGTGGTTCTTGTGATGCTGTTGAACATCAGTATTTAGTGACATGGTCATAGGGGAAAAAGGGACTGAAATAAGTGGATTAGGATATGTTTTCTTATTTATGATCATCTTTGTTGGTCGATACAATGTTGGAGTTGTATACACACATATAAGACTTAGTTGAGATGGTGTTGACCACTCATTGTAGGTGGAGGCCTCTAAAGATGTTGTGTATTAGGGGACAGTGTTGACCATTAGTGATGTTCAAGGTGATAACCATAGAAATCCACGTAGATAGTGATTGACCATCTGGTGATAGTGTTGAGATCATCATTTTGGGGCTGAGGCTCACCATTATACTTGAGTCCAGTGGGACAAGATTATGGGAGGAAAAATATCTCTATGCCTCATGACACCATGTTTTTGATAAGGTAGTGATTATTTATATTAGAGGACATATATCATCATTCCTCAGGATTCCAGGTTTTTGAGTCAATGGTGGTTTTTTGAGATAAGTTCCAAGGGACCAGGGACTTGATGGGCATGCCATTTAGACATTGGTTACTTGATTGGTGGTACGTGAGGTTCAGATGGCATGAGGTTTTTGGTGATGTGGTTATGGGTGGAACCTAATGGTTCACTGTATATGACATTCATCAAGGGACACCTGGGTGCTAAGACATGGATCTTCGCCACTACCAATATATATATATCCAGACATGTACTTTATGTTATATATATATTTCTGAAAAAATATTCAGAGATATACTGATGTTGGTTGAAGCAGGTGAATACTTCATTGTGTTCATTGAAAAGAACACTAAAAAGGGGAATTATAGGTGTTTTTTTCAAATACTAGAAGTGGTTTAAACCACTGCCTAATAATATAGTAGTGGTTACAAAAACAACTGTGTATTTCATGGTCACAAGTCATTTAGCATCAATTTCTTTAATTTCATGGTGGTTTTGTTATGTGTCATTTTTGGAGAATTTAGAAGTTGTTTCCTATTTATTTATTGGAGGTTATTTATAAAAAAGTTACATGAGGAATATAAGTAAAATGACACTAACCATCATTGAACTTATGAGAGGTGGTTTTTTCAGAAGTGTTTACTAAAAAACTACCGCTAAATCAGAAATGATTTTTAATATTATTTAATAAAAAAAGTAAATATATAAAAAACTAACATCAAATAAACTAAAACATCAATATTTGAGAAACCTATCACACATACATCATACATCCACAAAAATATATACAAACATCCATAGTTATTACAACCTCAATCTCAGTCAACCAATACATTTGTCAACCACTACCTCAGTCATCAATATAAAGATATAAAATTTGTTAAACAAAAAACCAAGTCTAATATACATCCATGTCATGTCTTCCACTATATCTTTCTACATCTACATCATCTTGTCAACTGAAATTGACCACATCTTCTCATCAACTATAACAAAAAAAACATAAAAGTAAACATAATAAATTAGAATTACAGTTGAATAAATGATAAAATTTTAACATACCATGAAAACTAAGAACCATTATGAATAACTTCTGAAGAAATTCCTGGATCAATATGGTAAAACTTATACCTACTCTTGTCAAATTCTACCTACATTGAAAACTAGAACAGTTATGAAAATGAAAAACAGAAAAGACACAGAATATATTTATAATGTTGCACATATTTTTTTATTTTGAAAATAAAACAAAAAAAATCTTAACATAAAAAATTATTATATATTTTAATACACTTTGAAAACACAAATATACATATTAAAGATATGATTAAACACTTGAAACAAAAAAAGGAGATGTAAATATTTTAATTAATTTTTAAATCCATGTGCGGTGTGCATGAAATTTACCAAATATTTTTTTTAAAGAAATAGATTTCGAAATAAGTCCTATATTTATAAAACAACTTAGTCGTGTTTTGAAAATGATCTCACATCAATATGAGGTCATTTTCTATGGTTTATTCCAATCCATGCATATTTTAGTGTTTTAAATGTCTAAAAATGAATTTATGGCCATCCCAAGAAAATCATAATTCATAATGGCATGTGTTTGGTTCCAACATTTCAAAATTAAATCTATGGGAATTTTCCCCTAACTTCTAGTATATTCAATATCATTTTCTGGGTTTTGACCCCTCGATACTTGTTTTTAAAGGATTTTGTACCTTTAAAAAGTGTTTACCACATAATTCCAACCACAAGACATATCATATTGATGTGTTGTCTATTCATACACATAATAGAAAACTCATCGGTGGTTTTCTAATGAATTCATATCAATTGGAAGTCATTTTCTATGGGTTTTACCATTCCACATACGTTTTAGTGGTTTAAAACACTAAAAAATGTTTATATTCATCCCTGGAAAACCGTTATTAAGAATGATGTGTCATTAGTTCCTACATTTAAAAATTCAATTTAATGTTTTTTCATGATTTCAGGGAAGTCCCACATTATTTTTCTATTTTTGATTCCCCCTGACACTTTTTGAAAGGATTTTGTACCTTTAAGAATTATTTACCGAGTATTTTTGACCACACCACACATTCGATAGATTTTGTTTCTAGGCTTACACATAAAAAAACTATGTGTTTATTTTCTAATGATTTCAAATCAATATGGTGTCATTTTCTATGGGTTTTACCATTCCACATACGTTTTAGTGGTTTAAAACACTAAAAAATGTTTATATTCATCCCTGGAAAACCGTTATTAAGAATGATGTGTCATTAGTTCCTACATTTAAAAATTAAATTTAATGTTTTTTCATGATTTTAGGGAAGTCCCACATTATTTTTCTATTTTTGACTCCCCCTGACACTTTTTGAAAGGATTTTGTACCTTTAAGAATTATTTACCGAGTATTTTCGACCACACCACACATTCGATAGATTTTGTTTCTAGGCTTACACATAAAAAAACTATATGTTTATTTTCTAATGATTTCAAATCAATATGGTGTCATTTTATATGGTTTTGACCATTCCATGCCTGTTTTAGTGTTTTAATACATGAAAAACACATTTAGGGAAATATTAGGAAAATTATAATTCAGAATGACATGATATACGTTCCTAGTTTGTAAAATTCAATCTATGATCGTTTTCTTCTAATTTCATGGCAATATAACATTATTTTCCTAGTTTTAACCCTACAACACTTGTTTTTAAAAGCTTTTGTACATTTAAGAAGTGTTTAAAGAGTAATTTTGACCACACCGCATGTCAGATTAAAATGTTGTCTATGAGTACATGTTAGAAACAATTAATAAGTGGTATTACAATGATTTTATCTAAATATTATGTCATTTTATAGGGTTTTATCTATTTTATTCTTGTTTTAGTGTTTTAAAACATTAAAACTATATTTACAGTCATCCTGGGAAAACTGTAATTCAAAATAAAGTGTCATCTGTTCTTACATTTCATAATTAAATCTACATTTTTCCCCTAATTTCATAAAAATATAATTTTTTCCCTAGTTTTGACCCTCCGATGCTTTTTTTAAAGGCTTTTGTACCATTAAGATTTGTTTACTAAGTAATTACAATCACACTACATGTTGGATTAACATTTTTTCTACACGTATATGTCAAAACCGACTCATCGATGGTTGTACAATGATTACACATCAATATGAGATCGTTTTCTATGGTTTTGACCCTTCCAAAAATGTTTTATTATTTTAAAACAATAAAAACATGTTTATAAACATCCTAGGAAAAACATAATTTGTCATAAATTTCCATCAGTTCCTAAAGTTCGTAGTTCAATCTACGTTCATTTTCCCCTACTTTTAGGAAAATATGACATTGATTTCATGGTTTTAACTCCCCCCGATACCTTTTTTAATGGATTGTGTACCTTTAATAAGTGTTTACTAAGTAATTTTGTCCACACTGCATGTTGGATTAACATGTTTTCTATACATACACATCAAAAATAACTCATTGGTGGTTTTTCAATTTGATCATGTTAATCTGAGATTGTTTTCTATGGTATTCACCATTCCATGCATGTTTTAGTATTCTAAAACATGAAAAATGTGTTTACTACCATCCTGGTCAAATCATAATTTAGAATGATGTATTGTCTTTTCCAACATTTTAAAATTCAATTTACAGTCATTGTCCCTGGAATTTAGGTAAATCCGTTGTCTTTTCATGGTTTTGACCACCCAAAACATGTTTTAAAGGACTTTTATACCTTTAAGAAGTGGTTACTAATTCATTCAAACAACACCAAATGATACATTTCTTTATTGTCTCTGTATACACATTAAAAATTATGCATTTGTAGTTTTCCCATGATTATACATTAAGATGGGTTTTTTATTTTTTCTAAAATTCCATGCATGTTTTAGTGTTTTAAGACACTAAAACCCTATTTACGACCATATTAGGGAAAAAGTAATTGGAAATGAAATTTGGTTGGTTCATATAGCTCACAATTCAATCTATGGTCATTCTCTCATGATTTTAGGGCAATCCGATATAATTTTCCTAGTTTTCACTGTCAAGAATTATTTTCTATATAAAATTTTCATTTTAGTTTTATTTAGGAAAATTGTATGTGTTCTTCGGAAATATGCGAATGTTTTATGGAATCTATAATTTACCTTATAATTATTGAATTTATAATGGGTAAGGTATATTAAATGTATAAAAAATGGAAAATGAAAAGATTTATAAACAAATAGAACAATGAATATATGTACAAAACACTTTTTAATGATAAATTGTGATACATTTTCATTACCAATTTATACATTCAATTATATTTGCCTTCATTATTATCATTTTTTTCAACCTCCTTTACAACGATTCCTTCATTTTTACCCTTTCTTGCTAGTTCAACTGTTTTGTTATTATCTATAAAAAACTATTCAATGTTTTATCATTTATGAGGTTCACTATCACAAAGAACAAATTGATCTTCATCTCCTATATCATATAAGTATCTAAACTTTATGTTTACAAAACAAATAAAACCATCATGTATTTTATTATCTATATAATAAAACATGTATGATTGTGAATAAAAGATAAATAGATCATGCTCCACTCACTCACCAGTATCCATCAAATTAATGAAGATGGTAGAAGTAAAATGTAACGATTCTTTCATTAGACCCCTACGAATGTTGACCCACTTTCATTTTAATAATAAAACTAAAAACTGGCCATCATAGATTAGTTAAATTATATTATTCATATTCCCATAGTATACCACGTCTACAAATGTAAAGACACCACTTTTTAGAGTTTTCAAGCCTTTTTCATGATAAATTGGACAAAACCTAATTCCATGAATATCGTAGGAATCAAATCACTTAGCTCGCCTTAGAGGACCTCCAACCAAAATACCTCAAATAATTCGATATTTCAACTCGATTTTAATATTCATTACCATAAAAAAGATATAATGTGTTACTTTTATGATATAAAAAATAATTACAGATCAATAATATGAATATGATTACATACTTACATAATAGAAAAACCATTCGAAAAGATCCTTATAAAAAGTTTTTGTTAATTCCAGTTCATTTGAGCTCAACCCCTTAGTCACCTCTTTATTTTTATCCTCAATTATTCAATAAATATATTTTTATATCACCATTGAGTAGCACAGATCCATGTTCTTATAGAAACTCCAATTTAATCATTGTAAAATTTGATAACTTTCTAATTTTTTATCTAATAGTTGGAAATTCCGATGATGAATTTTTAGATATAATTTTGTGGAGATATCATCAACACATAAAACATGATTGAATTTAATCTCAAACCCATGCAAATACCTAGAACAGATGGTCAATAAATCTTCAGGTATGTAACTTTCAGCAAAAGAGCCTTATGGTTAAGATGTATTCCTCACATATGATTTCAAATGATCTAAGTTCCTAATAAAAAAAAGTTAAAAAAGAATTCTAAAAAAATTGCACAATGATTTAATAAAATCGAATCCACCAATGAAAATAAAAACAATATTACTGAACCTCCCAATTGGATGCATCCATCGATAGTGTACTAGTCCATCACCTTTAGCTTCTTCAACCAAATGAATAATCAAATGAATCGTGAATGTAAATAATGAAAGGGGAAATAACATCCCCAAATGAAATAGTATCAAAAATATTATTTCATAAAGTATATCAACCTTAGTTGAATTTAGAGTTTTTCCACAAATCTCTCTGAAATGGGTACAAAACATAACTAGAAGTACTATTATTTGTTCATGTAAATTTTTATGCAAATATAATAAAAAAACTACACCATAAAAATATGTGAGTCATGACTTTTCAATCAATGTAAATTTGAGGTATTAATTCGACACATCATGATATGTTACTTGAATATCCCTCTAGAACTTTTTCATTATTCAATGTTTAGATAAATATTTCTTCCTCATGTTTTTCATTTAAAAAACAGTTGAAGGATACATTCCATTATCATTTTTACACAAACCATGATTTATATTCATTAACTCTAAATCCTTACAAGCATTAATGTGATCCTTTGATTTACCCTTATCATTAAGCACTGTACAAATTACATTATCACAAACATTCTTCTCAATATTAATTACATTAAGATTATGACATATCATATAAAACTCTCAATAAAAGTGTTTGAAAAATATACTATTTTTCTTCCATTTTTGTGTTTTATCTTCTAGAGATACTGTAACTCATACTATTTTCCCCTTCTTTAAATAAGTGAACTTTTCCAAATCCTTCAGTGACATCCATTAATTTTCCCAAGATTTCTTAACTAGATAACACCTTCGGTAACTTTCTCATTTCAATATCTCTATTTAATCATGTTCTGTTAAACTTAAATTTATGAGAAGAATCAAAAAATTGTTGATGACATATACACCACCTTTTTTCTCTATGAGGAGATCAATGAGGTTCAAAATCAAAATAAAAAACTGGACAAGACAAACCAGTATGAGTCTTTTATCCAGAATAACTTCCTAATATATGAAATTCACTAATTTTCCTCGTTAAAGAATTATGCCTTTTGAATAGTTTTTTCATTGAATCATCATATATTTCCACACTATCATCCCATAATTCTTGAAATTCATTGATTATAGGTTGAAGGTATACAACAATATCATTTCTATGTATTTTATTTCCAAGAATAATCATCAAAATAATGAAAGAAGCCTTATTAATACATATCTATGGAGGTAGATTATAGGGGTTCAAAATAACTGTTCAAATACTATAATTAGTAATTAAAGTACTAAAAGGGTTAAAACCATCAAAAGGTAATCCCAAACATATATTCATAGGATCTGAAAAAAATATAGATATAGTGAATCAAAGATATTCCATGATGTAGAATATTTTGGATGTCTCATCAATCCATCATTACTATCCTGAGCATGCCACTTAATGTCGTATAAAGTCTTAGATAACATGAATAACCTTTTCAAGCTTGGTTTCAGATAAAGTAATTCAATATCATTGTAGGGTTTTTCTTATTCTGTTTCTTCCTTGGGTTGCATTGATTTGTACTTTTATTTTTTTTCATTGACTTCCACCTTCTTATATTATATATTATTCATTCTTCTTTATCAGAATCTTCTCCCCCAGTAAATCATGAAATCATTTGGGCATGCATGTATCTTCTTATAATCAATTCCTTGTTTGTTGATGAAATTATTCATCTCACAGAATGATGTAGGGATATTAGCCTCACTAAATTCATCATGTGTCAAATCTAAAATCATGGAAATTTATTTTTCAGTAAGACCATAATGAAACTTCATATTATACAACTTATAAAGAAAAAGACAACTTCTAATAATTGGAACACCCTTAATATAGTTTATGTTATCCATCTTTAAATAATTCATAAAACTATTTATTTTTGGTTACTGAAGTTCTGAGAAAGATTAACCTTCTCAGGATCAAATGAAGTTTCTTTTGACCTATTAAAATCTTTTACATTGTATTTTACAAAACTAAATGCATCATTTAACAAATTTTGAACTGAATTCTACTCTTTTGGGTAACTTTGGATGTCATTGATAGTATTTTCATTGTTTTTACTTTCCATAACATTTGACTCACATTTCGAAATCCAACATACATATCAAGAACAAAACTATTTCAATATCAAATTCCAGTATACATTGTTTCTATTCAACCATTTTATTAATTTAAAATCAGGACATGGACATTTTATTTTACCTTCCAGTGTTCGATTTTCAATTGAGTAATATAAAAATTATTCCAATCCCTTGTAATACTGAGGCGTGTTTCGAGGTAAATTAATCCAACTTTTATCCATATGTATTGTATTGTATTATCCCTATACATTTAGTTATAAATATATAAATGTTTTTATAAACAGGTGCAATAAAAATTAAATTTCATCCAACTTCATCATTGACTCTTTCATAACAACTATAAAAGACAATGGGATGAATCAAATAATGAATGTTTTCTTAATAAAATTTTTACCTCACATATAATAATATATATATTTAAAATAATAATAACTAAAATTAAAGTAATTTTTTTATAAAATATTTTTTCTTACTCATAAATGACAAATACTTTGATTAAATAATTATCTTCTTTTATACACGTGGTGAGGGATATTTTGGGGTTTATATACAAAATATTAGAGAACCCTTTGGTTCAATGTATTAGAATAAAATTATTATAATCAAGTTCATCCCATGTTGAAATTATCTTAATTATCCTTAACATATGGTAATATCCATGATTAGTATTTCTTGAGAAATTTGGATTTCATTTCTTGTTCGGTGGAGAGAATAAACCTATGAACATTCTTTCATGGACCATATGTTCTATCCTTGACAATCAATATTAAGGGGAGTTTAAGGGGTTCTTTAATTGGTGCAAGATCCAAATGTAGTTTTATAAAGGCATGAAAATAGGATGGAAGAGGAAGAGGAAGTATGATATCAAAAAACATAGGCAATGCATTTAAAAAGATGAAACTAAGAAACAAGAAAAAAATTAAAAGCATATGTTTGAATTGAAAATACAAAATCTAATGAATAAATAAATTTATTAAAAAAATAAAATAAAATAATTATGAAATTAAATGAAATGAATTGAGAGTATTATGGACACTTACAAAACTAATGATGTAGACAGAAAGTCTAAAAAACAAATAGATTCTGTAAAATAATTGAAGCATTGTTAATTATAGTTATATAATAGTATAAATTCCCAAATAAATACATAAAAAATCCAGTACACTAGATCACTAACCTCTCTCATAGTGAACAATGGGATACAAGGGTACAAAGGAGTTGAAGAGAAGGCACCAAAGTGGCGAGGGAAATCACCGAGGTGGAAGCGATGCGAAGAGATCAGTGTCTAATGAGTGAGGAGTGAGGTTAGCTGAAAAAGAATTGACATGAAAGGAGAAGGTATCATGGGTAGGGGAAAGGTGTGAGATCCTATAACCAGAGAGTACATGAGCATCAGGAAAGGCGTGGAGTTCATGGGTGATAAGCTTGAAGAAGCATATTAGGGGGAGGGCTTCATGAGAGTGTGTGATGCTGGAGGAGTTATTTTCAGCAGTGGAGGAGGTAAGTTAGAGGGGTGGGGGTATCGGGGGTCACCAACAAGGTTGAGGGGTTGTGTTTTTCATTTATGGGGAGGGGAGAGTAGGAGGGTAGGGGAGGGAGAGTTGGGGTTGGCGTCGCACATAGAGGGCATGGGAGGGGAAGGATAATTATGAATTTTGAAAAAAATTAGTATTAGTTTAAAATAAACTGCAGGTAAATATTAAAAGAAAAAAATATATCACCAGTTTTATTAAACCACCAAAATATTATTTCATTAAAGTATTTATTTCACAATAGTTATAAAAATATCCACTAACAAACTACTGCTAAGCAGTAATTTTTTTATAGTACAAGTGGAATGGGTGAACTTGAAAATGTGCATGTGATTTCTTTTATTTATATTTTGTATACACCTTCATAATTATGGATGTAATATATTTACACAATGGTAGTGGCCTACTGAGTTCATACTCACACCCAACATGGGCCCCTCGAGATATGGGTAGACTTTATGATTTTGAGATTAGGTAAGCGATTAGGCTCAGGATTTGAAACATAATAATCAAAGAGGTATGTTATTCATGGGATGGATGGTAGTGGTCCATGAGTTTCATACTCATCGAGCTAGGATTTATTTTTTATTATATATATGTACTCTTATGGTTGGAAATAATAATATTTGAATATTCTTTTTTTATGACATGTTTGACTATGTATTTATCTACATATGAATTTTTTTTGGGATTGATAATATTGATGTTGTTTGTTATGATTTTGTTGAGTTTCATCTGTTGTTTTTGTTGTCATAGTCTTTCATCCACCATGTTATATTTTTATGGACCATTATTATTATCATCCATGTAGGGTATAGTCTATCCACAATCACCTAATCATACCCCCACTACTCTTCAGAATCCTTTGGCACACAAAGAGGTACCCCTAAGACATAGTGGCCAACCATACTAGAGTACAAATAATGTGGAAAACTATGTCTAGGCGATACAAGTGGAATAAGATTCATCTTTGATCCCTATGATGACATGAGTGTTATAGGCCCACACCCTTTCCTTTTTGGTCTTACTATTTTGGTTATGGTAGGATGAACACTGGTATGTGGTTTGAACTAGGTAAAAAGAGCTTGTGTTTTTGTGCCTGAAGCCCCATGCATGAGGAACATACCTATTTTCCAGGGTCTAGAATTGATGTTATGCTTTATGATTTTACAGTGGATTTATTTCATCCTTGGGTTTTACACTTGGGTGTGATATTTATTAGTTATGTGTCTTGAACCATTCCCTATTATAGAAATGGGGGATTATTTTTTCATCATGTTAGTAAAATAGGGTGACATGATATGTGTATGTTCCTATAAATATTTCTTAGAACCTAGAATTCTCTAACACTGTTTGGGTTCTTTAAACTGTCAACAAATAATCTAAACATTATTATCTTGCTTAGCCTTTTTAGAGTAAATATACTCATCTATCCTGGGAATGTGTTTTCTGAAGAGAGTGATTTGTGATATATGGGATTGTCCTTAATAAGGGTAGTAAGGGGTGATAAAATGGGGTGTGAGTTGTTGAAAGTGTCAAAAAATAACTTAAACAATGTTTTCTTTCATAGCCTTTTTGGTAGAATTCTACTCAACTACTGTAGATTTATGATATATGATGTATATAATACATAATTCCTAAATCTGTTATGGGTAGGAAAGGGTCCACGTGGCAAGATTATTTGTGATACCTAACCCAGATATGGGTAGATAGGGGTCTGTGAGGCTAGATGTCATGTGACATGGTGTTTTAGGGGAGTGTAAGGGTGGTGAGATTCACTACCTATTATAGATTTCCTTATCTGCGATATAAATGTATATATATACACTGTTATGACTGTTTTGACCATAGTATTTGGGATATAATAGGATTGTACATAGACAAATTTTGGTGGAGCGTCATGGGGGAAGAGATATGGTTCCTCTGTAGCCCACATGATATGATGCCTCGAATTGTCATGATAAGGCCCCATAGGGTTGGGTTGTTCATGAGCCACATGTAAGGGCTCTGGTACAAGAAAGAAAACCATAACATATGGAACATTTTGGGGGATGTTTAGATGGGTATCTTATAGAAATCTTGTTTTAGGTGATATGGAGCATAGATAGGAGAGCTCAGGGTGCTAATACGTCTAAGGTGTATTGGAATCGTGAGTTCTAGTATATGTACCAACCATTTGTTAAGCATGAGGGTGGAAAACATGTATAATAGAACTGGATCATATTAGAATAACCTTTTCTATCAGCTTGAGACACCCCTAGATTAGAGGGTGATTTTGGAGACATATATGCTTAGAGGACCAGAAAAGAACTAGTGGGATGTACATGTTCATATACACATGCATGAGGGACTAGAATAGAAACATTTCAAGGTCAGGTTCTTCTAGAACTTATATCTAAATACACTGAAGGTGGATAGTCCTCAAGAGTTCATGAAGCTCTAGTATGGAGATTCATCGTTTATGGATTATTCATCCAAATTCATAGACCACTATCATTCTTAACCTTCTATCATGGGGGACGACATTTCTAGTGTGTGGTATTTTGTGGATGGCTAGTGACATTCCCTTAAGGTTCAGGTGAACATCTCTTGGCTGACCTCGTTCTCATAGGTGGGGAATTAGGCACTAATATCCAATGTAAAACTGATGGGCCAGTCATATTTGAGTTTGTTGATAGCGTTAGGTTATCTTAGTAGTGATTCTTTTGTAAGATGGAAGTAGGGCCGAGAGGAGTCTCAACAGGGAAGACAAACCAAATACTTAGGTAGGGCATGGAGGATTGGTTCTTTCACATTATGCTTCCAGTGAGGGTAGTTGGGACATTTTTAGACTCAGTGTGAGAGGACTCCAAAGGAGTGCCGATCATGTGATTAGATGTGAAATTTAGAGAGGTTTTATAGGAATCCTTCTTGGATAGATGGGAGGTAGGGTCCAGGTCAAACTCATGGATTTTATATATGACCATGAGTGGTACCTAGAGTATCTAGGTGGTATTCATTTACAGATAGAGGTCTTAGTAGAGATAGAGAGACCAAGTAGTGAGGTCAGTGGCTAGTAGCTGATGTAACTATGGATGGAGGCCATGCCTTAGGTAGTCAGGATTCAAGCTATATGAACACAGTTGAACTACTAGGTGAGGAGTATCTTGGAAAGCCTATGGCATTTAGAGGTTCACTGTGGGCATGACTGGGACATCCTTCTGTTTTGGCATGGACTATTTGGTGCATGAGGTGAACATGTATTATTTTTAAACTAACCAGATGCTGGTTAGTAGGTTGGAATAAGTTATGATGCATGATATATATATATACATATATATATATATGAGGTGTGTAGGTACCAGGACATATTATGAGAATCAATGTGATGTGGATTTTTTATGAGGTGTGCTGGAATAAAGACTAAAATGGGCATGTATATAAATATATAATAAAGGTTATTTTTTAGCATCTCTTGATATGTAGGTCTTATGGGGATCTTATGAGATGAGGGTTTTGATGAGTGTCGTGTGTGGAATAGGTTCAGAATTATCATATGATGAGATGTGGGACTCGATGAGATTTGGGTAGGTCACAAGAATGAATTAAGCACCTAATGAGGTGAATGAATGATGATATGTCATGGGATTATTTATAGGTCTATGTATGGTTAGTGGAACCATCAAAATATTTAAATTTTAGGTTGGGAAGCAACTGGGTAGGAAAATCCTAAGGTGGGGAGCGCTTCGAGAGGAGTTAACCTATGTTACACTAATTGAGGTAAACCAGGGCAATTTTATGGGATGGGTATGTTCAGTAACATATTTGGTAAGGCCTAATAGATTGGAGATAATATATTATAAGGTGGGAATAATTTAATATCCATGGTTTTTTAATGGTTCATTTTTCCTTGGTAAATTTGAACTTTAGAGTTTGGTGGTCAAGAAAACAAAAATTATAAGCTTCAGAAACAAATTATGAAGGTTTAATAGTTCCAATACCATGTTTTTAGGTGGGTTTAGTCATTTTTGGGATTCAATAGGGTCTATTAAAATGCTATAGGATGGATGGACAACCTGATATGTTGAAAAAATCTCATGCTATAAGTACACACCATGTGACATGTACCCGATGTGTAAATCGTTTTCATGATGTGCAACATGGTGAGAATGCTTGGGGGGGGATAACTAAATAATATATGATGTGTAATTATTTTACAAATCATGAACTTAATACATGATATGTAAAAGTTTCATTCCATGTGATATGTGGGTAGTTTTTTTAAAAAAGAGCCTTAGGGGTCTCACACCCCTACTTTTATTTTTCATCCATAGAATAGCTCTCACCTACAAAAGTGTTTCTCCCACACATCTCCTTATATTTGACCTTTTTCTATTTCTGATCGTTGATCTGAGATCCATCTATCTTGTTGGAAGCGTAGTGGTACGTCCTTCAATCAACTTGTTCTCTTCATCTACCATCTCACCAAATAGTATGCTAAATATATGTAAGCTCTTTTTCCCTAATTTCTGGGAGTTTTTCTAAAACTATAATTTCACTCATTTATACTTGAGTTATATGGAAATACTAGATGATAAATAACATATGATTATAAGTTAGGTGGTTCCTATAATTTTATTTAATTTAATTGGTGTTTTATGGTGCATACCAAAATATGCAGATTGGCTTAACTGAGTGAGACCCCGAATTAATTAATTCTATTTTTAAGATAATTAAATGATGTTATGGGATTCCATTGATAATTCCACAGTTTATTTATATATTTTAATCCAGGTAAAGTGATTTTGACCAATTGCGTTGGATAGTCCATTTTGGAGTTTAAAATTAATTAAATTGTTAATATTGATTTCACTATTTCTATGGGAATGTGATAGGATTAGACCAGGGATTTGAGGTGATTTTAACCCCATAGACTGAGGAGACATATTCATCTGGATAATTAAGTGGCCTAAGATAAATGGGGTGATGTTGATAACTAAGTTGAAGTGATTTGGTCATCAGTTTGAGGTGATGTTGTCATCAATTTGATAGAATTGCCCATGGTACTTGAGGTGGTGTTAACCATTGAGATTTAGTAACATGGTCATCGGTGCATGAGGTGTCAGATGATGTGGATTAGGATATGTTTGGTGATATCCACTCACCATTTTTAGCTGATGTGTTGTGTATTTGTGTGCACATTGATATGAAATAGTTGAGGTGGTGTTGACAACTCATTGTGGGTAGAGGCCTCTATAGATATTATTGTTTAAGGGTTGTTGTTGACCATAATTTATGTTAGAGGTTCTCACCATGGAAATCTTCATAGATTGAGATGTAGTAATAGATGAAGGTGTTGGGACTATAGGTTAGGGGATTGAGGCTCAAAGTTATACTTGATCTCCTTGGGATGAGATTATTGGAGGATGGATACCATCTTGCCTCAGGATTTTGGGTTGTTGAGATGATGGTGATTATTTATATTGGGGGATAGATATCATCTTACCACGAGACATCGAGATGTTGAGTTGATGGTGCTTTTTTGAGTTGAGGGATGAGGGACTAGGGACTTTATGGGTGTGACGTTTGGAATCTGTTTACTTGATTGGTGGCATGTGAGGTTTCAGATGGAACAAGGTGTCGGGTGACATGGTTATGGGTGGAACCTGAGGTTTCACCAGATATGATATTCATTAAGGGGTGTCTAGGCACTAATCCATGGTTCCTCACCACTGAATATATATATATATATATATATATATACAGACATGTACTATATTATATATATATATATATATATATATTAGTGAACACATTTAGAGATATACCGACAATGGACAATGAAGGTGAATGCTTCCTTGTGGCTTTTGATCAGAAGTGGAGCTGATTAATTTTTAAATTTGCATGTAATTTATTTTATTTATATTCTATATACAGCTATATAATTATGGATTTAAAACAAGAACATGTTGGTGGTGTCCTACTGAGTATATACTCACACCATATTTGGGACCCTTAGGATTCATGTAGACATTATTATTTTCAAATTATAAAAGGGATCAAGATCATTATCTGGACCTTTGTGATCGTAGAGGTACATTTTTTATGGTATGGATGGTAGTGGAAAAGAAGGTTCCTCCACATAGAGCTCTGATTTCTTTTTTTATTATATATATATACACTTATGGTCAACCACATGTGATATAGAATTTTAATTTTGTATAACCTATTTAACATATGCATTTATCTACATATGGTATCATGCCTTAACTTTTATTATTATTAGAGCTATTTATTAGGATTATGTTGAGTTTAATTTTATATTCTTGCTTTTATGGTCCTTCTTCCACTATGTTATATAAATTTAGACCATTATTATTATCATCACCAGAGGGTATAGTCTCCCCAGCATCATCTAATTAGACCCTATCTATTAATAAGTAGCTTTTGGCATACAGGTAGGTGCACCTAAGGCATAATGGACAACTGAATAGGAGCAACGATAAGGTGGAAAACTGGTTCTTGGAACTAAATTTCACTCTCATCAATCCCTCCGATGATTCATCTTGTACCCCTATTATGCTACTAAAATTAGCCTATAGGTTTTCCAGTCCAAACCCTTCTATTGTGAAAAACATTTCTATTTCCTCTCAAGGGTATTCACCTAGAAATACTGATCCATTTATGATTAGGTACTTCCATATATGTATTCCATGCTCCTTAATCATGGGATTAAATGTGATTAAATATATTCCTTTTTTGAATGATATATGTGGGACACTTATACATGTACATGATATGAAAGTGGAGACTGTGCTCAGAATTATATAGCACTCCAATGCATTGGGTAATATTTTATTATCATGGGAATAATTTTTGGGATTAGAGAGTAGACATAATACATTTGGGACTTTTCCACCATGTTATGATGCCTTGGAGGTTACCATTGACCTATGATTATGATGTCATGTTATGATGTTGTGTTTATGATTCCCATCCCTTTTATGTACCATTGAAATTCCTTTTTTCATGAATGTAATACATTCATCTTATTATTACTTTTTTCCATTACCGAGCTTTATATATCACCTTTTCTTATGTATGTCCTTAGGTTATCCAATGTAGTTTAAAAAAGATTGATTAAATTTTTGAATCATGTTAGAGAAGTTTTTAATAATGTTGATGTATCCATGAATTAAGTGGATATTCAATGTAGTTAATTTATCAAATATACAAGGCTTCATGATCTTCTGGGTTATACTATGTGTGATTTTATGTAATAAATCATGAAATAAAGTGGATTAATATATGGGTTTTAATAGTTGGTATCTGAGAGAAGCCTAGTAATTTTTGGGATTATTATTATAATACTCTAGTGAAATCCTTATAAATAAGACAAAACATAAGTAAATATCTCATCATTTTGGTAAAATATAGAGTAAGTGGTTTCCATGAAAATATATCCATGTCTGGATATTATGCGTGGATGCGGCTCTAGCATAGATGTACCTAGGGGTAACAAACTTGAAAATAGAATATTAATCTCGACTCGATTGTGAACTAGTGTAAGACAAAAAATCCTATCTTCATATCAAGTTTGAAACTTCTATGGGATATGATTTAGTAAATTCACATTCTCATTAAGAACCCTTATTAAGGAAAAAAAAATCCCATAAAATATTATGATTGGAAATAGATCATGGATAACATATATTTAATCCTAGATATTCATATTTTAAAGAATGAATTTCATTTTTGATATATCCCTTTAATGTTTATATTTTACCTTTTTTGTATTTAATATCTTAAAAAATTATCCTCGGTAATTTTCCCTTTATTCTATATAATGGTAGGAAAAACGAGGAATCAATTCAACAACTAATGTGAGGGGAAATGTGATCACTACCCAAAGGATATTCCCAAACTAATGGGAGTATAAATCATGAACTTTGTGTCTATACTTTCTCAATTGATTCAAATTTTGAACCAAAAACTAAATCAGAAGGAATGACCTAATCCCCATAAGAATGAGAAAGTTTCAATTAAGTCATTTATGAAATAAATGACTCGACATTCAAGATATATTATTATCCATTAATTGTGGAGTAATTGATCAGCAATATTGAAAAGATTTTACCCATCATTCAGGGATCTATCCAAGATATGATCATACTAGATTTATATTATATGGTAGGAGACGTTTTTCAATGGTAGAAATTGATCAAAAATATGAATCCTGTTGAAGATATCGAAGCAATGGATTGGAAGGAATTTCGGAAAATATTTATTGATTAAAAAACTTCCACACACTCGCTAACTAAAAATATAGAGGGGATTCCTAAGCCTCAAGAAAAAGGATAAAACCGGTCAGGTAATACAAGTAAAAATTCACAAGACTTATAAAATACACTTACATCATTATCATTACACTCAAATGTAAATATAACTGCTTATTTGGGATCCTGAAGCTGATTACGTGAAAATCCTTATCCATTCAATGCTTTGATAGATATAAGGAAACTATTCAATGAGCCCTCAATGTTGAAATGGATATCAGTGAATCTCAAGGGTATTTTAGGGTTAATAAGTTGAAATTAGAGTTTATTTGTAGTGATTTTATGGATACATCTAATGGGGGTAAGAAATTTCAACATACCAATTTTCAAAAGTGTGGGAAGAAGAACCTTAGAAATTGCCTGAAGGGGGAAAGGAAATTCTTTTGGGAAGGGATGCAAGGGAACCTTGCTAGTAATTGCCAGTGGGAGAAACCCACCAATGTGACTGAATAAAGGTATGCTTTAGTCAAACCTCAACCAATGGTAAAATATTTCAACTACATGGAATATGAAAACTATGTGATTCAATACACTAAACTAAGGGTTGTTGAATACATTCGATGATAGAAACCCCAATGCATGGAAAGAGAGGGTGAGATTATATCATCATAACTGTGGATGTGGATCACAACAATGAATTTGTGGAAAGTACTCTAGTAATCCATCCAAGAATAGAAAACACAATTTTTGATTATGGATATGCGCATCATTCATATCGTGTAAGTTTTGTTGAACTATTCAAACACCAACTCAAAACATGGAAGTTGAGTTATTAGTGAAGAAGGGAATGGTGGAATTATTTTATCCCAAGTATATAAATTCCCCCTATCCATATTTTTGGGATGAAATTCCTAGAGAACCTTGTGATAATCCCATTAATATAATTTGATTAGATTTTGTGTATGGATTAGATTTCTTATACAGAGCCAACATAAATTCGCAAGATAATGAAATCACCCTCTGTATCATGAAACACCCTCTGATTCTATAAAATTGTATGGAGGTGGATGAATCTTCTTCAATATAATAATTTAAAGAATGGATATTATTTCCATATAACAAATATTATCTACCTCAAATTATTGGTAATAATGAAAATATTATCCTTGAAGACATGTTCTCGATGAGGGAATAAACTGATGTGTTTCCCAAATAATTATATGGTTTTCCTGCTAGCCGATAGTTTGAATTATTAATCTATATTATACCTAGGGGTTTTACAATATCCAAGGATCCATATATAATGGTCATTATTTTTTTTGATGAGTTGAAGAAATAACTATAGGATAATCTAGATGAAGGGTTTATACACCCATGTTCTTTACTGTGGGGTGAACCATTCCTCTTCATCAAGAAGGATTATGATTCAATGCACCTCTACATTGAGTATCCTGACCAAAACAATATCATGATAATTAAAAATTAACCTTTACCATGTATTTCTGACTTGTTTTATCAGTATGTGGATCCCAGTAGTTCTCTACGACTGATCTTCGATTGTGATATTATCAAGTAAAGGTGAAAAAGGAACATATACCCAAGCCTACATTTAATACAAGGTATGGTAACTATGTGTTCATACTCATTCCATTTGGACTCAATAATTCTACATAAATATTCCTGGAATTTAAGAATCAAGTCTTTATAGATTACCTTGATAAATATTTGGTTGTTTTTATTGGTGATATTATTATATAGTCCAAAAGTAAAAAGGAACCTGAGGTGAATTTTAATACACTAATGAGGACCTTTCATAAATAAAAATGTATGTGAAGCTTAGTAAATAAAACTTCTTGTTGGATCAAGTAACATTCTTGGGGCATGTCATCACCAAAAAAAGGATATCTATAGACCCTAAAAACAAAGTCAATTGAAGTGTGGCCTTTACCAACCTGTATTATAAAAATATATTGTTTCCTTCAATTAGTTGTGTAAAATCATTTATTGGAGGTAAATTTCCCACAATTTTCAATCCCCCTTAATAATGGAACATGTAAAAGATTCATTTTTTTCTAGAATGATGAATGCGAGGAATGTTTTAATGAAATTAAGGAGAGGCTAATCACTATATCTTTAACCACATTACCCACTATTAGAGAAGGATTTTTTATCTATAGAGATGCATCCAAAAAGGGTTTGGGTTGTGTAGTCATGAAAGATAGAAAATTGATAGCATATTTCTCCCTCCAACTAAATATCAATGAGAAAAACCACCCATCTCTTGATCTAATATTGATTGCATTGATATTTGAGTTAAATATTTGGTGACATTATAACTATGGGGAAAAGTGTGGTATATATATACATACCATAAAACTCTAAAGTATATATTCATATAGAAGGATATTAATATTTTCCAATGGTGGTTGTTAGAGTGGATCAAGGACTATGATTTTCCAATCCATTACAATCTTGGGAAAGTAAAAAAGTTTATAATGCTCTTATTAGAAAGGATCCAGTAACATTATCCATCATAAGGATTGTAAGGGATCTAATCTTAATAGACATGAAAAGAATGGATATAAGAATAATAAAGGGATCTTCATCCTAACTTTCTCAAATTAATTCTCAACCATATATTTTCTAGAGGATCAAAGAGGATCTGAATGATAATTAGTTAATAAAGATAAAGGTAGTGAATATTCTGGATTAATCTTTATTAAAGATGGAGTTATAAGGAATTTCTCCTAGATATGTGTATCATAAAATCCATATTTGAAGAGGGATATTTTAGATGATGCACATATCTCATCCTTATTTATTCATCTAAGAAACACTAAGATGTATAATGTTTTAATAAAAACTTATGTTGGGAAAAATGAAGAGAGAGTTTTTAGAGTTTTTATCTCAATGATTAGAATTCTAGAAAGTCAAAGTGAATAGATATATAATCTAATTGTATGATGAAACCACTTAACATACTAGTATGAAAATGTGAAAACATAACCATGGTCTTCGTTGTAGGACTCCTCGGATACAAAAGACAATAACGTTATCTAGGTGGTAATAGATCACCTTACATAGTCAGTGTATTTTATTATTATCAAGGAATATTTATATCTTGACCAAGATGCCATGATATAAATAAGATAAGTTACAAAAATACATTGATTGTGAATATCTGTTGTGTCTTATTGTGATTTTATGTTTACCTTAAGGTTTTATAGAATCCTTCAGCAATCGTTGAATTCAAAACTGAGCATTATCATTTCTTATATCCCCCAGATGAATGGTAAGTTTTAAATAGACATTAAATCTCTAGAAGATAAGATGATATTATGTTCAATAGATTTCTAAGGATATTAGGACCATCACTTTACCTTAGTTTTTACCATAAAACAATAGTTTCCATTCTAGAATTCAAATGGAACCATATGATGCTATATATGGGAAGATGTTTCAAAATCTTCCATGATGGGATAAAGTTGGATAGATGAAGATAATGGGACCTGATATTATCTAAGAGATGATAGAGAAGGTTCAAACTATTAATCATCATTTGAATCCTACATAAAGTTTACAACAAAAATATGAAGACAATCCTCAATGATACCTAGATTTTTAGATTAGAGATAAGGTGTTCATTCATATATCACCATAGAAGAAAATCATGAGGTTTTATAATAATGGAATGATCATTAAAATATGAATCATTCTCTTTAATATCAATGATTTCATTGTAACGGTGGCCTATCAACTACCACTCCCACCTAACTTATTTCAAGTACATGATGTGCTCCATGTATCCCCCTTGAGAATGTATAAACAGACCCATCACATGTTCTGAACCTAGAGGTAGTACCATTGAGGAATGATCTTTCATATGAGGATAAGATGATGAATATATTATATCATAGATACAATGTTCTACAAAGTATGACAACTCAATTGGTCAAAGTGTTGTCGCATAACCACAAGTTTAAGGAAATGAATTGGGAACCAGAAGAGTCTATGACAAAAAATTATGATCTTCTATTTTAGTGAATGGATTTAAAATTTTTAATTTGAAATTTTTGAAGGGGGAATAATGTATAGACATGAACATTTATTAAAAAAAATTCCTTTTTGATTGAATTAAATTCCCTATAATGTGATGTGGTAATTGAAAACACATTCACTTTTATGGTTATATCCTATAAAATTCAAAAGACCATTAAGAATCATGACCATTGATAATATATCCATTAAACAGTGTTAATATTATTATTATTATATATTTTGTGATATGACGAATCCCTTTGACATAGACAAAAGAAGTGATCGCCTCGGCCAGTAGGATCATACCGAATAAAGACCATTTATCAGAGATTCTATGGAAGATTTCATCACTGGAATTTTACCTTATCCATGTATGTTACATTATTCAACAACTTAATGATGAAAAAATGGATTATAGGAGTTCTTTAATCTCATCAATATCATGACCCAAACCAAGTTCTTCAAACTATCCCATGAGAATCTCACTGTCACATACCTTACTATTATGGTGTTAACTGGTGTAATAAGGGGTTATGTATCTCGACCCTAATAGTATAAATATTTTATTTTCAACAAAATAATGCAAATATTTATTATCTGTTGTTGTTATATTGTAAATGATTAAATATATTATTTTGATAAAAATTATATATTGATATGAAAAAAATATTTTATTTTGGAAAATGTATAGTTTCAATCAAGACACAATTTTTTATTAATTAAATAAATTATAAAATTATTTAAATTTTAATAAAATATTATTTTTAACATTATATATTAAATATATATTTTCATACAATTTTATGAAGTGAAAATGTAATTTTTACAATGATAAAACAATTACTGTAAAAAATCATTATTTTTTCAATAAATGTTTATTTTTTATTTAATATTTTAATTTTTCATATATATAGTATTGTTTTTATAAAATATATATATATTGTAATAAACCCATAAAAAATATGCAAGGTTTATTTTTTTCATAATTTTCTGATATAGTCAAATTTTCATATAAAAATTAAATACGGTAAAAATATGTTGTATTTATTGTGAGATCATAATGAATAAAAAGTGATGTAATATAGGATATAAAAGTTTTCCATGACCAAATAAATATTTTCCATTTGAAATAATGTATTTTTATATTATTTTATTAATTTTATAAACCCTTTATAATTCCTCCAAAACATATATTATATTTTGTGATTTTAAAATAAATTATTTGTATACATGACTCACTTCCACGTCATGAACGGTGTTATTTTAATGTGATAAGTTAAGTTACTTATAAAATAATTAAAACCACTCATATTTTGTAGAAAACATAGGAAATGATGGTACTGTTTTTTGGTTTTTATTACTTTATTGTATAGACTTGAAAACCTAGGTTTGAGAAATAATAAAGAAATCCCCATATTTTCCTATATAAACCTACTACAACTCCAATTTCCCTTCACTATAAATCCTTTATAAATTACTATACTCTTCCCTTTAAACTATAGATCCCTCCAACAGTTCCCCCAATCTCTCAATAATATCCCCCCATGATTTTGGAAACATCCACTCAAGGTAATGAATCCTCTCATTTTCTTTATTGAAACACATTCGTTATGTAATAAATTTTGTCTTCAAATTCCTTTTCATAGGATTTGATTTTACACATCCATATTATTTCCCCTATGAATTAAAAGTGATGATATACACCTTTAAATATCATTTATACCTCCCATGATTCTCTATTTACTCATGTTATCCTGTCGAAATTATCATGCGATGCTTCCATGTCAAACATTTGTATTGTGAATACCATCGCAATGTCAACTCAAAGGTATTCACCTAGAAATACCTATAATTATTTTATTTCTGAAATCAATGTATGTATTCCACAATCATTAATAATTTTATTATATGTGATAAAATATGATCATATGTTGAATGATCTATGTGGGGCACTTATACATGTACATGATAGGAAAGCGTCAGGTGTGCCCGGAATGATATAACACTGCAATGCGTTGGGTAATGATTTAGTATCACTAGATTTTGTGTATGGTATTATAGAGTAAAACCAATCCATTATGGTGATTTTTATACATTTTTATTATGTCTTGTAGGTTATACTTGAACTACTTTTATAATGTCTTGTTTAATATTGTTTCCACATACCATTTTGTCTTTATGTTATCATCATATATCATGATTTGATGTTCATGTTTATGATTATTGCCCATTTTATATCCCATTACAATTTCTATTTACTAACATGTAATACATGCATCATGTTATTCTTTTTTTATTACGTTACTGAGCTTTATTTCTCACCCCTTTCTTGTGTATGTCCCCAGGTTTTCCCATGCAGTTTTGAAAGAGCAATGAAATTTTTTAATCATGTTAAGGAAGTTTTAATTTTTTTTGAAGTATCTATGTATCAAGTTGATTTTTTGTCTACCTAATTTACCAAATACACTAGGCTTTATGATCTTCTGTGTTGTACTGAGTGTGTATTTATATAATAAATTATGAAATAAGGTATATTAAGATATGGGTTATCATACTCTCTAAAGTCTTGAGAAATCTCTAGAGAGAATTATATTTATCCTTGAGAGGATCCTCTATTGAGAAAAATTGAGTTGTACACAAGCAATTTCTCACCCTCAAAAAAGATATAGGTTTGGTTTATGTACTTATATTTAAACAAATAGTTATTAAAAAATTATCTAAAATAATTATATTATTCTAAGTTTACCATATGTCTAATAATAACAATGTTATTTTCATATTTCATGTCATACTAAAACTTCTAATATAAAATATTGTTCAATAAATAAATCAATATTTATTTAAATTATATTAAATGGATTATATCATTTCCACTAATCCTGAAACCTGAACAATAAATTCTTAGAATTTAGAAAACTTTTAATAAAAATATTTATTTGAATAAATAAATATCATTATATTATTTATTAAATAAATAAATAAATATAATATCCACTAACTGGTGAATAAATATTTTTTTAATATTCACCACACATATATTCCAAACTGGAATAACTAGTGATTGAATTTATGTGATCAATATACACAGAATAATTACTATCATTTGGTCTTGAGAATATTATTTATACATATATTAAATTCAAATAGTATTTAACTAAGGTTCTATATACACTTAGTTTGTGCCCAACTAGGCTAATTTCTTAGTTCCATTATGAGAACTAGTCCTATAGTCTAAGATTAGAATCCAGAAAAATGTCAAGACACCTATAGAAAAATATGTTAATATCACAATGACAAAAATCTCCATCAGATGGTCACTATGTAATATAATATCTCTGTCTCAATATCACATCAAGAAGGATTCATACTTGTGTCATTAACCTAGATACTAGGTATATCCATATTTTAATCTATAGAATGAACTCATTTATATAAAACAATAGCCTTCTAATATTCAAATAGTTTAATTTAAATCAAAGTGTTTGAGATAAATATTTACCTTAAATGGTAAAAATCATTTCTTGATTTATTCATTAATATATATCACATATGACTCACTTAACACATCCTACCCTTCCATGAGAATATGAAATTATAATATTTATTAATAAAAAAAAGTATGAAATTAGTGATATAAATTAATAAAAAATTCAATTCATCATAATAATAAAAAATATATAAAATATAATATCCAATGACACATAAAATATTGAATTATTATTGGTGGGTTTGTCTTCATAATCTCCTCTCATGAAGATCAAAAAGTGTGAAATTTTATGATTGAAATCCTTATCCACTTATGAGTGTCCAACACTTGCTAGTCTAAAATTCATCCATGCCCCATTAGAAAATGTCATGTAGACCACAAGATATTGGTTTAAGAATATTTTAATAAAATTTCTTGGTTATCATCATATCAGTGAAGTTAAAATATGGATATTCTCAGGATATTTAAAGAGAATATGATGTTATGTTCCAATACAATAATGAGGAGATAGTGTGCTTAGTCAAGTCTTGATTGAGGATGAGGAAATTTCTATATAAAATCCATAGGAGAAGAAGTTGGATGTGAAACCATAATTAGAGTTTCAAGATGTAACACCCCAAGATTTTATGGTATGTATCTTTTAAATTTAAGAAAATTGATAGTTTATATTTCACATAACATCGAGTTTTAAACCGTGATATACTATTAAATATTAACATGGTTGTTGGAATAGTAATGTGTCTACTAGGAATATTAATATTGATAATAAAATAGTAACCTCACATATGAGAGTAAAATATAAAATTTAATTATCTTATGTATGAAAATTAATATATTTATATCATGGAATAAGTAAATAATTTGTTTAAAAATGATAAATTAAATATTGGTATTTCTATGAAAGGTAATTTTTTATTTAAAATTTTATAATTAATGTAATGATTTAACTGAATATTTATTTCAATAAAACATATTAATAGATTAGTATATATTTTGTCTTATTATTATAAGATAATTTTATAATACCTTCATTAATTGTTCAAAGTGTCATCAACTCAGTTATAATTTTAAAATCGATTTTTTTGGAATAAATGATGATTGGAATTGAAAATTAAATATCTAATATTTTGAAAATTATTTTAGTAAAACTAATAACATTTTTGAAATATAAATGCTTAAAATGTCTTGGGTTAATAATTTGGATTCTTCTAAAATAATTGAATTTTTGGGGAATATTGAAATAAAATAATTTACTATATATGACATTATAAGTTAAATAGACTATTTCTCAAGTCATTGATGATTTAATAACCATAAATAGAACTATACTTATCTATTTATTGTATTTATTCATGGTAATAAAAATTATTCATAGTCTTCAGTGAAAATAATAAACTAATAAATAAAATAATCCAAAAACACCCCTCTCCTCCACTATAAATACAACCCATCACCACCTCTTCTTATCACACATTATAAGAATTTTATCTTTTTTATATTATTAAAAAATTCTCTCCCAAATATGTTACCCACTTTATAGTCTTTATAGTCTCACTAAAAGACCATTTCCAAGTCCCTTAAGGAGGTTCTCAAGGAGGTGACACTCAAGAGGTAAAAACTTCCCTATATATCTTTCAATTTCTTTTCCTTTCTTATCCATACCTCACCTCCCCTATCCAAAGGAAAATGATAGATCCAGTATCACATATATATTTTAATATTATTATATTAGTGGTATATCCACTATAAATTATCTTCTCTTACCCTTTCATTCTAAAAATGAAAACATCGTTCGTGAGGTGTCGATTCACCACCTTCGTGGATGATGTTTTTTCTAATATCTCCTTCAAGGATGATCATAAAAAAAATATTGGTTAAAAAATTATGAAATGTATATTATAACTTATTTATTTTTCTATAACCATTATATATACATAATATCAATTAATAAGAGAAAACTAGTTTGTAATCATCGAAAAATGCCAAAAATAATCTAAATGGTTATCATTAACGTTTTATCTAATGAATTATAATAATATATAGAAATAAAATGATATATAAAACCATTGAATCTTATATAAGATATTAATAAATTATAATTTCAATTTTTGATATCTATTCCCATTTTACATGATCTTTCATACATGTATACAAGTGAACCAATCATGAAAAATAAGGAAACGAACACTCCTGAATGATGAAATTGAATCTGATAACTCATAAAATGGCAAAAAATGAACTTAATAAAATTTTAATAAATCAAATAAATTTTTAATAGGTTTTGAATTAAATTATTAATTAATCTAATTTAATCATACAATACACTAAGTGCCAGCACAGAACACTTTCGGACACAAGGTAAGAGATTCTCCCAAAATCTCCATTTTTTAATCAGGTTATACTTTATCTCTATTTTACCCAATGTAATTATTAATTATTATTATGTAATACTCATGAAGTCTATGTGTATATTCCAAACATATTTACTTTTCTTAATTATTCTTCCTTTGATAGGGAAAATCATATTTTATAAGGATCCCTTTTCAATTCCTCCTGATAAGAAAACCTGATTAAAGGGAACTTCCCAATTTCATTCCCATTTTCAAGAATATTAAATAATATATTTTAAGTAACAATTATTTTTATGAAATCAATAATTTAATTATGAAAAACATTCTTAGTTCATTTATGGTTTTATGAAAATAGTTATGCCTTTTCCTCTTTAAATTTTTTTTCATTTCCCTTAAACTGCACCAAAGTGGCTCATTTCTAAGGTTTCTTAACCACTTTTTTAAAATTATTTCACTTCATTTGGACATCATTTACCGAGAAAAATCCTTTTAATTTATGTTATATACATGTTAAAAATATGATTTTATGAAAAATAAAAATGAATTTCCAAAAGATATCTTTTTTTCAATGTAAAAAAGTGTATTTCTCTAAAGAATTTCCCTGTGATTTTATTAGAGTATTTTCACCTATTTAAAAAAACTCTATTAAATATTATAATTAATTGAGATTTTTCTATAGTAATACCATCTACCATCTTTTATTTAATGTTTTATGATGATTTTGAATGGGTATATACTATCCAGATACCATTCGGTATATAACTCTGGATAGTTTATGTTTGCTGGTAGGGGAAATTATTTACATTTCATATGATTGTTTAAATATGAATATATATATGTTAATTATGTTTCAACCATTCCATATGAGGAATGATTTGGACTTATTAAGTGTCAGGTAGGGCCCTTTATAGCCCCTCAATGCATCAGTAGGTTTCATGAATCAAACTAGATTGGGTTTTGACTAAGGCCTTACCTATTTATATATACTTCTTGGCTGAGCCCTTGATGGTGTGTTTTTAATGTCCCTCACTATTCATTACATCGTTATGAGATTAGTTATTGATAATCCATGTGATTATTTTACTAGTAAAGTATCCATGGTTAAGTATTATTCTCATTTTACTATTTATATGGCATTATTTGATCATCATTTATTCCTTCCATATTATACTCAAGATTATGTTTAATGGCATGTGTTTTTAGTTATTCACATTGACTTATTGTTTATGTTTATTTATAACAGTTTATTAAATATTTATTACCCTTATTGAGCATCTGATCTCACCCCTTTCTTTGGTTTTATTTTCCTTTTGTTGTTAAGATGTATATTATGATTGACATGGAAGGATAATCTGAGATAATTTGGATGTTTCCAAAGGATTTTCTATATTGTATTTAATTTAAAGTTATAATGTAAGAATTATGTTTTTTCTAGTTTTCCAAAGATTCTAAACTATTAAATCCATTGGGATTTGATCATTTATTCTTATTACCAATTTAATAATGTAAGGAACCCGCTCCGGGATTATAGGGTTTGAGTATTAATAGTTTTTATTAGAGAATGTTTTTTTAGAAATACTGGATACTAAATCTAAGAAAACATAGATTATGGAAATATAAACCTATAACTGAATTTTAGAATATTATTAGGGTAATCAAGCTTATGATATTTATAGTAGTTAAACCTTATATGTTTTTATAGTTTTAAATATTTGAAATCTAATCTAGTGTATTCCATTATTTACCAATCACACATAGTGGAAGGAATGGAAAATGTTTCAACTCACATATTTCATATATGGATTTCCCTCTTATGAAAGATAAAGATGTTGGAGATAGAAAATAAATATGAGTGGAATAAATTATATCAATATTGGGATAACTAACTTGGGTTATGAGAAATAACCTTACTCACATGGAGCAGCCCAATCCACAATGCGATGTAAAAATGTTGGTATTCTCCATGTGACAACAACCTCCATCATTCAATAAGACTACAAACCCATTTATAGTTGAACAATGGATAATTTACTTAGAGAATATATTTCTATCTTTTGGATGTAATTAAAGGAAAAAGGCCATCATGGTAGTCTATCATCTATTGAGAGACGTGGATCAATGGTGGTCATTAATTCAAAACAAAAAGAGAAGGAAAAGTTTGAAAATATGGAATGGAAGTATTTTATAGAAATTTTATTTGAAAAGTATATCTCTCCTGAACATCGAGAAGATATAGAAAGGAAATTCTTCTATATGTGGTAGAAATAGGATGAAAACATTGATAAGTATGAATAAAACATTAAAAGGTAAGAAATGCATTTCACAGACTACATATATAATACAAGGTGAAAGATTAATCATTTATTTTATGGTCTTAATCTAATTTTGTTTAGGGAACTAGTCTCCCAAATAGTCTCATCATACAATGATATAGTATCATGTTCCATCAAGAGGGAGAATGACTTTTTTAATATATATTGGTTTTAATGGAATATATATAGGAAGATGGATGATTATTTCTATTGAAAAGTAAATAATGAAAAAGGGAAGAAGGGAAGAAAATAATTTACAACATGAAATAAATGTTGAAAAAAGGATCATGGAAAATCCTATTGAGAATGGGAGTTTGTTAAAAGTGTGGAGAAAAAGGCCACGAGTCTCATTATTTCAATGGCAAGAAAGATGTTAGCAATGCACAATGATTCAGATTTATGTAGATGGGATACTATGAACATGAATTTCCAAGACATCAAGGGGGATTTACCTAGAAAATTCAATGGGAACAAGGCCATGCTTATGCACTCACAACAACTGAAGCAGGAGTACCCAATGATTTTTTAGAAAGTTACATCAATACTATATTTCAATTTATCCATTGATTTAATTGATTATGAGATATCACTCTTTTATATATACCAAGTTGGCTAAAAAAATAAGTCTTTTCTATTTTGATTTAACAAGGTAGTTGTTAGTCAAAACTCTTAAGGGTAGTCTCATTACCATAAAAATGTGTCGGTCAGTCCCTTTTATGACACATAAACATGATTGTTTTGACCTTATAATCAAACATATGGTTATTTTTTATAAAATCCTTGGTATGGACTATCTTTAAAAACATATTACAAAAAGTTATTGCATGAAGAAGGAAATTATGATTAGTGAGGAAGATATAGAATCCCTTATATTTAGAGTAGATATCTCATCATATGATTCTTATCAATATCCACCCCAGTAGATTTACTAAATGGAATTCTAAGGGAGAAAGTGAAATAGTCATATTGGGATGAGAAAAGTAATCTTAAAATTCAGAATTTACCTATTGTATGGGAATACATTGATGTATTTCTAGAGGAATTACCTGGACACCACCCAGAACGTGAAGTTGAGTTTAACATTGATTTAATCCCTGATGTAAGGCTAATACTAGAGAATCTATATAGAATAGACACTATTGAAATTAGTGGATATGAATAGACAACTAAAGAAGTCTGGTAATAAGGGATATATTCTCCCTAGTGTTTCTCCATGGGAATCCCCTATTCTATTTGTTAAGAAGAAAGATGTGTCTATGTGTCTATGCATTGACTATAGAGAAATAAATTTTATTAAAATAAATAACAAGTATCCTCTTCCTCATATTGATGATTTATTAGATCAACTTCACGGAGCTAAATCTTATTTTTAATATTGAACTCATTCTATATAACATCAATTTTTTGTAAAGAAGGAAGATATTCCAATGATATCATTTTGAATGGGGTATGGACATTAAGAGTTTACTATAATTTAATTTGGACTAACTAATGCATGCTTTGTTTTCCAGGATATAAGGAATAGAGTATTCAAGGAATATCTTGACAATTTTTTTGTGGTGTTTATTGATGATATCTCAGTGTACTCTAAAATCTACATGGACCATGAGAACTTCTTTTGGATTGTTATAAAGACACTTATAGGAAAAAGGTTATATGGGATGTTTAGAATGTGTGAATTCATGCTTAAAATATTTTATTTTCTATTCCATATTTTCTCTAATCATAGAATCTATGTTGATCCTACAAATAAAATTGTAGTACAAGAATATACTACACTAATGAACATAACTGTGGTATGCGGTTTCACTGGTTTAGAAAATTACTATCGGTGTTTCGTTCAGAATTTTTCCCAATTAACTAACCCGTTTACCAAGATTACTTGTAAATGGGTTAAGTTCATATGGATAAAATAATTTGAAGAATGTTTTGAAAAAAATAAATAGGAGATTAATTAATGCATTGATATTGACTCTAATATTTTAAAATGGTGGATTATTGAATTATAGTGATGCATCAAAGAAAGGACTTGGTTTTGTCCTTTTGTAGAATGATAGTATTGTTTCCTATAAATCAAGGAGGTAAAAAACTCATGAACATAACTATCAAATTATTGATATTTTTTTATAATTTGAAATATTTTCATTGATGATATGGAGATACTATCCTTATAGTGAAATATGTGAGATATATACAGATCACAAGAGTTGGAAATATATCTTCTCAAATAAATAATTCATCATGAAGAAAATATAATGGCTTGAGCTCCTCAAGGATTATGATTTTTCAACAAATTACCACTCAGGGATAGAAAATAAGGTATAACATGCATGAAGTATAAAAGAACATGGAGTTATGAACAAAATGAGAATTAACAGGGATCTTTTGTGCATGGATCTAGTAACAATGGATTTGGGAATTATCAAGGAAGTCGAAACATCACTACATTTTTAAACGGTTACCAAACCATCTTTCTTGAAAGATTTAAAATGTTTTTAGTCAGATGTTGAGAATTTTCAAAAGAAAATTAATTCTATGAATGATGGAATATTGGTAGACTTATTGTGTGAGGATAGATTCAAAAAAATTTGAAAATCATTTTGTTCCATCTATACCCAAATTAAAAATATAATTTTTGGATGATTCTCATAGCACAAATTTATCTATACACCGTGGTGTCACTAATATGTATAGATATTTGAAGGAAAATTTTTTGTTTGATAATATAAAGGGGGAATTTCTCATTATGAATCAAGATGTTCAGTTTGTCAAGAGGTGAAAGTGAAAAGACAACATCCTAGAGGATTCATGAATCATATTCCTATTCCTATATGGAAATATGAGGACATTACTATAGATTTTATCACTATATTACTAAATAATATAAGAATGAATTATGTATTTTGGGTCATTGTTGACCGACTTACCAAATCTACACATATCCTCGTTATAAGGGAGTATTTTACACTGGAGTGCCTGGAAAAACTCTATATTAATTTATTTATAAGTCTTCATGGTGCACCAATTTGAACTATGTCTAATCATGATCCATGATTTACATCAAAATTCTGGAAAAGTATGTTTAATACTCTTGATACTGAGCTTCAATTGAGAACTACTTATCACCCTCAAATTGATGGGTAATCTGAAAGGATGATTAAAACATTAAAATACATGTTCTGGTAATTCAAACATGAATTTAAATGTATGTGGTATCATTATTTAACTTTGGTAGAGTTTTATTACAATAATAGTTTCCATTGAAGAATTCAAATTGAACAGTATGAAGCGCTATATGGAAAGATATGTTTTACACCAAAAGTTTTGGGATGAAGTCAGTTAAAGGAAGCCTATATTCCCAGATCTTAATGAGGAAACAACTGAAAAGGTAAATAATATTCAAACCCATATCAAATAATCTCAATGTAGGTAAAATAGTTATACTAACAACCATATGAATGATCTGATGTTTCAAGAGGTAGATCACGTTTTCATGAGGGTATCTCTAGGGAAGGGTGTTATAAGATTTCGAAAGAAAAGGAAAGTGATCCATGGGTACATTAGAACTTTTGAAATACTAGAGATAATTGGAGTATTGGATTATCATTTAGTGATTCCTCCAAGAATTTATAAAGTACCTGATGTGTTTCATATCTATTTGTGAAGGAAGTACATGCTAGACCCATCACATGTTCTCACTTCAGAAGAAATATAATTGGAACTTATTTATCTTAATTTAAAGATCCTATCCAGATTCTGGACACTAGAGAATAGGTGTTGAGGAATTGGACAACTCATATCATAAAGTCCCTTTGCAAAAATCATAAAATTGAAGAACTGGCATGGTAACTGAAAGAAATTATGATAAAAAACTACCCAAAATTTTTTATGAGCAGACATTCCTAAAACTGCGAATGCGAAATTTTTGAGGGAGGGGTTATTGTAACACCCAAATATTTTATGTTATGTCTCTTTTAAATTTAACATATTTTATAGTTTATATTGCACAAAACGCCAAATTTTAAACTGTGATATACTATAAAATATTAACATGACCATTGAAATAGTAATGTGATTGTTAAGAGTATAAATTTATCCAATAGCATAGTAATCTCACCAATAAAAGTATTAATAAAATTTTAGTATCTTATGAATGAAAATATAATATATTTATATCATGTAATAAGTAAATAAATATTTCAAATATGATAAATTAAATATTGGTATTTTTGTGAAATGTGAATGTTTACATAGAATTTAGTAATTAATATAATGATTTAAAATAATATATATTTTAATAAATTAAATTCATAAATTAATATTTTGTTTTCTTATTATTATAAGATAATTTTTAGGACCTTAATTAATTTTTCCAAGTGTCATAAAATCAGTCATAATTTTAAAATTGGTTTTTTTGAATAAATTATTATTTTAATTAAAAATTAAATTTCTCATATTTAGAAAATTATTTTCATAAAATTGATTCCATTTTTAAATTCTACATATTTAAAAATGGTAATGGAAAATTTTTGGAGTTTTCTAAAATAGTTGAATTTGTGTTGAATTGTGAAATATGATAATTTAAGGTAGATTAAAATAAAAGTTAAATATATTATTTCATGACTCATTTGGTTGTAAGAACCATAATTACAAACTCTAATTCTCTCTTAACAGTATTTATTCATGGTAATCAAAACTATTCATACCCTTGATCCAAAATAATAAACTAATGAATAAAATAATCACAAAACACCCCTCTCCCCTACTATAAATACCACCTCTTCTCCTCACACCTATTAAAACTTTTATCCTGATTATATTCTTCTAAATTCCTCTCTTTAACCTATTACCCAAGTTCTATTATTTTTGGTCTCACAAAAATACCTTTTCCATGTCCCCTAAGGAAGTTCACATGGAGGAGACACTCAAGAGGTTAAACCTTTCCTCTCTCGCTTTCAATTTTTTTCTTCCTATCCTTCAAGATCCTCCCATATACAAAGTAAAATTATAGATCCAGTATCATATATATACTATACTTTTATTATGTCAATGGTATATCCACCATCAATTCACTTCTCTTCCCTTTTTTTCTAAAAATGAAAAGATCATCCGTGAGATGTCGATTCACGAACATCATGGGATATGTTTTTTTGTTTTCTAATATCACCTTAGTGGATGGTAATTAAACCATTATAATGGTTTAAACATTTTTTAAAATTTATATTAAAACTTAATTAGCATTTTGGAACCCGAATATTTTCATAATATTAATTAATAAGACCAAATTTGCTGATGAGGATCAAAAACTCTAAAATAATCTAAACAATTATCATTTACATTTTATCTAATGATTCATCCTAATATCTGATAAAATTATATATAAGAACATTATATATTCTATAATATCATTAATAATATATAATTTCAATTTTAGATAACTATTATCCTTTTACATGATCTTCCGTACATGCATACAAGTGAACAAATCATGAAAACCAAGGAAATGAACACTCTGGAAACACATAATTGAATCTGATAACTGATCAAAAAGGTTATAAATCAATATAATAAAATTATAATAATTCAAATAAATGTTTCAAATTTTATTAATTAAATCATTAATTAATAAAGTTTCATTATCTCGGACATTAATTTCATGTTCATAACCCTTTTCAGACAAAAGGTAGGGGAATCTCCCCAAATCACCATTTTTTCCTTTGAGTTACACTTTCTCTATATTTACACCAATTTAATTCTTAATTATTCTTATCAAATCCAACTAAATACTATTTTTATGTTCCAAAAATATTTACCTTTCACAATTATTCTTTATTTTATGGGGAAATAAATTTTTTATAAGGTTCCCTTTTCATTTCCTCCTGATAAGCACGATCGATTAAAATGAACTTCCCAATTTCATAACCATTTTCAGGAATTATCCATAATATATTTTAATAAACCATTGTTTTTCAGATATCACTCATTTTTTTAATAAAAACTATCTTATTTCATTTTTATGCAAACGATTATGAGTTTTCCTCTTTAAAGAAACTTATATTTTCACTTAAACCTCGCCAAATTGGATCATTTCTCATGTTTCTTAAACACTATTTTTAAATGTTTTAACATCAGTTGGAAATCATTAATCATGATTTAATTTTATTATTCTATTATTTTATTTGATATACATGTTTAAAATATAAATTCATGACAAATACAAATTATTTTCAAACAGAACTATTCTTTCCAAATTAAAAAGGGTATTTCTCTCAAGAATTTCCCAAAGATTTTAATAGAGTATTTTCATCTATTTCAAAATCGTCTATTAAATATTATTCATAATTGAGATTGATATCTTATGTTACCATATACCATATTTTATTGAATGTTTTATTATTTTTTGGACTGCGGATGGACTATCTTTATACCATTCTTCATATTACTTTGTACGGTTTATGTTTACTGATTGGGTAAATTATTTACATTTCATATTCTAGTATCAATATGAATTTATATATTCATTATGTTTCAACCCGTTTATATGAGGAATTAATGGGAATTATTATGTGTCCTTTAGGTTACATTATATCCCCTCTATGCATCATTAGGTACTATGAGACAAACTAGATCAGGTTTTGGATGAGGCCTTACCCATTTATGTTGACATCTCATCCGAGGCCTGGATGGTATGTTTTTGATATCCCACATTACACATTCCCTCCTTATGAGATTATTAATTTATAATACATGTGATTATTTTACTAATAGAATATTTATGTTCTTGTTTCATTCTCATTTTATTGTTTAAATGGAATTATATGATCAACTGTTATTCCTTCCATATTATGTTCAAAATTATGTTTAATGGAATGTGTTTTTAGTTACTGACCTTTCCTTATTGTTTATGTTTATTTATGATATATTCACCTATATTTCTTACCCTTATTGATATTTTTATATCACCCATTTCGTATGTTTTATTTTACCCAGGTTTCCAGGATGAATGTTATGATTTACATGTAGGGATAATCTTGGAGAATATGGATGTTTCCAAAGGAGTTTTTTTGTTGTATTTCATTTTTTAATGTAACAATTTTTTTGTATATAGTTTTTCAAGGCTAAAAAACGAATAAATACTTTTGTATGTGATCACTTGTTCTTAGTACCAATGTAATAATGTAATACACCGGCTCTGGGCTTCTGGGGTCAGGGACTTTTCACACATGGAGAAGCAATTTGAATATGATTCAATTTTAGTAGATCTTGTTTCCTGTGAAATCGACACCTTCACTATGACCTAACCACAAATGATTCAGTTGGGTCACCAGTAAACAAAATTGATGCATCTCTGATATCTATTTTAGGAACACTGATATTGAAGGCGGTTGAGTCTCAATTTCCTTCAAAACCTAATGTTACACCAAGATGCATCAAGTTGGTAGCATTATAGACTAATGTGAGAGAATTCTCTAAGAGATCACATATACGATACAATACATTGTAAAAAATTATTCTCCAACCCAAATTTTGTAAAATTTTGATGACATAGAATTGAAATATGAAACTAAGAAAATAGGATTTTGTTTCTTTACAGCTGAATAACCAGAAATCATCTTGGATACTATAAAAAGGGATTACATGAGATGAAATTAGAGTTTCGGGATTATAGGGTAATTCTTCATTCTAATCATAGAACCTCACCCCCACCCCCACAACCTCTCTATAATAGTTTCCCACTACCAAAATCCCCACATTATTTTCTAACCTTCCCTCAACTTTGTACACATCCATTCCCTTGGAAGTGGTGGAAAAATACTGACTGTTTCCCGAATTTCCCCCCAAAAAATTATATTATTATATTTATTTTTTTCACTTTTTTTCCATTAAATAGTTTTATTTTGGAGTATATAATATTGATGTTTTTAGTGAAATTAAAATCTCATTGTTGAGTTCTTACATTTTTGTAGTTTTGTGTCTCTACTATCCTTTTAACCCAACATGCATGATCTTCACAATATAATGAGTGAACCTAAGCTTGTATAAAGGCAAAAAAAGGTTAAAACAATCTTGATATTGTTCTTTGAAATGAAAATGTAATGAGATATCTTCATGTTTTTACTTTATCATGGGTTTGAACAACAAACATTGAAGAAAGAAGAACTGAGAGTCAAGATTGAGAACTGATTGAAGACCACTATTGACGTTGATACCAAATGATGATAAAACATAGTATATAATTTTTTATTAAATTTTATATTAGTTGAGGAATGTTTAAGAATATAAGGTGAATACAAATTGAAGATAATGATGTGTTCTCTAGATATTATTTTCTCATTTTGGGTCTTGTTGAATAAGTTGATTGTGGAATCAAGTCTCTCTAATGATACGACTTAAAACACAAATTTGGGTTCACCAAATGTGATTTATGAAATTCTTATTTATGCACTAGGTTATACATTAGAAATGGGTTCATCAAATTCTTCGATCTATTGAAACTGAGGTCAAGGAAAGTTTGTAACTGGATAATTCTATTCTTAAAATTAGACCTCCAAGGATACCATGAGGATGATGTTCAATGCATAAAACATTAAAGGTGGGTATGAATAATTATATAAATTATTGATCAATGATATAAATGGATGATTACAAGAAAAATGATGTTGAGTTTCTCTTGGTTTGATGAAGAAGATATGTCATTATTGATGAAACTCAGACACCTGAATTGGTTTGGTAAAGAAGACATTGGTTTCTCAAAGTTGATGCAAAACATGATGGTTAGTGGAAGTTGAGTCAGTGGTTATTAGGGAGATCTTTGATGAATAACAATGTATTTCTGTGTCCATGTTTTCTAACCACCCCAAGGCTATTATGAATATATTTTAAGTTTGAGGAATCAGGAGTGAAGATAATGTTGCAATCTCGCTGATCTATCTTCTTAAATGGGAATCAATCATGTTTTTATTATGGTGGGAACAAAATTTTGAGGAATAATTTTTCTTATGTAATAATATTTAATTTTATTTGTAATAATATGGTTTTTTTAGGGAATTTCCAAGGATATAGGAGTAGTGACTGAATGATAATGAGAAAATAAAATAAAAACCTTATTCATTAAGTGGACCCGTAATGAAGGTCGAAGATTTGAGGTAGTGGATGTTTTATTTTAAAATAAATAAACAATTTAAAACATATAATCAAAAAATTGAGTGAATAATTCTTAGATATGGATCAAGAGATCAAGGATAGTAAATCTGGGTGATGATGTGAAGTTTTACGAACTTTTTCCTTCTCTTTATTTCTCTTCTTCTATATCTATTTTATTGATGATCATTTGAGGTCCTTCTGATTAAAACATTTTTTTTAAAAAAAAAATTAGTGGAATTTAATTAGTTATGATTGAAATTTCTATAATGTTCATATTTATTTCATCATGTTTGATTTCAGTTCATACAGGATATTAGTCCATCATACAAGTTATTGATTTTTTTATGGATGCGTTAATGAAAATTAAATTCAATAAAAATTAATGAATAAAAAATTATGGATGCTTTAATGAATGAAAATTAAATTCAAGATTATTTGATCTATTTTATTTGCAATTAGTCAACATGTTGATAAATGTAATATAATGAATGGACATTCATAGATTGATGAAAACTAATTCTATGAGTGATTTATCAATAGAAAAATTAAAGGTTCTGAGCATGGAGAGAGAGCCTATAAGTCATGACCAACTCAAATTTTTAGTCTAAATCTATGAATAATCATTGTGGTACATGATGAATGATGACATGACCATTGGATTAAACACAGATTACTCGACTGGATAAATTCATGAACCATGAGAGGTTAATAAATTAATGAGCTGATCTAAAATTATATGAACTTGTAATTCCTTTTGTTAATGATCTAATTGACTATATTTCACTATCACAATGATACATGATCAAAATGAATAATCCTTATAGATAAGATCTATATGTGAACCATAATATCTAAATGTAACTATGTAATCTCTATGTTCTATAATGATTGATCTTGAAATCTTGTGTTGTTTATGGTTGATAATTGTGGAATTCACTTTAAATAATTCTTGGTTTTATCTACATGTATTTTTAGAGGAGGAGTGGAAGAGAATATATTTCACATATGTAGGTCTCTCTCTCTAGGTTTTTAGAGAGCTCCACTCCATCTTTTGAAGACCAGAAGAATGAATATGGAATGTGATATAATTAGATATTTATTATGTTAGGGTTAGAGTTGGAAATTTTCACAAAGGACACATGACAAATCTATAATTCTAAGTTGACTGTAAGTCTAATAATAATAATAAATATATTATTACTAGTCACTTGAAATTTGAAACCCTTTTTGAATATGTAAATAGATATCATTTACATCATTTTACAACTACACCATTTTTCTTGGTCTGCTTATCCTCATCAGCATTTTCTGAACAATGAATAATATATATTTATTTAATAAACAAATATCACTACATTATCCATAAAAAAATTTATTCAATATTATATTCTCGAAAACATGAAAATAAATATTTATTAATATTATTTAACTCACTTATTTTTTTATAGCTTGTGATTAAATCTTTGTGATAAACCAATTCTTAATAAAAGATTAGACCCTAAAGTAGGAATAGTATTTATTATATCCATTCAAATTTAAAACTAAATTTAACTAATACTGTTGATACACATGGTATGAAAACTTATAGGCCCCTTTCTCATTGTCATTAGGTAGAACCACCTAATGTACTAAGTTAGCATCTAAAAACATTCCAAGGCACCTATTGAGAAATAAGTTAATTTCACAAAGACATAAAACATCCTATAAACACTCAATGTGTTATATAATCCCTTATCGAAGTATCTCTAATCAAACTGGCATCATATGGTTGTCATCAACCTATTTTCCTAATGACTCTTTCTTTGATTATATAGAAATTAACATGCCCTTAAAAAACCATGGTCATGGATTTATTTTGGTAATTTCATTCCCATGAAAGGGAATAAGATAAAAAAATTCCTTGATGGATGGAAGGGATAAATAATTTCTCACATAATCTATTAAAACAATATCACTCACGATGAAACCACCATATTCTAATTTTACATGAGCATATGTAATTATGGTTTTCATTAATACATCAAATTAAATGATTAATGATATTCATGAATGACAGTTTAAATTTATTAGGATAAATAAACACATACATATATGAAAATAGATAACAAAACATATACATATTGATTTTTTGTAATGCCCCGACCCCAGTTACCCAGAGTCAGTGCATTATTGCGTAACATTGGCATGATCACAAAAGATCAAGTCTCAAAAGACCGTATAGTTTAGTAGCCTTGGAAACAATAGATAAATTCATAAGTCTTAGATTACACCATAGAGTAGAAAAAAACTAAAACAACATCTTGTCTTCATATCCCCTCATACAATCCATGCAGGTCATTCATAATATACTTCTTCACATCCTGGAAAAATTAAAACATTGGAAGGGGTGATCTCAGATGCTCAATAAGGATAAAAATATAGCAGAAGCTTTCATAAATAAATATAAACATTTAAGGAAATGTATAGCTAAAACAAAAGCCTTTTAATCTTAAACTTCAACATAATATGGAAAAAGTAAAATGAAATAATGCCATTTACTTATTCACAGGGATATTCTACTAGTTGAATAATCACATGCAATATCAATAACCACTTTCATAATGATGGAATGCATAATGCCAGACTATCATAACCACGTAGCCAAGGCCTCGTGCCAAGACCACAAATAAGATTTTGTCAATTCATCGTGCCAAGACACTAGTTTGTCTCATGAGACCTGCCAATGCATCGAGGAGCTATAGTGGGCTCCACCCGTCACTTATTAAGTCCAATGCATTCCTCATATGAATAGGTTTAAACATATTATAAACCATAACATAATCGTATCACATAAAACATGCATAAAGGAAACATAAAATTTCCATATTTCAATCACAAGATATCAATACAACACATTGATATAATAAAAACACTTTCAAACCCATTTTTAATACCAAAATAAAGAAAAATTAAAGATTTTTATTTATTTTTCATTTAAAAAAAAGTTATGTCTTGTAGAGGAAGAAAAAACTCAAATAATGGTCACGACGGAGGAGAAGTCGTTGTCGATGCATACGTATGGGAAAAAAACATTCCCTTTTGTCGTTCAGTAAAACGCTTCGTATAAAAAAGATTCCTTTTGAATAAACGTAAAAGTCAAAGGGGTTTATATACCATATAAAAAAAAGTTGTGTATAAAATAAAATATGCCTCAATGAAAGGAGATTGAGACGAAGTCCCTTACAAAGATCATTTTTTAAATAAAATAGATCTATTATGTATATTCACTATAAGTACAAATAAATAATGTATAAATACAATATAGGACATAATAATATCATGACATAATTTTCAAGTAGGAGATTAACCCAAAGAACGAAAATTGGGTTAAGAAGTTCCCTTACCTCGTGTCCGACATGACTCGACCGCTCTTTAACCTGCTGAATAATAAACTAGAGTTAATCTCTACTTGCTTAAGTTCCTTTTTTAAGTTCATTATCCTTTTTTATATCACTTATTACAGTGTTACAAAAATTATGTAATTATTTGGGTTAATAACAGTCGTTTTGTTGATCTTTGGTACTTGAGTCAAAAATATACTTCTTATAATTACAAGTTGTTCATGTGATGAAATATCCATTATATCCAGAATTATATTCATGATGTAGATATTATATATAACATATATATCCAGTATATACATGCATTTATAATATTACATAACACTTTGGGGTAAGAAATGAAATGCACCGTTCATGGAGACGGTAAGCCGTACGTACGCATGAACGCTACTTTCATTTCTATTTCATATTTTAATGGAATGAAATATAATGATATAAATTTATAATATAATTCCAGTATAATATAATTTATAATACCATTTACTCCATCCTTTATACATCCCACATATGGTATTAACGATTCAAATCACTTTGAGGGGGCGATAGTCCGCACTTCCTAAAATGAAAATATCGTGTTTACCCATAATGGAAACCATAAGGTATGCCATTAATGAAACATAAATAAGCTTAAGTAAAACATAAACATATTATATATCATATATAAATATAGTGACATCTTAATGGCCTCCTTTGAAGGTGTTATATGAGTGTTGAACAATCATCGTTTCGTGAGGCAGAAATTCACCATCCACAGAAACAGTATGTTCTTTAACCATTAGATGTAGGTGTGTGTAACTGTAGCTCTAGTAATTATTATAAAAACATCCTAGTATATTGAAGATACTGGTGTTGTTACAAAATAAAAGAATAAAAAGAGTTTAGGGGGTTGGAGAAGCAAAATAAAACAAAACAACATTAGGGAAGACATTACCTTAAAATCGGGTAACTCTTTTTGATTTGAGCCAAAGGATTCCTTGGGAAGACTTCTTTCCAAAGTGCGGTTTCTAGGAGTAATGGAGGGGAGTTGGGAGAGTATTTGGGCAGAGGTTGGCCGAGCCAAAAGACTTTGAAGGTGTGAGTAAGGTGGTAGTGGTGGGGGCCTTTTATAAGAGGAGAGGAGGGGCACTCTTTGAAAGTCATGAAATGTCACTTTATTATATAATGATTTTCGGATTTTAAAGCTCCCACACTTATATGTTTCTAGGATAAGGTGATAAGGAGTCTAAATATACTCATTAAATAGGTTTTTGACAAGTTTAAGTCTTAGATTTTACATTATCTTTTCATTTTATTTAAATCGTTAATTATTGAGGTAATCGCTGCATCATCATGGTGTCATACATAATTTAGTTTATTTAATGTCTAAAAATTATAAACAAAATATCATGATGTAGGAAATATTTTTATATTTTCAATGAATATTTATATTAAAAAAATGACTTGTATAACCCCATTTAAAAATTGTTTTAGTAAAACAACTCATGTTTGTGACATTTTTATTTTAACATTAAATAACAAGTTTTTAATGTCATTTTCCTACCAAAGTGGCTCCATGGGGTCCCCAAGTTGACCCATGGATTGTCTTTGTCGGAAATGACTCATCCAATAGGCACAGGACAAGTGTAAAGGTATTTTCTTATTTTTATAATATCATTTTTACCTTAAATTTCACTAATTACCTTTAATCGCGATTAATTAAACTTAAAAGTTACTATTCACCAAAAAATTATTTTAATCCCATTGAACCACATTTTTCTTCCTAATGAAAACCATGTATGTTAGATTTTTTAAAATAAAATCACAGAAGTGGTAAAATTTCTTTTAAACGAAAAATCAGTTTTTTAACTACCACTTAGTGGTTTTACTATTCATAAAAAATTGATGTTTTTCAGAACAATGCCAAAATTTCACCCTAAGCTATAATTGATATTCCGAATTCAAAAATGATGTCTATTTTACAAAATTCAAAACATATAAGTTTCATTAATTAATTTTATAATTAATTCCCATTGCCACAACAAATAGCGTATTTTTAAGAAACAATATATATCAAAAGATTTACAATTGTTTATGTCCAATTTCATTGTGAAATTAATTATAATGACCACCATTGGATAAAATGGTAAAAATATATTCTACTTATACATTAAAACCACTCAATAGTATAATTTATCACTATAAATTATTTTTATTAAAAAAGTTGTTTTTAAGTGTTTTCTCTATTCCTAGAAAATTGGAAGTTCTCAGAAAATTACAAAAAATTCAACATAGGATAATTTCGATATCCCGAATCCAAAAATGAAGTCCATTTTGAAATATAAAATATATATAATTTCAAAAGGTGGGTATTACTATTCATAATGGCTATTTTTATTGGTCGCGATGTGTTAGAATCTTGAACTTGCATACAATACAAGCAATTGCATAATTGAAAGAGAAGCATATCGTGAAAGCTTGGGGTGTTACATTCTCCCCTCCTTAAATAAATTGCGTCCTCGCAATTTGAAATCGTTCTTTGAAAATAAAAGGTTGAAAGTAGAAAATACCTTTCTGGAAAACCCACATCAGAAATAAGGTTAATAAAATTTAGCCTTAATAAGAGGGAAATGGAAATGAAAAAGTCACCACCAAATTATGATCTTGATAAGGAGAACATTGGTGGCAATTAGAGACATATAATGGGTGAAAAAACATAAATATTTTTAGGGAGTGATTGAGGTCATCAATCACAAACAAGTGTAAAATTGAGGGCCTCAAAGCCTTCAATCTATGTTGATTTAAAATATTATCAATTCAACAAGACAGAAAGTATTAGGATAACACATTTTTTGTTTTAATATCCCTTTATTAAAGCATAATAATTAATTTATTCAAATAATAAGACCATGGTATATATATATTTATGCTTGAAAAGTAGAGTATGAACCTTCAACTAATTTCTACCACAAACTCATCTTTCACTCAAAAAGATAATAGAACTCAAAAATATTATATTTATCCTAATCGTACAAGGTTCAAAATATTAACACATACCATTTAGATTAGGAAAAATATTTTTTAACAACCAGAGAATTCCTGTAGGATAGTTGTAGGTAATAAAGGCATGTCGAACTATGGTTGTGGGTCCGATTCCTGCAGCTTTGTCCGATGCGACGGGTTATCCCCCGACCTACAGGTTGTCCTCTTCCTAAAACTATAGTATTATAATATCCCAAATATAATCTTCATAAGTGTTTTAACCTTAAACAATACTATCCAAAGTTCAACTTAATCCATTCCAACCGTTATTGTTATCCAAAATACCTTTGTCCAGACATTCTGTAAAAGGTATCTAAATTCCAAAATCAATTGTAACATCAGATTCCCCAAACAAGGTAATGTTTCTCTTATTGTCACATACTAAAAATATGATTACCTTAATCATATTAAATCCTTAATGAAAACAACAAGTACTGCAGTATAATCCTTATATATATATATATCACATTATCCTTATAACCAGAATATAATCCTTGAGTCTAAAAGCACCAATATATTAGTTACTCCACTTCAACTGTAGTAACAGCATAAGAATGTCCTTGATACCTTGGCCTTTTCTAAGGTAAGTTTCCCTGATTCTTAGGACATTCATTTTTATAATGCCCCATTTCCATACAATTGTAGCATTCATCATTGATAGCCTCTTTCTTTCCCTTGTAATCACGGGCCTGGTGACCTTTTTCTCCACATTTATAACAAAATCCCATTCCTTTTAGGCAAGTACCACGGTGATTCTTCCCACAATTATCACATAATGGAAAATCCTTCTTTCCATTGTTCCCTATATTTGTCTCTTTTTCCACAGTTCTCTTCTTCTCTTGCTTTACTTTGTTGTCATAAGACTTAGAGAATTCCTTTTCTGTCATGATAGCACACGGGACTATATCTTCGTACAGTGAGAAAGATTGTGAAACTAATGCTCGACAGAGAAAAGGTTTTAACCCATCAAAGAAGCGATCAATCGTACTTCTTGGGTCACGTATATAATCTTCAGTATGACTCACTAACCTTGTAAAGTTAGCCTCAAAACTTTGCGACATTCTCATCCTCCTTCTGCCTCAGACTCAGAAATTGCCTTTCCATATCTGCTCGATGGTCATGTGGAAAGTATTTCTCTAAGAAAATATCATTGAACTCTCTCCATTCCATATTTGATACTTCATCATCTTCCTTTTTGTTTTGAATCAGCGACCACCATTGATCGGCATCTCCAGTGAGGCGGTAGACTGCCATGACAACCTTCTCCCTTTCACTACTCCCCAAGGCATGGAATATTTTTTCTAAGGAGTTTATCCATTTCTCACATACTAATGGATTTGTACCCCCATTAAATGTTGGTGGTTGTTTCCTCATGAAGCGGTCTAACATTGATCCTCCACGTTGCGGATCAGGGTGCTCCATACGAGTAAGGTTATTATTCATAACCAAGTTGAGTTGTCCCAGTATGGTAATAAGTTAATCATCACTAGTTGTATCTCCAGATCCACAATAATTATCTTCATCAGGAGGGAAATCCATACACAGAGTATGTGCATTGATACGTTTTCAATTCCTCCCACTAGGCGCCATTTATAAACAATGTCATAAACTAGATTAGTTAATGAATTAAAATACATAATTCCATACTTGTCAAACACTTAACAAAAATTGAACTATTTATGGATATAATCCATAATCATAAAATGTTTTCTTTGAGGAAGTATGTACTAATAAGCCCTTCATAATGGTTTGTAAAGAAAATGATAATTATCCTAAGCATATCCCCCGGGAGTGTCATAACCAAGAGTGCAGCACGGCCCGTTGTCGTGCAGCAGATCCCGTTTGAGTCAAGCTCAAAGCGGTGTTTTCGGGGTTTTCCCCTAGGTACATCTGTGCTAGATCCACCTCTATCTGCTCGTATCCAGATAGGGATGTATTGCTCGGAAAACTCACAAAATCTCTATAATACCAAAATTCTATGAAGTTCTTCTATACTAATCCTTAAAGTCTATCTTCGGGCTATGTACTCTAATCAGAGTTTATCTAAATCGAGCTTCCAAGTTTAGTACTAAACTGCCTCTGATACCAATTGTAACGCCCCGAACCCAGTTACCCAGAGTTGGTGCATTATTGCGTAACATTGGAATGATCACAAAAGATCAAGTCTTGAAAGACCGTTTAGTTTAGTAGCCTTGGAAACACTAGATACATTCATAAGTCTTACATTACATCATAGAGTAAAACAAAACTAAAACAACATCTTGTCTTCATATCCCCTCATACTATCCCTACAGGTCATTCATAATATACTTCTTCACATCCCGGAAAAATTAAAACATTGGAAGGTGTGAGCTCAGATGCTTAGTAAGGATAATAATATAGCGGAAGCTTTCATAAATAAACATAAACATTTAAGGCAATGTATAGCTAAAACAAAAGCCTTTTAAACTTGAACTTAAATATAATATGGCAAAAGTAAAATGAAATAATGCCATTTAGTTATTCACATGGATATTCTACTAGTCGAATAATCACATGCAATATCAATAACCACTTTCATAATAATGTAATGCATAATGCCAGACTATCATAACCACGTAGCCAAGGCCTCGTGCCGAGACTACAAATAAGATTTTTTCAAGGCCTCGTGCCAAGACACTAGTTTGTCTCATGAGACCTGTCGATGCATCGAGGAGCTATAGCGGGCTCCACCCGTCACTTATTAAGTCCAATGCATTCCTCATATGAATAGGTTTAAACATATCATAAACCATAACATAATCGTATCACATAAAACATGCATAAAGGAAACATAACATTTCCACATTTCAATCATAATATATCAAAACAACAAATTGATATACTAAAAACACTTTTAAAACCAGTTTCAATACCAAAATAAAGGAAAATTAAAGATTTGTATATATTTTTCATTTAAAAAAATGTTATGGCTTGTAGAGGAAGTCGAAACTCAAATAATGATCACGGTGGCAGAGAAGTCGTTGTCGCCGCATACATATGAAAAAAAACATTCCCTTTTGTCGTTTAGTAAAATGCTTCGTATAAAAAATATTCCTTTTGAATAAACTTAAAAGTCAAAGGGGTTTATATACCATATAAAAAAAAGTTGTGTATAAAATAAAATATGCCTCAATGAAAGGAGATTGAGACGAAGACCCTTAAAAAGATAATTTTTTAAATAAAATTGATCTATTATGTGTATTCCCTATAATTACAAATAAATAATGTATAAATAAAATAAATGACATAATAATATCATGACATAATTTGCATGTAGGAGATTAACCCAAAGAACGAAAATTGGGTTAAGATGTTCCCTTACCTCGTGTCCGACTTGACTCGACCACTCTTTAACCTCCTGAATAATAAACTAGAGTGAATCTATACTTGCTTAAGAAACTTTTTCAAGTTCATTATCCCTTTTTATATCACTTATTACAATGTTATGAAAATTATGTAATTATTTGTGTTAATAACAGTCGTTTTGTCGATCTTTGGTACTTGAGTCAAAAATATACTTCTTATAATTACAAGTTGTTCATGTGGTGAAATATCCCTTATATCCAGAATTATATTCATTATGTAGATATCATATATAACATATATATACAGTATATACATGCATTTATAATATTACATAACATTTAGAGGTATGAAATGAAATGCACCGTTCATAGAGACGGTAAGCCGTACGTAAGCATGAACGCTACTTTCATTTAGATTTCATATTTTAATGGAATGAAACATAATTATATAAAGTTATAATATAATTACAGTATAATATAATGTATAATACCATTTAATCCATCCTTTATACATCCATCATATGGTATTAACGATTCAAATCACTTTGAGGGGGCAGTAGTCTGCACTTCCTAAAATGAAAATATCGTGTTTACCCATAATGGAAACCATAAGGTATGCCATAAATGAAAAATACAGAAGAATAAGTAAAACATAAACATATTATATATCATATATAAATATAGTTACATCTTAATGGCCACCTTTGAAGGTGTTATATGAGTGTTGAACAATCATCGTTTCGTGAGGCAGAAATTTTCCATCCACAGAAACAGTATGTTCTTTAACCATTAGATGTAGGTGTGTGTAAGTGTAGCTCTAATACTTCTTATAACAACATACTAGTATATTGAAGATACTGGTTTTGTTACAAAATAAAATAATAAAAAGAGTTTAGGGCGTTGGAGAAGCAAAATAAAACAAAACAACATTAGGGAAGACATTACCTTAAAATTGGGTAACTCTTTTTGATTTGAGCCAAAGGCTTCCTTGGGAAGGGTTATACCAAACGTGAGGCTTCTAGGAGTAAGGGAGGGAAGTTGGGAGAGTTTTAGGTCAGAGGTTGGCCGAGCTAAAAGGCTTTGAAGGTGTGGGTAAGGTGGTAGTGGTGGGGGCCTTTTATAAGAGGAGAGGAGGGGCACTCTTGGAATGTCATGAAATGTCACATTATTATATGATGTGTTTCGGATTTTAAAGGTCCCACAGTTATATATTTAGATGAAAAGGTGATAAGGGTTATAAATATACTCATTCAATAGGTTTTTGGACAAGTTTAAGTCTTTGATTTTACATTATCTTTTCATTTTATTTAAATCGTTAATTAATGAGGTAATCGCTGCATCATCATGGTGTCATAAATAATTTAATTTATTTAATGTCTAAAAATTTTAAAACAAAATATCCTGATGTAGGAAATCTTTTTATCTTTCCAATGAATATTTATAGTCAAACATATGACTTTTATAACCCCATTTAAAAATTGTTTTAGTAAAACAACTCATGTTTGTGACATTTTTATTTTAACATTAAATAAAAAGTTTTTAATGCCATTTTCCTACCAATGTGGCTCCATGTGGTCCCCAAGTTTACCCATGGATTGTCTTGGTCGGCCATGACTCATAAAATAGGGGTAGGACAAGTGTAAAGGTATTTTAATATTTTTATAATATCATTTTTACCTTAAATTTCAGTAATTACCTTTAATCGCGATTAATTAAACTTAAAAGTTCCTATTCACCAAAAAATTATTTTAACCCCATTGAACCACATTTTTCTTCCTAATGACAACCATGTATGTTGTATTTTTCAAAATCAAATCACAAAAGTGGTAAAATTTCATTTAAACGAAAAATTAGTTTTTTAACTACCACCTAGTGGTTTCACTATTCATCACAAATTGATGTTTTTCAGAACAATGCCAAAATTTCACCCTAAGCTATAATTGATATTCCAAATTAAAAAATGATTTCTATTTTAAAAAATTCCAAACATATAAGTTTCATTAATTAATTTTATAATTAATTCCTACTTCCACAACAAATAGCGTGTTTTTAAGAAACAATATATATCAAAAGATGGACAATTGTTTATGTCCAATTTCAATGTTAAATTAATTCTAATGACCACCATTGGATAAAATGGTTAAAATATATTCTAATTATACTTTAAAACCAAGAAATAGTATAATTTATTACTATAAATTATTTTTATTAAAAAATATGTTTTTAAGTATTTTCTCTATTCATAGAAAATTGGAAGTTCTCAGAAAATTACAAAAAATTCAACATAGGCTAATTTCGATATCCCGAATCCAAAAATGAAGTCCATTTTGAAATATAAAATATATATAATTTCAAAAAGTTGGTATTACTATTCATAATGGCTATTTTTATTGGTCACGGTGTGTTTGAATCTCGAACTTGCGTACAATGCAAGCTATTGCATTATTGAAAGAGAAGCGTATCGTGATAGCTTGGGGTGTTATATTTTTACTAGTGGTTCTCATTCTCATAATATCATACTCTATAAGTTACCAAGGATGTTTACCATTAGATATTTCTTTAAATCTATATGATTAGAAACCCTTAACAACATGTATCATTTGAGTTATATCAAAAGATATCATCCGGCTATAAAACATTTATTCAAGAATATAGTTATGGAACCTCCAAGTTCTCATCATAGTAGAAAAAAACTATGACCATTAATTATGAAATATATTCTTAGAACATTATCGCATACTATGTCATGGAGAGGAATAACTATATTGGGGTAACAAACTTCAATATTATTAATGATAATAAATATATGTAATTATGTACATATAATTTGGTTCTAGGGAAGAAAATCCAAAAAACTCCCACTTGCACTTGAGGAGACTATTAAAAATATTTAGTCCAATAGATCTCATATGATACTCATTCATTGACTGAGATATAGCCTTATTCAAGGGGTATTACAAATTCTCCTCCATGAATACTCTACTCATGGTATATTCACCTCATTAAAAAAAATACCACAATAGAAGAAACATCCTAAGTATATTATTTGACTTTTGATGTGACCTTGAATCCTTGGAATGAGAAACCACTGTAGTTTTATCATAGTGAACTATGATAGGGCCTTGAATACTAGAAACCAAATCAAGCTCTTGGAAATAGGTTTGACTCCAAACTTCTTCCTTAGTATTATCATAAAATACAATATACATAGACTCTGCTATAGAATCAGTGAAAACTTGCTATTTTAAAATCTTCCAGCCTACAACTCATCTGTTGAGGTCAAAGACATATTCTAACTATGAATTCAGATTACTTTGATATATCTAAAATATAGAATCTATGTAACCCCTGACTACATGTGCTTCAACTCCTCTATACACCAAAAAAATATTTTTCTTCTGCCTCTGATACTTATAGATAGTATCAATAGTAGTCTAATGTTGTTCTCCTTGATTTGGTAGATATGTCCCTAACATTCTCAAAAGCATAGGCAATATCAAACCTCATACATAACCTAACATACATGATAGATCATATCATTGAAATTTTTAGGGTATTTCTCATTCTCACCCTTTCATGTTGTGTCTAAGGGAATATATTCATGGAAAGATATATACACTATTACACTATAACCAATACCCTCTTGGGTTGTTCCATAATGAACCTATTCCATATCTGGTCAACTTATATACATTGACATAATAATAGTAGCCTCTTGGATCTATCATGAAAGATATTGATTCCAACACTATAGGCTTCATTACATTAGTCCTTCATGTAGTATCGCTTTCTCAACTGTTAATTAACATCTTATTATGATAGTATCTCATTTGTAATTAATAATATCCCATAAACATACACTACTATGAAAAAATACCACACTCCCATTAAATATATCATAAACATTTGTGTCACATTCATTCTTAATGAAATAAAATTATTTTATAGCTTCATTGAATAAATTTTTTTATGAATTGTATGCTTTCTTTAATCCATAAATGGATCTATAAATTTTTTTATACCTTCTTGGAATTTACTAGAGTGAAAAACCATTCTAGTTGTGTCATATAAACATCATATTGAAGCTTCTTATTAAGGAAATAATTTTTAGATCCATCTTCCAGTTCTCATAGCCAAGGATTGATACTATATCAAGTATAATTATAAGGTATTAACACATGGAAACTGGATAAAATGTTCCATTATAGTGAATTAAATTAGAATTGTATAAACTATTTTTCTATTTTTCCTAGATTATAGGTACTAACATGACTGTCCATTGTCCAGGTTTCTCTTGAATACTAATTTACACCCAATTGGATTTACATAAATTATTGGATCGATAATAACCCATACATGGTTCTAATATATGGAATCCATCTTAAAATTCATGTATTCCTACCATCTTATACATTTTCGGATTAATACTATCTTCTTAAAGGATATAGAGACATTATTTTCAACCAATAGTGATTCATCAACATCTATTACTAGAGCACCATATATTTCTAGTTCTCTTATAACTCAGGTTCTCTTATGAGTCACTTGTATTTTTGTTACATTTTATTCCATGATGACCAATGGAATATATTCACGTAAAATATCTTTTTTATCTTGAGTTTCAACTTCACTTAAGTCATTCATTCTCCCATATTCCTTCTTGAGGATGTCTTCCCTCTCAATGAATACACCATTCCTAGAAGCTATAACCTTTTTATATGAGGGATCATATAGGTAGCATCCACTTGTTTCATTGGGATAACTTATAAAAATTCACTTCATGCTCTAGGGTTTTTATCCCTGATTTATCCTTAATAAAAACCTCTAAATAACAAGCGTGAATATGATAAAATTAGTTTTCTTTCCACCCCAAATGTTAACAGGAATATTTTTCCCACATTAGTTGGTACTCAATTTGGAATTTATACCACTGTGTTTAATGAATACCCCAAAAGGATACTAGAATTCATGCATTAATTTTCATTGACCTTACCATGTCCTTTTATCTATAGATCTTATTTTTTATGCTATGTTTTATAAGGTGTAGTTCTTTGTGATAAAAACTCATACTATCATAGAGATTCGATAAAATCATGGCTAAGATATTCACCACCTTGATCTGATGGATGTTTATTTATCTTCATACCATTTTGATCCTCATCTTCATTATTGAACACTTTTAACTACTAAAAGGATTCATACATATACCCCATTAATTAGATATAATTGTATTTACTCAAGTATTTCATAAATTTAATCATGTATGAGAATCCAACTCTAACTTCTATATGAAAATCTCTACACAATTAATTATGTACCAATTCTAGATGATCTTAGGACCTTTAACCTTGACCACCAAATGGAGATTTCTTTTTCATTTTTCCTCATAAATAAGCATGATATCTTTTATGTCTCTTAATCTCAAAAGAGTCTAAGTAACAATTTTGATATAGATTTTTCAAATGCTTCATTTTTATGTGATAAGATGATGATGCTACAATTGGGTGTTATGTAATTTGTGTAAATATGATACCTTATCTATTATCGATAATTAGTTTTCCTAATTTAATACATAAAGAATATTATTCAACTGTGCCATACCAAAAAAACTTCTATCTTTAAAAAATTTATAACTCTTTTTTTCAAATATTAAAATAAATCCATCAATGTTTATACAATAAATATAAATTATCTTCTTGGTAACACTATGAACAAAATAAAAGTTCATTAAAACACAAATTAATCATTTTTTAATGATTGATGGAATAAACCAATGGCTATATAAGCCATCCTCACCCCATTGCCAGCTCATAGATCCACCTCAGCTCAGGAAACCTTCTGAAATATAATTTTTTTAATTTGGATACAAATATGAGAACCAAATGCATTACTTGATACCCATATTATATATATAATAATATTACACCTGAAAAAGAACACATTGGAAGGATACCCTTTCTTCTTTTGTTATGTGTAGTTTCTCTTCTAGGGCCTTACATTCCACATTTAACACACCATTTTTTTCTCCATTGCTTGTCTATGGATATTTTTCTTCCTATAAGGATGATGTTATGGAGCCTTATACTTGAAAGGAGCCTTTGGACCCTTTTTCATGTTCTTATTTATCTTATTTTCTATAAATACCACATATTTTTCATGACCCATTTATTTATCAGCATGAAAAATAAGAGTAAGAATATTTGAAAGATTATTCTCACTATTTATCATATTATAATTCAAAATGAAATTGGAGAAGGTTTTAGGTAGTGGTTAATGAATGAGATATGTGATCAACTCACCAAGAAATATAAACCCCATGATTCCCAATCACTCAATATAACCAACTTTCTTGACTACATGTGGATCAGCAGGTGTTGAATATCCAATATTTCACATGAATAGTGTATTGGAGATCTCATACTTCTATTTCCATGAATTTTTTGAATTGAGATATTGAAGGTAAGAAATGATTGTTTTTGTACCCATAACCCATTTTGTCTTCAGAATCTTTCTAGAAATGGATGATATCATAAAACATTGTACATCCATTGTATCATCTACATGTTTTAGGTAGAGAGATATATCTTCTTCAATAGAATCTTTAGCAAGAAACTCGGGAAGTAGGTTCTATAGAATGTATAACTTCCACTCATTGTGTAGTGTTTTGTCTATGTTTATATAACCCTACTATATATTCAGTCTGGAGAGACGTTTTTTCCTTCTATAGTATTTATCAAAGTGATATTGTCAAATATTTTGGGTTTTCCATTTTGAAAAAATTAAGAATGGATTAGTATTACATCCCTTATTACCAAATCCGGTTAATAATTTTAAATTTTAAATTTTATTAATCTCCCACTATTTTTTCAAAACCAAATATCATTTACCATCAGTTTTGGAATATACTATTCCATATATAATCTTATATAATAGACCCATATTCTCTTCTTATAACCCATAATTGGGATTGAAAAGTTATAATAGGGTATTTAGGTATGTATAACTCACTAAATGTATTAACATATAGTTCATTGATTTGTTGAGTTGACTCTCCAATCATGAAATCCTGGATAATGATTTCCTAAAACCTTTTCTCTTAGTTACATGATGTCTTACCTATGTAATCAACCTTTTATGTGAAACACATTAAGTAAACTAAATTTTTTAAGATAAAAGTTCCTCGATAATTGAAACCACCATAAATTAGAACTGTTAAGAAATTTGAACAATTGGGTTGACTTATAACTTAAGTATTAGAATGATATAATCAATTAATATTTTATATACGGGAATTTTATCCTCATTTGTAATACCCCTTTATTTATCTTATCACACTCCTTGTTAATATAATTTAGATTTTACTTAGGTTTATAACTATACCAGATACAATTTCTTCATAATAAATTTTTATTTTATTCCCTCTTTCATGATTTAAACTCATTTATTAAGAAATCACAATGAATTCACAAAAATAAATAATCAACCATTCAAATAAAAAAATAAAAAAATAATTAAAAAGTTTATAATATTCTCTAATGGATAGTTTATCTAGCAGATGATAAACTAACCCTCGAACATATAGAAAACACCTTGAACCGTAGCTTGGTTCATATTGTAGCATTCCACCTTATATCTTATTCATAGCCTTGGATATACGACCCATACCTACTCCTCATTCTTGGGATATCCATCCTTATATAATCTATAACTCACACATAGGTTAGGGGGTCCAATGGATTACATATATGGGTTTTACAAAAAAATAAATAGAGTGAACCCAAGTCCTTGTATAGCAAGGGAGATGTGATAACATGTGATCCATCATTTTTAATATAATGATAAGAAATTTAAATAATACCAAACACATAAACATGTCTATTCTAGTGTAAAAATAATCCATAAAACATGTAGCAAAACATAAATTTTTAATTTATCCATCATTTACTTGAATTTGTTCCTTAATTATGATAAAGCACCACTAATTAACCTAATTAATTCAATTTATCTTAATACCATATTATCAACTATAAAAATACATCATTTATAATTTTAAACAAATTAATTTGATTATTTTTATTCAAAATAAATAAAGTACACAAGTGTACATGGAGGTAATAATATGTACTCTTTCATACTACCACACATAATCCTTGTGCTTGTGTATTCCATTAGAATACAACACACATTGTGTGATATGTAGTTACATAGAGTGTAGATTCAAACACCTTAAACATATGACACATGTGAATTACAATGCATGTGATTCTCATGATATGTATGGAGTATTCTATAAGAAAAGACCATACACAACTTGTAGTTTTAGATATTTTCATGGAAATTAATTATATATTTAATTAAAAATAATATTAAATGGAATTTACTATCGAATAAATGACACATAAAACCCATGTTAATAGGTATAATCATATATTTAATTCTTATCTCCATGTTAATATGAACACATTGGAAGAAAAAAACTATAGGATATGTACTGGGCTACACGACATGTACTATCTTCTACCTATGTTTGTGACACACACCTAGAGACTAGGAGTGTCAATTTTCCTTTATGTGTATAAGGAACATGGTGTGATTCTATATTACATAATTAATAATATCAAATATGAAAATTTTTTCAAACTCATATCATGTAAAAAAAATTATATGCTCAGATCCATTTGTTATCAATTATAAAGAAATGAGGATGACACGCCCTGTATGAATGTTACACAGAATGGGTTTCTTCAAATTGTATGCCAACCAATATGAATTTTCGAAAGGACTCAATTTATCAGATCACTAGTCCTATTTTATCATATTGATCCAATGATATCCTAATATACATTTGTGATACATGGGTACAAAGTGTGTGTTTTTGGGAAAATTCTATGCATTCTTTTGCTTTATGTACAGAACCTTTGGCATCTCTAGATAAAACATTCAGTGTTTCTTAATTTTCTATTAACCTATTTATTTGTTATGTGAGTGATAATAATTAACAGGATGAGAAAATGAAGTTTGGATTTCAAGAATTAATAATCTGAAGTAAAATTAATTGGAAATGCTACCATTTATTCAATGAATAGTAAAAAAAATATAAAGTAACCATATCACCATTATGATGCCAATTATAAGTTCCATGTACGCCATAAGTCTTGTATGGCATGACCAACTTGGATTTTTAGTCATAATATGCATATAATTATTGGAAACAAAGATTTTATTTAGTGGAAATGGAGTCTGTTTTGTGTTTGTTTTCAATCGTCAATGTGGAATATCAGGGAGTTTTCAAGGGAAGTGATATTACAGTACAATATGACTACAGTATTGAAGGGGGTATTGTTTCCATGTGTTTTCCAAATTTTTTGGTCAAGAATCTGGAGGAAGAATCTTGAATTATGAATGGGTATTTTCTGGAATCATCTCTTAATAAATATAGTAAATTTAAGGGTCTCACGAATACTAGTTTGAGGTTCACGAAGACGTGGTGCATCACGAATGGAGATGGTGATCTCTATGATTACGATAAGTGGAGAATCATAAAAGCACGATGTGATGATTTTTATCTCAACAACTATGTCAAATTTCACTAGAGCATTGTGAAGGGAGGAGCACTATGAAAATGTTTTTAAAAGATTATAAAAATTCATTGTAGGTGGTGGAGTAGCGTAAATGGCCAGGCCTATAAACATAAGGATACCCCACATCATTTTACACTATTTTATTTATAGAAAATCTATAATTTCTCTGATTTCATGAAGCTAGGGTAGCTCCATGAATATGGGCTTCTATGTGAGATTGGGAATTGTTAAAATACTACCTTAGTCTTAACTGATTTCAATGCTTCTAAGTATTGAGTTATTTACGATGATGGGTTATTTCGTGTTGCCTCAGTGAGATTCGTCAAGGATGTTTGTTCCACGAAGGTTGGGTGCTTCATGAAGGTAGTGATCTTCGTGAAGGTTCCTCGGGAATGGTTGTTTTGAATATCATGTTCATAGTGAATAGGTCTTTTAAAGTGAATCAACTAAGAACTACAGTGAAAAACAAGTTTCTTTCTAATCAGTTACAAAGACAGTATTTTCAATCCATTAAAGTGACCTTTAAGGTGATAAAATAAGTTAATATTATCTCAATGTATTAAAAAATGTGTAATTGACAAAAGTTTTCCAAGGGATGTAGTATGATATCCCTAAAATATTGTAAAGGCAATTTTCATGGCATAGAATGACTATTTCGGAACATATGTGTTCCACTTCTAGTGATGATTAGGGGATTTATGTACAAATGACTCATTATCGGTGTATGCTCATTGGACTTTCCCTAACTGGTGAACCAAGTAAAATTGCTATGATGTCTCTCTGCATGTGAATGTTTAAATTTATATATATTACCATCAAACAAGTTTAATATGTTCCTACCAACATGAGAACAATATTCATCACTTTAGAAGAATAATTTGACACCCTAATTCACCACTACCCTCTTTGGGGTTTTTGGGTCCTTCAAGTGTTATCAAAGCCTACAGGTTGCTAGTGTTAAATATATCTTTCTTTGCTATCATGGAGAATTTAGTAAATGTTTGTGGAGTCCCCCTCTATGGTAGAACCAACTTCCAAATATGGAAGAACATGATGAGATCTCATCTAATATCTCTTAGAATGGAAGTAATCTTGGCGAATACATAACAAATTCAGGTCAATGATGCAACATGATGTTCTATGATTGAAACTTACAAAAAATTCTTAATGAAAATTCCAAAGCACATACTTCCATTACCAATTTTTTATATGATAAAATATATCTAAATTTGATTAGATTCACTTCATACAAATCTATGTGGGGAAAACTGGATAATATTTATGATGGAGACAATAAAGTGATGTAGCTGAAACATCATGTTTTTCAAAACATTTATGATGATATGATGATGCATCCTGATGAAAATTCAGATACATTTTTCAATCAAATTACTAAATTTGTAGGAGCCATTTGAGGGCTTGTTGAAGAAATAATAGACATTGACATTGTAATGAAAATATTAATAGGACTTCCACCTATTTATTCCAAAACTGTTATGCCTAGAGGAAAGGATTCTTTAAAAACTTTATTTGGATGAAATACTCAGCAATTTCCTAGAATATGAAATGATAGTGAAACCATAGAATTCAATAAGTTGTGTTATCAAAGAGATTGAATTCAAAGACAAGGAAACCATGATATTTTAGGGGATTGTGTTAATGAATTTAATGTTGAAGATGAACCTATTTCTCTCTTCTACAAGAAATTTAATAGAGTAAAAAAGGAAATTTTATGGGAATATGCCATTGGCTTGTTTTCATAATGATAGAGTTAGGAACATTTCCTCGATGCTCAAAGAAGATCAATGATGAAGAATGTGAAGCTGGAAACTCACAGAAGTCTCTAAAAATGTTTTCTAAAGAGGGAGGCATCAAATATGGAATGAAATTATAGAGAAATAGTTTTTTATATAAAGAAGAGGATAATGACCATGAATTTTTTGAGGATGAATAACCAGAGTTTGAATACATAACCCAAGTGTTTATGATGACTATAGTTGAAAAGTCAGAATCATCAGAAGATAAAGATAGAGATAACTAGTTGATTGCTCATGTTAATCTCAAGTTGAAATTTTAGGATGCTCTCGATATGATTGAGAATCAAAGTGACATAAAAAAGGTGGAGATCTGTTTAGGATGAGTTATTAGATTACATTGATCGACTTGAATCTGTAATTGATCTACTAGAAGATGTTGTAAATGATCAGTCAACAACCTTTGAAAGCACAAAAGAAGTTGTGGAACTGTAGCTCAGAATTGGAGAATTGAAAAAGTCTTCAGAGACCTAACATCCACACTAGGAGTGAAGTCCAATACTATTGAGGGTATTGAAGAATAATTTCTTACTCTTAGGAGTAAAAATCAAAGGGAATCAAATTCCAAATAAACAATGAAGAAAATATAGTTTGGAAGATCCTTAGATATTATGCTGCTAGAGAGTGCTATGTAGGGTTTTTCTGGAGTTGATTTTTTTTAATAATAAATATCCAGGTGCATGGGAAATATTAGAATTGGTTGTGATGTTGAAACATCAAAGGATGGAAATCAGATAAACTAAATCAAATTTAAATCTAAATTTGAAAATATCACTAAGTCACCTGAAGCCCTAACAAAAAGAGCCTCAAATCAAAATGAAAGGAGAACTGAATCCTATCCACAAGTTTCCTGAAATAATTAAAATTAAAAAAATTTCCTAAGGAAGGATACATGGGGAGGAACAAAAGGGATAAGACATTTCCTCTTATGAAATGTAAATTATTTGGCTCTCTATTCCATTCCATGTTATACTATTAAGAGGCAAGGAGATATTTGAATGGGGGAAGAGATAGGAAGTCAAAAAAAGAAAATGAATTAATATCATTAATATTATAGAATAAATGTTTTCTATAGATATTATTTTCATTGTTCTAACATTGTACATAAACCAGTTTTTTATAGAAAGAGGAATGGTAAGAGCAATACGTAAAGAACTTAGAGAAATGTCAATACTCACAAGCCCAAGGGGTTTTCTCTAAAAAAATATTTCTTCTCTCAAAGAAGAAATTTAATATGATGAACACATTCACATGGAAAAGTGATTTGAAAGTTCATATTTATCCTTCACTCAATATAATATTTAATTGAATGAAAAAAAGAAAATCAAGAAATCCAATCATGCAGAAGCCACTCTCAAAGATACAAATAATAGCACCACTTAGATTCTTAATAGAAGATGTTGATCCACTATTATGGGAAATGAATATTAATTGAAAAATTTAAAGAATGAGTTGAGGAAATAGTTTGTTTTATCAATGATGGTGCTTTGAAAATACAAGGAAGTTGGAGTAATAAACTATTAAGTGATGAGTTTAAGAAAACTAAAGTTATTTATGTGGATGGTTTGAATCATAATCTCCTTAGTGTGAGTCAACTCTGTGACTTGGGACTTATAGTGACATTAAATAAAAAGGGGTGAACTATAGAAGTAAATATATGGAATTCAATCATGAAAGGTTTCAAAACCTATGACAACTTATACTGGGTCGGTTGTAGAGATAATATTTTCAGGTTATCTATTGAAGAAGAAAATGACTTATGTCAATAGAGGTTTGGATAAGTTAATATAAAAGGCATGGAAAATATATCTATGATGAATATAGTCATAGATATTTCCAATCTATAGCATGAATGAGAAAAGAATTGTTATTCTTTCACATGAGGGATGTTGTTCTATAGTTCATATCGGCCAAAGAAGAAACATCTGTCATTTTTTATGGATATCAACCATACAAACATATGTGGTATGATAAATGTTTCTAGAAAATATGGAGAAATGTAATTCATTATTTTCATTGATAATTACAGTATAATGTGTTGTGTAATGGTTATACATAGAAAATGAAAAGTACTAGATTGCGTGAAAACTTATCACTGAATAGATGAGAATTATATTGGATTGATAATCAATGTTCTGTGGTCTAATAATGGAGTTGAATAAAAATCCATTTATTTTAAGAATTACCTATAGATAAATCAAATACAACATGATGAGGCTTCTGTGATAACCCCACAACAAATTGGATTTTTTGGGAAAAGAAATCAATATGTAAACAATATGGCCAAAACTATGTTGAATGAGATTCGTATCTCTCTCTGTTACTAGAAAGTTTTTGTTCAAGAAGTAGTGTATACTCAAAATCGTGTAGGGATTTATTTGGGAGAAACCAAGAAATCGTATGAGTTGTGTCATGGAAGGAAGCCCCCTTTGATGTATTTTTCTGTTTTCAGAAGTAAATGTTTCATTCGAAGAAAATATATAAGTCACAAAACGTATGGTAATGCTAAAGATGAAGGAATATTCCTTAGATATTTCATGAAGACAAACTCCTACAAATTTTTCAATAATAATCTTAGAATAATTGTATAAATTAGAGATGTCAAGATTTTTTAATATAAAACCATAAATACCATGAGGGGATTTTATACTAATATGATAGAATATGAATAATGCAGTGGAAATGGAACAAATGCAAATGATATGTAGAAGAAGGAATACAAAACATTTAGGGTTCACAACATGGTGTTGATTTAGAAGAAGAATTAGAAGAGGAAACTGTGGTTGACGAAAATTATTCTGAACCTCACTGGAGAAATCGAAGAGAAGAAATTGATCAATACAATATCATTGGGGATTGAACATAATCTACACAGAAAATAAGAATGATTAATAATACACAATATTACTTCCTATCAGTTTTGGAATCAATCTCATTTAAATAATCTACAAAGGATAAATCAAGGGCTAAATCCATGAATGAAGAGTTGGATCGGATTGATAATATTCAGACATGGGATCTTGTTAAGAGACCCAAAAATCACAATGTTTCTGGTATGATGTGTATTTTTAAGAATAAATTATATGAGAAAGGAAAAATGATTATAAATAATATGTGATTGGTGTGTAAGGTATATTCATAGATTGAAGGTGTTGATGTTGAAGAAAAATTTTCTTTGGTGGCTAAAATAGAGTCAATCAGACTTTTTCTTATGATGGAAATTCAAAGTGGGTATTAATTTATTCAAATGGAAGTCAAAATAGGTTTCTTAAATGATGATCTTGAATAAAATTTATAAATTGAACAACCAATGGGGTTTCTTCTTGTTAGTAATGAAATTAAGGTTTTCATATTAAAGAAGGTGTTTTATCGTCTGAATCCGTCACCATGGGCATAGTAATATTTGATGTATTCTTATCAATATAAGCTCAAATTTAAAATAGGGGGAGTGGATCACTATCTCTATGTGAAGAATTCTAATAATGATTAGTTCGTCGTATTGGTATACGTAGATGATATTATATTTTGTGGAAGTAGATATGGATTGGTGGATGAATTTTCCAATCAAATGGGATAATAATTTGAAATTTCTATTATTGGTGAACTCATATTCTTCTTGGGGTTTCATGTGATTCAGAGTAAATAATACAATTTTATTTCTCAGGCAAAGTATACAAGAGAGTTGTGGAATAAATTCATTATGCATGACTCCAAACTAATGTTGACTCTGATTTCAGTTGTAAAAAATCATGGAAAACATGAGGATGTGACTTCTATGGATCCCACCATATGCAGGATAATTTCTAAAATCATATTGTAATTAACTTCAACATTGATAGATATTTTCTTTTCAATATCCTTAGCGGACCTATTTCAGAGTAATCCAAAGGAAGAACATTTGACGGTAGTTAGAAGAATCATGAGGTACATTCAAGGTACTCACAATTACTTCTTATACTTTGCTACAAGTAAATATAATGAACTATCACTATTTTCATATGGTGGTTGGGATACATGTGTTGTCGATTAAAAGTAAAAAAGTGGTGGAGAATTATTTATTAGAATGAAATGACTAGAATGATCAACTAAAAAATAGGAAATTAATTCTATTTGTAATGTTGAATCATATTATATCTCTTCTACAAAGGCATGAACTCATATACTGTGGATGAAGTAACAACTGATGATATTAGTGATGAGGTGGAACATCCAATGGTGATACACTATGATAACAAGAGTGTGATTGTTCTTATTAATAATCATGTTCGGCGTTCTTGTATGGGACATATTGAAATCATATTTCACTTCATCATGGAATGAGTTTAACAAGGAAAGATTAAACTGGATCATGTTGGAACTGCTGACCAAGTTGCTGACATTCCAAAAAATCCATTGGCAGCACATGTGTTCAAGAAACATCATTTGAACCTTCATGTAAATCCACTTCCTAGTGAATGATTAGGTTATGAATATTCCCCTCTCCCCAGTTTTGTTAAATATTTTAATATATTTTTGGAAGTTATATAGGTTTAGGTGGGATATAAGATTCAGGGGGAGTGTGTTTTCCAATCTACAAGTTCACTTATAGGTTCATTGGTTTTATTTTTAATGGGGGAGAATGGAAAAATTAAATGGTACAAAGGGGGAGAATGAAAATTTTATGGTTTTCTGGTGGTAAGAGAATGGAGAATGAAGAAATTTGTTATAGGTCCTTTACAAACCATGCATTGCTTTTGTAAAATGATCAAATATTATCATGGGCATGTTTAAAAATTCAAAAACGTGAGAACCCAATTCATGCTTCCCCTATTGTTTTCTACACTGATATTTCCTCATGTAGACTAATAGTGTTCGATGATTTGTTTCTCGCAATATTAGGCTTTTATTTCGGTTAGTGATTTATTAAATTTATTTACAGATTTCCAAAAAAAACCCAAATGGGGATATTGTTGGAACCAAGGTTGTTCTATGGTGGAAATGGATCCTAGTTTGTGTTTTTTGTAAATCCTCAACATGGAATACCATGGAGTTTTCATGGGAAGTGATCTCAAATTACAAGATGACTATTGTATTGAAGTTTGTGTCGTTTCCCAAGGTTTGCCAAATTTTTGGGACAAAAATCTAAAGGAAGAGGCTAGCATCATGAAATGTTGTTTTCTAGAGTCATATGATCATAAATATGGTAAATAAATGGGTTTCAAGAAGACTGGGTTGTGGTTCACAATGATGTGGTGCATCACAATTGGAGATGGGGATCTTTGCGATTACGAGAAGTGGAGTATCATGACAGTGTGATGTGTTCACGATGATCTATGAAACTACATTAAATTTCACTAGATTATCATGAAGGTATGATCACCATGAAGTTATTTTCGAATTATTTGAAAAATTAATTGGAGGTGGTAGATCATCGTGAATGGTCGAGCCTATAAATATAAGGCTACCCCAATTAATTTTAAATAATTTTATTTAATGAAAATCTTAAATCTCTCAAATTTTGAGAATCTAGGGGAGCTCCATGAATTTAGGTTTATATGCGAGCTTAAGCATCATGAAAAGACTACCTTAGTCTTGAATAATGATAATGATTCTATGTATTCAGTGCTTCATGATGATGGGGTATTCTATGTGGTTCGATGAGCTTCACAAAGGATGTTTGTTCCGAAAAGTGAGGGTGCTTTGTGAAGGTAGTGAGCTTCACGAAAGAGATTATTGAAATGTAGTTTTGAATATCAGGTTTTAGTGAATATGGATTTAAAAGAGAATCAACTTAGAACTAAATTTCATGGGGATTCTCAATCTAGTTAGTCATGAAGACTGTAATGAAAATCCATTTAGGATACCTTCAAGTTGATAAAATGAATTAAACATCTCTCAAAGTAGTGAGAAATGGGGAGTTGATAGAAGTTTTCTAAGGGAATCAGTGTGTTATCCCAAAAATCATGTAAATCCAGTGTGCCTGACACAGAGTGACTGTATCTGATCTTCTGTATTCCACATATAGTGAAGAGTAGTGGATTGAGGTATGACTGAAAAACTGTTGACATATGATCCTTTGACATTACCTTAGTGGTTAACTATGTAAAATTTGTGTGTTGTCTATCTTCATATGAATGTTTAAATTACTTCAGATTACGATCATACAGTTTTACCAGGTTCCTACAAACGTGGGAACAAGATTCTTTACTTTATAAGAAAATGTTGACACCCTAATTCACCCCTTCCCCCTTAGGGTGTTCTGGGGTCATTCAATAATGATTTTTGTACATGAAGAATGATTGTACTACCAATGGATTAAATGTAGATTAGATTACTTGATAAACATTAGAATTATAAGAGGTGGATCATCACATGATATTTATAATTAATTTATGTGAATATCTAGAATAACATGAAATTGTAATTCCTTTGGTTGATGATCTATTTGAATTTATTTCATTGTACCATTTTTTCTATATGATCCTAGTGTGTAATCCCTTAAGTGGGGATCTAAAAATTTACCACAAACATCAAATGTTTTCATGGATTCATTAGGTCCCATCCTAGTCAGTCAAATTAGATTGTTTTGTATTGGTTGATTGTAGTAGAATTTCAAAGAAAAAATTATTCATGTTATTCTGATTTATTAGGAGAAGAGGATGATAAATGATTTTTTAGATATCTAGATCACTCTATAAGTTTTGATAGAGATATAATCTATCTATTATGAATAATAATAATGAATATGGAAAGTGATATAATCATATATTTATTATTGCAGGGTTAGGGTTAGAAATTAGCACAAAGGAGCCCTCAAATTCTATATTACTTAGTTGATCCCAGGTTTAATAATAATAATATGAATATTATTAATCACTTTACATGTGAAACATGAAGGTGTCCAGTCAGTGTAATTGTATAACTGAGAGGGGGAGGGGTTGATTAGTTATACATTTTCTTTTATGTTAAATTTCAATTGAAACAACTTTAGCCTCTTTTAAGAGATTCAATTCACTGTTGAAAAAAATCATACACACATCCATAGGGACATAATTATTTACAAGGTTCACTATTGAATAATAATAACTACATCCTTGGTATGGTTTAGAAATGATCCAATTCCAAACAATCCCCTAGAAAAGAAATCCTTGGATTATAATGAGTAGGATATTCCCTTTCACTCCTGTAGCACTATGTAAACAATCCAATAGTGAATGTTCACCCACTTAGCATAAATAAGGTTACAAAATGTTTGGGTTACAAAACTTGTTACATGTGATTCCTTTCAATTCCACAAATATATTATTTTTCTAAAAAATATTATCTTTCTTACCCAGAAGATGGTAAGAACTACCTAGACTTTGTTAAGGAAAAAAGATGTCTGATTTACCCAATACATTTTTCCGAGTCTGATTCCTCTGAATAATTTTCTCCCAATACGATTATTCTCAGTACGATTATTCTAAGTATAAATCCCCATGAAACTATTCTCTAGTCCAATTCTTTCACATCCTAAAATCCCAATACAAAAGAGTATCACTATCTATGTATGATTGAGACAATTCAAAACTCCTTTTTCCTCAGTCTAAAATTCCCAATATAGAAATATTGATCTTATAATACATCTCAATAGAATGATCAAATGAATATGATTTTCATGTTGAATACAGCAAGAATCAGAATACGATAATCACTGAGTATGATAATCATCTGAATACAACATTGTGATCTTGTCTCTTCACCTTTCGTTTATTCGTCGAAACTTATTTAACAAAATCTCAGTATGAAAATTTATTCTTCTCTCTAAAAAATTGGGGCTTCTCCCTATACTACAGTGAATAATACATAGGTCATCATAAAATTATGACGCACTATTGTCATTTTATAGGGGACCCATGATATTTTTGGCAGGAATCCCAAAATACTTTCCCCCTCACACAAATTCACCAAAATCTTAATTTTCCCTAGAATATCAGTTGTATTTATGACTTGTTCAACTCTTTTTGAATATTCCCGAATCTTCTAGAATCTTCATCCCTTCTTCAGACTTTCATTTCAATTTCCTGTCTTATTTCAATTTCGGAGTCCAATTTTCTTGAAATTTATTTTTCAAAACAAAGGTTTTTAGTAATTGAATATGTAAATAAAGAAATCAAAATACTTTCTAAATTAAATCCCCCCTCAACAACACATTCTTCTTTTTTTTCTTGAGAAATTATATTGAACCTATTAAAGATAAAAAAGGATTCTTCTTCACCTCTTATCAAGACACATTTGAAAAAAACACTTGAACACCAAACAAAGTAATTCAATCCTTTTTGAATGGTTGACTACATTATTGATTGGTTACTTTCATTACGATTTTCATTAGCTTCATCTCAAATAATTTTCCATCGGTCTCTATTGAAAATAGTTCTACTTGAGTATGATGGTTCATCAAACACCACCAAACAATGTAAATACAAACCATCTCTCTTTCCAACTCAGCTTGAGTATGATTGTCTAGAGTAAGATATTTTCGAATACAATCGTTATTCAGTATGAACTTCTCATTCTCTTCCACCCGGATATGGTTGAACTGGGTACCATTCCTTTTCAATTGGAATCATATCCTTCATTTCCTCCATACCCAAATCTTGCATCACATGTTCTCAAATAAAATTATTAATTATACGAAATACAAATCAGGTAAACATCATTACATTTAATTTATCGTAGTCATACAAACACTGATACTCCCATTACAATATCTTTTACCATACTGAATTCAGAGTGAATTATATGACCATTTACTTCTATCAAGATGTATTATCTTTCATTCTAGACCCTAGCCGAGTCCTATCAGAATCAAATACTTCTCAATACGATGGAATTTTATAGTGAGTCTAATTTTTATGAAAACAATTTTCAATAGGATTTTTTTTCTAAAAAACAGAATGAGGTGATTTCCATTCATCAAAAACTTTCTTAAAAAAAGAAAACACATTAAAACCATTACTTTAGTCATCAGATTTTTCCTAACAATCTCCCTATTTTGTTTTCTTTTAGCCAAGATTCATAAATCACTAAATTTTTTATCCTCAAGAAATGGATTTCATATTAACAATTTTATGACAACGTGATTTAAATCATTATAGGAAACAATAATCATCGACAGGAAAACCATGTTGTCTAAATGAAGTGATTAGGGTATCCTTCTTCATCTTCCTTAAAATCCATTCAACCTCATCTTTTTTCATCCTTTCTATAATACAAAAAAAATTCTTATAAACACTCCAACACACAGTTGGAATAGTTCACAAACATGCAATACTGAATTGACAAATTTCCACCAACTCCCTCTAATATGAATTAAAAAGGATTGATTTATGAAATAATCATCCCCCTTGACAACACTATAAAAAGGTAAGATGAGATAGGGGACAAAAATTGATACCTCAACATAGATGAGGAAGAGGTTAGACGCCCATGTTCAACCTTAATTTAGAAAATGATTCCTTCAATATATGTTTTGTGAAAATGTTAGCAACTTTTTCCAATTTTGGAACATACTCTAGATTCAATTCATTCTTCTGTACATGCTCTTTTATGAAATGATATTTGATATCAATATGTTTGGAATGATAATGTTGACCAATATTCCTTGTGAGATTGATTGTACTTTGATTTTCACAACCCATGAGCAAGGGTAAATCACTTCAATAAGTAAATCTTCTAATTGAGTTTTCATCCACAAAAGGTGAGTATAATCATGAGTGGAGGAAACATTCTCATCTTTATCCATACTGAGAGTTATTGAATTCCATTTCCTTAAATTCCAAATAACACAATTATTTTCAAGAAAGAATAATTTACCTGATGTGGATCTTCTATTATCAACATTTCCAACCTAATCAGCATCTGAATACCCAAAAATATAATACTATTTGAGTTTACATACCAGATTAAGATTTTTGTGACCTTTGATGTATCTAAGAATACATTTTCCAACAAGTAAATATGATTGTTTTGGATAACTCTGAAATCATTGACATAAGGTAACAACATAAAAAATGATTGTTCTTTGAGGAAGTAATATACAATAAACTTCCATTAAAAATTAAAAATTATTTTTCATAAACTTATTTTCCTTCTATATATTTTTTCAACATTGTTCCCACTAAAATTGGCATGGAAAAATGTTTTGAGGTTTTCATGACAAACAACTTTTGATTTTCCTTGGCATAATTTTCTTGAGAGAGAATTCATTCTTTTGTAGAATTTTTAACCCAATAAAGTTTTTCATTTCCCCAAGCATGGAAATTTAAAATAATGTTTTCATTTATTCATTAAAACATTCACAGTCACTTTTTTTCATTCCTTGTTATCATAATGTCATCAAAATAAAAAATTACAATGATGGAATTATGTTATCTTTATATGATGTAATGATTGTTATCCACTCTTCCTTTCTTGAAATTAATCTTCCTTAAGAATATATCCATGTTTGAATAACATTCACTTATAGCTTTTTTTTATCCAATACAAGTCCTTCTTCGACCTGCACACATAACTTTCATATTTCCAAACAACAAATCCATAAGGTTTTTAAATATAAACTTCCTCATAAAGATCACCACTCATGAGTGAATCTTTAACATCCATTTGAAATATCTTGTATCCTTGTTGTGAAGAAATATAAATAAAGATTATATTTGTTTCTATCCTTTCCACCGGAGAAATGATTTTATCAAAATTTATACCTTCAATCTGAGAATATCCTTTTCACACTAATATTTCATTGTTTCTTAACACTTCCCCTTCTTTATGCATCTTGTTCAAGACAACCCACTTTGTGCCAATAAATTTTTTGTTTTCAGGATTGGGTAAATGTTCCCATGTATCATTATTTTTAATATGATCCAATTCATAATTCATGTCTTGAACCCATTCAGGATACTCAAAATATTTATTTTCATCATTCAGTTCCACTTTTGAATACAAAGAAGTATGTGAAATATCATTTATTGTTCTTCTTGTTTGAACCTTATTATGTTGATCCCCAATTATATTCTGAGCTTCCACTTGTTTCCTCTGCCTGGGATGAGACTTTTGACTATCTTCCTCATCACATGAAATAGCTAAGTCTATTTTTTCTTCTTGAGTAGTAGTACAATTGTCATAATTGTTTTCTTCAACTTTCTCAACTTCCTTATCTGGCTGAGTATGTTTATCTTCCTATAAATTTTCAATTACTTACACATCATCTAAATCAATAATTATTTATGTTTGTTTGTTGAGGCATATGTATCATCTTCCTTACAAATCATATCCAAGATATATTCCATCTTCACCTTTCTTATCAAAATTTCCATAGTTTCCACCTTTCTTATTTAAAATTCATTAACTCCCCAAAAATATAAAGTGTTTCAAACATGAAATTTTGATATAAAAAAACTCATATGGAGTCATATATAATTGATGCCTATATAAAAAATGGTTCTTAATGTGACAATATGATTCATGGATTTACTCAAAAAGTAATGAGAAAGACCATATTCAAGTAACATAGTTCTTCCCATTTCCACCAAACTTGTATTCTTTCTTTTAGAAAACCCATTTATTTCAGGAGTGTGTAGAATAATATAATAATTATTTATTCGATGCTTCTAAATATTTCTTTAAAATTATTCACTTTTGTATTCTCCACTATTTTCTATGCTCAAATTTTTCATTGAATACTCACATTCCTTCTCTGATTTCCTTCTGATACTTTTAAACATTTTCAAAGCATCTGATTTGTGTTTCATATACAGAACACAAGTAATGAGAGTAAAATAATCAATGAATGTAAGGAATTTAATATCTCTATTTGTTTATTTTTTTCTCATTGGCCCATAAATATCAGAATGAATCAGCTATAGGGGTTTCTTTGAACAAATCTCAACTTTCTTATACACAATATTCGTAATATTTCCTTTTAGACAAATAGCCCATCACCAATCTCTTCTTCTTGGGAAATCTGTAATTTCTATGACACTATCACTTTTAGATAGTTTTATCATGTTTCTTTTACACATGTGTCCCAGTATTTTATGACACAATTGATTCTCTTCCACCATACTCATGTAACAGGAGTTTTGTATTTCACCAACCTATAACAAGTTTCATTTTGTACATTGGCCTCTTGTAATAATCTTTCCATGTTATTCACTTTTCACAAAAAAACATTTTTCATGATGATAAAATAATAAACCTCATCGCTAAATTTTGAAAAACTTTAAAAAAAATTGTTTCATTCCATCAGCATAAAATTTTTTCATGGATATAATATTTTCTTTCCCAATGATAGTTGATCCAACACCTTTTATTTTCAATGATTCATCATTTCCAAATTTCAATATTTCATATTTCAAATATTTCACATTATAAATCAATTTCAAATCTCCTTTCATATGATAAGAACACACACTATCAAGAATCCAAGGTTGTTCTCCTTTTATATCTTTCAATGTGGTTTCAACAAAAAAAATATTCTTTTCCTTTCTTTTCTTTATTCACATCCCTCTTGTGAGAATTGTTGAGAATATTTTGTTGTCTCAGTAACAAAACAAGACATACTTTTTAATGGTTTCTAGGTTTTTCACAACATTCACAAATAGTTTCTAGGTTTTGGAACCAATTTTCAATCTTTACTTAATACTTTTTATGTTTCTTCACAACATCCATATCAGAATTATTTCTTTGAGGATATCGACTCCCCTTCAACCATTGCCTTTCATAACTTATAGGATAATAGTAATGTCGTTGGTTAAAACAACACATATTATTATTATTCCCAAATCCCCCACAATACTAATATTATCTATAGAAATAATATTTTCCTCTGCAACTTCTATAATGAATGGAATTTTGAATACTCTTCTCAGGAACATTCTTATATTTATTTTCTAAGCCTCCATCCTTTTTGTTATAAATAAGAGTCTTCCTTTTCATCTCTTATTTATCAGAACCAGAAGTATTTGAAACTTTTATAGTTTCATAATGTTTCACAACATTTTTGAACTTAGGGTTTTTTCAAACTTTTGAATTCTCAACTTTATTGGTCTTAGTCACATACATGACTTTTCCATCTTTCTTATTTTTTGAAAATATTCAATCTTTCTTATCACCCATTGAAGGTAACTTTTTTTGAATTTCGTCTGGTTTCTCATTTCATGAACTTTCACCAATTTCATTGATAAATTTTTTGAAACATATATTTTATAATTAATTATTAAAATTTTTTTTGGACAACTTCAAACTCCTTTTCTGTTTTCCTTTAGCTTAACCTCTAGATGCTCATTACAATTCTTTTCTTCTTAAATATATTTCTTTGAAACATAAATATCTTCCCATAGATTCACTTTCTCTCCAAAAAAAATCCTTGATTTCTTATGGAGGGTTCTTCATCTTTCAATTTATTTTCCATTCAATAATTCCGATCATTCTTAAACATTCTTTCAAATTTTCTTTCAAATGATGTTCAAGTTGAGTTTCTTCATCTTCTAAATTTTTGATTCGGTATTCTTCATCATTCACTATTTCAATAAAAGTATTGTCAATACCATACTAAACTAATGATTTGGATTCAGTATCAATGTATTATATTTCCCCATATTTGGATAAAAAAATTATTCTTTTTGATTTAAAATATATCTTATATTTCCCTATTGAATAATATTTTCCTTTATCTCCAAATTTATTCCACGAGATTTCTAGATTTCTTTCTTCTTAATCAATATCATCTTCTTTATTTCTTCAAGTACAATTAGTCACAAAGTGAAAAATGATTCCACATTCAAAGAAATTCATGGGAGGTTTCCCTTTGTATTACTCGTACCTCCTTTTATCCTTTTAGAAAAAAAGGATACAATTTTATTAATATTTTTATATACATCATTTTCAAAATCAGATTCACTAGTTTCATCTTCATTAAGGATCTAATTTAACTTATCCATTTTTACAATCTTGAAATACATTTATCTATCAACATTTTTATTATTTTCATATCTTTCTCCCTTCTCATTTCATAAGTGATGAGAGTAATATTAATATCACCAGGAGATAATGTTTGAGGATCTCTATCATCTAATTAAGAAACTTTTTCCTCAAAATTATCGGGAAGGATTCTCCAGATGTTTTCAAAAACAATATAATCATATAACTTTTCACCAAGACATATGATAGTGTTGTCAATGCCCTTTACCCTGGCAAAGAACTCCCCAACAGATTCATGTTCACCCATATTCAAATCATTATATTTCAATCTAAATATTTGTAACCTTTCCTTGTTTAATTTTTTACTTTCATTCGTATATATTTTTCAATTTATACCACATACCTTTGGCTATGGAATCACTTTTTACCCCTAATAATTCACATATAAAAAGAGATAATAAAATAGCACACTTGGCTCTCCCATTATTCTCAAGGTTCTTCTTGTCAATAGATGTAAGATTATCATTATCATTAATGGGATGACACATAACTATTCCAACTTCAAGAATATCATAACTGATAGAAATAAGATAAGGTAGAATTCTATCCTTCTAGATATTAAAATTCGTTCCATCGAAGACTGGAATACATTTAATGTTCACACAATTCAAATTCTCTATCAACATCTCTTCAAAGCATCAACAAAGAATAAGTGAAGGGAACCTTCAGATTTGATAATAGTTGAAAGTACCTAGTCAGTAAATTGTATCCCAGAGAGAGGGAGGGTTGAATCAATAATAATTTTTCTTTTATGTTTCTTTTCAATTAAAACAACATTTTCCACCTATTAGCGATTAAATTACCTTCTAAAAACAAATCATACACACATCCATATGAATACACATATTGAGAAGGTTTACTATTCAATAATAATATATATTTCCTTGTTAATTTTTGGAACAATCCAATACCACACACTCCACTAGAAAACAATCCTTTGGTTACAACGAGTAGGACATTCCCTTTCACTCATATAGCACTATGTAAACAATCCAATAGTGTGTGTGCACCCTCTTAGCACAAATAGGGTAATAAAAGTTTTCTGTAACAACCCATGTTACATGTGTTTATTTTCAATTCCATAGATTTATTCCTTTAAGAAAAAAATTTCACTTTCTTACCTAGATGATTGTAATAACTTCGAAAACATTGTTACAAAAAAACCCAGTCCAATTTTCCCAGAACATTTTCTCATTTCTGATTCCTTTGAGTACGATTCTCTCAATACAATTATTCTTGGTATGCTTCTTTCGAGTATAATCCTCCTTGGTATAATTCTCCAGTTCGATTCTTCTATATTTGAAAAGACAAACCCAAAAGAGTATCACAATCTGAGTATGAGAGAGACAATTCAAAACTATTTCTTCCTTAGCCTGAAAATTACCAATACGGAAATCACAATCCGATAATCCAACCTGATATGATGGTCATCTAAATACGATTGATAAGTAGAATATGGTAAGAATATGAATATGATAATAACTAAGTATGATAATTAGCCTAATACAATGTTATGATCTTTTCACTTCTTCTTTCACTTCTTCATTGAAACTTCTTTAATAAAAGATCTGTATGAAAACTTCTTCTTCTCAATAATTACTCGTTGCTTCTCTCGCCACTATAGTGAATTGTAAATTGGTTATCAAAAAAGTACAATGTAATTTTCACCTTTTATAGGTGAACCATGAGAGTTTTGGCAGAATTCCCAAAAAATTTTCTAGCCCAAAAATATTCACGCGAATCTAAATTTTACCCTAGAATATAAGGTGTATTAATGACTTGGTAAACTCTTATCAAATATTCTTGACTCTTCTACAATATTCATCCCTTCTTCAGACTTTCATTCCAATTTCCAGTCCAATTTCCATTTTGGAGTCCAATTTTCCTAAAATTGACTTCTTAAAAACAAAGCTTTATAACAATTGAATATGTTAATGATGAAAACAAAATATTATTTGAAATTCATGCTCCCTCTCAAAAACACATTCATATCTTTTATCTTTAGAACTTCTCTTCAGCCACTTTAAGAGAAAAAATCTTATTCATCTCCTCTTCTCTTGACCCAAATGAAAAAACACATGAAAAACAATCAAAATAATTCAACCCTTTTTGAATAGTTGACTATATTATTGATTAGTCTATGTCATTACAATTATCATCAGCTTAATATCAAATCCTTTTACATTGGTCTCTATTGAATACAGTTCTACCTGAGTACAATGGTTTACCAAACACAATGGACCGATGTCAACAACAACCATCTTTATTTCTGAATCAGACTGAGTATGATTGTCTAGTGTAAGGCCTTTTTGAGTATGATCACTCTTTTGTATAGATATTTCCTTATCTTATACCTGTATATGATTGAAATGGGTATTATTCCTTTATGATCGGCACCATCTCTTTCTTATCATCTAAACTTGAATAACAAAAATTTATATAATAAATAAATATCACTACATTATACATAAATAATGATGAAAAATATTCCATTCACTAAATATTAAAAATTAGTATTTATTATTATTATTTAACTCATTTTTCTAACAAATAAATTGTGATTAAATATTGGCAAGGAATCAAACCTGAATAAAATATTTACCCACAAAGCATGAATACTTATTATTTTATCTGGTTAAATTAAATATATAATTTAACTGATATTATAGATATATTGAGAGTGTGATCTTATTGGCCCCTTTCTCAATGGAATTAGGTAGAACTGTCCAAATTCCAAGGTTGACATCTAGCATTATGACAATTCACCCATAGAGAAATGGTAAATTTCATAATGAAATTATACCTCCTATAAACACTAATGGTGTAATATAATATCTTTATCATTACATATATAATCAAGTATGATTCATAATGGCTTCATAAACATATGTTAATGTTGTCACTTTCTTTGATTTTCCATAAATGGACTTTCCCACAGAACACCATGGTCATTGATTTATCTAAGAAGTTACATTCCCACAGAATTTCCAATGATATCAACATCCATTACTGGAGAGAAGGAATAAGTCATTTCTTGCATTTTATAATACAATAATACCACTCATGACACACCAAACATATCCTACATCAATATGAGCATATTTTATCATGGTTTTATTCAATATATCAAATTAAACCACTAATGATATTCATTAATGATAATATCAATGTCTAAGGATCAATACACATGTCCATAGATATGAACATCTAATGAAACATATAAATGTGGATTTACTAATGGTGGGTCACATTCCCATAATCTTCTATTCTGGAAATTACCAAGGGTGTACACCATGAGAGAGTTCCTCAAATTCCTATGAGTCTCCACCCTTGATATCTTGTATCATTTATGCCTTATCAAATGATATCATCTATCCATATAACAAATTTTCAAGAATAATATCATAGAACCTACAGGTTCTCATCATAGCAGGGAACTGCTATGAACTTTCTGTATGACATATATTTATAAGAAATTATCACATTCAATTTTAATATATAGGAAAAATCATATTGTGATAAGAAACATTATTATTATTAATCAATAAAATAAGTTTATGTAACCAAGTACATAAAATATAGTTTGAGTGAACCAAGATCGATAATTTTTTTACTAATTCTCTTGAACATCATTCATTCACAAATCCTCTTCAATAAACTACTCTATAATAAAATTTATTACATGCCTTTTTCCCACAACCCATTACTATAGGTTCTAACTCTCTTTTCATAAGATTTTCATTTCCCTCCTCATCTCAATTTTTGTACACACTCTTCTTCTTTTTCATGAACATTTTCCACTAATTTCAGATGTTTAGATTTAAATAATACCTTAAACCAGGAAACTGAATCTCTTATGATAAACCATGTTCCACTACTAAAAAAGATTCATTTAATGGAAATGTCATTTATATGTACTAGAAAAAATCATTGATAAAGGCCACCTTTGCCAACGCTAAAAAAGCACTGATTATGGGTCACCTTCATCATCTTTTTTATTTAGCACTGATAAGAGTTACCTTTTATCAGTTCTTTATTTCTACCACGGATAAGGGTAGCCTTAATCATCACTCTTGTAGCACTAATAAAGGTCCAAAATAAAATTAAATAATGAAAAAAGTAAAAATAAAAAATCATTAACAATTTTTTTGATTAAAAAATTATTGTTAAAATGATTAAATTTAATATATATATATATATAAATTATAAAATTTAAAAAATATTATATATTAAACTAATCAAAACCACAAAACAACCCACAGTTTTGGCCCATGGTTTTTTCAAAATGGGCTTGTAAAACAATATTATATATGTTTAATGGCCTAAGTTCTTAAAATAATATGGTTTCTTAAGTAGAGGTGAGTCACACTCTCAAGGAAAACAATTTAAAAAGACAAAATGTTTTATCAGTGTTGAAGGGTCCACTAAGGCTTTGTAAAATAAATCAAATAAATCTAAATTCACATTATTTTTAAGGATAAAACATATAATGGACGAAAATATCATTTATAGTATTTTATAACATCATTATCGTGTCATTATGATGTCATAAAACAGATTATATATTTAAACGATATTTAATTTTTACCCAAAAATTGGACTGTCTTAGAAAATTATGAAAAATTCACCATCGGATAATATAAATGTCTTAATTCCAAAAAAATATTCATTTCAACTAAATAATTTTATAAAGATGTGAATTTTGAGTTTTAAAATAAAAACTGATTATTATCGAAAATTCATGGGTTTTGACAAAATTAGATTTCAAACCATAAAAAAATCACAATCGTATTCATAATAATTATACGGACATTTATATTATATAAAAAGTAAATTTTTAATAAAATTTAATTAAAATAAAATTTAATTCAAAAATAAATTAATTCATCAAAATGGATTTCATGATTAACTAAAAATGCTATTTTTTCTTTAAAAACAATTTTCAAAGTAACAATAAAAAAATGTATGTATATTATCTGTACAAAAATAATGTACATAATAACTGTACTAGGGTAGTTTTACATAACCCCTTATAACACAAGTATAAGACTGAATGGTAAGGTGTGCGATGGTGATAGACTCTTGGGGTGGCTTAGATAACATCACTCGGGTGGTAATCTCTATTAACATCCACATCTCTCGTAGTCGGTTTTGATAAATCTTAATATATTCAATATTGGCTTGGGCATGGTCGAGAGCGAATCCCAATGACGCCACCTCCTTTTAAATCTCCAAAAAATGGGATTCGTACATGGAAAGTCTACTGGATGAGGCCATCACTTCATTTGTCCGAGTAAATTAGATTGTTAATTCCATATATTTATACTAATCACATGATCACTGTTCAATAACAATATTATCAATAGTAAAAATTCATATTGGTATTTTAAAATCCAGAAACATAAAACCAAGGAAATGCATATGTTTTACATAAACATTTTACATATTAATAAATTTAAAAATACCAAGAGGAATTTTTTTATTAATGAATGTTTGGGTCGTTACAATCTTCCCCCCTTAAGAAACTTCACCCCCAAAATTTCCTTTTCCCACACTAAAACAGATGCGGGTAACCTTGCTTTATCACTTCCTCTGATTCCCACGTCACTTCTTCGAAGTAATGGTTCCTCCACACCACTTTCACGAGGGGAATTGTCATATTTCTTACAACTTTTTCCCTATGATCTAAGATCTTCACTGGTTTCTCCTCATAATAAAGATAATATTCTAGATTTACTACCTCTAAATAGTTTACATGTGAAGGGTCTGGTATGTACTTTCTTAAGAGGGATACGAGAAATATATCATCTACTTTATCCATGGTAGCTGGAAGTGTTATTTGATAGGCCACAACCCCGACACGATCGAGAATCTCGAAGGGTCCGATCTACCTAAGAATTAAATTCCTCTTAGTTCCAAACCTCATGACCTTATTCCATGAGATATGTGTAGAAATACCATGTCTCAGACATTAAACTCAAGGTATCATCAATGGGTATCTGCATAACTCTTCAGTCTACTCTGGTCTTCCTTGATATGTTGTTGAATGGTTTTCAACTTATCCACCATTTCTTCAACCATTTCTAGTCATAGCAGCTTATGCTCACCGACATCATCCCAACATGCCAGTGTTCTATACCTCTTCCCATACAGGGCTTCATAAGGTTCCATTTGGATGTTCAATTGGATACTATTATTTTAGTATAATTCAATCAATCGAATATGTTGGTCCCAACCTCCATTAAATTCCATAGAACATGATATTAACACATATTCCAATGTCTGGATAGTTCGCTCAGATTTTCCATCAGTTTTAGGATGATAGGCCGTACTAAAGTTCAGTTCAATATCCAGATCATGTTGAAGACTCGTATAAAAATTAGATGTGAATCTTGGATCTTGATCAGCTACAATACATAGTGGTACTCTATGCATCCTTACCATGTCTTGGATGTATATATGTGCAAGTTGATCCAATGTGAAATCCTCCTGAATTTCAAATAAGTGTGCAGACTTTGTGAGATCATCCACAACAACCCATGTAGCATAGATTCCTTTGGATATTCATGGAAGTCCAATGACAAAGTACATGTTGATTTTATCCCATTTCCATGATGGTATGGGTAATGGTTTCATCATCCCCTTAGACTTCTTCCTCTCAACCTTCACTTGATAACAGACCAGGCAATTTAATGTATACTCAGCGATCTCCTTCTTCATATTTTTCCACCAATAATGCTCTGGAAGATCTCGATACATCTTTGTAGTTCCTCAGTTAATAGAGAAATTATAACTATGTGGTTCATCCAAAATTTCCTTCTTCAGCTCTGGACTTGATGGAACACGTAGTCTTTTCCCAAATCACACAATTCCTTATTCATTAACATTTAACTCTGAGAATTTCCCTTTTCTAACAGCTTACAATTTCTTATGAATTCCCACATTATCCTTTTGAGCATCTTTTAATCATTCCAAAAGAGATGTTTGAGAAATCAATTATGAAAGGATTGATGATGTTCCATTCATTATGATTCCCATGTCCATACTCCGTAAATCTAAGAAGATTGGATCCTTCTCAATTCTCATCAATGACAGAATCACTGGATCCTTTATACTTAGAGCATCCGCCACCTTGTTTGCTTTCCCAGGTTTGTAATGGATTGAGAAGTCATAATACATGATGAGTTCTATCCATCTTCGTGGGAGCATATTAAGCTATTTCTGTGTTAATATATATTTTAGGATCTTGTGATTACTATATATATCACACTTCTCCCCATATGGATAATGTCGCCATATTTTCAACACAAAGATCACAACCGCCAACTCCAGATCATGTGTGGGATATTTTTGCTCATGGATTTTTAGTTTCCTTGAGGTGTAGGCTATCACTTTATCATTCTGCATCAACAAAAAAACCCATTCCCTTTTTCTAAGCATCACTAAATACCACAAAACTTTCTCCACTCGTGGGTAATGTGAGCACAGACATAGTGATAAGACTCCTTTTTAATTACTTGAAGCTCTCTTCGCATTCATCACTCCAAGAAAACTTTACTCCCTTTCATGTTATCTTGGTAAGAGTGTTGGAAAATCGTTAGAAATTTCACAGAAATCAGCGATAATATCTTGATAACCCCAAGAATCTATGGATATCTGTTACCAATGCTGGCCTCGACCATCCCTCAATTGCATTTGTCTTGGAGGGATCCACAGATATCCCGTTGTTTGTGATGATATACCCTAAGAATGAGACCTCCTTCAACTAGAACTCCAACTTGCTGTATATTGCATAGAGATTCTCCTTCCGCAAGGTCTCTAGTACAGTTCTTAGATGATCCCCACGATCCTCCTTGGTTTTGGAGTATATTAGATTATAATCTATAAAGACTACTACAAATTTGTTGAGGTAATCTATAAATACTCTATTCATCAATTCCATGAATATTACTAGAGCATTAGAGAGTCTGAAAGGCATTAATATGAATTCATAGTGCCCATATCTTATAAAAAAAAGCAGTCTTGGGGATATCTTTCTTCTTCACCCTTACTAGATAATATCCCGACCAAGAATACACTTTGGAGAAGTATTGTGATCCATGTAGCTGATCGAACAAGTCATAAATTCGTGGGAGAGGATACTTGTTCTTTATTGTGATTTTTTTAATCTCACGATAATCAATGCAAAGGCGCATTAACCCATCCTTATTATTGATGAATAGGACTAGTGCACCCCATGGTGAAGAACTTGGGCATATAAAACCTTTATCCAGATTCTCTTGTAGTTGTTTATTCAGCTCCTCAAGCTCCATAATATCCATTCTATATGGATTCTTGGATATTATAAATTCCCCAGGTATATGATCAATTGAGAATTCAACCTATCTTCTAGGAGGAATACTAGACAATTCCTTGGTAAACAATTTAGAAAATTCCCTCACAATAGGAATGTATTCAAGGATGGTTTCCTCCTTAGGCTCAATCATCTCAGCCAGATACGCATACTCATAGGGAAGTAATATCCATGCTTGAGATGATAGAGATAAAGAAGATTCATCTTCCTCCTTGCACTTGTACAGAATCGGGGGTCGATTCTATACATGGAGAGTGATTTCCCTCTCACGAAAATTTATGTTGGATCAATATAGGAAAAGACAATCCATGACAAGGATTTCATAAAATTCTAACAAAGGGAGTATGACGAGGTTTCCCAGGAAGTTAAATCCACAGATTGTGACTGGGGATGAGTTATATTCATAGGATACAATGATTTCCCCATTTTACGTACTCACCAACATCTTTACTTCCATGATTTGTAGTGGTGTTGGGATTGTTCTACTAAAATTTCAGGATACAAAAAAATGCATAAAACCAGAATCAAAAATTACAATCGTTGTTCTTGAATGAATAACTAGAACACCTTTCACCACTTCTTTTTCGGGGTTCGCTTTGGTTATAGTGATGGAAAAAACTCACCCTTGCTTCATTTGAGGTTGTTGGTCTCCTCTGAAAACCCTTGGCATAGGGAACTAATTTGCAAGGTGCCCTGGTTTATTTCAGTTGAAGTAATGAACAATGTGTTGAGTGTCGAACAGAGTGTTCCTCTCCTCTATCACAGCCACATGTTTTTCTTGTAGAATGTTAATGGTTATGTGCCCCTCTCCTCTACACCTAAATCATTTCCTCGCCCCCTTCAGGAAATTTCCGGGGGTGCTTCTTTCCACACCTTTGGCAAGTGGGGTGATGGATTTTCTTAGCACCGTTGGATTTATCCATCAGACTACCATAATTGAAGTCCACCTTACACTTATTATCCCCATGATACCCCTAAGGTTCACTGATCTCCATTTCGACAGTGAGGGCACATCAAAAAATTTCTTTATAGCTGTCGAAGTCATAAATCGCCAGGGATTTGAACATGCTAGGTTTCAGCCCACCAAATAATCGGCCAACCATGCATTCAGTGGTAATGAAAAAGACAGAGGCATATCGTGAAAGCCATGTGATGTTTTCCCACATATGCTCCGATGGATTCGTCAGCATTTTCCTTGAGGGAAAGGAAGTCCCCTTCCATATTAAGATGAAGGGTTCAAAAAAAATATTTATCAAAAAAAATATTCTGGAAATCCTTCTATTAAAACGCCTAGATCTCCTCCTTAGGATTCATATTTTTCATCAATGTCCACCATTGATTAGATTCACCCTCCATACGAGAAGATGCCAGAAGAACCTTCTCTTGTTCAGAACGTTGAAGGATAGATAAGATATTTTCAATGGAGTTGATCTATTGTTCGGCGATTGAGGGGTTAGATAATCCGTTAAAAGTAGGAGGCCTTTAGCTCATGAAGCTCGCGATAGTGACTTGTTCTTTATTAGGGGGGTTGAACGTTCCTCTTGAACCAAGTTTCTATTCAATTACTGAGTTAACTGCGAGTGTATCATGAAACTGTTCATGATTCCTTCTCCCATTGGATTGGGAATCTCATTAGAATAGTAATCACATTGATCATCACATCGGTTATTAGCATGAGTCCTCTTATTACCGGCCATTGGTTGGAATAAATGGAATGTTAGAGGTAAAAAATAAAGGTTAACCCATGGGAAAAAATAGATGACTTATAAATTACTTTTATTTTCTTATCTTATGAATTTGTAAGCTTCAATCTACATTATCCATGATCTTCTTTCTAACATATATTCTTAGGGGATTTTTTAAATTCCATTTAATAAGGGTTCATATTAAGATTGTGAATTTACCAAAGAATATCCCCCGAGAGTGTCATACACAAAAGTACATCAAGGCCCATTGTCATGTACCAGGATACCACAGGTCAAGCCCGAAACTCCTTGTTGGGGTTTCCACCCCTAGGTACATATCTGCCATAGCTACCTCTACCTACTCATATCCATACATGGATGAATTTTCATGATAAACTACTTACTCAATACCCACCAAAACATATGGATGTTTTTATTATACTTAGTCTTGTATCTAAGGCTTCACTAGGGTGTTCTAATCCTAATCCCAAAAATAACTAAACCTATCCTTTGATACCAACTATAATAACCCTGCTCTTTATTACATACTTAAAAAAGATTTATTACATAAAACCATCACTTGATACAACATGGATGATTGAGAGGTTTAGTGTATTTGGGGATTAGGAACATTACATAACAACTTAAAACATATAACACAATATCTTTATTGAAAACATCCATTACATGACCACATCATTCCATCATACATAACATTTCATGGGATAATCAGAGGACATGCATAAGAAAAAGGTGAGATATAAAGCCCAGTAAGGGAATAAACATTGAATAAAATGAAGAATACAATACATATTAGACAATATTAATATCAATGGGGAAAAAGAGAAACATGAACATAAAGGCATGATAAACCATGATAATCATAACATGGAAATGTGGCAACAACACTTGACATGGAATTAGCATGAGCCAAAGATCATTGCACATGGAGTATGAGTAAACTCTCATTGCACATGAAGCAAGAGTAAACACTTATTGCACTTGAATTATCATGAGTAAACACTCATTTCACATGACTTATCATGATATTATACATTACCCAATTCATTGGAGTGCTATTAGGGTGTACCCTTAATAATTATCTCATTTCATGCATGAGTGTGCCTCATAGATCTTACGACATGGAATAATTCATCATCATCTATTCCATGATAATGAGATGTGGAATAAATACATGAATCTTTATAATCAGTAAGTAAATTTTCATAAAGGTGAATACCCTTGAAAGATAAATGGGCATGATATTCACTACAAAATTACATTGGCTTGGAATATTTGTGCAATTTCGGCAGCATAACGACATGACCTACGAATTCATAAAAATGGTTTATGAGAGAAAAGGTGGTGTCTAATAATATGTACATGAAATGGATAGTAATGGGGGTCATATAGATAAATTTTAAAACAAATGTAATGGAATTTAGATTCATAATACAAAAGAACTGCATGAATGTAAATGAGCAGAGAGAAATTCCTTACGGAATTTTGGCATGGCAACGAGTGTAGATGGGAGGAATTTAATGAGATAGAAATGGTTTTCTCATCATTGAAACATAAATAGGGTAGTATGGGGATGTGAGAAATCATACCCCACCATTTATAATTGAAAATCAAAGGGTATAAAAATATAAGGAAACATGGACATAAATAAGAAAAGTGAGAATACCTTACTTAGAAGTGTGCTTCCAAAGGCCTGTGAGAGGCTTGATAGAGGCTTCTTGGGAGCATGGGGTTCCTTGGGAGGATTATAGAGAGAGGAGGGATGAGGTTGGATGAACTCCAAAATTCTTTTAGTGAAGAGGAAGTGGGAGATTGAGTTGGTTTTTGTAGGAAAGGGGAGAGAATTATGTATTATTTAGGTTTGGGACACCACAAATTAAACTAACCAAAACCACAAACCAGCCCAAAGTTTATTCCCTTGTTTTTTTTCAAATGGGAGTGGAAAACAATATTACATAGTTCCAATGGATAACCTTCTTAAAATAATAGGGATGCTTATGTGGAGGTGAGTTACACTCTCAAGGAAAACAATTTAAAAATAAAAAATATTTTATAAGTATTGAAGGGTTCACTAAGGCTTTGTAAAATAAATCAAATAAATCTAAAATCAAATTATTTTTAAGGATTAAACATATATTTTCCGAAAATAACATTTATTGTATTTTATTACATCACTATTAGGTCATTATGATGTCATAAAACAAATTATATATTTAAACTGTATTTAATTTTAACCCAAAAAAATCGAATATCTCAGAAAATTAGGAAAAACTCACCATTGGATAATTTCGACATCCTAATTCAAAAAAAAATATTCATTTTATATAAATTGTTTTATAAATATGTGAATTTTTACTATTAAAATAAAAACCGACAATTTTCGAAAATTCATGGGTTTTGAAAAAAATAGCTTTCAAACCTTAATAAAAACTACAATCATATTCATAATAATTATATGATCATTATATTATTTAAAAATTAATTTAGTAATAGGATTTAATTAAAATATTATTTAACTCAAAAATCAATTAATTCATCAAAATAGATTTCTTAATTAACTAAAAATGCTATTTTTTCTTTAAAAAAATTTACAAAGTAATAATAATAAAATGAATGTATATTATCTATACAAAAATAATGTACATAATCATTGTACTAAGGTATTGTTACATAACCCCTTATAGCACCCACATAAGACCGAAGGGTAAGGTGTGTGATGGTGACCGACTCTTGGGGTTTCTCAGATAACATCACTCATTTAGTAATCTCTATTAACTTCCACATCTCCCATAGTCAGTTCTACTCAAGCTTAACATGTTCTAGCTCAGCTTGGGCTTGGTCAAGAGCGAATCATAATGACGACAACTCCTTTATGAGCTCTGACAGATGGGCTTCGTATAGGCAAAGTCTACTGGATGAGGCCATGACTTCATTTGTCTGAGTAAATTGGATTGTTAATGCCCTATATTTATAATAATCATCTGATCACTGTTCAATGACTATATTAGAAATGATCAAAATTCGTAATGGTATTTTAAAATCTAGAAACATAAAATCAAGGAAATGCATATGTTTTACATAACGATTTTACATAATAAGACTTTAAAAAGACCAAGAGGATTTTTTTTATTAATGAATGTTTGGGTCATTACATACATTTAATTTATGCATTTTTATATAAAATGAACAAAAAAAATATTTAAAAAATTAATGAAATTTGATATAGAAATACAAACGTCTAATACTTAAGTAATTTATTCAAATATTTTTATATTTTATAATTTCATTATAGCATGATACATTTAAAATATTATGTTTTTAATAGGTCAATTATATTTTTATATTTTTAATATTCTTATAGTTAGGTATTATTTATTCAATTTTAAAATTTAATATATATTTTTTGAATTTAATCATTTTCTATTATTTATTTATATAAATTCATTTACTATGTTTTATTATTTTCAATATGTATTCATCTATACTTCAATATACATACCAAAATTTTGTTAATAATTTATATTTAATTTATAAAAAATATATATATATTTCCATATTTTTATAGTGTACTCATTTTTAATTATTCAATTTCACTCACATTAAAAATGCTCATATTTAAGATTATATATTCACTAATAATGGTAAATATATACTTTTCAAAAAATATTTTTAAATAAATATATTTAGAAATTTATATTTACTATATTTATACATTTATAATTATTATATATAAAAATTAAAAAATTTATAATTATTACAAATAAATGAATATTATTTTTTAAAGAATTATTTATATAATTATAATTAAATAATTATATATATTTTAATAATTATAAAATTATAATAAATTCTTTTAAATAATTAATGTACTATATAATATATTTATATTTATATTTATAATATATGTATACATATATATATATATTTAGGTCGAAGGATCAATTTATTCGAGGAAAGGGGCTACATTACAATAAAAAGAAAGAAATATTAAATGTAGGGATGTACTCGATGAGATTCAAACTGGAGACCCATGGGGCAACTACCACTGAGCTACACCCTGTTGGCTATATATATATAATTGTATAAATATATAAATATGATTTTTAGTGTTATTCATATAGTTATAAACAAATAATTATATATTTAAATAATCATAAAATTATAATAAATATATTTAAATTATGGATATAATTATATTTATATATATTTATTATATATATATATATATATAAATATATAAATAGATATATAATTATATGAATATATATAATGATATAAATATAGTTATAATTATAAAATTATAATAAATATAAAAGGATAACGAATATATTTTCTATATTTATATTTATATATATTTATTAAATATGTATATAATTATATAATTATATATAATGATATAAATAAATTTACAATTCCAAAAAAATAATTATAAATAAGTAATTATAAATTTCTTTATAAATGTATATATTCTATATTTATTAAATTTTATATTCATACTTATAAATAAAAGCTATAGTTTTAAAAAAAAGTGTTAATGTAATTATAAATAAATAATTATATATATTAATTATTATAAAATTATAAACAAGAATATACAATTATCGAAATATTATTAAGAAAATTTATTTGTAATTATAATTATATATCCATTGTTATAACTAAAGTTTTAGCGATGATAAATGTTCATTTTATCATTACCTTTTTAGCACTGATAATGATCAAGAATTATAAGCACTAGAAAAGCACTGTTAAAAGAAATATTTATCAACAAAAACACTTTAGCTCTGATAAAGATGTATTTATGATCATTTTTTAGCATGGATGATGTTCGATCATTATCAGTGCTAAGAAAGAAATGATAATGATTCCTTTTATCAGTGCTTATCAATTTAGCACTGATAAAAGGGCTGTTTATCAACGCTTTTTTGAAAGCACTAATAAAAGTGTCCCCGATCTATTTAAAATCACCCTATCCATGACTCATTCAGCCTTGATTTTCATGATCTTGTGAAACTCCCTTGATGTTGATGTTACTACTCTATGTTCTTTTAGATCAATGAGGGATAGAATCCACAATATGTTATTTTATCCTTTTTCACTCTTATTGTTTGATTTTTTGGGTTCCACGGTATGAGTTTTTTTACTATTCTTAACCATGATGAATCCTACATCTCATCTCATATCTTTATCTCTATCTCTATCTCTCACACATTCATATACCTACACAATTCCACCCCTTCTCTATAATCTCATTCCATCTTTATACGAAGACAACATCAAACTACATCTTTATCCGCTATTGCAAGTGACGGTTATTTTCTTGATGATTCCATTAGATGATATATTGTTACCTTTTAGATAGTGTGTATTGTCATTGTTTTAATGTTGTTTCTATAGTATGGTAGGCACATGAAGATGAAAACTTTTTAGACAATAAGAAAAATTATGAATATATGTGTATCTATTGGGAAAATCATGTTTATAAAATTTTATAGAATTATAGGTGAGGATTTTCACTTAATTAATGTTGGATGATTAGTTTCACCTAGATTATTTAGTAGAATTAATAAATTAAGTTTTTTCATATGTCATAAAATGATAGGATTTTATGGTGGTTCAAGTATATTTTCTTTCATTTGATTATTTTATGTTGTTCTTACAAAATTTGAATGTAAATATGAACATTATTTCACATGATGAATAAATTATTGAATAATGTGATAATGATATTGCATGTCCAATAATTATAAAAATTGTTAAGTTAATGTTGTGTGAAATACTAGAAAATTTAGTGTTTCTGAGCAATATTATATTATAGTTTTTATTAAGGTAAATTTTACCATGAATGAAATGATAAATTCAATCTAGTTAAATGGAAAGGTGCTTTCTATGATTACATTGTGGTTTGTGCTATGTTGTGATGGAAAGTAAATGTTATTTTTTTATAGAATTCATAGATCCTTTTCAACATGAGTAAAAATGATATGTTTGTTGATATTTATCTTTGATTATGATTACCGATTAAGAATTCAAAATCATTTTTAAAGCAACAAATAACTATTTGTTTCAAAAATAAGGTTTTGTAAATAAGGATTCATTTTACTATGATAGATATACAATGAAATACAATTCATTCATTAATGTCCTCATTTTCATGAATCTTTCATTAAAAATTTTACTGTTTTGAATAGAGATATAATTCTTCAATACTATAGTACAATTAACCTTCACTACCTTTATTTAATTCATCCTTGGAAGATTGTTTGGATTCTCTCTCTTGATGATGGATTGGACCTCCTCATTCAAACTACACTTCTTCCCATCATTTTGGTTCCAAATTTCCTTAATGATGTACCTCTTTCTTGGATTATATTCATTATTCTCCATCAAATCCGCTTCCATAACTTTGAATACCACATCTCTCTACCCATTCTTACAACTCTTTCATCCTTTCATCCTATTAATTTACTACTTCTTGAGAACAAAAAAAATTTACATAAAAATTAATCAAAACATAATTAATGAATTTTTCTTGATATTAATTATCTTATGCGACTCACACAATTACTTTTGAAAACACATCATCAAAAATTCCTTTTAGGTGCAGTAATATTATATTCTATTAGAACTTTGCATTTATGAATAATTGGACGAGAATACTACTACGATGGATGACCTCCTAAAAATTCTTTTGTTGAGCATAATTTTTGAACAAAATGCGAAACACACCCTTTGATTCATTTCCCCTCAACCTTGATAAATTTAAAAGGGTGTTAATCTAACTCTCGAAGGTATTAATCCCACATTGATAAATGCCATATAGCCCTAATTTCATATTCATCTTCAGGATACTTTCCCTTGGAATCTTGGAGAAATGGATGGTTATCAATATCTCTCATCTATGTCACACCAATACCACCACAAGTTTTTATCTCCTCTAAGCCGTTCACAACATAAATCCATCACAAGTGACCTTAAAGAACTTTTTCGATATGAAATATAAAAATAAGTATAAATAATCACTTATCATAGGTGTTATAAGTAGGTCTCATTATGTGTTTCCAAATGGATATTGACTTCTTTAATAAGTTTTTAATATATGTTTCCAAATGGAGCAAAAGATACTTCAAACAGAACAAAAAAATTAATAGATAGACGGGTATTATAAAATAGAAAAATGTAGAAGGTAAAGAAAATTACATTTACAAATCCTTGAATAATGACTATATATTTAAATGACATGTTTTAACTATTTTATAAGGGTTTTATTTCTATCAATAGAGGTTTTGTAATAAAAAATTCATCATGTTTTCTTTCAAAAATTCTTTAAGAAATTGTTCAATACATTTGGCGTCTTTGAATAAAAATAAAGCTAATGAAAATGTATTCAAATTCTCTAAACATCAGAAGGTTGGATGATATTTTTTTCCTTCATAGTGCTAATTTTTTGTAATTTTTTTATCAAATTTTACCCTTTTATATTGTTTCTAGAGGTAAAAGGAGAGGCTTCCCTATAGAATAAATCAACTAGAAACCCAACTTGATAGAAAGTAGGCAATGGAGTTGGAAATTGAGGGGTTAAATAAGACATTAAGAGTCATGAAACGCATTTAAGATGATGATTATATGGAAGTTATGAAAAATATGGAAAGAATACTAGATCTATTGAGAGAAAAAAGTAATCCCTTGATAGCCTAAAATCAATGAACCAGAATTTTATTATATATTCATTAGTCAAGGATTGGTAAATATAGTGGATGATTGAAATATCATATTTAATATAGTGTATTTACCAATCTGTAAATAATTTATATATATTTAAAGTTTGGTTCAATGATTCTAGGCCATCAAGGGCTTCCTTATTTTCTCACAATAGCTCTAGGATTCCCACTATCCCCTTCAAAACATCCACGTGACCTTCATATTCCATGTTGATAACGCTCCTTTCTATCACAGAGTCTATCAAATTGAAAATAAAAATACCATGAACCCAAAGTGATTCATCATTTGGAGAAACATAAAAATTTGACAAAGGCATGAACAAAGATTCATTTGCACTTGGGTCGCGCATGTTCCACCAAGGTCATGAAAGTATACTTGCGCACCACCCAGTGGTCGCACAGGTGACTTGCACGCCCTCTTTGAATTTCATCTAGGGTCTTCACCAGTCTATAAATACCCCCTATGGGGCCCCATTTAAAGGATGAAAAAATCCAGAAACCCAGATTTGAGCTCCCGATGCCCTAGTCTCTTCTCGAAACTTTCAAACACTTATAAGGTAATTTCTTACCTAGAACGGAAGATATAAAGAGGGGGGGGGGGTAAGGCCTGAGTGTTGAAACTCATAAATAGTTGCGCACCTAAGTGGCCAACCCATAGGGTAAATGGCCATACTTGCGCTTCGCCTTATCCCTTCAACAGAACTTGTGTTACAACCTTCTAGAAGCCCCTAGCGATAATACTAAAGGCTTGAGCCAAGTCTCACACAAGTATTACCTTAAGGGTTGACCTCCGTGCAAGTAACCATGTGTCGCGTAGGTACACCTACGTGACCAGGACTTGCATGCCCACACAGAACATGCACGCCCCTCTCTTTTTGGGTTCCCTTTCTTCCAATTTCACCTCTCTTATACTTATCCACCTATCCTATTCAAGATCCAGCCTTCAAAACCCTCATTAAATCCATTTTCCTCGGCATGGTTCCCTTGTTGGCTTCCTTATCTGAAAGGAATTCTATGGAATATCTCTCAAAACCTAGTGATTTACACATCTTTATGTCAATAAGGTTAGAGATTTCATTCATTCAACCTCATCCTTTAAGATGAAAGAATCTTTAACATGGGCTTCCTTTTTAAGAGTAAGCCCCAGATTCCCTATTCTATGGGCATCCTTCTCATGAAGAATCCCCATCTATCAAGTTCCATTAATTTTGGTCCTCCTTTTCAAGAGTAAGCCCCAGTCCAAGTCCTTTAAATATGGGCATCCTCCTTAGGAGTAAGACTCAATTTTTCTAACCCGAGCCTCCTTTTTAGGAGTAATCCCCAATCTAAATCCTCTTAATATGGGCATACTACTTAGGAGTAAGCCCCATGTTCCCAAATTCTAAATTCCCTTAAACTGGGCCTCCTTCTTAAAAGTAAGCCCCAGTTTTCAAATCCCTTTACCATGGACCTTCATCTCAGGAATAAGCCACAGTCTTAATTTCCCTTAATTAGTCTTAATTTACTTTTGATCTGGGCTTCCTTCTTTAGAATAAAACCCAATCATAAGTCTCTCTTAATTTTGGCATCTTCATCAAGAGTAAGCCCCATGTTAGAGTATCCAAACCTCCATAAAAGCACATATACCTTTATGGGCCCTGTTCCTGGGTTTCTTCCCTGAAGTAAATCCTGATATTCATTTTATCTGGACAGTAATACATACATAAGCCCCATATTATTTCTCATGATTGCATCTTTCATGGGACAATTGTCTAGTTTTAATAATACCTCTTGTTTCTCACAACGAGCATGACTCATGTGAGCTTAGAGTGTAAAAATAATTTTGACATGTTTCTTTGGGCCATAAATCATGTGTAAACATCATACTCCCATACTATAAATATGTGGGTTCTGATTCATTTTCTAAATTAGGATACGTAGGTAGCCCATCTATGGGTACGATCCTAACTCTGAAATAATTTATGTCCTTCTGAATGACAATATACTTCAAGTTCCCTGCTGAGTGGCTGTAAAACCAGCATGGTTATCATAATGACTAAGAGACTTCAATATAATGTGTCGAAGGATACCATTGAATATGAATCTCTAAAAAATACAGATGATTCTCTATAGATGAAGAACCTCGAATACATATAAAAGATTCTCTAAATTCTCTACATATCAATCATTGATTGCAAGTTCCAAATGAAATCTCATTCTTATACTTTGTAATTTAATAAGGATTCACGAAAATAACTTAAATCTATGAAGAGAGTCCTTGAGTAGACAATAATTCCTCTCAAAAAGGTGTGATGAGTCCGACCTCCCATCCTCTCGACCAATTCAAATTCTTAAGACATATTAGTTTACAACTAATGAGCACCTACCTTTGGAATGTAGGTCCAAATGGATATAGAATCATTGTATTTTTCCGGTTCTACGAACAAACCCATTAGAAACCACTTGGAATGTTTGATCCTTAAATCATTAAGGTCACCCCCAATTCCAGAGGAAACAAAAAATGGTGAACCTGACATGAATCCTTAACCAAGTTAAAATGATGTTTTCCTTATTTGTTAGGCCCCTATTTAAACTCAATGAGAGGGCCAACAAAAAAATCAATAACCTATGTACATATCCAAAAGAAGTTGTGGCCAGACTTATCTTGATTACATCTATTACATCAAACAAGCACTCTCATCATAGATCTTCTGCATTACAGAAATGGATTCTCTTAAATTCACACCCGTGAATACTTTTACTGTGAATGCCTCTACTGCTACTCTTGCTGGATCATCGTCCGTTCTGAGGATGACATCACCTACTCCGCGTCTTCAACACTGGGTATAAAATTTGCTGGTTAAGGAGTACCATCCAAACAATATTATTCCGACTCTGGAGGCCTCTCGACAAGCCCTACAAGTCAATAATTCACCCTGGTCGTCCGGATAGTGATGACCAGCGATCAAGAAGCAGGTGGTGCCAACCACCATCTTAAACTGTTTTGGGTCATTATCCTCAAAACGCAATCACCAGTCCCTCCCATATTCTGCGTAGGTGAATGAGAAGGTCCCTCAGGGCCTTAATTCATATAGACAGGAGTCCTTCCTGAGGGCTCCCATCAACAATTTACACTAGACTCGTGCGTTAGTGCGCCCTCAACATGAGGAGGGTATCGTCTCCAGGCATTTGGCTTAGGTTCCTCCAACCCGAGTAGGCAAGACGAACTGCCAGAGGAGAAATCCGGTCAACAATGAGCAGGTTCTCATCTCTGGCATCTCCGGAGAAGTCCACCAACCTAACTTGGTGGAAACCAATGTGCGGGCACACACACCCATCCGTTTTAATCCCACTATCCAGTAGACTCTTCTGGCAGCAGCACACTCATCCCGCTAGACAATTCCGACAGAGTACTATAGATAGGAACATACACATGTTTATAAATCATCAGCTAGTCATCCTGCTTGTCTGTCAACATACGATGGAGCCTACCAACCCAATGTGTTGACAACTGGTAAACATGCACATACACCTGCTTACACTCATCAATTCTGCCAGAAACCTCGTCTGTCAGTGTTGAAGGAAGCTTGTCAACCACGTTCGACGAAGTGAAATCTGTAGGCACATACACCTGCTAGTACTGATCAAGCCTACCAATAGTCTCATTTGGTAGAATTCGAAGAAGTTATTCGGAAATCTCCAGTGACAAATAGGAGGCAGACTCAACTATCTACCCCCACACATGTGTACTATCAGGATTCACTGATAGGAAAAGGAGGATAAGAGCATGAACACACACCTACTCCATGTATGGAATGGATGTATATCCCCGTTCCAATAGCTGAAATCACCAAGCACATTTTGTCAATGGTGAAAGAGCAGAAGAAAATCCCTTCTCATATTCTGGATGCCTGGCGGGATATTATAATAGATTCAGCAACATCTCAGGGAAAGACACATAAATATATCCCTACCAGTGGGGTGACACATCAATAGTTAACTCCAGAATAGACACGCACATCTGTTCCAGTTCCAGAGGGTTGTGGGGCGTACTCCCTCATATCATACAAACAACCAAGTCATGAACATACACCTGATATGAGTGGAGATAATCAGCCTAACCTGATCATTTATCCTTAGCAGGAACATACACCTGCCCATAATGACCACATTAATCAACAAGAGGTTCCCAAATTGAGTAAGAAGGAGTCAAAGAAAAATACCCACCCAACATAATCAAGAAATAAATAGCCAATCTGTAATAAGGCCTTTCTCGATGCTGGAGTTCTTGAAGCCCTCAGACAATTATCTGTTGGAATTCAAGATTCAACTCCCTCATTTCCCAATAGTGGGAACATTAATTTTGAAGGACTTCATCAGATAAATCCTCATGAAGGTTTGCTTCATGATATTCAGTCAATCTCGAAGTTTTATCTTCAGATGAGAGCCACAGGAACCCTCTGTGTGGTCAGAAGACCAAGGAGCAAAATGTTTCATCTTTTTCTATAACCCACCATGGTGGTCCTCCCCATGATGATGAATTTAGCTGTGAATGTACTCTCCGTAGTAATAATTCACATTGCTTAGAAAATACTCCAATGGATAGTGTAGTGATGAGAAAGACCTATTATCTTGAGGCACTTGAAAATTTGAGGCCAGTCATGTCTGACGCTTTACCACTGGCAGGTGAAAAACATTCTCAATCAGAAGATAGCCTAGGGTGTAAGTCATTCTCCGAACCACCCCTGGGTCGTTCATCTTCTAGTTTGATTAGTGAATTCTCTACCAATATTGTAGAATACGATGAATAAACAAGGAAGCACTAGCTCTGGTCTAATCAGGTAGAAGAATATTCATCAAATAATAAAGAGGAAGTTCTGAATATGAGAAAACAACTGGCGAAAGGTGAAGTGCCAGTCATATTTTGGCCTTTGGTTGAATCTCAGTATGACATTCCAGAGATGTTGATAGAAGTTGGAATTCATGATATTCGTCTCAACATATGGAAAACTTTTTGTCTATTGAAAAAGAAAATATTATCTTACCATGAATATGAAAATCATGCCAAGATAATAGAAGGGTTAGAATTCCTAATTGACTTGGCTTCTCTCTTAGTTTCTCAATATCTGAAGGCAGAAAAGCAGCAGAGAGCCCTTCAGTGTTCATGCCTTGGTGCACTAAGAAGATTGTACCAGTTAATTGCTAATGCCCCATCTGGTATTGATATCAGGGGATGGGGTTTTCATAGAGCACTTCATCTCACTATACTCTTCAGTCAACAAAGCTTTCCAAAAATGGTCTCATGCAATGTTATTTCCCATGGCCGGCTACAACTAATTGTCTTTGTTTGTAATCAAATTCATTCTCAAGAACATGCCTCAACTAGTTCTTCTCAAAATTAAGAATACTGAGAACAAGTTATTGAATTACTTCTACATAAAGAAAATGAGAATATTGAACAAGCCTCTCATTTGGATCAAGCACATCATCAAGTGACAAAAGTGTCAGAAATCATCCAATGGTCTTTTGAACCGGGTGATAAAAGGGGATGCAGATTAATGCATCCAGCCAATTTCCAGACTAAAGTCTACAAGGAAAAAAGAGATTTTAAGAAATCCTCAGATATATCATGTCAATAACCACCCCAGCTCACCAGACTGTGGACTCTATTAACCCAACCCTCAGAATCAACAAATAGGATTCGAGAAGTTGAGCAGGAATAACAAGAATAGCCCTAGTCCACCAGACTGGGGACTTTTGCAAATCCTCAATATCTTCTTCAGAGAGAGTCAGTCTTCTCTCAATTAGGGAAGAATCCCCAAGAGGAACAAAAAGACAAATTATCACGAGATTGCCTCCAAATTACAGTTCATCAAGATTTTCTTGAGGGATCGAATCGACAAAAGGCAATGTCTCATTAGGGACATGGAAGAAGACAATATCGTAGAAATGATGATAGAATGGATGAAATGCATTATGAATCAATTAATTTCATCAATGTTGTTGTTAATGATTTACCAGATGAGGCTGACTCAAAGGGATCATATGAAGAGGTTCCTTCTCGAGAAGTTGTATGCACAGACACAAATGAAGAAGGTGTGCGTACACGAAATCAAAGGCTTACCAGGAATTTGGGTGTTCCATCAAATAACCCCCTTCCCCCTCTCCGAAAGGGATCCATCAAGGGGAAATGAAAGAATCAGGTTACATACCATTCCACTGGAGAAGGCCAATCTCTCTCACTAGAGAAAAGATTTGCTGAACATGAGGAAGAAATGAAGGAATTAAGGAGGATGAATGTAGAACTACTTCAGGGTAGTCTTCCTCCTAATCATGATGGAGTCAGTCATCCAAAATAATTTGTTGCTGCTACTGTGATGGATCAAGAATATCCTTCTCTATCAGTACACCCTCATAGGTCTAATCCTATGGGTCAGGTGCAACAACAATTGGTGGTGCTACCATCAGTTGCAGTACCAGCCACCACATCTGTCTAAGATCCAGTCAGTGTACCTGTTCAAGTCTAAGCTCAACCGGATGTTTCTAAAAAGTTAATAACTACTATTGAGTCATTAACAGCACGGTTGGAAGCTATAGAGGGAAAGAGGGATCTAATTCAACCAGAAAAGTGAGCTTACCCCGACTGTGTTGATGCAATTCCTCCCCCATCAAATTTTGCAAGTACCACATTCCCAATATTTAATAGTTCGGGAGACCTAGAGAAACACTTAATACATTTTGTTTCTCATTGCGATCCTATGATGGGAAACCCTCAGCAATAGGAAGCAGTTAAGCTCAGGTGTTTTGTACAGTCGTTACAAGGACCTGGTTTTGTCTGGTACACATGCTTGAAATCCCTGTCAATTACCGGGTGAGAGGATCTTCATCAACGATTTCTTCTTCAATTCAGCTCAACTTTTCAAAAGACAATAGTTTTTGATCTTACAAAATATAAGAAAAGGGAGAATTAATGGGTTTCATATTTTATTTCTCACTAGAAGGGATTAACATATTCCAAAATATTAGCACTCCCTCATGAGGAATTATTGCCAATCTGTGTGGAAAATCTGCGTGATGAGTTATGAACACCGTTGATCCCTATAAAATACACATGAGGTTTTCGAGACCTTACTTCGATCGATCAGCATATTGAATACTCTCTTACAAAGACTAAGGATGAAACTCATGTAATTCTATCAGCTCCAGGAAGGAGAATGGGTAAAGCAGAGATTGCTACAGTTATGCTTAAACAAGCACATGTAACTGCTTCTGCTTCCAAAACTTCATCTTCCAGAAGGGCTCCACCTCTTGAATGTCAACAATTGAGTTCTTTTCATCAACATGATCAAAGAGATCAAAGATGAAAACAATTTAAGGATATAAAGAGAAAAGTTTATTATTTCCGAAATGAACAAGTTCCGTGCTACTTCATTTCGGCTCTGGAGAATAATTTGGTTTAGTTACCAAGCCCTAAGATGCCAAATAAGGATGGAGATGAAGACCGTCACAACTACTTCCCATTTCATCATATGTTGGGGCATTCCATTCAGGAGTGTTTTGTATTCAAGGACCTCCTACAAAAAATGGTCGACTTGGGACAAATCAAATTGAAAGGTTCTTTAGCTCAGGTAGCATGTGTTACTGCTATAGATCTAGAGGAAGAATGCGAGTGGTAAAAAGTAAAAATCAAAAATGCGCAGAAATATGATGATTGGATGGTCAGAAAAATGATCAACCAAATTCATGCCATTTTGCGAACATAGTTGAAGAAAACAATTGTGTCTTCTGCTATGAATTCCACAACAAAACATTCTTCATCAAAATGAAAATCCTCAAAGGGGCGGTATAATTCAAAGAAAGAAGAGAAATCAGAAGAAGATGAGATCATGTCAAAGCCCAAGTTGTCTTTGACTCTAGCAGATTTTATGCCATCTACTTCGAAGCCATGGGAACTGCCCCACCAAACGGCACAACCTAAATTGTCTAGTCAGGAATATTTTTCATCAGATGAAGAGTTGATCTTCAGTTCTGTTAATATGATTCACTTAACAGATCCTTATGCCAGTCACGGTTTCGATCTCGATGAACCTAAGTTCCATGTATCAAATAGAGGAATTAGAGGGAGTTCCAGAGGTCTGGGATATAGAGGAAGACATGGATATCCCAGAAGCCACTATTCCAATTCTACCCCTTCCAGAACTGTGTATGCAGCAGAAACTCATGGCGGAGCTCTTCAGCGGGCTCAACAAGAACAAGAAAATTCTTCCACCAATAGCAGGTTCAGTCCTGGAATAGTTATTCTGGAGGATCAGTTGGAAATTACACCTTCTTCCTCTCAGCAGGTAAATATACCTAGTCGGTCTAATCTTCTAAAGCTAGGAGTATTTCCAACTCTTACCCCGATACAAGATAAATCTACTTCCAAATCATCAACTTCTAAGGAACCTAAAAAACCACAAGTTACTGTTGGGAAACGCAGACATTTGGATCAAAAGTATGATTTATTGAAACACATGGACCAAGGACTGACCAAGTTATCAATTCTGGATGCCTTGAATTTATGAAAGGATCTTCGGGAGGCACTCAATGAGGCTTTGTCAAGTCCTTAGGAATTTGAAATTGAAATTTCTGTAGCTGAAGTCTACCATGTAGAGAATAATCCTGCAGAATGCCGTGTAGTGATATCTTTCATATATGAAGATGAAGATGATGTTGTGCATGGGCATATTAGACCATTGTACTTATCTGGAAAGGTCAATGGTGTAGACATCCGAAGAGCATTCATTGATAATGGTTCAGGAGTCTACCTCATCCCCATTCGTACACTTTGTCGATTGGGCCTCGTAGAATCTGATTTATCTCCTTCTACATTGATGTTATACAGATTTGATAAAAATGAACAAGAACCACTGGGCGAGATTACACTCAGAACTCAGTTTGGAGACCTTGTATCCAATTCAAATTTCATGGTTGTTGATCACGATACAGCCTTTAATATTTTTCTTAGAAGACCATGGCTACATCAACATGCAACTATCCCTTCATCATACCATCAATGTCTCAAATATTTTTTCGATGGTCAAATTTAGATATTTTATGGTGATGAATCCCGATTCAAGACATGTGAATATCAATACATTGAGGTGGAATTCTATCACATGAAGGGTAAAGATAAATCCATAGCAAGGGATATTACCAAGGTTAATTATCCATTTAGTTTGGAAATTATTCCAGTAAATCCATTTTCACATGTGAATATAGATTATGTGTTTCCTATTAGTCAAATTGACATGATAGACCCAAATCCATATACTATTATGGAAACTTCCATAATGTCAATTACGAAAATCAAGCCAGACAGGATGGGAGAAGTTGGTCACTCACCAAGAAATGATGAAAGATCAAATGAAGATGTCTTTATTTCATCCGCTCAAATCCAGCAAGTCTATACTTCACCAACTAGGCCAGAAGAAGTTATAGCAATGTCATAGGTGGACGATGATGTCGATTATCAATCCATCATCTCCTCTTTATTACCCAAGGAAGATCCTTCATCATCAATCGAATCAGAAATGGAAGCTTCTTATTCAAGATGTTTAAATTTTAACATCTCTTCTGATCATAGAAATTTTGTTTCATCATCTACTATGCAAGTAGAAACAGAAGAAATAACACATGTTGAAGAAGAAGAGGAAGATCTCAGAGATTCCACTCTAGATTTTGAAGAGGGTATCTCTACCACTGTGGATGAACTCAGAGAAATAAATCTGGGTACAAAAGAAGATCCACGCCACACTTTAATTAGTGCAACCATGACTATTGAAGAATAAAGAATTCATATTTCATTTTTAAAGAAAAATCAAAATATATTTTCTTGGATCTATACAGAAATTTCAGGACTTGATCCTGATGTTGTGACTCATCATTTGGGTTTTCCATAAGAACATCGAGGATTCAAGCAAGCCACAAGAAGAACACACCAAACTTATACTTCTAAAATTGAAGATGAAGTGGATAATCTTATCAAATATAACTTCATCAGAGAAGTTCAATATCCCTAATTTTTGGCTAATATTGTCCCTGTGAAAAAGAAGAATAGAAAAATTAGAGTGTTCATTGATTTCAAAGATCTTAATCGGTATTTTCCTAAGGATGATTTTCCAGTTCCGATTACAGAACTCATAATTGATGAAATATATGAATATGAAGCACTTTCCATCATGGATGGATATTCCGGGTATAGTAAAATCTGAATGGCTCCAGAAGATGAAGAATCTACAGCCTTCATATCCCCTCAGGGTGTGTTTTTCTATCGGGTAATGCCCTTTGGCCTAAAGAATGCAGGCGCAACATATCACTATGCCATGCATCGTATCTTCATACCCTTTTTAGGGAAGTCTGTTAGATGTTTTTTGGACGATTTTGTGGTTAAATCCATGCAACGTTCTAATCACTTGGCTGATTTGGAAGTCATATTCGACAAACTTTGGCAACATAATTCGAAAATGAACCCCTTAAAATGTGCTTTTGTGGTAACCTCAGGAAAATTTCTCAGCTTTTTTCTATGCCATAGTGGTATCGAAGTCGATCCTGATAATAAAAAGTTAATCCTTGGTATGTCACCTCCTCAAAATTTGAAATAATTGAGAGGACTTCAAATACACTTATCCTATATTCGGCGTTTCATCGCTAATTTGGCAGGAAAAAGTTTACCCTTCACCAAATTGATGAAGAAGGGAGTCACTTACCAGTGGACCAAATAATGTCAAGAATCATTTGATATTCTCAAGAAGTATCTCTTGAGTCGACCAGTATTAATGCCACATGTTGAAGGAAGACCACTTATCCTCTATGTAACAGCTTTAGCGTGATCATTGGGTTCCTTCCTTGCCCAGAAGAATGATGCTGGGAATGAAAACAACCTCTACTATCTCAGTCGGACTATGCTTGAAGTAGAAACCCGATATTCAAATATTGAGAAGTGTTGCCTAGAATTAATCTTTACAGTTCGGATGTTGATACACTACCTGAAACATCACAAGGTCCAATTGGTATCTCTCAATAACCCAATCAAATTTATCCTTAGTCGTCCATTGCTTACAGGACGTCTGGCAAGGTGGGAAGTTATTTTGCAGCAATTTGACATTCAGTATGTGTATCAAAAGGCAATAAAGGGCCAAGCTCTAGCTGATTTCCCTGTTGAACACCCTTCAGTAGAAGATACATCTTCAGATATTGAACTTATTGATGAGGAAGCCTTCTTTGTTCAAGATAGTCTTCAAACATGGGAAATGTTCTTTGATGGTGCTTCCATAAGTCCAATAGGGAGGAAAATGGAAAATCATAAATTTAACAAAGTTGGTTAGGAATTGTGCTCATTTCCCCAGAAAAGGCAGTGTTACCCTATTCCTTCTCATTGTTGGGATGCGGTACAAATAATGAAATGGAATAACAAGATCTCATCGCGGGCTTGGAGTTGTCGCTTCAACCACAAGTGAATCACTTAAAGGTGAAAGGTGATTCAGACCTGGTAATCAAACAAGTAAATGGTGATTATGCCATCAGAAAAGAAGAAATAATCCCTTTGTATGATTATGTCAGAGAATTAATGGATGAATTTCCTACGGAACTGACATTTTCTTATGTCCCGCGATCACAAAATGCTTAAGCTGATGCACTGGTTAATATAGACATAGCTTTGGCAGATCCAAATCAGGATGAGACAATCATCAGTATTGCCCACCATCGTACAATTTCAACTTATGTTCAAACTAGAATAGAGGAAATGAATGAAATTAGTCCCATTTCTAAACCATATGGTCATACTATAGGATGGATGACACCTATCAGGTAATACCTTCGAAATGGAACACTTTCACTTAATAGAGCCAGGAAAGAACATGTACAGAGACGTGTGGTCAATTTTACTCTTTATAATAGCCCAAATCACCCAGAGAAAATTCTCTATAGCTTTGGATTTTATGGAGTTCTCTTCAGATGCGTTAATGGTGAAGAGACAATGGCTATCATGAAAGAAGTACAAGCATGATTCTTTGGTGCCAACCAGTCTGGACATAGAATATCTGATCAAATTTGAATGCTTGGATACTTTTGGCCTTCAATGATACAAGATTGTGTTGATTTCATAAAGAAGTGTCATTCATGCCATGTACATGCCAACTTCATTCATCAACCCCCAGAGTTTCTTCATACAGCTAAATACTTGTGGCCATTTTCTACATGGGGAATGGATTTGGTGGGACCTTAACCTTCAACCACAACCAAGCAGTTTAAGTATATTCTTACTGCTACTGACTTATTTTCCAAATGGGTAGAGGAAATACCTCTCAAAGAAGTTAGTTCTAAAATAATTGTTAGCTTTATCAAGTCTAACATCCTCACAAGATTTGGTGTCCCTCATACCATATCGACGGACAATGGCACCAACTTCTGTTCATCTGAGGTGAAGAATTTGTATCAAGAATACAACATCAAATCCAACCATTAATCTCGGTATCATGCAGCAGCAAATGGAAAGATAGAAGCCTTTAACAAGACTCTTTCAAACATACTTCAAAAGATGGTGGATAAAGATAAGAAATCATGTCCTGATAAACTCTTCCATGCTTTATGGGCTTATCGTACCACCACCCGCACCGCAACGCGGTCAACTCCATATTCACTGGTATATGAAATGGAAGTAGTCTTTCCCATTGAAGTTCAATTTCCTTCGCATAGAGTGTCCATTTGTGATCAGTCATCTACAGATGAACAATCTCAAAAGCGGTAGGATGAATTGGAATAGTTAGATGAGAAAAGATTGTTCACCCTGCACCATGTGGAAGTCTACCAGAATCGAATAGCACGATCTTTCAACAAAAAAGCTTGTCTTAGTTCATACGATGTTGATTCATGAAACCACCCCCAGAATCAATATCTTTACATTAGATCACCTTTTCCCTTGCTATATGACGTTAAACTATACAACACCTTTGTCCTGTACGACAATAAACTACAAAATTATATGACACCCTCACCTGAGTGGGAATAATTATTTACATTGATTTCCAATCCTATTATATTTCAAGACTACGTGTATACAAGGCAATGCCTTAACCTTTTATCATGGGTCAAACCATCATTGCACTAAAGTCCCCTTTCACCCATCACATGTATGAACCAAATATGTACAGAGGGTATTTCTAGAACTATGTGGGCTTGATTCCCATCCTTATGAGATACATAAGAATGTTCGAGTGTCCCTCGAATCCAGCCCCAAGTCTTTTGGGCCGAATCCCAAATTCCACTTTCAGTCCCCTGGCTGAAAAGTCCCTATGAAAACACACAATGTGTATTCATTATTATGGTCTGAGCTCTATGACCCTAAAGTAATATCTCCCATAGATTTATCCCACACAATGTTAAACTGTATTTCATGTACTACGTATGGATTGATTCCTATCCTTATTGGATATGTAGTGAATTCCAATTTTTTTAATTTAGGACCCAGCCACAACATAATTATGGTTATCATTGATCTATGTATCTCTACATAAATTGGACAATAACCATTTTTTTATGTGTCATAATCCTAATCTTAAATATTTTCAGATCTCTATAACCCTATTCTTGACTTCTGGTCACAAAATGTCCAATTTCTGAGAGTTCTTTTACTTGACTATACAGCACGTTCCCTTAGGCGGCCTTGCATAAACAGTATACATAACGGAACTATCAACCAAAAGATACTATTATTTGACTATGAAGCCAATGCCCTTAGGTGGCCCTGCATAATTCAACCCCGTAACGGGTTTGTTAAATAATGGAAAACTTCATTCTTGAGAACAAAACCTCTTTTTTCCATAGTTGTCTTAACGAAAATATATAGGGATGCCAAAAAATAGCCATCCTTAATATATTTGTCTCATACAATTTTTCATGATCTGAAGGTATTCAAGTCTATGGTTTATATTTCTCTTCCCTTCGCTTGGGTCAGACCTTCGTAGGAGTGACATTCATCCAGTTCTTAGACAATCTTGTTTGGAATTATTTTCTCTATATTCAAGTACCTCTTTCCAAACAGAAAACTCCATGCTCTGGAAAATTTGAATCTCTATAAACTTCCACTGGCTTTTTAGCACTAGAAACGTATATTTCTGAGAGTTATTTTTCCTGACTATGCAGCACGTTCCCTTAGGAGGCCTTGCATAAATAGTCTACATAACGGACCTGTCAGCCAAAAGATACTATTATTTGACTATGCATCCAATGCCCTTAGGCGGCCCTGCATAATTCAACCCCCTAACGGGTTTGTTAAATAATGGTAACTTCATTCTTGGTAACTACTTCTTTTAATGCCTTTTATCCATTTTTCATGTCATCCCTCATATTCAAAATTTCATAAGTCATCGTTACATATTTTCCTTCATACTTGAGTGTGGTAATATGTTTTCAGATAGATTGTCAAGGAATTGAGTCAATTTTAATCCATTCTGTCAAAGCTATTTCAACCTTAAACATTAGACTTTTTATGTCTGATGTTCATGAATTTAAACTTCCCACAAAAGACAAGGGAACTCTGAATAAAAGTCAAGTTCCAACTCACTAAATAAACATTTTTTTTATGATTTTCGCTAATATTGTGCAATTAAAAGATTTAATGTTTGTAGGGTTATTTATAATAATCCTAGTAAAAATCAAACTATTCTTACTAGGCCCATTAGCTTAGATAAAATTTAATGAAAATAGAAAAAGAAGGCGTGCACTAATGATTGAAGATGAAAATGTTTTCCATTTGATGCACAAAAGTTAGAAGAACATCCACAAAGTAGAGTTTCTTCTCCTTTCCAAAAATTTACAAAAGGCTGTCAACATAAGCTTTCATTTGGGTTACAGTATCACAAGCTTCATCAGCAGCCACTTGAAGCTCATGCACTCAACCAACTTCACTCTTTTCAGCTTGATGGAGTGCTTTCTTGGCTTCGCCAATGGCTTTCATAACCTTTGTTTGAACTCCTTCAAATGAATTGTTCAATTGGTCAATTTCCCCAGTAAAATAATCTACCTGTTACTGAAGGTGTATCTGCGGGAAAATTTATCCTTGATCTTATGCTTCAGCTCCTTCAACTTGGCATCATGATCAACCTCGACTCAGGATACTGCAACCTCCAATTCTCAGATATTGGCTGATAGCCTTACCCTGGTCAATTCTTGGAGGCACTTTTACTCCTGCTCCCTTCTTAAGATGACTTGTTTTACCGCATAATGGATCTATTGATATCAAAAAACTACCATGTCCCAACATGATGAACAGGGATGACAGTCAGGGAATCTTCGACGACAGCTCTTCTAAATGCACTTCCGATATGATCTTCTATATGTTCTACCATTCCTTGCATCGTGAAAACTGGAGCACCTTTTGCACCTCTGGATCTGATTCGACATCACTGTCACAGAGGGGAACATAATCTGGGATTAATGCACTTAGAGAAGTTCCATGTTCTGCTTCTTCCCCCCTGACCCGTGTTTCTTCACTTTCTATTCCCATTGGGGTGGAGGCTAAGGCTTCACCTCCAGATCTATCCAATGAAATTGATGGCCCTTCATAATCAATTGAAATCTTTGGTTAGTTTCAAAGGATAAAAGAAGTTTATTGGTTGTCTTGAAAATTAAGAACAATCACAAAAATTGTTATCCCTTACCCAACAGTAGATCAACAACTTGTGAAGGATCCTCCCCGTCTTTCTTAGCTACAATAGGATTTTCAAGGTTAGTTTTAGGAAGCTCTGCCAGGTTCAGCCCCACTTGAGTTAATGTCTCTGTAATTGTAGGGTTTTCTATACCCCCTTTAGGCATTGGTAGTCCAGCAGCTTGCTCAGATAGAACTTCAAATTTCAACCGATCATGATCAGACATGTAATAAGAAGTTATTTTTTTACTAGGATGAAGGATAACACTCAAATCCATAATCTTTTAAATTACATTGTAATTTAACATGATCTAAAAAATATTCAAAAGATGTGCCAAGTTCCATCATTTCATACAATGTTATCTCGGAATCCTGGTTAATCTCACCAGTGGGAGCATTTGATATGTCTTCTTGGCATCCTTCAACCTGCGGTATCTGACCCTGGACAGCTTTTTCAGATAAAGTAGCGGCATCAGTTGCAATGGCTGCCAAAATCTCTAGTGCAGTGGTAGAACCTAAAGTTTCACAAAATAGAAGTCAGTTGATGTTTCATTCAACATTTTATGAAGCATTGTTAAGTTACAAGAAGAAATTTTTTCCCTTCTTGCAACAGCAATAGGAGGGATACTGGGAACAGACACAGGCTCTTCTCCAAGAGCAACCAAGTCAGCCTGAACCTCTGATTGTTTACCAGTACCCTCTGTGGTCCTCAAAGGAGGCTAAGTCCTCTCCCTTAGAGGGGAAATTGAAGAAGCTCCTACCATCCCAAGAAGTATGAGAAAACTTTTCTTGGGTTAAGACTCATGATTATCCAAAGTATTTACCACTACTGATGAAGTGTTTAGTTGTGGACTTCTTCCTTCGATGCCTTTGCCTCTTTGGTTTCATGGGAGTGTCGGCTATCTCCTTTACAGGTACATGAATTGGAGAATGGAAAGCCATTTACAACTCCTCATCCATGGCCTGATGGCCTAGAGATATTTCGCCCGATTTGTGAGGAGATTCATTAACCCCAATGGAAGTACCACCAGGGCTATACTGTGGAGAAGGAACCTCAGCAGTTCCTTTCTTTACATGCTGCAGGATGAAAAAAATAATTACCTTGAGTAACAAATCTTATACTCAAATCAAGTTTCAATTTAAATAAAGAAAGAAACTTACAACTTCAAGAGCCACGTAATCGTGGCACTCTTCGTCTCTAGAACAACCGGTCCCCTCAGTGGATCCACGATCAATCATTTCCTTTAAATGCTTGGGGATAAGAATGGAATCAACGGTGGAATATATGAGCATTTCCAGATCTATGATATAAGCCTACACTTCATCGGGGTTATCCTTGTAACAGATATCTGTATAATCTAGAAGATTCTTTATTCCAGGGAGGTGTAGACCCTCGCACAAATCTAGCCAGGCAGTTTCTGCACTACAGTACAAACTCTGCCATATCTGGACAGCCTCTGGCCGTGGATATTCAGTATGTGTACCAGAAGGCTGCGAGGAGGGTCCTATAACCTTATACTTCATTTTAATCCCAGCTCATGCAACTACAGATAGAGAATAAGAAAATAAGACTTGTTTCTCTATAAAGTAATTATGATTAAATTTACACAATGAAGTAACTCACTAGGATTTGATGGCGTAGGTCTTTTGATTCTGACAATAGGATTATATCGGGCACGAGGCCACTTTGCCACTTGTTGTGCCTCATCATCCCCATATTGGGAATCCAGTGAGTCAGTCCTAGATGAGGAATCTGGTGAATCAGCTTCAGGTGGGGAAGAATCACCTTCCCGAGGAAGGGTTTCTTTCTCTACAGTTCTCTTCCTTTTCCCAACATGATAAACTAGGTGATTCAACAACCCTCTAGGTTATGATGCTATCCAGTTCTTGGCATACCATGTAGTCATGTTATATTCCCATTTATCAACTGGTAGATCAAACACTGCCACAGTTTTCTCCCTAGATGTCAGCAACCATAGTTGTCCGGCAACCATCAGATGTTGCTCTGACCAGACATGCACATGGGGAGATACAACGGTTTGCTGCAAACACTTGAATTGGAATGAAAATCTGGATGGAGCATAGGCCTCACATATAATCTCTCCATCAATCCTGGTGACCAGTACACCATCTCTGTAGGCCAGCATGTATTCCCTCAATTCCAGGATGGTTGTTCCATCACTAACAAACTGCCCTGTTGGCAGATTTCCATAAGGAAAGAAATTTAATTCCTTATGCATTCTTAGCCTCACCTTCATGTCATAGGAATTGAGATCTAGTGCAGCAATTCCAGAGAAATCCTGCACTGATGGCCTGAAGGAACTTCCATGAATTTGTACTCTATTTTGTACATTATAGGTCCTGAAGTGAGTGGCGAACCATCCCCAAAAAACTTGGAATGGTCCCAATATTCTCAAAGGAGACTTACCCATGATGAAATGGAGTAAGATCCTGTGAATCTTTGCTAAAATGGGGGTATACAACCCAACCATTTTACCCTCAGCCAACTTGGATGCAATAACGAAGGTCCCTATCCCGACGCCTCCCTTCGAGTCCCTGACTAGAAAAAGATAAACACTAAGACACAAGGCCAAGAATCCCACCAGAAAATTCTTCTTTGAGATTCTCTGATTCACTTCGTATCCCAACTTCTCAAATTCTCATGCTTCTAGAGTCGGACATAATGTGCTAGCAGCACCCCTCTTCTCTGTTTTGGGGTAGATGGTAGGATGAGTGGGCCTCTTCTCCTTGGGCCCCTTCTTCTTGGATCCCTTCTCCTTCAATACCTTCTCTTTCAGAACCTTCTCCTGCTTCTCGATAGGAAACATATTCATTTACTCCTCTGGATGAATATCCTTTCTAGAATGAGTTAAGGAGGTCTCTGAACTCTTGATCTTGTGGATGATTTTCAATAATTCCCGAGACAAAGCTGAAGTCTTGTCCAAATCATTCCAGGTCTCATTGGGAGGGATGAATTCATCATACATATCACCCAAAATTAGAGCCCTCCAGATCATGTAGACATCCCACAGACTGATTCCTACTTCTCCATGAGTCAGATGGAAATAATTTTTTTCTGGGCTCCAATGGATGAGTATCTCTAGCACAAAGTCATCATTTCTTTAGACATATGTTTTCCCAGCCCAGATAACTTCATATATTGCAGCTACTTTTAAATCCTCGATAAAATCTACACAGGTTTGTCGCACCTAGTATGCCCACATCCAAGTTGACTTCACACCGCCTCCACGACGAAAGTCCCAACTCTTCTTCCAGCCTTTGGATTGATCCATCTGAGAGTTTCGGAATATTGGGGGATAATAATGTGGTTGCAGCTCAGGCTTGTGAGGTTTGAGATCTGAGGTAAATGGGCTATGATGCATTATGTAGGGCTTCTCCACTATTCCAGCATTTACAAATATTCCTCCGCTTGAGATATTTGCTGAAGAAAAATTTGTGTAATTCTGAAACCAAGACTTTGGGAGATAATTCTTTGCCTCTAGAATGGTAACTTCTTGCAGATGACCATAGCCATACAAAGGTAGATAAATGCTATGGGGGAAGTCATTATGATACTTATTCAGGTACTTGGCGAAATCTGGGAGAGTGCTATCATAGATAGTATTGTAATCATGGCCAATGATTCTCATCATATCATCAATTCACTTGCTATCCAGTTCATCAGCCATTCCGATTCTCTTGGGAGACATTGAATCTGTACAAAAGTTGAATAAATTAACTCTTCAATGGGTTGATTTTTCATAAAATTTGTGAAGAAATTCGAAAAAATGGATAAAGAATTAAGGCACTCAAGTCTAAATTCTTTCATGTAAGTATTGATGTGTCGCGCAAGTATGGATGTGTCGCACAAGTTTTTGGCACGCAGGTATCGCCATGAAAGTCCAAATACCTCTATAGCAGTGTGACAACAAAGAAATAGCAGAAAATAGGGAAAATTGCATGGCAAAGGATACTGGTGCGGTGAGATCTCGAAAGTTTGAAATCCGGATGCTTTGCATGAGAATGGACACATATATATAGGCCAGGCCGCAACCCTACACGCCGAAGTCTGCGCGACTCTATCTGTGCGCTCCCACTTGCAAGCCACCATCTGCGCTCTCAAGACTTGCGCGCCACGTGTTACTAGGTTTTCTTCTTTTCCTCAGAGTCACATTCTTATTTTTTTCGGATCAAACTCTGAGGGGGGACTTTTGTTGACGCTTCTTTCCATCATAGAGTCTAACAAATTGAAAAGGGACATACCTGGAACCCAAAGTGATTCATCCTTTGTTGACGCTTCTTTCTGTTTGGGTGCCCTTTCTGCCCATTTCACCTCTCTTATACATATGCACCTCTCCTATTCAAGATTAAGCTTTCAAAACCCTCTTTAAAGCCATTTTCCTCAGCTTGGTTCTATTGTTGGCTTCCTTATCTGAATGTTATTCTGTGGAATATCTCTCAAAACCTAGTGATTTAAACATCTTTATGTCACTAACGTTAGAGATTTTATTCACTCAACCTCATCCTTTAAGATGATAGAGTCATTAACCTAGTCTTCCTTTTCAGGAGTAAGCCCCAGATTCCCTATTCTATGGGCCTCCTTCTCAGGAATAAGCCCCAGCTGTCATGTTTCCTTAATTTTGGGCCTCCTTTTTTGGAGTAAGCCCCAGTCCATATCCTGTAAATATGGGCATCCTCCTTAGGAGTAAGACCCAATTTTTATAATATGGGCCTCCTTTTCAAGAGTAATCTGCAGTCTAAATCCTCTTAATATGGGCATCCTCCTTAAGAGTAAGGCCCATTCCAAAATTATAAATTCCCTTACACTGGGCCTCCTCCTTAGAAGTAAGCCTCGGTTTTCAAATCCCTTTAACCTGGGCCTCCTTCTTAGGAATACACCCCAGTCTTAATTTCCCTTAACCCGTTTTAATTTACTTTTGATCTGGGCTTCCTTCTCAGGAATGAAACCCAATCATAAGTCTCTCCTAATTTGGGCACCTTCCTCAGGAGTAATCCCCACGTTAGAGTATCCAAATCTCTATAAAAGCACATATAACTATATGGACCCTGTTCTTGGGTTTCTTCCCTGAAGTAAATCCCGATCTTCATTTTATCAGGGCAGTCATACATACATAAGCACCATATTATTTCTCATGATTACATCTTTCGGGGCACAATTTTCTGGTTTTACTAATACCTCTTGTTTCTCACACATAGGATGACTCATGTGAGCTTAGAGTGTAAAAGTAATTTTGACATATTTCATTGGGCCATCAATCATGCGTAAACATCATACTCCCTTACTCGAACTACGTGGGTTCTGATTCCTTTTCTAAATAAAGATACGTAGGTAGCCCATCTGCAGGTACGATCCCAACTCTGAAATAATTCATGTCCTTCTGAATGACAATAAACTTAATGTACCCCGCTGAGTGGCTTTAAAACCAGTATGGTTATCATAATGACCAAGAGACTTCTATATAATTTGTCTAAGGATACCATTGACTAAGAATCTCTAAAAAAATACAGATGATTCATTATCAATGAAGAACCTCAAATACATATAAAATATTCTATAAATTCTCTACATATCAATCGTTGATTGCAAGTTCCAAAGGAAAGATCACTCTTATACTTGCGAATTTTATAAGGATTCATGAGCATAACTTAAATCTTTAAAGAGAGTCCTGGAGTAGACAATAATTCCCCTCAAAAAGGTGTGATGAGTCCGACCTCCCATCCTCTTGACTAATGAGAATTTTTAAGCCTTATCAGTTCACAACTAACGAGCACCTACCGTTGGAAAGTATGTCCAAACGGACATAGAATCATCGGATGTTTCCGGTTCTACGAACAAACCCGTTAGAAACCTCGTGGAATGTTTGAACCTTAAATCTTCAAGGTCATCCTCAATTCCAGAGTAAACACAAGTGCTTCATAAATTTTAATGTCTCGTTTAACCCCTAAATTTCCAACATCAATGCTAGTTTTCTATGATGTTGTGGTTCCAGTTTAATTATTCTATAGATAAGACTCTCCCTTAACCTATGGAAAAAATATACAGGGGTAAAATTTGATCAGACAAATACAAAAAATTAACACTCAAAAAAATACCATCTAACCTTCTCATCTTCAGCTAATTTTAATACATTTTCCTCAACTTTATTTTCCTCCAAAGATGTCAATCAAAGTAAACCATTTCTTAAAACATTCCTAAAGGGAACCATGATGAAATATTTTCTTACAAAACCATTATTGATAGAAATAAAATACCACTAAAACAATTAAAACATGTTAAAAATATTGACTAGAAATGAAATTCCAAAAAAGAAACATTTATATGAAGATTAAAATAGTAAATTCTTGTTATTTGAAGTAAATGACTATGAGTAGTATTCATGTTGACCTACATTCAGATAAATAGGGTTTTTTAAAAGGAAAATATAATCTAGAATGTAAGATATGTTTGGGGAGAAAAAATAGTGATTTATAAAAATGAATGGATTAAGGAAAAGAGGAACTTATATATTAAGGGAATCATAATTTATTTTAATTAGGATTTTAATGTTCATTCCTTCATTTTTGGAATTTAATATGTTAGAAACCAGAATTTAAATTTCATTTTGGTTGTTTTTGAATATGAGTGGGTTTTGAGTATACATGGGATAAAAATTTTATTTAAAAATAATAAGTTCTAGGTTTTATGTGAGGGATAAGTATGTTGTACATCTCGTTCCCCTCGTTGTTTGATTTTCATGATCACAATCACCTTTCTTATTTATCTAATATTGTGTTTTAAGTGTTGTGGATGATAGGCAAGAGATTGCCAAAGGAATGGCCCAAGAAAGCCTCTCAAATGGACTGAAATTCAGTCCACCGGCCAGCCGGTGGAACACCAGCGGCCAGCCGGTGGCACCTGCACTCAAAGGGAAGCTACTGCCTCCCCACCGGCCAACCGGTGGACTCAGCACCGGTCGACCGGTGGCACCCAGCCAGAATAGGATGAGCTACTTCCTCACCACCGGCCAGCCGGTGGCTCCTCCACCGGTCAGCCGGTGGAGCCTGGACCAAAGGCCTTCTCCTCTGCCAAGGCACCGGCCAGCCGGTGGCCCTGCACCGGCCAGCCGGTAGCCCAGTCAAACTAGCCGTTGGCTTTGACCAGTCAACTCCAATTTGGCCTCCAACGGCTCATTTAGCCTCTCCAACGGCTCCGAAGCCTCCCCAAGGGTTCCATGCCTATAAATAAAGGCCAAGGAAGCCCCGGACATCAATCGGATCATATACCAAGCGCCCGGACATATTGTTGCACATTTGGCGAACCTCCGGCGCTCCACCTTCAAGGATCCTAAAGTGCTCCAACCAATTTCCAATCCAAGGAGCACCTCAAGAAGCTTGGGAGAGCACGCTACATCAACTCCATCATCCAATTGGCGCCCAAGTCTTCCTCCAATACGGTTTTTATTGTTTTATTTATTTTGAGCTTTAAATTTGGGTTTGTGCTTATAAACCCCAAACTCTTTCTCATCCCCTCTTTCTTTTGGGTTTCACATCACCATTAAGGTGTGAAAAGGTTGTCAAGCTTTCCTTTAAATAGCTTGAGACAAAGGTGAGCTATCCTTCACCCGTAAAAAGGATAGTGGGTTCTTGCTAAACCATTAAAAGCAAGTGGGTTCTTGCTTAACCACCAAAAGCAAGCTGTAATAGGTCCTAGTGCTACCTCAAAGCCTAGTGGGTTTCTTGCTAAAACCATTGAAAAGCAAGCGGTAGGAATCTCTCAACGGTTGAGTTGGGAGCGGAGACGTAGGCCGGGTTTTTGGCCGAACTCCGTTATCAATTCTTGTGTCTTGCCTCTTTATTTCCGCTGCACTATCACTTTGATTTTAAATTGTTAATCTTTTTTTTTAAAAGGCAATTCACCCCCCTCTTGCCATCATTCCCTTGTTTTCTTCCGCCCAACAATTGGTATCAAAGGGATAATTTGAGTAATACCTTAAAAGGTTTCAAATTCAAAGATCCATTGTGATGGCATCCACCTCTTTCGCCCCCGAAGGCTTTTCTTTGGGTCGGGCTCCATTTTTTGATGGGACCGACTATAATTATTGGAAAACCCACATGACCACTTTTTTAAGAAGCATAGGATATCCTATTTACAAAATTGTCATGCAAGGTTATTCTTTGTCTACCCCCGATGAATCCAAATGGACCCCCGCCGATATTAGAAATTTCGAGCTTGATGGCAAAGCCATGAATGCTCTTCATTGCGGGTTAGATAGAAATGAATTCAATCGAGTTTCCACATGCACCTCCTCACATGAAATCTGGAAACTTTTGGAGGTTACCCATGAGGGGACCAACAAAGTCAAGGATACTCGATTGGACATGTATCGCCAGGATTTTGAGACTTTTTCTATGCACCCACATGAAAATATTTCTGATATGTTTACTCGATTTACTGACGTGTGCAATGGTAGAAAATCTCTTGGAGATGACATTTCTGCAGAAACTATGGTGAAAAAGATCCTATGGGTCCTTCCGAGCTCATGGGCACCAAAGGTGACGGCGATCCAAGAAGCTAAGGACGTCAAAAATATGCCGGTCGAGGAGCTCATTGGATCTCTCATGACTTATGAGATCACAATGAGGAGGCAAGCTCAAAAGGAGGGCACACCAATCAAGACACCAAAGAACATTTCCCTCAAGGTACAAAAAGAAGTAAGCTCCTCCTCATCCTCATCTTCCTCATCTACTTCATCTTCAAGCGGCGACTCGGAAATGGAGAATCTCGCCCGCCAAATGCATAAATTTATGAAGAAGCACAAGAAGAAGAAATCCCGCAAGCATCGAAAGCAAGAACCCACCGCAAGATCCGAGCCCAAGGTAAAATGCTACGGGTGCGGCGAAAAGGGCCATTACAAGCCCGATTGCCCACTCAACAAAAAACGGGCCACGTCAAAGGAAAAAAGGCAAGAAGAAGGTCCTCAAGGCAACATGGAGTGACACCTCATCATCCTCCTCCTCCTCCTCGAGCGACCAAGGTACAAAATGCCTAATGGCATTTCACGAGGTAACATCTTCCGACTCCTCCTCTTGTTCTTCAAATTCCAATTCTTTAAATCATTTATCTTATGAAGAACTCTCATTTGCTAGAGACCAATTAGAAAAAGGTTTTCATGAACTCTCTTCTAAATTTGTCGCGTTAAAAAAGTCTTTCAAAAAACTCTCCTCCGAAAAGACCAACTTCTCAAAGAGAAGGAGGAACTCTCCCTAAAAATCCAAAATTTCCCAAATGTTGATTCCTTGGAATCAACCATCAAAGACCTAAGGGAGACTCTAGCCAAGTTCACCCAAGGGGAACAAAATTTGAACAATATACTTGGTTCCCAACGCGTTTCCCGAACCACCCAAGGGCTAGGCTATACCAACCAAGCCTCCTCCTCCCATGCTCCAACTGTTTTTGTAAGGGGGAGCTCCCGCTTTAAATTTTGTAACTATTGTAAGAAGCCCAGGCACATGATATATGAATGTAATTGCAAAAACGCCCGGTATGGTAGGCCCAAATCGATTTTTTATTCGGATGAATTCTATAGGAGAAGACCCGCTACAAGGCAAGTGTGGATTGAAAAATCCCTCTTAGCGAGTCTCTCCGGGCCTAAAATTGTCTCTTTTCAAAATCCCTCTCCCCGGTGATTTATTGTTTTTATTTAGGGGGAGTTAGGATTGTTTAAGCTTTTCAATTTCAAATATTTTTATTCAAACCTTCAATTCCAACATTTGGTTTCAAATTTTCAATTTTCAAAAGTCAATTTGCTTCAAAACTTTCAATTAAAACTGTTATTCATTTTTTGATTCAAATCTTTTCAAATTTCAAAAATTTCAATTGATTTTTCAATTCTCAAATCTTGTTTTTCAAATCATTCCCTCAATCAAGTTTTATGCCCCACGCTATTTTGATAATCACAAAGGGGGAGAAATTTCTTGATTGATTGGGGGAGAATCCTTTTGATCATGCTTTGATTTATTTTCAATTTATTCTTTAAAAGCATGTCTTTAATTCATGTTTTTTACTTTAATTGTTTTGGTGATTGTGATCATCAAAATAGAGGGAGATTGTTGTACATCTCGTTCCCCTCGTTGTTTGATTTTCATGATCACAATCACCTTTCTTATTTATCTAATATTGTGTTTTAAGGGTTGTGGATGATAGGCAAGAGATTGCCAAAGGAATGGCCCAAGAAAGCCTCTCAAATGGACTGAAATTCAGTCCACCGGCCAGCCGGTGGAACACCAGCGGCCAGCCGGTGGCACCTGCACTCAAAGGAAAGCTACTGCCTCCCCACCGGCCAACCGGTGGACTCAGCACCGGTCGACCGGTGGCACCCAGCCAGAACAGGATGAGCTACTGCCTCACCACCGGCCAGCCGGTGGCTCCTCCACCGGTCAGCCGGTGGAGCCTGGACCAAAGGCCTTCTCCTCTGCCAAGGCACCGGCCAGCCGGTGGCCCTGCACCGGCCAGCCGGTAGCCCAGTCAAACTAGCCGTTGGCTTTGACCAGTCAACTCCAATTTGGCCTCCAACGGCTCTTTTAGCCTCTCCAACGGCTCCGAAGCCTCCCCAAGGGTTCCATGCCTATAAATAAAGGCCAAGGAAGCCCCGGACATCAATCGGATCATATACCAAGCGCCCGGACATATTGTTGCACATTTGGCGAACCTCCGGCGCTCCACCTTCAAGGATCCTCAAGTGCTCCAACCAATTTCCAATCCAAGGAGCACCTCAAGAAGCTTGGGAGAGCACGCTACATCAACTCCATCATCCAATTGGCGCCCAAGTCTTCCTCCAATACGGTTTTTATTGTTTTATTTATTTTGAGCTTTAAATTTGGGTTTGTGCTTACAAACCCCAAACTCTTTCTCATCCCCTCTTTCTTTTGGGTTTCACATCACCATTAAGGTGTGAAAAGGTTGTCAAGCTTTCCTTTAAATAGCTTGAGACAAAGGTGAGCTATCCTTCACCCGTAAAAAGGATAGTGGGTTCTTGCTAAACCATTAAAAGCAAGTGGGTTCTTGCTTAACCACCAAAAGCAAGCTGTAATAGGTCCTAGTGCTACCTCAAAGCCTAGTGGGTTTCTTGCTAAAACCATTGAAAAGCAAGCGGTAGGAATCTCTCAACGGTTGAGTTGGGAGCGGAGACGTAGGCCGGGTTTTTGGCCGAACTCCGTTATCAATTCTTGTGTCTTGCCTCTTTATTTCCGCTGCACTATCACTTTGATTTTAAATTGTTAATATTTTTTTTAAAAGGCAATTCACCCCCCTCTTGCCATCATTCCCTTGTTTTCTTCCGCCCAACAAAGTATGGTATTTTACAATGATAGTTACTATAGACGTGTTACTGATTCATTTAGGGCTAGGTGAGGGTGATGTGAAATTTGGGTTGTTGTTTTTTCTTATTTATAGTTTTTCAGATGCTTGGTTTAACTAATGTATTGTGTCACCCATTTTGTGGTTCATTCTTATGGGAACCATTATTTTAATATTTCAAAATATTTGAAATGCACTTCCTAAAAAATGTATATGTTATACAAATTTTATGATTTGGATGAAATAAGTACATGTAATGGTTGTCCCTGAGGGATAGTCTTGGATTATATGGGTCTATGGTCGATTTTCTTGATACCTATGAAGTGTTTATTTCCTGAGAGAGATAAATAATTTTTTCCTCTCCTATGTTTCAAATGATAAACTCTTATTAGTGAAATGATTTGAATGTCAAGAAACATCCATGGTATAAACTTATGGCATGATTAGTATAATTACCAAGTATGAAATGAAGTTGGTACATTTTATTATCATGGTGTGCTGGTTAGTACACAATTAATTTACTTACATGGGTATTATGAGTGTTAATACTTTGAACACACACTCAAATATACGTGTTTTTGTATATTTTAGGGGCCTTGTTAGCATTTAATTGTTTGTTTTTCTACTAAAACCCTACACATGAACCTCAGTGGATATAGAGCTCTTATATTTGAGATATAGGTGAGGGAAATGGACCAGTAACATAGATTAGAGTCGGTGAAGCTCAGTGGGGATGATTTGATGTTCTCATGGTAGTGTTAGGGACCTTTTTTCATGTTGAAATAAGATTTAAATTTTTTAATTAAGATATGGTAATTTAAAATGTTTTATGGAGACAACTTTCATATTCACCAGCATCATCTCCCAAATAGTTATTATTGAATTTTTTTCTTGAGACTCACCCCCCATCTAATCTATTTTATTTGAACCACTCTGAGTAGTTTTCATCCAAAAAGATCACCGATACCTTGTATGGGATGATGTTTGGTTAGAGTATTTCAAGAAACATAGGTCGATGTCTGCAAGAGATGGGAGATGAGTATTAAGAAATAAATTTTAATAATAACTTCTAGGGAGATAAATATGATGAGGATGAATGTTTTCTACAACTTTCACCTTTGCATGAATTCATACGATAACACATACCATAGTGGGTAATTCATTTCATAAATTCAATTAACTATTTCCTTCAAAATAGATTCACTCTAATCATTTAACACAATATTATAAAGATGTAGTAAAAGAGCTCATCATGTTTTCAATAGATCATGCATGAGACCATTCTAAAATCCATTCCCTGTGTTTACATTTATATTATTTAGGATAAATTTTATTTTTGAAGACATTTGAAAACAATGTACTCTATGCATGATGATGTTACCAATCCAAAAATCAATATAATGTTGATGATGAAACTGAAAAATTATTAGGGGATTAGATATACATTGGTGAAAAAACAATGACATAGTATCATAGTGATGAGTAAAATAATCAAGGAAATAAGTTAGGGTATAAAAGTATAGGTTGGTTGGAATCAACCTAGACAACCTATTAACCCCAAAAAGGCAACATTCATTATTTATCTTAGGGTCACAATGAGGATGAATGTGCTGATTGATATTGATTCGTGACGCCACATCTAACCTATAATGGAGTAAATCCTTTGGAAATATATAATGGTAAAATTACAATAAACATTTTCTATATTAGTGAAAAATTATATAAAGAAATATTAATTTAATTTGAATTATTCAATATAGAGTTTGTTCATTTTAGAATATTTATGTAATAATTTTGTCTTAATGGATGCTGGAAAAGATCATAGTGTATTCTATTCTCTTCTTCATAAGTTATATCTTGGTTATACTAAATGGAATGTAAAAACCTACAATGAGTTAGTTATGTACACATTATAAAGCAGGAAATATAGACTTCCTTCATCAACAGTCACAATTAGAATTATTTTAGGTTCATTGAACTCAATAATATATTATTTGAAATTATTTATTTTATCTACATGATTCAAAACTGTTAAATTATGAAAAAACAAAAGAGTGTTGAAAATAAATAACATGCATCAAAACCAATGCACCTATACCGAAAATAAAGGATAGGGTATGATTCATTAGATAATAAGTTGGTATTTATTTTAAATCAATAATAATGTTTTTATTGTGTGATACTAAACAACATATGTTCCTTTGATAATATTCAAATTTATGAATCAAAATATGAATCCACTTACATCCCATGTCATGTTCTATGGAAGGAGGATCATGTAAATTGAGAGGGTCAATTAGTTAATGAAAAAACATAAACAATATGAAACAATGTGTAAGTATGACATAATTATAATTAGTTATTATTTATAATAGTATTTCGTAAAAATAACTATTTATATTCATATTTTTTAATATGGTTTAGACATAAGAATCGATATCAACTGTACCAGAAGAAAATATACTTTTAGTAGCTTTGACGATGACGAAACAATATGGTCGCATTAGTGGATTAAGATTTTGAGTCTCTCCTGGAACATATTTTAAGAATATAAAACCACAATAATATACATTTAATATGGTGAGAGGGTTTAAATCAAAAATATATTCACAACCAGATACTATTTTTGTATTCTGGTTTTTCAGAAAAATGTATGAGAATGGATCAAAGAAAAATGGTAGAGAAACAAAGATCCACACATGAACCAAATGATCCCACTTTTTTTGAGAATATTTTTTCCCCCAAATACATACCTCACATGAGGTAATCAATTTTTTCATTACTCTTATAATAATTGTGAATCAAAAAACTTATGATCACTTTATATTACTAAAATTATTCAGGGTACAGTTGTATCCATTTTTTATTTTTCAACACCCCCACACCACCATGTTGTGATGGGTACAATGTATAATATCCTAAGAGGCAAGAAAAACCATAAAGAACACCCAAAAAAACACATGAGATGAGAGAATGAGATGTATCACCTACTGAACACTGATTTTCTTATTCTTCTTGATGATTCAGATATTACAACAGTTAATGATGTTATTAGAGATTTCATGTAATGGTTGTATAACCCTATAAAGATACATGAGGTATGTCTTTAGATTTTTTTTATTATAAAAAATCAGTAATGGTTTATGATAACTGTTCTAAAGTGAGGTATTATATTATAGATAGATAATTTAGTGGGGAAATTGAAGGTCATATTAAGAAAATCTAGTGGATCAACCAATAAATCAAAATGACCTTCTGAGGGTAGCGTCTCTAAGCAGTTCCAGAGAAACATTCACTATCATTACAACGTCATGAATTGACCACACTTAAATATGGAAATATTTCTTACATTCTTTGTTAAGAAGAAATATACTGAAATTTCATGAAAGATGTAATTAGTCTCGAGACTATAAATGAGATTCTCAAGAAATAATGGTCAAATGTCTTAGTTGGGATACATATATAAGGTGAATTTTCATAATATGCCTATCCAATTATTGAGATAATTTTTTTATTAATGTTAATGGCTATTCAAATTTTCTTTTGGAATTCATATTACTACTATATAGAAGTAAGAACATGAGAAGAACAATTTGGATTCAATAATCCATATACCATTTCTATGGACATACTTACAATGGATAATAATCAAATTGGGAAGAAAAAAGAAGAGTTAATCAATACTTTTCATCAAAAAGTATCACATGATAGAAACTTTTTTTCCTAATATATAGAAGTAAAACTCTACAATATAATTACATAAATTATACTTTTATTTTTTCAGTACTTATTTGTTTATGTTTTTTTAGGTAATACTAGATGATGATCTCACTCAAGCTGGACACCCCGAATATTTATTTGCTGGATCCAATGCATGGATATCCAACCAACTAACCACACATAATTTGTATTTGAATTTATATTACACTTTGGTCAACATTGTTTAGATATAATTATAATTATATGTTATAATATGGGTTTTAACAGTAATTTTGTTCTTATAGGGTGGTTTCTAAATATAAGATAAGTCATGGCATGAAGTCGGTGTCTAAAGAGATAAATCATGTGGATTAATAAAAATGGAATCAAATTAATGTATATACAGAAATATTTAACTATCAAAACATTTAAAACAATTTACTTATTTTGGTTAATGTTTCTGTAGTGTCTGAAGCAAGATAATCTCATCGATTATGGATATTATGTTTGAAAATTTATGAGAGAGATCACAATGTATGATAACACCAACATCCTCCAACATGTGATTTATGAAGTTAATTACAAATTTGTTAAATATATTTCATAATCAATTTTTTTCTATATTTTCTTTGTTCTATCAATATTTTTGACAAATTTATTACTTCAATGAAGAAGAATTTTTTTTAGATATTAGTGGGTAGTGTACATGTTGTCCAAATGTATGCAAAAAAATAAATTTAGATGATTAACAACTATTTTTGTGATCAATTACAAGCTATGAACCGAGAAATATATTTGGGTTGTGAAGAATTTGTGTTAGGATTCTTTGATATTGTTTATACTTCTTTCTCAATGAGAAGTATAATAGAGGAAATCAATTTGTTTAGATGCACTAACCTGTAAACAATAAAAGTTTCGGGAAATGTAGGAGATGAAGGTAGAGGTCGAGGTAGAGGCAGAGGCAGAGATAGAGGTGGAGGCAGAGGTGGAGGTGGAGGTAGAGTTAGATTCAGAGATCAAGGTGGAGGAATATGTAGAGGTAGAAACCAAGGTAGAGACCGAGGCAAAGGAGGATACGAAGCACTAGATTTCGAAAAATTAAATTGGTGGGTAATAAAGTAGAATGACGATCATACCAATATTATATTTAAGAAAACTAGTTAAAAAGTTCACACAACACTTGTCACTTAAGATCAGATATATTGTGAAATTATTTCTGGTAGATTATTCAATTTTTTTACACCACTTGGTTTTGTGATTTTATATAGGGTAGTAGTCCACTAGTAAGATATTTAGGAAAAACATATTTATATTCCTCAATAAATGAATGAGATAACGTATGGTGATGAATCTTCTCTTAATGGAATTAATTCACCATCATTAATAAAGAAAAAATAAGCAATAATGGATTGATTTCTCCACTAGAGAGTTATTGATAAAGAGGCATCATTTGGAATCTTCTAGAAGAAATTTTACTTGATGAAAACGAGATGGATTCAAATTAGAAAGTGTAATATAATCTTCATAAAATCAGAAAGAATGTGCAATCTTCCCCCCATTATATTTCACTTCTCTACTGAACTAACATGTCCGTACCAAAAATAAGTGATAAGAATCTATAGGAATAAAATTACACAATACATCATAAATATAGTTCTTACCATTGGAAAAACAAATCAGAATGTATTTTTTGAATTGACGTGTACTCATGTTGTTTAACCATTTTAGTTTTTATGACCAATGATGATTCTATATTATAATCTCTGGTTTCTCCACTAGTATTATTGAAACAACATCTATACAACTCCCAATCCTAAAATTGGCATATAATCCATCCAAAATGATTTAATAAATATTTTTGTAATAGAAAAACAAAGCTAGTATATGTAAGAGTGAACTATTGGATGACAACCAACATTGAGAGATCATGGTCAACGAGGAGGTATAGTGTCATAGTGTATATTATCAGTCTAAAATTGACATTTTAATTGAAAAAAGTGACACTCACTTAAAACTGATAAAACGAACTCATATTATCTCGATAATTTAGAAAAAGGATTTATAATTCATTTGTGATGTGTTGGAATCAATCTCATGTCAAACCAACATGTGATGTGACCTAAATGACTCAAAGTTTGGGTTTCATGTTTAAAATGAAATTTTAGTGAAAAACAGAAGTGGCATACACAAAACCAATGAAACACATTAATGTTGTCTTGATACTTTATGACAAAGATCCATATGTAATTTTGTATGTGTAGAAATCATCATCACCTAAATAAAATGTATGGTGTGGTTGGTATGACTCAAAGTGAATTTTTTATTCAAAAGTGACATCAATTTTTGTTAAAAAACAACTCACATACTAAAAACCAATAAAAACGTTCATATTGTTTTGTTACCTTAAGAAAGTGATCCATAAGACATTTTTGACATGTAGGAATCTATCTCAACTCAATTTGATACATGATATACCCAGTATGACACAATGTGTCCGTTATCAGTTTAAAATTGACATTTTAATACAAAAAAGAGACACTAATGGAACTACTCATATTTTCTTGATAATTTTGTGAAAAATTGATAATTCATTTGTGACATGTAGGAAACATTCTGACATAAAACCTAAACATGGTGTTACCTTTATGACTCAAAGTGTGTGTTTTTAGTTTAAAGTTACATTGTAGTAAAAACAAAAGTGACATACTCAAAACTGATGAGACACATTAATATTATTTTGATACTTTAGGAAAATAATCCATATGTCATTTGGGATGTTTATGAATCATCTTCACCTTAATAAAATTCAAAGTGTGACCAATATGACTCCTAGTGTGTCTTTTTCTTCAAATTGACATTAATTTTAGTAAAAATCACTGACATACTCAAACCTAAGAAAACAAAATTGAAATGATTTTTTTACTTTTGGAGAACAATCCATATTTCATTTTTGTCATATAGGAATCAGACTCACCTCAATAGGATACATGTTGCTCCTGGTATGACTAAAAGTTTCTGTTATTAGTTTAAAATTGAAATTTTAATACACAAAAAGTGTCCCTCATTGAAACCAAGTAAACATGATCAGATTGTTTTGAAATTTTAAGAAAAGGATTAATAATTCATTTTTTGATGTGGGTAAATTATACTCGAGTAAAACCCACACATAATGCGTCCTATATTACGTAAAAAACATGTTTCCTGTTCAAAATTACATTTTAAATAATGCCATCTAATGCCATTTCATGCGTATAATAACTCAATCCTATAACAACTCAGGGAGTTATTCCCATAGATTATAGGGTTGGTTTATCATTTAATAATTAAATAAACATGTAATGATTAGATCATGATGATTCCATGTATTTATTTTATATTTTATAGTTCATAGTTATTTCATTATTTATACAACACATGTTTGTTGGTTTTTAAATGGGGTCACATAATGTAAATGAATTAAAAAATATGATGGATTTAATAAAATAAAAAGATTATAAATAAATTATTGTATCGATACATAGTTAGATTATTTTTCTAAAATAAATATAATATTAACAAGCATGTAAATAGACAAAATAAAGAATATTTATGAAAAATATAAAACCATATAATAATAGAAAATTTAATATTAAAATACATCTACCATTACATGATCTAAAGTGAAACCATAGATCAAAATATTTGTATACCCCTTTTTGGGAAAATTTAATTTAGAAAGGATTTATATGGAATTTTTTTGGGTTGATTTAAATAAGTTATAATCAATAGTGGTTTCCCTCTCAAGAATTTTTGTATCTTAAAGGAAAGTGTTGAGGAAATATAAGACTAGTATTTTAGGATTAGAGAGTCCACTCGATGGATTAAGGAAATTTATATAATGTTAGTCAGTTGGAATACCTACCTATATACATTCAAGTAATTTTACTTCTCCCTTATCTATGTTATGTGAAGAGAAATATGGAAACTTTTCACTAGTAAATCTATGAGATATAATATTCCAAATCCCACAATGAGGGATTTTTTGATTTGATAAAATAGTGGTTGAATAATAAATTAAAATCTATTATGTATCATTTTAGTAATAAAGATAATTTACTAAATTTCTATTTATAATACAGAATATGGAAAGAAACACCATTGGAAGACTGTAATCATTTCTATACTCATAAAAAGTTATTACAAGAACAAATTTTCTTAATGGGTTATAATCATTTATACACTACACAATTATAAGAAAAATTGTTATGTTTGTTGGAATAACATATTCTAGATAATTAACCTCACTAAGGGAGTGATGTTGAAAATGATGCCTCTAAGCTATTATAATGGGATTATTATCATGTATGTTACATCATGTTATCTTTTATTCAAGGATAGCTGATGATAAAATATAAGGGCATAGATGCGTAAACCATGAAAAATTATCTCCTTGGACATGAAAAAGAGACATAGATGTTATCAATAAAAGATATTGTCACATTACTGTACCAATTTGAGCTAGAATATAGATACCCACCTAGTGATCATAACATCAAAATACAAATAGTTATTGTTTGGTTAGAAATGTTAGGATTCCATTTGGATAAGAAGTTGTCTATTAAAATCAAGTTAACATCCTTACTGATATGATTATTCATATTCATCAATCATTATAGGATTAATCATATAGAGGATCCAATCATAATCTTTATTATTTTCTTCACTAGGTAGATAAGGTTTTTTGGTGTTCACAATTACTCTCCCCTTATGGTGAATGAAATGAAATTCTATGTTTAAAATCCCATGAGCTATTCAATACTAGTGAATTCATTATAACATACATTAAAGAGACAAAATATTCCAAGGGAGAAAAAAATATGAGACTAACTACCTTATATATTGAAATAAAGGACGTTAGAAGGGGATTTGTAATTAAATATATAGTAAGAGTTTAATAGAATCTTATTTAAATATATTTAACATTACCCATAATATTTCATTCTAACTTCATGGTTTTTAAATACAATATAAAAATCACACCTTTTTATTCTAATATTGGAACCAAGGATGTTCAGAATCATTATAAAGACTATGGTAAACTCTGTAAGTATTTGATTAAGGGTTATTCCTATATCATATATGAGAAAAACACAAATTTATATTTTATAGGATATTAATTCTATCTAAACTATTGCTTGGTATTTTGTGTTACAAAAATCTTTTATCTCAGTGTCCAATTTTACCTAAGGTTACATTATTTAAATTTTGAAATAAATATTGTTATTTTAGTTCATACCTAATAAATAGTTTATTAATAAATTAATCATTGATATATAATATTGAAATATAATTAAGAATATAAAATATATGATTTATAACTATTATGTCCATATAATGTTTTAAATTTAAATGAAATTTAGTTTTCAATGATATACCCAGAAGGGTGATTAGACTCGTTCAATATAAAAAGATGTTTTTATCATTAACATAATTAATTATTATGTTTTTTATATATAAACCATTATAAATAAAGGTAGGTCACAATTAATCTAGAGTTTGTTCATTCAGAATTCCTAAACTATTATAATGAGAAGATAAATTTATATTCATATATTCCATGTGGTTCCATTATGATATTTAAAGAATATAAAGTGGTAGTAATAGATAAATCTGTTAAATAACATAGTATCCTTTGGGCTAGATCATAAAATAATATCATAACCATGTTATTAAAAATCATTTAACTGTAGAGTTATAGTTTTCATAAACTCGCATTTAATTTTTATAAATAAAATAGATGATGTTAGTATAATGTGGGTAAATGAGGAGTCATAGATATTTATTTCATGATTTCCATAATCTATTCAAGACATTTTAAAAAATATTAATGTAACAAATCACCGTATACCAACTTTATTAACTAGAGGATATCATATTAGTTACAATATATTGATAACCCATTATGAAACAACTTCATGCGTTTGATGGGAACAATTTTTTAAGGCTGATTTTAGTTAAAAAAATACATCAAAGAAAGAGAAAATGAATCTTAATTAATTATCATATATCGACTGAGGATAATAAAAACCAAAAAATAGAAAGGTTTTAGTGGAATATAAAAAAATAAATTACAAGGAAGAATGATTATTTAGAGGTAATTATAGAAAGCATGAATTTAACAAAGTCTTAACTCCAGATTCACCTGATCTTGTATAGGAACATTGGACATTACTAGTTGTTGGGAGAGGAATTTTTTTAGAGTCACGTACTATGTAAGAAAGTTAAAACAAATATGTTGTTTTATATTCCACAACATATGTGATATATTATTCAATAAGTGTATTTAATCCTATAGATAATCGGTAAATTGCATCTACCTATGATTGTAAATTTCATATAAATTTATAAATGGATTCCATGTACCCAAATATAGTTTTGTATATTGATAGCTCTACAAATTGATGTAATTCCATTGTGATCATTAAAGAGATACTAGATGATAAGTAATTATTATATCAAAATATCATTTTTATCTCATACTCACACTAATATTTTTATAGAGATGGATCAAACACAAGGGAATGAGGGTGAGTGGTATAAGGTCTTATTTAATGATAAACTATTTTAAGTGGTAAAAAAGATTCATGTAAAGGATAAAGAGAGTGTAAAAAATTTGAGATGAATAAGGAAATGAAATTATTGTCAAAATAGAGTAAGAAATTAAATTTATGAGCTGTGTGTAGGATCCATGAAAGAAATATAATTTATGAGGAAATTATTAAAGTTTTATATTGAATAGATGATATTCAAGATAATTTTTTCTATAAGATTTTTCTTACTGATATGTCACTCAGAGAATTAATATTAATTAATATATGAATAACAATTAAATATATTCTATTAATCATCATTTTTATTAATTCCATTGGTAAAAAATATCAAATAGTATTAAATGTAATTTTCGTCTTTCAATTTATCTATCAAAAACCAAGAACCGGTATACATAAATAAAATAAATGAGGAATGAAAAGGAAACTTGAGGAAAGAAACTAGAACATTACATACTTAAAAATCAGAAAAATTTATTTTCCCTAAATTAATTAAAGGACATTACATTTTATAATAACAAGGAGTTGACATGAGAACAAAAAAAAGATATACAACAGAAGGGAAATCATGAGAAGAAATAATTTATTATTTATCGATTTGATATTCTTTTTTCCCAGTGAAATTCCTCACTTTTTATCTTCCTAAAACTTCTATTCATGCACGCTGATATTTCAAGCCATTGATATCCTACTCCCTCTATGAGTTCTAGTCACTGAAATAGTTGATGTATCACTTTTCATTATCTAATTTATTCTTAAAAGAAGCATCCACTAACTCAAATTCTGAAGGAGGATTATACACAAAAAACACACATAGAATAATATCACTAGAGGAAGTCATAAGGGAATATATATTTCCCTAGGTTTGAAAACAGATTTTATTTCCTCATAATGATATTATTTTATAACACATAGAACACACCATATATATTGGTATAAAAATATAGAGAAAAATAATGATGTATAAACAAATTGAAATAAATGTCCATAGTTTTGGTACAGTAGATGTCCCATAAGAATTCAAATCCTAACACATCAAGAAGTCTATATATGAATTATATCAGCTTATTAATAGTAGTATATGATTGTTTCTACCTATAGAGAAACAATTTTACTTTTCCAATATCCCCCCCTAAAACTTGTTTTCCTTGTGACTAAGTAATTTGCATCATCCGTATTCATATATATGATTGGATAATCAATAGTTTCATATAGTTCACCAAATCCAATGCCTTACTTTTTCTAGTATCCTTTGGTCAATTATATGGAATGGATTTTGTCATCTCTCAGTTTCCTATATATTTCATCAGATTTAGCATCCTCGAAGCTAACTAGATCAGAATTCATCAATAGATAATAAACACTTGCATTCTTCTCTATCAGTTTTGTTCTATCATATATATCTGTAAGGATTCAAACATTATGAGGATGTATATAATAAAGTTATCATTAAATTTATTCATATGTTGGATAATATAGTGATGGAATCATTGGTTGATAAATTCCTTGTTTAACCATTGTTGTTTCTTCAAGGGATTCTTCCTTCTATTTTGGAATCATTTATGTATATGACAACAACAAAATACAATTATAGAGAAACCCATTCCATTTACACATATTATCTTAGGATTTTTACATAAAGATGCATAAATTAAAAACTAAAGATAATGATGCATATTATCAATGGAATAATAGGTTCATCATAAATAAAAAAGGAAACTCAAACATTAAATCCACATTTTATTCTCTATAATGAATTCCTAAATCAATTTGAGTTCCTAAAACTAAATAAGATGACCTAGTTTAAACATAAAAAAAAACTGGTTTAAGAAAAATCCTCGTAATAGAATCAAAAAGAAAATGAAACATAACATGTGCGTCGAGGGTATAACATGATATCATAAAAGATAAGTCTCGTGAGGAATCGCATAGAAGAATAACATAAAGAACAATGTATCATACTATAATAGTAACATAGGAAATTTTTTAGTAACAAAAAAAATGACATAAACATGATTCAAAGATAACTACCTAGATAAAATCACATAGTGGAAAAGACCCATAATGGTTTATGTTTACATCGTAATCCTATACATAAAATCTCATAAAGACGAAGCATTACCCAATGAATTATAGTTCTATATGGGAACACCCATAAGAAAATCTTCATGATATATCTGTATAGTATAAGGGAAATCAATCATAATGTATAACACAAGAATTAGCATTTGAAATAAAATGGGTTGCATAATCATGCATCATACCATAATTAAAGAAAATTTTATAATGATGGAATTTCAGAAATAAGTATAAGGAATGTATTATCATGTTAATGGAAGGAATAATAATCTATGTATATATGTTATGGAAATGTATATAGAGTTTATAATAATTCCCTAAAAATATATAGTGAGATAAAGTGAGTTAGATAGAGAATGGTCATAACCAAGTGGAAAGGGTTGTTTAGATAGACCCTTACCTTGAGCCCAATTCCTCAGGTGTGTTCTTTATCTTACTGAAAACATATGTTAATTATTTAATTACATAATAAAAAATTTCATGTTTATTATTACTGTAACACCCGAGACTTCTATGAGAAATTTTTTGTTTTTATGTTATATAAATCATCAAAGGAATCTTTTGCTACACACAACACTAGCTTGGCTTGCTTTACACGCAACTGCGGCCTTCCTCGATAGCTTGCGTCGTACGCAATACCGAGTTTCACTAAACAACGATATGCTAATAAAATATTATAAAAACTAGCCATTATGAATTTTACTAACTGAATTTTAAATTTTATAACATTTTAATTCAACTTATACATTTTCTAGAATGAGGTATAAAAGCAAAATCAGTTTTTTTATAAAAGAAATATTTTTCAAAAATACAGTTTTGCCGCCTTTTGATGGCACAACCACATTAAATATAGTTTTTGACATGTTTATAAGTTCAATTTGACAAAATAAAATTCTTCCTTTTAATCAGGGTATAAAAATTTACTTTGGATAAATTTTTGATATTTTTCTGACAACTTTCATATTTTGATGAATAGTAAAAATACGCTAATTTTTAATTAAAAACAACTTTTTTTCATTGAGATAATTTATATGGATAAATTATAATATTAAATGGTTTTAAAGTATAAATAGAATATATTTTTACCATTTAATATAATTTATGTCATTAGCATTAATTTCACATTGAATTCATAGGTAAAAACATTTCAATATTTGGCAATGTTTTAACTTCTAAAACCCATTTTCTTAACAACGGGATTTATTATAAATTAATTACTGCAACTTATATGATTTGAATTTTGAAAAATGGATTCCATATTCAGAATCAGTGGGTACAAATTATGTTAATAGGCTGCTTTTTATTTTTGGGCATTATGAATAGTAACTACGGTAAATTTTATTTACCATAGTTAAAGGTAAATCGGGTAATTAAGGGTAAATATAAGATTATAAAATTACCCTAAAACCTGCCAAAATTCTATTGGATGACTAAAAGTCGACCCATATCAACTAAGGGTCGGATTAGATTCATTTAATGGACTTTTGTCTATGAAAATAATTTAATTATTATTAAAACCAAAGAATGTGACAACATGTCTCTTTCTTAACTTTTATAAGTATATTAATTTTACTTTGGTGATAAAATTAATGAAACTTCGAAAATGGATAGTATCCTGAAAGATAATACAATTATCTACATCATAGAAATTTATTTAGAATTTTTATGGATTAAATAATTATCATTAATTATGACACAATAGTGATGTCGAAATTATTTTATTAATTAAAATATCAAATAAATTGTTTTAAAAATATTAAAATGAATATTATATGAACTATTTAATGTGCTAAACTAATTTTCTAGATACATATGACATTTTATGAATCTATTTAAGCTTTTATTTCGAACATATCTCCTGTATATATTTTATTTAAATTCAAATAAATGAATAGTGTCAAAATTGACACTATTGTTATTTTATAAGAATAACATATTATAAAATTGTTTAAAAATCACAAAAATATTTAAAAATTGCAAATTTAAATTTATATGGTAGAAAATGTTGTAAAGTATCCAATTATTGACAATTCAAAACAAATATGTAATTTTTTGTTATAATTTAAAATTTAGAATGTTATTACCACAAATAAAATTAAACTGATAAATAAGGATAAATCAAGTTGATAATGTTTAAAATAAATTCCTAACATGTCTAAATTTTATTGGTTGATGCGATTACAGCCCTATCTCATCTAATAATCAGATATCAGTCATTTTGGAAGTTTTTAAGTGGGTTTAGGATTTAATATAAACTAATATATCTTATAATTCCAAAGGTGCCCCTCTCACCCCTTATAAAAGGGCACCTCCTCCCTCTCCTCCTCACACCAATTTGAGCCTTCAAGCTCGGACAACCCCTGCCACTTTCTCATATCCACTTCCCTAGAATCATCCTAGAGGTTCTGTTCTTCTTCAAAGACCAACCCTAGTGCCCTAAGAGGAGGTTAAGAAGAGGCGTGTCAAAAAAGAGGTAATATCCATTAACGATCCTTTCCAAATTCTTTCTTCTTCAACTTCTTCTTCTTTAGTTGTTTAATTATGAATTAATAACATCAATATCACTAATATAATGATATTTTATTATAAGTATGAAACAAACCTATTTCACCATCTATCCATCCTACGGAAAATGAAATCACCGCGCGTGCGTACGTACGGAATACCGTCTCCACGCCGTGGTGTAATCTATTTTCCACCACCACCTTACTTGGATGGGTATAATGGTGTAAATAATAACTATATATGATTAATTTAATGTGATATTGATTCTGAAATATAATACATAAACTCCAATACAATTCCGCGATCATGGGAACGATATCATCGCTCGTGCGTACGTACGGAATACCGTCTCCACAATGTGATGCGATTCGTTCTATATAATCTTTATGGAATGATGATTATATAAATGAATTGAATTAATGAATATGATATAGAGTACATTAATACCATTCTAGAAATGATTTATCTATAACCTAAAGAGGAGAATAAGAATTTATTCGACAAAACACGCATAAGAACAAAAAGTTATAAACACCCGAATAACAAGTAGCAATGCAATATTACTACTAAGAAGCTATGAATATGACCATATATGATATCATAACAATAATTATGTTTCTGGAATAAGTCAATAACATTATTTAAATCATTATACAGGAGGTTCGGACACTTACAAAGCAAATCAGACCTAAGGTAAGGGAAATATCACAATCTCATTTTTATCCGAGATTGTTTATACTTTGGTATTTACTGGGGTGTATTTTATCATCCTCATCTATGTTTCCTAAATATTTAATATTATTTTCATCCACCTACAATTGTTTAAATCCAATTTTACCCTTGGGTGAGTTTTTAGTAAAAGATATGAAAGGAATCTTTTGTCATTTTTCGTACGAGGTACTTTTTGACTTTTCCGACAAAAGTACGAGAAGAATGTATTTTTAACTTATACGGCATGAATGGATTTTTAAAACATTATTTCCAAGAAGCTTCCTTTACATGTTTTCAAGTTTATTTTTAATCAACTTCTTTTAGTTTAAAATTGCATGACATGTTAAAAAAGGAAAATGTTTTTGACGTAGAAAGGATATTTTCCTCAAGAACCGTGTTCAAGTGTTTTATCAAAATTATTTTCCATCTAAGATAATATAGGTTTCTGTTTCTATCCCTATTATTACATTGATTTGATTATGTTGTGATGGAATTATTTTTATGAATTCCTTTATCTTATATGAATTGTTTTATGATGTCATGTTGTTTAAGAATCCCATTTTTATTACATAGGTTATGCAATGATGTATGATTTATGATTTTGTGGCACACATAAGAATGGTATCATTATGAGATGGGTGGGACCTATATCTCCCTCCAATGCATTGGGTAAAGATTTTATATCTCATGAGATAGACATGGATGGATCGGCAGGTTAAACCGGTTCAGTGAAACAGGACTGAAAGGAGGAGTGAACTCGATTCAGAAATTGACTTTGTTCACTAAGATAGTCTTGGAAATGAGTCTTGACTAATAAGAAATGATTCTCTATGATTATGTGTGTATGCCACAAAGATTCATGTTTTATGTTATGATTATTGGGATTACATTTCACTAATATGATTTATCCCATGTTATGAAATTATGGTCTCTTTTTCAGGTTAAGATTTCCAAAATGTTATGTTCTTATGAATATGATGTGATTGATATTTCTTTTGTTTACCCTTACTGAGCATTTGAGCTCACCCTTTATATGTTTTCTTTCTCCAGGTCAGGAAGAAGCTTATTAAGTAAGATATGCAAAAAGAGACTATTGATATGATGAAATAAATGGGAGACAGTGTAGACGCTTTATGAACCAGTTGTTTATGTTTCCCAGTTTCTAAAGACACGATACATATACGGTCCTTTCCTGGTTTTGTTATATGTTGTAATAAGTGTGCATCAATTCTGATGTAATAACAATGTATGTAAAGTACGGGTCGTTATAGTTGGTATCAGAGGAAAGGTATAGTCAACCTTTGGAAACTAGGATGTACAAGCCTTAGTAAGAACCCTAAGGATAAGTGTAAGCATAGAACACAATATTAGTGTTTTAGAAATGGCCATGAATAACCTAGGATAATACCTTGAGTATGAAATTTTATTTTTGATTATGTGGTTTTCCTATTATAATTAGTGTTGCTCACACTATTCTCTTTGGTTTTAGTCAATGGCTGGAACCCCAAGGAACCGTGTTAATACGGAATGTGACGGGAATGCAATGATTGTCCCCCTGAGCAACCAAACGTTATGGGAGCTGGAATGCAAAATCTTGTAGCAATGCTCACACAACTTTCTCAAGCTATGAATCATGCAGGACTTCAAAACGAGCAAAGGAAGGAGCAACATTCTATTGAATCCATCATGAGACATCTTCCACCTTCATTCAGCGGGTCTACTGATCCATTAGTTGATGAACAATGGATTAGTACTACTGAAAAGATATTTTCAGCTCTTCAATGTTCTGAGCATGATAAAGTCATCTTAGCAGTGTATCGTTTGGAAGGTGATGCTGATCAATGGTGGAATCTTATTAAGAATACGGGGCAAAGGGATGAAATTGAGTCCATGGAATGGGAAGAGTTCAAAAACATATTTTTCAATAAGTACTTCCCTCGTATTCTCCGAACAAAGATAGAGAAAGAGTTTCTTGAATTGAAGCAAAAGGATGATGAATCTGTTGGTACCTATGAAGAAAATTTTACAAGACTTTCAAGGTACACTTTTGGTATTATTATCCAACCTGAGAGTAAGATCGATTGATTCTTTAGTGGCTTAAAACCAAGTCTTCGAAGGGAGTTATCCATAAGGGACTTCAATAGCTACGAGGAAATCGTTCGATGTTCTCTAAAAGTCGAGATGGATATTGGAGTAACCCATCAGTCATATGGGTTTGATAAGAAGAGGAAAATGGAATTCAATGGAAAATCTAAAGAGCACACTGAAAAGAAGATGAGCTTTCCCTTGCGCTCAAAGTGTGGAAAGAAACATAGAGGGAGTTGTCTTAAAGGGACAAGTAAATGTTTCAAATGTGGAAAGGAAGGTCATCGGGCATTTGAATGTCGCGATGATGGGAAGAAGATGTCTAATGATGCAAACAAAGGAAGGGATACACAGAATGAACCTACTACACATCAATTTTTCAAGTGCAAGGAGATGGGACATTATGCCAATAAATGCCCTAATCCAAGGGTTGATGATGATGGTCGACGTCAACAAACTCGTAAGGCTAAAGTCAAAGGAAAGTCACATTCAATTTCTATCAGCGATGTGGAGTACGATAACGATGTGGTGAAAGGTACACTTACCATCCACTCTAAAGTAGAAAATGTTTTATTTGATTCTGGATCGACCCACTCTTTTATTTCTGAAGAATTTTCTAAGGGTATCACCGTATTACCTCATCAATTAGATGTTGAGTTAGATGTGACAACACCTAATGGCACAACAGTCGCATCAAAAGTTTATAATTCTTCTCCGATCGAAGTTTGTGGGAAATTGCTTCCTACAAATCTGGTGATCCTTCCTATAGTGGAATTTGATGTGATTCTTGGCATGGATTGGCTTTCTTTATATGGAGCACATATCAATTGCCAAAGAAGGGAAGTCACATTTCATATTCCAGATTAATCTATGATCGTCTATCAATGCAAGGATGAACATAACCTTCCAGTGGAAATTACTTCCATCTTATGGGTCTTGATTCAACTAAATGAAGGTTATTTATCTCAAATGGTTGGTGAGAAACTCGCGATTAAGAATATTCCCATTGTATGGGAGTTTGATGATGTCTTTCCGGAGGAATTTCTCGGTCTTCCACCTAATCGTGAAGTTGAGTTTTCAATAGAACTCGTACCGGGTGCTTTGCCTATTTCAAAGACACCTTATAGAATGACCCCAATTGAGTTGTAGGAATTGAAGAAGCAACTCCAAGAGAATCTTGATAAGGTATTCATACGCCCTAGTGCATCACCTTGGGGAGCACCTGTTCTATTTGTTAAGAAGAAAGATGGATCAATGAGACTCTGCATTGATTATCGAGAACTTAACAAGATCACTATCAAGAACAAATATCCTCTTCCACGCATTGATGACTTATTTGACCAACTAAGCGGAGCTCAATACTTTTCCAAGATTGATCTTCATTCAGGGTATCATCAATTAAGGTTCAAAAGGGAGGATATACCAAAGGCGGCTTTCCGTAGAAGGTATGGACACTATGAATTTATAGTGATGCCATTTGGTCTTACTAATGCCCCTTCTATCTTCATGGATCTGATGAATAGAGTCTTTAGAGACTATCTTGATCAGTTTGTGGTAGTCTTTATAGACGATATTCTTGTATATTCAAAGAGAACGGAAGAACATGAAGATCACTTGAGAATTATATTGAAGACCCTAAGAATGGAGAAGCTTTATGCCAAATTTAACAAGTGTGAATTTTGGCTTCAAAAAGTTGCATTTTTGGGTCACATAATCTCAAAAGAGGGGATATCTGTGGATCCAGCAAAAACAGAGTTTATCGAAAGATGGTCGAGACCAACAATAGTAACTAAGATCCGAAGTTTTCTTGGTTTGGCTGGATATTATTGACGTTTTGTGAAAGATTTTTCACGATTATCTAATCCACTCACAAGGTTGACTCGGAAAGGAGTTACGTTTTTTTGGATGGAGGAATGTGAAGATAATTTCAAGGAGTTGAAAATGAAGGTTATCCAGTGCACCTGTGCTCACACTGCCTTGTAGTGGAGAATGTTTTGTGATCTACAGTGATACATCCAAGAAGGGGTTGGGGTGTGTTCTTATTCAAAATGATATGGTGATAGCTTATGCCTCACGACAGTTGAAAATCCATGAGCAAAATTACCCAACTCATGATTTGGAGTTAGCTGCGGTAATCTTTGAATTAAAGATTTGGAGGCATTACCTTTATGGTGAAAGGTGTGATATTTATACTGATCATAAAAGTTTAAAGTATATTTTCACACAAATAGAGCTGAATATGCGCCAAAGAAGATGGTTGGATTTGATTAAAGATTACGACTGCTCAATTCATTACCACCCTGGGAAAGCAAACAAGGTGGCAGATGGATTAAGTCGACAAGACCATGCTAGTTTATCCATGATGAGGATAAAAAAAGATCCAATATTTATGGATTTATAAAGGATGGATCTTGGAATTATAATGGACGGGGGAAAATCGTATCTTTCTAAAATGAATGTTCAACCATCTATACATGTGAAGATTAAAGAGGCACAGAAAGAAGACGTAGAGTTACGAAAGAAGGTGATAAATGTTCCTGAATTCAACCTTGATTGTGATGGGATAATAAATTTCAGGAATCGGGTTTCTGTTCCTCACATCCCCGAATTAAAGAATGAGCTACTGGATGAGGCTCATAGTTCTTCATTCTCTATTCATCCTGGAAGCACGAAGATGTATAGGGACCTGAAAGAGTACTTCTGGTGGGATTGCATGAAAAGAGATGTTGCTGAATATGTCTCTCGATGCTTGGTTTGTCAGCAAGTTAAAGCTGAGAGACAGAAGTCTAAGGGGATGTTACAACCATTACCCATACCCGAATGGAAATGGGAAAACATCACTATGGACTTTGTCATAGGACTTCCTAAAATATCCAAAGGCAATAATGCTATCTGGGTCATAGTTGATCATCTTACAAAGTCTGCACACTTCATTGCTATTAGAGAGGATTTATCTCTGGATCAGCTTGCCAGGATATATGTAAAGGATGTGGTAAGATTTCATGGAGTACCACTTTCTATTATATCTGATCGGGATCCGAGATTTACCTCGAAGTTCTGGAGAAGTCTTCAGCATACTCTGGATACAGAGTTGATTTTCGGCACTGCTTATCATCCTCAGACAGACGGTCAGTCTAAGAGAACAATTCAAACTCTAGAAGATATGTTGAGAGCTTGCTCTATGGATTTCAAAGGTGGCTGGGATCAACACCTACCTTTGGTGGAATTTTCTTATAATAATAGCTTTCACTCCAGTATTCAGATGGCTCCTTATGAAGCTCTCTATGGAAAGAAATGCAGGACTCCAACATGCTGGGATGAAGTTGTGGAAAGAAAGCTATTAAGACCTGATCTTGTTGATGAGATGGCAGAAAAGGTCCGATCTATTCAACAACACATAAGAGCAGATCAGAGTCAAAAAAAAGTTATGCCGAAAACCGAAGAAAAGACCTAGAGTTTGAAGTGGGTGATAAAGTGTTCTTACGAATATCTCCCTGGAAGAGGGTCATGAGATTTGGAAAGAAGGGGAAGTTGAGCCCTAGATATATCGGTCCTTTCGAAATACAGGATCGTGTTGGAAAGGTAGCTTACCGATTGGCGCTTCCACCGAATCTCTCTCAAGTACACGATGTGTTCCATGTATCTCTGCTGAGAAAGTACATACCTGATCCTTCACATGTACTCAGCTCATAAGTTGTACCGCTGGAGAAAGATCTTTCTTATGAAGAACAACCGATAGAGATTGTAGATCGTAGAGAAAAAGTCCTACGAAACAAGACCACTCGCTTGGTGAATGTTTTATGGAGGAACCACTAATTAGAAGAAGCTACATCGGAGCTTGAGGATATGGTGAGGGAGATGTATCCTCATCTGTTTGTTACAAAGTGACGAATTTCGAGGGAGAAATTCATTTTAAGGGGGGTAGAATGTAACACTCTAGACTTTTATAAGAAATATTTTGTATTTATGTTATATAAATCATCAAAGGAATCTTTCTCTACACACAACACTAGCTTGGCTTTCTTTACACGCAACTGCGGCCTTCCTCGATAGCTTGCGTCGTACGCAATACCGAGTTTCACTAAACAACGATATGCTAATAAAATATTATTAAAACTAGCCGTTATGAATAGTACTAACTGAATTTTGAATTTTATAACATTTTAATTCAACTTATACATTTTCTAGAATGAGGTATAAAAGAAAAATCAGTTTTTTTATAAAAGAAATATATTTCAAAAATACAGTTTTGCCGCCTTTTGATGGCGCACCCACATTAAATCTAGTTTTTGACATGTTTATAAGTTCAATTTGACAAAATAAAATTCTTCTTTTGAATCAGGGTATAAAATTTACTTTGGATAAATTTTTGATATTTTTCTGACAACTTTAATATTTTGATGAATAGTAAAAAAACGCTAATTTTTAATTAAAAACAACTTTTTTTCATTGAGATAATTTATATTGATAAATTATAATATTGAATGGTTTTAAAGTATAAATAGAATAAATTTTTACCATTTAATATAATGTATGTCATTAGCATTAATTTCACGTTGAATTCATAGGTAAAAACATTTCAATCTTTGGCAATGTTTTAACTTCTAAAACCCGTTTTCTTAACAACGGGATTTATTTTAAATTAATTACTGCAAATTATATGTTTTGAATTTTGAAAAATGGATTCCATATTCAGTATCAGTGGGTCAAAATTTTGTTAATAGGCTTTTTTTTATTTTTGGGCATTATGAATAGTAACTACGGTAAATTTTATTTACCATAGTGAAAGGTAAATCTGGTAATTAAGGGTAAATATAAGATTATAAAATTACCCTAACACCTTCCAAAATCCTATTGGATGACTAAAGGTCGACCCATAGCAACTAAGGGTCGGATTAGATTTATTTAATGGACTTTTTTCCATGAACATAATTTAATTATTATTACAACCAAAGAATGTGACAACATGTCACTTTCTTAAATTTTATAAGTATAATAATTTTAATTTGGTGATAAACTTAATGAAACTTCAAACATGAATAGTCTACAGAAAGCTAATACAATTATCTAAATCATAGGAATTTATTTAGAAATTTTATGAATTAAATAGTTATCATTAATTATGACACAATAGTGATGTTGAAATTATTTTATTAATTAAAATATCAAATAATGTTTTTAAAAAATATTAAAATGAATATTATATGAACAATTTAATGTGCTAAACTAATTTTCTAGATACATATGACATTTTATGAATCTATTAAAGCTTTTAGTTCGAAGATATATTCTGTATATATTTTATTTAAATTCAAATAAATGAATAGTGTCAAAATTGACACTATTGTTATTTTTTAAGAATAACATATTATAAAATTGTTTAAAAATCACAAAAATATTTAAAAAATTTAAATTTACATTTATATGGTAGAAAGTTATTAAAGTATCCAATTATGGACAATTCACAACAAATATGTAATTTTTTGTTATAATTTAAAATTTAGAATGTTATTACCACAAATAAAATAAAATTGATAAATAACGATAAATCAAGTTGATAATGTTTAAAATAAATTCCTAACATGCCTAAATTTTATTGGTTGATGATATTACAACCCTATCGCATATAATATTTGGATATGAGTCGTTTTGGAAGTTTTTATGTGGGGTTAGGATTTAATATAAACTAATATTTCTTATAATATCAAAGGTGCCCCTCTCCCCCCTTATAGAAGGGCACCTCCTCCCTCTCCTCCTCACACCAATTTGAGCCTTCAAGCTCGGCGAACCCCTGCCAATATCTCATCTCCACTTCCCTAGAATCATCCTAGAGGATCTGGTCTTCTTCAAAGACCCACCCTAGTGCCCTAAGAGGAGGTTAAGAAGAGGCGTGTCAAAAAAGAGGTAATATCCATTAATGATACTTTCCAAATTATTTCTTCTTCAAATTCTTCTTCTTTAGTTGTTTAATTATGAAGTAATAACATCAGTATAACTCATATACTTATATTTTATTATAAGTATGAAACAACCCTATTTCACCATCTATCCATCCTACGGAAAATGAAATCACCGTGCGTGCGTACGTACGGAATACCGTCTCCACACCGTGGTGTAATCTATTTTCCACCACCACCTTACTTGGATGGGTATAATGGTGTACATAATAACTATATATGATTATTGTAAAGTGATATTGATTCCGAAATAGAAAACATACACTCCAATACAATTCCACGATCATGGGAATGATATAATCGCTCATGCGTACGTACAGAATACCGTATCCACGATGTGATGCGATTCGTTCTACATAATCTTCATGGAATAATGATTATATAAATGAATTGAATGAATGAATATGATATATAGTACATTAATACCATTCTATAAATGATGTATCTATAACCTGAAGAGGAGAATAAGAATTTATTCGACAAAACACGCATAAGAACAAACAGTTATAAACACCCGAATAACAAGTAGCAATGAAATATTACTACTAAGAAGCTAATAATATGACCATATATGATATCATAACAATAATTATGATTCTGAAATAAGTCAATAACATTATTTAAATCATTATACAGGAGGTTCAGACACTTACAAAGCAAATTGGACCTAAGGTAAGGGAAATATCACAATCTCATTTTTATCCGAGATTGTTTATACTTTGGTATTTACTGGGGTGTATTTTATCATACACATCTATGTTTCCCAAATATTTAATATTATTTCCATCCAACTACAATTTTTTAAATCAAATTTTACCCTTCAGTGAGTTTTTAGTAAAATATATGAAAGGAATCTTTTGTCGTTTTTCGTACGAGGTACTTTTTGACTTTTCCGACAAAAGTACGAGAAGAATGTTTTTTTAACTTATACGGAATGAATGGATTTTTAAAACATTATTTCCAAGAAGCTTCTTTTACAAGTTTTCAATTTTATTTTTAATCAACTTATTTTAGTTTAAAATTGTATGACATGTTAAGAAAGGAAAATGTTTTTGAAGTAGAAAGGATATTTTCCTCAAGAATTGAGTTCAAGTGTTTTATCAAAATTATTTTCCATATAAGATAATATAGGGTTATGTTTCTATCCCTATTATTACATTTAAAAGATTATGTTGCGATGGAATTATTTTTATGAATTCCTTTATCTTATATGAATTGTTTTATGATGTCATGTTGTTTAAGAATTCCATTTTTATTACATAGGTTATGCAATGATGTATGATTTATGATTTTGTGGCACACATTAGAATGGTATCATTATGAGATGGGTGGGACCTATATCTCCCTCCAATGAATTGGGTAAATATTTTATATCTAATGAGATAGACATGGCTGGAACGGCAGGTTAAACCGGTTCAGTGAAACAGGACTGAAACGAGGAGTGAACTCGATTTAGAAATGGACTTTGTCCACTAAGATAGTCTTGGAACTGAGTCTTGACTAATAAGAAATGATTATCTATGATTATATGTGTATTCCACAAAGTTTCATGTTTTATGTTATGATTATTGGGATTACATTTCACTACTATGATTTATCCCATGTTATGAAATTATGCTCTCTTTTGCAGGTTAAGAATTCCAAAATGTTATGTTCTTATAAATATGATGTGATTGATATTTCTTTTGTTTACCCTTACTGATCATTTGAGCTCACCCTTTATATGTTTTCTTTCCCCAGGTCAGGAAGAAGCTTATTAAGTAAGATATGCGAAAAGGGACTATAGATATGATTAAATAAATGGGAGACAGTGTAGACGCTTTATGAACCAGTTGTTTATGTTTCCCAGTTTCTAAAGACACTATACCTATACAGTCCTTTACTGGTTTTTTTATATGTTGTAATAAGTGTGCATCAATTCTGATGTAATAACAATGTATGTAAAGTACGGGTCGTTATAATTACTTTTATTATATTTATTATCATGTTGTATTCAATTACTTAATCATTTAGGTTTATGTCAGATGCTTTCATGATGTTCTTCCCATATATCTAAAATCACTTTTGTAAGTTTCTAAAAGTCAAATATATTATTATTTAATAAAAACTATAATAATATTAATGAAGTTATTATCATTTTTATACACCAATTAATCTTTTAAAATCAATAATGAAGGTTGATTATGAAAAATGAACTACGTTAAAATCATGGTGACGGTAGGTTGTATATACGCATGAGTAACATTACTAATATTAAAAAATAAAAATGAAAAGAATATAAATATAATTTTATATTTCCATAATGATAATAATATAATAAATATCATATTATTTCTTTTAATACACTAATATATACCATATATTTTATTTAGTTTTTAAAAATGATTCACATCGTTTCAGGGAGGTGGTAATCCACATGTACACAAGAATGATGTTGTCATTTTCTATGAATGTAATAGTAAAAAAATATATGATATATTAATTTTTTAGGATGATATATTTTTAATGAATATCATATAAATATATTAAATCCAACATCATAAACTACCATGGGATATGATGATGTAAAATGAATTATATCAGTTCACAATGCAGTAATCTGATGTACACAAGAATGATGATTTCATTTCCAATTTTATAGACGTGGAGATGGATTTAGGGTATTAAATTAACATAATAAAATCTTATTATTTTTTAAATACGTAAATTATCATATAATATTTTTTTAGTAATATTTTAATGAGGTGGAAGAATAAATCATCCAAATATTCTCGATTAAGAACAATACCACTTCTTCAGGAAACCTCTTCAGGATTGTACCAAAAGCCAACATAGATTTGATTTGTGATCAAAAAAATTAATCTCTTACATGGGTAGTTAAGTATAGAATAGATTTATTTATTTTTATGAGGAAACAAAATTATTTTTATGTTTTTAAATGAGGAGATAGGAGGTGACCTTATATAAGAGAAAGGTAGTGGTGTTTTTGTAAATACAGAGAATTATTTAATAATGGGAAGTCACTTTCATATAACTTTCCTAAAAAATTCATAAATAATGTATAGGAAGGTTATATGGATAATAAAAACCTCCAGAATTCAAAATTAAACATTTTTTAAACATGTTAGTCTATTTACTTTTATTGTTACTCACTTTTACCATTTGTGTTTTTTCATCAGAGAAACAATTTTTTTATTGTTTTTACTATTCATTATGACCAAAATTAATTTAAAAATATTATTAAATATTCATTATTTTGATTAAAAATATTAATTCCATTTTATAAAATTATAATTATAGAAGTTAATTTAAAATTAAACCCAGAAAACATGTTGAAAAATGTTTTTTTAAGAAATATATTTTTCAAGAAATAGATGACCTTATATTAACTCTATTATAAAAAATAATAATTATATGAAATTAAATTCATATAAATAGATGTATTATATATTAATTTAATTTAAATATTTCTTTATATAGGGTTTTTTTAATTAATTAAAATTGATAAATATTATGCACTTAAAAGTAGTTTAATGAAAAATGTGTTTTTAAGCATAAAACAATTATACCAAAATCGTGAATATTAGTTATTTAAATTAAATTAATAATATAATTATAAATTAAATGGTTAATATGTATCATTAATACCAAATCCGAAATATAATGGATCTTTTAAATTACATTTTTAATGAAAAAATGGCAATACATGAAAAAATCAGTAAATTTCCCTGTTCACATAAAAATAAAACATTTCAAAACAGCCAAAAATTTTACCCTATGACAATTTTGATATGGTGATTTAAAAAAATAATTTTATAAAATAATATTTCTAATTTTTACGTAATTTAATTACACTATTTTCTTTCAAATAAAAATAAAAATAAATTTCGAAGGAAACATATTTTTTGAGGAGTAAAATGTCTATTAAAAAAATTGAGTTCTAATTTAATAATAATTTATTAACAAATTTATATTGATAAGGTAAATTATATATATTTCATAAATTATTTTATATAATTCATAACCACCAATTTAATTGCTAGGTTATGATAGTCAAATTCAAATAATCATATTTCATTTTGGTTTGGTGTTTCGTGTCGCATACGCCATCCGGAATAGTTTTCCTTTTAAAAAACATGAGTTGTTACATTAATACCCTTTATATAATTTTTCCATAAAAATATCATATTACATATTATGATATAAATAGTTCATGGTACATATGCTTCATGTCTTCCACTAGTTCACATGTTTCCTTTTCATATTTATAGTTCTACCATAGAACCTTGACCAGGTAGGTTGAATTCTTGTGTAAACCTTTATCTCAATACTCCAAGACCATCAATAGATTATCCACATAATTTAGATAATTTTTAAACTATTCCACCTATGAATTCATTACATGTGATCTATATGTTATATACTTCATCAATACAGATGCATGGAATAAGTCGTGTACTTGAGAAAGGGTTGGTGGGAGTTCTCATCAATAATCCATAGCTAAAATGTGACTGAGAATCTAAAAGGGGTTTATGTACCTAGGTAAAATATTTCCCTAATTCCAAAATCCCATGTATCTCTTCCTTGGATATATGTAGATAAATAATTTATCCCAAACCTCAAACTCCAAATCTCATCGACGTTTGTCATCATGACTCTTCTATCTACTATAGGAAGTCATGATATGTTACTGAATCATCTTGAACTTTTATAACATATCATCAACTTTTTTAGGTCCCAAATGTATTTATTAACTTTATCCCACATGTGTTATATAGTACTTCCCATAAATAGATTCATATGAATATATTTAGATGCTCAATTGGAAACACTTGTTGTATGAGAAGTCGATCAGAGGAAGATGTTGATACCATCTTCATTTAAAGTCCATCAAACCTGTTCTCAACATTAATTATAGTATATGAATATTCTACTCATATTGGCCATCATTTTATGTGTTATAAGTCATACAGAAGTTCAAACCATTATTTAGAACATGTTAGAGTATCTTCTAGAACAAGGAGGTAAATCATAGAACTTATTCAGATAAAATTGATAGTGGTGTTCAATGAAGCATCACAACCACTCTAATTTATATCCCCAGAATATTATTGAGTGTTAATTCCTCTCAAATTATAATGAAGGGATAATTAGTTGTAAGATGGTCCACCACAACCTATATGTAATTATTTCCTCTTCATTTCTTTGGAAGACCAGTAAAGAATTATATGTTTATGTATTCACATTTCAATGTTGGTATGGGTAATGGTTTCATCACCCACTTATTATTTTTATTTCTAGACATACCTTGTTGGTATACCTATCTCTTTTATGTATATTCAGTGATCTCCTTCTTCATATTGTCCCACCAATACTTCTCTCATACATATTGATACATCATCATACTCCCTGGGTGGATAGAGAAGGTCAATGTATGTAAATCATCAAACATAGCATTCAATATATTTATATTTAATGGTACATATAGTCTTGACCCAAATATTAAAACTCTTTATTCATAAATTTTTAAATATTATAATTTCCTTTTATTAAATATTCCACCTTAGTCTAAATTTACACATTGTCTGTTTGAGTATCCATTATCATCTGCATAAGGGATTGTTGAAATCATTTGATAAAGAAATTATGGTGTTCCATTATTTAAGATTTTGATGTGCATCCTTTCAAACTCTATGAATTTTGGATCCTTTTGAATTATCATTACTGATAAAGTTTTTGGATCCTTTCTACCAAGATCATATACCACTTTATTTTTTTCTAGGTGTGGTAATTGATTAATCAGTCATATTCCATGATCATATCTAACCATATTTTCTAACACATATTAATTTCTTCATGTATGAATATATATTTTAGGTTCTTATGGTCCGTAGATATTTCACAGTTCTCCACATAGATATAATATCCCCAAATTTTCAATGCAAAGATCAATTTGGAAAACTTTATATCATGAGTAGGATAGTTATTATCATTAAAATTCAACTCCCTTGAGTTTTAGGCTATTAAGATATCATTCTTCATCAATACACAGCCTAATAACTTCTTTTAATCATCATTATATACCACAAAAAGTCCCCCACTTGATGAAAGTGTGAGTAATGGTGTAGTGATATGCCTATTTTCTAACTCCTTAATCACTTCACATTCACTAGTAAATAAAACATTACTCACTTCCATGTTTTATTGGTTAGTGGGTTTATAAATCATGAGATGTTTCTCACAAATCTTTGTTAATACCCATCTAGTTCAAGTAAACTGAAGATTTCTAATAAAAATGATGATATAAGCGATTCTCCAATTGACTTTGTCTTAGAACTGGCCATAGATGTCCCATTATTGGTGATAATATTCCCCATGCATGGAACTTCCTTCAATAAAAACTCACATTTACTATAACTTCCATATATATTCTCCTTTAACAATGAATTTGAAATATTATAAAAATAATCCTCATAATCCTCCTTTAATTTGGAGTAAATCACAATATCATTTATTGAAATTGCCATAAATTTTTCATGGTAATATCTAAATTTTCTATTCATAAAGTATGTAAATATTTTGGGTCATTAGTGAGTATAAAAGATTCATAATGTACAAATGGTGTCCATAAATTTTTTTAAATGGCATTTTTGGGAATAACCTCCTTGTTTACCTTTCAGTGGTGATATACCAATCTAAGGCCAACCTTAAAGATATATTGGTACCTATGTAGTTGATTGAAAATGAATTTAATCAATGGGGGGATACTTCTTCTGGATTGTGTTTTTTTAAGTTCATGATAATCAATATATATGAACATTTACCTATCATTCTTTTTGACTAAGAGGACAGTAACACCCCAAAGTGAAGCACTCAAAAATTTAAAACCCTTCTGTAGACTGTCTTGTAACTACTTTTTCATCTCTTCCAACTCAATGACGTCCATTCTCTAAGTATTTTTCGAAATGGGAAGAGATCCAGGTATAAGTTCGATTTAGAACTCAACCTCTGGGTCATGAGGAAAACAATGAAACACTTCTTGTCATTAAATGGACTAAGCTTCCATCAATCTTGACACCCGACCCGACCAGTGGCATGGTCTAAAGGGTGTCCTCGATCCCCGGGAACTAGAAACTAGTTCATAGGCATTTAGAAACACCATTAAAAATGGTTTATCACATGAAATCAAACTACAAACAACCCACACGAATCATACATCACATCATAAAAAATATAAATAGTATAAGAGATCAATGGATAATAATACAATATGATTTGAACATTTGTCATTTATAAACAAAAACCTCAAGGTCCAAAAAGAGGTAGGGGACCAAATAGATCACAAGAATCAATGAAACATGTGGGTTAAAGCCCACATGCCACCTCCAACAGCACATTTCCAAGAATAAACCTCTAGAATATAGAACCATAATTTTTACCATGAGAAGTATTTCTTTTACCTAGGTCAAACATAACACGGTCTACATACACTAGAGGGTGTATGTGGGTGCGAGACAATGTGCCATGTAGGATTACACCAAAAGAGATTCCATGCACTAACAATAGGTGACAAATTAACATGCTATTTTTAAATATAATGAAATATATAATTTTAAATAAAAAATTATATGAAATAAATTAAGAAATAATGGAGACAACAAGTTGAGAAGATAATCATTCCATGAGAACCATGGGAAATCCCCAAGGTACTATGGTTAGCGGGGTCCTAGGATCCTTGTACTCTCAGTGATCATAACCTGGACACATCTCTCCATCTCCTGCTCGAGCCCGCGATTTCTCATCACATAGGATTATTAAGTGTTGTTACGAAATCCTTTTAGGGTGACATGGCCTCATCCCTGCCGAATCGCCTAATTTAAGAGACATATTCATCCCACATAGATACCTAGAATCCCCATGTGCTCTATTCCAATCAATATATAAATGGAATCCCCCACTAACCATCACAATTTCAACAATTTAAATCGCATTAAATGAATACTCACATTCAAAGTTCAATTCATCATTCAATCATGAAAACACACCAAAAACCTAGTAAATCACCTTTTGCAGAACCTACCAAATTTTTAAAACCCTTTTGGAAATCTATGACGTATAATAAAATCATCAAATAATATTATGCCATTGAACAACCTACCTTTTTTTGAAATCACCTAAAATCGGTTGGAAAACACAAGTTGCACCAAGGAGGAACCCTAAGGAAGAAATAAAACAAAAAAATATATTTAACTCAATGTAAAAATATAAAACCAAATTTAGGTCAATATATCCACTATACAAAATAGAAAAAAAGAAATAATGGAGAGGTGACCAAGAAGATGGGAAAATAGAAGAAAAGAGATTATTACATGAATTTTCTTGAAGAATCCCACCCAAATCCACATAAGATGCAAAGACTAAGGAAGGAGAGGGGAAGAGTGGGATCCTAGTGTTAGAGAGTTTGAATGGGGTGATAAATGGGTGATTGAGGGTTAAAATCAAGGAGGGGTAGTTTAATAATATCAACATTTTTTAATTTTCTACAAGGTCACATGGTTTGGACACACAGTTTTCATGGACAGGCTCATGTCTTTGCATCTAGAAATGCATCTTTTATAGTGTCACTATCATAGGAATGAAGTTATCCCTGAAGGGCCATATAAAAATGTTCTAGGTCATGTAGCCTGGTATGTGTCAATGCCTTGGGATCCCGGTTTTCACTATGTTGGAGAATAGTTTTTTCTAACTATGCACATACCATGCACCTCCTTTTTCCATCCAAAAAACCACCATGTGTTTCTGAAAAATTCCTAGGAATTCTATATGATAAAGTCATGATGAAAAATAAAACACAAAATTACTAAAAATAGAACCACATATGTGGAAATTCTCACCACTATGAAATATTTAGGCCATTAGACGGTCAAATTGATGTATGGTTAGATAATAAATGAGGATACCACTCCTACACCCAAGAATTTCACTCACATGTCTCATGATCATCATTTTTGTGCTACCAAAGGACCTAAACCAGTGATATGGACTTCCCACAAATAATTTTTAATTGGGAATCCAAAATCCACACTCATCTCTCAAACATGGACAAGTCATGTTTCTTCTTAAACTCTTCCCAATTAAGAACTTGAGATGGGTCTAGATTAAACTTATTAAATTTTGAGGCATGTAACATGATGTAGAATGACATCAACTGGTTCATTAAAGCAAGCCAGTATTCCACCTTATCGATTCTCTCGATAATCTCAAAATTCAAACATACCGTAGAATCTGATTCCCCTTATAACCAAGTTGATGGTGTCCGAGGCAGATTTCTACTTTAGAAACATATAGCCACCCACTGAGATTTTTAATGTTTTGGTTCCACTGATCAGCAGAGTATTTATAGTAGCTATGCACCATTTAAAACTTCATACTGATCAACCAAACCTTATCAGAATTTTATTTCCCTAAGATATATCCTAGAAAAGAAGTCTCACCCACTTCTATCCAAAATAGGGTCAACAGATATGGCCATCCATAAATCACCTCAAAGGGGTCCATTTTAATTTATGATTAGTAACTATTATTATATAAAAATTCAACCATTCCCAAATGGTTATCTCAAGAAACTGTGAATCCCAACACACATGCATGGGGCATGTATTCCAAGATTTTATTTTCTCACTTTGTCTGACAATCCGTTAGGGTTAATATTTCAAACTAAGTTTAAACTATATTCCCATTTCCTTCTAATGACCTTCCCAAAAAAAGAGGGGGTAAATCAATGGTTCTTATCTGAAATGATTTCGTATATAAAACCATGAATCCTCATAATATCCTAAACACACAACCAGTGTATCTCATCTATTTTAGTTTTATCACTGATCAGAATGAAATGGAATGATTTGGTAAGAAGTTCAATGCCCAAAAAATGGAATTCCTTCCCCAGGGTGTATGAGTAAAGCTAATGATAAAGTCAACAGATACCACATCCCTATTCCAGGATGGAATGGGGAGTGGATGAATCAAATTGTAGGGCCTCTAGTGCATGGATTTAACCCACTAACAAGTATATAAATTAAACTATATCACACCTTATACCTGGCCTTTAAAACTTGTGACCCACATTATAGAACAACTAAGTGGTCTCATGATGAAGGACCCACTGAGATTGGTATTTTTATTGTATCAAATCTTTCGTAAAGATACCGACAACACAGAATGACCCTTAAAACAAAGGATTCCCTCTGAAGATATTGAACACTTAGTGGTAAACTACCCACCATTTAGAAATTCCATAAATGTTGACACAGGTCTTCATTAGGATACTTCTATTGAATCGTCTCTAGAAGAGATAGAATTAAATGAATGCTAGCTAGGAACATGCCTCCACCATTTTCATTGGCTAACAGGTACATCTGGGAAAAACAATCCCCATTAATGTTCACTCATCACTAGACTAATTCATAGCTTGCATTGGCATCTTTCAACATAAGGAATCCACTACCACATTACCTTTACCAAGGGTTTATATAATATCAAAGTAAGACCCCTGAAGCTACTCAACCCATCAAATCTGCCTCAGATTCAAGTCTTTCTATGCAAAAATATAGGCCATGATCTTGTGGTCTGATTAAACAAAAAATCATCCCTGAATATGTAGTGACACCATGTTTTCTAATCATTCGACACCACTATGAATTCCAGGTCAGGGGTTGGGTAATTATTTTTGTGTGGTAGAATTTGGAGATAGTTATACACCACCACATGGTAATCTCGCATCAACACACACCCATGACCTATACCTAAAGCATCACAATAGACCAGTTATCCTTTTAGAGATGTAGTTAGGATCAAAATAGGGGTAGCGTTAAATCACCACATAAGATCCTCAAATTAGTCATGGCACTCTGGGATCCATTAAAACCATATCCATTTCTAAGTGATCACAGTCATGGGTGTGGAAAACCATGAGAAATCACTAAAACCCACATGGAATACCCATATAAACCTAAGAATCTATGGATCATAGAGACATTCTTCAGTTTCTCCCATGACGTCACTACTCTGATTTTATTAATGTCCACCTAAACCCCATGTTTTGTAATTATGTGGTAAAGAGACTTTACCTCCTTCATCTATAAATTCACCTAGTGAGATAAGCATTAATACAGTGGCCCAAAAAATTTCCAAGAACGATCCTTACGTGACTTCCATGTTCTTATTCAATATCAGAATAGATTAGGATGACTTCTATAAGACCTAAAATAAACGATTCGAGGTATTTATGTAACACTCAGTTCATAAGGGCTATGAAAATAGATGAATCATATGTCAACCCAATAGGAATTACCAATTACTCAAAGTGGTTATACCTACATCAGATGGTTATCAGGGCAATATATGTCTCTCAAAACTAGGCATGACGATTCCTAGAGTACAAGTCAATATTGGAAACCACCTTCCCCTTTTATCCGATCAATGATTTCATCAATGAGGGGAAAAGTATATTAATTCTTAATGGAGAAATTATTCATCTTTTAGTAGCCAGTGCACCACTAGAGGTATTTTTCAGCCCATTTAGAAAACATAATGGGGGATTCCCAAAGTTAGAAGCATATGTGGATGATTCATTTGGATTCCAAATAAACTATTTGTATCATTAATTCCCTTAACTCAATGGTGGATATACAATATGAGGTAAGAGATATCAACTATGTTCCCAGTACCAAATCAATGGTAAACTCCACATATCACTATGGAGGTAAGCTAAAGAAATCATCAGAAAATTCCTCTAAAACCCCATCTACTATAATAGGACACTCATCATTGGAGTCTTTATCATCATCCTCCAACATGAGCGAAGAGACAAAAAAAAGGATTCCTAACTTCCTAAGTGTAGGTATAGGTCGCCCTAATTAGGGATCCCACTCACCTTGAATGACCTAAGTACTCCGATCGGGAACCATAAAAGTTACTCACCAAATATAAAAATCAATGTGTTCCATGAAATGAGTCATCCACTCCTTTCCCAAAATCACAACAAAGAGGTCAATTTTTAGAACCAAGAGGCCCCATTCTATTTTGACTCCTAAAAATTTGAGAGAATGGGATAGACAACGAAAACCATGTTCCCTCTTCTTTTTAGGTGGTGTTACCAAATCCATGGAATAAGGAAAAATATCAGTTGGTAATTATTTTATTTCCACAAGATGGGTAAAAATAAAATAATTCTAATCACCCATGTCAAATAAAGTGAAAACTATAGACAATAAAATAAACATTGTTCCTCAAACTGTCATAGGTCTAGCATCTGATTCCTTAGGGATAATATATATCATGAATGTGCTTAATTTCAATTGATTCCAATCATTGACTATACGCTAGTGGATCAAACATGAGATGAGTCTATCCATAAGGGGATCCATCCTTACTTCCATGTCTAGTAGACTAAGAAACCAAATCCATTGATGCATCAGACTGAGCTGGAAGTTTGAAATTCCCTGAGGAGTCAAAACCTCTCTAATTTTTCATAAACCTCTTATAGAACATCTACATGTCAAGACCCGAAATTTCCATGTAAATTTTTTTCATAAATACTCGGGAATTTTACGAGTCAGTGAAAATTTATGGTGCTTGATTCTGAGGCCCGGTGTTCCTAGAATCACTTTCTGACGTTTTGTTCGGGTATATTCAATAAACGTACGAGCGAGTTTTTATAACTTTTGAACCGTTGCTCAGAACTGAAATCTGAGGGCACCGTTGAACTCGTAGCACTATTATTCTCTTAAGAAGACTTTCACCTCGATGTAAGTTGGTCGGTAATGGATGATAGTTTTTTTGGGGTTTTTAAATTAATTAAATAAAAAATAAGGTGATAACTTATTTTTATTTTGTGGTTGTTAAAACCTCCAAGAGGATGTTAGAGGTGGGGTCCAACACACGATAACCTCCCATGAGAGGTTATAGTGGTGGAGCCCACCCACACATAACCTCCCTTGGGAGGACAACCTTGGTGGGACCCACATAGGCTTTAAACACCCTTTAACCCCCAATTTATGTTGGATGAAACTCTCCACCTAACCCACTAATTAATTTTTTCCAACCCTCTCAATTAATTAATTGAATTTATTCACGTAATTAATTTAAAACCCATTTGAATTCATTTGAATTCTTTGGCCAAGAAAATAAATAATCGGTTAACATTACCCATTATTTTTGGTTGGTAATACTTTTGGTGGAGCTTGATGGAGGGGTTGGAAGAACATGGAGAACCCTTGGAGAAATATCTCTCAACAAAGAATGTGAAGAATGCCTCTTCATCATCCATCGAGGAATGACGAACTCTTTCTTCGATCTTCGACCGAGACAAAAGAAAAGGAGATGACTGCGAAGAACGCCGACGATGCTTCTTACTTGGTCTTCTACCCCGGATGCTTCCCAACGTCAACAAATCGATGTCCGCCATTCCTCTCCTTCAACAGTCAATGATTGACAAGTGTGGTAGGGGTTGTTCTATGTATGAGTTTTACCCTCCGTTCATCATCATTCAAATTATGGATTGTGAACTTCCAATTGATATCACCACAACGAGGAGGGCTCAGACCACACGAACATGGTCCAAACCTCCCCCTCTATTTTATATCTCTTTTTGACATCGACAGCGACGCAACGGCGCTGCCAGAAGAGAGGACCGGAGTGGAGCAATGGTGACTGGTGATGGGACGGCTGTGAAGGAAACCAGCAGCACAAAGGCTGTCGGGTCGCCAGAATGCCGCGACGCCGTCACACAGCACGGAGAACTGGGCCGTATCTAGCGTGGGCCGTAGCGGAGCAAGGCGGCCTGCTGGGCCGCCGAAGGGGTGCGACACCGTCGCACTACGTGGTTGGAAGGGCCGCTACCAAGCGTGCCACGACGGTCGGATGGAGCAGCGCAGTGTCGTTGTGCTGCACGGAGCAAGGGATCCGTGGCCAGGGCGGACCGCGGTGGAGGAGAAGGGGCATGGTGTTGTCGCACCATGCCGGTGGTGTGGAACCAGCTGGCCGCTCGGCCAACCGGACTAGGCGTGACCCCTTGGGTCCCGCGGGTTACCTGAACTGGTTCCTAGCACCAGTTTTTCTCAGAAGGTAGGGAGCGCCCCCCCCCCCCCCAATGCATGGCTAGCCGAGCCACACATGCTACCAACCAGCTGGGCCACATGGGCCGCCAGGCCGGCCTTCCCCCTCTGGGTTGGGCCTCCTTCGAGCCGAGCCGCCCCCTTGGGCTGGGCCCCCTTGGCCCGGGCCGCCCCCTACGGCCAGACCACCCACTTGGGCCGGGACGCCACCTCAGGCTAGGCCAAACCCTCGGGCCGGGCCGGACCCTTGGGCTAGGGTGGACCCACGGACCAGGTTGGACCCCTGTCCAGACCCGGTTCGGGTCGGGTTGGTCCGAGTGGGTCGGACCGGACCGTGACCCATTTGACCCGATTACACCTTTCCTCCCATATCTTGGGCTATGAGTGTCTGATCGACTAACCATCTGTGGAGATGTAAATCTCAGAGTGATACAGTTCTTTAGCATACCCCATTTGAGGTTTGGATATAGTTGGTGTATGGTGAGGTTGGATTGAACCTAAAATCCAAACGGGCCCCCAGGATGGGAATGCCAATAACTCACAGACCGGGCACCCGATTGACGTGTCATCTATTGCGTTGATATTTCAATGAAAATGTGGACCTTTGAGATATTTTGGAGTGGGACTATGTGACATTTGGAGTATCCACCTATATCTTGTGGAGCGGATCCTCCCAGAGATGAGTGAGCGGTGTATGGAGACCTTGTAGCTGACTAAGACCTGACGACTACTGACCTTTCGACTCGAAGTGTTTCGACTAGCCCAGTGGGAAGCAACTTTGTGTGAAGTAGTAGACCCATAGTGGAGAGTGCCTCTGTGTGACGCAGCAGACCCACGATACTCAACAGGAGGAGTACCTCAGTAGGCTATGAGGGGAAGCACCTTTTTGTGACGCAGCAGACCCATAGTGGGGTGAGCCTCTGTGTGACGTAGCAGACCCACTGTACTCGATAGGAGAAGTACCACAACAGTCCATGATAGTGGGAAGCTCCTCTATGTGACACGAAAGGCCCACAATACTCTATAGAGGAGGAGTACACCAGCAGCTGAGGGTTCGACAGTTTGACTAGGAGGGTCACATGTTTCCACCCCTAGAACAAAATCCTGGTATTGAGCAGGGTCTTTGACTTTTGTGTTTTCCTCAAGATTGAGATGAGTTACATGATAACTTATGTATAGGTATGGGCATATACCTAAGTAATGGTTATCTGTTGATTCTTTAATTTTTGGTTTATCCTTTTTGGATATGGTGAGACCTTGAGGGTATCAGGGTCCCTAAAGAGTATCGTTATACTCAACCCTGTACGAGCTATGCCCTCAAATCGTTGTGTTGGTTGTAGATGATGGACAGCGCTGACTGAGGTAGAGAGTTGCAGGACTGGATGGTACCCAGTGGTGGACCACTCGATGTGATGGTACTTTGAGCAGATAGATGGTCGGGGTGTGCTGAAGAGGCCATTTGTACCTACCCTTGAGGTTGGAACCCCGGAGGACAACCCAGTAGTTGTTTATTTTTCTTCAGTTGTACTTTCTTTCTGTTGTACTTGTACTTTCCTATTGGGCTTGTATTTCCGGCCGCATTACATTTCAGCACTCTTTTGTATGCAGTTTTTACTTAGTTTTTGGCTTCTATTTGTGTACTCTGTTGTGTTTGTTTACGTTTATAAAGGAAATTCCTTCCCAGTTTAGGGATTTATGCCTTTGGTGCTAGTCGCCAGCCCCTGGCCTATGGAAGACGGGCTTGGGGTAGTCACGATACGGGCCCCAGGGACGGGTCATGACAAATTGGCATCATAGGAGTCAGTTCTACCATAAAACTCATGAATATGATCTTTCTTTTCTGTGAAGAAATAGTGTTAAGGGTGATAAGTGTGGTTTTCAGTTCAGGGAGCCCAGTGTTATTGTGGTGGGTGATGTATCCATACACCAGGACCTAACTTCTGATCTCCGATTCATTAAAAGAATACCCTGATTGCATGTGTGTCTTTAAAAGTTTTCTTAAGACTACTCAACAAGGTCTGCTCACCAGGTATAGTCTTTTGATGGTATCACATCTATTTCTTTCTGGATTCCCCCTTGTAGAGCCCTGAGAGATTTATGTGCTAACAACCTGCTGAGCGACGAGGCCTTGGTGCAGGGCCCTCTTCCAGTTGATGCACCTGTGGAGAACCCAGCGGTACCACTTCCCGTTAGGCCACCGATGCCCCCAGCCCCAGCAGCAGAGAGTGCAAGCTTCTCGAGCGCGTTGCAGAAGTTCCAGCGCTAGAGGCAACCCAGGTTTAGGGGAGAGACTGAGCCACAGGCAGCTGAGGATTGGCTGGAGGATGTGGTGAGAGTTTATAGGCTAGTAGGGACACCAGCAGATTTTATGGTGATCCTTTCTGCCAACCTCCACAGGCAGTAGCAGGAAGATGGTTGAGCCTGATGCTCCAGGTACATGACGAGGGGACACTACTCTGGACAAACTTCGAGAGCCTGTTCTGGGTGGAGTTTGTCCCGGGCACCCTTTGAGTGGTGTAGATACATAATGTACTTTATCTGCAGCAGGGCATCATGAAAGTAGTACAGTACTTAGTGAGGTTCACCGACCTCTCGCGCTACTCCACAAATATGGTACAAGACCCATTTTTCAGGGCCCAGACCTTCGACTAGGGACTTAGGTGAGAGATTAGGGCATCGATGATCTCCCTCAGCATCCCGATGAAGGTAGGGGTGTCAGAGAGATCCCTCCTAGTAGAGAGTTTCCTGGATGACCAGTCACCACCAGCGAGACCCACTACTAGTCAACATGTAGCAGAGTCTTCTGTAGATAGAAGTAGACAGATGAAACAGAGGTCCAAGAGGACAAGACCCATGGGTGGATGACTGCGGGACTAGGGATCAGTTGTGCAGGCCACCCGGGGCAGTAACTTACCTGCCAGGAACAGACAGTGTGATACATGTTGTGGGCAGGGTCGCATGGCTCATGAAAGTCCGACCAACCGTTCTGATGATCTGTAAAAAGTTGAGGGACCTCCCATGCAGAGGTAGATATTTGATCTAGGTGGTCCGTAGGGCGTTTGAGGATGTGGCAGAGGAGCTGGTCGAGCATCTGGCGGTGGACGACATTATGAGGTGTTACAACAACCACCACCAAGAGGTCCACCCCCACCGTAGTGAGTAGGTGGGTAGGGAAGAGCACAGCTTCAGCCAGCTGGGGCATATGACCATTGATCTTTGGATATTATTCAAGGTATGATCTGTGTCTACTCCACATTATCTACAGTTCTTATAGACACATGTGTCAGTTACTCTTTCATTGCCACTTCCCTCGTTCGGAGCTCAGAGATTCCGACGGAGCTGTTGGCTTGATCCTTATGGCTAGAGACTCTTACAGGAGAAGACTCGATGATTACGCACTAGTGCCGGCATTGTGAGCTTACTCTAGGAGGTGAGAGCTTCAGCTAGGTTCTCCTCGTAGTGGCATTGAGGCCTTACGATGTCATCTTGGCTATGGACTGGTTATCTATATTCCATGATCAGTTTGAATGTATTAGGAAAAAAGTGGGGTGTGTCCACATGGATGGGACCAGGTTCACCTTGACTGGTGAGAAGGGAACCTTTGCAACATAGGACAGACTTACTCAGAAGAGGTTGCAGCTGATCACTCACCAGTTGGCTTGCCTTACCCTCAGAGCAGTTGATGTAGAGAGTCTGACATATCCTATAGTGGTGGACTAGTATGTGGATTTTTTCCCCGATGATTTTCCAGGACTACATCCTCATAGATATGTGGCATTATACATTGACATGTACCCTAGGACGACACCGATATCTACACCAGCAAATTATATGGCTCCCGCCGAGCTTCGTGAGCTGTAGGTACAGCTGGAGGACTTGTAGGGGAAGGGATTCATCCGGCCCAGTGTTTCTACCTGGGCATCCCCTATTCTGTTCACCAAGAAGGCGGATGGGTGCTTGAGGCTCTGGGTTGACTACTGTCGCCTAAACCAGGTGACCGTGAAGAACAAGTACCCACCATGGAGGATTACATACCTCTTTGATCAACTTAAGGGAGTATGATGGTTCTCGAAGATAGACCTCAGATCAGGCTATCAACATCTCAGAGTTCGATATGAGGATGTTCAGAAGATAGCCTTCAAATGTCGGTACAGCCACTATGAGTTCCCGGTTATTCCCTTTGGCATAACAAACCCTCCAGTAGTGTTCATGTGTCTCATGACCATGATTTTCCAGCCTTACCTCAATCGCTTTGTCGTGGTCTTTATCGACGACATACTAATATACTCGACTACTGAGGATGATCATGCCTACCATTTATAGGTAGTAATGGATACACTCTGAGAGCATCAGCTTTATGGTAATCTCTCAAAGTGCCAGTTTTGGATTCGAGAGGTTCACTTCTTGGGACACGTCATCTCGGAGGCTGGAGTTGCAGTAGATCCAGTGAAGATCGAGGAAATACATTCATGGGAGCCACCCAGGAGTGTGAAAGAGGTATGAAGTTTCCTGGTTTTGGCTGGATACTACCAAAAGTTCATTCCAGACTTCTCCAGAGTTTTAGAACCACTATCAGCCTTGACGAAGAAGGGTAAACCCTTGGTGTGGTCGGAGAGATTATAGTAGAGCTTTCAGAAGCTGAGGTAGAAGATTACTAGTTCCCCAGTCTTGAGGCTTCCCGAGGAGGTCTTAGGGAATGTATTTTACTAAGACGCATCAAGGACCAGACTTGGGTGTGTCTTGATGCAGGAGTGAGATGTGATCACGTATGGTTCTCAGAAGCTGAGACAACATGAGTAGAACTATGCTATCCATGAGCTGGAGTTACCAGAAGTTGTCTTCACCTTGAAGATGTGGAGGCACTATCTGATCAAGGAATGTTTTACTGTGTACTTTGATCACAAGAGGCTCAGGTTTATCTTCTCTCAAAAGGACATGAAACTAAGATAACAGCTATGGAATGATTTCCTCCAAGACTATGACTTCAAGATAGTCTATACTCCTGGTAAGGGGAACGTTGTTGCGGATGCACTCAGTAAGATAACTAGTATACAGTTTCTAGGAGAGACAACATAGCAACTGGATGCCTTGTAGATATCCATTGTGGATAGGGATGAAGTAGCCTATCTACAGTCTCTTACAGTTACACCACCACTTCTTCAGTGAGTTAGGGAGGCACAGTATGGGGACACTGATTGTGAGACACGACGTGCTCAGATATCCACAGGGCATGCACCTGATGGATTTTTTGAAGGTTGGGTGCACGTCATCCACTTCATAGGACGTACCATGGTACAAGTAACACTTCAGGAGGATGTGTTGAGGGACTTAGACACTTCCCCTTTAGCGGTACATCCAGTAGTGGTGAAGATGTATTAGGACCTTAGACGACAGCACTGGTGGCCAGGTATGAATAAGGTAGTGGTTTATTTTGTCTCTCGGTGCCTCACTTGTCAGCAAGTGAAGGTGGAGAACCAGGTACCACCAGTCTTGGTACAACCCTTAGAGGTTCCAGAGTGTAAGTGGGATGGGATATCCATGGACTTTGTGATGGGTCTTCCACGTACCTCCTGGAGTCATGATTCGATATGGGTGATCCTCGACCGACTCACCAAGTCAGCCCACTTCCTACAAATCAGAGAGTAGGTCTCAGTAGAGAGTTTGGGATGCCTCTACGTTCAGGAGATTGTGAATTTCCCTAGAGTACCTTCTTCTATTGTCTCTAATCGTGACACACGATTTAATTCCCATCTATGGAAGGGGTTTCAGGAGGCTTTTGGGACACAGCATCGCCTGAGCACTGCCTTCCATCCTCAGACAGATGGTCAGGTTGAGTGGACCATTATTCCCATTGAGGACATGCTTCTTTCTTATGTCCTCGACTTCAATCGCAACTGGGGTGATCACTTTCCTTTGGTGGAGTTTTCCTACAAAAACATCTATCACTCCACCATCAGTATGTCACCTTTTGAGGCCTTGTATGGTCAACCTTGCAGATCACCACTGTGATAGAAAGACCCAAATGAGTTAGCACTAGTTGGACCAGAGATGGTACTGGCTACCACGGAGAAGGTTCAGATCATCCAAGAGCGGATGAAGACTGCACAGAGCAGGACGAAGTCATATATTGATAGGAGGCAGAGACCTCTATAGTTCGAGGATGGAGACCACGTCTTCCTATGGGTCTCACATAGATGAGGTCTGCAGATATTTGGCTGAGGCGTCAAGTTATCTCTGAGATTCGTCGGACCTTTCCAGGTCCTCAGTAGAGTAGGCGAGGTGCCTTATCACCTCGATCTTCCACCTCAATTGCACCGGGTTCATGACGTCTTCCACGTATCTCAGCTGAGGAGATATGTGCATGCAGCTTCTCACATCATCAACCATGGGGAGCTGGACGTCGATGATGGGCGACATTCACGGTGGTTCCAGGGGAGATTGAGGATAGACAGGATTGGGTCCTATGTGGACGGTTGAAACCTCCGGTTCACGTCCCCTGGCAGCACGGGAACCTCCAGGAGAGCACATGGGAGCAGGAGGCTCAGATGCGTGCTCAATATCCCCTTTTGTTGCCATAGTTTGATTTGTAGCATACGTGGACATAAATACCTGAGGTTCGGAGAATGAAAAGGCTCGAAATTTCTGTGGAATTTTTTTCATAAAAACATGGTGATTTTACGAGTCTAAAAACATTTACGACGCTTGATTTGGAGGCCCGGTGTGCCCGAAATCTATTTCTGAAGTGTTGTTTGGGTACGTTCATTAAACGTACGAGCGAGTTTTTATAACTTTTTAACCGGTGCTCGAAACTGAAATATGAGGGCGCCGTTGAACTCGCAGTGCCGATATTCCCTTAAGGAGACTTTCACCTCGACGATAGTTGGTCGGGAATGGAAGTTAGTTTTTGGGGTTTTTAAATAAATTAAATATAAAATAATGTGATAACTTATTTTTTTGGTGGTGGTTAAAACCTCTTAGAGGATGTTAGAGGTGGAGGCCACCACACCATAACCACTCATGAGAGGTTATGGTGGTGGGGCCCACCCACACATAACCTCCCTTGGGTGAATAACCGTAGTGGGTCCCACACAGACTTTAAACCCCTTTTAAAACCCAATTTATGTGGGATGAAACTCTCCACCTACCCCACTAATTAAGTTTTTTCCAACCCTCTCAATTAATTAATTGAATTTATTCAGCGAATTAATTTAAAACCCATTTTAATTATTTTGAATTCATTGGCTAACAAACTAAATAATGAGTTAACATAACCCATTATTTTTGGTTGCAAATACTTTTGGTGGAGCTTGAGAGAGGGTTTGGAAGGACATGGAGAACCCTTGGAGAAATACATCTCAATGAAGAATGAAAAGAACGCCTCTTCATCATCCATCGAAGAATGACAAACTATTTCTTCGATCTTCGACTGAGCCAAAAGAGAAGGAGCCGACCGCAAAGAATGTCGACGACGCTTCTTCCTCGGTCATCAACCCCAGACACTTCCCAACATCAATAAATCAACGTCTACCATTCATCTCCTTCCACCGTCAACGATCAATAAGAGATGTAGGGGTTCTTCTATGTATGATTTTTACCCTCCGTTCATCGTCGTTCAAATTATATATTGTGAACTTCTGATAGATATCACCATAATGAGGAGGGCTCTGACTGCCCGAACACGACCTGACCCTCCCCCTCTGTTCTATCTCGCTTGTTGACGTTGACGGCAAAGAAAAAGCACCACCGGATTAGAGGACCGTAGCAGAGCAATGGGGGCTGGTGATAGGCTGGCTGTAAAGGAAACCAGTGGCGCAAAGGCTGTTGGGTCTTCGGAGGGGCGCGGTGCCGTCGCGCCATGTGGAGAACCAGGCCGCGATGGTCGGATGGAGCAGTATGGTTCTGTCGCACCGCACAGAGCAAGGGATCCATGGACAGGGCAGGCCGCAACGAAGGAGTAGGAGTGCAGCGCTGTCGTACCACATCAGTGGTGCGGAACCAGCTGGCCGCATGGCTAGCCGGACAAGGCGGGACCCCTCAGGTCCCGTGGGTTACCTGAACCGACTTGTTCTGTTCGGAAGGCAGGGGAGATGCACCCCCCCCCCCCCTCCCCCCACATTGGGCCAGCCGGGCCATGAAGGCTGCCAGCCTGCCAGGCCACAAGGGCAGCCGGGCCGGGCTTCCCCCACCGGGCCAGGCCGCCCCCTTGGGCAGGGCCGCCTTCAGGTCGGGCTGCACCCTTGGGTTGGGCCCCCTCGGGCAGGGCCGCCCCCTCGGGCTGGGCCGCCCACTTGGGCAGGGGAGTGCCCTCGGGCCGGCCCAGGCCCTCAGGCTAGGTCAGACCCGTGGACTAGGTCAGACCCCGGTCCAGACCCGGGTCGGGTCAGGTATGTCCGACTAGGTTGGATCGGACCTAGACCCATTTGACTCGATTACACCATTCGGCCCATATCATGGGCTTCAGGTGTCCGATCGACGAACCGTTTATGGCGACATAAATCGTAGAGAAAGAAGGTACTTTGGCATACCCCACACGAGGTTTGGATATAGTTGGGGTATGGTCGGGTTGGATTCAACCTAAAATCCAACCGGGCCCCCGGGACGGGAATGCCAATAACTCACAGACCGGTCGTCCGATTGACGCGCCGTCTATTGCATTGAGGTCATAATGACAAGGCGGATCATTGAGATTCTTTTACGTGGGACTACGTGACAATTGGATTATCGACCTATAGCTCGTGGAGCAGATCCTCCCAGAGACAAGGGAGCGGTGTACGAAGACCTAGTAGCTGGATGAGACCTACGGGCTGCTGACCTTTCCACTCGGAGTGTTTCGACTAGCCCAGTGGGAAGCACCTCTATGTGACGCGGCATTCCCACAGTGGGGAGAGCCTCTGTGTGACGTGGAATACCCACAGTACTCGACAGGAGGAGTACCTCAGCAGACTACGAGGGGGAGTGCCTCTATGTGACACGGCAGACCCATAGTGGGAGCACCTATGTGTAATGCCACAGACCCACAGTACTCAATAGGAGGAGTACCACAGTAGTCCAGGATAGTGGGAAGCACCTCTGTGTGACACGGTAGGCCCACAGTACTCTATAGAGGAGGAGTAAACTTGAAGCTGAGGGATCGACAGTTTGACTTGGAGTGTTACATGTTTCCACCCCTAGAACAAAATCCTGGTTTTGAGTTGAGTCTTTGACTTTTGTGTTTTCCTCATTATTGAGATGGGTTACTAGATAACTTAGGTATATGTGTGGGAATATACCTAAGTAATGGTTATCTATTGATTCTTTAATTTTTGGTTTATCCTTGTTGTATATGGTGAGACCTTGAGGGTCTCGGGGTCCTTACTGAGTATCGTTATCTCACCCCTGCACAGGCTATGCCCGTACCTTGTTGTGTTCGTTGCAGACGAAGGACATCGCAGACTGAGCTAGAGAGTAGCAGGACTGGACGGTACCCAAAGGTGGACCACTCGATGCGACAGTACTCGGAGCTGACGGATGGACGTGGAGTGCTGAGGAGGCCATATATACCTACCCTTTAGATAGGAACCCCAGAGGATGACTCAGTAGCTGTTTACTTTTCTTTAGTTGTACTTGCTTTCAGTTGTACTTGTACTTTCCTGTTGGGCTTGTATTTCCAGTCCCTTTACGTTTTAGAACTATTTTGTATACAATTATAACTTAGTGGTTTGCTTCCAGTTCTGTACTATGTTGTTCTTATTTATGGTTATAAAGGCAATTCGTTCCCATTTTAGGGATTTACACCTTTGGTGCTAGTCACCAGCTCCTGACCTATGGAAAGAGGGCTTGGTGTAGTCACTATACGGGCCCCAGGGGACGGGTCATTACACTACAAGTGACCGAATCACCCACATTGATGGAAAGGTATAGGTGGAATTGGACATGATGACATCACATTCCCCAGTCTCTACACTTGAATCCCACAAATGACCCACCTCCAGAAGTTAAAATCATAGGTACCCAGGATGGGTGGGTAGAACTACTTCATTCCTTCTTATTATTCTTGTTCTTATATATTTTCTTCTGAAATGTTCCACCACTTTGGCCCATATCTAGGAAAACCCTAGAGAAACATGGATTACCAACCTAGTCAATTTCCACAATTAGTGGTTGATCAAACACCACATCTTATGTATTCAGTTTAAACAACAATACATGGGATCCAATATTCAGCTGCAACCCCATTTCAAAATGATAATCCTTTAACTACTCATTTGAAACAACATCAGGCATGAAAATGACTAGTTCCAAAAAAAGGCTAACCTAATCAAACATGGTGAGATCCACCGAGTGTAGATCCAGAAACTATAGATTCTTGGTGAGGGACTAGGTACCTGGGAAAGAATTCCTATTGAAATAGCTTTGAAATATTTAAATCCCATCTTCTCATGTTTCCCAACCTGAAATACAGTGTCCCACTACCTTCGGCTAAGGCCTTCCATAAGAAAATTGTTCATTATACTTTAACAGCCTCAGGAGTCCCGAAGAACTCAAAAAATACTCTCAAAAATTTCATTCCACTCCTCAACATCTGGGGGGTTCGAGATACCCTAGAAATAAGGGGTTTTGTTCTTGGGAAAATAGAAATCCTTGTTTTTTCTGTACTAGGTTTGGTTTCATTAACCTGATTAGAACAATATCCTTATCCCTGGTCCAATGGTTGAATTACTTGAACCACATCTTCCACTATTATCTGATAAACTATTGTGGTATAATTATTTATATCCTCTTTCTGTGGTTACATGGGTTGTCATTGTGGAGACATAAAGATACATCAATTAAAAAACACCATAGAAACCATCAATTCATCATCTATAAATTTTTTATAAATGGTAAGATCCAAACATTCCCATAAATTACAATGAAACCATAGTAAATCACAAAAACCAGATTTACCCACTCCACCCCACCTCGGTTCCCATGCACGTTCTGCAACCTATACATCACACCTAGAGGAGGAGTCAACAAAATCCCAAACATCTAATGGTGATACAAGGTCTATCATGAGGTTTGTTTCCCAGACACCCCACTCCCTACCAGAACAACAATCCTTGATAGTATTAGTTATTTTCTATCAAGTCTCTCTCAAATAACACGACCCAATGAAATGTAAAACCCTCCTCTAATACCGTTTTATCATGAACTATGATAGGATTCCATCTATATTGACACCCAACATAACCCATGGCATGGACCTAAGATCATTATCGTTCCCCAAGGGCTGGAGACTAGTGCATGATCACCAATTAACACTATTGGGAATCGTTTATCCCATGAAATCCAATTAAACACCCCACTAGAATCATACATCAAATTATAACCAACAATCATAAAATAATAAATCAAAGGATAATACTCCAACATGAGTTTAACATCAAACATTTAAAACCAAAAACTAAAAGGACCAAGAAAGGGAGGGGGACAACTATACCACAATCCATAGTGCAATATGTGCTCCAACACCCCCATGCCACCTCCTCCAACACCTATCCAAAAAGAGACTACTAGCACATAGAACCACCATCACCACTACAAGAATATGTAATTTTCCCGAGTTCATATATAAAAATGTCTAAATAAACACAATTATGTATATAGGGTGTGATCGAATGTGACTAGTGGGATACTTCCAAAAGCGATTCCATACAATGACATTTGTTGACAAATTAACATGGTAGTTTTTGAGATAAATAAATATATATTTTTAAACAAAACATGGATTGAAATAAATTAAAAAATAAAGGCTGTAATAATTTGAGATGATTAGCATAACATGAGCAGCAGGGGAAATCCCTATGGTTATAAGGTTAGTGGTGTCTAAGATCCTCATACTCTCAGTGATCATAACCTCGAAAAATCATCCCATATCCTTCTTGATCCAACCAATCCCCATCATATATGTTTAGTTTGTGTTGTTATGTAATCCTATTTAGGAGACTCGGGCTTGAACCTACCCACTCTCCTAACGTACAAGACCTTGTCTTCCCACCTAGATACCTATGATCTGCATGTGCTACATTTTAATCCCTATATTAATAGAATTCTTCATTATACCATCAGAATTTCAATAATTGAAATCAAATTAAATAAACACTTCATTATAAAGGGAAATTCCCCATTCAATCATGAACACACACAAAAACCTATAAAAACACCTTTTACCCCACCTACACAATTTATAAAACCCTTTCTGAAAACAATTCAAGTATAATAAAGTCATAAAATAACGTCAATATAAAGGACCAACTATATTTTTCTTGAAATCAACCCAAATCATTTAGAAACCATATTGTTCACTAATGAGGAACCCTAAGGAATAAATAACACACCATAACCAATAAGATTTAACATAAAAAAACAAGATTGAACCTAATTTATGTCAATCTATATGTTAGAGACAATATAATACAAGAAAGAAGGGAGAAGAGACTAAAAAAGGTAAAAGAGAAAAAAAGGAGAATCTTACTTGAAGTTTCTTGAAGAATCGATCCCAAATCCACCCATGATTTAAAACCCATGGGAGGATATGAGGAGATGGGGGAAACATGGGACAGAGAGTTCGAATGTTCTTGGAAATGGGATATTGATGGTTAAAATCGAGGAGGGATATTCTAGGATTTTAAACATTTTTAATGTTCGGACAACCTCTATTGTTTGGCCCCTTGGTTTTCAAACCCGTACACCAACCATGCAGAACCTATTTTCAAGAGGAAATTTATCTGAAATGTTTTCTTAGAGTGGGAACACACTCATTCACCTATTCGTTCACCTTGGATAGTGCCAAATTTCTAGGATCATGGTTATCCTTGGAGGTTTTTACACCAATGTGCAAGGCCATGTTGTCTGGTTAGGGCCACTGTCTATGGAACATGGTCTTTGTCACGAACCAACCCGGGTCAACCCTGAACCGATCACCCAAGCCAGCCCGTGACATGGCCTCAATCATGTCTCCCCTTACATCGGAGGCTACAGACTAGCGGTGAGGGTGTAAGGTAAGTCAGGGGGATACTATACCCTCATATCAAAATGATGAAAAGGGGAAAATAAAAAAATAGTGGAAGCAATGTAAATAATAAGAAAGAAATGGAAAACATATTTCATTTATAAGGTTTGAACAAAAATGGCGAACGTCAGTTTATATAGAATATGCATGCATGACATGCTAATGATACAATGGAAGCAGTAAAAAACGCAACATACTTACACATCGATGCAAGAAGTAAATAAACAAATGACTCAAGCCCGGGGAAGTTCTACATAAGCATCCTGAGCCTTAGATCGATCCTTTGATCCTAACTCCAGGTGTAAGAAATAGAATCTACTCGGGTACCCCAGTGCAATGGTGGCCCGAGTAAGGTTTGAGATATAAATATCAGTATGCCGAAACCACTGGGGTCTATCACACTATAGAAAATGAAATATAATTAAACAGTTTGCTGGTATTTCCAAACAATAATGATACAATACAAACAATAAACACCCATCCAGGTTCCAAAAAGGACACATGATGGCAATACCTACGTCGACCCATAGCCGTAATAAGAACATGCTTTAAACAACAAACGTATATTTGGTTCAAGAATAAAAATAATTTTTCTCACTTACTCTATTTATTCACTAATTATTTCAACTCAGGTTGGAAATCCATTCAATCTCACCTGTCTTTAGTTGATCACATTTCACTCGGGTTTTAATCACATCTCTCATTCTTTTAATAAATCATTATTATCATTCATTTGGTGTTGAACTCCATGTCAAGCACCCCAATTCTTATTTGGTGTAGATCGCCATGTCTAACACCCCGAATCACATTTGGTGTAGATCACCATGTATAACACCTAGATAACTATTGGGTGTAGATCGCCATGTCTAACACCCTATATCATATGCTTGGATAGCCATTGGGGAGGAATGCCATGTCCAAACCCAACTTTTAATTCAGTCTAGAACACCATGTCTTGGATCTAAAATCTCATTCATTTATTACCATTTATCAACTAATTAATCAATCAACATAGTTCCCATTTCATCATTAATTCTTCAAATTTAATCATCCTAATCCGTTTTCAACTTTTCCTAATTAATTCTCATAATTAATTATCTTTGATCATCATTCTGGAACTTGCATGAGAAATAGAAGGTAAATAAAAGCAAATGGCATCAACATGCCTCGATGATAGGTTATTAATTACATTAAATGGTAAAAGAGAACAACTTGTTCATGAAAGGTATTAAATTCAAATGATCGTGTTACATTTATAACATAAAGAACACAGAAAATGGGGAATTTAGGCAGGGCACACCCAAGTGGGTGGCCAAGAGGCAATGCGAGCACCCAGGATGGGCTTCACCATAAATGAAGGCCATAATGGACATGAGCGAACCACCTAAGAGTTTTAATATGAGATAATGAGGCATCAACGAATGGTTGGATAGGCGGCACATGATGTGGCATCACATAAGCGTCGAAGTAAAGGGAAGAGGGTAGATGCCCTACACTAAAGGTTCTAATTATATAGTAAGCCATGAACTTAAGAGGTGTCTTGGATCATTTATTATTTTTAAAGAAGAAATGTCATTTTGAAGTAACTAGTAAGGTACATGTACAAGAATGTCATTTATCATGTATAATTTCAAGCATAAAGAGTCATAAGACATTTAATAAGACAAGCAAAAAAATCTACTATAATATTTTTATCATGAAGACAACTCACCTCCATTGGAGAAGTTTTATTAGAAAACATGTCATTACTTTATCAAACAATTCATTTGGTGATATTCAACATTTATTTTTAACACTTGTTCCACACTTAACAAAATCAAGAGGCCAAGCAATGAGGAAGGCAATAATGAAATGCCATCACTAAATTTTTAGATTGAAGTCAGCGCACCTTGAAAGAGTGGTTTTATTATAAAACCATGACGTTTATTATGAGTCAAGATTTTATTACATTTTCCACTTTTAATCTATGATTAATTTAAGTAATTAACTGCATTAATTTAAACAAAAATTAATTTAAATACATAGTTGCATTAATTAAAATATAATAAGAATGCAGTGAGAAATAAATTAATGCATTCATTAAATTAAATGGGAAAAAGAAAGGGATCCTACCTCAAGTAGAACTAGGTCGTCCGCTCTGGCTCTTAACGATTTCTAACTACGAGCAGTTGCTCCCCCACTGAGTATATGCACTTTCACACACGTGTAAGGACACCTATCCCCTATGCACACACCTCCATGGCTGGGGGCATGCGCAAGGGGATCCTTACACATATGATTATGTGCAGACAATGTCCTCCACTGACCTACAGATGAATTTTCTATGTATGAATATAGGCACACCTTTCTCAATACATGGAATTCACTACCATGGGTGAAATTACACGTAATAGGGGAACCTACATACATATATTTACATACATATGCACACGCAGTGAGTTGCCCTTGAATTGGCGACTCGAAACCGACAAGCAGAGACCAAAACTCTACAAGATAAACACTAGGAACTCTAAAAAACCAAAGAAAAACATATAACATGGGAGAAAACAAATAGAAAGTATACAAAATTACCTCAGTTGGATGAGATGAACCAAATCACCCCAAAACAATGCAACAGAGTTCAACGCACTGCAAACAACATGCCACAAACTCATAAAAAACAAAATCCCTAAATTAAATAGGTCCAAACCAAGCAACAATAACAAAAGCATACCCTGAATCAATGTTGGTGGACAAAAACCACCAGAACCACCTCTCATGTGGCTATGGCTGATAGAACGCGCATCAATTAGTTCTAAGGAATCCTTCACATGCCCTAAAACTAGTAGAATGCCAAAAATTTGGGTTACCACAAAACCCCAAATTTGGCCAAACCCAAAACGGGCACTGAAAATGTGATGAATCGTCAATGTGATGATGAAGTACAAATATAAAGACCTTACAATGTTGGATTGAAGCCTAAAGCTGAAGAAAACCTGTCAAAATCGTCCGCAAAAGGAGGTCATGTGGTGGGTTGTCACGCACTGCAGCGGTTCAGAGGGAAACACATTGCGTGGCTGTTGTGGGGTCGGTCGAGGGAGGAGGAGAGGGAGAGGGCCGCCGCACCGGTGGTCCGGCCATAGGGTGAGGAGAGGGAGATGGAGCCACCACGCTAGGGTTGCAGGCGGAGGGGCTCACGCACCCCTTACGAGAGAAGAAGGGGGGGTCTCACCCCCCCCCCCACTTTTTGATTTATAAAAAAGTAATATGTAAAATAAAATAAATAAAACATAATATAATATAATTACTAATTTCAATTTTATTATTATTTTTATTCAATAAACATATCTTTAATATCTTCGTACCCAAAATTAAAAGGCTTCTTCATTAAATTATGAAACTCCCCATTAATTAAATGTTTCAACAAACATTTAATTATTTCAATGCATTAATTAATTCACAATTAATTAATGCATGGTAATTAATTAACATAAAAAATAATTAATTAAGTCCTAACGCATTAATAAATTCACAAAAGATTAAATATATACGTTACACATATTTAACAAAATCCTTTTGAATTTTATTTGATTAAATAATAATCCAAATTTTAAATCTGGATAAACCGCATGTCTTGACTCACACCATTTGACAAGATGTGCGCAGCCCATGCTCCTAATACTGGATACCTAGGGTATCCCGCATGGCTGACCCACACGGTTAAACCTACTGCGAACAGTCTGATATCACCTCTTAAAACGGTTCCAATTCGAAGGACCTAGTTCTGAATCTCCGTTTTTAAACCGACACGTTGATAAAAGAAAAAGTTCAAAAACCATCGTATTTTATCTCGTACAAAACACGGGATGTGACAAACTTCCCACCTTAGAACTTCTCGTCCCCGAGAAGCCTTTGGGAACATACTAACCCTCACCCATCCTATGTGATTCAGGAAGTCTGACACAAAGGGTCACGTTGCATCTCCAAACATCCAACAAACGTTCAAATATTTGTTAGGCAAGCGACACATAAGCCATTACAATCTGAGCCAACACTCATTTCCCAATCGAAACACCACGAAGACACTTTCTTGAGATTTTTTAACCTGTTGGAAAAGAGCACTACATGATTCTCAAGCCCGAAACAAAGGTCAAGGAAAACATGACCACACTTCCAAACAAAGGTGTCAATTTAAGCTAGGGGGTCTGACGAGGGACAACGACGTGCGAGAGGTTCTTCTCCAAAGAGACTCAAGGAGAAACTCAATCTGTCCTTATATGAGGGTCTTAAATTGAGGACGCCACTATAGGTTCAATTTCCCATCCCTTTATATTTAATCACATTTAATTTGTAATCATTAAAATATTTAATGAAAAACCTAAAGTTCCATTTTTTCAAACAAAAAACTAGGCACTTGATTTTAAACAATGCCCCAAGGGAAAAAAAGAATGTTTTATAAAACATTAAGGCGAGCTACAAGGGTCCCACTAATAAAACCTGGTTTCATTATCATGAAACCCAATATCAATTTTCAAAAATTATTAAAATTAAAGCACCCAAACGTTTTATCACAAAAAAACACTCCCCAACCCACCTACTTGGGTCTAATTGCATATTAAATGCTAATAAATTGGTTACAGATAAAAATTAAACATCTTTCACATTTATAATTATTTCGTACGACATCGTCTTCACATTTAATATGGGTTTACATTTCCTAACTCATGAAGCGCCAATACACTTCATGGGTTGAAAGTTAAATTACAAGGTTTACCCTTTTCCGAAGCTATAAGTCACCCATACACCTTAAAACGTGAAAACTAGTTATGTCATTATCAAAAATAATAAATTCAGTCAAAGTAATTAATCATTTTTCAAAAAGTTACCATGTCTTTACAAGCAGCTAACACAGAGAAACATGCTGAAACTACTAGAAACATGCTATAACACAGAATCATGGCACATAAGCATGAAATATTATCACTCAAGCATGTTAGATATACCACTGAAACATTTTCTCTAAAAGATAATGGTAAAAAAGTACAATACATGGAATATTCAAGGCACACAATATATATCAGCAAGCATACTACTAATGAAACTACATGGGATGACATATATGCATGACATGCGAATTTCTATGTAACTATTATGATGCATGAAATGCTTTGACTTTTACATAACACGTCAAGGGTTAAATACTATAGTGTTCGTAAACCACAAGCAGTAGAAATTACACCAATCGCTCGAGGGGAAATCATATCAACAGTAATATTGAAAAGCATGAACAACAATCCCAACCCTAGTCACTTGGTTATTTCCCATACTTGGGGTGATCAGTCCCAAGAAGGACTATAAAACCAAGTGCCGACATATTCTTAGTCTCCTATCTACCAATCCGAAAAATAGTAGGATGATGAAAAACCTCTTCTGATACCATTTTTTCATGAACCAACCCGTGTCGACCCTAAACCGATCAACCGAGTTGGCCCATGAAATGGCCTCAAGCACGTCTCCCCTTACGCTGGAGGTTGCCGACTAGCGGCGAGGCTGTAAGGTAAGTCAAGGGGGAGACTATACCCTCTTATAAAAATGAAGAAAAAGTGAAAAATACAACAATAGCAGAAGCAGTGTATATATTAAGAATGCAGCGGGAAATATTTTTCATTTATAAGGTTTGAACAAAATTGGTTAAAGTTAGTTTATATAGAAGATGCATGCATGACATGATAATGATACAATGGAAGCAGTAAACAACTCAACATACTTACACATCAATGCATGAAGTAAATAAACAAAAGACTCAAGCCTAAGGAAGATCTCCATAATCATCCTGAGCCATATCTTTGTCCATTGCTCCTAACTCCATCTACAAGAAACAACAACGACATGGTCCTGCAACCAAATAGAATCTACTCAGGTACTCCAGTGAAATGGCGGGCCGAGTAGGGCGTGAGATATAAATCTCAGTAGGCTGAAACCACTGGGGTCTAGCCCAATCTAGACAATGAAATATAATTAAATAGTGTGCTGGTATTTCCAAACAATAATGATACAATACAAACAATAAATGCCCGTCCATGTTCCAAAAAGGACATCTAACGACAATACCTCCCTCTTCCCATAGTCAAAATAAGAACCTTCTTAAAAAAACACAAGTACATTTGGTTCATGCATAAAAATACTTTTTATCATTTTTCTCACTTACTCTATTTATTCACTCATCATTTCAACTAAGGTTGGAAATCCATTCATTCTTAAATTTCTTTATTTCATCACATTTCACTCTAGTTTTAGTCACATCTCTCTTTCTTTTCATAAATCATTATTATAATTTGTTTGGTGTTGAACGCCATGTCAAGCACCCCAATTCTCATTTGGTGTAGATCGCCATGTCTAACACCCCGAATCGCATTTGGTGTAGATCACCATGTCTAACACCTCGATAATTATTCGGTGTAGATCGCCATGTCTAACACCCTATATCACAAGCATGGATAACCATTGGGGAGGAACACCATGTCCAAACCCAACTTTTAATTCACTCTAGAACACCATGTATAGGACCCAAAATCTCTTTCATTTATTACCATTTATCAACTAATTAATCAATCGACATAGTTCCCATTTCGTAATTAATTATTCACATTTAATCATCCAAATCCATTCTCAACTTTTCCTAATTAAATCTCATAATTAATTATCTTTTATCATCATTCTGGAACTTCGATGAGAAATATAAGGTAAAAAAACGATATGGAATCAACATGCCTCAATGATAGGTTATTAATGACATTAAATGGTATAAGTGAACAACTTGTTGAAGCAAGGTATTCAATTAAAATGATCACGTTACATTTATAAATTAAGCAACAAGGAAAAAGGGGCATTTAGGCAGGGCACGCCCAAGGGGGTGGCCAAGAGGCAATGCGAGCACCCAGGATGGGCTTCACCATAAACGAAGGCCACAATGAACATGAGCAAACCACCCAAGCATTTTAATACAAGATAATGAGGAATAACCGAAAGGTAGGACAAGCGGCACAAGAAATGGCATGACATATGAGTTAAAGTAAAGGGAATATGGTAGACTCCTTACACTAAAAGTTCTAATTACATGCTAAGCCATGAACTTAGGAGGTGTCTTGGAACATTTATTGTTTTTCAGGAAGAAACATCATTTTGAATTAACCAGTAAGGTACATGTACATTCATTTCATTTATCAAGTATAATGTGAAGCATAAAGAGTCATAAGACATTTAAGAAGACAAGCATAAAAATACACTACACCATTTTTATCTTGAAGACAGCTCACCTCCATTAGAGTTGTTTTATTAGAAAACATTTCATTACTTTATCAAACATTTAATTTGGTGATATTCATCATTTATTTTATAACACTCATTCCACACCTAACAAAATCAAGAGGCCAAGAAATAAGGGATGCAATCATGAAATGCTATCACTACATTTTTAGATTCAAGGCAGCTCACCTCGAAAGAGGGGTTTTATTATAAAACCATGACCTTTATTATGAGACAAGCTTTTATTACATTTACAACTTTTAATCTATGATTAATTTAAGGAATTAACTTCATTAATCTAAAAAACAATTAATTTAAAAACTTAGTTTCATTAATTAATATATAATAAGAATGCGGTGAGTAATAAATTAATGCATTCATTAAATTAAATGGGAAAAAGAAAGTGATCCTACCTGAAGTGGAACTAGGTCGTCCGCTCCGGGTCTTAATGCTTTCTAACTACAAATAGTTTCTCCCCCACTAAGTATACACACATTCACACATGTGTAAGGACACCTATCCCCTATGCACACACCTGCATGGCCGTGGGCATGCGCAAGGGGATCCTTACACATATTCTTATGTTCATACACTGGCCTCCACTGAACTACGCATGAATTTTCTATGTATGTATATAACCACACCTTGCTCAATACATTTAATTCACTACCATGGGAGAAATTACAAGTAATAGGGGGACCTACATACATATATATACATACCTATTCACATGCGTTGATTTTCCCTTGAATTGGTGACTGAAAACCTATAAGAATGGACCAACGCTCTACAAGATAAACTCTAGGAACTCTAAAAAACCAAAGAACAACATATAACATGGGTAAAACCAAACAGAAAGTCTACAACATTACCTTAGTTGGATGTGATGAACCAAATCACCCCAAAACCAAATTATGGAGTTCAACGCACTACAAACAACACGCCACAGAATCATAAAAAATCAAAAGCCCTAAATTGAAAAGGTGAAAACCAAGCAACAATAAAAAAAACTTACCCCGAAGCAAAGTCGTCAGACCGAAACCACCAGAACCACCTCGCTTATGGATATAGTTAATAGAATGAACATAAATTATTCCCAAGGAAGCCTTCACATGCCCTAAAACCAGTAGAATGCCAAAAAATTGGGTTACCACAAAACCCCCAAATTTGGACAAACCAAAAACGGGCACCAAAAATGTGATGAATCATTAAATCGATGATGAAGGAAATATCTAAAGACATTACCATGGAAGATCGAAGCTTGAAGGTAAAGAAAATTAGATGAAATCATCCAAAAAAGGAGGTTGTGCATCGGTTCGTCGCACGCTGTAGCGGTTCAGTCAGAAACACATTGCGCGGCTGCTACAGAGTCGTTCGAGGGAGGAGGAGAGGGAGAGGGCCACCACACCGGTGGTTCGACAATGGGAGGAGGAGACGGGGAGGGAGCCGCCGCGCTAGGGTTGTAGGCGGTGGGGCTCACGCACCCCTTACGGGAGAAGAAAGGGTGGGGGGGTCTCACCCACACACTTTTGTTTTCTAAAGATAATAAAAATTAAAATAAAAAAAACATAATATAATATAATTACTAATTTCAATTATATTATTATTATTATTAAATAAAAATACCTTTGATATCTACTTACACAAAATTAAAAGGCTTTTTCATTAAATTATGAAACTCCCCATTAATTAAATGTTTCAACAAACATTTAATTATTTCAACGCCTTAATTAATTTGAAATTAATTAATGCAAGGCAATTAATTAACTTACAAAATAATTAATGAAGTCCTGACGCATTAATAAATTCACAAAAGATTAAATATATATATTTCACATATTTAATTAAATCCTTTTGAATTTTATTTGATTAAATAATAATCCAAATATTATATCAGGATAAACTGTACGTCTTGACTCACACCTTCAGACAAACTACCCGCAGCCCATGCGCCTGCTACTGGATACCTAGGGTATCCCGCATGGCTGACCCACAAGGTTAAACCTACCGCACACAGTCTGATATCACCACTAAAAATGGTTCCAATTCTCGGGACCTCGTTTCGAAGCTCAGTTTTAAAACTGACCCATTGATAAAAGAAATGGTTCAAAAGCCATCATATTTTATCTGGTTGAAAACATGGGATGTGACAGTTTTCACTATGATGGTCGATGATTTATACTAATCATTCCCCATACATGATCCTCCTTATGTATGACCTAAAATATTATATTTGTTTCCTCAAAAAATCCTAGGAACTCCAATTAATAAAGGCGTGACAAAAAATAAAAGAGGAAATAGTTCAAAATTACCCTATAGATGTGACCCTTCAGGGAATACATCAGTATAATCCCTCATAATGGGAATGTATTCAATTAGGATTATCCTCTTTCTCTCAATCATTTAAGAATGATATGTTTTCTCATAAGAAAATAATATCATTGCTTGAATAGAATAATCCAAGGATGATTCATCCTCATCCTTACACATGCACATAATCGAAGGATAACTTGAGATTTGGAGAGTGATCTCCCTCTACCAAAATTCAATGTTATAATTATATAAGGATATCAAATACATGACCCATATCGAATAAAATACCAGTAAAGGAATTAAAAAAAGATTTTATAAAAGATTAAATTCAAAAATGTTGAATGTGGATGAGTTATATACTTTGGATAAAATCATATCTCCTTTTTCTTTTCTCACAGATAACTCAACCCCCATGTTTTGAGGAGGTACTTGAATAGTTATACTAAACATGCAAGATAAGAAATAATGTGTTGAACATGAATGAAATTTTATATTTTCTATTCTTGAATGAATAACTAGTGTACCTATAACCATGTAACTTTTGGTGTCCACCTAATTAGTAGTGATATCATATGATCTTCCTTACTATCTAGTCCTTGGATTTTTTTCCTTTATTGTCTCTAACAACCCTTGGATTAGGTAATTGTCTTGTAAAATGACCATGTTCCACACAATTGAAACATTAAACTAAAAGATGAGTGTTAATCAAAAACTTATTTTCTAATTTCACATTAAGGGGTTTCTTTATTACACTCTAGAACCTGTTATCTTGATTCCCCACTTCTCCACATTTGAAACATCTCACAGATTCCATCTAACAGTTTCCAGGATACTTCTTCCTACATTTTTGACAACTGGGATGTTGGTTTTTTGTTAATCTAGGGGATTTATCCATTGACACTCATGAAAAAACTCGATTTTACATTTTCTGTCTCCAATTTCATGATACACTGAGAGTCTCGGACATTTAACTCAACATTGAAGGCACAACAAACAACCGATTCAAGTTTTAAAAGTCCCAAATCACTTGTTATTTTAATAGAACCGGATTTATCCCACTAAATATTTGGAAAATATTATATTGAATGTTGATGAAAAATCCAGAGGCATATCATGAAAGCCTTGTAAATATTTCCTCATATTCCTCAATATACTCATCTTTATTTTTATACAGACTGGGGAACTCACCCCACATTTTATGATAGAGAGTTTCTTGAAAAAATATATTGAAAAATATTTTATTCAAGTTTTATCATTCCATGGAATCAATATCCTCATGTTCTTGATTGTTGACCGCCACTAACTAGCTTCACCCTTAACATGATAAAAAAACATCAAAAATATCTCTTACTCTGTTCATCGAAGGACTGAGAATATATCCTCATTGTAGATAATACATTATTCCATTAGAATGGGATCATAAGATCCACTAAAGGAAGGTATAAATTTTCATATAATATAATAAACTACAACATTATATTTCATAGGAGGATGAGTTTTTTCTAGATGATTCATGTTATTAATCTTAACATGAGTTTTTCGACTGAATACTGTGATAAAGTTCTCAGATCCTTATCTAATAAGGTTATCCATATCAATATGGCTTTCATCACATTACCTATATTGTTGGGTATTCTCACGGTTTCTCCTATTACAAATCTTTAACTTAAAATAAAAAATATGATGAGATACATTATAATAAAAATGAAATACTTATAGACTTATACAGAATAAATTATATATTATAATAATATCCTTACTTATGAGTCTCTAGTTTTCATTCTTAGTTATAAATGACAATTTCCTTATTAATTTTGTTAATCTAACATTTTCCTATTTGCTTCATAATTGTTCATAATGAGTTTTGTGTATTTCCAAAGCATATCCCCCTGGTATGTCAAACCACATGTGATGTAAGGCCTGTTTTCATGCACCAAGTAACGATCGAGTCTGGCTTAATGTTACCATTTGGGAGTTATTAACCCTAGATATAACTATTCCCGAGATACATCCACTTGTAGTATATATACATGGATGTATTTTCCTAAACCCACATTCTATATACATTGCACAAATTTAGATATGTTTTCCTATGTTAAGTATTATCCCTAAGAATTTCACGATAGTTTTCTAATCCTAATCCCAAAACATAACTAGAAATTTCTCCAATACCAACTATAGTGACACATTTTTTTACATATATTATCACATGATATTTAACATAAACATGAATCAATTACAACCCAAATATTACGATCCATCTATCTTTGGAAGAATAGGTTCATAATGCATCAAAAGGAAACTAAAAAATTACACCCTCATTTTATTCTCAATAATAAGATCATAAATCCATTTGGGTTCCTAAAACTACATTGTATAAATTTGAGAATACATAAAAGAAAGGGGTGAGCTAAAAATCCCAATAAAAAAGTAATTATGATAATGAGGCAGAATGTGTGAGTCAAAGGTAAAACATGATATCATAAAAGAGACGTCTCATGAGTAATCACATAAAACCATAACATAAAGAACATGATATCATAAGATAATGGTAACATGGAAAATGTGAAAACAACCAAAAAAATAACAAAAAAATGAGTCATGGATAACTTCCTAGACAATATCACATGGTGGATAAAGTCTCATAATGGATTAGGATTACACCCCAATCCCAAACATAATCTCTCATGAGACGAAATATGTAATCAATACATGGGAGAAATATTTTTGTGCACCCATTATAAAATTTTCATGATTTATGTGTAAAAAATAAATTAAATCAATCAAATATCATAACATAATAGTTACCCATGGAAAGAAAATACATTTCATAAATTTCCTCATACCATAATCAAAGGAAATTTCATAATGAAGACATTTGAGAAAAGAACATAAGGCATTTATTATCCTATATAATAAAGGGGAAATAATCTAGGTATATATGTGAGATACATATATACTAAATTTATAAGCATTCCATAACATTAAATAGAGATATAAAGTGAGTTTTTGGGATAATGGTCCTAACCCAAAGGAAAGGGTGGTTTAGAGAGATCCCTTACGACGAGTCAGATTCATCATGTATGTTCTTTATTATACTAAATAATAAAAATTGTTAATTATTTAATTTAATAAGAACATTTTCATTTTTTTATTCATTTTATTTTATTTATTATCATGTTATATTCAATTAATTAATCATTTGGGTTCAAGTCTGACATATTGATGATGATCAACTCATATATCCAAAATTAAATTGGAATGTTAACTAATGTAAAAGAGATTATTATATAATGATATCTATAAAAATAATACTGACATAACTAAAATTGTTATTCACAAATTATTCTTTTAAATCCAATCTTGAAGGATGGTTACAAAAAATGAACTTTGTTACAATTGTGGAGAAGGTAAGACGTACGTACGCATGAGTAACATTTCCATCTTTGAACAATTATGATGGAAATAAGGTAAGTTTTATTTTATAATTATAAAATCAGAATTATATCATAAATATATTATTATTTATATATATACACTAATGTATAACATCCATGTGATGTGGTCATAAAAAATGAATCACATCGCTTCATGGAGGTGGTAATACAATCATATGAATGAATGATATTATCATTTTTCTATGAATAGAAAGGTATGAAAATATATGATATATTAAATTTATAGGATAATAAATATGTAATTAATATCTTATATATACATTAAATAAATATTCATAAACTTGCGTGGGAGGTGATGATGGAAAACGAATTACATCGGATTGTGAGGTAGTAGTTCATCACACACATGAACAATGGTTTCTTTTCCCATTTTAAGGAAGTGGATATGGATTCAGGGTAAAAAAAATAACATAATAAAATCCTATTATATATGATATAATTATGTTATAATATCATCATGTTTGAAAAATATTGTAATGAGGTGTATGAATAAATAAATTAATGATTCTCGGTTAAGAATTATACATCTTCTTTAGAACACCTCTTTCGAATTATACCTAATGCCTCCCTAGATTGTATTTATAATAAAACCAAGGCCTCTAATATGTGTATATAGAATTAAAAACGATATTTGGGTAGGTATTATCTGAAAATAGAGCTTTTAAAGTGTGTTAAGGAGAGGATAGAAGGATCAATTTTTAAGTGAGAGGGAGTGACATTTTTTTAAATACTCAAAACTATTTTTTAATGGGAAGTCACTCTCAAGTAAAGTTCCTCCAAAATTGGTCAATAAAAGATAATAAGGCTTATATGGTGGAAAAATACCTCTATAATTTAAAAATAAACATGTTTTAAACATGTTATTCCATTTACCTCTAGGGTTACTCACTTTTTCTATTTTAGTTTTTTCACCGTGGTAACTATTTTTTTATTGTTTTTACTATTAATTATGAAAAATATTATGTTAAACTTATTAAATAATATTAATTATTCTAGTTAGAGTTATAGAATATATTTTTTCAAATTCAAATCAAAGAATTTTCAGAATTTATATAAAAATTAAACATTAAAAATGTTTCAAAAAATGGTTTTTTAAGAAATTCATTTTTCATGCAATGGATGATGTTATATTAAATATATGACTAGAAATAATCATTATAAAAGTTCAAATTTATACAAATAAATTTATGATATATTAATTTCATTTAAATATATCCATACTAGGGGTTATTTTAATTAATTAAATGGGTAAACTTTTGGCGCATTAAAATATTTTGCAGAAAACCGCTTTTTTAAGTATAAAAAAATATTATACCAAAATTATGAAAATCAATGATTAATATTAAATAATTTTAACTATTATAAATAAAATAGTTTGCATTTCACTTTAATTCTTCATTATAAATGTAGTGCAACTTTACAATTACATAATATAATGAAACTAAATGACATTACTTGTAATATTGGTAATTTTCACTATTCAGAGAAAAATAAAAAATATTAGAAACATATAATTTTATTCCATAATTTTATTTTCATATACTGATTTCAAAAATTATTTTAATTTTATAAATAAAATTCTTAATATTCCATAAATTATTTTTTATATTTGTCTGAATAAAAACTAATAAAGATAATTTTTGAAGAGAACATATTTTTTGAAGAATGAAATGTCTTTACTAAAAATTGAGTTCTTATTTTCTAATAATTTGTTAATAAATTTATATTTATTATGATCCCTAGATATATTTATTAAATTAATTATTATTATTCACATCCTCCAATTTAACATATATGTTAGGAGGGTCATATTCAAATAATCATAGCTTTTTTAGGATTGTTGTTTCCTATTGCATAAGACTTCAGGAATAGTTTTCCATATAAAACACTCACGGTGTTACAACTTCAACCCAATAAGTCATGGGAACTCCCTTTTCTTTCAAAATTATTCTTAAGAGGTTTATAATTGTTCAACTTATCCGTTTAGTTACTCCATTGAGTTAAGGTGTTTAATATGGTGTCAGTTGGTTTTGAATTCCATGTTTCTGAAGGTGCTCTTGAAAAGAATTAGAGGTGTTCTCCCCACATTGATCAAATTTAAATGTTTTTATGTGATATGTTCTTTTATTTCTCCTGTGTGGATTGAATTATTTTATGATTTAAAACACTTCCATCTTCATCAATATAAATTATATCCATTTTCTCTTCTATAATCATTAATAAATGTTGGAAATCACCCCATTATCCAATTTTATTAGGGATTCAATAGACCACACACATCAGTGTGGAAAAACTATAGTGGTATAAAATATTTCAAGATGGCATTCATTGAAAATATGTTAATATATTATTTTCTTAAAACAAACCTTTCATATATTTGATTTGGGTTTTTAATAATAGTAATCCCTTTTGTCTTCTTCTTAATTCCTACTAATATTAAACTTTCAATGTTTAAATAAACAAACCTAAGATTCAATAGCCAATATTTATCATCAAGTACCATTATGCATCATCCTGGTACGTAAAGATGGATATTAAGATGGAAAAACCGGTTGTTCATAGTCAGTACTTTTGTGACCATCAATCCTTTTTCATGAACAATCACCTTTTGTTTATATTGTAGGCTTATGTGAAATCCTTTTTCCACCAATATCCTAAGACTCAAGATATTGTTCTTCATGTCAGGTACATGGAAGGCATCAAAGATGAAATCATGAGATATAAATTTTTTTTATTGATAAAATATCAAATCTTATTTGGATATATTTTATTGAGAGATCACCAAATTAAATCTCTCCCAGAACCCTCACATTTATATTTATAAAAAAATGTTTATGACCTATCATGTGGTTGTTATTTCTAAAGGAAATATTCCATATACAGTAATTTTTGATTAATATTTGTTCCATCAACAAATGGGACTCTCCAAAAATATTGCCTCCAGTGAGATGTGAGTCCTTAGTATCATTCTCCATGGGTTTAATATTCCAACATTCATTGTTATAATGTCTATATTATTGATAATTATAGAATTGAGAATTTTTTTTGTCTGTTGAATATCAATTATTCAATACCCCATTAATCCTTGTCCTCATTCTCATGGAGTATAATTTTGATATCCATGACCACCTCAATTTGGGTTTCTTCCACATATCCCTCTTTTTCTTGGATCAAATTCCTGTCCACGGAATCCTATACATTGTCCTGTATGTAATGTCCCATATTTCTTTTTTCAAATTTTTTGAGACATGACTATGATTATATGCTATGCTCAACTGCAATGGTACCACTCTAGAATTTCAAGTTCAGTTTCTAGTCTTGTATATACACCATGAGTTATTCGAAATAAATTGTCTCATGATCTTTAGTATCTTCAACACAACACCTATGTAATAAAAATTGGATCGATTAATCACAATTGTTTTTCACATGCTTGTATACTGACATGATTTTCTCCATTTATTCCTTATTCATCCATCACAACCATCACCTGAGTATGATTATTGAAAATTCTTTTATAAGACTTCATAAATAGGGATTCAAACTCACCTAATAGAGATTAAAGTCGCATCTTCTTCACTATATTTGAACCATTGAATGCTTTGAAAAAAATTCACATATCTCCATTGATGATTTTGATGAAGTGATTATCTCGAACCTAGCATCATAAAGGACATGATAGATAATGGATTTATCCTTGAAATCTCTCTTCGTTTCACATTAATGATTTGTAGTTTGAACATTCATAAGAGTATCCTTCAATGATTTGGATTTTGGCTCGGTGTAACCATCATCCACAATGTCCAAGACATATTGGGTTCTATGGAGTGCCTTAATTTCAATGCACCAATTATCATAGTTATCCTTCAGTAATTTTGGGATGCAATATTGTTGGACATTAAGGTTTAGAAATTATATTGTATGATAAAATGATAGATAAAAACTATTGTTTTTTTGGTAGTACAAGCTGCAATATTTTTATAATTACAGACCTATATTTTATTATTTGTTGAATAATACTATTTTTCAGAAATTTATAGACTTGAGGATGTTTTATTAATACAAAAATGGTATTTGAAATTTTTTTATTCAAAAAAATGTGTGAGGCATGATAATGGGAGTAGGGGGGAAAATAAGATTTAAATGAAACTTTGGAAAATCATAGAGAGATAGATGCTTAGTGAAAAGGAAGAAGACATTTATTTTATGGTAAAGGAAAATTTTGGAGACATAGAAGGAGATATCATTTAAATATTAGAGAAATAGGACATGTGGAATGAAAAAGGTATTAATTTTTGATAGTGTGAAAAAATAAAAAGGTATGGGAAATAAAATTGATGGAAATATCATGACGGGATTTGGAATAGTCTTAAATATTCTTCTTCATCCTTTTACTTTTACTACTACAGTTCTGTAACAGGTCCAACTAAACCCTCACATAAGAGAAAGAAGTAACTTTAAACCTCTAATAACACTAAAGGGGAATTATGAAGAAAAACAAACTTAGAAGAAGATGACTAGAGGTGATTTCAATAGAGTTATATTGCAATTGGACTACAACTAAATTTTATACCCTCTACATCAGATGACTTTACAATGTAGACAAAACAGACTATTTATAGGAATAAAAACAAACAACAAAACAAATGATGGAAAAAAGTGAGATAAAATCCATGGTTTTACTGAAGTAGGTGTTTCCCAAGAATCAAAATCCAAAAATTTCCAAACTCCCACATTTGAATTCTCCAAGACTCCATAGATGTAGTACATGGATGGTTTATTTTAGAAAAAAACATGTTTATTTTTCCATGAGATGCACTTCCAATATTACATGACTGCTGAATGGATATTTTTTTATTTTTATTTTTCAATTACATTCTATCACCACTACTGTATCCTTAGAAAATATCCTTAATATATTTTAACTTCTTGGAAAGTAAATAAAATCTCTAGATATTGAAAAATTATTCCCCAATATTTTGTTCCACCACCTTAAACCCTGGCCATCTCTTATTGAAGAATGCATGTTAGCCAACTTCCTACTTTATCCGTACTCATGGTTCCTCAAACTCAATATCTCTTCAAAAAATACTCTATCAATTTTCAAATATTTTCCTTATAAATAGACATTTCATGATCAATGATATCACTAGTAATCAAAAACTCAACTTTTATAGACAAACATGCTCAAACTTATCGTTGAAAAACTGTAGCATTCTTTATCAATCCCAATCATGCATCCTAGTTTCATTAATCGTGGAATGGCTTCCTTATCAACCCAATTTGGGATCAACATTTTCATTCATGGATCCATGTATCACTTTATATAATCATTTATTTGAAGTATTAGTTCAAATAGACTTCAATATTTAATATGTTGATCATTATATGCTCAATAACATTGGGGTTCTTTATTTGATGACAGACTTCTTTAATAAAAAATTTGGATTTAGCTCGATTTCAAAAGAACCAATAATGTGATGAACCTAGTGATTGTAACTAACCTATCTCATTCATATGAATTTTATTGAGCATGTTGAGTACACCCAGCCTGTAGTTTGAAGACAAATCATTTTATATAATGATTACTTATCTCCTTCATCAATAAGACCTTTAATTAGATGGATGTGAAGATAGATTTCCACCATGGAGATTTAGAGGGAGAGATTAATATGGAGTATCCATAGGGTTTTTTTTGAAATAGGTAAATAGAATTATTTCGGCGTGTCTAGGAAGAGTCTGTATGGTTTAAATAAAGCTCGCATGTAGTGTTATAAGAGGTTTGAATCAATCATTTTTCATCTGTGTTTTAGGAAGATACCTTATGATCATTGAATTTTTTAATTTTTTACTGATGACAATTTTATTATACTTTTGTTTTATGTTGATGATATTCTCATTTTTGGCCATGATACTTCTATAATTGACAGATTGAAGAAGGATAGTTTTCATTATTTTTCGATGAAAGACTTGGGCTTAACATTATATATTCTTGGAATGCTATTCTCTCAGGATATAAAGACTAATAAATTATGGTTATCTCAAGAGGGATATATTTATAAGGTTCTTCAGATATTTTTTATGGACAGAGTGAACGTGGTAAGTACTCCCTTTGCTTTATATTTTATTCTTAGCACTAGTTAATCTCCTTATACTGATTGAGATAGAGAGGAGATGAAACACATACCTTATTCATATATCATATGTCATTGATTAATGTGATTGTTTTTATTATACATAATATTGGTCATGAAGTTTTTTGGGTCAGCGTTTTTCTATATAATACTGGTAGAGAGAATTGTAGAGTAGTGAAATATATATTTCATTAACTTTGAGGTACTTCTATTCAGATACATTTTTTTTGGAAATATGAAACATATGATTGGTGCGTTTATTGATTTAGATATGGTAGGATATATATTTTATGAAGTCTACATCAGGATATTTGATCACATTTATATGTGGAGTTGTATCTTGGTAGTCTAGATTATAGAGATGTGTTACTTTATATACCACAGAGTTTGAGTTTATTACTACTAAAGAGGCATGAGAAGATTGTTTTTTGCTGAAATTTTTTATTCAATAACTAAATTTTAATATGGATAGGTATGTTTTATTTGGTGACAGTCAGAGTGTTGTCTTATTATGAAGGAATCCCACTTTTCATGGTAGGACAAAACATATTGATGTTCAGTATCCTTGGATCCATGAACCCCCTGATTTACGATATTTGGAGCCTGAGAAGATCCACACTGATGAAAATGGGTCTAAAATATTGACCACGATTTTACCCAATAGGAAATTTATGACTTTACGATTGGTTATAGTCTTGGTGGTGATCCTCAATTGAGTCAGAGTGGGAGTTCTTTGTGAAGTGTAACAACCCGAAATTTTGAATAAATATTGTTTCCTAATTTTGTGTGTTATTTTTTATATACTCAACAAAAATGTTTCATTTGATAACATGAGTATAATTAAAATGAGACCGTTGGGTTTTGACTGTTATATGACCATTTTTCAATATAACCACTAGAAACTAAACGTTTTGATTATTGTCTCTAAATACAAGTAATCTTGGTTAATTATTATAGAAAGAAGATTCGATGGCCTCACCCAGTAGTCTTGGACCGATCGAATCCCATCTAACAGAACTTGGGAAGGAGGTAGCACCACTGGGCTTTGCTCTGGACCAAACCCAAGCCGAACTTCATCGTGTGAAGTTAGAACGGAATCGCCTTCGCGAGAAGTTCAAACTGATAGAAATTACTACTCGTGCGATGTTGGCCGAGCCTCCCTCAGATTCTATCACCTTAGCACACCTTACACTTAGGTCCTATGCTGGTGTGATAAAGGGGTATGTAAGGAGACCGTAACTGCCTCATGTAATCCTTTGTTTTAAATTAAAATGGGATTTCTTCTTATGATAATGTTTATGAATTTTCAAATGACCGGATAAATTTAGTATGCATATTTTTGATGAATTTTAGAAAAAGGATATTTTAAAAATGTTTATGTAAACAATAAATAATTAAAAATGTGTAATGATTTTCAAAAAATGGTCTTCTACAATTATGTTCAGTATAAAATTTAGAGTCTAATAAGATCAACTTAATTTTTGATGAATAGTAAATTATGAATAGTGATTTTATGCTTAGGATTAGTAATGTGACCAAATAGATTAGTAATCGCACTTAAAGAAAGTATTAATATAATCTAGGCACCTTGATTAAGTAATGTGATTCAATAAAATGGTTAAATAACGGTTTCATATATTATTATTCAAGTATTAGTTTTTTTTCGGGTGAATAGTGTATTTTAATTAAAAATTAAATTATAAATATTTAGAAAATTATTTTTATAAAATTGATTTCATTTTTGAACTCAGAGCATCGATATAATGTTAAGGAAATTTTTGGGGTTTTTTCTAAAAAAATGAATTTTCGGTGAATAGTGTATTTATTTAAAAATTAAATTAAAAATATTTAGAAAATTATTTTTATAAAATGGAGTTAATTTTTGAAATCAGAGCATTGATATTTGGTAAAGGTGAAATTTTGGGATTTTTATGAGAAAGTTGAATTTTCAGTGAATAGTAAAAATACAGTTTTAGGGTTTCGTTATGTTTAATGACATCATAACTGTGTCATGATGATTTCATGAGATATTTTATTGGTTGGCCGACCAAAGGTGATGAATTATTGTATTGGGTTCCCCATGTGGCCTAACTCCATGGGAAGTACCATGGGAGGGCCCATGCTTTTGAGAAAACCACTTTTGAGGTGTCCTTTGGCCATTAATGCCTTGTCCCCTCACATTCCCTATAAATACCAAGATATCCTCTCATCCTTTCGACTCCCCACTCTCCCCAAACGAAGTTCTGCTCTCATTACCTCCCAAGGAGTCCTCCCAAGGTTCCCCCAAGCCCTCAAGGTCCCAAACTTTGAGTTTTAAGAGTTACGTTTTAAGGTAAGGGATCCGACCTCTCTCTTCTTTTCAAGTAATCTCTTTTATGTCATTTATTTTATACTCCATGTTATGATGTTGGAGGATGTTCTTACATATTCATATTACTGACCTTTTCATGTTCATATGATGAGAGACGCCATATTTCTCTCATCAATTCGTTTTAATAATGTTTAAGTGGCGCCGTTAGGCTGCCGAATTTTTAAGGGGATTCTTTCACCCTTCTCATTCTTTTCAAAGTTCTACTTTCATGTCAAGTATTTCAAGTTCCTTTTTAATTATGTTGAGTTATGTTCTCTAAATATATCATACTGAACTTTTATGTTGATATGATGAGAGACCCTATTTTTTCTCATCAATTCATTTTTGTTGATGTTTAAGTGACGCCGTTAGGCTGCCGAATTTTTAAGGGATTCTTTCACCCTTCTCATTTTCAAGATCTATTTTCATGTCAAGTATTTCAAGTTCTTTTTTAATTATGTTGGGGTATGATATCTAAATCTATCATACTGATGTTTTATGTTCATATGATGAGAGACCCTATTTTATCTCATCAATTCATTTTTGTTGAAGTTTAAGTGACGCCGTTAGGCTGCCGAATTTTTAAGAGATTCTTTCACCCTTCTCGTTTTCAAGATCTATTTTCATGTCAAGTCTTTCAAGTTCTTTTTTGTTATGTTGGGGTATGATCTCTAAATATATCATACTGAACTTCTATGTTCATATGATGAGAGACCCTATTTGATCTCATCAATTCATTTTTGTTGAAGTTTAAGTGACGCCGTTAGGCTGCCGAATTGTTAAGGGATTCGTTCACCCTTCTCTTTTTCAAGTTATATTTTCTGGTCAAGTATTTCAAGTTCATTTTCATTATGTTTTGGTATTATCTCTATATCTATAAAACTGATCATTTATTTTCATATTATTAGAGACCCTATTTGATCTCGTCAATCCATTTTTAGAAGTTTTAAATGACGCCGTTAGGCTGCCGAATTTTCATAAGAGAAATCTAATTTTTTTCTTCCTTCCATGTTTTTCATTTCAAAGGGTATGTCCTTGAAATTTCATTACCATGTTCATGTATCGTTCTTATTATATCCATCTACTATTTTATGAGTCATTTATGAATGTTTGACCCCTGTCCCCTCTCTTTTCAATGTTTTCTAAAACCCCGAAACATAGCCGTTATGCTGTAGAATTTTCATCTCAAAATGCCTCTCTCTTTTCTCAAAATTATTTTATGTTATAAAGTTAATACTCAAAGCTCTTATTTCTACATGGGTATTCAGATATATACCAAAATGTTTTATTTTAAATTCTGGTATTTACATACATGAAACCCGCTCTCCCCTTCCGTGGGTTTAAAGTGACGTAAAGATCATGTCTTTAAAGAAGTTTTTAAAACGTTATGATTATGAAATGAAACCCATTTATTTTATTCTATATGGGTTATTTATGAAATGTTTGATGATGATATATGTGGCTCACATGATAACAAAGGCAAATTTAAGGGTGCTCCCTAATTGCGCTCCAATGCATTGGGTAATGATGTAACCACTAGAGATTACAATTTTCACGATATCTTGGTGAATAACCATGGTAATTTTCAAATGACACCATGGGGATGGAGCATGGTGATATGTTCATGATTGTCCATGTTAAATTATGTAGCCACATCTTAAAGTTATAAAAAATGTTATTTTATTATGATATTCCACATGATTTTTTCTCATGCCTTAAATTTCTTTCTCATGACATAGTTGATGTATCTCAAGTTCACATGTTAAATGTTTCTCTTGTTCCCTTACTGGGACTTCTGCTCACCCTTTCTTTTGACGTATGTCCCCAGGTTATGAGATTCAGTAATGATCCTAGAATGAGTTTAAGGATAAGCCTTTCAAGTGTTTAAGAAGAATGTTTTATGTTGTTTTCATGTATTATGTTCCTAGTTTCCAAGACACTAAACCTTAAAGATCCTCAGTTTTGTGTAATTTAATGACAGTTTATGTTATAAAAAGGCGGGATGTTATAGTTGGTATCAAAGGATGGTTTAGTTATTTGTGGAAATTTGGATATGCAAACTTTAGGAAGAATCCTATAGAAATGTTTATATATAGAAAATCTTCCTGGTATTTTGGTGAGTATTCAGTAAGGGGTTTCCAAGAAAATACATCCATGTCCAGATACGAGAAGGTAGAGGTGGCTCTGGCACAGATGTACATAGGGGTAAAACCCGAAAACACAGCTTTGAGCTAGACTCGAATGGGAACTGGTACACGACAATGGGCCTTGCTGCACTCTTGGTTACGACACTCCCGGTGGATATGCTTTGGTAAATTCATAAGCTTAGTATGAACCATTATTAATGAAACAAAGATAAAATAAAATAAAGATTCACATAAGGATATATGATCATGGATAACCTTGTTTGAAACCTAGGGGATCACAAGTTAGGGAATAATTTTCTTCTACAAGTTATCCTTATATGATTTAAGTTCCTTTTCATGATTATTGGCTAAGTATTTAAGCCCCTAATTATGCTTTCTCTTCTAAGTTAATGGTGGTAAATAGAAGAACATGTCCCAACAACCAATGTGATAGAAAATTTGACGATTTCCATATTAATATGACAGAGATGAATAGGGGATTAAAAGATGATTATTATTTTGGAAGACGTTCACTATTTTGGGAACCTTATTTGATCGAGGTAAATAGATTACTACGGTATTTTCTTTGAGGAGTAAAGGTAGAGTTATATTTTGAAGAATCAACAAATTTAAGGTGAACTAATGGTATTATAGGTTATTATGGAAATGATTGACCTATCTTGGGAAAATATGTTTAGGTTAGTTACATTGGTTATAAGATGTTAGGAGTGGTTGATGTTGTTTGGAGATGAACGATAAAGTTTATCTTGGAAGACTATGTTAACAAGTCCTTCTTGTATTGGGTTTCAATCTTAGTTTGGGTTATTTTGAGGAATTTTAAGGACAATTACTTATGGAATGGTCTATGATGAACTCTAGGTAGTACCGTGGAACTTTGAAGATTTAAAAGTAGTTTCCCTTCCTATGGGAATCTTTCTTTTTGAAGAGTTGTTTTATCATACCCTTTCTGTTTTTGGGATAAATGTTTAAAGATAGATAGTTTTTCTTTTGTGGAATACGTGATTCTATAGAAGATTATTATTGTGTTTTGATGAGACCAAGTAGTTTTGAATACTCATCATTTGGAGAAAAGATTTGTTTTGGTAGAAACTTATTAAAGGATTAAACTCTACATGAAGGTAGGTATATTTCCTTATATTTTTGTTCTATGTAGTAAATTAATTCCTCAAAATTATGAAAAGAAACATAAAAAAAACGTTGTTGGTTTACATTTCCTACTAGGTAATTAAAGACTGTTTACACACATCATAAGTTTGGGATTTTCTTATGGTTAACTTTATCCTAATCATGTTCTCTATAACTCTCCCTCAGAACTTGACCCTTTGTTTTCTCCTCCATGGCCATGTTTTCCTACATGGAATCCTAGTGTGGGTTAACTCGAGTGACCTTTGTACTTCCCTTTCTTTCTTTTAAAGTAATAGTTTTACTGACTCCTTTTCCGATGTGGGACTTTCAATGAAATTTCAAAACCCAATTTTAAAAATTGCGAGGACGCAATTTCTTAAGGGGGGAAGATTGTAATGACCCGAAATTTTGAATAAATCTCGTTTCCTAATTTTGTGTGTTATTTTTTTTATATACTCAACAAAAATGTTTCATTTAATAACATGAGTATAATTAAAATGAGACCGTTGGGTTTTGACTGTTATATGACCATTGTTCAATATAATCGCTGGAAACTAAACGTTTTGATTATTGTCTCTAAATACAAGTAATCTTGGTCAATTATTATAGAAAGAAGATTCGATGGCCTCACCCAGTAGTCTTGGACCGATCGAAGCCCATCTAACCGAACTTGGGAAGGAGGTAGCACCACTGGGCTTTGCTCTGGACCAAACCCAAGCCGAACATCATCGTGTGAAGTTAGAACAGAATTGCCTTCGCGAGAAGTTCAAACTGATAGAAATTACTACTCGTGCGATGTTGGTCGAGCCTCCCTCAGATTCTCTCACCTTAGCACACCTTACACTTAGGTCCTATGCTGGTGTGATAAGGGGCTATGTAAGTAGACCGTAACTGCCTTGTGTAATCCTTTGTTTTAACTAAAAAATGGGATTTCTTCTTATGATAATGTTTATGAATTTTCAAATGACCGGATAAATATAGTATGCATATTTTTGATTAATTTTAGAAAAAGGATATTTTAAAAATGTGTTATGATTTTTAAAAAATTGTCTTCTACAATTATGTTCAGAATGAAATTTAGAGTCTAATAAGATCAACTTAATTTTTGACAAATTGTAAATTATCAATAGTGATTTTATGCTTAGGATTAGTAATGTGACCAAATATATTAGTAATCTCACTTAAAAAAAGTATTAATATAATCTAGGCACCTTGATTAAGTAACGTGATTCAATAAAATGGTTAAATAACGATTTCATATATTATTATTCAAGTATTAGTTTTTTTCAGGTGAATAGTGTTTTTTAATTAAAAATTAAATTATAAATATTTAGAAAATTATTTTTATAAAATGGATATCATTTTTGAACTCAGAGCATCGATATTATGTTAAGGTAATTTTTGGGGTTTTTTCTGAAAAAATGAATTTTCGGTGAATAGTGTATTTATTTAAAAATTAAATTAAAAATATTTATAAAATTATTTTTATAAAATGGAGTTCATTTTTGAAATCAGAGCATTGATATTTGGTTAAGGTGAAATTTTGGGATTTTTCTGAGAAAGTTGAATTTTCAGTGAATAGTAAAAATATAGTTTTAGGGTTTCGGTATGTTTAATGACATCATAACTATGTCATGATTATGTCATGAGATATTTTATCGGTTGGCCGACCAAAGGTGATGAATTATTGTATTTGGGGCCCCATGTGGCCTAACTCCATGGGAAGTACCATGGGAGGGCCCATGCTTTTGAGAAAACCACTTTTGAGGTGTCCCTTGGCCATTAATGCCTTGTCCCCTCACTTTCCCTATAAATACCAAGAAATCCTCTCATCCTTTCGACTCCCCACTCTCCCCCAACGAAGTTATGGTCTCATTACCTCCCATGGAGTCCTCCCAAGGTGCCCCCAAGCCCTCAAGGTCCAAAACATTGAGTTTTAAGAGTTACGTTTTAAGGTAAGGCATCCGACCTCTCTCTTCTTTTCAAGTAATCTCTTTTATGTCATTTATTTTATACTGCACGTTATTATGTTGGAGGATGTTCTTATATATTCATATTACTTCCCTTTTCATGTTCATATGATGAGAGACCCCATCTTTCTCTCATCAATTCGTTTTAATAATGTTTAAGTGGCGTCGTTAGGCTGCCGAATTTTTAAGGGGATTCTTTCACCCTTCTCATTCTTTTCAAAGTTCTACTTTCATGTCAAGTATTTCAAGTTTCTTTTTAATTATGTTGGGGTATGATCTCTAAATCTATCATACTGAACTTTTATGTTGATATGATGAGAGACTCTATTTTATCTCATCAATTCATTTTTTTTGATGTTTAAGTGACGCCATTAGGCTGCCAAATTTTTAAGGGATTCTTTCACCCTTCTCATTTTCAAGATCTATTTTCATGTCAAGTCTTTCATGTTCCTTTTTAATTATGTTGGGGTATGATATATAAATCTATCATACTGAACTTTTATGTTCATATTATGAGTGACCCTATTTTATCTCATCAATTCATTTTTGTTGAAGTTTAAGTGACGCCGTTAGGCTGCCGAATTTTTAAGGGATTCTTTCACCCTTCTCGTTTTCAAGATCTATTTTCATGTCAAGTATTTCATGTTCCTTTTTGTTATGTTGGGGTATGATCTCTAAATCTATCATACTGAACTTTTATGTTCATATTATGAGAGACCCTATTTGATCTCATCAATTCATTTTTGTTGAAGTTTAAGTGACGTCGTTAGGCTGCCGAAGTTTTAAGGGATTCGTTCACCCTTCTCTTTTTCAAGTTATATTTTCTGGTCAAGTCTTTCAAGTTCGTTTTCATTATGTTGGGGTATGATCTCTATATCTATCATACTGATCATTTATGTTCATATTATTAGAGACCCTATTTGATCTCGTCAATCCATTTTTAGAAGTTTTATGTGACGCCGTTAGGCTGCCAAATTTTCATAAGAGAAATCTAATTTTTGTCTTCCTTCCATGTTTTTCATTTCAAATGGTATGTCCTTGAAATTTCATTACCATGTTCATGTATCCTTCTTATTCTGTCCCACTACTGTTTTATGGGTCATTTATGAATGTTTTACCCATGTCCCCTCTCTTTTCAATGTTTTCAAAAACCCCGAAACATAGCAGTTATGCTGTAGAATTTTCATCTCAAAATCCCTCTCTCTTTTCTCAAAATTATTTTATGTTATAAAGTGAATACTCAAAGCTCTTATTTCTATAGGGGTATTCACATATATACCAAAATGTTCTATTTTAAATTCTGGGATTTACATACATGAAACCCGCTCTCCCCTTCCGTGGGTTTAAAGTGACGTAAAGATCATATCTTTAAAGCAGCTTTTAAAACGTTATGATTATGAAATGAAACCCATTTATTTTATGCTATATGGGTTATTTATGAAATGTTTGATGATGATATATGTGGATCACATGATAACAAAGGAAAATTTAAGGGTGTTCCCTGACAGTGCTCCAATGCATTGGGTAATGATGTAACCACTAGAGATTACAATTTTCAGGATATCTTGGTGAATAACCTTGGTAATTTTCAAATGACACCTTGGGGATGGACCTTGGTGATATGTTCATGATTGTCTATGTTAAATGATGTATCCACACCTTAAAGTTATGAAAAATGTTATTTTTATTATGATATTCCACATGATTCCTTTCTCATTCCTTAAAGTTTGTTCTCATGACATAGTTGATGTATCTCAAGTTCACATGTTAAATGTTTCTCTTGTTTCCTTACTGGGCCTTCTGCTCACCCTTTCTTTTGATGTATGTCCCCAGGTTATGAGATGCAGTAATTATCCTAGAATGAATTTAAGGAGAAGCCTTTCAAGTGTTTAAAAATAATTTTTTATGTTGTTTTCATGTATTATGTTCCTGGTTTCCAAGACACTAAACCTTAAAGATCCTCAGTTTTGTGTATTGTAATGACAGTTTATGTTATAAAAAGGCGGGATTCTATATGAAGCCTACTCATTCAGAAACTGAAATATTCCACTTGAATTAAAATTAAAGAAAAACAAAAAAATATTTGACAGAATATGAGGGTTACATACTCTTTGAGGTGGATGCCTTTTTGTGGGTGTGGCTCTCTTCTCAGAAATTGACCAACTAGGGTTTAGAACTCATTTAGAGTTAAATTCCCAAACCAAAATTCTTTTTTTTATGATTCATTTCCCTTTTTGGTGATCCTCATTCAGATCGTGTTCATTTTCTACACTTATATTCTTTTGATAAACATCTTATCTTCATTGTTTTATCTATTTGGATCTCATTATTAGGCTACGTTCTCCATTTCAAGATACTTTCATATTCCATATTATTTCTTCTTTTGATCCACTATTTTACCTGAGTTTTTTTATTGAGATCCCACACATATTTGAGAGTCTCTACATTTTACTATTTATTATTATTGTATCCCATTTTCTGGACTAGTTCCTATGGGTTTTCCCCTTATGGATTTCCGTGTTAATTTTTTTGGTGTTTCCATTTATTTTTCTGCACATATATTTTTGGTCGACATGCATCCACATTAATATTTGCGGGTTTGGTTGAAAGAATTTTTTTAATTCTATTGTCTAATCCCTTTGGTGTTCATTTTTTCATTTATTTTCTATTGTATTTCCCAACCTATGGTATCAGTGGGTTTTGTTTTATAGATAAATTATAGAAATCTATTACATTCAAATTATTTTGTTGAATGGTTCCAACTACCATATATGGTGATTAAAAATGAAGGATCTAATTTTTTTCAAGTGAATGCATCATCTAGTGTTTAGAACTCAAAATCTAGAAAGAATATCTATTGAAGAATGGGAGTTTGAACATGATATAGTTTATGGATTCATTTTTATGTGGGTCTAATACAACTTGGTGAACCATATTTTCCACATCTCTCACATCAGAACAATGTGGGAGAATCGTAAGAATACCTATGCTACCAAGATGGAAAAAATTTATTGTTTCTCCCAAAACAAGTGATGAATTTGAGTTAAAAAGAAGGTACATATTTTAATGACTATTTTATTGAATATCAGTGTTGTTTTGGTCAATTTTTTGGTATAGGTATTACTTTTGAATATATTGATATAACACTTTTTTATTGATAATTTACCTAATTGTTTATAGAATTTTCAGGTTAATCTAACTAGTTCTTCTCTTAATGGTGTTGTGACATTCAATTTTTTTAAGTCTAGTGTTTTGAATCAAGAGTTCTAGATTGGTACTCAAGATAGATCTTCCTTAAATATTTTAGACATAGAGAACATGGGGAGAAGTCATGAAAATAATAAGGGACATAATAGTCTAGGTAAGAGAAATGGAAGATGAAAATTTAGGTCGAAGAATATATAGTATATATTTCATAACTGTGTTAATAAAGGACATTTTAATAAGTTTTTCTATCATATGAAAATAGAAAATAGGATAAATAAAAAACAATAGAAGAATAATGGTTATGGAGATGATTGTGTCTCTACCACTATTGGGGTGATATTTTTAATATTTATGACTCCATTAATATTTCTTCTGATGATTCTTGTTGGGTTGTTGAGATTGGTGCCTATTTTGATGTTCCATAATGGAAGGAGTTATTCAAATCTTATAACCTGTGTAATATTGGCATTTTGAAGATGGGTAATTATGGTCATGATGATTTTTTTGGTATCGAGACTATTTGTTTGGAGACCAGTGCAGGAAGTAAGATAATTTTGAAGAATTCTCAGCACGTTCCTGAGGTTCAATTAAATATTATTTCTAATATAATTTATTATTATTAAGGTTTTATTAGTAATTTTGTTGTTGGATAATGGAATCATTCCAAGGTATACAATATTGTTTCTTAAGGGAAGAAGTAGTCTAGTTTAAAGTAAACTAGATATCATATTTCATTTGATATTTCTTGTATTTTTTATTATAGTTTTTCATCTAATTTATGGAATAAAGTTATAATCCACATTAGTGGGAAAGATATTGAATGTTTTACAAGAGATATATAATTATAGATCTAAATAGTTTCAAATTGGAAACATGCAATCACTTTTTGGTTGGAAAATAGAGAAAAGTCTGTTTCAAAAGTCATCATTTACACATGAAGTCATTGATACATGAATTAGTGTATTTTGATGTTTATGGTACATTGAAATATAAGACCATTACGTTTGGTCTTTATTTTAGGACATCTATTAATGACCACACACATAAAAGTTTTGTTTATATTTTGAATGTCAAAAGTCAAGTGCTCAATTTTTTTAAGAAAAATTAGGTTTTAGCTTTGAGGGAATCTAATAATAAGTAGAAATATATTCATACTGAAATGGGGGATGAGTGTTGGGGTATTGTTTATCATTATTATATGAAGTAAGGTATTCATCATTGTAAGATACCTCTAAAGACCACTTAACTAAATAGTGTATCTAAGACAATTAAAAATACTTTGTTGGAAATAGTTCAATGTTTTATTTCAGAAGAAAGGTTTCCTAGGCATTTATGGGGTGATGATTTATTTACAACTTCTTATATTATCAATTTATCACAAGTGGTTTCATTTTATAAAGGCACTCCTAAAATGTTTTGGTATGGAAAAGAGATCAAGTATGATCATTTACGTGTTTTTGATTCAATACATTTGTTCATGTGACTAGTTATGAGATACTCGAGGTGGATGGTAATTCATGATAAAATATTTTAATTAGATATGTACACGATGAGTTTGGTTACATATTCTGTGAAGAAACATTTCAAAATTGATGATTTAGTGTTTAAGGAGTATCAAAATAGATCATATATTAACAAGGGATAAAAATCTACTTCACTAACTTTTGATGGCTTTGTCAGTCCTAAGTTAGGTTCTGATTCACATTTACCTCATATTTTTGTTTATAATGATAATTTTGATGTAAATAATGGTGTTCAGGGTGAACATGTTGGAGAAGATGTTTCTAATAGACCTTTTATTTTTCATGATCCAGTTCCAGGGGTTATTAATGAACCCACAGTTCCATTGTGGAGATCATCTCGATATCATTCTATTTATATTCAGTGTTCACCTAATGAGTCTGTGCTCCTCATTAAAGGGGGAACCAAAATCTTTTGATGAGGTTATGGAAAGTTATCAGAAGGAAAGATGGGTTGATACAATGGATAATGATATGAAATCATTCCAATACAACCATAATTTTGAGCAGGTGAAATTACCCATAGGTAAGAGATATTTGAAAATTGGTTTATATATCCTATTAAAACTGGATAATCCAGTTATGTTCTATGATATAAGTCATGGTTAGTAGTTAATGGTTATTATTCGAAGAAATGTGTTGAGTTTCATTAGATTTTCATACCTGTAGTCAAAATGACTTCCATTCAAAAAAATTCGTTGGGATACTAGTGTGGATTTGTAGATTGGGTAGATGGATGTGATGAAAACTTTTCTCGATGAATATTTAGAGGATGGAATTTTTATGGAGGATTTATAGGATTATTTTGAAACAGGTAAAGAGAATTATGTCTCTATGTTAAATAATATTTTGTATAGTTTGAATTAATATCCTAGGAAGTGGTATAAGGAGTTTGAATTTGTCATTTTTCATCAGGGTTTCAGGAATACATATTCAGATCACTGTTTTTTTTATATTTACTAATGATTATTGTGTTATACTATTTCTTTATGTTAATGATATGATAAATGTTAGACAAGATTATTCTAGAATTGAAATTATTAAGAATGATATTTTATAAAAATTTGAAATAAAATACTTACGGTAAGCATGAAATATTATTGGCATGTTGATATCCCATGATAGAATGGATATGAAATTTTAGATATCTCAGGAGATATTTACTAATAAGGTTCTTCAGAGATTTCAATGGATAGATAAAAAGATGTTAATACTCATCTTCGTCTACATTTAATGATCAGTACCATATAGTCTCTATATACTAATTAAGAGTGAGAAGAGATACGACACGTACCTTATTTATCTATCATTTGTTGTATGAAGTATGTGATGGTATTTACTAGACCTAATAAAGCTCATACAGTTGGTGTGGTAAGTCATTTTATATCTAATACATAGAGGGAGAATTGTGTACCTGTTAAGTATATATTTTTTTCATTATGGTAATTCTAATCTAAGAATATTTTTGGAAAATTTTGAACCTATCCTTTGTGTATTTAAAGATTCAGTTATGGAAAGGGATATGGATTTGAGGAAGTCCACTTAAAACAATTAGATCACTTATATAAGGGGAGATGTATCTTGGAATTAGATATTGAAGATGTGTGTTACTTTATTAACCACATAGTCTAATTTAATTACATCTATAGAAGCATGTCAAAAATTGTTGATGATATTTTTTATTCCAAAGCTCAATTTTAATCAAATTAATTATTATTTATTTTTTGATAGTTGGAGTGACATATGTTTGGGAAAGAATCCCATTTTTCATGGCAGGTCCAAACATATTGATGTTCAGTATCATAGGATCTGTGAAATCCTTGATTTGAGATAGTTAGATCTTGATAATATCCATACTTAAGACAATTTGTCATACATTTTGATCAAGATTTTTCCCAGAGGTAAATATTATACTTCTGACTAATTATAGGGTTGGTGGTGATCCCTAGTTGATTTATAGAGGGAGTTTGTTTGGGAGACTCCACATCTGGCCCCCAGATCATTCCACATAAATAAAAATAAAAATAAAATATATATGATATGAGAGAAGAGGAGGATTATGGACGTTTTGAGGTAGATGTATATTTTTGGGCACACCTCTCTTCACTCCAGCTGTGTGGTTTGGGTTTAGATCCCATTTTGAGAACTAAAACCATCCCAAATTCCTTGTGTTTGATTTGGTTTTATCTATGGTGATCATTATTATAATCCTATTATTTTTATACACTTGTATTATAATGAAGAAATTCTTCTATTCATGGTCAGATCTATTTAGATTTCTTTATCAGGCATTATTTTTTTAGGAAACCGTCAGACTATATCTACATTCTGCATTTGATCCACTATTTTATTGGTACTAAGATAATTTCTCAAAATTGACTTGAAATGATTTTCGACATGATATATAAAATCCTTCTCAACACCCATAAGTGAAAATAAAATTCATCCATAATCACATTAATTTTGTTTACAAAGCATCCCCCTGAACATATTTTTAAGAATATAGAATATATTAAATCAATATAAGCAAATTTACATCAAATGTCAGGGAAGAAAGTCATAGTTTGAACTAGCATTATAGATTCTAAACGATATGAGAAAAATAAAACTTTTATCCTCTAATTGTAACAAACCAAGTATGTTAAAATAAATTGAAATGGATGAAAATATGTTTGGTATAGATAGTTATAACTAGCCATTAAATTATAATTTTTTTTACTTCTATGTTTTGAATTTCAAAAAAATTATCAACTATAATTGTGATCAGTATGTTATTTGGAGTCTGATGGAACCAACTTGATTTTTGGAGAATAGTAACATACTGTTATGAATAGTAATATTAACAATAATATGAACCTAATGAATAATAAACTGTATTATTATTTTATTCTCCTAAGGCTATAAGATAATTACATATCGATTAATTTTTCAAGGTAATATAAATTGGGTTATGGTTTTAAAATTTTTAATTTTGGAGTAAAGTTTTATTTTATTTATAAATGAAATTAATTATATTTATAAAACTATTTTTAAAATATGGAGTTCATTTTTTAATTATATAGGGTGAAAATGGTTATGGTGAATTTTTGGTATTTTTCTAAAATTCTTGAATTTTTGATGAATAGTAAAAAACAATAAATTACGATAAATGCTAAATACTTGGTTTACTACATCATTGGTGATTCAGTGATGATTTAAGCACGCATGGTTTGAACTCACAAGAACATATTACTATTTGGGGTGACATTAATAAAAAATATTCATAGTCTTGAGAAAAAATATTAAACAAATGACTAAAATAATGTAAAACAGCTCCTCTCCTCCACTATAAATACCACCCTCATTCCCCACTTCCTCACACACCTCTCAAGATTTTAGAATTTTATATGTTCTGCACAATATCCTTCTTAAGACTCTTCCCCCTGTACAAGTCATACTGGTCTCACCAAAATTCCAAAACCAAAGTCTTTAAGTAGGATCTCATGGAGAAGAGATAAAGCGGTAAAAATCATCATTCTTATTCTTGTGTTTTCTTTTCAATTAATTTTCTTTTCTTATACTCTATTCTCTCCCCCTTATACAATAAGAATTAATGCTCCACAATCATATATATTCTGGATGTTACCATGGTTATGGAAAAAATTCCTCAACTTACTTTATCTTTTCCCCCTTTTATAAATACAATATTCGTGATGTTTCGTTTACCAAAATATTGGATGATGTGTTTTTAATTTTCATTACATCCTTCAAACATATTTGTAAAATCATTTTTAAGGTTGAAATAGAATTTAAATTTTATTATGTAACCTCTTTAATTTTATGGAAGGAACTTCTATTTATAAAATTAATTTATATAATGAAACAAGTTTATGATTATCGATGAACCACCAAAAAAATATAATCAAATATCACTAATGTTTTATTTAATATCTCATCATCATATATGAGAAAAAAATGATTTATGGTTTCATGAAATATTATAGAAACATTTTAATTCCATTTCATTCTACTTTTATAATTTCATTTCCATATGAAAAGATAATCAATTACAAACAGTCCATGGAAATCATGTAAATAACTCACCTAAAACAATGTAAAGAAAAACAATATTATTAATAAATGGATGGAATGATGTTATAAAATGATCTAATTAGGTTTTATAAACATGAATATGTTTATTTAAGATATTAATAACACTATTTTAACCATTTTACAGGAGGTTTAAACCTGTTTAATGTAAGAAAACCCTAAGGTAATGGTATTCTTAATCAAATTTCTATTCATTAGGATAACCTCATACTTCATTATTTATGAGGTATTAAAATTATTTGTGTGATTAATTTTTTATATTATGTTTAATTATGAATTTTTATAGTGTATATACATATTCCATAAAATCTATCATGTCTCAATTCAATTATATGATATTAGTAATGGGGTTTTCTGTTAAAATCTTCTTTTAAAAATTATTTTTTACAAAATTCTAATGCAATGTTTTTATGAAATTATTCATATTGTATGATTATGTTTTGGTTCATGGTAATTGTTTAGGATTAATATTGGGACCTATATATTACTCCAATGCATTGGGTATGTGTATGTTGGAGGTTTTTCGTATGGTTACTCAATGTGTAGCTGTGATGGTTACACCATAAGGTAGCCATGAGGGTTACATTGTAAGGTATCCATGAGGGTTACAAATAATAAAGTATCCATGATGGTTATAAAAATAAGTAATTAATTCCAAAATTCCCATATATGGTTCTATTTATGTTATTTCTGTTTTGTGTAAATATCATGGAAATATTAAGTTTCAAAAAGTAAGTATATATCGGTGACAAGTATGTCTTTTTGAAAATGATTTAATATGTTTACAAGTATTCATAGACTAATGTTTTGTTTTTCCCATTTTTATATCCATTGATGATATTTTGGGGTCATCGCAAGTTTATAAATTATTTTCATAGTTTATAAAGATGTATAAGAAAAATAATGAAGCCTTGTTAAATGTAATAAATATTGGTCAAATAAACAATGTTTAATTTTAAAATTTATATTTTGGGAGAAATTGATATTGTTTTTGTGGTTTCCACTATGTATAAATGTGGAATGCTATGTATGTATTATGTCCTAAATCTCTAAATCTATAAACTTGAAAAGATCGTAAATGTGATGGGAAGTGAAAACCTGACTAAAATTCAAGTTTATGTAATGTATTAAGGCCAAGTCCATATACTAGTAGTGGATCCCATTACATTACCCATTAATGTGATCTCTTTCCCTTATAAAAATGAATCTTCTCTTGGTGACTCTATTAAATAAACTAAATGAGTAAAATATACTAGCTCCTAAAGAAAATTTCTATTATCAAAAACATGAAACCAATTAGAAAGTGGGATTATGGTAGTGCAGGTTCAGGTTGTTGATGATTAAATCAAAATTGAGGGAAGGATTGGGAAACAATAATAATGTGATTACACAAATAAATAGGCGAGGTATATTTATTTTAAATAAAATAATATAAAATCAAAAAATTTACTAAACCATGTGTTACTAATGTTTTATAGTTTTAAAGTCCCTAAAAGGACCTTCCTAATGAACTGACCATAGTAACTTGGAAGATTTGATTTATTGTCCATAAACAATCAAATATTGGTAGACCATTTTTTTAGGTTTTAATTTATATTTTACAGCTCCTAAAATACACACAAATAATCCAATTCATCCATAGCTGACCTCCCTCCCCCCCCAAAAAAAACCCTTTGATAGGGTCGGACAGGTTGATATCCAATTTAGAAATTATATCATTTCTGAAAAGATTCAAGGTTTCTTGAATGTATAGTTGTTTAAAATGTTCCCTTGAATGTTTATCACTAACCACAAAACACTCATAAAATATTTATAACTCAGACATATCATAATTAGAAGTCTAAGTTGCTATGTTTTCAAAATAGTTTCAAAAAAATAATCTTCTACATCTATATGAAAGTAATTTGATACCAGGAATATGTGAAACATTTAAATATTATCGACATTGAACTAATTTCTAGGACCAATAGTTTTAGTTTCAGCATCCCAATCACATGAATTAATAGTTGAGGAATGAATTTTCAAATAACGAAGAGTTTATTTTTGTTCAAACTTAAATTTTCAAATTTAGTTTTGTTATGTTATTATTGTATTCCATTATTTCTTCAACTGTTAAAATAGTACAACCACCCACTACACCTAAAAATTGTCTCTACTATGTTCAAATAGTGTATTTTTATTCCTACCAAATGAATGTTGGAAAAATTAATGTTATTAAAAAACCAAAAATTTGGTGAAAATGAATCTAATTGAAAGCTTGATTCATGCCAGGATGACATAACCATTTAATGGTCATGTGATCATGTAACATGGACCAAATCAACTGAAACTATGAAAAGTTGTTGAAGATAATGTTATGGGGTACTCATGAGGAAATTGATCTTCATGTGATGCCTTGGGAGAAATGAAATCTTCCAACCCCAAATAATATTCATGTGAAAAAGGTTGTTTGTGATGGGAACATCATCTGGTCATTTTTCTTCATGTGACACTTCCTAGACATGCATGAGTGCCTAAACCCAAATTCATTTGTCTACAAAAGCATTCTTAGGTGACACATTTATGTGTATGCTATTATTTACATGATTCCTCGTAGAGAAATGTGACAACCCAATGTAAAAAGGCTCATGAAATCCAATTTAGGGAGGATCTTTCAATGAAAGACCTATCTCATGACCGATATATGTTGCGAGATGTACCAAGAATAAATTATTAGTGACATGTGCATTGTTCACACATGATGCAAAAGTTTATTTTGATTTTTGAAAAATATTATATTGAAATAAGACTATATGCATAGATCATCCACCTTTTGATACCACACGGATATAGGGGTTACTAACCTCTATAAACCCAACTTCCACTAGAATAAAAATAGTGGTTTTGGAAATTAACAAATACATAATAAGGAAAAAGGCATAGGAGAATCATGTGATTTCAAGGACTCCTTATTGATAAATTCAGTGACTAAAAAATAATGAATTATATAAAAATGGGTGAAATTTGTAAATTTGAATGAAAAATAGTGAAAAAATTGATCTTGTAATAAAATATGAGTCATGTGATCACATGACGATTTCACAGTCGCATGACTGTGAGTTATCCACTCAGTTAGGAAATTATTTTGCATAAACCTCATGCCTTTTCACATTCAAATGACCTCTACTTCCTTGAAATGAATAACATTACCCCATTTTCTTCATTAAAATCACTTTTCCTTAACTTCTACATGTGGAGTGCATGACCCCTTGGCATTCTTATGAACAACCATCTTTCAGAGGTGCCTCTATAACTTCATAGTGCATATTGTCTCCTCCTCCCTCATGGGAATCTAACTTTGTGTATGTCCTTGATATTTTAATATTCATAAACTCATGGGTTATATCTCTATAATCTTAACCATCCACTCCTCACCCAGTAGCATGTGAATAATTTATTAACCATGAGAACTCTAATTCCAATTATAACGAGGATAAGTAGGATTCCCTTTAAGGATCAATCTCTATTTTAAATATATTTCCATATGAAATATGTGAATAATGATTCCATTAAGAATTATCATATTTAGGACTTGTTTTATGGAAATAACTCTATATCCAATGTATTTACATCACTATTTTCACTCATTTATGTTCCTTATAAATACCATTATTCCCCCATATGACTTTCACATTATGATATTACCTGTGAATTGTCATGTCTTCCCCTATCAATTCATATTCTCTATGATAATCATGATTATAAGGAATCCTCCGTATTTTTTCACTATACCCTTATATGATGTGTTTGATCTCCATAAATCTTCTATATATAAGAAAGGGGTATGACTAACATTAGAGTATAGATTTATAGAGGCCACAAAATTATCATAACATAAATACCTCCATCATGGGCATCCACTTTAGGTATAATCCCCAATTTTACTTTTAATTTCATTCAAAGTTCCATAATCCCAATAAATCATCTTAGGGAAGCCTCATTGTGTAATCATTTCACAGATTCAATCATTCACTCTCGTACAATTTAATTGATCATATTTTCCATTGTTTCTCAAAGTTGGTAAGGCCCCTGAGATCTTTGAGGTTTACAATTATCATAACATTAGTCTAATAGTAATGCATCTATTATTGGCATCATTAAAAGGTGTTTGTCATGCCCATATCCCATTTTCCACTAAATTTGAATACTTCCCATAGAAAATTGTAGGGAAACCACATATAAATATGCCCCACTCAAATATATGATGTATCACCATTGAAAACATATATATCAATTTTTTCAGAAGTATGTTGACTCTAATACCTGCCTATAAGGGATACATAGGATGGAATTAAAGGCCTAAGGACCCATATATCCAAAATAAAAATTTCCACATACTCTTCCTAGTCACACAATGCTAAACTTTATAACCTTTCTTTACCACATTACATTAAACTTCAAGAAATGTTCTTTTCATGTGACATTAAACTATATCATTCAAACTATATGAGATTGGATTCTAATCTTGACATGATATGTAAGAATCCTAACTAAGGTTCAAACCCAACATCATTAAGCTTTCATCCTCATGAATCCATATTCATTATGAGATCATTAACATCCCTTACTTTCTTATCCATACACCTGCGAACTTGATCATCTCATCCACTGGGGCCATATTCCATGTGGGCCATCTTCTATCAGGACATATTCCTGATAGTACCATGTATCCAGCCTAGTAGATATTTCCTTCTAAGTCCAATTATATCACCCTAATTAGGCTATATTCTCATTATGGATCTTCTTTATGGTGTTACAATACTTGTGATACTAACTAACTTGACCTCATTGGGAAATACCCCCAATGGGGGACTTTCATCATGGGGTTAGACACCTTATGAAACCAAATCACCCTTATTGAGACATACTCCCACCGTGGTCAATCTATAAAGTATTCTCATGTGTAATTACAAACACAGCCATTAATAGGTTTCTTTCACTTAGTTTTCCTTACTGCATGGCACTAAATTTCATAGATCAGTCCTTGTCCCAAGACCTTAAAAGGTATAACATGTCTCTCTATGTGGAAGTAAACTAAGTGGGTTTTGATTCCTTGGTTAAGGATACATATGAATCCAATTTATAGACTTGATCTCAACCCCAAAACCCCATTTTACCTTCCTAGATGGTAATAAACTATAGATAACCCCACAATATAATTGTAAAATATAGTTTCCCCTCAACAAGAATCACTTAGTAGTATTAGGACACCAACCAATTATTAATGTTAGCGTAACCAGTCCAGTATCAGGATATGGGGAAGGAGTCGTGAACATATATTAATTCTATAAGAGAGTACCAAACAAGTAAATAATCCCCCCAATAGGTTGTGATGACCTCAAACTCTCATTCTATATGTCAATGTGATTTTTAAGCATCACATATAAGACACCACAATGACCTCCTAACTTTATAAAGTAATTTCATAGCACGTTATATTTTTGGAAACTATTTAGTGTTTATATATCCATGTATAAACCCTTTTGGGAGTGATTTTAGATAGGTTCCATGTAACGGGTCAATCCAAAATTAGTGAACCAGACAAGAATCATTCAACTTAGTCAACCCCTTCATGAGTAAAATGGGGGAAATTCCTAGTTCCCCATCAATCCACCTTTTTTGATGAATCCTACTTCTTGGTCCAAAAAAATAGTGAACCCAATGTAAATATTTCAATAACCAAAAGATGGGTTAACCATACATCCGGACATTTTGTTTTTCATATGCCACTCCAATAAAAATGGTGAACCATATTTGAATCTTTCATTACAAAAAAATGTGGATTGACCACATGTCAAGCCATTGTTTTAATATCCCACACAAACAAAAACAGAAAATTCGAAGTGTATCCTTCATTACCAAAAAAGGGTTGACTACAGATCGTGCCATTTTTTACATACCCCACACAAACAATATTGGTAAACTCAACTTGAATATCTCCATAACTAAAATGAAAAATAATAATAGTAAAATAAATAATCAGTTTACCCATACATAGATCGCTTAAGTATGTTTCTTACTTATAATTATCCACTAATTAGTATCTTGTTTTGTGTTGTCTTGGTGGCCAAAAATACATCTCTTACAAGATCTATTTGATTTAACATAATGGAATCATCAATCCAATGTTTTGGTAATTTAACCACTACTTCTTCCCACCAAAGGACAAAATCACCAACTTTACACCATTATAACTAGGTGGAGAATTTCATGATAAGGGAGTTCCACTGACATGATACCATCCTAACCCTAAAGGATATGTGTTAGGGTTGTCAGTCACTAAAGTTCAAAGAGAACAATCATTTAAGTGGAGTTGTGATGAAGCCGATGAAACTTTTAATCACTTCAAATAGCATCAATAGATTATCCCTAAAGCATTAAAACCATCACATTACTTACCTATTTGAGGTGGATGAAGTAGCTGACTATGGCCCCATCCTGATTCAAAAGTTTCCCAATAGGGCCTCAAGAACTCAGATCTAGGTTCCAAAGATATCTCACTTGGAATAATGAGCGATGGATCATAGGAAGCAGGCATATATCCTCATTTACACTGATAAATCCCACTGACATATTCCAATGGAACCTATCGAGTAGGCTCACATCTCAAATCACTCCAACCAAGTCTTCCATAATAAAACATAGGAACACACTAACAAGGCTCATATTCCTAATCAAACATAGTAATTATACTAGCACATTATTACTATGAGTAGAGGAAAAGTAAATATTCTCACCCCCACACAGTAATCTCATTATCAAATTCTGGTGGAACATAGAGGATAAGAGTGGGAATATATTCCCACTTCAATCGGAGAAATATTCTAGTATATACTATGATCGAAAACATGCAAACCTATATTCCAACACATACCCTTCTGATGTGTCAATATATTCTAGAAGTGATAGAGGAACTTTTCCAGCATATTCCAATGATCATATAGTGTTAGACACATACTAATTTCCCAACCTATAGGGTAGTATATCCACAAGATCAATTTGACCACATAGCTACTCCAGAGAAATTTCATATTCTTGATCTCATCCTTGATGATTGAAAGCAAATTTGGTTAAAAGATGAGGCATATGACCAATCCCATATTTCCACTATAACTAGGGTTCATCAAAGCAGCTTGGAAGTAACCTCATGAAAGGTGGATATTAATTATGGTTAAGGTTGCTGGAATATTCCAAAGGGAAACTAGGATCTGGGCCATATTCCCATTTTGACAGGGGTTCGTCAACCTAGTTTGATAGCCACCTAAGTAAACACCCATATTCCTTCGAAAAATCAAAATGATACTTGGAATATTTTGGCTGATGATAAGTGCTAAGAACATATTCCTTCTCTCATTGATGGATGACTTCAACTGCATTATTCATATTCTATACAGGAAGAGTATCATATCCATTATCTCATTTTGGTGGTCCATATTTTTTTTTCTGGAGAAGAATTCACATCTGAAATGATCTCATATTCTTTCTTCATCCAAGGATCATTGGAATATTGTGGTAGACACAAAATGCCATGCTCATATTCCTTCCATTAATTCAAAAGCTCATCAATATAATCCAGTTGCTTCCTAGTAGTTGTCTAATATTTTCATGGAAAACCAAGATAGTCATATATATATTATGATGGCTTCCATGAAGAATTATTATATACCGAGTCAACCCCAAATGGTATGTCTTCATATTCCGACCATAATGTATAATGGGCATCACATACCTATCTTCCTCAATGCCTGCATCCTTGAGTCCATAAAACCCATATTTCAAGTTTATCAATGATTTGTTGACTCTTTATCAAAAATTGAAGGTGATACCTACCACGATAGTCTTCCATGAAATATCCCATAGATGGATTATAGGAATTATTCCACTAAAATCCATTTTAGTCAACCTCCCCATGGTGATATATAGACTAAAAAAGGACATTCTCGCCATGTTGTAGCACATTTATATAGATATTTTTCTAAAAATTACATGGGTAAAGTATATAGTTCTCCATAAACAACTAGAAACACTTCAAAAAGGTCAATAGGTGACCCAGAGTAGTGACCGATATCCATGCCTTCTATAGCTCCTGAGTCACTACATATGTTGACGATCCTTTTCCGTCACCGAGTTTAAAGGAATGAAAAAGGAAGTACCTTGAACTCCAAGTGATTCATCCTTTGAAGAAACATCAAAAATTGACAAAGGCATGAACCAAGATTCAAATGCACATGGGTCGTGCAAGTTCTACCAAGGTCTCACAAGTATACTTGCGAGCCGCACTTTGGTCGTGTAGGTGACTTGCACGCCCTCTTTGAAATTCGCCCAGTGTCTTCTCCAGCCTATAAATACCCCCTGTGGGCCCCCCATTTGAGGAGAGAAAAATTCCAAAAACTCAGATTTGAGCTCCAGGTGTCCTACTCTCTTCTCAAAGATTTCGAACACTTATAAGGTAATTTCTTACCTAGAACGGAAGATCTAAAGGGAGGGGGGAAGGCCTATGTGTTGAAACTCATCAACACTTGCGCGCCTAGGTGGCCAGCCCTTAAGGGAAATGGCCACACTTGCGCGCCGCCTTACCCCTTCAAAAAAACTTGTACGCCTCTCTTCTGGAAGCCTCTAAGGGTATTATTAAGGGCTTGATACATGACACGTCCAAGAGTTACCCTAATGGTTGACCATCGCGCAGTACCCATGTGGCGCGCAGGTACACCTGCGTGACCAGGACTTGCGCGCCCAACCAAGACTTGCGCGACCATGCAGGACTTATGTGCCCACGTAGGACTTGAACTCCCACGCAGGACTTGTGCGCCCCTCTCTTTTTGGGTGCCCTTCATTCCCATTTCACCTCTCTTATACCTATTCACCTCTCCTCTTCAAGATTAAGCCTTTAGAATTCACTTCAAATCCATTCATGGCATGATTTCTTGCTTGGATTCCTTATTTGAAAAGAATTATGTGGAACATCTCTTAAAACCTAGTGATGTACATATCATTATTTCACTAAGGTTAGACATTTCATTCATTCAACCTCATCCTTTAAGATGATATAATCTTTAACCTTGGCCTCCTTTTCAAGAGTAATCCCCAGTCCAAGTTCTCCAAATATGAGCATCCTTCTTAGGATTAAGCCTTAAATTCCCTATTCTATGGGCCTCCTTCTCAGGAATAATCCCCAGTTATCATGTTCCCTTAATTTTGGGCCTCCTTTTCCGGAATAAGCCCCAAATTTCCAAATATCCTTACCTAGGCCTCCTTTTCATGAGTAAACGCCAGTCTAATTTCTCTCAATTTTGGCATCCTCTTTAAGAGTAAGCCCCAAGTCCCCTAACATGGGCATCCTCCTTAGGAGTAAGCCCCAGTCATAAATTCCCAAATCTGGGCATCCTCCTTAGGAATAAGCCCCAGGTCCCTTAATTCTAAAAATCCTTTAACTTGGGCCTCCTCCTTAGGAGTATGCCCCAGTTTTCAAATCTCTTTAACCTAGGCCTCCTTCTCAGGAGTAAGCCCCAGTCTTAATTTCCCTTAACCAGTCTTAATTTACTTTTGATTTGGGATTCCTTCTCAGGAATAAAACCCTATCATAAGTCCCTCATAATTTGGGCACCTTCCTCGGGAGTAAGTCCCAAGTTAGAGTATCCAAATCTCTATAAAAGCACATATAGCTTAATGGACCCTGTTCCTGGGTTTCTTCCGTGAAGTGAAACCTAATTTTCATTTATCTGGGTAGTCATACATACATAATACCCACATTATTTCTCATGATTGCATATTTCGTGGCACAATTGTCCGGTTTTACCAATTCCTCTTGTTTCTCACACCGAGCATGTCTCACGTGAGCTTAGAGTGTAAAAGTAATTTTGACATCTTTCTTTGGTCCATCAATCATGCAAAAAAATCATACTCCTTTACTCGAACTACGTGGGTTCTGATTTTTTCTCTAAATTAGGATATGTAGGTAGCCCATCTATGTGTACGATCCCAGCTCTAAAATAATTCATGTCCTTCTGAATGAAAATAAAATTCAAGTGCCCTGTTGAGTGGCTTTAAAACCCGAATGGTTATCATAATGACCAAGAGACTTCTATATAATGTGTCGAAGGGTACCATTTACTAAGAATCTCTAAACAAATACAAATGATTCATTATCGATGAAGAACCTTGAATACATATAAAAGATTCTCTAAATTATCGACATATCAATCATTGATTAAAAGTTCTAAAGTAAAGCTCATTCTTACACTTTGTAATTTAATAAGGATTCACGAACATAACTTATATCTATAAATATTGTCCCGAAGTAGACAAAAATTCCCCTAAAAAAGGTCGGATGATTCTGACCTCCCATCCTCTCAACCAATGAAAATTCTTAAGCCTTATCAGTTTACCACTAATGAGCGCCTACCTTTGGAATGTATGTCCAAATGGATATAGAATCATTGGATGTTTCTGGTTCTATGAACAAACCCGTTAGATACTGGTTGGAATGTTTAAACCATAAATCATCAAGGTCATCCCCATTTCCAGAGGAAACAAAAAATGGTGAACCCGACGTGAATCTTTAACCAAGTTGAAATGATGTTTTACCTATATGTTAAGCCCCTATTTAAACTCAATGGGAGGGCCAACAAGACAATCGGTAAAATATGTGCTTATCCAAAAGATGTAGTGGCCGGACTTATCTTGATTACGTCTGTTATATCAAAAAAGAACTCTTTTCCAAGATCTTCTTCATTACAGAAATGGATTATCTAAAGTTCACACCCGTGAATACTTCTATTTTGAATGCCTCGGCTGCTACTCCTGCTGTATCATCGTCCGCTCTGAAGACGATATCACCTACTCAGCATATTTAACGATGGGTATTAAATGCGCTGGTTAAGGAGTACCATAAAAACAGTACTATTCCGACTCTGGAGGCTACTTGAAAAGACCTCCAAGTCAATAATTCACCCTGGTTGTCCGAACAGCAACGCCCATCGATCAAGAAGCAGGTGGTGGCAACTACCGTCTCCAACCGTTTCGGGTTGTTATCCCCGTAATGCTATAACCATTCCCTTCCATATTCTAGGGAGGTGAATGACCAGGTCCCTCAGGGCCATAATTCAGGGAGACATGTGACCTTCCTGAGGTCTACCATCAATAATCGACGCCAGACTCGTGTGGCAGTGCACCCTTAACATGATGAGGGTATCGTCTCCAGGAGTTCGGTTTAGGTTCCTCAAACCCGAGGAGGCAAGAAGAACTGCCAGAGGCGAAATACGGTCAACAGTGAGCAGGTTCTCATCTCTGCCGTCTTCGGAGAAGTCTACCAACCTAATTTGGTGGCAAGCAACAAGCAGGCACAGACACCTGTCCGTTTTAATTCTGATGTCCAGCAGACTCGTCTGGCAGCAGCAAACCAATCCTGCCAGAGTATTCCAGTGGAGTACTATAGATAGGAACATACATCTGTTTATAAGTCATCACCTAGTCAGAAGGCTCGTCTGACAATATATGATGGAGTCCACCAACCCAATGTGTTGATAACTAGAAAACATGCACATAAACCTGCTTACACTCATCAATCCTGACAGCAATCTCGTCTGTCGGTATTGAAGGAAGATCTTCTACGACGTTCGGTGGAGTGCAATCATAAGGAACATACACCTTCTAGTATTGATCAATCCTACCAACAGTCCCGTTTGGTAGAATTCCGAGAAGTCAGTCAGAAAGCTCCGATGACAAACAATAGGCATACTCAACTCTCTGCCCCCACACTTGAGTACTGTCAGGATTCACTGACAGGAAAAGGAGGACAGGAGCAGGTACACACACCTACTCCAAGTAAGGAATTGATGTATATCCCCATTCAGGTAGCTGAAGTCACCATGCACATTCTCTCGATTATGAAAGAGCAGAAGCAAATCCATGCTAATATTCTGGATGTCTGCCAGGATATTATAACAGCTTCAGCATCATCTCAAGGAAAGACACATAAATCTATCCCTACCAGTGGAGTGACACAACAACAGTTCACTCTGGAATAGACACACACATCTGTTCCAGTCCAAGAGGGTTGTTGGGCATACTCCCCCATATCATACTGACAACCAAGTCAGGCACATACACCTGATTTGAGCGGAGATAATCAGCCTAACCTGGTCATTTCTTTTGAGCAGGCACATACACATGCCCATAATGACCACTTTCTTCAACAGGTGGTTCCGAAATTCAGTAAGAAGGTGTCTAAGAAGAAGACCCTCCCAGCACAGTCAAGAAATCAAGAGCCAATCTGTAACAAGGCCTTGCTCGATGCTGGTGTTCTTGAATGCCTCATACAATTATCTATTGAAATTAAAGATTCTACTCCCTCATTTCCCAATAGTGGGAACATTAATTCTAAAGGTATTCATTAGACACTTCCTCATGAAGTCTTACTTCATGATAATTCGGTAAATCTCTAAGTTTCATCTTTAGATGAAAGCCACAGAAACCCTCTTTGTGGCCAAAATACCAAGGAGAAAAATGTTTCATCTCTTGTTGTAATGCACCATTGGTGGTCCTCCCCATGATGATGAACATAGCCGCGAAAGTCCATTCCGCAGTGGTAATTCACATTACTTGGAAAATGCTCCAATGGACAATGTAGTGAAGAGAAATCCCCCTTATCTCGATGCACTTGCAAATGTGAAGCTAGTCATGTCTGATGATTTACCACTAATAGGTGAAATACTTTCTCAATCAGAAGATAGCCCAGGGTTTAGGTCATTCTCTGAACCACCCCTGGATCATTCATCTTCTAGTTTGATCTGTAAATTCCCTACCGATCTTGTTAAATCCAATGAAGCAACATGGAAGCACCAGCTCTGGTCTAATCAGGTAGAATAATCTACATCAAATGATGAAGATGAAGTTCTGAATATGAGAAAACAACTAGCGAACGGTGAAATGCCAGTCATGTTTTGGCCATCGGCTGACTCACAGTATGACTTTCCAGAGGTGTTGATGGAAGATGGAATTCATGATATTCATCTCAACATATGGAAAAATCTTTGTCAGTTGAAAAAGAAAACATTATCTTATGATGAATATGAAAATAATGCCAAGATAATATACGGGTTACAACTCCAAATTGACTTGGCTTCTCTCTCAGTTTCTCGATATCCGAATGCTGAAAAGTAGCAGAGATGCCTTCAGCATTAATGCCTTGGCGCCCTAAGAAGAATACACCAGTTAATTGCTAATTCCCCATCTGGTATTCATATCAGGGGATGGGTTGTTCATGGAGCACTACATTTCACTGTGCTCTCCAGTCAACAAAGTCCACCGATAATGGTCTCATGCAATGTTATTGACCATGGCCGGCCATAGCCAATTGGATTTGTTTGTAATCAAATGGTTGCTCAAGAACATGCATCAACTAGTTATTCTAAAAATCAATCATACAATGAACAAGTTATAGAATTACTACTACATCAGGAAAAAGATAATATTGAACTGGCCTCTCATGTGGAGCCAACACATCATCAAGTGACAGAAGTGTCAGAAAACATCCAACTGTCTTTCGAACCGGGTGATAAATGTGGATGAAGATTGATGCATCCATCCAATTTCTGGACTAAAGTCCCAAGATCAAAAGATCTTTTAAGAAAGTATCAAATATAGCATGTCAAGAATCATCCCAGCTCACCAGACTGGGTACTCTTTTAACCCAACCCTTGGAATCAACATATAGGATCCAAGGAGTTGAGTAGGAATAGCAGGAATAGTCCCAGTTTACCAGACTGGGGACTTTTTCAAATCATCAATCTGTTCCTCAGAGAAATTCAGTCTTGTCTCAATTAGAGAAGATTCCCCAAGAGAAAATATGAGCCGAATTATCAGGAGATTGCCTCTAAATTACAGTTCGTCAAAAAGTTCCTGAGGGATCGAATCGACAAAAGGAAATGTCTCATTAGGGAAATGGAAGAAGAAAATATCATAGAAATTTCGATAGAAGGGATGAAACGTGGTATGTGTCAATTAATGTCATCAATTACGTTGTTGTTGATCCTCCAAAACATGAGACTCACTCAGAGAGATCAGATGAAGAGGTTCCTGCTCAAGACGTTGTACGCACAGACACAAATGAAGAAGGTGTGCATACATGAAATCAAAGGCTTACCCAGAATCTGGTGTTCCCTAAAATAACCCACTTCCCCCTCTCTGAAAGGGATCCTTCAAGGGGAAACGAATGATTCAGGTTACACACCCTTCCTCTGAAGAAGGCTAATCGCTCTCACTAGGGAAATGATTTGCTCAACAGGAGGAAGAAATGAAGGAATTAAGGAGGATGAATGCAGAATTACTTTATGGTAGTCTTCATTCTAAACGAGATGGAGTCAGTACACTAAGGGAATTTTTTGTAGCTAATGAGATGGATCAAGAATATCCTCCTTTATCAGTACACCCTCACAGGTCTAATCCCATGGGTCAGGTGCAACAACAATCGGTGGTGCTACCATCAGTTGTAGTACCAGCCACCACATCTGTCCAAGCTCCAGTCAGTGCACCTGTTAAGGTCCAAGCCCAACCAGATGTTTCTCAGAATTTAATAACTACTATTGAGTCATTAACAGATCGGTTGGAAGCTATAAAGGGAAAGAGTTCTCAAATTCAACATGAAAAGAGAGCTTACCCTGAATGGGTTGATGCAATTCCTCCCCCATCAAATTTTTCAAGTACCACATTACCAACATTTAATGGTTTGGAAGACCCAGAGAAAAACTTAACACATTTCGTTTCTTTTTGCGATCCTATGATGGGAACCCCTCAGCAACAGGAAGCAGTTAATCTCTGGTGTTTTGTATAGTCATTACAAGGACCTTCTCTTGTCTAGTTCACAAGCTTGCAATCCTGGTCAATTACCGGGTGGGAGGATCTCCGTCAACAATTTCTTCTTCAATTCAGCTCAACTTTTCCAAAGACAATAGTTTTTGATATTACAAACGGTAAGAAAAGGGGGAACAAAAGGGTTTCAGATTTCATTGCTCGTTGGAAGGTATTAACATATTCCCTAAGCTTAGCACTCCCTCAGGAAGAATTTTTGCCAATCCATGTGGAAAATTTTCATGATGAATTACGCATGCCATTGATCCCTGGGAAATACCCAGGAGGGTTTCGAGACCTTACTTCGATCACTCAACATATTGAAGATTATCTAATGAAGACTAAGGATAAAACTCATGTTATTCCATCAGCTCCAGGAAGGAGAATGGGTAATGCAGAGACAACTACAATTATGCTTAAACAAGCACCTGTGCTAGCTTCTACTTCAAAACCTTCATATTCCAGAAGGGCTCCACTTCCTTAGCATCAACAAAAAATGTTGTTTCTTCAATATTATCAAATAGATCAATGATGAAAACAATTTGAGGATTTGAAGAGAAAATTTTACACTTTCCAAAATGAACAAGTTCTTGGCTACTTCATTTCGGCTCTGGAAAATAATTTGGTTCAATTGCCAAGGCCCAAAACTCCAAACAAGGAATGAGATGAAGATCATCCCAATTATTTCCCCTTTCATCAGATGTTGGTCCATCCCATTTAGTAGTGTTTTGTCTTCAAAGTCATCCTGCAGAAAATAGTCGTCTCGGAACAAGTCAAATTGAAAGGTTCTTCAGCTCAGGTAGCATGTGTTACTGCTACAAATCCAGAGGAAGAAGGTGAGTGGGATGAAGTTAAAAGAAAAAATGTGCAGAAATATAATGATTGGATGGTCAGAAAAATGATCAACTAAACTCATACCATTTTGCGAACGAAATTGTAGAAACCAATTGTGTCTTCTGCTATGAATGCCCCAGCAAAACCCCCTTCATTAGAGGGAAAATCCTCAAATAAACGACATAATTTAAAGAAAGAGGAACAATCAGAAGAAGATGATATCGTGTCAAAGACCAAGTTTTATTTGACTTTGGAAGATTTTTTTCCAACTACTTCGAAGCCACGTGCACCGTCCCACCAAACGGCACAGCCTAAATTGGCTAGTCAAGAATATTATTCATTAGATGAAGAGATGATTTTCAGTTTTGTTAATATGATTCACTTAATAGATCCATATGCTATTCACAGCTTCGATCTCATTGAACCTGAGTTCCTTGTATAAAACAGAGGAATTAGAGGGTGTTCCATGGGTCTGGGATACATAGGAATACAAGGATATCCCAGAAGCCACTATTCCAATTCCACCCCTGTTAGGACTGTTTATGCAGCAGAAACTCATGGCAGAGCCATTCAATGAGCTCATCAAGAATAAGCAAGTTCTTCCACACAAGGCAGATTCAGTCCTGGCATAGTTATTCTGGAGGATCAGTTGGAGTTTAATCCTTCTTCCTCTCAGCATGAAAATAGACCTATTCGGTATAATCCTCAAAAGCCATGAGTATTACCAACTCCAACTCCGATACAAGATTCATCAACTTCCAAAGCAACAACATCCAAGCCACATGCTAAACCACCTGTTCCTTTTGGGAAACACAAACCTTTAGATCAAAAGTATGATGTACTGAAACATCTGGCCCATGTACTTTCCATGTTATCAATTTTGGATGCCTTGAATTTATCAAAGGATCTTCAGGAGGCACTCATTAAGGCTTTGTCAAGTCCTCAAGAGTTTGAAACTGAAATTGTTGCAGCTGAAGGCTACCATGTTGAGAATAATCTTGCAGGATGCCATGCAGTGATATCTTTCATAGATGAAGACGAAGATGATGTCGTGCATGGACATATTAGGCCTTTGTACTTATCTGGAAAGGTCAATAGAGTAGACATCCGAAGAGCTTTCATTGATAATAGTTCTGGAGTTAACCTCATCCCCATTCATACACTTCATCGATTGGACCTCACGGTATCTAATTTATCTCCTTCTACTATGATGTTACAAGGGTCTGATAAAAATGAACAAGATCCACTGGGAGATATTACACTCAGAACTCAGTTTGGAGACCTTGTATCCAATTCAGATTTCATGGTTTTTGATCAAGACTTGGCCTTCAAGATCTTGCTTGGAAGACCCTGCCTACATAAACATGCGGCTGCCCCTTAATCATATCATCAATGTCTCAAATATTGTTTTGATGGTCATGTTGGGACATTTTATGTTGATAAGACCCTATTCACGATATGTGAATCTCAATACATTGAGGAGGAATTCTATCACATGAAGGGAAAGGAGAAATCCACAACAAGGGAGATTACCAAAGTTAATGCTCCATATGGTTTAGAAAAGATTCCAGTAAATCCATTTACACATGTGAGTACAGATTATGTTTTACCTATCAGTCAAATTGACAAGATAGACCAAAATCCAAATACTCTTATGGAAACTTCCATAATTTCAGTCACAAAAATAAATCTAGACAGCATGGGAGAAATTGGTGATTCACCATTCAATGATGAAAGCTCAAATGGAGATGTCTTTATTTCATCCGCTGAAATCCAGCAAGTCTATACTTCACCAACCAGGCCAGAAGAAGTTATAGCAATATCAGAGGTGGATGATGATGTCGATTCTCAATCCATCATCTCCTCTTTATTACCCAAGGAATACCCTTCATCATCAATAGGGTCAGAAATAGAAGCCTCTTCTTCAAGATGATCAAATTTTAACATCTCTTCTGATCATGGAAATACTACTTCATCATAAACTATGAAAGTTGAAAAAGAAGAAATAACACATGTTGAAGAAGAAGAGGAAGATCTCAGGGATGCTCCTTTAGCATTTGAATAGGGTATCTCTACCACCGTGGATGAACTCAGAGGAATAAATCTGGACATAAAAGAAGATACACACCCCACATTAATTAGTGTGGACATGAATCATGAAGAGTAGGAGGTGTATGTTTCATTCTTAAATAAAAATCGAGATATATTTTCATGGAACTATACAGAGATTCCAGGCCTTGATACTGATGTTGATACTCATCATTTGGGTTTTCCAGAAGAACATCGAGGATTTAAGAAAGCTGCAAGAAGAACACACCCAACTTATGCTTCCAAAATTGAAGCTGAGGTGGATAATCTTATCAAATCTAACATCGTCATAGAAGTTCAATATCCCAAATGGTTGGCTAATATTGTCCTTGTGAAGAAGAAGAATGGACAAATTAGAGTTTGCATTGATTTTAGAGATCTTAATCGGAATTGTCCTAAGGATGATTTTCCAGTTCTGATCACAGAACTATTAATTGATGCAACAGCTGGCTATGGAGCACATTCCTTCATGGATGGATATTATGGGTATAATCAAATCCGAATGGCTCCAGAAGATGAAGAATCTACAGCCTTCAGATCCCCCAGGGTGTGTTTTTCTATCTAGTAATGCCCTTTGGCCTAAAGAATGCAGGAGCAACATATCAGCGTGCCATGCATCGTATCTTCAAACCCTTTTTAGGGAATTCTATTTAATGTTATGTGGATTATTTTGTGGTTAAATCCAAGAAATTTTATAATCACATGGCTGATTTTGAATTCATATTCCACAAACTTCGACAAAACAATTTGAAGATAAACCCCTTAAAATGTGCTTTTGGGGTAACCTCGGGAAAATTTCTCGACTTTTTTGTACACCATCAAGGTATCGAAGTCAATCTTGAGAAGATAAATTCAATCCATAGTCTGTCACCTCATCAAGATTTGAATGAATTGAGAGGACTTCACGGACACTTAGCCTATATTCGACGTTTCATTGCCAATTTGGCAGGCAAAAGTTTACCCTTCACCAAATTGATGAAGAAGGGAGTCACTTACCAGTGGAATGATGAATGTCAAGAAGCATTAGATATTCTCAAGAAGTATCTCTTGAGTCCAACAATATTAATACCAACTATTGAATGAATACCACTTATCCTCTATGTAACAGCTTTAGAGCGATCATTGGGTGCCATTATTGCGCAGTAGATTGATGCTGGGAATGAAAACTGCCTCTACTATCTCAGTCGGACTATGCCTGAAGAAAAAACCCGATATTCAAATATTGAGAAGTGTTGCATAGCATTAATCGTTTCAGTTCAGAAGTTGAGACACTACTTTCAACATCACGATGTCCAATTGGTATCTCGCAATAACCCGGTCAAATTTATCCTTAGTCGTCCAATGCTCATAGGACGTCTGGCAAGGTGGGCAGTTATTTTTCAGCAATTTGACATTTAGTATGTGTCTCAAAAGGCAATAAAGGGCCAAGATCTGGCTGATTTACTTGCTGAACATCCTTTAGTAAAAGATACATCTTCATATATTGAACTTTCTGATGAGGGAGTCTTTTTTGTTCAAGATAATCTTCATACATGGGAAATGTACTTTGATGGTGCTTCCAGAAGTCCAACAGGGAAGAAAATGGAGGATTCTAAATTCAAAAAATTTGGGTTTGGAATTGTGTTCATTTCCCCTGAAAAGGTAGTGTTACCTTATTCCTTCTCATTGTTGGGAGACGGTTCAAATAATGAAGCAGAATACCACGCTCTCATCACAGGATTGGTGTTGGCGCTTCAAGCACAAGTGAATCACATAAAGGTGAAAGGTGATTCAGACCTTGTAATCAAACAAGTCAATGGGGATTATGCAATCAGAAAAGAAGAAATAATCCCTTTTTATGATTATGTCAGAGAGTTAATGACTGAATTTCTACGGAAGTGACAATTTCTTATGTCATGCGATCACAAAATGCCCAAGATGATGCACTGACTAATATAGCCACAGCTCTGGAAGATCCAAATCCGGATGAGACAACCATCAGTATTTCCCACCGTCATACAATTTCACCTTATGTTCAAACCAGAATAGAGGAAATCAATGAAATTAGTCCCATATCTGAACCAAATGGTCATACTATAGGATGGATTACACCTATCATGTAATACCATCAAAATGGAACACTTCCACCTGATAGAGCCACGAAAGAACAAGTATGGAGACATGTGGTCAATTATACTCTTTATGATAGCCCAGATCACCTAGAGAAAATGCTCTAGAGGTGTGGTTTTTGTGGAGTTCTCATTAGATGCATTGATGGTGAAGAGACAATGGCTGTCATGAAAGAAGTACATGCAGGAGTATGTGGTGCCCACTAGTCTAGACATAGACTATCTGATTATATTCGAAGGCTTGGATACTCTTGGCCTTTAATGATACAAGATTGTGTTGATTTCACAAAGAAGTGTCATTCATGCCATGTACATGCCAACATCATTCATCAGCCCCCAGAGTTGTTTCATATAGCTAAATACTCATGGCCATTTTCTACATGGGTAATGGATGTGGTGGGAACTTACCCTTCAACTACAGCCAAGCCGTTTAAGTATATTCTTACTGCTACTGACTTCTTTTCCAAATGGGTAGAGGTAATACCTCTTAAAGAAGTTAGTTCTAAAAGCATTGCTAGCTTCATCAAGTCTAACATCATTACTAGATTTGGTGTCCCTCATACCATATTGATGGACAATGCCACCAAATTCTATTCATCTGAGGTAAAGAAGTTGTATCAAGAGTACAACATCAAATCCAATCATTCATCTCGGTATCATGCAGTTTCCAATGGCCAGATATAAGCTTTCTACAACACTCTTTTAAAAATACTGCAAAAGTTGGTGGATAAAGATAATAAGTCATGGCCTGATAAACTCATTCATGCTTTATGGGATTATCGGACCACGACCCGCACTACAATGCGGTGAACCCCATATTCACTAGTATATGGAATGGAAGCAGTCTTGCCCATTGAAGTTCAATTACCTTCGCTCAGAGTATCCATTTTTGATCATTCATCTACAGATGAACAATATCAAAAGAGATTGAATGAATTGGAATTGTTAGATGAGAAAATATTTTGCACCCTACACCACTTGGAAGTCTACCAGAATCGAATAGCACAAGATTTCAGTAAAAAAGTTTGTCTTCATTCATTCATTCCGGGAGAATTTGTATTGGTTCTCAGAAATCTAATGATACCAGGAAAGAAACCTCCCAAGCTTGAACCAAAGTGGCAAGGACCTTACTCAATACATAAGTTCTATTCCAATGAAGCTTATTCTTTAATCTGAATGGATGGAGAACTCATCACCACTCCAATCAATGCCAGATTTTTGAAAAAATATTTTGTATAAACACAAAATACACCAGTTCCAGTCCATTCATATGACCTTAAACTGTTTGTATTACTGTCATCATCCTTGCTATATGACGTTAAACTATACAACAATGGTCCATGCATATGACCTTAATCTATTTTCATGCTTCATGTCCAGCAAGACATTAAACTGAACCATTATGGTCCATGAATATGACCTTAAACTATTGGCACCATAGTCCAACATGATGCTAAAATGTGCCATCCCTTTTCGTCAAACATGAAGTTAAACTGTGTCCTCTTTTTTCCTTACTACATGACAATAAACTGCACAGTCCCCTTTTTTGTCCAACATGACATTAAACTGTATTGTCCCCATCGTCCTAACTACATGACGCTAAACTGTACAGAAATCCCTTAATACATCCAACATGACGATAAACTGCATTTTGTCACTGTTACATGACACTAAACTGTGTAGCACCAATAGTCCTCACTACAAGACTTTAAACTGAATATTTCCTTCATATGTCGTACATGACATTAAACTGTGCATCGTTAGGGCTGTTCCTACCTCTTGTTCCTCACACCGAGTATGACTCACGTGAGATTAGAGTAAACTTCAACCATAACACCCTCTCTGGGCCACTAACCATGCGTAAGTCCCAACACCATTTTTAGGTCATTATCCTGTACAATAGTAAACTACAACATTATCTGATACCCTCACCTGAGAGGGAATCATTATTTACATTGATTTCTAATTATGGTATATTTCAATACTACGTGCATACATGGCAACACCCGAACCTTTTATCTTGGGTCAAACCATCATTGCACTAAAGTCCCCTTTCACCCTTCACATGTACGAACCAAATCTGTACAGAGGGTATTTCTAGAACTACATGGGATTGATTCCCATCCTTATGGGATACGTAGGAACGTTTGAGTGTCCCTCAAATCTAGCCCCAAGTCTTTCGGTATAACCCCAAATTCCACTTTCAGTCCCCTGGCTGAAAAGTCCCTATGAAAACACACACTATGTATTCACTATTATGGTCTGATTTCTATGACACTAAACTAAGATCTCCCATACTTTCGTCCCACATGACGTTAAACTGTATTTCAAGAACTACGTATGGCTTGATTCCCATCCTTATGGGATACATATCGAAGTCCAATATTTCAATTCAGGACCCAGCCACAACATGATTATGGTTAGCATTGATCTGTGTATCTCTACATACATTGGACAAAACCCATTTTTATGTGTCATAATCCTAACCTTAAATATTTTCAGATCTTCATAACCATTTTCTCAACTTCTGGTCACAAAATGTCAAATTTATGAGGGTTCTTTTCCATAACTATGCAGCACATTCCTTTAGGTGGCCTTCTATAAGTAGTCTACATAACAAACCTGTCATCCAAAAGATGCTATTATTGGACTATGAATCCAATGGCCTTAGGTGGACCTGCATAATTCAACCCCCTAATAGGTTTGTTAAATAATGGTTACTTCATTATTGGGAACAAAACCTCTTTTGTCCATAGTGGTTTTCACAAAAATATATAGGGATCCGCAAAAATAGACATCCTTAATATATTTGTGTCAAACTCTTTTTCATGATCTGAAAATATTTCAGTCTATGGTTTATATTTTACTTCCCTACGCCTGGTTCAGACCTTCATAGGAGTGATATTCATCCAGTTCTTAGACAATCTTGTAAGGAAATATCTTCTCCATATTCAAGTACCTCTTTCCATACAGAAAACTCTATGCTCTAGAAAACTTGAATCCCCATAATCCATCACTGGTTTTTTAGCAGTAGAAAAGTAAATTTCTGAGAGTTCTTTTGCCTGACTATGTAGCACGTGCCCTTAGGCGGGCTTGCATAAGTAGTCTACATAACAAATCTGTCAGCCAAAAGATGCTATTATTTGACTATGTAGCCAATGCCCTTAGGTGGCCCTGCATAATTCAACCCCCTAATGGGTTTGTTAAATAATGGATACTTCATTATTGGGAACTACTTCTTCTAATGCCTTTTAGCCCTTTTTCATATCATTCCTCATATTCAAAATTTCTTAAGTTATAGTTTACAAATTTTCCCCCATACTTGAGTGTGGTAATATATTTTCATAAAAATTATCAAAAAACTTGAGTCAATCTTAATCCATGCGATCAAAGCTATTTCAACCTTAAAAATTAGCCTTTTTATGTTCGACGTGCATGACTTTAAACTACCCACAAAAGACAAGGGAAATATAAATAAAAGTCCAGTCACCACTCACTAAACATACATTTCGTATGATTTAGGTAACATTGAGAAATTAAAAGATTCAATTTTTGTAGGGTTATTTATAATAATCCTAACAAAAATAAAACTATGATTACTAAGCCCATTGGATTAGGTAAATTTTAAAGAAAGTAACAAAAGAAGGCCTGCAAAAATGATTGAAGATGAAAATGTTTTCCATTTGAGGCACAAGAGTTAGAAGGATGTCTATAGATTGGAGTCTCTTCTATTTTTCCAGGAATTACAAAATACATTCAACATAACTCTTCATTTGATTTATGACATCCCGAGCTTCATCAGAAGACTCCTGGAAGAATTCATTCATTCAACTCTATACAATAAGAGATATAGTGATACAATCTCTTCTTGGAACAATTTTAAAAGAATGTTCTTGAGTGCAGTTTGAGAAAATTTTCTGCTGATCAAACAGTGACTCTGTTTCTGTCCAAGAGACTTGGAAGTTGGATACACTAATTTGAGAATGGAGCATTGGATGTAAAGAGCCATTTGAAGAGAGTACTCTTTTCAGATATGGTTCTAATACCATGATAGTCTTCTCTCCACCAACCGGTAGTTGGAAAGATTTCATCCGATGGGTTTTCCATTTTCATATCTGCAAGGAAATGGCATAGAAGAAAAATTTGAAAGGTCACACCATTGTTGCTACTCTTAATGCACAACATAACCGAAATAGAGGAGTAGCAGTGTTGATTCATCTCGGGAAGATAATTATTTGCTTGTATAATGTTGACTTCTCGCAAATGACCATAGGCGTATAGAGGTAGATAAATGCTCTGGGGGAAGTCATGATGATACTTCTTCAGGTACATTTCCAAATCTGGAAGAGTGTTGTCGCATACAATATAATAATCATGGCCAATGATGCTCATCATATCATCAACTCTCTTTCTAGACAGTTCATTAGCCATTCCGATTCTCTTGGGAGCCATTGAATATGTGAACTCTTAATTGAGTTGTTTTTTCATAAAATTTTTGAAGAAATTTGAAAAAATTGCTAAGGCATTATGGCGTGCAAGTCCAAATTTTGGCGTGCAAGTATGGATGTGGCACGCAAGTATGGATATGACACGCAAGTTTTTGGTGCGCAAGTGTCACCGAAAAAGTCCAAATACCTCTACGGCACTGCGACAACAAAGAAACAGCGAAAAACAAGTAACTTGCGCGACAGAAGCATCATGCACGGCAAGAGCTCGAAAGTTTGAAATTTAGTTCTTCGCACGAGGAATGACCGCGTATATATAGACCAGGCCGCACCCATGCGCGTTGCTTCCTGCGTGGATCAACACTTGCACACCACCCTATGCATGCTCAACACTTCTGTGCCACCCTCTGTGCGCTCAACACTTGCACGCCACCCTCTATGCGCTCAACACTTGCACGCCACATGTTCCTTCGTTTTCTTCGTTTCCTCAGAGTCACATCCTCATTTCTTTCAGATCCAACTCTGAGGGTGGAGTTTTGTTGACGCTCCTTTTCCATCACTGAGTTTAAATGAATGAAAATAGAAATACCTTAAACTCCAAGTGATTCATCCATTGAAGAAACGTCAAAAATTGACAATGGAATGAACTAAGATTCAAATGCACTTGGGTCGCGCAAGTTCCACCAAGTTCATGCAAGTATACTTGTGCTCCACCCTTTGGTCCTATAAGTGACTTGAACTCCCTCTTTGAAATTCTCTAAGGGTCTTCTCCAGCCTATAAATACCCCCTTTTGGCCCCCCATTTGAGGAGAGAAAAATTCCATAAACTCAGATTTAAGCTTTCGGCGCCCTTGTCTCTTCTCGATGCTTCCGAACACTTATAAGGTATTTTCTTACCTAGAAAGGAAGATCTAAAGATAGGGGGGAAGTACTATGTGTTGAAACTCATCAACACATGCGCGCCTAGGTGGCCAGCCCTTAAGGGAAATGGCCACACTTGCGCGCCGCCTTACCCCTTCAACAAAACTTGTGTGCCTCTCTTCTGGAAGCCTCTAAGGGTAGTAGTAAGGGCTTGAGCCAAGCCTCACCCAAGTTTTACCCTAAGAGTTGACCATCACACAAGTACCCATGTGTTGAGCAGGTACACCTGCATGACCAAGACTTGCGCGCCTGACCAGGACTTACGCGCCCATGCAGGACTTGCGCACCCACGCAGGACTTGCGTGCCCCTCTCTTTGTGGGTTACCTTACTGCCCATTTCACCTCTCTAATATCTATTCACCTCTCCTCTTCATTATTAATCCAAAAAAATTCTCTTCAAAGCCATTCGTGGCATGATTTCTTGGTTTTCTTTCTTATTTGAAAGGAATTCTTTGTAACTTCTCTTAAAACATAGTGATTTACATATCTCTATGTCACTAAGGTTAGAGATTTCATTCATTCAACCTCATAATTTAAGATGAGAAAATATTTAACCTGGGCCTCCTTTTTAGGAGTAATCCCTAGTCCATGTTCTCCTAATATGGGCATCCTTCTTAGGATTAAGCATAAAATTCCCTATTCTATGGGCCTCCTTCTCAGGAATAATCCCCAGCTATCAAGTTCCCTTAATTTTGGGCCTCCTTTCCAGGAATAAGCACCAAATTCCAAAATATCCTTAACCTAGGCCTACTTTTCAAAAGTAAGCCCCAGTCTAACTTCTCTTAATTTTGGAATCCTCCTTAGGAGTAATCCCCAAGTCCCCTAACCTGGGCATCCTCCTTAAGAGTAATTCCCAGTCATAAATTCCCAAATCTGGTCATCCTACTTAGAAATAAGCCCCAGGTTCCTTAATTCTAAAAATCCATTATCCTGGGCCTCCTTATTAGGAGTAACCCCAGTTTTCAAATCCCTTTAACCTGGACCTCCTTTTCAGGAGTTATCCCCAGTCTTAATTTCCCTTAACCAGTCTTAATTTACTTTTGATCTGGGCTTCCTTCTCAGGAATAAAACCCAATCATAAGTACCTCTTAATTTGGGCATATTCCTTAGGAGTAAGGCCCAAGTTGGAGTATCCAAATCTCCATAAAAGCACATATACCTTTATAGACCCTGTTCCTGGGTTTCTTCCCTGAACTAAATCTTGATCTTCATTTATCTGGGCAGTCATACATACATAAGCCCCACATTATTTCTCATGATTGCATCTCTCATGGAACAATTGTCTGGTTTTACCAATTCCTCTTGTTTCTCACACTGAGAATGACTTATGTGATATTAGAGTGTAATATTAATTTTGACATCTTTATTTGGTCCATCAATCATGCATAAACATCATACTCCCTTACTCAAACTATGTGGGTTCTGATTCCTTTTTCTAAATAAGGATACATAGGTTGCCCATCTGTGGGTACGATCCCAACTCTGAAATAATTCATGTCCTTTTGAATGACAATAAACTTCAAGTGCCCCGCTGAGTGGCTTTAAAACTAGAATGGTTATCATAATGACCAAGATACTTCTATATAATGTTTTGAAAAATAACATTGACTAAGAATCTCTAAACAAATACAGATGATTCTCTATCGATGAAGAACCTCAAATACATAAAAAAGATTTTCTAAATTCTCTACATATCAATCATTGATTGCAAGTTCTAAAGGAAAGATCATTCTTGTACATGGTAATTTAATAAGGATTCAAGAACATAACTTAATTCTATAAATAGAGTCATGGAGTAGACAAAAATTTACCAAAAAAGGTGTGATGAGTCCAACCTCCAATCCTCTCGACCAATGAAAATTCTTAAGCCTTATCAGTTTACAACTAATAAGCGCATACTTTGGAATGTAGGTCCAAATGGATATAGAATCATTGGATGTTTCCATTTCTATGAACAAACCCTCTAGAAACCACTTGGAATGTTTGAACCTTAAATCATCAAGTTCATGCCCATTTCCAGAGGAAACAACATACTAAAATTCAAATTCAATGGTTTAAACAAGTAGAGGAATACACCTTTGATTAGAAGAAAACTAGCATGTATATGTTAAAGTATTTTTCCAAGAATAATATCGCGATTGTGTTCTAGAATATCTACACTTCCAACCATGACATCCCATATGATCTAACGGAGGAGTGCATGGCTTAACTATGCTAAATCCTCTGGGAATCCATTCAATAGATCATTTCTAAGAATATACCATATCATATATATAACAATCATATCTAGGATGGGAAGATTATTTCCAATCAAATAGATCTCACATATTTATTTTTGGTTTGAGAATTGAGGATAGAAAAGCATTGGAAGAGCCTATAGAACTCAATCCACCAAAACTTAGAGTACCTCAATTAAATAATCATTGAAGCCTCATCAGATGTACACATCCTAGGCTAGGGAGAGTATAGATCTTTATACTTATCCTTTTCCATATGACAAAATATCCACCAAGATATTGCATCATATAATGCCATTTCCATAGGAGGGGTCACGGTTTAGGGAAACACATGTTTCAATTTCCCAATCCAAGAAAATATTCTTTTCCATAAGACATGAAAGAATTATGAGTGGAGAGAGAAGGACAATGAGAGGCTCTTGATCCAATCCACTAACAGACCAGGAATACACCTCAAATTATGGATTCAAAATATCGAGCTAAAAGATATCCATATAGGGTAAGAATCTCATATCTCAAGCATGTGGTAGACCCAACTCATCCATGAGTAAAACAATGATATGGTAGAAGGATTAAATAGGTATATACCATGGATGATATTCAATATCAACCCCATCCCATTGGGTTATAAATTTTTTTAACCCCACCTATTCCCCTGGGGTCATCAATTTCTCAGTGAGTCTAGATGGAATCCGCATTGGCTCCAAAAAGTCCCCATCCCAAAGGGTTGGGGGTATTTTTTTCCCTAGACACCACCTTGGGAGACATAAAATATTCAAGAATTATGATAATTATTGTTTTTGGCCCCACATAAACCCCAAATCTCATGGATGGAGGAATTATTACCATCTCTCCTAAGAAATTTGGTCTTCTCGATGCTATGAAGTAACTATCAATAACTAATGCTCTAGTTGGGCCTATAGAAACCTGATACACCCCTCTCATTTGGGGCTTTCTCGGAGATGATGGTAGAAGACTTTATCAATTTCATTATTCCAATACCAAAATCAAGGGAATATCTAATGAAGAGGATCAAAAACCATAATGTTCACATAAAAAAATAAACCAATGAGAGAAGTGGGAGGGGATATGACCATCACATAACTCACTAAGGAGATTCCAATGGAGCAAACTCACTATATTATATAGAGACAAAAGAGATGATGATTGTATTCTGACATGCCTCTTTGAAAATCATAACTGTCAATTCGGTGGATAATGTAGAATTAGACGCGGATGCAGACAAATGAAATATAGAAACAATACCACGATAAGAGGTTTTCATTGATGCATAGACTAAGGTCACATGCACCCAGAATCGGAGAAAGATCCATAACATGGCACCTCCAAATGAAGAGTTTCCACCCCATCGATGTAATTCTACTATCTATAAAAGGAAAGGTGTAGACACATCACACTTAAAACGAAGAAATCCTGATGTCACCCATGTGGAAGATAAGTTGGCATAGTATGTGGTTGAGAATTAAATCTTGGATGGCTTAATGAGTAGTTTCTGAAGGAAAATATTCCCATTAGGTATCTCCTCAAATTAGAAGGGACCACCCCTCCTCTCATCCATCATGTGAAGTTAATCTGCATGCAATAGATGACCATGAACATCATGTAGTAATTGGATCTAGAATGATGGTCCATCTAAATATGGTAATTAATGAAGACCAATATTTTCCTCCAGTATGGAAACTGCCTCCCCCATATTGGAATAACTATCTAGTTTCAATAAAAACTAGAAATAAATATCCATGGTTATTTCATCAATCCTCACCCACTTCCTATACCAAGGAGGTAGTTTATACAACAATGTCCCTTGAACTCATAAATACCATTGAGTCTCTTACCACATGAATGTAAACTATGAAAGGGCAGTGTCACCCCATGTATCATGAGAGGAATGCATATCCTAAATAACTGGATGCCACTCCACTTCGGTCTCATTTTGGTAATCCAATACTCTCATCCTTTGTTGGTATCAGGTATTTGGAGCTTGGTATCTAGAACATTGTGTCCTGATACAGCCTCATGATGGGTCCACGTGAGTAGTATTTTGCAGAAAAGCTGATATTATTTGTATAGACTCTGGTTGGGAAATATTGCACTTGATATAATAGTATCATATCATGATCCATCAATGGATATGAATACCTTAATTGGTAATCCCTCTACCAATTTATCTATATACTAAGTAATATGATGATTATCAACCTCATGAACAAAAAATAGCCTGAAAAAAAATGAGTCGCCGACTTTATTAGCATATGGAAAATACCGACATACTCACTTAGCAACCCGCTCTCATAGGTAAAGCTGTTGGATCATTCAGTGTAAAATCTATGTGATGAACTGTAGAAATCGCTAATATCACTTAAATATACAAGAAAATTCTGGGAGTTTGTAGACAAACCACAGTACCTAGAGCATTTCATTTACAAAACGAAGTCCATGTATAGGATAATGGACATAGTTTTAGGTAAAAGGTATAGTAAGAATGAAACTACCATTGTCACCCTCAAACTGACACTAGTTACAATGACGGTTGAAGCAACTAGGTGGGATCTATGTCACTTTTCACCTTCTGATGAGTGTTATCAACAAAAAAACTATATACATCTAAAGGTAAGGAAATATAAGGGATTCTCATGATTTGAGGAATGGAATAAAAAAATATTCATTCCAAAATGAATAGCCTATATGTTATTTCCTCATAGTAATGGAGAATAATCGAATCAAGCTGTATAAGACAAGGAAAACTGATGAATTAAAACTCAGTAATGCTTCATAACAATTCCCTATTCACCAGATGTTATTATCCTCCATCCAATACTAATCTACCATTAAAGAAATTCCCCATGATATGGTTTATTCTAGTAAGAGATATTGTAAAAACCCCCAACACAAGTGGATTATGTGTCCATAACCAAATATGAAGAAGAAAATTATTTCTAAGAAGTTTCAGAAAGCCATGATAAAAAAATTAGATAACTGTATAACTATAAAGATATTTGACTAGGATCATGCCATCAAAAGAGAAGAACATTTTCATCTAATCCTAGCCCCATCACCTCCTTTACCATATAATGGGACTCCATATTAATCCCTTCAAGAAGCCGATGTAATCGTCAAAAGTAGAATATGGAAAAGGAGTAAGAGTCTCCTTTGACATCAAAACCGGCCTCGACCAAGGCATAATTATTCCCCAAAACATTTGGGCACAGGAAGCCCTGCCAAGTAAAACCCTTATTTTATGAATAGGTCCTCTTTGGTCCTGTTAACATCATTCACTTCGAAAACCCCTTCTCAGAGGATGAATATACACATGAACCCAAGATCTCTATACCTGACCATGGAACTAGAGGAAGAGGCCATATGGGCATAGGAAATAGTGGAAGACATAGTCATGTCCAAGCTTAATAACTCATAAAAATCCCTTAAAATCCATATATATAGTTGAGATCCATGGGTGAGCACTTCAGTGATCCCAAAAAGAACAATTAAACATCTTGGAATCTTCTAGAAGTCATCCAAACCTATTTTTTTTGTATGACTGTCTTACAGTTGTGTGTTTTTCTGATCAACCCAAATGAGTGGGTACACTATCTCGGCCTGCTCAGTCGGTAAGAAGAGTTCTCTCAATCTTTATTCAAGAACAAACATCATCTACCTTATGCACCTTATACCCTAAGGGATATTGCAAGGAGAAACCCCATATTGGGAACTGCAGACCATTAGTACAAAAGTATGACATTTTGAAATAGTTAGTGACTTTCCCAACCATTCTCTCAACCATGGATGGTCATCATCTCTCAAAAGATTTTTGTGAGGTACTTTATGAGGATCTAAAGAGTCCCATGAGTTTAAGACAGAGGTCTCCATAGCCAAGGTTTATCAGGTGAAATCCGCTTCAAAAAATGTCTTACCACTATCTTCTTTAACAAGAAAGATCAAGAATAAACCATTTGGGTATATAGATGTCCCTCATAAAATTTATCTATGCCTAAAAATTTCTTTATTCAAAAAGATCTAATTGATAATAAAATTGTGATTAATTTTATCTTGGTTTAGACCCCATAACATTTAGGATACAATAAGGATTATTTGTTTCCCATGAAGATGACCATTTAAGGGTATGTAAAGAGGGAAAAATCCCCTTAGAAATATCACACAAAATGCCCAATTCGGTGAACTAGTGTTGAATTATGTGTTCATGATTATTCAACTGGAGACGACCTACAATGTTCTTCTTGAGAGACCTTGGCGTCATAACCACACGGTAGTGCCTCCTATTTTTCATGTGTACTTGAAATACATCATTGATGGAAAGGTAAGAATGATATATAGAGATAACACCCTCTTTTAATCCTCCAAATCAAAGTATATAGAGGCAGGTTTCTATATGATAGAATCTAAGAAAAAAATAAAAAAGTAAAACTTCCATGTTGTTTCCCCAAACGGCTTGGGGGCACTCCCATAAGCTCATCGAGCTTACTCAATCATGTGGATATGTTTTCATACTATTCTTCCACAAAATTAATTTAATATTATTTTTTATTAATTGAAAAGAAATTCATTTTTTATTATATAATTTCGAATTACTGAAGATTTGTTTTTAAATAAATAAAACTCTTCATTTTTTGGTTAAAATACGTCTACTTCTATTGGGCATACTTCCTTGTAAATTGTAAAATTAATGAAATTTAAGAATATATTTTTTTATTTTTTTATAATAATTTTTTTTAACTTTGAGTATATTATTTAATATTTATTTGTCATTAAAAAAATTATATTGTCGAAATATTGTTTTTTTTGATAAATTAATTTCTCATTTCATTGATTTTGTTTGCAATTAATTAGTTAATTGAAGATAAATTTAAATTTTAATCTAATGACTTAAATGTTTTAATAATTTTTACTATTATTTTAAAATTTAATACTTTGGAAAATTTATTATTTTTGTATAAATAAATAAATAAATAAATAAATTTATTAAATTTATTATTAATACTTTTAAATACATCAATTTTAATTAATGATAAATATTGTTCAAAAAAAATTTCATAGATCTAATTGAATAATTGTATCTATGTTTTTGAATTCATAGTTGCACAAGTATCCAAATTTCAAATGCATTCACGTAGCCAATTTCTGAGCAGGTTGTCCATGAATTTGAATATCTGGGAAGCCGACCACAAGTCTGATTTGCATCTAAGTACCTGATTTTTTCCTGATCACATATAAAAATAAAAAAATGAACTCTGATTCCAAATACCCAAATGAAAGGCCTTATTTGAGGCAACATGAGTTCGTCTTTAGGAGGTCTCATCACTCTAAAGTCTGAAGGGAGGCCAAGTGAAAATTTGGGGATTGATGAGCCTTAAAATCCTAGATCAGGGCAAGGTCGAGATTTTGTGAGGGAGTTTTTATGATGATTAACCAATTCAATTGAATATATCATATATGGTGTTCAGACCATAAAATGATTATCCCACCAATGCAGTGATAATAACGAGATTAAATAATGTTCAAAATGAGGAAAAGTAAATGAAACCATATGTAAGGTGGAAAACCATGAAAAAAGGAAGGGGTAAAAAACCACAAGAAAATATAAGGATCAATGTGGGTAAATATGGGTACACACTCCATCACTATTATAAGGAGAAATCCCTCACAATATCTCTCTTGATTATTGGAAAAAACACCTCACTAAATACCAAACACAAATTTGATCTATCAATGGAGATTAGAAATGATAAAGGGTGATATTTTTAAGAGGGGAGAGCCTCATTTTATAGGCCTCCTCACCCCTGCCCACTGCCTTCACCCACTTGATGATTTTTTGGGGGTTTTGTCACCAACCACTAACCCAGTACACCTTCTTAGACAAAGTGGGGGTGACACCATTAGTGGAGAAAAGAAATCGGCTGACACATCTACTACATGGAGATTTGATGGAGAACGAATCACATCTCCAAACATACATTATATATTCCAAACATGATGCTCACACATCTGTAAGGCTGCTCATGGATATTCACCATCTGAACTTATCAGAGTAAATTTCCTTCATCAAGAAATTTTCTAGATTTTATTTCATATAATTTTTTTTCATATCCACACTTCTTCCTCTGCTACATCTCGAACAAAGTGATATTATACCCCAATGTTCATCATTATGAAATGAAAAGATTGATTCCTTACAATTTGAAAGGCATTGTGACTGTCAAAAAATAATTGAATCTAATTATCTCTATACCCAAACTCCTCCAACAACATTCTCGTCCAAATAGCCTCTTTTCAACCCTGTGTAGCTACTATGTACTCCGCCTCTGTCATGGATGAAGCAACAACTGACTATAACTTTAAAATCAAGATCCAACTCCTCCAGCAAGAGTAAAAACATAACAAGTAGTGAAATTTATCAAATCATAATCTCCTACAAAATATGAATCAACATATCCCCTAATAGTGAAATCTAATCCTCCATAACATATTGCAACATTTGAGGTCTCTTTGATGTATCTCAGGATCGTCTTTACCATACCCCAAGGCTCCCATCTTGGATTCGCCATGTATTGACTAACTACTCCCACTGTATGTGCAATTTATGGTCTAGTAAAAAACATATCGAACATTAGACAACCCATTGATGATGCATATGGTACTCGAGATATTTCCATCCTATCTACATCACTATGAGGTATCATTTTTGAAGATAAATTGAAATTAATGGTAATAGGGGTAGATATTAGCTTACAGTATTTCATGTTGAATCATTTTAAGAATATCTATAAGTAATTATTCTTTGATAGAAAAATATTCACATTATTTCTATCTTGATAATTCTTTATAACATGAATCTTGTTTGTTGGTCCTAATTCATTCATATCAAACTCCCTATCCACCTACACATTCATCTCCTTGTCCTGATCATTGTTGGGGACTACAACCAACATATCATCCTCATAAAATAGAATAACTAGGAATTTATTACCATACAAACCCCGGAAATATGAACAGGGATCTGAATGAAGTCTCATGTATCAAAGACTCATTATATAGGAATCAAATCTCATATACCAACACCTCGGTGCCAACTTGAGACCGTACAAAGATTTGTTCAACCTACAAAATAAGTTCTCTTTTTCTTCTTCTGAAAAACCTTCTGGTTGGAGAATATAGAACTCTTCATTAAGATCTCCATGGGGAAAATAATTCTTCACATTCATCTACTCTAGATGTATGTTCTATTAATCACACATCGTTAGAACTATCTGAATAGTTGTTAGTCAAACAACATGATAAAATAGTCCCTAAAATTAATAAATTCCTTCTGATCATATCCTTTGACTACCAGTTGTGCATGATATCTTTCCGCCTAGTCCTTTCTATCCCATTTTATCTTAAAGACCAATTTTTTTATAGCCTTCCTTCCAAGTGGTAATGAAACAATATCCCAAGTCATGTTTTTATGCCAGGCTTTAAGTTACTCCTGCATCGCCGCCGTCCACGAGGATGCATCTGGACTTTGGGTTGCCTCCATAAAAGAATATTTCTCTCCATCCCCTATAAATTATTGGTATACAATATTACTCTAAATGTCATAGTCTAAGTGCCATACTAGTGCTCTTTTCTCCCAAGTTGACCATCATGGTCTAGACTCAACTGGTACATGATCACCATGATCTAGTAATGCCTCATATGAAACTGGTTATTCCTTGAATTTTACTCTACTTCAACAATTGTAGTTTCTATATTCTCTTTTTCCATGTTTTCATCAGTTTTCCTTTTCACCTTGTCTACTACAAAACCTAAATCTATATTGATGATAAATTTATGGTCAGTTGGGTCCCCCAAACGATACCCCTTTACACTATAAGTGTATCCTAAGAAGATACATTTTTTGGATCTCAAATCAAACTTCAATATTTCCAGGTCGTCATAAAATGCGTTTAGAAGACTTCTAAAAGTATGTAACTGGGAGTATTCAGCAGATTTTCCAGTCGTCATCTCAATCAGTGTCTTCAGATCAATCGACACTGAAGGAGATCTATTGATCACATAATATGTGGTATTCACTGGTTCTTCCCAAAAAGATTTATTAATTTTTACAGTCTTCATCATTTCTCTTGTTCTATCCAACAGGGTTCCATTCAACCGCTCTACCACTCTATTCTACTGAGGAGTGTATGCCACCGTAAACTGTCTCTTGATTCTTTCCTATTGAAAAAAACTATCAAACTCCTCGCTTTTATATTCTCCACCATTGGATGTCCTTAAACACTTGATATTCTTTCCTGATTCATGTTCCTTCCACTCTTTGAATGTTTTTAAGACTTCAGAAACATCTACATTCCTCTTGATTTGGTACACCCAACATCTCATTGAGTAATAATCAATGAAGGATACAAAGTACCTTGCTCCTCATAGGGATATAATCAATGCTTCCCAAACATCAGAATGGATTAACTCCAAGATCTCTTGACTTATTACTATTGACATAAAAAACATTAACCTGTGTTTCTTTCTCAAAACACAATGTTAAAAAAATGGTAAGGATACCTATGTAAGGCCAAGTAAAAATTTCTGATTTGGAATATTCTTCAACCCTCGTTCTGATATATGGAAATTCTTCTAATTCCATAACTTCGTCAACGCTTCTATTGAGGTAGTTGATGGGACAACTATATCCTCCACCTTGTACGTTTCAACCATAAACACATATAGGTTCTTTGATATCTTCTCCAACTTCATTACCACAAGTGCACCATTCAAAATTATCCTCACTCCATTTGTGGTGTGTGTCTTATATCTAATGTCATCAAGTTGTACCAAATAAAATATATTCTTCTTCATGACTTTCACATGATGTACTCCTTGGACAATTCGAATAATACCGTCATGCATCTTTAATTTGATAGTACTGACTCCAATGATCTTCAAGGTGTGATAGTTCCCCATGTACACAAGTCCCTCCTTGATAGTTTCATATTAGTAAAACCATTCCTGTCAAGAATTCATGTTACATGATTCTCTTGATTCTATAATCCATGCATCATTGAGATGATTTCGTCTTCCATCAGTCATTGTTGCTTCACGGACTAGTATATCCATATTTCGAGAAGTACTTTCCACATTCCCCTTCCACCACTCTTCTAATTACAAAAATACTTCTTAATGTTCCTATTATTTCCATAATTGAAACATGTGACATTCTTCTTCTTACTCCTTGATTTAGACCTACCATGGCATTGGCTCCCATTGGAACCATGCTCCATCATCCTTCCTCTCTCCATGGATAGAACCTCTACCTGGTGAAAATTTGTCATTCTATCCTCCTTGTTCTTTCTCTAAATTTATTCTTCAAGAACCACAACTGAAACTTCATTTAAGGCCAACATATCTATTTGGATATTTTGGTGAGGTTGATGATGAGTTGGTCCCACAAACATGGAAAACTTTGGAGTAGAATCTCTGCACGTTCAGTATCCAAAATTTTTTGGTTCAAAGCTATGAGATGAGTGAATAATGTATTGAGGTTGTTGATGTGGTTAGTCACCAATTATGACATCTCTATTCAAAGAGTGTACAATTTTCTCTTTAGAAAAATTTTATTGTGTAGTGACTTGGCCTCGTTTAGCTTCTTCAGAGTATCCCATATTTCTATCACCATGTTTATCATTCCAATTCTTGATAGGACTGAATTTTACAGATCCAAATGGATATTGGCTATAGAATTTCTGTCCATGTTGTTCCATTTCTCCTTCATCAAACTCTCTAGATTTTCACCAATTTCCAGTAGACAGTTATCGGTTTTCATCACTTCCTGCATCTTCATTTTCCACAATATACAATTATTCCCGTTGAATTTTTTGATTTCAAATTTCTCCACCATCTAGAAAATCCGTCATTTAAGAACCTCATCCATTTCACAATAGTGTGTTTAATGAATTTAATATCTTTTTTCTGATGTGAAAGATCAACCGGAGTTACAATAACACAACATACTCAAATTAATGAAAATTATTAGTACCTGAAAACATGAACAGAACAAGTCCATAAAATACTCTCTGATACCACTTGTTGGGACCGTAAAAATATTAGACCACTGGTGTAGTGGTAATCATGAGATAAAATAAAGTGAAAAAATGAAAAAAAATAAATGACACCAGATGTAATGTGAACCCCCCCTCCAAAAGTAAGGGGTAAAAACTATGGGAAATAGAAGGATTATTTTCGGTAAATATGGGTACATAATCTCACATTATTACAATATACAACCCTCATAATATATCTCTTGAATAAAGGGGTAAAAGCATCACTAAATACATCACAAAAATGGGAATTATTGGTGAAGATGATAACTGATGAAGGATTATATTTGGAAGAGGGGAGATCCTCCTTTTATATGCCTCCTTACCCCTTCCTGCTGCCTTATCCTACTGGATGATTTGGTGGGGGTTTGGACACCAACCACCAAACAATCGCACCCCCTTTGAAAAATTGGGGGCATCACCGTCTTTTGAAAAAAGAAATCTTCCAACATATGGATGGATATCAATGACAAATTTGGGGGTTTAGTGTGGTTTCTTCTCAAGGAAGCTTGAAACCCAAAATTTTGAATCCATGTAAGACAATGAAACCAAATACATGAAAATTAAGACTAAATATAAGTTTTAAGACAAACTAATATGTTTGAATATAATGATGTGATTGAATATTTTTGAGTCTAGGTGAGCTCAATGATGAGTGAAGTAGATCATGTCTTGATGAAGAATAAATCTTGATTTAACCCAAGGGATATTTACATATTTTTTATAATAAAGATATGTTTTTAAGATCATTTCTATTCTCAGTTGATCTATCTAATTGTTTGAGTATTCATGTGTTCGACTGATGGAAATACCTCATTGAATCTTAGATTTTTGATTAGGTTGTTGTGGGAAGTTTCACACTAACTTCATGACCTTAATCCAATAATGAGAGAAGTAGCTGATCATAACCAAATCTTGAATTCCATTCAAGCCTATGGGATTTGTTACAGCATTTTCAAGGTGAAAGAAAAATGATCAATATTGAGTTGATCTTGGATATCATTTTGGAATTTTACGATGAAGGAAATTTGATGATATTTAATCTTTTATATGTTTTTTGTGCATATACTTTCGACCGTTGTAGCGGTGTTTTGGTCTATAAAGTGGAGGTAGTAGGGTTACCAATTGATTTCGAATGAATAGGATTCTCCAACTGAATCGTGACATTGACACTAAACATAAATAGTTGAAAAATGATATGGAATATAATGTCATTAAAACAATTGAGTACTTGCTGCCACAATTAAATGCCTAATAAATTGGGAATTTTTTTTAATGAATTTAATAAAGTTACAACACTAGTGAATCAAGGGGAAGGAATTAATTCCCCCATTCAACAATCAACAAAATAGAAATGTTGGTAGGTTGTGACCCTTGCTATAAAATAAAGGGGGCTTCTAAGAGACGAGGATGAATTCATTATAATCACACGCTCAAGCAAAGGAATAAAAAAACATTATTCTAGGCATCTAGAAATGGAGATGTTGGGAGTGAGATCATGAATATACGATCTAGATGATCTTCCAGAGTGGTAGAAGTTGATTGACTATAGTACTTCCTAATGAAGATGTAGATTGGAGTTTGTTTTATCACCTTGATCATGTTAGACATGGTTTTTAGTGGCCGTAGCTAGTAGATGTTAACAACGATGCCTTTATGTTTCATCATTCATTTAAGTTCACTACTTTAATTCTCAAGATTATTGAACATTGAGATGTGATTTCTGATTGAACATCGATTATCTTATCACTTCGTTAATTATTATTTTCCATTCTGAGAATGAAACATTAGTAATTGAAGTGTGAGGATATTTTAATTATTCTTGTTAGTTCAATGTGAGTATAGGTTTGAATTGGATTCTATGAGTTTAAATTTCTCAATCCATGATACAGGATTGTGTGTGTAAGTGGATTTGACTATGTCATTATACATAATGATCGTTGGGGCACTGATGAATTATTATGGAAAGAAGATATTTTGAAAAGAAATTTGTTCTATATTTCAATTTAATAAACATAATGATATTAGTTATTAGAGATTTAAATCAATGGAACAAGAGGGTTATAATTGTGAAATTCTTTTGAAAACGTTAATTAAATACATAACCAGTAGATCTGTTAGTTTTGGCCACTTCTTTTATTATTTCATTTATATTGGTTTTATTCTACCATTTAAAATAATATGAATCCCCTCAAAAAATTAAAAAAATAAAAAATATTAAAAATCATGAAAATAAACCCCCTTAAAATAACCTCATTGGGAGACAACCGTGGGTGCTGCTTTTCTGGATTAGTTATGATAAAAACATTAAGTGGGTTCAAAATGGAAAAAATCCCAATTATTCACTCATTAATGAGTATGTGCTTCCCATAAAACTATTTATATTAATAGGCTCATGAAAATATAGTCATATCAATACCCCACCTGGATCAGAAAGTTCTTTTGTTCCAGGGGTGGAAATGGAACAACCCCCTACAATATCCATGGAAATTCAAGATGCCGATGTTTCTCCCAATGACCTCTAATCCATCATCATAGATAAGGATACTCCCAAAACATTTACCCAAAATGTGGAAAATCCATTTAATTCATGGTACAAGATAAGGGGGTGACCTCAGAGACACCCCTCCATTATTTAAGGAAGGTGTCTCCACCACCATCGATGAACTCATACAGGTGAATCTGGGAATAAAAGAGTATTTATGTCCCACTTTTGTTAGTTTAAACATATAGTTGGAAGTAAAAGATATGTATATTTCCTTATTTAATTATAACCATTATATTTTCACTGGGAATTAGTTGGAAATTCCATGATTGGACCCCAATATGTCTACCCATCATATGGGCCTTCTGGGAAACTGTTATGTTTTCAAACATGTGGCTTGAAGAATGCATCCATCATATTCTTATATGATGGAATCTGATATTGAAATTATTATCAATAATTACTTCAAATAAGAGGTGAGATGCCCAAAATGGTTAACAAAAACTATCCTTGTTAAAAAGAATAATAGGTGAATTAGGGTCTTCTTCTATTTTAGATACCTCAACCAACATTTTTCAGCAGATGATTTCCCAATTCCAATCACAGGACATCATATCGATGAAACCAGAATTTTCCAAACCATTTCCTTTAAGGATGGGTGTTTAGGTCACAATAAAACAAATATGTACCTTAAAGATGTGTAAGATTCTACATTCAGGTATCCTCATGGGATATTTTAATATAAGATCATGCTCTTTGGCTTAAAGAATCATGACACCACTTACCAAATCACTATACATCATTTCTTCAATCCCTTAGAAGAATCACAAAATGATACATTGATGACCTGGTGGTTATGTTTTGATAGCAATGGGATCATATCCCCAACCATTATATCAACTTCTGCATGTTATATAAGCACACTTTGATGATGAATCCATTAAAGTGTACCTTTAGAGTGATGATAGGAAAATTACTTGGGTTTGTGGTATGTTTCTTTGGGATAGAGTTTGATCAGGAAAAAACTAGTGTTATCATCACAATTAAACCTACACAACCCCATAAAGAGTTGAGAGGGATTTCAAGATTCCACACATATATTGGGAATTTCATAGAAAACATATCTATAAAATGATCATCTTCACAAAGATAATGAATAAGGTAGTCACATACTAGTGAGACAACGACCTCTAAGAAGCCATAAAAACCTCAAGAAATATCAGTTTCACCCATCAGACATGATGTAACATGTAGAAGGGATGAAACAAAATCTATATATGAACATTATAGAGTGATCTATTAGCATCTGTCCCATAAAATGTAATGATTTAGGGAAAAAATTAATATCTACCATCTCGGAAGATTAATACTAGATATTGATACTTGATGTTATAATATCATGAGAAACTGTATTACACCTGTATTCATAATAAAAAAGTTGAGGTGCATATTGTAGTGTAGTGAAGTCCACATGATCCCTCATGTGCACCCACTCATGTATATTCTCATCCTATATATGCTGACTAGGCATTTGACCCGATGGGTGGTCATCCTACAACAATAAAACATTCAATCTGTGTCTCAAAAGGAAATCCATGGGAAAGTGATAGACAAATTTTTTACAGTGGATCCTACACCCAAAGGAATACCAATAAACACTGAGCATCTGGATGAAAGGTTTTTATACACCCATAAAACTCTATCGACATTGGATATATATTTTTATGGTGCCACTTAAGACTTGATACAAAAAAGAATAGAATTTCCCAAAGTTCAACCGGGTTTGTCTGGGGATTTTCATTATTTCCCCGACCAAGGCTATTCTACCCTATCCTTATTATTATTCAAAGGTTGTAACAATAACATTGTTTAGTACTATTCCATTATTATAGGCTCAGTGCTTTCCCTATATCTACAAATATCTCATTATTATTCCGAGTTTTTGATTAAGTATATCAATAGTGATTACGCCATCAAGAAGGAAGGGTTAACCCCACACATCAACTATTTAAGGGGAAGAAGGGTATAATTTCATTTTGAACCAATTATAAATCACATCCTTCATTTATAGAATACTCATGAAAATGTGTTAACCAATACAACCATATCATTGGCTGATCCTAACTAGGATGAGATTGCTTTTTCATATTTCACATCGAAGGGTGGTCTCCCCAGTCATTGTCTATGATTTAGAGGAGATCAATAAAATCTTTTTCTAGACAGGAAGTGATAAGATGAAATGTGATATTGGATGGATGAACCCCATAATAGACTACCTTCATAATGGGACCCTTCCATTGAATCAAGAAAAAAATAACATATTTGATGTTGAGTAGATAATTACACCTTTCATGATGGGACGAATGAACATGATGTCCTCTATAAATGAGATTTCGATGGAATCTACCTTAGATGAACTATAGAAGGATAGACCCTCACTATAATGGAGGATGTCCATGTCAAATATTGTGGTTCCCACCAGTTGGGAACAATTCTCTCCCATCGAATTAGTAGGATTGGTTACTTCTGAACGATGATTATACAAGACTATGTGGAATTCAACAAGAATTTTCATGCCCTCCAAATACCAGAGTAAATTTTCAACTAGATCCCAGAGTTATTGAACATGTCCAAAAACTCCTAGGAATTTTTATATTGGGGATGGATATCATGGGGCCTATCCCACATCCACAACCATGTAGTTAATGTAAATTCTTAGCTCTTTCTACTTCTTCTCCAAATGTACTGAGATAATAACTCTCAAGGATTTTACTATAAAGAAAATCATCAACTTCATGATGTCTAATATCATCAACATATTTGGGGTCCCTTATAAAATATTGACATAAAAGGGAACCAATTTTTTTCTTTAATATTGAAAAGGCTATACCATGATTACAACATTTAATTAAATTAGTATTCTCACTATATTTTAGTATAAAAATAAAAAAAATATGGTATTTAAATAAGATTGTATCGAATATGATCTTGAAAATGGTAGACCAAAAAAGAAGTATTAGTAGAAAAACCCTTTCATGCTATTTGTTATTATCATACCACAACCCAAATTTACACACATGTAACTATATATTCACTTTTCTATGGAACCCTACGGGTTATACCCATAAATGTCTAGTTACCCTAACTCAAAATTGATATCTCAGATCTACTCTCAAGAGATGAAAGAATTAAAAAATAAACTCAATGAGTTAGAACAAATTGAGGTGAAAATATTGAATACATTTCATTATATATAATTCCTTAATAATTGGATTTTTTGAACATTCAAAAATAAGGACTTCCACTGCTCATTCCTACATGGTGGGTTATTATTAGTGGTTAGAACCCCAATAGTGCTTGGAAATAAACCTCAAAAATCAGATACTCAAGTTGGGAGGACCTTATATTATACACAGGGTCTGTTCCAATAGAGCTTACTCCTTAACCACAATATATGGGGATCACATAATGCAAACCACTAATGTAAGGTTTTATAGGAAATACTTTGTAAAATTTCTATTTGAACATCTCATCAATGTTTTAATACTTTAAACAATGTAGTACAATGTTATATTTTCATGACTTTAAACTACCTACCACAAGTTTGAGTTTCACTAAATTATACTGTATAATTCCAAGTTCATGTTGTATAATTTTAAACTTCATGACATATGGTCCATCCTAGAAAACCTTAAACTAATTACAGTGGGAAATCCTATGGGTCCCATAACCTACATGAGTGATAGATCCATGAAAAAAATTCCATCTCCTCCTAAGAAAGACAGATCAATACAAGCAGTTTTCATTTTAAAAACTATGTGAGGATTGATTCCTATCCATACAAGACACTTAGTGATTCTTGGATCTCAAATTAGGGGACAAACCACAACATTAACAAAATGCCACCTACTCAAGAGCCAGTTCTGTTCAAGAGTGCTTCAAAACTTCTCCATAAAAAAAATTACATATGGCTTGATTTCTATTCCTTGGGGATACATAGTGACATCCAGATCTTCTACTCTATGGGAAAAAATTCTGAAAAGAACATATAATAATTATTCCCTTTTATACTTTAATTTTAATGTTTCCCCACATTGTTTTATTACGTGACCATTTACTCAATTATGTTGGTTCTTTCCTTACTCAACATTAACACAAGGTTCTCACACTATGCATGTAGTTCATACCAATGTGAAACCAATCATAAGTCATGGAAGTAATAAATTAAACTATATAGTTCAAATTTCATCACTGTATTAAATTAAACTACATAGTTAACATCCTCACATTATGATGCAAAGATACATGATTAACATCCCTATTGTATGATGTTAAACTGCATGGTAACCGTATAGAATTGTTTATTACATGATTTAATTTTTCCATAGAACATTAATTTATGTGTTCCTCACATATGAGTTGGATCTATATGGGGAATCAACCTATATAAAAACTACATTAAGGCTTGATTACCATCACTATGAGATATGTAGAAATTTATAGGTACTCTACCATGGAACCAACTTCCATTCTCTTACTCACAATACAAATGTTCCTTCCTCTTACATATGATCCAGATCTATACAATATATTTTTTCATCTATTCTCCATTTATGGAAACATGTTAGGGATAAAATGAATAGCCCACTACATATGATTCAATTAGTTTAATGGATGTTTCTTTCAAGAAACACATGTGTATTGATTTCTTTTTATAAAGGATACATAGAGACATTAGTCATTTAATATTAGGACAACCATAATTCCAAAAAGTATAATTCCCCTTTTTTGTATTTCCCCTACATATGATCCAGATTAGTGTAAGGGACCCACATTATATTCAAGATTTACATGTGTCCTGATTATTATCTATGAAGGATACAAAGTAATGCTCAAATGTCGTATACCAGGGTCATCCGTAGGGTAATAAAATTCATCTTCCCTATACACGAAATGATATATGAGGGGATATTTATGTCCAAGAACTCTGTATATCTTGATTCCTTTCCTAATAAGATATATATTGATGCTTGAATATCAAATCCTTATTCTAGCCATAATATAAAAAAAACTTCATATGAGTTAGATCCTTACAAGGGGACCATATCTTATAAGAAGTATGTATGTATTGATTATATAAATTTTAGGATACATAACGATAACCCAATATATTTTCATGGGACCATTCATAGGTTTATTACCATTATAACCTTTCCCAGTGATTTATTTGAATAGAATGAATTCAACAATATTTGGATGAAAAGTATTGATGATTCCCTCTCAAGTGAAAATGTATACCTATATGAGATCCCTTCACCATCACAACATAGACAATAGATAGAGACTATGAACTTGGATAATCATTGAAAACTTATTTTTTGAGGAGAAACATTCCCCTTTCCCCAGCACATAAGATAGATCTACATGGGATACGTCCTCTTCTAGAAATACACATTACATGATTCCTATCCATAAAAGATATATAGTGATGCCCGTTTTTTATATCATAGAAGCAATCAAAATTTTTTTAATAATAATTATACTTTACATCCCTATATATTAGCTGGATCTATACAGGGGAGAATATCTCTGTTACTCTAACCATATATGACATATTAGAAAATAATGTATGAAAATTGCCCCTTTCTCCTTAACATGATAGCCTCCATTACATCATTGAAATCCCAAGCAACAAGGTGAAGAAAATTTTCATTTCCCTTACAGATGATCCAAATCTATGTAGGAGACTAAAATAACTATTTATGACTTGAATACTAACAATAAATGATATGTGGTGAATCTTGGATAGCCATTCCTAGGCCTTCCCACAAATCTCAAAAACAAAATCCCCACCTACCTTAATGCTTGCACATTTATGGTCATTATTTACTTTCTATATGACACTATACTAAGGAATGCTTAATTCTCATCCCCTGTACAAGAACCAGATATGTATAGAGGAAGCCTTACAAATATTATGTACAACTTGATGAAGAATGCACCTCACCCTATATGATCTCGGTCAATGTAGGGATACATATAAGAACAACATATGTATTGATTCTAATCCCTATCTGATACATAGTATGACTTGGATCACAAATGATAGGCCCAATCATAATTGATGAAACAAAAATTCCCTCACATATGTATATGAGATAAATCCCCATGAAGGATTTTATGAATAAGAGAGGTGGACTAGTTGTGGCTTGATTAATTTCCTAATAGTATTCTCTTTGAATCCCTAAGGGAACTAGCAATAAATAATTCATGTTCCGCCAATTTGTCTTGGTACCCAACTAGATCACCAGTAATATATAATGGGTCTCATCATCTTTCATTAATTAGATAAGTTTCTTTTACCTCATGCACAAATATGATCCGTGAAAAATAATAACTTGAAAAAGGGAATTCTCCCATATTCAATCCATATTTTCATAGTATTCCTCAACATGAGTTATCTCATTTGTAGACATGTGCTTTGGTAAAATTCCCCAATATCCCATGTACCTCTTTGGGATACACAATTAGGCAACACTTTGTTTGATATTCATTGACCACCTATTATTTATCACACCAAGCATAGATCTTATGAGCTTAAATTTCATGGCTGATCACCATATAAGGAAAAACTATGATTTTCATGACAAAATAATGGAGGACCAACTGGTCCACCTCAGAAGACATTAAACTACTCAAGAGTGGTCTAGTCATAGAGTCCCTCTTTTCTTTTGAACGAGAAAAATATATGCAAAGTTTTCCTTGTATGTAGCTGTATAACCATAATCTTATATGAGGATAAAAATTACCCCACATATCATCCTAGTAGTATTTTAGTAAACTATGTATCATAATTTTTTCATCAGATGAAAGTAATTTGTAGAACTAATGATTCCTCACTACATGATGTTAAACTATATAGACCATCATCCATTATCACTTATTATCAAAGGACTATAATAGCTTGACCATGGTAAACTAGGGTCCAGGATGAATCCATAATCTTTTTGAGAATCATATTACAAATATGATACTTTTTTTAGAGTATTGGGTTTCCAACAACCTTACATGACCCTTGGAATGAGGGATATATTGATTCAATGGATCCTCTACTTAACTATTCACATCTTCCCATAGATCCTCTATTAGATCTTCATGGACTATCAATTTGAAGAATCTTCAACTTGAAAAATGGCCTTATAATTATTGTGATCCCTAAAAACATCACAATGGATTCCATCACCCCCATGTGATATGTGGTCTTCATCCATTGTGTGTTATTCTTATACCATCACTCACGATATGAGAGCCTTGATCTATGATTTATATCATCCTCACCTCATGTTAAAATCATGTTGGAGTATTCTTACTGGACCCTTCTAGTCCAATCACAAGTTAGAGCAATGATTTATCATTTTAATTCTCCTTCATAATGTATTTAATAGATAGAAACACAAATTTCAAGGTGTTGGTACCTTCTTTTGGTATACCTTTCCCCATAGAGTACTTCATTTGTTCATGTGTTTGAACCTCAAATAATATTCTTGGGGCCCTTAGTGAGATAAATACCCATATTCAAGTTACTCTCTACATAACTATGTACTTCTTCTATCACCTCCTGTATATGAGCCCCAAAATTTTCAACTAGAGACATATTTTCCTTGAGTAAATTTATTCTAATCCTTATCCACCCTAGATAAATTACAATGGAATTCATCACCCCAGTGTGATTCCTAATCACCCCCAACATGTCTACCCTATCTCATCCTCCTCAGTTTAAACTTTTCATGACATTATTTACAAAATTCATAATTAAACTATTCATGAATATTTAAAATCCTCATATCTATGGGATGATATATCATACTCGATCCCAATGCGAGGATGTGGTAACTCATTCTGGAACATCTTGGTGGTCCTCAACACGTGATACAAAACTATATGAAATAAGATATGAGATTCATGACCAAAAAATGAAAGCCACTTATCTAAGGTAGTCTATATTGGATATATGCCATTTTTTCATGTCAAGATTCACATGGACATGTTCATAAAAACTATCTCTAGGGTGCCATAACCCTCATTGGGAATCCATTTTCTCCATACCCTACTTCATTGATCATGTTCTTACACCTACAAAAAACCACCATAACCCTTGGATAGAGGCTTTATTTTCTTCAAGGGAACCACTTTGTAAATATGAATATATTCACCCACCAATTCATATAAGCACTCGACCTATCATATGATGCTTCTTCACCTTGAAAATAGGTTCCCCAATCCTTGTCATCCCTTGAAACATTACAATAAAACTCATAACCCTATTGTGATTCATGATCATCTCAATCATGTCTACTCCATCTCATCAACCTCATTTTAAACTCCTAGTGATATGATTTAAAAAATCAATAATTGAAAAATTCAAGTGGATTCGACATCCATGATGTTACATCCCCATATACTGTACTCATCCTTGAATAAAGGATGCATGTTTTCACAACCCTTCTAGAATAGTCATCTTTAAAGTAAGGATGTAGGGTTACATAATCCCTATAGAATAATCATCTTTCAAATGAGGATATAGGGTTCCAGATCCATTTTTTAATATTAATTCTCTATTACCATCTTCATGTATTAAGAACCTGAATTCCCCCACAAAATATTCTATAGCCCTAGAGGGGATCATGTCAGACATCAATTGATCATCTTCTTTATCGTGCATATATTCCTAAGGATTCTATATATGATCCCCTGACATGTCAACCAGTGGCATATTCACCTTGAAATAAAGGTCCTTGATCCTTATATTCCTTGAAAACATTTCAATAGAACTCTTCACTCCTGTTTGATTCGTGATCATCTATGGCATGCTTGCCTCATTCATCAATATAATTCATTCTCCTTAAGACATAGTCCATCTTTTCTATGAGTTTCTCACTCATGGAAAAATACCTTTTCAACAACATAATAGTCTAAGATCTATAAAATTAAATCTATTAGAATAATGGTCCATGATATATGACATTAAAACTACACCAACATAATGGTCTAAGCTATACAAACATAAAACTATAGAAACCTAATGGGGAAGCTATACAACTGTAAAACTGCCACAAAATAGTGGTCCAAGAAATTAAACCATAAACTATAGCAACATAATAGTCCAAGATATACAACCATAAACTATAGTGACATAATGTTATAAGCTAAAAAACCTTAAACTATAGAAACATAATGGTTTGAGGTATATGACCTTAAACAATAAAAACATATGATCTGAGATATACAACCATAAATAATAGTAACATATGGTCTCAATTATACGAACATTAAATTTAGCATTCATAGGTCAAATATATACAACCTAAAATGAAAATAAATCTTTACTCTAACTTTCAAAACCTTAATATTCCTAATGGAAGAGACATGATATTCATTAGGATGAAATCATAAATAGTCATGTCCTGGAATAATTCAAGTCTCATCTTGGTAAATACGCACCTTGTGTGATATAAGAAATATTTAGCATTACAAAAATGAAATATTCATAAATGGTTTTAGGTCAAAAACCCATAATTGGATTCCTAAATATATCTAAGTCTCTACCCATTATGATATTTTCATATGACACTTAATTAAAAGTAAGGGAGATCTAGAAAAAAGACATTAAACCATATGGGGAACATAATATAGAACCAAAAATATTAAATTTATTCTCAATAGGAAACTATCCTAGAAAAAAGTTAGATAAATCCATATCTATGAAATAGTAACCAAATTCACACCTTTTAACCAAAAAATCAATATTTTTAATGGAATAATCCTACTACGTCGATGATGGTGTTTTTATGATATTTGTATGTAAGATGTTCCCTGGATAAAATAATTTAGAATCCAAATTTTATGTTCAAATTTGGGTTCACATAATATTATGATATGTCTTGCTAATAAATATGATACTAAGTCAGCAAGATATAAGAAAGTTTTAACACAACACATGAAATTCTATAAATTTCATTTATTGAAAATTTAATGAAATGGAAGATCCATCCACACACCAAAGACTTTTTCAGAAAAAAATAACAACATCATTGAAAACTATTATATTCAATGCTCCATAGATTGATCAGATCCCAATGGGATGCATCAATTGGGTGATAAAGATTCAGCCAGCCTATTTCCTCCATCATTTCCATTAGTAGAAGAACCTTAATCGAAGAGGATAACTCATGGTCCTATTTATATGTGGCCTCTAGTAATGGTTTTTTCCTTAAAATAATATCCTTTACATGAACAACATATTATTAATAATATCATATTTATGTGGCTAAATTTTACATGCAATCTCACAACCGGGAGCCTTTATGATGTTTTTTGTCTAATGATTTTAAAGTATCTTTCATGGAATAAAGTTGAAAACTTGTATCATCAAATCTGTAGTGATTTTTCATTTCTATATTATTATTTTTGGGTTATGAGTATCTATTACATGAATTTATATATTATTCCTAATTGAAATCACCTACCAAAAGTTGTGTGATAGTTGGTGGAAGCATTATTCTTCGCTATAGAGTTTTTCTAAAGGATTAATGATAATTAAAACATAAACATGGTTCCCAAATCATCTTCATGTATCACTCATTTAAATTTCCATTTATAGGGTGTGATTCAAGAATATTATAAACCATGGTATATTACATTAGGAAAACAACTAAGGAAAATTTTGTCCCACCCAACGAGGGAAAAAAGGAGGTGGTTTGAGTTTCTTCCCCTATGCCAATGATATTCTATAACCCTCTTCTAATTGGCACATCAACCACATTTGGTGAAAATATTCCACTTTACCCAAGATTCATACGTTATTTTTAGAAGTCTCCTTTTCATAATGGGGGAGATTACCCATAAGAATTAATGAATATTGAATTAGTTTATATGTATCCATGAGGAATGGGTTTGGAGAATCATGGGGATTTTCTAAACAATGAAATTGTTAGATCAGTGTACCATATAGGTAAGATACCATTCATGATTGGGAATAATCTTAATATAAGTGAATAGATTAATTGATATGTGGTGGGTTGATTCATGAATTAGTTTCCTCACATGAACCATCATCCAAAACTAATGAAGGATTATAGACTGTTGTTTTCCCCACACATAGAAAAAGGGATGGAATGAAACCCTACTGATATAACGTAATTGGAAAGAAACTTTTTAAGGGCCATAGAGCTAAAAAATAATTAATTATTCTAAGAAATATTTAATGATCCCATTCCAAAGAGTAATTTTTTATGACCTCTCATCAAGGGAACCACTTCCATCATCAAAATACATCCAAAAAGGTGAAGTGTATGGAATAAAAGTTAAAGATACTATGGTTACATAACATATTGACGAACTCATAACCATTTAGAATCATCACCTAATCCCTAGATACACTTAGTTTTCTAGATAAAAATAGGTAAATGATGAATATAGATTATTTTTTGATACTTATAAGACCAAAAGTTCTCACATATCATGATAAATTATAACTAGAGTAGCCCACCAATCCTTTAAGGGGTGTTACCCTTTTGAATGTTTATAAGGAGTTAATAAATATGGGAAAGGTTTTTTATAACCAAGTAAAGAGGTCACCCTTTTTCTAGTCAGGTATTTATCAATAGTTTAGAAACCCAGACACCCAAGTATGCATAGACAAATGGAGAGATCCATCTATTTTTGAACATTTCTAGAAAACCCTCTAACAGAAGACTTGGGGGGAATGCCTTACTTCACCATTTTCCCCATGATGTATGACCACTATACTCTATAGTAGAATAATAAGAACCCTGACTTTCCGAAATATATTTAGAGGGACAATTAGGAGGGTGTACTATATTTTTTCATGATTGACTATGGAAGAGGAAAATGATTATTCAGTATTTAAAACAAATGATTGAATGTGGTATCATTTCATTCTTCAAACTCTCCCTTATGATAATAAAAATATGCTAAGATAATGAGGGAGGCTATTAATTGTCCTTCCAAACAATTATAGTAGTGATGAAATCATCAGACATATCTCTTATAAGAGGTGTCACTATAAAATAGCTGACATCCTATAGGATGATGCCTAGCTTTCTATGGGGTAGTCAGAATGAGATGGTGTTAGGGAACCTATGGATGATCAATTCCTGAAAGATATCCAATAATCAGTATATAATGAATTGAAATATCCATTATACCTCATAGATATTTATTTAATGAGGCTGATGAATAATTTCTCTATAGCTCTGATTGATCCAGAATATCCATGCACATTCATCATAGAAATTTTTATCGGGGCATAGGTCCCACTTCATCCATTATCTGCCCTTCCTACAGTTTAATATGGTTGAATAAATATAGGTTATGGAATTATTATTTAGATCATTTTCATTAAGTATTAGAGACGTTTTTTTCAGTATATGGGATAACCTCTGGAAGGGAACCATGATGAATTTTACATTCTTAGAGATAATCCATTTAATTCAATCATAATATGATGAAAAAAAGACGATTGAATATTTTATCTTGGGGAAGGAATTATATCATTATATAGAAGTATATAGTTGTGTAAAGGTATCTTATTTGATATATGATAGCCCAAAATATCAACTAGATGAAGGGCCTTTAGAATGAAATTATCGAAAGAAACCCGATACTAGGGGTTAGTATTCTGGTTCCCTGGATTCATTTTCCTCTATCTAGATTATTTGAAATAATTCTATGATAATGATTCCATGTAAATCATTGTATGAGAATCACACATTAGAAAAAATATAGATTTAAAGGTTCAAAAGGTCGCATTCTTTAGGCATCATAAGGTGAAGTGGATAGCCTATATAAAGTGATGTAATCACATGACGATAGTAGGGACACATGGATCTCATAGCCTTGTAATAATTATGTGATCATGTAAATCACATAAAAATTATAAGGATACATGATAACTGGTTTTACTAGTGTATCGTAATGGCCCAAACCTCTCCGGTCCATTCCTCTATTAAAATCTAGTGTTTGAGGTGTTTTTGGAGGTCAAGATAACATATCCCCAACATTTTTCCTAATTTCCAATTATTCGAACAATTCCATCGGTGAGGTTGATGCAAATAGTTCCACCGATGAGACCGATGTGAACACTTCCACTGGTGAGACCGATGCGAACACTTACATTGTTGAGACTGATGTGAACTATTCTACCAATGAGAATGATGGGAATAGTTCCCCTGGTGAGACCAATGCAAACACTTCCATCAGTGATTCTGATGGGAACAGTTCCATCGGTGAGACTGATGTGAACAGTTCCATGGGTATCGGTGAGTCATTCAGTGAATAGTACCATCAGTATCCATGAGTCATTCTACGAACAGTATCATCGATATTGATGATTCATTCTGTGAATAGTACCTTCAACATTGGTGATTATTCTGTAAATAGTACCATCGGTATCAGTGAGTCATTCTATGAATAGTACCATCAGTATCTATGAGACATTCAGTGAATAGTACCATCGTTATCAGTGAGTCATTCTGTGAAGAGTTCCATGGGTATCGATGAGTCATTCTGTGAATACTACGATTGGTATCGGTGATTCATTATGTGAATATTACCATCTGTATCGGTGACTCATTCTATGAATATTACCATCGCAATCAGTGAGTGATTCTGTGAACAGTACCATCAGTATCGGTGAGTCATTCTGTGAATAGTACAATCACTATTGATGAGTCATTCTTTGAATAGTACCATCGGTATCAGTGAGTTATTCTAGGAAATGGTATCTGTGAGTCTTTTTTGTGAACAGTGTCATCAGTATCGGTGAGTCAATCTGTGAACAGTGTTTCCAAGATCAGTGAGTAATTCTGTGAATCGGTATTGGTGAGTCATTATGTGAACAATGTTTCCAGGATTGATGAGTCATTCTATGTCATCAGTATCATTAAGACATTCTGTGAACAGTGTTTCTAGGATCAATAGTTGTATAGTGTTTCCAAGATCGGAAGGTGTAATGTGTTTCGAGGATCACGTATAGTGTTTCAAGCTTCCTATAGTTTCGCCCGTTTGATGTTTTCATTGATGTAAAATGCTTTCAATGACTTGTTTTAAGGGATTTAAGGCCAAATCAAACCCTATAACTCCAATATTAATTTTTCCTAAGTCTTGTGATATTTTACTTTGTCAAACTGTGTGGTTTAATGTGATTTTATTTTAATGGAAAATCCAACGTATCTTAAACCGCTGCTCTGTTAACTATTCTACAGGGACGATATATTTTCATCCCTTGTTTTGCCTTCTTGTTCCCTAGCGCGAGATTCAGAAGCCTTTATTTCTTCCCATATGAGCTGTGTGATCGAACCTTAATCATCATATAGTTTCCCCTTGATGTTTCTTCATACTGCATGTGCACACCCTATTTTAGTGTAAGCAGCTGTGATCTACATGCTTCTAATGTAGTATTCTTAGGTTTCGGTTGGTGCGGTCATACCACAACATCCTCGGGTGGATGCAGTTGTCACGGTAGGAGGCGATCATGATCAATTGTGTGGATTGTTCTCGTATAACGAATATCATGAACAACTTGAGGTAGTGGATTCATTGCTTCTCTATTATTTTATGTGCAACTGAATAGTTAGCATGTTTTAGCCAACATGATCACAATGGAATTGACATAATAAATATTTCAACCGAATAAAATAAATTGATATCAATCATTTTTTATTTCCTCTTATATTTCTAGATAGTATGATATCTATTCGTTCATGGTTTAGTTTTCTGTTATTGATGTGAATTGGTAAAGAACATAAATGGGGATTAATTGTAAATTAAATTTCAAAGATAAGGAGGCATGTAAATGAATTTGGTACTTTTTTTTGTAATTTTATGTTTATTAAATTGATACAGTAAGAAGATTTAATAAATTTGTGATAACTTACTACATAGGTTTCCCGTAGTTGTAACCTAAAAATAATAACTCGGTTAAATCTAGATGGATTAAATGACTGGTTGTTTGAGAAAATACTATTCCCCGTAGGGTTTTGAGTTACCCCCTTTATTTCTTAACTACTGAGAGCCTAGTTGATATGATGTTTTTTTTCTTGCTCCTTGTGTTGTGATGTGATCCTGGAAGGATGTTGTGATATGTGGGGATAGGGAGGTCTATTTTTTGTGGCAGCAATTGACACATAGAGTGGCGAGATACATCGGTTTATGCATGTGGGTATTGAGGAGGACACCGGGGATGATGAAACGGGTTGGATGTGAATGTTTGGATGCTTGCTGATTCTTGTTGGTTTTTTATCTTATTTACTTTCCGCACTCCTCAAGGTAGCTGGTTTGCTTACCGTCTTTATAAAAGGGGAAAAGACGTGCAGGGTCTGTCATGTTCTTTATGTGTTTAGCTTCCCGGAGAGGATGGGTATATGGTCTTGGAATAGGTGGAAAAGACTCTACTGGTAGTTCATCTACTAAAATTGTTGATCCCCCTTGTGTTTAGAAGCTTATAATTTTTTCTATAATGCCTGAGAATATGGGATGTAATAATCTTGTTAATAAATTATTGAATAAATGTTGTTATCCCATGGGTTTTGAGCTTGATGGGACGCAAATCTGAGGTTGCAATTTAAAGGAACAATGTACATTGGGTGTGGTTCTAATGAAATATACTGTGGAAATTTTTAATTGTTAATTAATGAATTAATGAAGGTAAAGTGAAACTAATAAATATGAAATGAAGGATTTTAATCAACCTCTTTAAATGGTTGTGTTCTTATAGGATACCAAATCTTAGAAGTGGTAGTCGGGAGTCCGAGAGACGTTAGATTTAGATGAGTCTAAGACTATGTTATGCCAGAAGTGTGGTTGTGAGATATATTATATTATGTACTTTTTATTTTTCAATACAATACTACACCCCGTCAGTTAGAGAAACTGACACCCCAAGGATTTTGATCCCTGAGGGGTGTTTTCCCCAACATTTTTGTGGGAGGATAGATGGATGACTACCCCCTTTGGCCCAGCTCTCTTCCCTTGGTAGTTACTTGTGCATGTCATCATAGCGGTTAGGTTTTCCCATATATGTGTGTAGAGGGCTGTAATGTCTTGTGGTTATTCACACAGATATATTCTGGATGTAGTTTCATATAGACTACTGTAGTTATAATGTGTATGGGTTGTGATGGCGTGCTGATCCTTACTCGGTGTGTGGGTTATAATGGCTTGAGGTATAATGCATGACTTATGATACACATTATGTGTGATGTTATGGATCTGTAAAAGTACCTGTTTAATTTTCTTACACAGACATGGTGGTTTTGTGGCATGAGGTGCATGTTTTGGTGCTTCACCAAGGTGTATGTGGGTAAGCCTTTTTGGAGAGAGATGATTAGGACGTGCAATGTTGGGGAAATGTGGAAATCTAGTGGGGAAGTAGTAGCAAGGTACCCTTGATATTATTTATTATATTATATTCTCTTGTATGCGATACATGGTGAGAGTAGCCATGGTGAGGCTAAGAACTTGGTATACCTATTTAGGTGACCAGTTAGTTTCACTTATTGGTCACTGTGATTTAGAATTATTTCATTACTTTTTCACGAGAGGCTCTAGGGAGGATCCTACTAAGTATACTATTATACTTACCCTATGAATATATGTAATCTTTTTTTAGGTCACTTGGAGAAGGTCAGAGATCAGGATGCTTACAACTAGCTGGATGTTGCAGGAGTTGTTTGGGCTTCGTGGTCGTCGTTGTTTTTACTTTTTTTTGGGTACTTTAAGTTTTCCCCTTTCAGTTTTGGTAGTTTCTCATGACATTATTTCTGTATACTTGGGATTTCTTTTATATTTATGTCTAATTTTGAGTTGGTTGGTGTCTGTATTATCTCTCTCTTTCTCATGTGTTCTCTTAAAGGGTAATGCCTCCCATTTGTTTGTTTACTATTCCCTCGAAGCTAGTCTCCAACTCGGGGCCTACTAGAGGTGAGACACGATGGTCATTTTATCTCTTCACACATTGTCGTCCCAATAAGGGTACATCTTGTGGAGAGGGGGTTGTGACAGAGTGGTATTAGAGGGAGGTTGAGGGATATGATGGAGTTTTGTGTTAGGCACATGTGAGGTTGCATGGGTTGGTTGGTAAATAGTGTCAGTCATGTTTATCAATTGATGTAAACACTGGAGACCAGATAACACATTGGAATTTAGGTTCCCTGTGATCTAATTCATGGAACTTTAATTTTATAATTGTTACTAAATGATTTGATACTAGTTGTAGGGTAGAGACCTAGGAAAGGATCATGCATCATTCTTCTTTGTGCCTATTTTTGAATGGGTAGACCTTGGGATAGGTTAAACTAAAAAGAATAATAGAAAACAATTAATTAATTAATGTCGAGTCTTGAATATTCTAGGTTTAGGATCTCTAACTATTTTTTATTTTGCAGGTATGACTCCGGTTCGATGTCCTCGTCAGGTTTGCATAGAATATGTCCAGTAGGTTGTGCTAGCAGATCGTCATAGGGCAGAGGTTGACGATGACAAACCATAGAGGAGGAAACACTCAGAGTTTCAGCGCTAGAGAATATAGAAGTATGAGGGCTCCATTTCAGATGCAGTCATGGAAGAATGGTTGGATGAGGTCAAGATAGGCTTCAGTTCAATCCGTGATCGAAAGGAACACCGAGTGTATTTGGTTGTGATGATTCTGTGTGGAGCAGCAAGGCAGTTGTGGTTCTTGTTTTGTAGGGAACACCAGGAGTCTGAGATATCATTGGAGGAGTTTTGAGGCAATTTTAGAGTCATGTTTCATTCTTCAACCATGAATGCATCCAGTAACCAGTAGATTCTTACCCTTATATAGGGGAGATCCAGTGTGTGAGAGTTTATAATCCATTTTAGGAAACATTTACAATATTCTTCGGACTTGTTTCCATATGAGGAGGCCAGGGTGAGGAATTTCTAGGAGGCTATTAATCCATAGATCGAGTGCCGGGTCACCCCATTTATGTTGAAGATATATATTGAGGTGTTGTTATGGGAATAGGTTGTCTAGAGGACATCTTCCATAACTATATCATCACAAGAAAAAGGAATCCCCCGCAACTAACTCATGGTGTTGATGGGGCCGAGGTTAATGGGGAATGGACCAAGGTAAATCACAGGAAGGCCAGGGATAAGAGTCCATCCAATGCTGATGAAGCAGCCTCAGATGAGACCCCTCAGTCTCCATAGTGATGGTAGAAGTGGATAAATTCTAGAGGATCTCACATGATAGGATGGCAAAAGGGATGCGAAAGCTTATTGATATTGGGGACTATTCGTTTCATACGTGAAGGAAGACAAAGACCCGGATAGATTACTCATACCTTTCCAAACCGATGAATACATGATCGGCTAGAAAGGGTATACATTTTAAGGAGCCTGAGCAACCATCCTTCCATGACAAGGTGGAGGAGTCTAAATGTGATAAGCATGAGGATTCAAACTGGTCAATGGACATAGGGCCATCAAAGGATGTACATGAGGAGACAAGGAAGGAGGAGGCGAACCGGGAACTTCTCCTACATTCTGTGGAAGAGATATAGTATAATCATTTTACTATCAATGATCCAAAGGAATAAGATAATAGAATGTACACTAGATCACTTCAAGTTGACCTTAATGAAGATCATGCAGGGTGGATCGGCAGGCAAGACCGGATCTTGGCTCGCGGAATCAATGAGATGAAATTAAACCTGGATGAATACATTCAGACTTGAGATAGGATGGCTGACCATTTCAAGGATCTCATGAAAGACAACCTAGATGCAAAGGTATGTTCAATATCATGGACCATACATAGGGTGTTGAACTCAAAACTTTTAATGTTTCTTTTGGAACAGTTCGGTAACCTCTTATGAGATTTGACAGGTGGTTGGCTTGTAAAATCGTTTTTATCATGTTCCCTCAAAGTGACATATTTTATAAAAAAATTAATTTGGATGGATGGTGGTGGTAGAGGTCATCAGTACAGAGAGTGCCCGACCTTTCATAGCAGTCATCATGCCTCGGGTTTTCCACTCTAGGTTCCTCCACTGAGGCAGTTCCAGCCGAGGCAGTAGCAGCAGTTTGCACCAGCTTTGGGTCAGTAGAGAGCAGATGGGGCGGGAAGAGTACAACCCTGTGACTCTACCCATACTTTTAGAGTAGAGCGCTTCCATGGCGGTGGTCATAATAAGGGTTAGAGTGGCCATAGAGGAGGTTGTCGTCAGCATCACGCTTTAGCATTTCCAGTTCCAGGCGAGCCAGACGTCATTTTAGGTACCCTTTTCTTGTTTTATACTTTGGTGTATACTCTGTTTGATTCAGTAGTGACACACTCTTTAATAACACCTACCCTTTTCCATGCTTTGGGACTTGAGTTAGAGAGGCTTACAGTTCCCTTATTGTTGACTACGCAAGTTGAAGGTCTAGTCGACTTGTTTGAAGTATGTAGGGCCAGTGAGCTAGTGATGGGGCAACACCGCTATTGGGGAGAGTTCCTATGTTTACGAATAAAACCAGATTATTTCATCCTCAACCTGGATTGGTTGTATTTGGTGTAGGCTATTATGGATTGCTTCATGAGGCAGGTTGTGCTCTTTGATGTAGATGGAGAGTTAGTGGTGTTTGTTTGTGAGTGCTTTTTGGTTTTCACCGATTATAAGATTATGAGGTGTGTTTTCTACCAGCGTGACTTGAACTTGTGGTAGCGTCTGTGGATGGAGTTCTTACCAGAATACGACTTCGAAATATCATATACCCCTAGAAAGTGGAATTTTGTAGCTTATGAACTGAAAAGAATGGCATGTACTAATGTAGTGCATTAATATATTGATTCCTAGAGTGTAATGTAAGAACTATCATCATTACATCTTGATATTGGAGAATGTGGGGGATCTAGAGGTGGAGGTCTGGAGAGACTGAGTTATTTCTGGTGAGATCCCCAATGGTTGGTTCAAGGATGAACAACGCCGAGTGTTGTATCATGGAAGTCTATTTGTTCATTTGGAGATGCATGAGACGATTCTCAGAGAGTTCCATAGTTCACCTTCAGCGGTGCATCCTGGTGTGAAAAAGATGTATCAAGCATTGAGGAGTCATTTTTGGTGGTCGGGGTTGAAGTATGTAGTTGCGGAGATTGTGTCTCGATGTTTGGTCTTCTAGAAGGTGAAGGTTGAGCACTATGTCATCAGTAGTTATCTACAGCCATTAGATATTCCTTAATGGATGTGGGAGGACATCTCAATGGAATTTTTTAATTTTTTACATGGAGCTTAGGGAGTCCATGATGCTATTTGAGTGGTAGTTGATTATTTAACAAAGTCATCCCACTTTATAGTAATCAATTAGTCAAACTTAGTGGATGTTTTTTCAAGTTTGTATCTGGAGGAGGTAGTGATACTCCACAGAGTCCCGAGTATGATCATTTCTGATCGAGATCCCCGTTTTACCTCTAGGGTGTGGAGAGGTCTTCGGAATAATTTTGGTTCTCATATATGACATAGCACTACTTTTCATCCGCATAAGGATGTCCAAACAGAGCGGACAATCTAGAATCGTGAAGACATGTTACGCTCTTCTGTCGTAGATTTCAAAGGTATGTGGATATGGATCTTACCCTTGGTGGAGTTCTCTTACAGAAATATTTTTCACTCCACCGTCGGTATGGCACCGTTTGAAGCCTTCAATGACCAAATTTTCTGCTCTCCATTGTGCTGGACTGGGGGCAGAGAGTCAGCAATTCTCTAACTGGAACTAGTGTAGAATACAACAAATATGGATTAGGTGATTTGTCGGAGGATGAATATTGAACATGATTGTCATAAATCATATTCCAATTAAAGGAGGATACCTTTGTAGTTTGATGTTGTGGATCACGTGTTTCTGAAGGTGGCACCCCGTCATGGGAAGAAAATGTTTGGTCGTGGGAGTAAGATTTATACTCAGTTTTTTGGGAAGTTCGAGGTGTTGGATCATGTTGGAGCAGTGTAATTTTGAGTAGCACTTCCCCCACAGATGATCAAGATACATTATGTTTTTTATGTGTCACAACTATGTCGTTATCTTCATGATGACTCTCACATCATTAATTGGTGAGAGATCAATGTTGATGATGATGGGACCTTTGAGTAGAGACCTATGGAGATCCAAGACCACAAAAAAAGGTGTTACGTGAGTGTTCTATTCCCTTGGTTTGCATCTTTTTGTGACATGGTGGCGTGGAGGAGAGTACTTGGGAGTGGGAGTCCTAGATGCATGTCAAGTACCCAGATCTGTTTTAAGTTCTTGTGCTGAGTTTTCTTTGATGCTTTCTTTTTTTGGACCTTTTATGTGATGTTATTCATAACTTTTTTAGATAAGGAATGATTGTTCTCTTTGTGTTTATTATCCTATCATGTTAATGAGTTGGTTTTCTTTGTTTCTTTCTTGTGGATTGCTCTCTTTTTAGAGGTATCTCAATGGGTGGTTGTTCGGACCCTGTTTCTGTTCCCCTTTTGGTGGGTTTTGAATTCATGGGGATGAGAATGTTGTGAGAGGGATCTAATGTAATGGTCCGGACCTCTATGGTCCATTATTCTGTGGAAATCTGGTTTTTGAGGTGTTCTGGGAGATCAAGGTGAATTATTCCCAAAACATTTATAAATTTCCAATTTTGCGAATAATTGAATCATTGAGACCAATGCGAACAGTTCCACCAGTGAGAACGATGCGAACACTTCCATCAGTGAGAATGATGTGAACACTTTTTCTGGTGAGACCGATGCAAACAGTTCCACTGGTGAGATCATTGTGAATAGTTCCATTGGTGAGACCGATGCGAACAATGGCATCTATGAGACTGATGGGAATAGTTCCATCAGTGAGACTGATTGGAAGGGATCCATCGGTGAGACCGATGGAAAAAATTTATATCGGTTAGACTGATGTGAACAGTAGCATTAGTATTGATGAGTCATTCATTGAATAGTACCATCGGTATCAGTGAGTCCTTCTGTCGACAGTACCATAAGAATTGGTGAGTCATTCTGTGAACAGTGACATCATCATTGGTGAGTCATTTTGTGAATAGTACCATCAGCATCAGTGAGTCATTTTTTGAATAGTACCATTGGTATCAATGAGTAATTATATGAATAGTACCATCAGTGTTGGTGAGTCATTCTGTGAACAGTACCATAGGTATCAGCAAGTCATTCTATGAAGAGTAACATCGGAATCGATGAGTCATTCTGTGAACAGTACCTTCGGTATCGGTGAGTCATTATTTGAACAGTACCATTAGTATCAGTGGGTCATTATTTTTATAGTACTATCGGTATCAGTGAGTCATTCTGTGAATAGTACCATTGGGATTGGTGATTCATTCTGTGAATCGGTATCAGTGAGTCTCTTTTGTGAACAATGTTATTAATATTAGAGAGTCATTCCCTGAATCAGTATCAGTGAGTCATTCTGTGAATAGTGTTTCCTGGATTGGTAGGTGTACAATGCTTCCAAGATCGGCAGGTGTACATTATTTCCATGATTGTGTACAGTGTTTCCAGCTTCCTGCAGTTTCTCACATTTTATGTTTTCCTTGACGTAAAAAACATTAAAGGCCTTGTATTAAGGGATTTAAGGTTGAATAAAATTCTAGAACTCCTATAGTAATTTTTCCTAAGTCTTGGGATGATTTTACTTTGTAAAACTATGTCGTTTAATGCGATTCCCTTTTAATGGAAAATCCAACGTATCTTAAACTGCCCCTCTTTTACATCTTCTAAAGGGATGATATATATTCCTCCCATGTTTTACCTTTTATTTCCCTAGTGTAAGAGGATCAAGCCTTTCTTTATTCGCATAAGAGTTATGTGATCAAACCTTAATCCTCAGATCGTTTCCCCATGAAGTTTCTTCCTGCTGCATGTGCACCCCCTGTTTTGGTGTAAGCAGAAAGTGTTGATCCTTCATCGATATAAGGTATGATCTATCTCTATTATTATGTTTTCTTCGATCCATATCCTCTTATTTCACTTTTCCATGATAGGGTATGTGATCTCAATGCATCTAATGGCGTTTTCAGGGGTTTCGATTGGTGAGGTCATATCGCGACATCCTCGGGTGGATGTTGTTATCACGGGAGGAGGTGATCATGACCCATTTTGTGGAGTGTTCTTATATATAGAACTACAAGAAGTATTTGAGATAGGGTATTCGTTGCTTCTCTATTATTTTATGTGAATCTGTAGATTTAGCGTGTTTTAGCCCAATGGATCACAATGGAATTGAAATAATAAATATTTGAACAGGATAAATAAATTGATATCGATCATATGTTAATCCTTTCCACACACATAAAATAATTTTATAAAATAAATACATGGAATCATCATGATCTTATCCTAAATCGTGTGAAATGTTCTCTCCTAAGAACATGTTTTTGATGGTAAAGAACATTTCAACAATCATCACATTTAATCACGAAGGATTCTCCAATCATGCCAAACAATGCCATTTCATGAATCCATAAAAATTATCTAATCATCATCGCTAGTCTTGTTTAATATTCTTAGGTTATGTAATATCCTCCATGAAGTGAAATATATTCATCAACATAATGAATTCAATCTCTTTGATAAAAAATAAAAAACAGTCAATGTGGACATAATAGATTCTTTTATGATACCCAAAACCCTAGGTTCCCCTAACCTTCTTATAAGAAATAAAATGTAAAGGAATAATCTATTAGGTCTGAGTAGATAGCTACAGACTAAGAAAAGGTGAATCCAACCAAGTATATACTTAGATATAAAGGTTTAATGCTACAACTCAAGCCTATAATAACTCAGGGAGTTATATCCATAGATTCTAGGGTTGATTTATCATTTAATAATTAAATAAACAAGTAATGATAAGATCATGATGATTCTATGTATTTATTTTATATTATCTAGTTCATGGTTATTTCATTATTTATACAATACATGTTTGTTGGTTTTAAATGAGGTCACATAAAGTAACTGAATTAAAAAACAAGATGGATTTAATAAAATAAAAGGATTATAAATAAATTATTCTATCAATACATGGTTAGATTTTTTTTCTAAAATAAATATAATATTTACAAGAATGTAAATAGATAAAACAAAGAATATTTATGAGAAATATAAAACAATATAATAATAGAAAATTTTATGTTATAATATATCTACCATTACATGATTTAATGTGAAACCATAGATCAAAATATTGGTATACCCCTTTTTAGGAAAATTTAATTTAGCAAGGAGTTATATGGGATTTATTGGGTTGATTTAAACATTTTATAATCCATAGTGGATTCCCTCTCAAGAATTTTTGTATCTTGAAGGAAAGTGTAGCGGAAATATAAGAATGGGATTTTAGGATTAGTGAGTCCACACAATTGATTAAGGAAATTTATATAAATATAGTTGGTCGGAATACCTACCTATAAACATTCAAGTAATTTTACTTCTCCCTTATCTATGTTATGAGAAGGGAAATATGGAAACTTTTCACAATTAAACCTATGATATATAATATTCCAAATCCCATGATGAGGGATTTTTGGATTTGATAAAATAGTGGTTGAATGATAAATTAAAATCTATTATGTATCATTTTAGTAATAATGATAATGTAGTAAATTTTTATTTATAATACAGAATATGGAAAGAAACACCATTGGAAGACTATAATCATTTCTATACTCATAAAAAGTTCTTAAAAGAAGAAATTTTCATAATGGGTTATAATCATTTATACACTACACTATTATAAGAAAAATTGTTATGTGTGTTGGAATCACATATTCTAGATAATTAACCTCACTAAGGGAGTGATGTTGAAAATGATGCCTCTAAGCTATTCTTAAGGGATTATTTTTATGTATGTTATGCCATGTTATCTATTATTCAAGGATAACTGGTGATACAATATAAGTACATGGATGTGTAAACCATGAAAAATTATCTCTTTGGACATGAAAAAGATACATAGATGTTATCGATAAAAGATATTGTCACATTATTATACCAATTGAAGCTAGAAGATAGATACCCACCCGGTGATCATAACATCAAAATACCAATAGATATTTTTTGGTTATAAATGTTAGGATTACATTTGGATAAGAAGTTATCCATTAAAATCAAGTTAACATCCTTACTGATATGATTATTCATATTCATAAATCATTATAGGATTAATCATATAGAGGATCCACTCATTAATCTTTATTATTTTCTTCACTAGGAAGATAAGGTTTTTGGTGTTCACAATTCCACTCCCCTTATGGTGAATGAAATTAAATTCCATGTTTAAAATCCCATGACCTATTCAATACAAGTGAATTCTTTATAACAACCCTTAAAGAGACAAAATATTCTGAGGGAGGAAAAAATATGACACTAACTACTTTATATATGGAAATAAAAGATGTTAGAAGGGGATTTGTAATTAAATATATAGTAAGAGTTTAATATAATCTTCTTTAAATATATTTAACATTACACATAAAATTTCATTCTAACTTCATGGTAATTAAATACAATATAAAAATCACAACATTTTATTCTAATATTGGAACCAAGGATGTTCAGAATCATTGTTAAGACTGTGGTAAACTCTGTAAATATTTGATTAAGGGTTATTCCAATATCATATATGAGAAAAACACAAATTTATATTTTACATGAGATTACTCCTATCTAAACTATTTCTTGGTATTTTGTGTTACAAAAATCTTTTATCATAGTGTCCAATTTTACCTAAGGATACATTATTTAAAGTTTTAAATAAATATAGTAATTGTATTTCATACCTAATAAATAGTGTATTAATAAATTAATCATTTATATATAATATTTAATTTTAATTAATAATATAAAATATATGATTTATATCCATTGTGGCCATATAATGTTTTAAATTTAAATGAAATTTAGTTTTCAATGATATACCCAGAAGGGTGATTAGACTTGTTCAATATAAAATGATTTTTTTATCATTGACTTAATTTGTTATTATGTTTTTGATATATAAACCATTGTAAATAAAGGTAAGTCACAAAGAATCTAGAGTTTGTTCATCCAGAATGCCTAAACTATTATAATGAGAAGTTAATGTTATATTCATATATTCCATGAGTTTCATTTAAGATATTTCATGAATATAAAGTAGTAGTGATAGATAAATTTGTTAAATAACGTAGTATCCTTTTGGTTGGATCATAAAGTAATATCATATCCATGTTATTATTTATCATTTAACTGTAGAGTTATAGTTTTCATAAACTCACATTAAATTTTTATAAATAAAATAGATGATGTTAGTATAATGTGGGTAAATGAGGAGTCTTACATATTTATTTCATGATTTCCAAAATCTATTGAAGACATTTTCAAAAATAATAATGTGACAACTCACCATATTCTAACTTTATTAACTTGATGATATCATATTACTTACAATATATTGAAAATCCATTATGAAACAACTTCATGTGTTTGATGGGAACAATTATTTAAGGCTGGTTTTAGTAAAAAATATACATCAAAGAAAGAAAAAATGAATCTTAATTAATTATAATATATCCACATAGGATAATAAAAACAAAAAATAGAAAAGTTTATTAGAAAATACAAAAATAAATTACAAGGAATAATGATTCTTTAGAGGTAATTGTAGAAAGCATGAATTTAACAAAGTCATAACTCCAGATTCAACTGATCTTGTATAGGAACACTAGACATTACTAGTTATTGGGAGATGAATATTTTTAGAGTCACATACTATGTAGGAAAGTTAAAACAAATAGGTTGTTTTATATTCCACAACATAGGTGATATATTATTCAATAAGTGTATTTTTTTTAAAGGTTGGGGCCGAAGCCTCATTTTTATTAATAAAGCAAAGCAAAGACCTCTTTTAACTGGGTAGAGGGAGACCCATTACATAGCCCGAAGGCCCAGTGGGCTAGTAGCCCATTACATAGCCCGTAGGCCCAAATTTTTGCCCAAATTCCTATTCTGTGAATAGTAACCCGGCTGCTACAGTACTGTCGCCGCTACAGTGCCCTGCCGCCACTACAGTACCCGCCGATCAACAGTACCCGCAACAGTACTGCTACAGTAACCTACGCCCAATGGGTTTTGAACCCCCATTTTTTCATGTAGTATTACGGGGTGCTTACCACTAAGCCAAACCCCAACTACAAATTCAATACGTGTATTTAATCCTATATATAATCGGTATATTGCATCTACCTATGATTATAAATTTCATATAAATTTATAAATGGATACCATGTACCCAAATATAGTTTTGTATATTACTAGCATCACTAATTAATGTAAATCCATTGTGGTCATTAAAGAGATACTAGATGATAAGTAATTATTATATCAAAATACTATTTTTATCTCTTACTCACACTTGTATTTTTATATAGATGGATCAAACCCAAAGTAATGAGGGTGAGTGGTATAAGGTCTTATTTAATGCTAAACTATTTTAAGTGGTAGAAAGGATTAATGTAAAGGAGAAAGAGAGTTTCACAAATTTGAGATGAATAAGAAAATGAAATTATTGTCAAAAGAGAGTTAGAAATTAAATTTATGAGTTGTGTGGAGGATCCATGAAAGAAATATAATTTATGAGGAATTATTAATGTTTTCTATTGAATAGATGATATTCAAGATAATTTTTTCAATAAGATTTTGTTACTGATAAGACACTCACAGAATTAATATTCATTAATAAATGAATGAAAATTAAATATATTCAATTAATAATCCTTTTTTTTAATTACATTGGTAAAAAATATCATATAGTATTAAATGTAATTTTCATCTTTCAATTTATCTATCAAAAACCAAGAACCGGTATAAATAAATAAAATCAACGAGGAATGAAAAGGAAATTTGAGGAAAGAAACTAGAACATTACATACATAAAAATCATAAAAATTTATTTTCCCTTTATGAATTTAAGAACATTAAATTTTATAATAACAAGGAGTTGACATGTGAAAAAAAAAGATATACAATAGAAGAGAAATCATGAGATGAAATAATTTACTATTTATCGATTTGATTTTCTTTTTTCCCAGTGAAATTCCTCTATTTTTATCTTCCTACACTGCTATTCATGCTCTCTGAGATTTCCAACCATTTATATCCTACTCCCACTATGAGTTTTAGTCACTGAATTAGTTGATGTATCACTTTTCATTATCTAATTTCTTCTTAAAATAAGCATCCACTAAATCAAATTTTGACGTAGGATTATACATAAAAAACACACAAAGAATCATATCACTAGAGGCAGTCATAAGGGAATATATATTTCCCTAGTTTTGAAGAAATATTTTATTTCCTTATATTTATATTATTTTATAACACATAGAACACACCATATATGTTGGTACAAAAATATGGAGCAAAAGAATGATGTATAAAAAAATAGAAATAAAAGTCCATAGTCTAGGAATTGTAGAAGTCATATAAGAATTGAAATCCTAACACATCAAGAAGTCTATATTTGAATTATATCAGCATATTAATAGTAGTATATGGTTGGTTCTACCTATAGAGAAACAATCTTAATTTTCCAATATCCCTCCCTAAAACTTGTTTTCCTTGTGACTTTGTAATTTGCATCATCCTTATTCATATATATGATTGGATAATCAATAGTTTCAGATACTACACCATATCAAATGCCTTAATTTTTCTAGTATCCTTTGGTTAATTCGATGTAATGGATTTTATCATATCTCACTTACCTATATATTTCATCAGATTTAGCTTCCTTGAAGCTAATTAGATCAGAATTCATCAATAGATGATACAAATTTGCATTCCTCTCTATCGGTTTCATTTTCTCATATATATCTGCAAGGATTAGAACAATATGAGGATGTATATAATAAATTTATCATTAAATTTATTCATTTTTTGGATAATATAGTTGTGTAATCATTGGTTGATAAATTCCTTATTTGACCATTTGTATTTCATCAAGGGCTTCTTCACATTCTAGAGTGAGTTTCAACTCTCTAGAAATTTCATCTTGATTACTTTTCCAAGACTGATTATCTTCAATGATAACATCTATGAAAAAAATAATATTCTTAATGATGGTATTATAAAATTTATATCCAATTGGATGAAATGTGTATCTTATAAGAACACACTCCACTCATTTTCCCTTGGGAAATGATTATTTTTCCTTCAGCATCCGGACATAGGCAATGAAACCAAAATGTAATGTCCCAATGTTTCATTAATGAAAATACCTATTGATCTAATTAAATGTCTCTTTATTTAAAATTTGTATATAAAATGTCATCTTCTTTGGTTTTATGTTATGAATTGTGACCGTTACTTTTATAGCCGTTGAACAGTGATCACATGATTAGTATAAATATAAGGTGTTAACAAACCCAATTTACTCAGACAAAGGAAATGATGGGCACATCCAATAGAATTGATCCATATGAAGCCCATTTGTCAGAGCATGGAAAAGAGGGGGCATCTTTGGTCTTCGATCTTGACCAAGCCCAAGATGAGCTTCATCATGTCAAGCTCGAAGGGGACCATCTACGGGAAAAGTAGACGTTGATAGAGATTACCACTCGAGCGATGTTATCTGAGCCACCCCAAGATTCTGTCACCATCGCAAACCTTACCCTTAGGTCTTATGTAGCGGTTTTAAGGGGTTATGCAACAAATCACTATTACTATGTTCATGTACATTATTTTTGTATATAATAATGAATATACTTTCTTGTCATTATTGATACATTGTAAATAGTTTTTAAAGTGTAAATAGTGTTTGTAGTTATTATTTAATTAAAAATTCTATTTTATTAAATAAATGGATTTTTGAATTAAATAATATTTTAATAAAATATTTTTATTATTATTAAATTAATTTTTATTAAATATAAATGATCTTATAATTTTATGAATGCAATGATAATTTTTATTAAGGTTTGAAAGCCATTTTTTTGTCGAAACCCGTGAATTTTCGATAAATGTCGGTTTTTATTTTAAAAAAAATTAACATATTTATAAAATTATTTAGATAAAATAAATTTTATTTCTGGAATCAGGACGCTGAAATTATCCAACGGTGAATTTTTTATAATTTTTTGAGACAGTCAAATTTTTGGGTAAAAACTAAATATCGTTTAAATATATAATGTGTTTTAAGACATAATAATGACAAAAAAGTGATGTAATAAAATACTATAAGCTTTATGTTCGTCCAATATTTGTTTTAACATTAAAATAATGTTATTTTGGGTTTGTATGACTTATTTTACAAAGCATTAATGGACCCCTCAAGACTTATTAAACATCTTGTCTTTTTAAATTATTTTCCATGGGAGTGTGACTCACCTTCACATAAGTAACCCCATTATTTTAAGAAGTTAGGACTTTGGCCTTATAAAATATTGTTTTCGTCTCCCCTTTTCCAAAACCATGGGCAAAAACCATGAGCTGATTTGTGGTTTGGATTAGTTTTATGAAAGGGGTCCGAAACCTAAATAATAAAGGATTCACTCACCTTTCCTATATAAACCCACCCAAGCTACCACTTCCTCCTCACTAAAATACTTTGGAGTTCTTCCAACCTCTTCCCTATTCTCTCTAGAATCCTCCCAAGGTTCCCAATGCTCCTAAGAGGCCTCTCTCAAGACGTTGGAAGCACACTTCCAAGTAAGGGTTTTTCTTCCTTGCACTTTTTTGTCCAATTTTCTTAATATTGTTATGGCATTTTAATTTCAATTATAAATACTGGGGTATGGTTTCTAACCTACCCCATACATCACTTTTATTGTTTTAATGATGGGAGACCACTTTCTCTCTCATTAAATTCCTCCCATGTACACCCGTTACTATGACGAAATTCTGAAAGGAACTTCTCTCTCCTCATTTACATTCAAGAAACACTTTTGTATCATGAATATAAATTCCATTAAATTTGTTGGGAAATGTATATATATGAACCCCTTACTGTCCATTTCATGTAGATATGATGAGACACCCCTTTCTCTCTCATCAACCATTTTTATGAATTCTTATATCACGCCGTTACGCTACCGAAATTGCACCGATTTTCTAAGCCAATGGCATTGTGTAGTGAATACCATGCCCATTCTCCATGAAGGGTATCCACCTTCATGCACATTTACATATTGATAATAAAGTTTCATTCCACATTCCTTTGTCGTGGAATAAATGATTATGTTTTATGAATCCATGTTTTATGATCCATGTGGCACACTTATGCATGAAATGAAATGTTTGAGAAGGGTGCGCCCCTATAGCGCTCCAATGCATTGGGTAAAGTATAATATCAGGATAAGTCATGTGCAATGAGTGCTGAATAATGCTAATTCAAGTTAAATGAGGGTTTACTCGGGCTTCATGTGCAATGAGGATTTACTCATTCTCCATGTGCAAGGAGCCTTGGCTCATGTTAATTCCATGTTAAGTGTTGTTACCACATTTCCATGTTATGATTATCATGATTTATCATGACTTTGTGTTCATGTTTCTCTTGTGATCTATTGATATGCCTATTGTATAACATGTATTGTACTCCTCATGAATTCCATGTTTATTCCCTTACTGGGCTTTATAGGTCACCCCTTTTCGTATGCATGTCCTCAGGTTATCCCATGAAATGCTAAGTACGACGGAATTTAGTGGTCATGTAAAGGAAGTTTTCAATAAAGATGTTATATTTAATGTTTTAAGTTGTTATGTAATGATAATAAGCCCGAAAGACACTAGACCTCTTGATCATCCATGTTGTATCAAGTGAATAGTTTATGTAATAATTCATGTTTAAGTTTGTATTAAAAGCAGGGTTGTCATAGTTGGTATGAGAGGATAGGTTTAGTTATTTTTGGGATTAGAATTAGAAAACCCTAGTAAAGACTTAGAGACAAGACTAAGTATAATAAAAACATCCCTAAGTTTTGGTAAGCACTGAGTAAGTGGTTTATCAAAAAAATATATCCATGTCTGGATACGAGCAAGTAG